>OW569332.1:19523041-20826610 GCA_937595015.1 Polyommatus icarus
AGCGCACGTCGCGCGTGAGTTCAGTGAGCGTGTTGTGCATGAACAGCCAAGATGGTGCGTAGCCTGTCGCAGTGGACGAAGACCCTCAGCTTCCCTTCGAGGCTGTCCCCCAACCGCACGTCCAAGGAGAGCGTGGTCAATGTCCAGCCCGGCTCCCCCGGGGTCTCCCCGACCCCCAGCGCCGCGTCTCTCCCGCAGGGGTCAGACAAGACCGTCTCGCCGATACCCATCACAGAGATCAGCCAAATCGTAAGTTATTTAATATGTAGAGCCAACATGTAGAGTCGGTAGACTGTAGAATGCATCTGAATTCCTCGTGTGAAGTATTTAGGATCGCACATCACGTTTTAGAATTCCTAAAGTGTCTGAAGTGTTTTGATGCTCATGAGCCTATTATTGAGCTTTTAAGACAGCCATTTGTAGATTTAGTATCTTTTAATGAGTATGCAGTTGACAAAAATGTAGAGCTTTTAAAATACCTTTGTTGTCATGAGCTTGATCACAAAAACATACTTCAGGCTGAAGGTAAACTGTCCATTCGCGGATGGCACAAATAACAGGTTCTATAGTTAAAATACGTGTTCAAAATGCGAATCGACTATATTAACGAGCCATTAAGCTGTGTGTTTTCGAAAGGAAATGAATGATACGTGTCTCGGTTCCCACGTTGAAAGCTGCCAATATGAGCGGTACGCGTTCCATCGCTGGGTTTGTTCGGAAGCCGCACACCGGTGAGGCTCTAAGCCGGCGATGATTACGTAGCTGTGGTGTAATGTGATTTAGTTCGGTGCGAGCCGGTGCCGTGCGGTGCGCCCGCGCAGCGCACCGTTATGTCCCCCTTGCACTTACCTTGACAAGGCCGCGCCGAGATGCGAGTTTTTGCGAAAGATAGCACACGACTTTCACCTTTTCAGATGCCTTTCTAAATCTTTGAGTATCGACATATCGTGCGACAAGTATTCATTACAAATCTAATTAGACGTATGACCTTGTTCTGGGCCTATTGCTATTTGCTACGCAACAATAACATAAAATATGCTAACTAAACAGTAAAGTAGGCTCATCGAATTTCAACAGGCTTTGTACTATGCATTTACTGATGTAGAGAAGGAAATTTTGTCAAAACATTTAAATTGCTTGTCTGTGCATATAACGTATAAAGAAAATGCAATAATATTAGGAATTTAGTGCGCTTAGTAGTAAAATTCTTATTGGCAGTTATTCACAAACAAAAATATATTGACTACCTGTTGGGTAGCACAGAGTACATCTATGAAACATTTTATAGGCAGCAACTGGTGAATTATATTTTCTAGAAAATTCCCTTCAGAATAATGACCCTTTGTTCGAGTTTATGACACAGTGTCAAAGCGTCATAAAATAAGCACTAAATTAAGAAACGAGTAATAAATATAATTCGTTATCGTAAAAGTACGCGAACAATCTTTATGGAGCGGTGTTTTGTGACTTATTTTAAGCGCGAGAGTGACGAACATGTTTAACTGACGAAGTTTAGTGCGAAAAGAGACGACAGCAACATTCATGACAATATTCGAGACGGAATGTTGATTAAGTTTTCTCGTAACAATGTCTATAATGTATTTTATTCATCACACGTTACTTGAGGACATAATTTTGTACAACTTTTTTATTATAGTCTCGGTGCTTGGTTCTTGAGGTTCAGGAATGCAAACTCTATAAACGATTGGTTCAGTGCTAACTGCAACATAATGAGTAATGAATAATGACAATATGTTGACAAAAATTATTACAGGTTTACTTCTACGAAATTTATCGAAAATAAACTTAGAAAACACAGCAAGGAAATAAGTAGCTCCATTTGCACTTTAATACACTTTTTATTCGTTGAGAGTTTAAATGTCAGTTATTTTTACTTTCCTGTACACTTGCAGTCATAAAAACTTGTACTTTTAATGACTCTACAAATATTTAGATTATGTCAACATGTGCAACGGATCTAACTCTCTCGTTCACATTCAGTGCTCTCCTTTCAATTTACGACCACATGTAGATCTATTATTGCTGGTGACAGAGTTGTTCCTACATTAGAAAACATTTTGTGGTACTTACATTTTAAATTTTACTCCAAAATCTCAACTGAGTTATTTATACTTAAATTATCTGCCAAAATTGCATTTACGTGTATTAACAAGTATTGCAAATATAAATATAATATATTATTTATAAAATATATTATTATAATATAAAATACTAGTAACATCTAACAAACGAATAATAATTTAAATATTTTTAAACAACTTTAATATCCATCTTTTAGGAACCAAGGAAGTTGAGCTGATATAAAATAGTTATGGTAGAGTCACATATTTTTATTGTGTCTGTATAACATCTGCGTGTCAAATTCCTGAGTGCCATGTGCAAGCTACTGGTGGGAAGCGAACCGTGCATGACTTGAAATATACTAACATTAACCCCACATATAAATATGTAGAGTTCCGGCTCCGGAAGAGAAAAATATTCCAAAATATTACAATGAATGAATGAACTTTCTTATCTGGCCGCCATATTAATATGTAGAGTTCCGGCTACACATGAAGAAAAAACTTTCAATATTTCCAAAATTATACGATGACTTACTGTATGCCTTTTAAAAAGGAGTTACGGTCTATGATAAAATATCACGAAAATTGAAAGGTTCCAAAAGTTAAAAAAATTACAAATACATATTTAAACAGCTAGGCACAAGTTAGCCCAATATAATATAATAATAATAATATCTATGGACGCTTCACACCACGTCAGTCTGGCCCTGCGCTAAGTACCCGAAGGACTTGTGTTACAGGTACCAGACAACGGAAATATATTTAATACTTTTATACTATACATATATTTAAGATTTTTATTATATCATACACATATTTAATACACATCCAGACCCGGGAACATTGAAAACTTTTTGTTCCGTCGGCGGGATTCGAACCCGCGACCCCCGGCTTGAGCTACCAACGCGCTCACCACTGAGCCACAGAGGTCGTCAAAAATATAAAGAGAAACTTCTGGATTACAGCCTGTACAATATATATATTTAATAGGAGTATTAGCTTTGAGAAATATTAAAATAAATACTGACAGTAAATTGAATTTCAAATACACAAATTAAAATAATTTATTAATTTATGTCGTAATCTACAAATTGTAGAGTCAAATAAATAAGCACCTGTTGCAAAACACCCAAGGTATTTCAGCCTACGCTTTTTTAACTAAAACTAATACTACGAAACTAAATTTGGTATGGATGAATATAAAAACCTAATTATTACATGTAATCCAGACATATAAATCACATAATATATTGGTCGAGTCTACCTCTATCAATTCGCTTGACGTCTTAAACTTTTATGGTTGTTTCAAGTAAAAACATTATGATAGTTCTACGAATTATTATTAGAGAAGTTACATTAATTACAAATATTTATTAAATGTCAATAATATAAAATTACATTTATCTGGACGACCTTATGTGGAGTCTGTATTGAGACCGCCCGCGCCTTTTTATTCAATTATTTTACAATTGTGTTTTGTGTTCGTGCATTTTATGATTTTATAATAAGTATTATCTAAGTTTTATCACATAATATAGCGATTTTTTCGTTTTGAATCAGCATACTTTTAATAAACCATCTTCATATATAGACCCTTTGTCCCATAAGTAATAATAGTGTGTATGTCTGTTTTGCGTTTGACGTCTCAGAATGTAATTGTAGAGTCGAACAAATTCTACGGGGCGAGTGTTACATATTTGAATAAAGGAAGAGGGTCGTTTTTTGTGGTGTCAGCTGTTGCCACAGGGCGTCCATTCAAAAGGTTTGCAGTACTGACTCTATGTAGAGTTATTGTAGACACTTCGTCAAATTTATGAATTGATCAAGTATTTTTGAAGGACGATACTTTATGTAAAGTTCTTGTTTATGTCTCGCCAAGATTATAAATTGTAAAATGGAAAGATTTCGGAGTAAAATATTTAAAATATGTGATAATTCTATGAAAGTAAATTAATTACAATTCTAACACCTTTCAAGCCTATTTCGCAAACATGTTACCTTCTTTAGGATAATCCTATTAGACATAAGTTATGGACTTGTTTCGACGTATTGTTATTTGTGGCAAGACTTGGCAAGACTATTGATTTCCCAAATTCCTTGACAAAACAGATTAATTCTTCAGATTCTTGGCAATTATTCTGTGTTTATAATAAATATTTTGTTGATTTTGTATGTATTGGAATAGTTTACTATCAGTTCTCTGGTATTTATTGGCAAATTTACAGCCAAGTTGTGATGGCTACGGCGGCCTTGTCAACGATGTCAAGGTGCAAAAGTTGATTAATCGCCGATAGCGCAAATAACAATGAATTTAGCGTAGATTTTACTATTTTTTGCCGGGATTACATTTACGATAGATGGAATTTAAATTAACTGTCTTGATAACAAATATGATGTGGAAAATGAAAATGCTTACACCCTAACTATACTTATAAAATTACATGTCCTGACTGACTGACTGATTCGTCATCGCTGAGCAAAAACTGTTTAAGTTACAGCCACGAAATTTGGTGAGTAGGGTTGTTTTATTAAGCAGACACCCACTAAGGAAGGATTTTTAAAAATTTTACCCCGAAGGGGGTGAAATAGTGGTTGAAAGTCTGAAATGGATACGTATTTAAGCATTTTTGGAAATTCGTCCCCCAAGGTGGTGAAATTGGGGTTGAAAGTTTAAATTAAAGTCTATATAGGTACACTATGTAAACGCGGACGAAGTCGCGGGAAACAGCTAGTTGTACCATATTCCTTGCAAATAAAAATGATTTTGATTTGATTTGATTTTGATAAAAATGTGGTTTAGGCGTGGACATAATACTTTGCACATTTGTGAGTTTCATAAAGGTTTGAAATTTTTTGATGCTGCATAATTATATCTGTTGCTTGTATTAGCTTATGACTTCAATGTTTAATAATAATATTTTTTTACAATAATATTGTAATACATATTACAAATATGTATTACAATATTGTTGTAAAAAAACCTTACCATGATTTAACAAGAGGGCGTATCATATCGAATTTCATAACGGATATTCAACACGATATGCTCCTTCAACGGGTGCGGATGCGAAAAAAAAAGAGATTTCATACCGATATCACCTCCGGATACATTTAGTATATCTGTAAAAGTATACTTATCTGTATACAAATAAATGATAAACTCCAAACGTCCTTGTATAACGGATCTAGAAAAAATAAGTGGACATACTAATACTGGTTTCGCAGGAAAATGAAGGTTGGTTGTTATGATGCTTCTTATTTTTGGATTTAGAACAGAACCAAAGCTAAACCAAAGTAGATTGCAACTTTTTAATTAAATGCGATGTGCTTTAAAGTAGCCAAGATTTTATTATAATGCTTCATGAAATAAACGATAAAAGTCGCTCATCTTGTTTTCTTTTAAAATAAATCAATTTCGGCTAGAAGTATATTCACTATCACCAGACGTATATCTTTCTTGTACATCAATTGCTAGATATCATTAATCGTCAATAAGGCTTCGCAGTTTACTGCCAAGTATGGAGGCTGAGAAGAGTCAGTCAGCAAAAGAATTAGTGAAATATTTTGGTATGTCAAAATTCCTTGTTGTCTTTCCAAATTTTGAGGCTTCACAATTTGCTGCCAAATTATGGGGGCTATCTACAAAAGAATTAGTGAAAAGTTTTTGGAAAGAATTTCAAGAATATTTGAAGTTACCAAAATTATTGTTGTAATTTCATAATCATTAGCATTAAGCCTAAGCTTATGTAACAGCAGATGTGATATTTGGAATTTCAATCATCAACTGTAGCAGCTGGCTGTCAAGGTCGAAACCTTTAAATTTTGATAAAAAATTAACATTCCATGGGGCAGGTGCCAACGCAGATGTTTGGGGCCACTTTGGTCCCGAAATGTTTTGGAGATTGAACGCACAACAGCTGACACACAAAAAATATAATGGCGTGTCTGATAACAGATGTCTTTGAATTTTTTTTGGCCGCGGATTTTGGGATTTTACTTTTGGATTTCGTGGCAAAAACTTTAAGGTAAGTATAGGAAATACTATTTATATAAATAGAAAATATTCAAAAATATCACGTTTTCAAAACTTTGTTAACGGCTCAATTTTTTTTTCTATAGGCATATAGCATTTAAATCAACAAAAGTTGCAATAATTAAAATTTATCATAATATAAACACATTAAACTCAGACTGTGAGGGACTAATTAGACATTAAATTACAAAATATTTCATAATGCAAATGAAGGTAAAACAAATAAATTCAAGTCAAAAAAAATCAAAATAATATTCAACCGGTCAGAAGAAGCGATATGCTATGAGTTATTTAGTTATTTTCATGTAAAATTAGACATAAAGTTTACTAAAAGCATTAATGTTAGTCCTTCTATACTTTTATAAAAAGTTTAAAAACACCATTACTTTTATCACACAAAAAATCTAGTGGACCGAAAACAGTACTTTGGTTTATTTATAAAAGTTCTAAACATCAGTCCCTTGGCGTCTGTTTTGTATCGACCCGCGTCTGTTTATTGATTCTTGTCTATGGCCCTGTGCCCTTTGATACTGCGGCCCTCTCCCTTTATTAGTGAGTACTCTCCCTTGATCTTGTTGGGAAAATAAATAATTTGAGTGATGTAATGTAGCTTCATGAACATAATCGTCAGTCGGTTGAGTTTTTGTAAAAGTGTCTCTTTCTTGCAGTAAAACGGTTCTTTTGCGAGATTTTTTTTACCGGCTAACTGATAACGTAATTATCGAACCTAATTTTATTTATGGACATTTTGTTAAGGGATGGTATCTCAAGTAAGCGCTAGCCTTAATAACTTTATAACACTATAGTTAGGTACAACGAATATACCAGCTGTCAGTCCTCTGTATGTATGTGAGGATGTATAATATAAATGTATGTATAATATTTTACTCGAGCAACAATACGACAGTAAATACTAAAGTATTAAATAAGTAAAAAAACTAACAGCTATTCCACTAATGAAGGTTTTATTTGAATGAACCTAAACAGGCACTGAAAGTGATTATAGTAATAAAAGCGTAGGCGATACTGTGGCTAAAAAAACATTGACAGGGCTTCTTTATGTTCTAAAAATGATAGGGCCCATAAACCTTCGATATACCTGTAATTATGGATTTGTGATGGGATGGATGGATGGATACAATGGCTACTAATTCTACTGCACTGATGGTTGATATTGACCGTTTTATTGTTAATTCGATTAATTTGATGTGAAACGGAAAACGATCTTATGTTTACAAATTAATTGTAAGTAACATGGTTCGAAAAAAGTTTAAAAGTTAAAAACAACTTTAAACATTGAACTTAAATCATTTGCTATGGAAATAAGAAACTATTTTAGGTGAAACATTTTTAAAAAACAAAACTAAACCACGAACTTAGAATGTACTTAAATAATCTATGTATGCTCTTAAACATAGTATATTACGTGGTTTCTGATAATAATATTACAATTATCATGACAACTTGATCTAATCAATTATCTTATCAAGGTAATCTATCCAAAATCATATTCATACACCGAAATTGATTATAATTGTATGTATTGTTGGAGACTAAATGATTGACGCTAATAGCCTCATTTCTCACGTAGATCATGATCTGTAGATCTGATGCGTCACGTAATCCGTTTTATAGATCATAATTGATTTATAACTCATGATTAGGCTAAGTGATCTTATTGTCTTGTTACAAAAGGGATAAGGAACTTTAACAATGATTAAATTATTTAATATTTTTCCTTTTGTCGAATTTTTTTCGGCTGACGAAATAAAGAAATAAAGCTTTATGCATTATTAGGGCCTAAAAGTAGTTTACTTATAACAATAAAGGCATATTTTAACTCCCTACGCAAACAGAGGGGTCTCATAAGTTTGACATGTTGGTGTGTGGCATCAAAAATAATGGCTGAAATGGTTGGATAGATCCAACCATTTCAGCCGTTATTTTTTATAATAACGCTGGTCATGATGAATAACCATGCTTGTGTATAAAACATATAAGACACATAAACGTTTGCAATTCTTTGCATTGGCCCATCATGGGCCTCTGTGGAGAGGCTTTCGGTTTGACAAACATAAACTTTTGTTAATTCGAATTAAAAGTAGGTTATTAATCCTTCGATCGTGCATTCTTGGAAATCTATTGTTATTCTATTGTGTCTCGCTTACCGGTGAGCTTATGGGGCTTGATGGGTTAAAGTAGGAGAAGGAACTAGTAAATCTGCACTTATTAATTCCTTCTCCTACTTTCTATAAATGTTTTATTAGCTGGTCCCCAGAATGCCTTTCACCCTGAGATCATACCTAATATCAAAGTGTTTTTGTGGATGTTTATCGCTGTTGTACTGCATTTATCGCCAGAATATATCCTGGAGACTTTGAGGAAATGTAGTAGACCAATACCCGTTAAAAAAGCAACAATGATGATACTTTAACTGTCCCTTGTTTCACTTTAATGGGATCTTGCATGTTAAACTCCAGTTAATGAATGCAGGTCAAATAACATTTTGTGTGGGGTGTCTAAACACGATTCTTATCTACTAAGTAATTACATTTTACCATATGGAAGCCTGAATTTTGTTAGTTGACTAACTTATTCAATTAACTTGAGTTACCGCGTCAATTATGAATATTCTGACGTTATTTTTACAAAAAATATGCTAGGACTATAACTGTAGGCATAAGATATTATAATATGCGTACTGTTATTAGAAATAAAAATGGTATATAATAGGTGCATTTATAACACGAATGTTACAGAGGTACTTAAACCATAATAAAGACATCTGATACATTTCTAATTGAACAGAACAGAAGACTACTTTTTTTCTTACATCCAAATAAGAGGTTCTAATATTCACTTAGTGGTATTTATAGTTAGTTACTATTAAACAGTCAATTAACGTATATTAGTTCTCTACTGACCGGAAAAGCATCAATTTATTACCAATGACCAATTTAATTCCATGGTATTAGACATCCGGTGTCCTTTACGATCCGAAATAAACTTTAATACCTTAAAATTAACCAACAATTTAGATTGTCACAATACTGCTAGCCTTCGGTAAATGATTATAGTGTTTAAGAATAAGGAAATAATGACGAAAATCGAATACAAAAGAATTAGAAGTACCTAACAATTCTAACACACAATCTGTGAGAAAAATCACTTGACCGGAACATCTTGCTTGTCCAATAATTGTGGCCATAACATTGACAATGTTAAAGTACAGGCTTTGGCGGGTAGTTAAAAGAAATCAGCATTGCGACAGGTTTAACCACTAGTTATTCTAACTAACATCAAAATTGGTTAGTTGTTGTTGTATGTAGTGGTTGTAGTTGACTTTCTGTGATTGTTTCTGTCATTGTCAGTCATGTCAGAACATCATCATGTCATTGTCTGTCATGTCAGAACTGCAAAACTTAGTATTGATAGAATAGACAGAGCAGAGATACTGGCATATCCAGTCGTGTGTGTGTGTGTGTGTGTGTGTGTGTATCTGTAGTTTTAGTCACTTGAAAGAACTATTTAGGGTGGTTATAGGCAATTTTCAGATTTGGATTTGATGACGTAACTTTCACAAAACTTTCGTATATAAATAAGTAAATGATAAAATCTCATTGTAACTTTTCATAATATCTTTGGTTAAGTTCAAGCTTCCATTGAGTTTATAGCCTAAAGTCCAGTGCTTATCCAAATACTAAATCTGACCGACCGAAGACGTGGTATGAATACTAATGGGTTCGCCAATATTTCGTGGTACGAACTACGAGCTGTGGGATAACGGTTAGTCATCCTCGTGTAATGCGCACGCGCATGGTAATATTAGGAGGAATTTAAAAAATAAGGCAATATAGTCATTGATCGCAAAATATGAAAATACTTACATGGATTTTGACTTAAGGCATTGCTCGGTGATATTAGCTTGAGGTTCTGTAAATGAAGAAAAATAACTAAAATAAGTTATTCAATATCTCACTAATGGATATGTTGTGATGGCAGCAGACAATTATTATTTTTAACAAAAAATTAAAACCGACTTCCAAGGTAAAAACAATAATAACATTAATATGAACTAAAAAGTATTAAATAATTTTTACTATCTAATAGTGCCTTTTTCCGAATTCGGCTAAACCTCAACTATTTCTGTACTCAATCTTCATTATTTTGAAGTCGGTACCAGATAGCTGAATCTTCAGTCCTCTGACAGAATATTTAAAATTTTTGGAACTGGCACCGACTTCAAAATTATGAAGATTGAGTACAGAAATAGTTGAGGTTTAGCCGAATTCGGAAAAAGGCACTATTAGATAGTAAAAATTATTTAATACTTTTTAGTTCATATTAATGTTATTATTGTTTTTACCTTGGAAGTCGGTTTTAATTTTTTGTTAAAAATAATAATTTCACTCTTTTTAGTTACACTAGTAGATAAATCTTCGCGTATATTTTACGTATCTTATTACAATTTGTTAAGAGTCGCAACTCACACTCACAAAATAATATAATATTATCAGTGAAGTGAACATATTGTGCTAAGTAATTTAACAATTTTAATACTTCAAGCCCGAAGCGGTCACCGGCGATTGCGATAACAATAGAAAGGCTATTGTGTCTCGTTTTTCCACGATCGAAGGATCTATCAGATAAAAAATTGTACAAACTTGCATAGGATGTAGCGTAGCATAATATTTAATATTATCATAATTATTGACAGCTGTTCTTGTTATCAAGAATTCAAATCGATAGGTACCTAGTGCACCATCTATCGATTAATAAGTATAACTAATTAAAAAGACACTTAATGACTTTGTTTTGTTTAAATGCTCTTTTTAAAATAACTTTATTTTAATTCTATTTGTCTATTAAAATTTTATAAAGTAGTAAAGTATTCGATCTGTATATAAAGTAGTTAGTAAAGTATTCGATATTCTGTCTTCTGCCGCCACGCGCCGCGCGGCGGCGCTGGGCGGCGACGCCGACCGCCGTGTATTAAAAACAAACAGGTGTTGTTAATTGTTATACAGTACATAATTATTATTATTAGTATATCCATACCTATGCCTTGTACTATTATCTATTCTGTGCCATGAGACATTGGTGGCCTTAACACGACGTGGTAATGATGATGATGACGATGATGATGATGATGATTATGATGATGAATATGAATTGCATAGTAGTTTATGCTTTCTGTTCTTAAAACAACGCCGAAACTCCCAAACGTGTATCTATAAGGAATCAGGAGTTCTCTCAGCATCATCGAAACCATGATATACCTTGACCCAATATTTGACTTTTTGATAGCGTATTCTTAGTACACTTCACATAAAACCAAAATCACCATATGTTTCCATATAAATTTCGAGGAGTTCCCTCGATTACTCATGGATCCCATCATCAGGTCACCACCTTTGTGAAAATGGGACCAAATTGGAGTGAAACCTAATACAACAAAACAAAAATTTCGAAAATCGGTTCACAAACGGCGGAGTAATCGTTGAACATACAAAAATAAAAAAATAAAAAATATCCACAGCCGAACATATAACCTCCTCGTTTTTTGGAAGTCGGTTAAAAATGTACATAATTTCCGGTTTTAGCTTGTGCTTTTTATAAGAACAAGGACTTTATTATGTTACAATGTCAACAATTTCTGATGATTACGATAATAACAAAACTGTCGTTAACATTTTGGCGGCAAAAAGCTGTCATATTTTATTATATCGCCTCTGACTTCCAACATGTTCCACTGATCAATTCGAAATTCGAACAATCGTGTTTTTTTCTTTTTATGCGCCAGTATTTCCACGGATGCTGTCAGAGGACGGCCTTAACGGGTTCCAAAAAGGTTTTATATCCGCGCCTCGGGCTGCACAGTTTTAAATCTTTGCCTGATTGCAGGTTTACATAATTTATTTCTGAGACTGTAGCCATTTTATAAGCGAATTCTTCGGTAATTGTAATGTAGTGCATAATGAAGAATTATCTCTAAAATGTCCGGTTCGTTTAATGACAAACTTTACTAAGAATTCGTCCGGTAGTCTAAATTCCTGCCGTCAAAACAATGACACATACCTTTTTCACTTCACTCGCCTTGGAAGTGACCTCTGGTAACTTTTAGTACAGTAAATAAGTTGGACGATTAGAAGATATCATTGATTGTTGCGAAATGAATTTATATTAAATAATAGTCCTTAGGAACTAATCACACCTTAACGAAATACGCGAGTTAGCGCTGCTTAAACTCTAAAGCTCAACATAAAAGAATATCAAATGGCAGGTCGCCTTGACATTTAAATTTTGTATCGCTATACGCATCGTTTTGTCGCCTATTGTTTCGGCACGTTTCGGTGTGAACTGAACCTAAGTGTATTTGTATTATATTGTGATTCGTATTGCTTATTTACCTTATGTAATGTTTACATTATTGCTTATGTCGATTAAGGGCAAACACCATTTACATTATGCAATGTCATAATCGTTGATAATATCATCTCTGTCAAAATGGATAGCGGTTTCAATAGGTATTCTAGAGACTAGAGTTTTTTATGTCGTTGAAAAAACGGTGCTTTTAGAGACAGAAGTAACAATAAAGTAGGCAAATTGACTTCTTATATTTCAACTACCCCCTTATTATTAAGAAGATCAACAATGTACTATCGAGGAAATTGATTCCTATGCATTTGAGAGACCAACGTCATTTGGTCGATTATGTCAATTCAATGTTAATTGTGATCTGTCGGCTGGGTTTGACGTAACGCAACCAAACTACTTAGGTCCCCGATCTGCATAGGAATCAACTTCTCTGATAGTACATACAGACGTTTTTTTTCGCGGCGGCTTTTCTGACGTATCGAACAAGGATAAAGCATTATAATAGTGAGTTGTTGTGGCTTTACACAGTGCAGATCCTATAAAGAGGGCTTAAAATATGTTCTTTCTTATGTTTGAATATTGTAAACAAGCTGCAAGTTCGTAGCTAAGGTAGGAAGTATTACAAGACCGGTTCGCTTTCGACCCAGCGCGAAGTTTATTAAACTTCTATTTTTGCAAAAAAACATTAGCACAACAAATGTCGCGATTAAAGGTCGTTGAACTCTAAATGGGTACTTAGACAACTTGCATTTGATTTTTTTGATAGAGTAGAGACAAAAAAAATTTGCATAATATTGATACAATGCGTCGCTAAGTTACATGATGCGATGCGTTTTAAATATAAAGTATAATTTACACAGAGCCAGTACCTACTGGCTGCCAATAAGACTGGCAGCAAGTATTGGCTTGACATATGCCGCGTGTGGACAGTTTGGCCTGGCTTGAAAAACTGTTCACACGCGGCATATACCAAGCCAATACTGGCTGCCAGTCTTATTGGCAGCCAGTACTGGCTCTGTGTAAATTATACTTAATATCTGCTTTTTCTGTCTAAATTATCGAATGTAATTTTACTAAATAACCAGTACATAGTACAGTACTTATTGTAAGTAAGACCGCAATAGACTATATTATTATGTAGAAGTTTAAAATAAACTGGACTATAGAGAAGTTAAAAATTTTATGTATACCACACACTGCACTACGCGACAGCTAACTGCTAAACTACGCGACACTTTACTAGTATGGGGTGTCGCTGCGTTATTAACCTAGTGCCGTTTCACCTTCATAGTAATGGACACTTCAATAAATGGCATTGAAGTCCAAAAGCGGTAAAAATATCATAGTTGATGACCATACAGAGCCGGGTCACGATGTGTAGGTGGTACAGACTACAGGTGTGGTTTCTGTTGGGTAACTGTCTACTGTCTGTCACTGCTGTCAGTTCGCGACTTATGGTTGTGTGTGCCTACCGAATGAAAAAAACAATGAGCTACATGGACTTCTTGTACGATCTGTTGGAGGTATGTTTTTTTAATTAAAAACGTAGCTTGATAGGAAAATAAATTTGTTTTGCGAATTTAGAAATGAATAAAAAGGAAGGTAAATTACTAATTAGTAATTAGTGACAATTTTTTCTTAAAACATGCGTGGTTAAAGCCTTTTCTTCCGAGTGTAACTTAACTACTATATCCATCTTTATAGTAATCAAAGCTTATCTAGTGAAAAGCTCTAGAGTTAAGTAATTCCAAGAAGTTACCGCCGACTAACTCGCGTGGGAAAGCACGTTTAATTATGTAACTAAAACATTATTAAATTAAAATATTACACGATTGTGCTTCCTTTGAAGAATACTTTAAAGTTTAATGTTATGCTTTTATGGCTTCGCCTTAATTTTATAAAGCTACTTCATTTTAAAAACCCCTCTTTAAATTTATTTTCAACTTTATATTTATTGTTATTATTATCTTAATTTGTTAGTATTTCTTTTTTGATTTAAACATTTAAGTATAGTTTTCACAGAGCCAGTACTGGCAGCCAGTATTGGCTTGGTATATGCCGCGTGAGAACAGTTTTTCAAGCCAGGCCAAACTGTTCAAACGCGGCATATACCAAGCCAATACTGGCTGCCAGTCTTATTGGCAGCCAGTACTGGCTCTGTGTAAATTATACTTAAAGAGTGCTTTGTGTTAAAGATAACTTTCTTTTTTATATCTAGAATCTAGATTAAACACTTACAGATGTAGATCATAAATATTTATCATTTCACAATCTGTGTTGCCTCTTAAAATATTTTATTGCATTAATAAATCGATTAGATAAGTAAGTATAGTAAATATTGTATGTAGGTCACAGGCGCAAAGGCAGCAGCTAGCAAGGAACCTTGCGTAACACTCAAGAGTCTTATGTTATGGGCTATGGATTAGGTACTAGACAGTTGAACATAGCAGCATACTGATCATTTGACCTATTGGTCAAATGATCAGTATGCTTGCTGGCTTAAGAGCAGTTTATTTGCCTATCGTAATAAAAATAAGACACAGATAGATGTTAGAATAAAAAGAAGAAGGACGTAGGCTACATTTATCAAATCAAATTGAACGGTTCAAAGGGATACATTTTATAATAAGTAAACACATAGCTAGTTCTGGTTTTAAGTGGTCAAATTCGTAGTACATATATTTTGACCATTTCACCACTTTAAATCAATTTGAAAAGTTTTTGCCGATGTAAAAAAACACAGAATATACGATATAAAGGGAGCCAACAAAAACCAACAGAAAACATTTTCATAAATTTTCACTTTAATCTCCCAAAAAAAAAAAACGGATATCAAGCGTATACAGGGACAACTCTACATTTCCTAATATAATAGAGTCACTTATTATAAACTTTTTGTGTCAGGTTTTGTGATTCACTCTCCGCTGTTGCACACATAAACACACACATACACACACTCAAAAAACACACACAATACACAGGGAGCAACGGTAAAGTGTGGTAAACTACAATTTACCAGTTCTATTACTCACTCATACACATATTGATGTGAAGCATACCGAACAAAAACAATAGTAATGAGTAAACTCATTGGAGTTTACTCATTACTATTGTTTTTGTTAAAAACCTCAATTAATTTTACTACAAGTTCAATAAATGACAAAGATGTTGAGATAATAATAATATTACTTATATATCAGATTTTATAATAGTTAATAAATTTGTGTCAGCTCTTCGCTGACACAAATTTAATCTGGCATCTTTTATGCTTTTATCATGTGAAACATAAATAATGTCAACAACATATATGTCTATTGTGATACAGGCACAGTACCTACCTAATAACCGATAGCTGAGTTTGTTATAGAAAAATATTTGTTTCGCAAGTTTTTTTGGCAACATCTATAACAATAAGAGGCATCAATTTCATAACATATTGCAAACATAGTGCCACGTAACAATTTGTAAACATCTTTATTGGAGTTGATTTTATTGCTTTAACTAATTGGTTTACTATTCCATAGAAGAAGTTTAGAGTTTTTAATCTAAATCTGTACTTCTGGTCATCTTGTATCAATCTTTTAAAATGTTGTGAATCAGTCTCGCTTTCCTACTTATAATTTATAAATATCAAATACCTAATGCTACACCATGTATATGCTACACAGAGTTTTGTTCTTGACTGATTAGTTAGAAAAGTCACTTGGCAGACAACAACAAAACATTGTTTAGCTTACACAGTGTGTAAAATTGTTTATTATAACTCAAAGGTATCCCCCTACATAATCTACAAGCCTGGTGAGTGGTGACCCCCTTCTTGATTTGCAAGCGGTGGAACATCCAAACACTGTCACATTCCAGTACTGTACTCACATACATGCACGTCCATGCATGTGAGTTGCATGTTACTAGCATGAACATAATTAACACCCAGTACGTATTAGCAGAATATTCTAGACCAGGGGTTTCTGAACTTCAAGTCCAAGGAAGTGTGAAAAATCTTTAAAGCAATATTCCAAGTTCCAACGCATACCTAACTTTTTATTTAACTGATTAAACGTATCGAGAAACTTCGGATTCTGGAAAAGGACATATCATTGTTTTTATTTTGGAAAATAAAAATTAATAAAGGTACAGATAAAAAATAATCTTGGCGCAACTCTTGACTCTTCAGGATAGTCCCTTTTCTAGACTTCATAATATATTTTACAGGACAGATGCTTTTTATGGTAATTTGTAAGTAATAGGTAATAATTTCAGTGAAAGCTAATGCCGCTATCAAGCAACTGTTGGGCTGCCCAAATTTTGTGGTCTTGGAATAAATTTTGTGGTAACTGGTAGGTGTAATGGGAATAACAACACGTCCTACCATCATTTGGTTAGATGTCGAAAGTTTTTGATGTTATTGATCAAATTGCTTATATTTGTGTATTATTTACTAACACGAAAACAAGCTCAACAATTTTGTTGGCAACAGTTATCTTAGCTTCTCGTTCATAAATCAATGTGAGGAAGTTACCTCTTATCAGTTACGAGCTTTTGCCCGCGGCTTCGCTCGCGTTAAAAAGTATTATTATATACAAAGTTTGATCCCGTATTTTAACCCCTTGGTGGTAGAATTGATCAAAATCCTTTCTTAGCGGATGCCTACGTCATAACATCTACCTGCATGCCAAATTTCAGCCCGATCGGTCCAGTGGTTTGGGCTGTGCGTTGATAGATCAACAGTCAGTCAGTCACCTTTGAATTTTATATATATAGATTTAAGCGTCTGGTAATGTTTTGTAACAGTTGTAACAATATGTAATTACTAATTATTAATTATTATAATTAACAAATAACAACATAATAAACAATGGAGTTGGAAATACTACAATGTTTAAATTTTGATCTACCTGTATAATGCTAATATAAGTAAGTAACAATAATAATATGCACAAAAGTTTAGTATTGACACAGTTCCTGTCGACAATAACCAGAGTAAGACTATGCAAAGTATGTTTTTGACTTTTTGTTATGTTTAGCTAGTTTTATGAGTTTCGTGTATTAGCCGTTTAAATAAATCTCTATTGGCTTGTTTACACTTAACGAGAACAGTGGCGAGACAGTGCAAACCAGTCACCACTCTACTCGGTAAATGTAAAAGGCCCTATTTCTCTCTACTGTTATACTTATAAGTAACTCTCTCGTGTTCTCATCGCTAATATTTCTGATGTCGTATAAATCGTATTATACTTTTGTACCACCGCGGATTTGTCTGTTAAACCGCTCAATCACTTAACAAGTGTGACCTCTCAAACAAGTCACTAACCAATTCAACTCAATAGGATAATTTGATCTACGAGTTAAACTTTAAAACACACCACGCGATTTATATCTTTATTGTAATGCAACAAAGTAGGAAATACCATAACGCACAATATATGGTGCAATTATGTAATGTTAAATCCTTCTGCTTGTAAAATAAGGTTTAAATTCGATTGTGTACAGTTGGAAGTGTTTATGTATGGGAGCCGCGCAGATTGATCGATCACCGGAAGTCGCCATTGCGCGGTTCCTGCGGGTTTTTGCGGCATTGCCTCATTGTAATTTGTCTATGACCAAGCTAATTAGGTATGGTGTCTAGTAAAAACAGTAAAAAATCAGCGCTAGTCAGGGCTTTTAGGAATTTAGGCAATAATATCCTCATCTCCTTTACTATCACTTCTTCCTAATAATTTAGTTTACCTTTTTCGGTAGTTACTTAGTAAGTTGGATGTAGGACATAGTTAGGTTTGATCATTTAAATTTTATTCAAAGATGGAATCTATCATCACAATTATACGCTACGTTATCATTTTAAAAACCTTTGTTCATCTGCATAAGCTATCTCAATCTTACACATTTTGTAACAGTGATTATTATGCAAAACTTAATTTGCGGCTAAATGATCAAGTAAACAGAACGTATCACCGCTTTAACCGTTAGTTAAGTTATTATTAAATCTTATGAAGTCATGTCGGTCATATTCTTGAATAAATCTTGGTGAATCATCTTTAGTGTCATTATCTCTCTCTTGCAAATGATCTTTGTCTTCTTTATTCTTTTTCCATCTTCTTAATATTCCTATTTCTCGTAAGAAAGTATATAATATAATCAAAATAAATTCAGGGTGGGCAATCTTTTAGTGAATGTTTATTTTTTATTTTTGCAACAGTTTGTCTTCTTCATTTCTTCTCTATCTTCTCAATACATATTTCTATTTATAGTTACAAATAGGATATCAAGAATAGCTTCTATGATGGACAAGCATTTTAATCAATGTTTACGCAGACTAGTTTCTGTTTACACTGTCTGTCCGATTACAGACATCGAGAAATTGGCGTCAAATATGTTTGTAAAAGTTATTTATGGTCTGGCTTAAGTCAATTTTCTTCTGTTATCATAATACCATCAAACATACCATTAGTCTTCGTAAAAGCTTTGCCTATGTCACATCTATAACATTTTGAATTAGTTCCTACTTACTTGGTAATACCTTATTTGTAAACATAATTTAGTTAACTTCTATCTGCTCATAATATTATAAATAAAATCCCATGAATGAATGGCTTAGAATTTAGATAATTAAAACACAATGAATGAAAACAGTTCGCCACCGCTCGCTCGAGATTTGTCTCCATTAAAAACTTGTTTTCATTTCAAAAATAAACCACTCTTTGAATTAAAACGAACCTGATATCAATTAGGTTGCCTGTTTGGTTGTCTGTTCGTCTGTCATCACGCTGAGAGGGTATCGGGTTACGTTCAAAAACTCCAGAACATCCTACTCTTGTAAAAACAGATTTTGTTTCTTCTGACTTCAACAGCAGTGGCACAAAACAGCGTGATTAAAATAAAAATCGGCCAAGTGCGAGTTGGACTCGCGCACTAAGGGTTCCGTATCGATATAGAGCAAAAATTGTATTTTTTGTATGGGAGACCCCTTAATTTTTTATTTTATTTTAATATTATTATTAAATATTAAAATAAACATATAATTAAGGATTTTGTGAAAAAGTTAAGTACCTACCTATTGAAATTATTGATATAGAGCATAAAAGGCCAAAAAAATCACGTTTGTTGTATGGGAGCCCCCCTTAAATATTAATTTTATTTTGTTTTTAGTATTTGTTGTTATAACGGCAACAGATATATATATATAATCTGTGAAAATTTCAACTCTCTAGCTATTACCGTTCTCGAGTTACAGCCTGATGACAGACAGACGGACAGACGGACAGACAACGAAGTCTCAGTAATAGGGTCCCGTTTTTACCCTTTGGGTACGGAACCCTAAAAAAGATCCTTGCCTTACAATTTTTATACATAGCTGTTTTAAGAACCTAATTTTATAAATTATGACTAAAAACAAGCTGGCTGGCTGGCTGGCTTTTTAAGGAATTAATAAAGGCTTTTTTATTTTTTATTTTTTTTTAACATGGCTAAACCACCGTTACCATCACCAGTCACCACCTATTGTGATTAGCATTTAGAAACAAAATTAATTATACATATTACATTGAATACAATAATTTTCCTGGCAATTTTTGGCGGTTATAGGATTTCCTGTTCTGCCCTACCTATGGAACCTGTTCCACATTTGAATAACTGCCTAAAATTTGAATAGGCTGTAGTTTTTGCCTCACAATAGTTAAATAGTTTTACCTTTTGATAATTTTACAAAAAAAAATATTAATATATTTTTGTGATAATTTTACCTTTCCAATTAGCTACTTTTTATTATTCCAAATGTTTAACACTTAGGTATATTGTTTTAAACATCATTTCATTTTAATCCGTCATCGAAATTCTGAACGGAAACCTTCCGTTCCAAAGAACAATCAAATGACCACAAATATTCAATGGTAAGTCTCCGGGCATCGAACCCGCTATGTTATGTAAACGATAACATCTATATAGACCATAACTGTTGGCATAATGTTACACTACGGTGGATGAACAGGCCCTAGTAATTAATAAAAAAGAAAAATGAACGCTAGTGCAAATTAGAGATGCAATTTTATGAGCAGATTACGTTAAAAAGCGGAAGTTTAAAGAATTCATCGAATAGATAAAAGATAAAAATGTATAAAGGATGACAATGCCATACCGCTTTTAAACCAAGAAGATTACGCTAAGGAGAATGAAAATTGAAACTTTAAATAGTTTATCACAACTTACAGGTCATAAAAATACTTCAATACCTACAAATAAATTTCAACTTTATAAATAGTTATCCAGTTTAATTCCAAGCCCTTGCCCTTCAATTGGATTTAACTTTATCTGTTACGTTTTTATCACAGCTAAGTTTATTTTCTCACGTTGATACTGTTATCCGAAGTTTATCCTATAAATAAGTTTATTTTGGGTGTTGGTTATTGAGGTAGTTTACAAGTTAAAACGAAGTCGTCGATAAAATAAATTCGATTTACCTCAACCTTCCTTTCTAAGATTATCCTGGTGCCCGATTCTATTACCTATCTCGAAGCTCGGCTCGTGAACGGGACATTACAATTAAGTGAAGAGCGGTGGTACGAGAATTGAATCCTACAAGTTACAGTTGGTAACTACATAATAGTAATTATATCTTCATTTTAGATCCGCTTTCCCATCTAGCCTATCAATCATATTGTGATTTGTGACGTCACAGTCCATCATTGAGCTGTCTAGGAGTCTGAATGAATGAACGATAACACCCACATTCATTCATTAACTCACCCACACCCGACCTTCATGTGTTTTGAACCTTGGCTTTTAATTTCGAGTAACTAATTACGACATATAAAACAGGTGAATGGTTTTAACGGTATTGATAACGTCTTGAATTACTTCTTGCAGGTGCCCATTCAACTTTCTGGTTTCTTGCCTACATAAGTTTGAAAATAATGCTAACAACTTTATATACTCGTATGTATTTTAAATAAATGTGGACCTAAAAGTAAGCCTAGCAGAACTCCTGGAACGAAGCAAAAAAGCAAAGCTTGTTGTTTATTTTCTTATTGGAAAATATTTGTGTCAGTTTAGGTAACGATACCCCTTATTATAATTTTAAAACGTAGAAAAAATGATACGACTTCTTTAATATTAATGTCGTGATGGTCATTGGCCAAGTGTTTAATGTGTTCCTAATCTCGCGGTTTCCAAAACATGTCACCGAAAACGAACATCCGACAGATCTTTATAATTAAATTAGAAAACAAGCGACGTATTCATCTTGTTGATCGTGTTTCGTGTTTCAACGTCGCGATGTCGTGTAGCATAACATTTCAACTGGGTGACGATAGTGAAGCAACGAATCGACTACACAATCGGTGTTTTAATATCGATTTCGATCGATCACCTACCTAATACTTCTCCAGGTTTTTCGTATTGAAGATTAAGTATTTTATTTTGATAGTTACTATAAGCTTTAACCCATCAAGCCCCGTAAGGCCCATATGGGCCGCGATAACAAAAGATTTCCAGGAATTGGTGATCGACGGATTAAATTAAAAGACACGCGAAAAATAATTAATAGAATTTTAACAAATGACACGCAACTTGATTTTTTTTTCATATCCTAAAAATATTTAGTCATCTAGGACTTGATTTTCATCGTCTTTAGACGCTTTAGGAGTTGAGATTTTTCTGTCCTTCCGTTTTTCATCTGAATCGATACTGAATCCTCTCATGCATTCGATATTTAAAACCACTTGTTTGATATTCGAATACGTCACTCATGAGTATTCCTGTTCTGTTTACGGTATAACGCGGGCTATAAATGAACGATGCGGGAGAGTTCAACATAGAGCGCCATCTTTTTAGAATACGACACAAATAACGTTCTATATTTGTAAATTATACTGCTAAATGCGAGAGCATCAATCCGTCCGCTCGTCTGAGGGATAATCGCTCCTGTTATCTGTCCCTTAGGGAGCAAATTGGATGCTATCGAATGATACGTTTCAGTTTATAGCGTAATCCTAAGGTGGTTATGCAGCATCGTGCCGATGACCACATGCGTCAATGTTTGTAAATAGAAAGCACTATACAATTTTGTTATATCAACGCAAACATCTACGCATCTTTTGTGTTGGCAATGTTCCTTTTACTGCCTGTTCCTCTTCATTATCAGCATTAGGTTTTTTCGTAAAATGTCTCTGAAAATACATTACACTGTTTAAACAAACATTAGGAGCGTTTTTGTAGCAGTCGAGTAGAAACAAATGCACTATAGTTTGTTTACCGAGGGGAGCGATGCGAACCATCTTGGGTTCAGAGAAAAATTAACTTGGTGCTGCGAAGCGCCTTAAAGTATCTAACAAGTTTATTTGCTCGGCACATTACCCAGCTGGCTTGGGAAGGAAAAAATCACGCTTATCTAGTCACAAATAAGGAACAGTGGTCTTGGGCCAATGATATTGCACGGTAGATCCACATCATATTACGCAATCTATTAAAATGTTACCAATTATTATTGGATCAGGAAACTTTTGCTTCGTTTTAGAATAAAAGGCGTTTACTTTAACAACTTGTTTTTCTTCATTATCAGGCAGGCTTTCTTGTATAAAAACATTTTTCTTAGAAGTCCCCAATCAATTCATTTTACGCCGCACCTTGTAAAAAGCTTTTTAGTAGCAAATTAATAACCTGACAAAGAAAGAAGTGAGTCATTACTTAAACAGGGGTTGATTCATATTCGATGAATGTTATAGAATTCTAGAATAAGTAAATGAAAGTAAATTAAGTAACTTAAGATTGAGACGTGATGAAGAAAGTTTTATTGGAATGCAACATACGAATTGAAAGTGAAAGCTGAAAATCAAGGTCATGAAGTTTTGCAGACCTTCGTGCGCAGCCTGAAAGGAAAGGAAAGGAATTCTACAACTTTAGGTTTCTGGGATAAAAAATTTATGAACGATGTCATTAAAACGTAGAGTGAAGGACATTAATAAAGGAATGCTTGTAGAAATGAATCCAACTAAAAGCTTGGAAGTATGCACTCAGTGCATAATAATTATTGTGATGTGTCTAGGCTTTATCTCATATGAAGGAGCGGCCATCTGTTCATTGCACTCGGAGATAACGAAAATGTTGGAGCGCATTAAGTATCTGTCTTTTGTTGTGAACAGTTGGTGCGCGCGAAAATCCGCCATTTTGAATATCCACGATGTGTTCCATATTCGAGCGAACGGTGCGCACGCGCTTATACTCGTTTTTTGGTTTATTTTTGATCGCGATGTCCTATTTAATCCGTAATGCGCGGGCTTCCATCAGTCTTTACTACACCCGGTCCATTTCACGTTGTGTTTGAAGATTTGTACAATGTTTAAATTCATAGTAAATAAGTTAAAAGTGTCAACCAATCGTATTTTCAACAAAAATGTTACCGTGCGTGTTTTGTTTATAAAATAATATATTTTAATCATTAATCATCATCATCGACTTTCGTCTTTAGAGTTCTAAAATTAGGTTTATTTACGTTATACATTTTTTCACGAGGCGTGCGTTTGTTTGTTTCCATAAAAATATTTTTGGAGATATGTAGTTAAAAATTTTTCTTTCTTTCTTTACAGATATATCCGGATCCAGAGTCGGAGAAGACGATTATGGGTTCCGTGGTCTACTGCATCCATCGTAAACAAGGATGCCAGTGGTCAGACGAACTAAGGAAACTGAAGGTAGGCGAATATTTTTTATAAAAATATTAGTTGCATAAAAATTAAGTAAGTACATTTTTATGAGTTGAAAATTTATTATTTTTAATTTTACTATTTGAAAGCACGTGTAACCTATAATATTATAAAAAAGTTTTTCAATAGCATTAAAAATAAAAAGCTAATGCTTTTTACGATCAGTATAGTCGAATTTAGCTTCTACTTAAGTAGGTACTTACACTTTTAAAAATACGACCGCGTCGCGTTCGCAGCGCCCTCTGTAAACAATCGGTAGAATGCGCTCGCCGTGACACATTTATCTCCAAATTATCGCAGATACGTCGCTCTCGATGTTTGTAGTTCAAACCGTGTCAATAATGTTGAGTTAATGTGATTTAGATATCGTGCTCTGGATATTTTGACTACAATTCATTTGATGCAACAGAAACTTGTACCTAGATAGTTTAGCATCGTAATTAGATCACATATTTAGGTACTAGATGACGCCCGCAACTTCGTTGCGCCAAAATTCGTTTATCGCGGCGGAACCGTATATTTTTCCGGGATAAAAAGTATCTTATGTCCTTTCTATCTCCATGCCAAATTTCAGCAAAATCGGTTCAGCGGTTTGGGCGTGAAGAGGTAACAGACAGACAGACAGACACACTTTCGCATTTATAATATTAGTATGAATCTACAGTTGTACTACGATATTTCTTCTGAAAATCTTTAGTTACATCGTCCGTCTTTTTTCCATTTATTAGCAACAACATATTTACTTTCGGTGCCCAATTCACCAAGCACTATCGAAGTTTCTTTGCCAGTACCATTTGCTCTTCCTAACACAGTAATGTCATCTTCCAGGCACATCTGAACACGTGCAAGCATGACGCGGTGCTCTGCTCCGCGCAATGCGGCGCCATGATCCCCCGCGTGCTGATGCAGGACCACCTCCGCTACACCTGCCCACTGCGGAGAGCCAACTGCGAGCACTGCGGGAAGGAGTTCTCAGGAAGTGCCTTGGAGGTAAATGCTCGTTCTATCCTCTTGCCGTCTTGATGACTTAGTTGCTTATCACAAATTATTGGTACTTGATATCTTAAAAATGTCCCTTCGGAATATTTGAAATTGTAGTAAAGCATTTTGTTTACTTTCCCTTTCCCTTAAGGGAAAGGCCTCTAATATTTAAAAAACATGGCATTCATCTCATAAATTCCTCCATATTTAAGCTGATTTCTTGCTATTCTTCAGGAGCATTCAGGCAACTGCGGGCACGAGCCTGTGTACTGCGAGAACAAGTGCGGGGCGAAGGTCCAGAGGCGTCACACGCAGCAGCATCTACAGCAGCACTGCAGTAAACGCCTGGTGCCTTGCAGACATTGCGGACAGAGGTATACACAGGTAAGAACATATTTCTTCACACTCTTCTTGTTACTATGTCCATGATTCAGATACAACGTTAAATTGTCATAAATAAAACATAAGTAAGTGATCGCACCTTTAGAGGTATTTCCAAAATTTTCAAGATTTCTTATTCCCCATTCTTGACTGAACTCTCATTAACTGACCTTGATTCTCGTAAGAGCCCTCTTGTTTTCACCCAAATCGTCTTCTCTTTGAAAATTCTACAATGTACCCTATCCCAACAGGACACAGTATCAGCCCACGGAGCGCTATGCTCCCGCGCACCCGTACCGTGTCCGCAGCGCTGCGCCGCCGCGCCCGCTCGCGATGAGCTTGAATCCCATCTACGAGACTGTTCTAACGGCCTGCAGCACTGCACGTACAGAGACGCGGGATGTAGGTTTAAGGTGAGTTATTTCATCAGTTATCAAAATAAAAGGAGAACTTACTGCAAAAAGAGTTTCGTAAGTTACAAAATATGATAAAGAAAAATTACATATCTCATCTTAAAATGGTGATGAAAGTGAGCGTAATATAGCTCTTTCATTTTCTTAATTTGAAACAAAAGTAAATAATGACAGTTGTTGCACTGCATTAAGAATCGTATTTAAGTCAAATGTTTATTATAAAACTAACCTTAAATTATTTTATCAGGGCACAAGACAGCAGCTAGAGCGTCACGCAGAAGAAAGTTGCGCGCAGCACGTTGCAGCACTCGCGGCGCTAGCACGAGCACAGGCGAGGCAGCTTGAAGCACTCCGAGGCGCGCTGGCTCGGCTCGCTGTTACGTGTTCGGGCGCGCTCGTGTGGCGCGTAACGGACTTCGCAGCCAAGATGGCGGACGCGCGAGCGCGGGAAGGCGTGGAACTTGTGTCACCCGCGTTCTACACGAGCCAATACGGATATAAGTTGCAGGTTCGTTGTTTGTTTTATGTGTTACAAGCTGATGGTTTTATTGTCTTCACGCAATACAAAATATCTTTTCAATCAATTTTATCTAATCATTAACTCTGTTAATAAACCCTGCCAAAAATCAGAAAATGGACATTAGTTTTACAAAATATCTTACTTAGCTTTCCTACATTTTTCCCTAAAGCAACCCTCTTTATGTTTCAATTTTCTAATAATTTAATTTATTTCCAGGCGTCACTATTCCTGAACGGGAACGGAGCCGGCGAGGGTACGCACGTGTCGGTCTACATCAAGCTGTTGCCTGGTGAATACGACGCCTTACTCCGATGGCCATTCGCCCACTCCGTGTCCTTCACGCTGTTCGAGCAGAGCGCGAGCCCGGAGCGAGCTTGTAACATCGTCGAGAGCTTCGTCCCAGACCCCACTTGGAAGAACTTCCAGAGGCCGTCCAAGGAGCCCGACGCGCTCGGCTTCGGCTTCCCCCGCTTCGTCTCCCACGAGATGCTCAAGAAAAGGAACTTCGTGAAAGACGACGTTCTATTCCTCCGGGTCAAAGTCGACCCGAGCAAGATCGTCGCAGTCTGAGTCACATAGTCATAGGTTAAGTTGTAAATACGGGTTATCCCACTAAAGTAGATGTAAATAGCTAGCCGTAGAGCGCAAACGCTGATTTTTGTCCTTTCACTGAAGATCTCTGGAGTTACGTTGCCGTCGCGAGAGTAACGCACCCGGCGTGTTTCGAAGGACCAAAACGTTTCAAGATGGCCGCCCTGTGCCATAGTACACACATTTTTATAGGGCACTGCAAAAACTGTGTGTTGTAAGACTTATGATTGGTTGTTACGCGTTTTTATTGGCCTTACGATGTCAAAAGGCTGTTACAAGAACGCGATTTCGGACCACGTTCGGTTTCGTTACAACGACGGACCCTTGTATATATGCTTATTTACTGAATTATTTATCTCTATCCTGTATATAACTAGTTCTAGGTATGTAAATAGTCGATCCCGTGTAATGAGCTGGAGCTAGACCAAAGTGGCTTGAATACTCCGCCTGCAATTTGTAAAGAATTAAGCGGTGGAGTAGATCAACGTACGTTAGCGGCTAAAGCTGCCTAATTATATTTATTTGTAAGCGTTTGATGTTCATGTGTTAAATAAGATTTTCCATATATTGGATCTCTCGAAAGCTAAATTCGTAAATCTCAAATTTACATTCCAGACTTAGCGTAGTTCTGTTTAAGTCTTATGTTTAAAATGTAACCAAATATTTTATTAAACCATTTTATTCTTAACTTAGTTTCTCGATTAACATATCGTTATCTCGATTACCAAAACAATGTTAATATAATTACTAACAATGATTTATATAAGTGCAAATACTTATTCTTTTCAATATGCATTTTTTATTAACTTTTCATTTAATCTAAAGTCTGAAGTTTTTTATTTTGTAAATTTCTGTTAGACTCGCCATTTAGTAACCTAGATGAAGATGTATTCTTTTAAGAAGTATTTATTTACATTATGGTGCAATTTATTTTAATTTACTGAAAGCCTAGTCAAGATACAGTAAACACTACATGTTTTCAAATATAAGAATATGGATTCTACAACAATACATTTAATATGGTGTTGTGTATGATCCATAATAATATCTATATTTTACGTTCTTTTTATTTAAATTATTATATACCAAAATGCATCTTGACTATGCTAACATAAATTCATCATGTAACAAAAATAAGACTAACGAATTAGAGTAAGGTTTTCATGTATGCGTCTACGCAACTAGCTGTAAGTTAATATGTACATGATTGACATAAGATTGAAAATATATTTTTTTCTCCTGGACTTATTGTTTCATTGATATAATAAATTTTAATACATAAATGTTAAATTGACGTATTTGCCATACCTATAAATAAAAAATAAGCCTGATAGATTAGAACTTAGATAATGATTTTGATCTAAACATTAGCAATGAATGGTGCACATAAAGTGCAGCTGTACTCAGAGAGATTTAATTATTACTTAAGAAGTTAATTAACTAACAGAAAATATTATGTGGACTTCATGCTTTATGTGTAGGTATTATGTGTCTTGGTGTGGCTATATATAAATGTTTCTAAGAAACAAAATCATTTTTCTCATACAAAAATATATTATTTACATATTATTAAGTAGTAGGTATAGCTTATAATATAATATACAATGCACTTATTAGGAATACATAAAAGTAATGGTACAAACATGGTTTATAAAAGATGTCACTTTTATAAACCCTGTGCAGTAATTGATAACTTGGTATTTTACAATTAAAAATATTTATACAATGCAATGGCTAAACTTATTACAGGCAACAGCTTACTTTAATAAATTACAAAATTTACTTTACTATTAGTTTGTCAACAAACTAATTGACAGACTGTTTAGAGTAAACACTAGATGCCTAATCTGTACATAGATATTCTTTATTAGTTATAGTCAATGATATTATATTTAGTTGAATATCATTGGTTATAGTGCAGTCGCCAGAGGTTTTAACCTCCGAAAATTGTAATAGTGGATGGATTTTTGTTTTTGAGGTGTCATTTTCTTTTTTACACTATGACTTGCAAAGTTTACCAAAAATTTTTTTGTGCTTTTAATTTTTTTGTTACTTAATTAAGAATTAAAATTTCACCATACAAAACCAGTCAAGAAAAAAAAAAATTCTAGTTCCTGTTATTTAATGACTCTTATCTGATTGTTTACATTGTTAATTAACCAAAAACACAATTTTTAAAACAGAAAGTTTGCTTTGCTAAGCTAAATAAAACTATAAGATTTTTGCAAAGTTTTTAGAGATTAACGCTCGTCGTAACCAAGATAAAAGGGTTTGGGAGGATTTCAGGGTTGTAAAGAAAAGTGTGTTACACGTAATTATTGTGTGTATTTAATTTTTAGAGAAATTATGAGTTTTAAGTACTTTAAAACGTTAAAATATCTCCAAAAACGTGTAAAATTGACCAAATTGCTTTTTCTACATTTGCTGAGAATTTATTTAAGTAAGAGCTAAAACGTTAAATGCACTGATAAATTAAACGCTTTTCCTAGCCTTTGAAATATATTTAAACTTACTAATCAAAGCCAGAAAAAACATTGGGTGCTACATATCTCACGTACATACTAAAGACGCATGCTGCGACCTTTGTTTGGAAAATGCTTACCTGAATACAAAATATTTAAGTTCTTAATCTAATTTATATTTTTTTCCTTTAAGTATGTTTTAGCAAATGTAATAAATGAAGAAAAATTAATAAAAAATAAATTTTATTGTGTTAAAACCTCACCAAAACAAATAAAATACAGATTTTCTTCGATATATACGCGAAAAGTTTGTGCCACATTTTCGGAAAAGTTTATAAAGTAAGAGCTAAAAAATTATACACATTACGAAATAGAAGGCTTTGTTAAGCCTAAAAAATAATATTAAACTTCCTATCTAAAACCAAAGAAAAATAGGAACGCCATTAACCTGGCGAGGCACACAATAAGCACATTTGGAGGTATATATCATCTACATACAAAAATATTAACTTTAAATCTAAATTATATATTTTTTCAACTTATTTTCTTTCTTTGGAATATAAGCAACGATATAAATAAAAAAAAATGTATTTTATTATTTTGCTATATAATTAAAAGAAAGAAATATGCAAATTTTCTTCAAAATTTTACAGTTTACGAGTTTACTTGAAGTGGAAGAGAATAATTTAAAAATTAAAAGCACAACTTTTCAATAGGTAAACTTTATTATTTATGTTATCAGCTACACATTCCTTTTTTTCTTTTCGATTTTCATCCACTATTGCAAAAATCGGAGGTTTGCACGATTTTTACGCTCTGGGAACTCCACTATTAGCACTAACATGCATTTTACACTTTTGTTACTAGTGTGAAGCCGTAGTGCAACAGTAGGTTCTGCGAAAATGACATGGTAACATGTTGGTTGGCTATATTATATATCCATAATCCATTATTGTCACAGAATAACTTGATGAAAATAAAAATCTTTGATTTGACAATCAAAAGAGTTACTGAATATGAAAAAGAAGATTAAAAGATCATAAGAACATTTGTTATCCTTATGAACTAAAGTTAGTATAAATCAGTTCATGGAGAGTACTAAAACCTCATAACTCATAAGTAATAACACCCTACCAGTAGGCTTTCAGTTAGGTCTTATTCCATAGAAATAACTTGAAGACTTCATACATTTTGGGAACTCGATGATTGTATGATTGTGGATGTGTTTAAACTGCTCGCCACTTGCTTCTTTGTCATCTGAAATAAAAAATAAAGTCAGAAAACTCAGAATTAAGAACATACCATTTAGATTTAAGTATGTAAACTCATACTGCATGCATTATCAAAGACAATATTTATCTAGATTTAGGAGGTTTAGGATGACAATTGACAACAAGATTTAGGAAGTAATATAGGATTCTGTAAGTCTCCATTAACCCATCAAACCCCTTAAGGAAACCGGTGACCGCGACAACAATAGAATAACAATAGATTTCCAAGAATCCCCAATTGGGGGATTAAAAAGGAAATTGACGTATAGCCAGGGCCTCCGTACGGGCTACTGGCGCCTGTGCGCAAAAAAAGGACTTTGGCGCCCCTTAAAGCAAATTTTTTGTGTCCTTGGTTTTGGCGCCCCTAAAGATGCCAATTTGGCACCCCTAGAGGATGGCGCCCGTGTAGTGCATTGCACATATGGAAGGGGGGCCCTGTGTATAGACATCAAGAAAATTTTGTCTCTGAATTGTGATCTTAAAAACACCAGTTAAACATGTTCTATAGACCATAGTAGCCTCATGACTTTATCATTTGGGGATAATAATAATAGTTTTGGGTCTAATCATAAAAGTTTGCCAAAAGATAAAAATACAATATTACCATTTTGATTTTATGCAGCTCGTCCATTGCAGATGGTAGCAATGGCTTGACAGAGTTAATTTCTAGCATGGTCAGATGATCCAATCTACCGTACGACCCTCCGGACTTCATCATGGCATCCATTGAAGTCCTTAATTTGGACATGCGGATGTCCCAAATATCTTTTATAATAGTTTTGATCTCCGCAGCTGATGGTATGTCTTCTGCCGCTGCTCCTAATATTAGCTTTGCTTCCACCATGTAATGCTCATTGGGCATTTTAGTAAAGAACCTGAAATGTTATTAATAATAGTTTAAATATTTTTTTGAAGTGAAAACTTCTTTAGCGGCGTTGAGCACTTTTGTGGGATGGGTAAAAACTGTGAAACTCGCGTCAGATTTTCGTGTTGAGCGAAAAACCATAGAAAAAGCGTAAGATGGTTGGAGAGTAGTGTTGTAACATCGAAATTAAAATTAAATGATAATTAAAATTAAGTAATAATTAAAATTAAACAATAATTAAAATTAAGTAACAATTAAAATTAAATATGGATTAAAATTAAATAATAATTAAAATTAAATAATATTTAAAAATAAATATGGATTAAATAAAATTAAATAATAATTAAAATTAAATGATAATTAAAATTAAGCATTAATTAAAATCAAATAATAATTAAAATTAAATGATAATTACTATTAAGTATTAATTAAAATTAAGTAATGATTAAAATAAAGTAATGATTAAAATTTAGTAATGATTAAAATTAAGTAATGATTATTTAACGTTATTAGTGGCTGCCGAAAAGGAAGATCTTCCGACCGAGCGAGATGGTATGCCCAGTCAGGCCGAAGCCCACTGACGTCATTTCAGACGTTGTATATATCTTGCCGTTCTCCGAAACTTCGATAGCGCGATGTAGGATTGTTAGGCGAATTGTGGGTACCGCCACATCACTCCCCCCCCGAAGACCGGTGGTATTCATCAATGCGCTTGTGTTGTCAGGTGTGGGCCGAAGCTACGCGTGCAATGACCAGGAGAGGTTCCCGTGCTCTGCTTGTTGACCGGTCGTTGTAGCCTATGGCTGCCCCGTTCAAGCCAGACACGGGTTCGACCGGCGCGGACGCCCAACGCGGCTTATGGTCGAGGCGACCCGAGTTATGCTTGATGTCTACTGACGTGGTGCGGAGGGGCTCCCCGTGTTGATGATGATTGATGTCCATGATGAAGGATGCGTGTATTGTTGTCGGTGGTCACCAATTTAACGTTATTAGTGGCTGCCGAAAAGGAAGATCTTCCGACCGAGCGAGATGGTATGCCCAGTCAGGCCGAAGCCCACTGACGTCATTTCAGACGTTGTATATATCTTGCCGTTCTCCGAAACTTCGATAGCGCGATGTAGGATTGTTAGGCGAATTGTGGGTACCGCCACAATTAAAATTAAGTAATGATTAAAATTAATTTTAAACTAAATTGATTAATCAAACAATCGATTGTTTTTTTTCGATTGTCAATTTTTTTTAAATCAATTGTAAGGGTTTCGACTTTCGATTAATTAAAAAATGGGTTAAAAATTTAATCGATTGTGAGGGTTTCGAATAATTTAAAAAATCGATTTTTTAATAATCGATTTTCATAAAAAATGGGTTAAAAATGCAAAACGTTAATAATCAAGTTTTCACTTCTGCCGGCACTCCCCGAGTGCAACCCGTCTTTTTTTTTCATTTCTTATGGTAGCTCAAAATAAACTTGTAATTATACAATAAATATGCTCAATCCTTCAGGCCCCGTGCGAGCACCGGTGATCGCGAGAACAAAAGAATACAATGGGAATTCCTAGAACCTCCGATCGAAGTATTATAATAGTAAAAATATTTAAATTTCTTATTTTAACCATAGGATATTTCTCATAGGTTAATGCTACTCTGAATTTTATGCTATGGATTTCATCAAAGAATTTGTGATGAATTCTATGACTTTATTATGTTCCGGGGTCTCTGGTTCCGGTGAGAATTTTAAAGTTTTAAATCTTTTATTTTGTGCAAATCAATAACTGTATGATAATTAAAATAAGACTGCTGGTTTGTTATGAGCATGGGCGCTTGCAGAAATAATTTCCAAGGGGTGCTAATTTTAGTTTTCAGTTTTCTTTTTACTTTTTACGAACAACAGTGACTGTCTATTTGCGTTAATAGAATACATTTAGTACCGAAATATTACGAACTATCTCTGTACGGCATGGTAATAGGGTTACCCGTTACAGTCTACAGATGGCTTTTTATTTCAATAATTCCTGTTAATCCCGTTTCCCAAGGGGTGCAAGGGCACCACCTGGCACCCCCCTGCTGGCGCCTATGGTTATAAGCTAGGGTTGAGGCTTACCTAGATTTCTTCTCCTCTTCTTTGATTCCTTCCAAAACCTCTATGTCCATCCATTCTGGGGGCACAATACGGCACTTCTGTTTCTGTTTCAGCATAACCCCCAACCATAATGGCACGTTTAGGGGCAATCCAGCTCGAAAAGGCCCAAATTCGCCACAAATTAGGTAAAGTTTGTCGTAATTAAAGTTTGGAATAACGCTTACTGTACGATTTTCACCAATGAACTCAATTTCATACGGATCCATTGCGCTGCACCATAGTTCGTATGCTATAGAAACTTATGAACTAACAATAACAACTTTTATAATTCAATTTATCAGCAAATTTTTGCAATAACCAAAACTTTATTCCACTTGTTTGTGGACTGTTGTAGAATGTGGATCCACGTCAAAAAAACGCGGGAAATATGACAATGACATTAAACTGTCCACAGGGCACAGCTGTCCACATTTGACATTTCAATTTTAAATTTACAAATGGCAGAGCGTGTGGTGCCATCTCTGAAACAGAAATAGAAACACAATCACCTAACGTCTTCTCAAATGCTTCCATTTACTACCGTTAGATGCCATAAGTTATTACGGCTGCTTAAATTTTTTAACCCCCGACAAAAAAGAGGGGTGTTATAAGTTTGACGTGTCTGAATGTCTGTCTGTATGTCTGTCTGTCTGTCTGTCCGTCCGTCCGTCCGTCCGTCCGTCTCTGTATCTGTCCGTGGCATCGTAGCATCCAAACCGGTGGACCGATTTTGATCTAGTTTTTTTTTGTTTGAAAGCTGACATTGTCGAGAGTGTTCTTAACTTTATCATCATCAGCGTGCTGGACAATCAGGGTTTATCTGGTTCATGTCAGTGGCATCGTAGCATCAAAACAGGTGGACCGATTTTGATCTAGTTTTATTTAAACTAATATATTATTTTAATATATCTATCTAATATAATATATATACATCTCCTGTCACGATGTTTGTCCGCGATGGATTCCTAAACTACATAACCGATTTTAATGTTTGTTTTTTTTTTAAATGTGTGCTTTTTTCCAACTTGAGAGATAGGATAGCTTAGATCTTTAATTATAGTCGCAATTTTATTTTATTGCAAATTATTTGTCTATAAAGAGCGACCTTGTTTACGCGACGCAGGTCACGGGATAGCGATGGACGTTGCCACGGTGGCATACTTATTTAATCACTAATTCAATAAAATAATACGGGCGATATACTTTACAATATAAAGTTTATATATAATTATATAAAGTATATAATTATATAAAGTTTATATAATAATAATACGGCAAAGAAACGTTTGCCGAAACAGCTACCTAGTTATTATTATGAATCTAAAAAAGGAAATGTCCATTGTCCAGATTAGAGGTGGCCAATGAGCACTGCCTGAGTAATAATTAATTACCTACTTAAGTAAATAAGTTTATTGTACAGTTTATTGTTATTTCTATCTCTGAGCTGTAATGCATCACGTCCGCCACTTTTGTTTGTTATTACTTATTTTCCAACACCGATAAACTTATAAAAAGTAATTTTAAAAATAAGTATTGTGTTAAATAAATACCCGTAACCCGATACTGCAAGCTACTGGCTAGTATTATTATTCGAATGCGAAAATATCGTATTCAAAGCATGAGCCCTGATAGTATTTGAACTACAGAACTAGGATGACGTCTTGAAAGAATGCGATGGGAGCAGGGAGAGTAACAAACTTGTAAGTTCAACAAAAATACAAAAGAGCTCCAAGAATCTATATAAGACTCCTTCATCTCAAAAAAGTACGAAACAAAAGGACAAAGCACAAGGGCGAAGTTGTTAGTCATCGTAATCAAAGTTAGTGCGATCGATGCAAATCGCTTTGGCAAAGTGCAAACTCCTAATTACTGGCAGTAAATTAGGGTGGCCAGTGACACTGTCTCAGACGGTATATTTATTGGGGTCCACAGCGACACTGTTTTATGGACGTCAAGCGTTTATTAAATTCCGTGATTAGTTTCCAGTTTGGTGTTTTAGTTTCAAGATACTACTTATGTACTTTCTTATAAAATATCAACAAGTAACTATTATACCACTCTTGTTAAGTCCATGGACATTGTGCATGGACTATCATAAATTGATGAAAAAATACCACTTGCAGAAAACAGCTGTTTAAAAATAAAACATTAATAAAGCGACATCTGTTGCTAAGTTTTAGAACTACATAACAAACCTAGGTTCAATAATTATCAAACAGATGGCGGTAATACATTGTAGTTTAAGAAAATTGTAGTTTTGATAAAATTAAACAAAACTTATTTTTAATTGTTGTCTTAAAAATGTAATCTCTTCATTTTGTAAATCCGTATGCAGGTAGTTGTTCTGTAATCACTTTAACTAAGTCTCATAATAAAAGAGGTTTTCAGAAAGCTTTTATAATAACTCCCACACCGGTTTCGGTCACGGTGGCCGGTTTCATTGGAACCAGGCAACGGCGTAACTCTAACTACGCAGGAGTATTTTATAGTGCCTAAGTATGTGTGCAGTACACAAGAGCACTCACTACCTTTCTCATTTAAAGTCAATTAACCCAGTGGAACGGACGACCGACACGACTGGCGAGAGATCAGACGTAGCACCAACATTTTACATGCCCATCCGACGCATGGATCATACTTGTCAGACTGCAGGCAGGTGATCAGCCTGCATTGTGCTAAGGACCAAACCAAACTGGGAAATAGCTTGTTTTCAACGCGGGAATCGTTAGCTAGACACTGGATAGTGATTATTAAGACATATATAAATATTTAATTTTCTTTTATTTAGAAACAACGGCAGGTTCGATTCCTACTATGGTGACTGGCGTTGTGTCTGTCTTTACGCGATTTCCACCAGGCAAAGTGGCAAACCCTTAGGTTACGTGCCTCCTATTTTTAATCACACTATACCTATCTTTCAATACGTAGGTAGGTAGTTACCAGACTTACCAGTAAATAAGCTGCGTTCATCAGGTGCCTCTGACGCACCCCACGTCGTAAACTGCCGTAAGCTCCTCGTAAACACCCCACCCGACAACACCCCGATGTCAGATTTAGCGCAAATTAATGCAACGTTCATTTACCTAGCTTAATCGTCAATCAGGGCCTAGTTTTACCATTATAGTCAGCGCCCAATTTCAATATCGCTCCGTGAAACTGGAAGGGTTTTCCTGCCATGCCTCACCAAAGATAATGAATTTTGTCGTAACCGATCGTGGAAAACATTAAATTTGTAATAAAATAAATTAATGAAGTGCTTAAAGTCTTAAAAAATTACTGTGAAACGAGAATTTCCACCAAAAAGTTACAGTACATTCAATATCATGATATAATATCACGAAAGAGACCTTAGAGCACTGGGTCTTATCTTCTATTTTCAGCGATCTTTAAGTTAAGTTTTTAATTAAAACGGTTACAACAGCCTGTTGTATTATCGTCAAAGTTGCCTCTCGATCAGGACCCGTAGACAAGATGTTTTCGTTATTACTGTCAAAGTTCAAAATACAAAGTTGTGGGAATTGGGATTGAAATAAGGAATCGCAAATGGTACGTTACTTAGCGAACAACTGAAGGATTGTCTATGGCCCAAGCCAGTACTTTTATATTATATTATTCTGTGCACAGTACGATAAAAATCGCTTAGCTTAAAGTTGCTTACGCACCTATTCCATACTGCATCTGCAGTTCTTTCAGTCGTTAAAATATATTTTGAGGGGTCATATTATTCTTATGATACGGTTACAATATTTTGCAGTTGCTAATGGTAAGAATACTATTCGATAGCCCAACAAAGTATGAACTGCATTATCTGCATTATCTGGGCGCGGCAGATAATGAACTGCATTATCTGCCGCGCCCAGAAGACGATAAGGCTTAATGCTAGATATAGCATTAAGCCTTATCGTCTTCTGGGCGCGGCAGATAATGCAGTTCATTACCGAGTGAGTTATGCTGATCGCCGCGACCTCTGCCTACTTTAACTACTCATAATAATGCAGGGATACGCAACTTTTGGCGATGAAGGGGTTGAAATTTTGAATTTTTGACGTAAAACTATATATTATATCGTTGGTAACAGCAGAGTAGACAGAACTAAGGAAATAGGCCGTTCTAAAATAACAAGTGAAATTTTTCTCTACTACGAGCGCCTGTTTAAGAATTACGCGCACAAAAAATTCTCATTGTGCTATAAAATTACTACAGTTAAGAGGACACTAGATGCCACCTAACACATCGTTGCGTTTTGTTAATCGCGCGGGAACCGTACAATTAACCGTGAAAATCGTACGTCATTTTTTGATTTTCTATTTCCATATCCAAAGAAAATGGTTTAGCAGATTCACATGAAGAAATGAAAGAAGATAGACAGATAAACACACTAATGCATGTTTTGGTAGCCAAAGGTTGTCATCCCCTGCCGAAGTCAGGAGTAGCCAACCAGTTATCATCTCGAAGACTCCGGTAATTACAGAGCGGGGCTGATAACAACTCGGCTTATTTGCCTAATTACTTATATCTCACTAAACTTAATGAAACTAAAGAAAAAGTTTTTTTGGGTGAAAAATTAAGATTTCAGCTGGCTCTAGATTACTTCTATGATGCAAACGCCAAACCATCAGTAGATAACTTCACAGTAATTCTTAAAAATATGTCTGTGCAATTTCGTGACCTCGAGATAGGCTCAAGGGTACTACCCTACTGTCCAAAGGCCCACCTATCCAAAATCAAGTCTTGTATTGTTTTTAATGTTGCATTGTCAACTACTTTAGGTACACTACCCAAACTTTTATAAGGGAATACGGCTTGAATTTCAACGCTATGAATAATTTTACGGAAAAAGATTTCTCCCAGATATTAATTCGTTTGACAAGTCGCGAGCCGAGGCTTCGCCAATAACAAGGATATAATTAAAGTCCTCGACTTAAAATCATCCCCGGAGACCCATCAAACTCACAAAATCCGCCTCGAACTGGTAATATCTGCCTCGAACCGGTATAATCCGCCTCAAACTGGTAATATCTGGTCCAATTGTTGTATAAATCATCTCCGGCTGGTGTAACACTTGAATTTATTGTAATCGTGCAAGTTGGCCGCGGGGGGAAGGGGGGTAGGGGGCCAGGGGGTCAGGGGGGGAATATAACGCGTGTCGAATATTATCGCCGAAGTTATGAGATCAATGAGTAATCGAGTAATCGCACGCCGGTGATTGGGGTGTCCATACGGATGGTATGTCGAGGAAGTCTTGATTTGGCTGTGTAAGGCAAGTGCTAGGAGATGGCCTGTGATTCCCTGAAAATGAAGAATTCATTGGAACGAAGTTCCTTATCGCGCGTTGCCAAAAGGGGCTAGACGATAAAAGTTATAACGACATGACACAAAAGTGTCGGCCGACACTTATTTAGTACCTGCAAAGAGAGGGCGTTGATGTGGCGATGACGTCAACTGGCGGGAAATTTAAAATTCTACCATTCCTCTATGGCGGGATTTTTTTTTATAACTTTGTTCCATCCGGGTGTCCCTTGACACCTCTCAAGTTTTATTTATTTATTATTTATTAAAATTTGTCATTGATTAAAATCAAACACTCCTTCTTATTCTTATTTAAGGACACCTATAGATGCAGGGTTGCACTATTCTGCCAGTGTCAAGTAATAATAAAGCAAAATCACGAAAGTTCGACAATTTTGAATTTGAAATGATTTGCAAACGATAACATTGAAAACGAACGATGACAAGACAGGACATTCCTTTCAAGTCCTGCAAAGTATCTCCAAGAAATTCCATTGGCTCAGCCGTTTAAGGTGAAGCCAAACGAGCGTAATTTGTGAGTCGCGAGTCGCAGAATTTCGGTCGCGTAAATATCTTTTCATACAAATCATGACTCACAAAATTACGCTCGTGTGAATCAAACAGGACTTTTGTATGAAACTGAATGCAGCAGAATTTCTGCCAGCCGAAATTCTGCGACTCACAACTCACAAATTACGCTCGTTTGGCTCCACCCTTAAGCGTTTAGAGATGAGTGACAGACACACTCACGTTCATAATATTAGTACGGATATCCCGGAGCGGTACGTGAGCTGGTCACCCCACAGTAATAGCGAATTGCCATCATTTGACGTGCTCTGTTAGTTTTTAATGGTTTTATGAATTTATCGCCCGTCGTTCTCTATTGAAATATAGACCCGCTTCAACCCTTTCGAACTTCAGTGAGATATTGAAGAAAACTTCATAAATAGACGAGGAATAAGTAGGTGATTGGTGAAAGTTATTTTTTAAATTAGCGATTTTGTTTGATTATTTTTTCTAATGATAAAAGTGCCTTATTTGCGTTCTTAGATTAATTTAAAATCATGAAATAATTCCGGTATCTGTTATTTTGAATATATTAATATATATTGTAGGTATAGGTAATGTTTTGTAGTATGTTAAACCTTCGATCGGGTATCCTTGGAAATCTATTGTTATTCTATTGTTGTCGCGATCACTGGTGATCTTATGGGGCTTGATAGGTTAATTTGTAGCATATTATGTACCTACTTACCTACTGTCTAATTCGGATTATATCAAAGTACGTCTAGTGTACTTTGATATAATGAATGTAGTTTTGAACATCTTTTATCCCTTTTTTCTATTCTTTCTCAACATAGGATTTCACCAGCCCAACTGAAAATTTCACCCTATAAAAACCTAACGGCCACCAAACTTAAGTGCGTCAATAAAACTAATAAATATACACATAAACTCCTATACTACTGTAATCGTCTATTTGTATGATAATATCGAGGGTTATGACTTACAGACAACACTGCAATCAAAACAATGGTATAGATCAAAAGATAAAACTATCGTTATATCACTCAACTTATACAAACAAATATTTACAGAGTTCTTTAGTTAAGTGACTACGATCAATGAATTATGTTTTAATGTGGCAAATCACTATAACGGCCGCGGTCATAGACATTAATTTTAATGATGATTAAGACTCAATTTAATGAAGACTTTGACAGATAATGTATGGGGCTTCTGTCAAAATCTTCATTTAATTACAGATTACAGATAAATAATAATTATTCGTCGAGTGCGGCCGTAAGTATTTGTATTTTATCTAATATCAACAAGCGGACTTTAACCCATCAAGCCCCATAAGCTCACCAGTGAGCGAGACACAATAGAATAACAATAGATTTCCAAGAATCCACGATCGAAGGATGAAAGAAATTACGAGAAGAAAAGATATTATGAATGCATCAGGCTCTTACAGAATATATAACAAGAAAAAATATATACCCTCCGAAAAAAATAGTAATCGAAAACTCGACTCCGAGGAAAATGTAAAACGATCAAACGTACCAAAATTCGCTTCCATCCGCGCATATTGACGCGATGTTTATTTCGACGGGTAACTTAGTCAAATAACCAATTTGAATGCATACTTGTCCGTCACCGATATCGAGAGGTGAGGAGCGCTTACCCCGACCAGCGTACCCTGAACCCTGGGCTTCCACAGGAGATTTTAATACAGCCCAAACGGCACAGTTCTCTCGCGCTGGCCGCCGATTCCAACGGCCCAACTTGTCACATACGCGATTAACTCTGATTGTGATGTAGGCTCACAGGATAACTGTTGATTTGATTTTATGTTACGCCCAAACGTCTGTTTGCGCGTTTATAGCTTATAAACTCTCGTTCGAACGGTACCGCCGGCATTGGCTGCTAACGATTATGATTTTGTTGATCGCTTTCAAAGCTACGGTTTAGACGTTTTGAATGTTAGATTTTGTGCGTTAGGTTGTGTTTCGTGGTTAAATAGTTGACGAGAAAAATTATCACGTATAACTCTGAAGATTTTTTCTTAAAATTAAATAGAGTAATACAATTATTGTTTTTAATTTTGTTTACATGTTTGTACATACTTTGCAGTAAAGAAAGTAAAGCTAAGTTTATATTTTTCTTGTGTTTCAGAATTTAAATAATTAGAAGATACAACCGAAATTGAATGAATTTCGTAACACCTAATTTCGTTTAATCTCACGAATTTTCTCCATACTCAGACCGAATCATAAAAAATTCAGCGGCGGAAAATGCGCGCGCTAAAAGGATGTTCTAATGAAAAGTCTTTTAAAGTTTCAAATACGTATGCAAACGGAGCGCCCTCAAACGTGCTATAAATAAGGGGGGCACAACAAAAACTCAGCATCACCTCGCGTCACCCTGCTCAGATTTCATTACCATAAAGAACTGGAGGCCTTAAAACCCCCCCGGCAGTAAGGTGACGGACGGCGACCAGCGTAGCGAGACCTCTGGAGTTTCAGCGGGCAACCCCTTCGCTCTCCGCGAGCGGGGGGGCGCGAGGGGGGGAAGATGCCAGGCTAGACGGGCGACCGGTCCCCGAGCGGCGTCCCCGCGTCGAAATGTGCCGTAAATCGTCATAAAACTGTCTGGATCCATGATGTGACGCTGCCCGGGGGTAATTAAAGGACAATTTATAGTTTCGCCCCGGGCTGGGGGGAGGTGCCCCCCACATCCGTCGAAACGTTTGTTTAGTTTTTTCTTCTCTTAATGTATTTGAGTTTTTATCTAATTTATGTTGTTGCCATGTATCATCGAATTCTGCAATTCTTTGAAGATTAGAATTTTTAACTGGAACTCTAAATTTTCTGTGTATTCTTTGTTTCTAGTACCTATTTAGCTAAGTTGACAATGTTGAGAACGAGAGAAATTTAGTTTGAACTATATTGTGATTGTCACTATTTTTGGAAAGATTTCACGTTACCACTTCTTCATTCGTATTTTCCTAAACAACATTTTACTCTCGTATTATACGTTTTTCTATTATACATTAAGCAATCAACAAAATTAAATATCATTAAATTTATTAATGAATTGTAAATAATATATGCCTCAAATTAACATCTTTTTGTAACAAATAATACTGACCCCAATATACAGCCTTCTCGTAGCACCATTACGCCGTAACTCCGTAAATTCGTAGTACCGTAGCTCCGTAGCAACGTAGCCCCGTAGCCCCGTAGCACCGTAGCGTCGTAGCCACGTAGACGTGCTACATCACTATCCAATTTCGGAGACGCAATACGAAACAAAATCATTTTAATATCGGCTCAATATCGGCGGCTCTTGTTTATGACGTCGTAACTGTAATGACGTCACCAGCGTAACTTGACCCGTGGACACACGTTTGTTTCGATTCGTTTTGATGTAAAGCCCGTACACACATATTTAACGATTACTTAACTTTAACCCATCAAGCCCAATAAGGACACCGGTGACCGCGATAACAATAGAATAACAATAGATTAATTCCAAGAATCCACGATCGAAGGATTATTTAAATGAACATTTTGATATAAACATCGTAATCCCATTATTATTATACATTTTTCGTCAAACTCTTCATTCAAATAAAATGTACCAGTAATTAATATAAACAAAAATATGCTTACGGCTATAATAGAATGCTTATATACCAATTAAAATGTTACGTATAAATGCTACATTAACATAATACTATAATAGAATTATGATATTTTAATACCTTTTGGATCAAAATGAATCAACATTCTTAACAATCACTGTAATACGCTTTTTAATTCTTCGATCGGCGATTCTTGGAAATGCTATTGTATTCTATTGTTGCCGCGATCACCGGTGCTTTTATGGGGCTTGAAGGATTAATCCACGCTTTCGTTTAAATGTAAAATCTCATAAAAAATCTATATTCTTCTCCATCTCCGTCCATCTACATAAGCATGATCAACACCATCTCAGTCTATCTAGACTTCTATCCTAACAAACAATAAAACTATCAGGGTCTGCATGTCTGGTCGATGGTGGGATTTACGGTGGGCATTAGGATCAGTTCCCCGGTCACGCGCGCCCATCACAGGACCGGCCGCCTGCGATGACGGACGGACGGACGAGTCCTTTATTAGTTGCGGATAGGACGGAAGGAATATACAATGCTATAATGCGAATGTGTGTTTGTCCACCTTTACTATTAAAACTGTTTAGATTGAACGTCACTAAGGCTCATATGCACTTTTTTACTTCAAATCATTTTCTTGGCCCTAAAAGACCTGTTTCATCCAGTAACATCGTCAATTCTTATCCCGATTAACTATACAATTATTATGTATGTACAAGTATATTAATTTATGTACCTACACAGTAAGTACACTGGCATCATTACTTTGAAGGTCTAAAATTAGTGACTGTAGTACAAAAAATAGGGCACCTTGCCTGCGCACAGTCGTTTGACGTGTAATCATTATTGTATATTTCGTAATATTACGATGACTAAAATATAAACAGGCAGGTATTGCACCTATTATGATTTTTTTATTCTGATAATAGCAATCTGCAAATCCATCATCGATATCTCACCTCCCAGACACCCATTATTATGAAATAATGGTGTTTTTAAAACTATAAACATCCTCCCCCTCTATAAATCAAATTAGGCCACCCTCCCCCCTCTTGTCCCCCCTCTTCTCCCCCCGTCATAACTGTCACCGGGCCGACCATAAACAAGTGTAATGCGCGAACTTGGTGCATATGCATATCTTAGACGTGGGGTATGGCTGTTTTGATTCCCCATAACTTAAGGGTATTATGGGATCAGAATCAAATGGGATACTTTTTAAGTAAATATTTTGGGGTTTTGTGAAAGATTAAAATTTAGGAGAAGAGACAACGAGTATAAAAGACGTTAAATCTTCATACCTGAAAAAGTTATGTGAATTTCAAATCTCAATTAATGCTCGGTGGCAAAACTAGTCCAAAATGTTTCTTGAACATAGTGAACGGTAAAACTAAGTACCTACTATACAGATATTTTTATAAAAATATTTGTATGCCTACAGCCTAAATGTTGAAAAATAATCGTCATCCTTATGAAAGAATTCACCGTAATCGAGAAAAGAGTGGGCGAGTTAAAACGCAAAAAATGCTACTAATACTTGGCTTGGTTGTCTATCTGTCCATCTCTAGAGGTCTAATAACACCTTAGCCAGAAGCCTCCAACAAAGTATACAATATTTTTATTACTTCTACAGCTTTTAAGGATAATGCAAGCATCTTTATTTGTTTTGATAATCATTATACCAGCATTCTCCGCCATTTTCAACCTCCCCTTAGTTTATTCTGTTTTGCCGCCAGAATTCAAATGTGTAATTAGTATAAGATGGCAAGATGTTTCCTGCAAATGACAGCAATTGCTAAACAGTTTAAATGTTGAACGTTTTTTGGAACACGAAATTAACTGAGTTTATATTGAGAGAGTTTGTTTTTTATTAAGAATCAAGCTTTTGTAAGATGAAGCAAAAGTCGGATCTTATAAAAACGGACTTGCAAAAACGGGTTACGGGGAGGTAATGTTTTACTATGATCTCAATCACGGTTTACAATACAAAAACAATACAATTTTGTGACAGGTTTAGTCCATAATAATATTATTATTTAGATCCATCGGGATAAGCCCAATTTATGATTCGCTTTAAGTGTAATACTTAGGTAAAGACTTCGGTCTTAAAAAAAAAATTAACTATGTAACAGTCACTCACTAATTAATTATTATTTATTATTAATTATATTATGGAGATATTGTAATAAGTTAATAATATTAATATCTAAGTACTTTAAGAATTCACCATATTATTATTATAATACGTAACAATAATCATGACATAAAGTTTAGTTAGAAGAAAGTTACGAATTCGGTAATCTGTGGTGATAGGAAGTCATAAGTTTACGTAAAACTTACCCAAAACTTTTGTGACTCAACCTTCAGCCAATAGATGTCGTTGGATGTACGAAATGGGAACTTCAGAAAACTTTGTTGTAACCATATTCTTACCTGTAAAATAAATAAAAAAACCACGATATAGAAATGTTGTTATAAAAATGGTTGCCTGTAAAGTCGGTTTTACGGGCGAAGATTTTACGTGACAACGTGTGGGAGAGAGACGCAAGGCATTCGGCGGGCCTCTCTCTCGTTCGGTGACTCATCGTAACGTTACCGAGCGTTACACTTTTTCATAAGTGACTCCCAGCCGCAACCTAATTTAAGACGTTGTCACGTCAAAATGAGATAGTAAAATAAGTTAGCTGACATCGTTAATTTTACGAATTTTTATGATAGGTATATTTTAAGATTCGTTAATGATTATCATTTATTATTATTCAATTAATCCTTCGATCGAGGATTCTCGGAAATCTATTGTTCACGCGGTCGAATTTTACCGCTTGGGAGTATAATAGCTATCTACTTTTAAAAACAATTACTTTCAGATTTATTATAGAATTGATGAATTAACGTTTTAAGTTAATTTTAATAGAATAGAATGTTAATCACCTACGAATAATAAAAACTAAGGAAGAGTAGCTCCGTCAAAAAACATGCTCCAAAATACTTGTCAAAAAAGGGTTTATTAATCAATCAAGAGCAAATCAAGAAAAACGAATAGCACATCAGCCACGACACGAATTTCGCGTTATGGTCTATTTGTGATTGCCAGAACGCGTCGTGGACGTTTTCATTAGAGCCACGACGCGAATTTCGCGTCGTGGCTGTTTCACTGTGACCACAACGCGATGTGAGCTATTTTTTTGCTCACTGAGCGATTTCGGTTTTTCATACATTTGGTGACCTTGAGCGGTATAAAGGCTGACGTTACATGACAGTTCGAATGGAACCAAATTTAAAACTGTATTAGTATGGGAGTTACGTTTCCTTAGGTTTTATTATTCGTAGTTAATCACATAATATTTAGGTAATATTGTGATCTAGACACGCGGTAGGGTGTCAAACCAAGTTCAAGAATAACAGAACTGGAAAGCGGCCGAAATATTATATTTTCATCCAAACATCAGCACTCAGCAGTATAGTAGTTTAAAAAATAATAATTTTGGAAAAACATAAAAACAAGGAGGTAGACATAAGGCAGGTACTTACTGCACGTTTGTGTTTATATCCGTAATTGGAAGCCTTTAAGTCGTTCAAATCATAATACCAATCTAATTACTAATTTGTTCCTCTCAAAAGCGTGTTTCAAACGTTTTAGTGTAATTTTCGCGTGCAATACTCATATTAGAGATATATAAATTCACCGACAGATGGCGCTAATGGTAGCCTCGCTTCGTATGTTTAATGTTTATCGTATTGTATATTATCATCGCGTTATTATTTACATAACACTCCTGAGGATATGATGATTATCCCGAAATTACTGGAGTAATTACAAGCTGTAAGTTTTTAAGAGCTATTAAGAGTAACTCGAATGAAATAGGCTTAGGTACATATTCTAATTTGAATTTTCTTGTCTAATGTTTATGAAATAGAGGCTGCTTGTTAAAATCTAAGTTTATTTTGATAATTCTGTCTGAATTTGTAACTGTATAATTAGGATGAAGCCAAACGAGCTTAATTTGTGAGTTGTGTCTTGTGAGACGCAGAATTTCTGCCGCGTAAATATCTTTACATATTATGTCACCGTAAGATTGTAAACACTGCGAGATTGTAATATGACGAAGTGATGGATTGTAAACAAACAGTTTTCCGGTAATTTTAAATTAATTATTTAAAATAACTTCAATTGCCTGAATATTTGATGTATAACATTGAATAAAATTTAGATATATTTAAAGTGCAGTTTGAATTATAAATTAGGTTAATTTTAATAACCGAACATTCAAACGGCACTTTAAATATATCTAAATTTTATTTTATGTTATACATCTCATACCAATTGGCATTGTTGTTATTTTAAATACAGAATAATTAATTTAAAATCACCGGAAAACTGTTTGTTTACAATCCATCACTTCATCATATTACAATCTCGCGGTGTTTACAATCTTACGGTGACACATACAAATCATGACTCACAAAATCACGCTCGTGTGAATCAAACAAGACTTTTGTATGAAACTGATGCAGCAGAATTCTGCCGAACCGAAATTACGCTTGTTTGGCTTCACCCTTACACTGTCGTCTGTCACTCACGTCATAATAAGTATATAATATGAAAAGTGCAAAAAATTTAAAGACTAGAAAATTGATAATGTCAAAAGAAAAGCTCGTGAATAAATTCATCAACTTCGAAATCCTCAAAAGCACAACATAAGGACACCACAAACCGAAAAAAATATGCAATAGCTAAAAATAATGAGTGATACCAAATAAGCGTGTGCCATAAGCATACCCACTGCTCATACTAATTTGGCAGCTAATATAATAAGCTAACCATTGAATCTATCGTTTGATCAAAGTTAATCCATATTGCCTATTGGTTGGGACTTGGGTTGGGTTGATTCGGACCGCAACGCGACGCGTAGATGCATTTCTAAATTTATATGGGTTTGACAGATTCACAAGACGTCTCACGCAATTGAAATCTGTAAAATCCATACAAACTGCCGCACCGCGCCTCGCATCGCCTCGTCGCGTTGCGGTCCGAAATACTCTAATAATATTGTATGCGTAGCGCATTGCTGACGTAATCACTAATCATGCCAAACTTCGGCCGCGTATTTTCAGCCTTTTTTTTTTTTTTTTTTTTTTTTGAGAGGGGGAATGCTGTTGCGCATGCCGGAGGATTCGGGGACACTCCCCCGGGTATGTAGGACTCGCTGCGGCCGTAAAGATGGTGAATTGACCGCAGCCCTACCCACTAAAACCCGTCTATACTCTTCCTCTCTTCGCACGCAGGATTGCGAGAACGCGTGAGCTTTCTTTCCGCGACTCTGCGTGCGCGTGCCTGCTTATCACCAGCAGGCCCTCCTCGAGCCCATACAGCCTCCGTGGCCAAACAGAGGCCCTTCCAGGGCTTGTTTTTGCAGGGTTTGACACTTTGGTGTCGCGATGCGCGAAGAGTACGCAGCGCATCGCGACCCTCTTGGGGACTCGGTGCAATGGGCGACGGCATCCCCATACCGCCGCCCCGAGCTCCCTGGCTAAGGTGGGACGCTTTGGTCATTTCGGTTGACCCGTCTTCGCCTTGGCCTACTTCTACGACGAGGGTCGAGCGCCTCCCTCTCCCTTATGCGCTCGGCCTCCTCTTTTGCGGAGATGACGTCGTGAGCGAAATCCTCCACCGCTTTCCACTCTTCTTCGCCACTCAGCATTGCACGAAAAAGTGCCGGCAGCGAAAGGTCCGGTCCGAACGTATTTTCAGCCTAGTGTGTTTAGACACTAACTCTCATTGTCACAACCAAGACGAATGGAAATATAAACACTTGTAGATGCATTTTGCGATTCACTTTAGCTATAGAGCGCACCACAGAAATCATTTTTATACAAAGGAAACTAAAGCATCGTTGGCAGTCATCATGGCATGTTAGATCCATACTAATATTATAAATGCGAAAGTGTGTGTGTCTGTCTGTCTGTCTGTCTGTCTGTCTGTCTGTCTGTCTGTCTGTCTGTCTGTCTGTCTGTCTGTCTGTCTGTCTGTCTGTCTGTCTGTCTGTCTGTCTGTCTGTCTGTCTGTCTGTCTGTCTGTCTGTCTGTCTGTCTGTCTGTCTGTCTGTCTGTCTGTCTGTCTGTCTGTCTGTCTGTCTGTCTGTCTGTCTGTCTGTCTGTCTGTCTGTCTGTCTGTCTGTCTGTCTGTCTGTCTGTCTGTCTGTCTGTCTGTCTGTCTGTCTGTCTGTCTGTCTGTCTGTCTGTCTGTCTGTCTGTCTGTCTGTCTGTCTGTCTGTCTGTCTGTCTGTCTGTCTGTCTGTCTGTCTGTCTGTCTGTCTGTCTGTCTGTCTGTCTGTCTGTCTGTCTGTCTGTCTGTCTGTCTGTCTGTCTGTCTGTCTGTCTGTCTGTCTGTCTGTCTGTCTGTCTGTCTGTCTGTCTGTCTGTCTGTCTGTCTGTCTGTCTGTCTGTCTGTCTGTCTGTCTGTCTGTCTGTCTGTCTGTCTGTCTGTCTGTCTGTCTGTCTGTCTGTCTGTCTGTCTGTCTGTCTGGCTGGCTGGCTGGCTGGCTGGCTGGCTGGCTGGCTGGCTGGCTGGCTGGCTGGCTGGCTGGCTGGCTGGCTGGCTGGCTGGCTGGCTGGCTGGCTGGCTGGCTGGCTGGCTGGCTGGCTGGCTGGCTGGCTGGCTGGCTGGCTGGCTGGCTGGCTGGCTGGCTGGCTGGCTGGCTGGCTGGCTGGCTGGCTGGCTGGCTGGCTGGCTGGCTGGCTGGCTGGCTGGCTGGCTGGCTGGCTGGCTGGCTGGCTGGCTGGCTGGCTGGCTGGCTGGCTGGCTGGCTGGCTGGCTGGCTGGCTGGCTGGCTGGCTGGCTGGCTGGCTGGCTGGCTGGCTGGCTGGCTGGCTGGCTGGCTGGCTGGCTGGCTGGCTGGCTGGCTGGCTGGCTGGCTGGCTGGCTGGCTGGCTGGCTGGCTGGCTGTCTGTCTGTCTGTCTGTCTGTCTGTCTGTCTGTCTGTCTGTCTGTCTGTCTGTCTGTCTGTCTGTCTGTCTGTCTGTCTGTCTGTCTGTCTGTCTGTCTGTCTGTCTGTCTGTCTGTCTGTCTGTCTGTCTGTCTGTCTGTCTGTCTGTCTGTCTGTCTGTCTGTCTGTCTGTCTGTCTGTCTGTCTGTCTGTCTGTCTGTCTGTCTGTCTGTCTGTCTGTCTGTCTGTCTGTCTGTCTGTCTGTCTGTCTGTCTGTCTGTCTGTCTGTCTGTCTGTCTGTCTGTCTGTCTGTCTGTCTGTCTGTCTGTCTGTCTGTCTGTCTGTCTGTCTGTCTGTCTGTCTGTCTGTCTGTCTGTCTGTCTGTCTGTCTGTCTGTCTGTCTGTCTGTCTGTCTGTCTGTCTGTCTGTCTGTCTGTCTGTCTGTCTGTCTGTCTGTCTGTCTGTCTGTCTGTCTGTCTGTCTGTCTGTCTGTCTGTCTGTCTGTCTGTCTGTCTGTCTGTCTGTCTGTCTGTCTGTCTGTCTGTCTGTCTGTCTGTCTGTCTGTCTGTCTGTCTGTCTGTCTGTCTGTCTGTCTGTCTGTCTGTCTGTCTGTCTGTCTGTTACCTCTTCACGCCCAAACCGCTGAACCGATTTTGCTGAAATTTGGTATGGAGATACTTTGAGACCCGAGATAGGACATAGGATACTTTTTATCCCGGAAAATGTACGGTTCGGCCGCGATAAACGAGTTTTGGCGCGGGCGTCATCTAGTATTATATACTTTATTCATCATGTAACTAAAAATAACTTACGAAAAAAGGTGTTTAATGAAATGTTTGACCTTATTAATGGCCTGTTTCACCGCTTCTTGATAAGGTGCCCGATAGGGTTATTTGACAGATTTTCCATACTCCATCTGTCAAAATAAGTGGTGGATAGCCTTATCAGGAAGCGGTGAAACAGGCCCTTACTCTAAAAAAATATTTAAACCCTCTGTTATCTGACTGCCCTAGCAGGCGGGCGAAGCTAATAATATTTGTTCTCCTAATCGTCTATTCTACAGAATGTGTTTCGTTAATTGCGAGAGACGAACGAATGTATAAATCGAAGCAATAACAGTTCAAGCCGACATTAGGCCCTGCACATTACGCCTCTAATTTCCAATTAGCAAGCAGGTAGCGTAAAAAGACGCCATTACGATTTCCCGCCAAAACGCCGCGGCCATCTTGCCGCGCGTGCGGATTATTGTCTATTCCTGCATATGTGATCTTGTTTATGGAATTAATTTCGGTCATCCTGCTTTTGTATTTTCAGTTATTTATGGCGTTATTTCCTTTTGTGTCCCGCTTTAATTTGATAGTCGTAAATTATTGACGATCGCCGAAACGAGTTAAGATATTAATGGAGGCATAAATTAGACTAATGCGATGTCCGAATTATATTATAATTTGGATTTTACAAACAATAATTTGAACTCGTTGACTTTATGTTATATTACTGTTTTGATCTCAATTTATTATTGTATTTATATAGCTTAATGTACATAAAAAAATCTGATTTTTTTTACACTTTATTTAGCCCACATTAATAGCTTGGATTTAAAAAATATTGCATCGCAACTTTCATTTCGCATTAAATATTTTTCTGTACGGTACGTCCAGAATCAAGATGAATCTGAGTTCTGACCAAAAACCAAATATGGGTAGGTATCTTAAGACACCATCTGGAAAAAAACATTAAAACAATGATTCTAATCATCCCAAGACCTCTTCTCAAACTAATAATGTGAGATGAAATTATAAATCTCTCGTCCAGGGTCGCCAACGGCGCTAACGGCCCGTCACGGTATAATTGGAGAAGTTGGCCGTATTGCAGGAGATATTCGGTGATCGCGAAGAAAGGAGATAGGCAGCTGTTATGGATATACTGCCGCACTTATAGACTTGACTGTAATTAAAAAATGAAGATTTTGACATGAGCCCCATATATTATCTGTCAAAATCTTTATTTAATCATAAATAGTTTAATTACAGTTAGGTAGGTATGTACTATATATAAGTTGATTCCTAGGCAGATGGCGGACCTGAGTAATTTAGTCGCGTTATGTCAAACTCATCTGACCGATCACAGCTAACATTGAATTGGCATTAACCGACCAAACGACGTTGGTCTGTCCACTGCCTAGGAATCAATTTCTTCGTGTTAATAAATTAATAAAATTTTGAAGGATTTATTGATTCGTTTCATTTATCGTAAATTAGGCCGACCGGGATAAGTACTTACTACCCTTTTTGTAACTGAAAGTTTTCCATGGTGCAAATAAAAAGTCCATCGCAACATACATTTCACAACAAATTCGCCTTTCGCTCTTTTTGTTTTATCATAGTCACGTAAATGTAGATCATGATGAATAAAATGAACTACATACAATGCACAAGACCTGTGTTACTACGTTACTCACTAATCAGTAATCACTATAATTGTCAAGGTAAGTTAAATATCATATTAATTAATATTTGAGAGGAAAGGTTTTTAAATTGCTTGCAATTTTAATATTTTTGAATCAAACTGAAACATATATTTTTTTTCATCAATAATCACAATCCATTTTCACAAACAATCTGAACATCTACATGGTTCAGGAACCAGCTTACCAGCCAGAAGAACCGGCATAATAACTCTCTGGGGGCCATCTTTGTTCAGACATTAAGAGTGTTTTATTGTCTAACAGAGGTCTGCAGTAGTTCGTCGCGGCTACATCCAAATCCAAATGTTATTCTTTATGGCCCAGTCTCCTCTAATTGCATAAACCCTCGTCTGTCCCTCGCCTCCTCTAAACGACAATTTATATGAAACATTACCCAACTAAATCATATACAGGCTGATCCTAATTACTAATAACATAAAATGGTCTGTCACATAAATCACACTCTTTATGGGTCATTAAATTATTGTTTATTTAGTAATTATGCTTAACGTCAAAATTGTGATTGTTTATAATCACAATATCAATATTTTATATTAGTAATATCTTAATACTTCAAAGTTAATTCACTTAATAATAAGTGAAAGTAAAATCAATACTGGCATTATAGAGAAATGTTTATTTGTTTGCAAAAATACTTGAGCAATTTTGAAGGCTACAAAATAGAATACCTACGGGAAAAGACATTTTTTAAGTGAAATAAAAATGTATGGATTCCATGAATATTATCAGGCTAAAACTGGTAACCTAACTAAACGCTTTATTAAAATAATCAGATAATTATTTCTATAGCACCTACTAAAATTTTAAATTTATAATATTCCAAGATTTAAAATATAATTCCAAGATATAAATATCTCCATCGTTTTATAATATTCATCAATATGTTAAAACATAATATTTAATATCCTATTACCCATTTTGGGGGCCCAATAAATACAACTTATCTAAACGGGATCACCCTGTACGAGCTTACAGACATAAATTAAATTTATGACAAACTATTGTTTAAAATTCAGATTGTACGTGAAATCTTGTTCGGCTTAATTTTATTGACCTGGAGGGGGGAGAGTGGGGACAGTTCGTGTGAGGAAACAATAACGCGGTCCAAGGGTGCCCGGTCTACCCTCCTAATGGCTTTAATAAAGGTACATCGCTATTTATGATTTTATTCAGATGTATGTAATTAAGTTTCCGATACACGGGTCGCTGGGTGAATGTAAAGTGACGTTAACTTTTGTCTATGATTTGATACGTAAAATACTAGAGTTGACCCGTCAAATATTGTTTCTCCAGAAACATATATTAGGTATTTCGGGTAGAAAAAATAGATGATAGCCCTTTCTAAGACCTTACGGACAAGCATAGATAGACGTGGTAGAGAAATCCTTTTAGAAACTTCAATTTTCATACAGTTTTTGTTAGCGTGATTCAGGATCAGGACAATTAAAGCTTAGAGAATTTTCATGGCAACGATGAAATAAAAAATGATGCATTACAAATGTAGTGAAGAAGTAGAAAGTGAAGTATTTTTCTCACTTCCGGGCGGAAAACGTCAACTTTCGTCTCGCTGCGCTTCCCGATGTTACCGTTTTCCGCCTCCGTCGATGAGAAAAATGGTATACGCACTACGGACAGTAAATAAGAAAGCCTCAGCCTCACATGTTTGTTGATGCCAACAATAATTATTACAATATGTTATCTAAGACATTTCTTATTTTCTTGCCCTAGGTGCGTAATGTACTATTTCCTTCGTAGGTAGTTGGTCTATACCTAAAAAATTGTTAAACATGCCTAGATGTTCTCAATAACTACTGAAAATCCATACCACACGCTCTACACCCCCCTAACGCTGAACTGATTTTGCTGAAATTTGATATGCAGATACTTTGAGTCCCGGAACTGATAACGCTTCTCGCGCGATAAACACGTTTTGGCGCAACGAAGTTGCAGGCGTCATCTAGTTAAAATAAAAATAGAGAGACGATATTTACAAAAAAGTTAAATTTTTATCATATTTACATCTGTAGTAAACTTCCATTCAACTATATTTAATATTTATCACTTCCGACAACACCCTGCGCCGATCATTTTAACATTACCGAAAAATATGAATACAGGATGTTCCACGTTTAGCCGATAAATAACAATGGACAAAACCGATGCACCGTCCTTGAGTTACGGCTCACACACACGCGGGCCGTTCCCGACACCTGCTCGTTATCGATGGCCGACATTAACATGGCCGATGCCGACGTATTTACTACACGTCTTTAGTTTAAGGAACCGTCAAACTTCATCGTGGAGCTGAAAATTGGCGTGTAACAACGACGCGTCTGCTTAATAGGGCTATTTACTTCTAATTAGTAAGGGCTCTCACACAAATCTACGGATTCGCATCGCATCGCATCGTAATGTCATTTTTATTATGAGTTTTGTCACCGATGTTTGCGATGCGATGCGAATTCGTAGATATATTATGTGGGAGCCCTAAACATAAAAGAACCATTTTTTTATTTGTAAAATGTGTGCTAATAATGATGAAGTATCACATTTGCCCAATAATTGTGCATGCAAATGTGGTGATACTAGGTAGTATCAGAAGATACTAGAAGAAACTAATTTGATACTATAACAATATTATAATAATGCAAATGTTATAACACTACAACATAGTCAATTTGATGTAAAACAAACTAACATCATGAACATTTTTATATTACATACCTACTGACCTGTCGCATAATGATCCTACCTTTTTGTCAAGGTATTTACATACCTGTATCTTTATATCCACAATAAAGGACAACGGCTGAACCCAAACAAAAAGGGACCCGACTTGATACACATCAGCGATTATATGTCATAAAGCGAAAAAGGTTTTAATGAAACGTGCTAATTGATACAAACACGCCCGACCTCCCCCGACCTGCCCAGATCAAACATATTTTCAATTCTCATCAAAAAAGTGGGCAACATTACGACGGCTAATAAAAACCGGGCAATATCCGGGCAGCAATACCGTAATGAACACCCTGTGTACACGGGGGCCATTTAATCTCACACCTGTATCACGCTGTATATCGATGGATAAGGTATAGGCTAAAGCGAATATCACATGTCAATTGTCACTTGAACGAAGACTTACTGGTTTTTTACTATTAACATAACTAACTTAAGATCGAGAAATACAAAATTTCAGTAAGTACAGAAGAAAGCATGTTGTACGTGGCGTTTATTTGCCGATGGGTTTACAAACATACACTAAAATATGCTAAAAACTTATCATGAATTTAGCTTGTGATCTTTTTGATATTAATAAAAGTACAATTATTGTAACTGTCATGTTTCACTTCAATATAATATGTTAAATTGCAGTACAAAATTTGACTTTGATGAAATGGAAACGTAGTTTCAATACGACAGTATATTATAAGTTTATGGTTTTAACAGTGTACAAAAATTTGATTTCATTATCAACAAAGTAGCAAAATTCTTATTAACGCTTTGTAATTTAAGCAGATAGGGTATGGTATCAACTTCATTATACAATCCGCTCTCGCCTATGACTTGTACGTGTAACGCTAAACGGGTGCCCGTTAGGCCTAAACAAATACCGGCGATCTGCGTAAGGGATCACTAACCGTTGTTTAGGTGTCTACCCGCCGTTACGCCGTTACCGTCGTTACAGCCGTTACCATTACAAAGTTTTACAACTACCCTCATGAAAAATATTGTGGTAACAACATTTTTTTTATGTAAGGTTTTTTGAGTTACTTTTAAAAGTCTACTTTGAAAATTTTACAACTATAAATTAAAGAATATTTGTATCGCATAATAAGTAAAGACGTGATAAGGCTCTTAATTAGTATGCGTAAGAGTTTTAGGCTTTGATTTTTAGAATAGCGATAAGCCACTATAAAAACCTATCTAGCTTAGCAACTTCAACGTAGGAATACACCCAGTATTAAATACACAATTTTCACCCAGACTCGTACAAAATGAAATTCGCTTCATATCTAGACGACCTCCCCGCAACTATTATATTCTAAATTCAAAATCTCGTCTTTATCTGTCGAAGTTTCCCGCCAATCGTGACGTCATCGAATGAGAAATTAAAAGTTCGTCAGACCGCCTGCAGCGCTCGCCGGCGACGGACGCCGTAGGGTATATTCGTTTAATATTTGTTGAATATTTCAATAGATATAGGAGCATCTATAATACGCCAGATTACATATTTTGACTGAAAAAGCGGATAATTGGAAATAGAATAATATTAACTAACAACACCAACAGAAGTGTCCATATTTAAAACTCGGCACAAAAATAATATATTATATAGATTTTAGATACTTAGTTATAAATTAATTAACAATTGTAAACAAAGCAATATCAAAAGAAACTCGATAAAAATCCTAATCAATTCATATCAAAAGTTCGCTTATAGAGTAATAATTTGGAGGGGTAATTTGATGACTTCCAACGGGTTCTTCGGAAGTTTTTACGTTGCATGAATATTTAATGGGTGATGTTGGCGCCCAACGTGGGGCCAGGCCCACCGGGGCCTTATTTTTTCTGCTTATTTTCCCTCGCCAGTTACGCCACTGATTTGAAGAGATAAAAGTGTAATTTAATCAATGCTGGCAAGAATTTTGTCTCTTCTTTTTGGTAGACTAATCGATTCCGAAAAAATTGAACAGCATTATATACGAATTAGTTTTTTTGAATAGATCGACTATTGATGAGAATATGTTCGCCTGATACTTTATTCTGTGAAGTTAGCTTACTATTATAATTTATGTACCTTTTATGTACCTTCTTTTTCTATGAGTTAGACCTCAAATTAAAGAATTGAAGCATGTAAATTAAATTAAAATGAATTAGGATATCATAATTATATGCAAAGGCGAATGTTTGAGAATGATTATCAAAGGCATGGTAGTAATTTTGGCTCTGGATTAACGCAATGTTGACTTTTCACCCTGGAAAAGTTTAGAGCTCCCATACCCCATTAACTAGTCTCGTGTGGCAATAGTAAGTATTTAATAAACAAAATTGAACATAATAGTATGCAACAATGATTGATATAATTATAAAGTTTTTCGAAGTAGTATGTAAATGAAATGGAAGAAGCGAGGCGGGAGTTGAATGTAGGTTTAGCGTTCTCTGGCACTGCGTCTTGTCTTGGCACGCGGGCCATGAAAAACGCGATTACAATAAGCTTATAACCAGAATATCATTGCTTTCATTACTTGAAACTAAAACCTAATGGAAACTTTAAGTATTTTATTGTGATTTATATAAAAAGCTAATAAATATCAATTGATTTTTTTTGCTGAAAAATGAAAGGAGACACTTTTTTTAAAAATCTCTTAGTTTTTAGTTTTTACTTTTTACCAATAAAATATTACTACAGACAATTATATATTATATGGTCTGCTGTTTTTGTCTGTCATATGACTTTTTAATTGTATGTAACAAAATCTGCAACTATTTTGCATGTGTTATTTAAGGTGTGCTGCCTTTGATATCTTTTTGGTTACAAGAAGTGACATATTCCGTATATTGGTAATTTAGTAATGTCTGGCGTCCGTGTTATATAAAAATGCTAGAATCTGGTCAAAATCGACAACGGTAACTTTCCACTGGCCTCTTACAGTCCGCGTATTCCCTGGCCTCGTCTTAATAAAAGTGCCCGTATTGGGCTCCATCAAAGTGTAGCGGGGCCCTGGAGAAATCAGGCGCGTCGATATGTGCCGGCACCCCCCCGCGCCAACCACCGCTAATGAGTCCGCCCCTGTTTGTGTACTTATAATTGCTTTCTTACATTACCTCGTATGAATGTTGTTTTAAGTTCCACTTGTTTTACTTCCATAATGGAATTTCATAGTAATGGAAAATCATCATGTCTTTGGTATCTTAGATTTTACAATCAGTAATAAATTATTTTGTGTTTTTTACTACTATGGTAAGCAGTCTCGATACATTTTATATTGCACCTGCCAGTGTAAATTACTATTAATATTTTCGCCACGATTTCCCGTAAACATTTAGTTTGTCTAATTTCTACCATAATAATAAAAAATTTTTTTATAAAGTAATAAGTTTAAGTGGTCACCTGTACAACAAATGCATTTTCAACAATTGTATTCAATTTGCCACAATGACTGTGATATTGTAATGATAATAATGACGTCATGACGGAGCTACGAGACGCGTAGTCGCTACGGTGGTGCTACGAGATGCTACGACATTGCTACGGGCCTACGCAGCTTATCATTTGGTACGATTTATAATATTACTAGCTCTGTCCCGGCAAACGTTGCTTTGCCATAATATATACCATAATAATATGTATTTGCCATATTATTTTATTGAAGTGACTAAATATGTATGTTACCATGGCAACGTCGATCGCTATCCCGTCGCACAAACAATGGTCGCCGTCAGTCTCAACTCTCAGGTTGTAATAATTTACTATTATTTATTCAACAAATGCACCTATCAATATAATATAAAGTACCCAGTAGCCGTTACTTACTCAATCCAGTCAAAAAGTATCGACATCTGTTGGAATCTTTTGGAGTTAACAGATAATTCTGACTGTCAATTAATTATAGACAAATAATTTTCAATAAAATAAAATTGGGATTATAATTAAAGATCTAAGCTATCCTACCTCTGAATTTGGAAAAAAGCACACATTAAAAAAAAGAAACATTAAAATCGGTTAAGTAGTTTAGGAATCCATCGCGGACAAACATCGTGACAGGAGATTTATATATATTAGATTATACAAGATTCGTTTGTCGTGCAGGAATGCACATTTTCCGAGAAAAACATTATCGGTCTTACTACAAAAGATTTAAACACCCGTTGAACAGTTGATTAGAGAAAAATTCCATACAAAATTGTCTCAAAACAACTGTTCAACAGATGTTTAAATCTTTTGTGGTAAGACCGTAAGCCTTTAACAAGGCCTTAAAATATTTCTATACCAAATTTCATCAAGATAAGTTCAACAGTCTAAGGCGTGAAGAGATATTTCAGACTTTCGCATTTATAATATTGAGTGAACCGATCTTAAAATAGTTTATAGACTATAGTGAATGAATGAAAATGAAATAAACAGAGAGAAGCAATCAAGCGGAGTTAAGGTGCGTCCACATTTGTATTATTTGCGCGATCAGATCTCCGATCAGATCTCCGTCGCGTATCATCGAAGCGTATCAAAATGATACGCGTATCATGATACGCCCCGATCGCTATTAACCGCGTATATGATACGTGTCGTATCAAATACGCACATTATCGGCAGAATGATCTAATAGGCGTCCACACTATGATACGCATACTTGATAAGGCGCGATGATCGCGACGGAGATCAGATCGCGCAAATGATACAAAATATGTTGACAAAGCCTTATAATAATTAATAGTCCAAGTAGACATCAAAATCGTCCAAATCACTCTCTCTCTTATAAAAAGAAACAAAGCTAAATGGAACGTCAATTTCGTTGTGATTGTCGCACACAGACACTCTCTGTGTGTGTAGAGATAGAGGAAGAGGGTGCATTTGCACAAGGTACAGAAATATGTGGCCGGTGCTAAACATTAACGATTATAGTCGCCAAGTCACGTCTAATTGCAAGTGCAGCTGGAGGTATGCGGGAGAGAACCAACTTCTTAATATGGATTTTTAGTTTAGACTATTGCTTTTGCAAGATATAAATTTTAAAGGCCGTGTAGCTTTTCGAATGCAAACAGCTTAGGCTGTAGCAATATTGATGAGATAAATAATGATCCATTAGCTAGTTAATAATGATCCATCCATCAGTATTAACTAGCTAATGGGTAAAAATAATTTTAGAATCTTTGTTAACATCTTCGACTTGCGTGAAAATATTAAATATCATAACTATTTTATATTAAATCTTATTTATTTAAAAGTCAAATCATTATTTTCTTGAGCATCTTTGTGTATTAAAAACTATCCCAGTCTATTAACTTTATTAAAATCAAATGAAACAAATAAAAATATCATACATTTTTTACACTTAAAGCGCTTGTACACGAAAAAATAGACTATGTTCTTTAAAAAACTAAACGTCTAGCATACACCCGTCCCGACTAATTGTAAGCGAACGTTATCGCGAGACAAACGCGTTGGTGCTGCAACGCATAACCATTACCACTTTTTGGTTTCGAGAAATTAGCGCCTTTTTGCATACTCCCGTCCAGGGGGTGGCGCGCTACAGACTTTTGTTCTTTAATACTTTTTACGCCGCACGATTGATTGAAACTTTTATTGCTGATTAAACGCTGCACTGAGGAGATAAGTGACCGATTTTAATTTGAGTTCGTAAATCTTTGAAAGTTTCAACATTTTTAAAGTAAACCTTTTCAGCAGGTCTCTCCTGTCAAGGAATATGTCTGTATCACGGTGGTAAATAAGACTTTGTCATTTATTATAATTCATATATTATAATAAAGGTAAAATTTATTATAATTCATATATTCATATATCTTTGATGTTGACATACATAGATGCGAGTCAATTCTACCTTAAGCAAATTTCTGTGACAAAACGCCCTAAATATCGCTATCCGAAGACCACAAGTCCTCCCGGGCCTCGTCAATAAAGTGTCACTATTGGAATCGTCAAAATCCAATTAAAAGCGATCTATAGAAGTTAGTTTTTAAGTTGGCGGGTCGGCCATCCGTCTGCCGTTTAATTAACATTCCGACACACCTCCTCCGACCTCCGACCTCCGATCAGACAACGATTAAATTGATATCAGCTTTATTGACAGTATAAGGGTTTAGAACCAATGAGTTTTGCGAAGAAAAAAGGTTGAGAATCTGTCACACTTTACAAAGTATTGAGTGTATCTGCTCGAGCTTCGAATACTAGGTTCTTCTTCGATAATATTTAAATCAAATCTTCTTGAATATCTTCTATCGCTTCAACTCCCGTAAGGCCCAAGTGGGCCGCGATAACAATTGAAAGGCTATTGTGTCTCGTTTTTCCACGATCCAAGGCATGATAATATGATAGAAAATGACTCTCAAATGGTCATAGTCGTATCACTGGTGGTGTCGTTAAAATAGGGCATGAAAATTTTTGGAGATATATTATTAACTTAATATAAATTATTATGATGTATAAAAAACGACAATTTCCAAACAATATTATCAAGGTGGCTGTGGCATATCTATATTGTAAATATAGTTCGTTACTTCATAATACAACAACTTATTTAAGTTTAATTTTAAAATTTAAAGTATAATTGCTCGGTGTATATCCCGCCTGAAGAGACGAACCTTCGACAGCCCCCGACTGACGATAGACGGAATTCGCGCCCACAGTGCACACGATCAATGGTAGTGTGATTTTATTTGAAACAAATTGTTATGACATACAATTTTGAATACTAGTCAACATTTTAAGCACACATAATATTAATATACAATAGTATAAACTAGGCAGTGTACATCACGTCGTCTTATACCATGCTAAGTAAAAACTTGTGTTATGGCAATCAGACAACAAATTGCAATAATTTGCTTTAAAAATTGTCGCAAATCAGCGCATAGTTCTTAATTACTGAGTGTTACATTATCATATAATTAGTACAAAGTTATGAAATATGTTGTGCTCATTCTCCGTCTACCTTCTATATTTATACGGAAGACGCAAAGCTATTTGACTGATTGTTCAACGCACACGCAGAACTAGAAATTTGAAATTTCACGTGTTTTCTTTATGTGCACACGCTCGAATGTGGATTCGACGACGACCCTGAGACGCTTAAAATTGCCAGGAATATGCAAACCAAGCGGAAAGAACTGGTAATATAAAAGGAAAAAAACATCCTCTTTCTTTAGTTATTTAAATATAAACAAAACACCTTGATTCTTGCACCGTCAAAAGTCGCACATCCATTCCGCGCGTATCCAATCTTTCTCAGTATTAATGTAGCCAATTTGTAAGAAGACGCGATCGTCTCGTTTATCCACCGCGTCGCCCTTACGCCCCTCGTGATAAGAGCGTGCGCTGTTAATTATCACTAATTCAAGTTTAATTAAACAAACGAACGGCTAAATAATGCGCCTAAAGAATTCGATTGTCGATAATGAATAAACGGAGGATATTTCTAAGAAAAATTCGGTTTGAATAGTACAACATTTGAATTTATCATAGAGTAAATATTGTTGCCGTACGCAAAAACAGATACACAGGAATTTATCATAACGATGTCACAACTACAAGCATACTGCATACTGCATGTGCATGCAGATTCTCGTATGATAAGGATGCACGTTCACACAAGACCTATGCTCATAGTAGTGACATTTTTATGGCAGATTCCTATGGTTCTGTAGTTTTAGATCCGCTTAGCTTGGGCCTCAAAATACGTCATGACTTAATATGTAAAAACTATTTTCCACGTGAAACGCTTTTTCAAGGTATTTCTCAACTGACTGCAGCTTACGTGATAGCTAGTAACTATTTTTAGTAATCTATTATGCACCTTATATTATTATTATTATTATTGGCTCATGGTCTTTGTCAGCTTCACAGAAGTCCCGACTCGGAGTCTGCCAGCGAGCTATGGAACGAGCTATGCACCTTATAGTAATAAAAAAAATCTGTATTTTAATTAACAGGCAGCATTAATGCAAATGTCGTTTTGATGCTAACTGCTAAGGCTGTAGGGGCTTATAAAATGAAGTTGCCTCTTAAGAAGGTATTAAGTACAAGAAGTTTGAAGATTTCAAAACAACAAGAATCCTATTAAAAGTCAATAGATAGGTATCTCGCTAATGGCGCTACGTCTTAACAGGTGTTGTCTGTACAACAGTAACAGCAACAACATCAACAAACTCATTTATCCACCTCAATACAGGCAGATACCATCTAAATGTCATCAGCGAGCTCATAATAAAACGCCCGAAATGCCGATATGACGCGGACTTAGAGATTATAGACGAGGCTTGCTTTTGAACCTAATGTTCTATGAATAAATACTAATATTGCAAATGAGAAAATATGTCTATCTGCCTGTCTGTCTGTCTGTCTGATACCTCTTCATGCTCAGACCACTCAACCGATTTTTGCTGAAATTGGGTATGATACTTTGAGTCCCGAAAGCAATGAGTTTCTAAAATACTAGAGTGGCAATGTCTTACAAACTGATGCAAAAAATGCGTAACCACTTGATAGCCCAAAAGACAATGTCACTCCATAATGTTATTATGTCATTATGTATGGCAGATATGCCTGCAGGCATCTTCAAAGTGGTGACGCGTTGCTGTCGTAAACTGCCAATCTAGTTACGTTAGTAACATACAATATCATTGCCCGAAAGGACATGGGATGAGATTTTTCCCGAAAAAATGTACGGTCCCGACTTGATAAACGAATTTTGCTGCGAAGGAGTTGCAGGCGTCACCTAGTATAATTTTAATGTTAAAAAGAGTATTTTAAATATAAATACCACTTCACCAATCACCATTCAAATTATAAAATCTAAAAAATAGTTTATAAATAAAGTCTTAGAAGTAACACACTGCATAATCAATAAGCTTGAATAAAGGTTCCTCATAGGGTGTAGCAACTTACTAAGAACGAATTTTTCAAAACTAGGGGAGTAAAACGAGGGTTGGAAATGCGATAAAAACTCCTAATTATTTTAAAAATATTCTTGTACTTGGAAATACTAACCTAAATTCTTTTATCCCAAAGAAGTGTCAGTAAAATAATTATGTAGTAAATAGGATTGTCAGATGATTTTGATACTTAAGGGCCTGTTTCACCGCTTCTTGATAAGGCTATCCACCACTTAATTTGACAGATGGAGTATGGAAAATCTGTCAAATAACCCTATCGGGCACCTTATCAGGAAGCGGTGAAACAGGCCATTAGTAATTTTTAACTTTGATATTTCAGTATTTAATATAACATAGCCTATCTAGCGTATATATACGTCAATGTGGGCATTATTTTATCAGGTACAGAGCAGCCGTTAATCCGCTCGATATGAGGACCAACAAAGAGATCCGCGATACCCGGTGACATCCATGTGCGAGTATTGTATGTGGCAGTTTCATTATGCCACACGATCTATCAGCAACTGACATAAAAGTATTTTCAGTTACAATTATGTTCGTCCCATCTGGATCTTGCAATTTTCGACGTGGAAAAGAGTTGGGTAGTTTAATAATTGCTTCGTTTTTTATCGAAGATCGCATGATCAGATGAAAAACACAGGTAATTATACAATATCTTTATCAATCATCTATGCAATATGGTGTTAACTTGAGATACTTCTACATTTTAAGCAAGTACGTATAATAAGCAAAGTCAATTTGTTCAACTGCGACGTTGTTTAGTAAATGTAACGATATAACCGAATAGATAAACCCTTGTCGTAAAAACCTCAGACAAAATTATGTTACTTTATTGATTTTTTTCTAATCTTACACTGTATTTAGATGTTATTTATTTTATCATTATATATCTATTAATTAAAACCTTTTATTACTACGGAGTACTTTTTCGTCTTGTCTGCAAAAATTGTTATCTAAATTAGATTTAAGGATACCTCCTCAGTAGGGAATTATTGGGCATTCTGTCCCACCTCCGTTCGCTCGCGAACTGCGCTCCGCGCCTCGCTCACTTCGGTGGGACAGAATACCCAATAATTCCTTTTCGTTAATGCTCTGCGAGCGAACGGAGGTGGGACAGAATGCCCAATAACTCCTGTTCGTTCATGCATCAAGTGATCAAAAATCGCTTCTCATCGATGATTGGATGGTTGAAATATCTAGCGAGCTATTATAGAAACATTGAATTTCGTATGTTTGAAGTTATCTGTTTATATGAGTCAACACACTGCATGATTATCATTTTGTCATAATCCACTAATCACAGTGGTCGATTGGATTAAACAGCTATGAAATTTCTGAAACAAAAAGAATCACTTCAATTAGAATGTGTCTGTCCTGCAGTTAAAAATGAAGTTAAGCGGCATGGAAATTTACTACCAAATACCATTCGCAGTATTGTTTGTGGTCCCTCAAACTGTGGGAAAACAAACTTAGTAATCAGTTTGTTACTACACCCGAATGGTCCACGATTCAGAAACCTTTATGTGTATTCAAAGTCTTTGTATCAACCTAAATACGTCTTTTTAGAAAAAGTATTGGAAAAAGTCTTGGATACATCGTATCACAAGTATAATCATAACAGTGAAATTTTAAGTCCACAAGAAGCCTTACCTAATTCTATCATCATATTTGACGATGTTGCATGCGAAAATCAAAATAATATACGTGATTATTTTGCTATGGGTCGTCACAAAAATATTGATTGCTTTTATCTTAACCAAACTTATACTAAAATACCCAAACAACTAGTAAGAGATAATGCCAATCTCATCATATTGTTTAAACAAGACGAGATTAATCTAAGACACATCTACGATGAACATGTAGGGTCTGATATGACGTGGTCGCAATTCCGTGAAATGTGTTCAACTGTGTGGAGTAAACCGTACAGTTATGTGGTAATCAATAAGGATTGTGAACGAAATAATGGTTGTTACAGAATGAAATTTGATACATTTATAATAGTGGATTAATTTATTCTATAAAGCATATACATACCCCACTACCTAGTAGTATAACTTGAGACATCAATCAGAGTAGAATTCTTAACATGGAGCGGAATCTTAAGGAACAAATTGTGAAATCAGCGTCTGCAGTGAAAAGAAAGGTAGAAATGATAAAAAATACTAAACACACAAATGACATGACACTGGAGACGATATTTCAACCGATCGTCAGTCCGCTAAAATTATTAGCAAGCAAAACTGAAAAAAAACGTCATGAAGAAGACGAAGAAGAATCTTCAAATGGTTCACATGAAAAATTTAAAGAATCTGAGTCGGATCTTGATGATGAAGAAAATTCAGATAATGACGACTTTCATTCTAAAACACCTGACAAAACGCTTACTACATCACCTTCTGAGGATTATGATATCCATGAGAACTCATTTAAATCTATTCAATCATCACCGAGTATCGCAAACGATTCTTTGTCTTGGTCTGTATCGTCTGAAGCGCTGAAAGAAGATATACCATATGGAGCAAGAAGTGAACGAGGAAAACTTTGGCTAGGCAAAACCCGTTTATACGATGATGGAAAAGTTCTGAAAATTAGAAGCCGCTCTTTAAAAAAAACTTCTGGTCTGGCAGAATTATTGTACAAAAAAAAACCTAATTTAGATATTATTACAGAGGAAGACTTACAAAATTATAAATTGCTACTCATCGACACTAATGCACATAAACGTAACTGGAAACGATCGAACCAAATAAATGGTAATAAAGGGTTCAAATATACTCATGTGATAAAGCCACTATTTAAATTCGCTAGAAATAATACCAGTAGCGTAGAAAGTCTTCAGCGAGGTGGAGGAATCGACATTTTGAAAGAAGTTAAGAAAGACACTGATTTAGTTTACTGGGATGATCCTAATGAGTTAGTTGAGAGACTGAAAATATTATGTGCATCTCGGGCAGCTGGTAATACGGGATTAGATAATGAAGTTAATGCCATACTTGAAGAAATGAAAGAAGCTGGTATCATTAAAAAAATGAAATATATAAGGCTGCCATCAGGAAAATTTAGCAGTACTATTACACTACAGAACCTAGCAAGACGGCAATGAATATAGACAAATTTGGTCATCACGTTCATAAGCGTTTACGATTATCTGAATTTTCTGAAATTCTTAGCGATACATTGGTAAGGTCCGATACAGGGGAATTCGATTTAAAGTCATCGAAATTAAAAGGGGTGCAAATTCCAGAAAAAGACGACGAGGCTGTGAATAAAGAATACGTAGATAAAAGTGTCCAAGCCCTTAAAAATGAAATGATGAAAATCCAAAGTAATGTCAGAAACTATCTCCATAGTTTAGAAAAAATTACTACTACAAATTTTAGTAAAATGTACTACACAAAACAAGAAATCGATAACATGATTGCAGCAAAATCTGTTCAGAATGAGTAAACAAGATATAGTGAATGAACTACACAGAGGAGCGAGACGAAACTTCGTTCGTCGGCATACGGTAATTAAAGGTCTGGATGATTTATGGCAAGCTGACCTAGTGGACTTACAAAAATATTCGTTGATTAATAAAGGATTTAAATATGTTCTCATAGTGATTGATGTTTTATCAAAATACGTGTGGGTTAGACCGTTAAAATCAAAATCTAAAAAATTTGTATCAAGTGCTATGTGCAGTATATTATCAGAATCCACACGAAAACCTAAAAACTTACAAACAGATCTAGGTAAAGAGTTTTATAACGACTCTTTTAAGCATTTAATGAAAACTTATAACATAAATCATTATTCCACATGTTCTGTAAAAAAAGCTTCTATCGTCGAACGAGTAATAAGAACTATAAAATCACGTCTTTACAAATTATTTAGTTTATGCGGAAAATATGAATGGTATAAAAATAATTTAAAGTCCGTTGTGCACAATTATAACAATACTGTGCATCGCATTACAAAACATAAACCAATAGACGTTAACAGTTCAAATCAAAATACAGTTCGATTGAATATTATCAAAAGCCAACAGCCAAAAAAAGTACGCAAAGAATCGTCTTTTCGAGTTGGCGATTTTGTTCGTATAAGTAAATACAAAGGAGATTTTTATAAAGGCTACACCCCTAATTGGTCAACGGAAATATTTCGCATCATAAAAGTCAACGAAACTAGTCCTCAAACGTATCAATTACAAGATAAACATAAACAAAACATTGTTGGTTGTTTTTATGGAAAAGAATTACAAAAAACTAAATTTCCTGATATTTATCTTATTGAAAAAGTTCTAAAGAAAAGAGGCAACAAACTTTTTGTGAAGTGGTTAGGATTGGGTGCCGAAGAAAACAGTTGGATAGATAAAAGTGAATTAGTTATTTAGATATATAAAGCACATAATCAGTGCTATATCACAATACATACTTATCAATGAAGGAAGGTAGTGGTGTAATCAATAACTTGATAGACCATTTACCGTTTGAGTTGCATTTACCTGGATATCAATTTTGCGGTCCTGGGACGAAACTTCAAAAACGAATACTACAAGGCGATCGAGGAGTTAACAAATTGGATGAAGCTTGCATGCATCACGATATTGCTTATATAAATAAAGATCCTAGTGCTCGACGTAAAGCTGATTTAGAACTTTTGAGTATGGCAAAGAAGAGGTTGAAATCAAAAGATGCTGGTAAGGGAGAAAAGATTGCCTCGTGGATAGTAAAAAATGCTATGAAAACAAAAATCAGAGCTGGAAGTGGTATTAAATCATTTAAGAAAGGTATTAAAAAAATACATGCCCATTTAAAAAAACTTAAATCCAAGGATCATCACTCTGCTATAAAATATGCGTATGCAGCTGCGAAAAAACTGTTCAGCAAAAAGAAAGGAATATGTTTACCACGTATAATTCCACTTCCAAAATGTGGTGGACTTTTACCGCTTATTCCTATTTTTGCGGGATTGTCGGCGTTAGGTTCATTAGCAGGAGGTGCAGCAGGTATAGCCAAAGCCGTAAACGATTCTAAAGCGGCACAAAAGAGTCTCCAAGAATCTGAAAGACACAACAGAATGATGGAAGCGGTCGCTCTTGGAAAAGGATTATATATTAAACCTCATAAAAAAGGAGCAGGGTTATATTTGAACCCATCAAAAAACTAATTAGACGGCTGCCCAGGCGTGCGCTCACGAATTTAGACATATTGGAGTATGCTGGTGATATTCCATACTTTCGTGGCGTTTACATGAGAGATAAGTTGCCTTTAAAACCTAGAAAAATAGAATGTGGAATTGTAAATTTAGATAGTAACGTGAATCCTGGCACACATTGGGTAGCCTATGTAAAACAAAACAGCTACGTAGAATACTATGATAGCTTTGGTAATTTAAAACCACCATTAGAACTGATGAAATATATGAATAATTTGCTCATAAACTATAATTATAACAGACATCAAGCATTTGGAACAACAAACTGTGGTCATCTATGTATTAAATTTTTAAAAAAATATTGGAAGAAACATTTAAATAATATTAAAAATAAATAAACGTGTCAGTATCAAAATGTCTTTCACTGTATCTATAACCGGGAGCGGAGCCTCTTTGACGACAAACTATTCTCCGACGTTGGAACTTCTTGGAGACTATGAATGTGGTCTTTTGTACTTTTCAACTTTCAACTCTATACCTAATATTGATGGACGAAACAACAAGTTTTATTACGGTGACAATGAAATTATCGAAATTCCTGAAGGGTCCTACGAGCTTCAAGATATTTGTGATTATTTGAAAACTAACATAAAAAATACACTGCTTAAACTAAGATGCAATAATAACACATTGAAAACAAATATATTTTGTTCTAAAGACGTTCATTTTAATAAAGATGATTCAATTGGGAACATACTAGGCTTTGGAATGGAAACAATAAAAGCTAATATAAGCACTGATTCACAGTATCCTGTAAGCATTCTATCAACAACTATCGTGAGGATTGAATGTGATGTAGTTAGTGGTTCATTTGTGAACGGAAAAGCAAGCCATATTATTTACGAATTTGTACCTAATGTACCTCCTGGTTATCGAATAATAGAAATACCAAAAAATTTAATTTATTTTCCAGTCAATCAAAATTCTATTAGTTCCATCAATATAAGACTGTTAGACGCTGATAACAAAGAAATAAATTTACGAGGTGAAGAGGTACAATTGTATTTACATTTTAGAAAAAATGATAAATTTCCATAAAACCCCTGCCATATCAAATGTCCAAGTCAGTCCTAAAAGATCTTCTCACAAAGACACACGACAGCAGTTAAAAAAGAAGCTTACTAAAAGCAATAAAGAATACCTCAAGCTAATTGGTTTAATAAAATGAATATTTTAAACATATCTCAACAAACCTCATACGACAACAGCATCGAAAGTTTTGAGTATCATTCATACAGACCGTACGTAACAAGTTTCAACAAGAATGATGAAATACGAATCCCCATCAATCAACAAGACTTATATGTGCTGCCTTCGCTCAGCAGTTTGTATATCGAAGGCAAAGTAATTGTCCACGACAGCACAACTAAAGAAAAGGTTTCAAATGTACATTTCGTTAATAATCCAGCGTTATTTCTATTTCAAGACATAAGATATGAATTAAATGGAGTAGAAATAGATAAAATAAAAAACGCAGGTGTAACTACGACCATAAAGTCTTATCTGTCCTTAAATGAAAACGAATCAAAATATGCTCGAGTTTGGGGGTGGTCGCCAGAAGGTATAAATAATACAAGTGGTGGAGAATTTTCTGTATCCATTCCTTTAAACAAGATTTTAGGATTTGCGGAAGATTATGAAAAAATTATCATTAACTGCAAACATGAGTTAGTGTTGCTTAGATGTAACACTAACCTTAATGCAATCAAGTTGAAAACAGGAGAAGTTTTGGAAGATATTGTTATAAGTAAAATTATCTGGAGAGTACCTCATATTAAAGTATCTGATCGCGAAAGAATAAATTTACTAAAACAATTAGAAAAAGATCGAGCTATTCCAATAGCATATCGTAACTGGGATTTATACGAGTATCCATTATTACCCAAAACTCGTAAACATACTTGGTCCATTAAAACTTCATCTCAAATAGAAAAACCGCGATTTGTTGTATTAGCTTTACAAACCAACCGCAAAAACAACGGTGAATTGTCGATGGCGGAGTTTGATCACTGTCACGTACGTGATGTAAGAGTGTTTTTAAATTCGTCATACTATCCATATGAGGGATTAAACGTTAGTTTTGCAGAAGACAAATTTACTTTATTATACGAACAGTATGTCAGATTTCAACAGTCGTATCACGGACGTCGGTCAGAACCGTTGATGAGTTTGAAAGAATTCAGAGACGTTGCTCCCTTATTCGTTATCGACTGTTCGCGTCAGCACGAAACGTTAAAAGGCTCAATCGACGTGAGAGTAGAAATCGAAACAGACCAAGAAATACCTAATCAGACAGCTGCATATTGTCTGATTTTAAACGACTGCATATTTGAGTATAAGCCTTTGAGTAATATCGTTAAGAAAATATCATGAATAGTAATACAATAATCGTTGACTTACAAGGATTTAAAAATAATAATAACGACTTTTTAGTAAAAGAATTATGTATAGCCACTCAACAGCATACATATACATTTTATGTTAAACCACCATACCCATTCTCAGCGCTAACCGATGATGAAAAAAAGAATGTTCGGTGGTTAGAAAGAAATAGAGGGTTTCGATGGAGCGAAGGCTATATCGATTACAGAGAATTCAGAAGAATTATTAAACCTTACTTAAAAGACCGAAATATTATTGTAAAAGGTGAAGAGAAAGTGAAATGGGTAAAAGAATTGTGTGATCATAATAATATTGTAGATATAAGCTACAAAGACGTTCCGAGATTTAACATTCTGTACGATCTGTATTGTAAGGAAGAATCGTATAACTGTTTTATTCATAAGAAGTATTGTGCATTAAAAAATGTATTATGTTTAAAAAAATGGTGTTTAGAAAATAATGTGCACTTTCAATAAAAAATACCTTATATTTGTTGCTTTTTATTTAAATAATTAAATTGGAATGAAATAGAAATAAAACAAAATATATTCACATTATACATACAATTTATTTAAGCAATAATTACGTACACATTAATTTACAAAACAAACCTTAACTTATATTATTTTCATACAAATATATCTTACAATTTTATCGACTTATTCATTCTAAAGTCTATTGCGACCCTACAGCTAAAACAAATACTTAACACCAAAGTAAACTAAAACCAACTCGTATAACTGTAATTACATATTTTTTTTGATATATTACTGACTAACTTCTCGGTTTGGTCCATGATTTCATCACCGTTTTCATTCACAACATATTGAGCGGATAACAAAAAATTATCATCGTCTATACTGTCACAATGTTGCTGGGATCCATCTAAATCAAACACTGAGATCTTTATCAGACGGAAACCTTTTTTGGGAACGCTGTTTACCACAAACGAATGAACTGGGTTATGCAGTTTACTAAGTGCACTTTTGGAAACACATTTTTTTCTTAATTTTGCTGGACGACGTTCCCGAATCTTAGCGTTCGGCTTTTGCTGAGCTTTCATTTTTAAAAACTCTTCAGTAAATCCTTCCAAAGGATCTTGAGCATACTGGAAAGTATCCCCATATTCATGTAGGTAGACATTGTCTTCGGATGTAGCAGTCAAATCTTCTACGCGTTCCATTATCTGTAAAAAAAAAAAAGAAAATATTTAACACCAAATCAGCAATCTTTGGAATTAACGATTATTTTTATGTATTTTAATGACTTAAATCAATAATAAATCAACTTACCGTTGTGTAGTAGGTCCAAGACTCTATTACCAAAAATACGTAAATTATGTACACGCGAGTAACTATATAAGTTAAGGTTTGTTTTGTAAATTATGTAGACGTGAGTAACTAATTACAGTGCTTATCGACGCAAGAATGAATACTAAAACAAAGTCTTCACATTATTATAGTGATTGCAACATGTAGGTTGCATTATTATGAATAAGGACTCATGTTACAAACAGTACCGCGCGCTCATATATTCGCGTGTGGATTCAGTAATGTCGGCACTACATATAGGCGAACGCGTTGGCCGACGCGTTGGCCGGCGCGCTGGCCCAATGTATAGAACGGGCGTTCGCGCGTTGGCGGTAGGTATTTCGCCTGTTCTACACATTGGGCCAGCGCGCCGGCCAACGCGTCGGCCAACGCGTTCGCCTACATGTAGTGCCGACTTAAACTCAAGTAAAGCATGTTTCAACTTGATAAAACTTTACGTTACTTGAATTTAGCATCAGCCTGCAGGTTTGCTTGCAAAATCTATGTAGTTGTGAAATAATAAATAAAACAAATGTATTTAATAAAATGATATTTTATTTCTAAATCTACATAATATACATACTAAAATGCACAGGTTATGCTATGAAAGTAAATAATACAAAGAATTTCTTAATTAGGTACAGCTTATTAAATCTAGTTAAAAGTTAAATATACTAGTGTGTCCCCATGCTCTAGTTGAAATTTTATCTTTAGATATGACTCTCTTGTCATCATCACCAGACAGAGCAACTTTCTTCACAGCACATGTGTACAACTCGTGTTTTATTGACTTAAATAAGACATTTGTTTTATGAACAATGTTGCCTTCGTACAGAGTTTTTTGGTAATCAGTAACATTGAAATTGCTGACAATATTTTTCTTAATTCCTTTCGCTTTTTTGATTGTGCTATTTATGGTTTTAATACAATATAACTTTGAACGAAGGCCTACAAATTCACTTATGATTTTACCCGCCATTTCATCTTTGAACAAACCAGGAACTTTTTTATTTTGAATGGGTAAATCATATTGATTAGTATTACAAAAATTACTAGTATCAAAGTAAGGCAAAAAATGTATTTTTATGTCATCATAAACATCATGGGTCCGTATATGATATACAAAACTATCAGTGTCCGTGTAACACATTTGTACATTATTTTTATAAAAAGGTTTAATAACAGAGTAATGAAAGTTATACATATGACTTTTTGACAATTCTAGTACGGTAAAACCAATGTATATTGGTTTATCCAAAATTATTTGATCAGAGTTTAATTGTACCGCAACTAGATTTTCAGTAAAAATTGTGGCGCTATGGAAATTTGGACGAGCGATAAGTTTTTGTGCACATTGCCTTTTCTTAGTCACATTATTATTATCAACCCACTGATTAACTAAATGCACATTGACCCTCTTCTCATTATTTTCTAAAGTTTTTCCAAACACACTGTTATTCAAGAGTTTGAAAAAGTCTTGTTCAAATGTTGAGGAACTTTTTTGCCTCAGAGCAGTATTCAAATCAATGTATTGTTTCAAATAGGGGCTTTGTCGAAAACTAATCACTCGATGAATTTTCTTTAATATTAAACCATGTTTTAAACATGTTTGCAAGTGAATGTAATGTATAACATACTTAAATTTATCATACAAATTTGGAACTAGTTTGAAAGTTTTCCCCCCGGGTGGAATGCATTTTTCAGAACAAAATGGAAAATCATTATGTAAGTTATGTAAATGTTTGGGATATTGTAAATCTACTTCTAGAATATAACCACACTCTGCATCAATCGGTATTTCGGTTATATTTAATTTGTTGATTTCTTGTTCATTGAGAAATCTGAAATCTGATAATGGTAAATACTGACACATACTATATCCATATAAATTATTACAATCAATATAAGTGACGTAGGAAGGAGATTCTGATGGTTTGTAATTTTCTAAGTAAGGATTATTTGCTTTTGCATGTCTATGAGAGCACAGACATACTCCTCCTCTGATACCACTCTGTAACATGCGCACCATCGACAAGTCATCGATAAGTTCCAATTGTATTCCTGTTTTTAATAACATCGCATCAAAAGATAAACTGGGTGCTGTTAAGTAAAAAGCTGGGTCTAATTGATAGTGTTGCTTGCAAGTCTGTCTAAAATTTTCAAAGATATCTGCCAGTAAAAGCACATCAGTTTTTAGATATAAATCCGTATAACTACCTAAATCTTTGATTTGAAATGTTGACCAAATTAAGCACGCGTGCTGGTAATCCTCATCAGAAATATCATGATCAGTTAGGGAACTATAAAAGCATTCTTTTGGGGGTAGACTTTTTTCGTCATACCGCTTCCACGAGTTCATATATTCGTATGGATAAATGCCTTTACGAGTGAGTAACTGAAATTCATCTTCATCGGGGAAATGATTTTGTAAGTTTTTAAACATTTCCGGTTTTAATGTCTCTGACAATTTGCTTAAGCTTGTTCCCAAAAACTTAAATGAATCAACGAATCGAAGTTGAAAAAACTGATTATTCGTAACTGGTACAAATTTGGTAAATGAGATGTAGTTTTCTTTTGTTTTAGGTATTATTTTAATATTACCAGGAACCTCGCCTAACGCTTTTATAAAAAGATGACAATCATAACCAGCTAAGTTATGAAAAAAAATGGGGACGAATGAAGGGCGTTTATACTGTAAATTACAAAACGGATGCGCAGCTCCGCGGTAACGACCAGTAACGTGACAATGGTCACGGACTTTGTCCGAAAAAATAAAATTTTCACAAATATGACAACGTGTGGCATTATCAAAATCAGACTTATCCGCCATAGAAAATATCATAGGGACTGGTGTACTAAGTATATCAAATATTTTTTGTACGTCTTTAAGAATCGAATCTACAAACTGCTTATCACAACCAGGTCCTCGATATGATACGTACCGATTGTAACTAGGGTCATCACGACAAACAATATAATAACCAAAAGCTATAGGTAAATGTTGGTGCAATGTAGTCGTATTTTTGCTAGAAGAACAGTTAGCTTCAATATTGGTTTGTAGCATCGATTCAAAATCTGCGTAAATACAAAAAGGCATGTTTTGTTTTCGACCATAGTTTTTAAATTTAATTACTGAGCCCTTATTTGGGAGGACAGTTACAACGCCTCCACATAAATGGTTTTCAACTTCTTTAGAAGTACTGAAAAATATCAAGCACAAATCACAGAAGTACAATTTGCTGTGATGAGATGTAACTTGGCTTCTAAACAGTCTAGAAGGTTCTTTGATCAAACAATAATGAGAAGTGTCATTATTTTCTAGATACAACAAATGTATAATTTTCTCGTTGCATGTTTTATTAATGTCTGATTTATACAACGGCCCAACAATAGTTTTACTTTTTTTTAAACCATAAATTATGAACTTAATGTTAGGATTATTTTTTTCAAAAATTTTAATGTCATGGAAAGTTACAGGAAAAAACATTCCATTTATATTAAATAATTCACGAAAATTAGGATATGATGAAATTCTTTCAGGGTGATTTTTAGCTGGATATAAGGCTGCTGTCACACTCCATAGAAAGCAATGCTGATCTTTATTCATAATATTTAAACACGCCTTTTTAGCCTGAATTGATTTGGGTAAACTGATAAAACTCGAACCGCTAAGTGGTTGATATTTATTGATATTAATCTCAATGTATAAATTATTTAAAAATGTCCACCCACTGTCACGATCCTCAAATTCCTCTATACTAGTTTTTAAATAACTAACTGTTTCCAAATATATTTTTTCAAAATCATAATTACCATGTAATATTTTATTTTTGGTTCCAAAAGATTTTATTTCTTGTGAATTATCGTTGAACTTCAAAAACGTCCCAAATAGTTCGAAATTAACCTTAACACATGTATGTTTAATAAGGTTTTCATCTAAAAGAGATTTTAACTTGTTACGAATTTCGAAAAAAAATATATCTACTGAAGCTAACTGAAGTTGATCAAGAGGTAATATCTTATAAGTTACAATACGATTACGAAATGCAGAGCTGACGATTTCTACACCATCACTGTATTCTATTGTCTGACAACTTTTTCTATGTAAATTACTTCGCAAATGACCTACCCATGATTTACTATGTACAGATATGTTACACGTCGAACAGAAAGGCATTTTATTCTATTAAAAAAGCCAATGCTATCAAAACAATAATACAGTAACCGATACTAATGTAAAAAAAAATTAAAAAGATTATAAGTCTATTCTAGTATATTAAAAATAAAATTAATATCTATTATAAATTGATTAAGTTTAGTAAAATTTATTTTTTGTCACTGTAATGGACGGGCTCTGACTCCTCAAATTCGGTAAAAGCTTGTCCTAAGAAGCCTTGCAGTGCCTCCCAAGACGATGATGACTCGTCGCACTGGAGCTTCACACTTACCAGCGCCGTCTTGTAGCGCACATTAGCGGCGTGAGACACGTAGTCCGATTTTTTGTAGATCTTGAGGTCCACAAAATATTCGCCACCGGTCTTCGCAGTCCGACGAGACGTTCCCGTAGAAACTCGGCTGGAGAAGCTTGATATTATTTCCCCGCCACGAGATTTGGGTTCACTGCAACTAGCTTCCTCAGTCTGCAAGATATTGAATAAGTCCGGTCTCCTTGTTCTGTAAAATACAAAATTAACATATCATTAAAATACAATAATCGAGAAAAAATATTAGTAAGAAAACAAACAAAATAGGAATAAGTGTATTGCACTTTCACTTTTGACTGTAAACAATTAGGTGCCTAGTTTTATCAGACTTCAACAGGATACTGAACTAAGTTTTGATAAATAATAAAAAGTAGGAAATCATTGTATGCAAACTGAATTACGGTGGTTGGGACTGTGTTGACAGTTGACTATTACAAAGACATTTTGTAAATAATTTAAAAAAAAACCAGCAGAAACAGGCATAGAATTTCAGCAAACTTAAAGTAGATAATAATCGAACATACCGTGTAGTGATAAATTCGTGCGACGAGGAGTATTTTCGCTTTCGTTGAGCACTTTTGTGTGATGAGGTGCGGGTCAACTCCAGCGGAGGCGATGAGTCGTGTTGCTTTCCGGGGCCGGCCTTGCGTTTGCTGCTTGACGCCTTTGACTTCTTTTTCGGTGCTACCGACACCACTGCAGATGGGGCCTCAAACTCTGAATCGGACCTATTAAAGAAGAAATATAAATTATTTTCCCATCTTGATGAATAATAATACTTATTATTAAAATATATTTTTAATATTATTAAATTATAATTTTAATTGAAATATAATTAAAAATAAATTAAAACATAATTTTAATATATAATTAAAAAACAAAAAAATTAAAATATATTTTTAATATTATTAAAATATAATTTTAAATGAAATATAATTAAAAATAAATTAAAAACAAAAAAAAATATTAATTTTATACTCACTAACATTTTCTCGTTGAAATTGAAGACTGGAGCGAAGCCACTTGAAAAATTGTGACTTGTTCCATCGTGCATCGACTTTTATTTAGTAAAAATGTCTTTGTCATCAAAAAATGTGTAAAAGTTGTCAAGCGCGAGTTGATTAATGTAATATATGTGTGTATGTTTGTTCGTTTTAATGTTATCAATTACACCATAGCAGTCATTCAGATTGAAATCCATCATCATTCATCAATGATTGATCATTGCTATGTAAAACATATAAATATAATTGTAAAAGACTTAAATGAGATAAATATAATAAACGTTTCTTAATAGATATAATTTTGCTTGATTTTAAATAAAAATTAATAATAATTAATCCGTTTTTCGTTTAATTAATGTTTAATAAAGTTTTTTATTTATTGTTATTTATTCTACATATAGTTTATTCTACATTTTTTTTTATCTTTATACATCTGTGCATTTTTTTAAAGCATGTTAAATGTTGCATACTTTTATAGCGAATTTAATCTTGAACCAATACCTAATTCCCAAGAAGAGATTAAAATAAAATAAATTATTTTGTTTAAATGCAAGTAAATCCGAATTTTTAATGTGTATATGAATTGTGATGTTATGGTAAAATATATGCAATATAAACGTTATTTTAAACTAATGATGCCTTACTTCAACTTTCGACCTTATCATTGATCAATGTAGCTGAATAAGAAATAAAATTGAATAAAGAAGAACCTACATGGTGCGCTCGCTGCGGCGTTTCATTGAAATGCTTTGTAATCTCCACCGCTGTTCATAGTAGGGGAGGCGAGTAAGCTAATTTTGTAGTTACTCGAGTGTCATGGGGCCCTAGTAGATTTCGTAGATTAAGTAATGAGGAGAAAAAAATATTAAGAGCATATCTTATGACAGTGGGGCAGTGACAAACTGCAGCTATTTAGAAGTTAAAAAAAGTAATTATATATATATAAAAATTGACTTTAAAGGTAATTTATAAGGTAATTTATCATTCAATTAAAGGAAACAAACATGTAATCGTCAAGCAGGATTAAAAATATATATGAAGAAGGTTTTGTTTTTAAAATATGGACTTTAGTTTTTGAAAATTTCAAAGAGTCTTTATATCTTTCCCTTTACTTTAAGTCGTCATTGCTTTAAATAAAAGCTTCTTTGGGGTCTACACAACGTTCTCTATTTTAATCTGACAATTTGATACTTAAAAATATATATATTTTTAACGCCCCACTCAGATAAGCTGATTTCTATACCACATTAACTAGAGACATGTGGGAAGCATACACAAGCTTAATCTGACGCGCTCGAGCTACTGCAGAAATCCCCTAATCGGCTCCCCTACCATAAAACGAGTGTTCGTTTTACAGTATGTATATTGTGAAATATTATATTCTTGTTTGACAGCTTGCAGTTTTTTTCAGATCAGGGATGTGAACTAAAAGCGAGAACTCGATTAAAGAGATAATTTAAGAGGCGATCAGTTTTTACCCTATAAATCCAATAAATTATAAATGAATATTGTGTGTATTAAACACGATTATTTTACCTCCAATCAAATTATGAAAATTATCATCCTTTAAATTCATTTACGCACATATAATATTTATATCAACATCAATATGTCAATTATTTGTTTCAAAAATTATTTACAAGCACGGTCTATTGATGTTAATAATTTATTATTTTACTTAGCTATGAATTTGACGCATGGTTTAATTTGCACGCACACAACACAATACAAGGTTATTGGAATAAGATTCATTTTAGTTTGGTTGCGTTCTGCTTTACGCAAAATATAGTAGTTTCGCATACTATTTTTTTTTTTGAAATATAATATTTGATCCCTTAAAATAGTAGGATACTATAATATATAGTGGGTTTGACAACCCTAGCGACTCAATCGTTCTGTTCTTATGATTTCCCGTCTTGGAGCGTTAATATGCAACGTGGTGCGCGGTGAGTATCATCGTGGTTTAGACCTACATCAAAAGTGAATGGGAAGATAAAGGAATAGTTAAAAGTAAGTGTAGTAGTTATTGTATTCATTATAGATTTAATTCGTTACACAATTATTTAGGTTTTGATTTAAATTGATAATATTTTAGTTTTTGAAAACGATTCATTATTTATTAAGTACATTGTTACATTTTAAAATTAAATAATTACCAATATATTTATTCGTTACCCATCAAATATTTAAATCTAATGTGGTACTCTTATTGAATAGTATTTTCCTATATTAGCTACATGATTTACGAAGAAAAGTTAATGCAATTAGACCAGGCGTAGGTACCATGGTATGGTAGGGATGAGTCATAAATTTAATTGAATAATGTAATATAATATGAATAATTACCTTATTCATAAAACACTATTATACTTTTACGTGTGTTGTTTGATGGAAAAAATATATTTATTTTTTTCAGATGCATGAAAATTAGAGAAGTTCATCAAAAATCACAGCGGAACGCAGAAAAAGGATTAGACCAGGCATTATTTAATTGTAAGTAAATCTGAATCTAAATGTATCTAGTTTATTGAATGAGGTTTGTGTAGTAGATACATATTAGAGGTAATTATTTAATCAGAATAATAATTAATAACCAATAGTTATTTTAATAATAACAAATTTAAATATAAAAATTCATAATACTTATATTTCCTGTAAAACTGTTATTGCATAATATAACGTTAATATTTTCGAGATTATTTGAATGCCAATAAGTCGAAGTTATTACTAGAAACATAATTAATCCATAATTTTTAGATGAAGCATTACTCAAATATCCTTAATCGTCGTCGTAGTTTTAAAGTACTCGTGACTCTAAATGGTGATTATTATGTAAGTGTGGATGTACATAACATTCGGTTTTCTTTTTCAGATCGGATGATCAATGACGAAGAAATCTGCATGACACAAACGAAGACATTATTGTGTTTATTTGTATAAATGCATAAAAACTGGTGTTTATTTATTGATAAGATCCTAAATTCCTATCCCCTGAAATGTAAGCTTAAACATACTAAACATCATAGTGTGTTAGTATATTTAAGCCGAGGTATGTTTTTTGGTAAGTGGCAGACTGACACACCGAAGTGAGCGAGGGCGCGAGCGAACAGAGGTGCATGTCATGAGCATTTCATTTCATTTACCATCAGTTGATGCATAAACGAACAGGAGTTATTGGGCATGCTGTCCCACCTCCGTTCGCTCGCGGAGCATTAACGAAAAGGAATTATTGGGTAATCTGTCCCACCGAAGTGAGCGAGGCGCGGAGCGCAGTTCGCGAGCGAACGGAGGTGGGACAGAATGCCCAATAATTCCCTACTCTCCTCCATGTTTCCTAATCCTTAATCGTCAGTTAACAAGCCATTAAGTCGAGTTTAGAACAAATCCGCGAGCAATACCTTCCTATTACGACTATCTGATCAAATATCTACTCAATGTTATGGCATTGTTTACTTGTTTATTATAATGTAAATTTTGATGAGATTTATCTAAGCAAATTTTTGGTTCTAAAATCTGAGTAAGAACTTTATATTATAATAAGTTTTTTTTTATCCTGTCCTATTTTTTTTTTGTAAACGTTTGCCTGTACTTTAGTTCAACTTTAGCAAGGACCTACTCAAAAAAGTTGAAAATTATTTCAAAACCAAAGAATAATAAAAATTAAGGATGAGTTAAATTGTGTCAAAAAATTTGTTCCGATTCTACAAAATGTGACCCGAATACATGCATACTTTATGCAAAAAGAGACCCGAATACATGCAAAAATTTAGTGTAATAATAGAAGTGACAATAGTACATTACGCACCTAGGGCAGGAAAATAAGAAATGTCTCAGATCACATGTGATCTACTATTGTCTATTACTATACTATACTGTACTATTTTTTTCATCGACGAAGGCGGAAAACGGCAACATCGGTAAGCGCAGCGGGAAGAAAGTTGACGCTTTCCGCCCGGAGTTGAGGAATATAATTGTTGTCAACGGCTTTATTTCGTCAATGGGCACTGTCCAAAAAAAAAACACATGTACTTTTTATATTTTTTTTCGTTAAAATAGGGTATTTTAAGAATATAAATTAAATAATTTTGAAATCCATTGGCTAGTTTTTTCTCAATAAATTTTTAAAGTTTCGCTCTGACGTCATTATCGGCGCCCAATTGACCTCTATAGTATGTTTTTTTTCCTTTCAATCTTATTTTTAATGGCTGGTTCGTCTAATGCAAGTTATCATTATGTGAAAGCTGATACGAGAAACTTACCAAAAGTTCGAAACGTAATGTTGATCGAATTTATTGCTAATTTAACGCCATTGAAGGTCAAACTAAGGTTAAACATATTTGTTCAAAAATATAAGTAACTAATGGGTATTTTTTTCGTTTATATACAGAAAAACGATCACTCGAAATGTTTTTGTAATGAGCAAAATTAAAAAAAAATGGACAATCCCCATTGCCATATTATTTTAGTGTGCGAAGAGTACATTGAGAACCAAATACAAAACGATTGAAGTATGGGAGTTACGTTTCCTTAGTTTTTATTATTCGTAGTTTAAATAATTGCTATTGGTCTTCTAAAATAATTATTGATTTAATCAAAATTATCTGAATTATGACATTTATTTTAAACAAACGTTCCAAAAAATCAATGAATTAGTTTAATTAATTGAGCAGCTCAGTTCATTTTTCTGCCTATACATTAACTTACTTTATTATTGAATTATGACGAAATCCGTACTTGAAAGTTATGCTATACAACTGCAAGTCATTTAAAATCACGCTTTATATTGTTCGTGATTCGTATTTCGTACTAGTACATTATTTATATCCTCCACTTAGTCTTACTCGATTACCTATGTAGGCTACAAATCAAGGTTTATAATATCGAACACTTTCAATAATACCCCCGTATGTCATAGTTAACTCGGTTAAGTTAAACAATGGTTAGCGTGAGTTATGCTGGAAGTTGTCTCATTGTTTACCTTGTCCCGGCCCGGCCAGTAAGTGATTATGAATGCTGTGTGAGCAGGAGAACTGTGGAGCGGCCTACTGTGACTTTTATGCGTCTTCAGAAGGTTCTAAGTTTTTAGGAGACTATTAATTATTATTTGGTCACATCGGGCCCTTTTGAGATGGGAAATGCGAGCTATTATAATAAATATGTAGTTTGTAAAGCTGCAGGCTCGCGATTATGCAAACTATTGGTAAATTATTTATTTTTTGTCTTGCTCATTTGTTATTGTTCGTTCATTATTAAGGAAAGGAAAACCTTTGATAGTGACGTATCCAATGTCACTATCAAGACTTAAACGACATTTGGCTCTACAATCCGACATTTTTCTGTGCAATAAAAGTTAGTGCTGCGGCTCCATTCCTTTTCACAAACGCGCGAACTACACAAGATACAGTTCTCAAATTCCAAGTTAAACTCAAGTGAATCGGCCGATCGCCTTTGTAAGCTACAAGGCAATTATCATTAATTATTATTAAATGCGACAGTTTTGATAAACGGGGGCCGATAACTTGGGCAAATAATTCAGCGACGTTCCCCGGTCCCCCGTCGTATTTCATCTTTGATAACGATTTTTTATCTTCACCAATGAGTTTTGGAGTGATTTATATGACGTAAGACCTGTTCGAATAAGTTTGACGCATGGCACAGATTCTAATTTCGTAAAACGTTCACCTAAAATAACAGTTCCGTTGCCCTTACCGCTAGTCTAGCGACAAACCCGGCCGCGGCTTAACTCGATGCGAAATAAAAATATCCACAGCCGAACATACAACCTCCTCATTTTTGGAAGTCGGTTAAAAAGTTATGCCGCATCCTATTCGAAAAATATATTACGGTATTCTTGTACTAAAATTAAAAATTAAAACAATAATAACCTTTCAAAATCATTAGGATAAATTATTAAATGAGAATAGTGACACTGCATATTTTTATATTATTATAATTAACCTACTTCATTCTTTTCATCACCATTTTCTTCAGTATTAACGTCTACGCACACTAATCCCGAAATAAGCAATAAACAATAAATAATATTTTAAATTAATGCTAATGTTCCCGCGGTAGGCAGACGGGGGGAGGGGGGGACGGTACATTATCCGTTATTTATTGTGATTACGGTCAAGAAACCCGGGTATCCGGGTAATTGATATCCGGATAAACCTGATTTATACTAATACTAGGCTGTTAGGTGTTATGAGACCCTAAAACGTCCCTGTGGCTATGACAGTCACTCAAGTAGGAATCGTTACGTAAATACCTAATTAACATTTCTTTTCGTACCATCGAGAAAATTCATTCTTAGGCAGTTGACAGACCAACGTCGTTTGGTCGGATCATGTCAATTCAATGTTATATAATTGTGAACTGTCGGCTGGGTTTGCATAACGCGACCAAAATTGAATTGACATGATCCGACCAACTGTCGTTGGTCTGTCAACTGCCTAGGAATCAATTTCCTCGATGGTATATGGCAAAGTTTTTTGCCATATACCTTATTTCGTGTATGTAAAATATAGGTGTTAGATAATTTTAAAATAAATTAAGTAAAAAATAAGATTAAACCATCAAGCCCCATAAGAGCACCGGTGATCGCGACAACAATAGAATAACAAAAGATTTCCAAGAATCTGCGATCGAAGCATTCACTCATAGGCCAGGCAGACAATAAGCCAAAATTATAAAAAGTCACATCAAAAGCTGAACAGTACAAGCCTAACAAACCATATAGATTATATAATCATAACATATTTATTATTATAATAGCTACTAAACAGATGACAAACAGATACATATTTATTATTTAATCCAAAGTAGTAAGCACCAAACTTCAGGATTTTAATTAAACGTCCCACTAATTTGTAACAAACATCCAATCATAATTGGCACGCAAAAAGGTTGCACTATCACGATCAACCCCCTTATTATTTACGAGTGATGTTTTAAAACTATCCCCCTTCCCCCCTTACTGGGGTCTGGGTATACCCCACAGATAACGCCCATGAGAAGCCTTGTTTATTGTGAGGACGTCAATATGTGAGCCGCGTACACACTAGGGCATAATATATTTTGGTCTAGACCTATTATTATGGTATAGAATGTTACCTAACTGTCACACTCTGAAACTAATATTATTTACTTAAAATAATTAAATTAAATGAAGATTTTGTCATAACTCATAAGCCCTGTGAGATATGCGTGGGGGTCGCAAAGGAAGATCTTCCGACCGAGCGAGGTGTTATGCTCGGTCAGGTCGAAGCCCAAGAATACATTTCAGCTGTCGTATATATACTGACGCGCTCAGAAAACTTTGATAGCGCGATGCAGAAATGTTAGGTGAATTGTGGGTACCGCCACCACAACCCCATACATTATGACGAATTATCTGTCAAACACTTCAATAAGCTAAAGTTTAGAGTAGGACTATAATATTAGGTCAAAAAAAATCAACTAAGTACAAACATTTTATGCTACATATTATATACGACCTTGCTTACATCAAGTTATTAATGCAGGAAATTTGTTATATAAAAAAAGGAGTTTCCAAATTTACACATTTGAGAGGGTGAAATAGGGACTCAACATTTACTTACAAAAAAATAAAATAAAATAATAGCTTTATCCACCAGGAAAAACCGCGGGATAAGGCTATGAACTCATAAAAGCATCAGTGTGTATATAGCCTTAGAAATATCTGATAAGACCATCTCAAATATAAAATAGGCTAAATACGTCCGACCTACTCATAATATTGTATTTCAGTTAGATTTGTATCTTGTAGGTCTACCTTACCTTTAGCCATAAAACGGCTCGGATAAACAGATCAGATATAAGTTTTAAATACTGTTTATAATTAGATTTTAGTTAGGTTAAAATTACAGGCACACCTACATACAAGTAGAAAATTATCATTTTCAGTGTCGTTTGGCTTAAACACAATAAGTCTAAGCACATTATTTAATTATTAAAATCACAATGATTTTTTTGTTTTCGTTAATTGTGACGTGGCTGGATTGAAAGAAAGAAAACCCGTTTTTATAGCGTATAGTAATTAATCAACATTTCCAATGTTGGCACACCAAAACCTACAAAAAGAGACCACCAAAAATACGAATGCACAAATATTTTGGATACAAGTAACAAAATTTACAAAAGCAGAACTCAAAAGTCCATCAGAAACAGTAATGTTCAATCAAGGGTTACCTGCAGACCAATAAATAGCGCAAGAAAAGCAAAACGTATATCGGCAAAGCCCCGTACAAATCTAGCGGGCCGGAGACCGGCTGGTCGGTGCTGGGTCGCCGGCTGATCGACAAATCCGCCAGATTACGCGCTGATACCGGCCCATGTTTATGAGACAGACCGGCCGGACTCCATTTCTGGTAGGGCTGTGCTAAAACTATTTTTTTGGATTTGAAGTATTTGTGATTTAGCACTCTGAACATGAGGATATATTATGGGTTAAAATTAACTCTGCGTTAAAATATGATACCTGAAATCCTGCCTTGAAGGCATACAAACCGGTTAACTTCACCACAGAGCGGCGAAGACAAAACATCATTCAGTCTCAATATTTAAAGTTTTTGGCAGAACACAAATAAAAACGATTCAATTCAGTTTCAGAGTAGATGCTGAAAGAGTACAGAAAAAGTGTTTTTGAAAAATAAAACAATATTTCTTGCACAATCTATCTTAATTGCTTACTCAATCAAAGATATCCATATTATCATAATACTACATTTGCGAATGCCTATACTAACTTGGTTTACTACTATTGTAAAATAAGTATATGTAGCCTTCTATTCGTATTGTTTTCTAAAACTCCATCGTAACTACACATTTAAATCTCAACTAACCAGATAAAACGGAATAAACATTCTGAAACTTTAAAAATACCCGAATATCGGGGAGCGATAATAAAATAAAAATGGTAATGCGACAGCCCTGGCGCGGCTCCGAGATAGAGGGTAGTCGAATAATATTTCGGCTTACTGAACGAGTCCAAGTTTTAATAGTGTACCGTCATGTTTATGATACAGCCCGTGATATAGGGGAAGGTGTTAAAAGGTATTCTTTCGAATTGGATAACCTTTGAGTACCTTATGTTTTGTTATTGGAATGGTAGCATGTTTTTAGATAGATACGTAGTTATTTGGCAATCTGTGATATTATGAGTGTAGAATGATGGATTAAAATGTTCATACGAATATTGTTATACTCGTCAATGTAAGGATTTACCTAGTACCTACCTATTTGTTGGTATGTTACAATGTCATGCTTTAACGTATGAAACTATTTTAAGAAAATTTGGAATTTGAGTATGAATAATACAGATGTTACTCACCGGGAAAAAATGCTTAAAAACCTGTGCGATAATGTTGCTTTTAATATCTAGTAATAAACGTAAATTACCTTTATAGCTATAGCCATTAACAACGTGATCAACGCTTACAATTCACATCTAATTAACATAATCTAAGTTAACAGCATGTCATTGGCTAGAATCTAGATGGATAGGCTTATAGTCAATTAAATGTACATTACCTTTTACAACTAGCTATAGTTCTTGCAATCTAAGAGTGCGCGTAGCCTTATTTTGTAGTTGGAAATGTGAATAGACATTTTCGTTAGTGTGCGTACCCGACGGAGCAGTCAGTAGCGAGCGAGCCATGTACGCGTGCATAGATATGGTCACTCACACAACTAAGGGCGACGCGCACTCGTAGATTGCAAGAACTATACTAAATTACCACCTACCTGATATCTTATGAACTTATGACGTTGCTAAAATTCAATTTTTTGCTTAATTACGACATAAACATTTAGAAAAAGGACACACAAAAAGAAAATTATTATTTGTCCAGTATGGAGTATCACAATTATAATTCTTAAAAGCTAGAAACAATTTTCTTAGCTTCAAAATTTTATAAGATTACAATGGCCACCTTAATTTTTTAAATACTTCATTAGCCAAATAACTTACTTACCACCGTTCAAGATTTTTGAAAAAACAGTTGTCATGCAAGTATATTAGGCTAAGCATAAAACATATCACGTACGCATTCTGATGATGAATTGCGGCATTAACGAAGATACCGGGCAATAGTCAATTTGGCTAAACAGGTTAGCAATAGCCCTTAAATCAATAGGTCTTTGTGCAGGTGGAGAGGCCTGTTTGATTTAATATAATGGCCGTGTGCGCACATTAGACGATCAATTGGTCATCAATTGTTGGGTTAATTTGCAGTAAACGCACTAATCTGCAGTACCTAGTGACATCCACATGTGAGCATAAACTTGGGCTTACCTTGAACATAGATTGGTATAAAATTGCTTACGTTTGTAGATGTCTATTTGTTATTGCCTTATGTTTTTAAGAAGCTCCTACTCTTAAGGATTAAAAGTTTAAAAAACTTAAACCTGACTACTATTAAACACGTAAAAAGTACGAAACAAGAAAATAGAAAAATAAGTTTTTTTAAAGGATAGCCGTAGTCGGGTAAAAAGTGACAAAGAGGCATGTTTCTTGAGAATAGACACCAAATTCAATCGCTTTTGTTGACCATTAATAATATGAGAAAAATTTGGAAAATATTGCTTTTATTGAAAAAATACAGTTTTCTGACATACTTTGCGCTGTCTTTTTACTGCCAGAGCAGGATCCAACTTTTTTTAGCATGATCTATATTCTAGAAGAATCCGCAACGAATCCGTGACAGTGTATAACTTGCGCGGCCAAGAACAATATTATTATTGTCTTCCAATAATACTTTGACGTACCTAATTCGCGGAGTTTAGAACCCATTCTTTTAAATTTACAAAACAGGTAATAAAACACGAAACATTTAACACTTTAATCGATGGTGCAACAATTAGTCGGTGCGTTCTTCCAATTGATTATCAGTAATTGAGTCGGGTGCGAATTGTCGGCCATATCTCAAGACGACGGGCCATCCATAAGGCGGCTTACGTCGTGAATTAAGTCCGCAGTTAGGCCATTCCGGTCTGCCGTATGTCTGTCACAATGTACATATTGACTGTACAATTACTACAACTGTAATTGTAATACTTGATCTACATGAAATTGTAGCTGCAGCTTTAAACAAGTTACAATAATAATTATATTATAAAGAAGGAATGAGAGGTAACGTAGGTACATCAATATTCAATAATCAATTAAAAGTATACATATCACACTACAAGTACCGAAAAACTACTTACCAGATTGAAAGCACTCGGAGGATCCCAATAAGCCTCAATTCCATTGCATCCTCGCCAAAATGAGGCTGAAACAGTGGAAACAATACGATAATACCGCTAATACGCTCTAAACACGGATCTCACCTGACTAACTGCCTCGAACCGGTTTTAACTGCCTCAAACCGGTTCTAAGCGGTCCCAGGCAGTTCTAACCGCCGGAGACTGGCGGCATCCGCTGTGATCCAGTTCGCAAACTTGTGCGAGCTAGGTTACGTGTTTTCGTCACGTGCCTAATCTGTTAACGAATAAGGCTAATTTCACACTGAGTGCGGAGTTTTGAGTTTTATAGAAATGTGTTAAACAAATTCTAAATAAATTATTGAACAGTTTATTAAAATTGATAAAGGACAAGCATACGAATCGCCTGATAGTAAAATGAACTCCAACAATCTAAATCAATTTTAAAACTACCAAAGCACTGTTAGAACTAACCAAAGTTGGGCGCTAAATCATATTTTTTGGCCTGCCCTATGAATCCACAGCTCAAATTCATCCGGCTTCAATGTAATCTTCCTCATCAATATTCACGAGCTGTATCGAGCTGACCACTTTTTAAGAGCTCGTCCACCGCATGCACTCACTGATCCAAAACTAACACAGCACGCTGCATTAACCCCGCGATCTTTACGGCTCACATTTGGGACATTTGTACCCCGACCCCGCTAAAAGGGTATCGACTGATTGTTGTTGTGTTTATGTAAAATTACCGATAAACACGGAAATAAACTAAGTACAAATGCAAGATAATAATGTATTTATGTCGTTATTTTTCATCAGATGTTGATTTACCGCCACTAAATATGTAACTTTGGCTCGATTTACACAGTGTGTAACAAAAATAAGTGATAATACTTTAGGGTGTGTACGTGTTCCTTGTAGACAGTTCACCGTGAAAGTAGCAACGCTGAAAGACCAATTTTTTTCACTTTTGTATGGGCAAGAGCTCGAGCGCGGCGTCACGAGTTTCCCCATACAAAAGTGAAAAAACATTTTGGTCTTTCAGCGCTGCTACTTTCACCATGAACTCTCTACAAGGAACACGTACACACCCTAAAGTATTATCACTTATTTTTGTTACATATACTGTATAACATCTGTCCGCGCGACTGAGCGCTCCACAACGAGTTTACAATCATTTTATGCAACGATTTATGTAAACAGCGGCGCGGTGTAACCGCTAATTAGCTACAATTACTTTATTATTATTATTTTTTTTTTTTTTTTTGTGTATTTACAGGCTAAACCTTTCTTTCGCGTGGATGCATTTAGATCGAGCCTAATTATTATAATTTCAACTTAGACATAAAATGTCTAAAGCAATAATTGTTAACGTCAAGCACGTGGGTAAACACTGCACTTAATTAGAGACCTAAGTCTAAAACTTTATGTTAATTGAGCTTAAGCCGGCTCGAGCGGGCGTAAACCGGTTTAAGGCGGTTTGAGCCGCGCAAGTTTGTTTGTCACCTCCAGGTTGGCGTTTAGCTAATCTAATTTAAGAGATTTCCATTGAACCCACCTGTAAATACGCACACATGATAGGTATAAGGTATACCATCGTTCCAAACACTTGATATTTACCGATTTTAATGTTGATTTGGGACTACACAATGATATAATAAATAATAACTCAAAGTAGAATATCATTGGGACTACATTATAAACACACCGGCAAAATTAGAGGAACATAACAAAATTTTATTTTTTTTGAAAATTATTCGCTGTTTTTTATATATTTATTTATTTATTAAATAATTGACGATTAAAAAATAAAACTTATATAAATTTAGGGCATAAAAACGTGTAAAATAGAAAAATTCTGCAAAAATAAAAAATTAAGAAAAATCTTTGAAATTTCACTAGTAAGTTTTTAAGTTAAATTCTTCATTTTAACTTAAGAAATGCCATGTTTAAAGCGTGTAATGCCTTCAATGGATCTCAAGAGGGTCTGGATACGCCATTCCATGCTTGCATTTTGATTGTCGATCATTTCCTGTGGGATATTCTTCTAATCCTCCAGTAGCGCCAACTCGAGCTTCTGAACACATTTTGGAGCTGGAGTTTTAACTCGTACCGTTCACCCATTGATGTGCCACACGTCCTCAATCGGATCCACATCCGTAGACCGTGCTGACCTCTCCACCTGGGCTACGCCAGCATCATTTAGGTAATAATACCCGATTTTTTTACTCTATGGACGCGCATAAAATTGAAGTTACTGCCTAAAACTGTATAAAAGGCACAACATGCAGTTCTAGGATGTTTGTGCTATAGCCCTGTACTGTCAAAGTACCATCATTAACAATCATCAGCTCCGTGCGGGCTTCAAATCATATGCCTATGAGTTGATGATTATATTATGGGGTGGCAACCCCAAACCATTACGAAGCCTGCATGATAGGCCACTGTGTCCGTTAAGTTTGATGGTCTATAGCGTTCCTTACGATTTATCCACATTCTTTATCGCCTGTTAACAAAATTTACACAGAGTTTGCTCCCATCACTGTACAGCACACGATTTCACTCACTTGTTAAATTTTGATGTTCACGCGCAAATCTTAGCCTGGCTCTTTGCGGTCCTGTCTCAAGTTTTGATGCCCTTGCTGGCACTTTTGAGTTTAATTTAACTTCTTTGATTCTTCTTCTTACTGTACAATCACATACACGTCCATCTCGGACCTGTTCCGACAGGTTTCGTCTCTGCAAAGCAGTTTGAGGTCGATTTCTTAAGGCTTGTACCCTTACAAAACGGTCATCCTGAACCATTGCCACCCGAAATCTGCCTTGTTCTCGTCTCCAAACGTAAGATCCAGTCTCTCTGCAGCGTTGAAAGTTACGATGGACCACGAAAGCCGACACACCTAAGGCCTGACTGACCGAACGGTGTGACCTTTCTCTATCGTGGTTACAGCTCTAGCAGTCGTAGATTACACTAATTTTGTATCTAAGCAATGTGTTCTTCCAAAAACCAAATAATCAAATGAGCTGGCATACCTTGCACCCCGCTAAAAACGCCATTCTTATCAGAAACACTTACAACGTCAATAATCGAAAAACACTTAGTAGGGCATAATTGCAATAAAAATCTGTTTGCTTCCCAGATGTGTTCAATATTTTATTTCTTAAAATATGAGCTTAGAAACTATAAAAAAGGATTTCATACAGCCCGACCCACTTGAATTCAAGTTGTGGCCCTTTTTACCTATGTTCCGCTAATTTTTTTTTGAAAGAGGCGAAGGTTTAAAATCATGCAAGGTGTAAAAAAAACAAAATACCTAGCTACTCGTACAGTCGTACTAATAATATTACGTAGCAATAAAAATAAGTTTTTACTTATTAAAATATGAAAAAAAATTTATAACAACACACTTGAATGCGGTAACTGAAAAATAAAATATTAATTAGTGATGTCAGCTTATTAAGAAACTAATATTTTTATTTTCGTACTTCAAATAATAAAGAAAAGCAAAATACATTAATGCTGATTTCAACAATGCTGATTTCTTACATATTTATTCCTGAAAATCGTTGTCGCTTATCATATCCCCGTAATCCCCGTCAGTCGGGGTCCGACAGGTCGCGACAGGCGCCGACGGGTTGACGAAGGAACGGCCTGACACTTGCGTCTTGGTCAAAAAACAATGGGGTAAGATGGACCCTACGTCTGTTTAGATTTCAATGGATGATTAACGGTAACTCGCTTTGTTACCAATGATTTAGCTATTTTTAGAACTATACCTAGAAGTCTATGTAGATCATAATATTATAACTACTATAGTAACAATAATAACAGCTCGTCGATTAAATAGAAAAGTGTCATTTTTCAAAAATTTTGGAAAGTGTGATTATTATTGGAAATGTTATGTTATGAACTATATTTTTATATAGATAAGAGACACTTTAGTAATTGCATGTAAAGATCGCTAGATGGCGTTAAGTGTCATTTCAGCACTCTATCGTCGACCGCCATATTGACAGTAGATAAACGTCACTCTGCCATTTGCAATCAAGCCGCGAAGCCGACTACATGTGATTTTTACTGAAAGGTGACATTTCTTGAAGAAGTCCGTGGATTCGATAGTACAAGTCAAGAAATATTTATAGAAAAAGGTATTTTATTGCAATATGACACTTATTCTTTTAAAATAAGCCGCAATTGTGTGTTTGAGTTTATAGAAAAATGTCATTTTTGGAAATGTGACTGCTTGTGGTGTTTTAAAGTAATTGATACATGACCTATTTCTAAATCTGTCTTTTTTCTAATAAAATTATTTTGAAGTCATTGCTATGGAATTCCATTGAAAAATGTAATAATTTCTAATATGACTAAAAATGTTTAGGATTATAATTTATTTATAGATTTTTTTATTTTATGACATTTATCTATTAAAATTTATATTATATTTTAACAATTTTTTTAACTTTATAAGTCTAAAGTATCTTAGATACATTAAAACGCTAGCGATCTTTCCGCGGCTAATTGCGAGTTGCGACTGACAAAAATTCAAATAAAATGCCACTTTATGACATAGGTTATAGGTTTCATTTTACTCTACGCGACTAGCTTTTACGCCACAAGCGGCGGCAGCATGGGTCGCTTCACAAATATCACTAGAAAATGAAACCTATAGCCTATGTCATAAAATAGCATTTTATTTGAATTTCTGTCGGTCGCGGTTAGCCGCAGCAAAGATCGGATGGTCACTTTTACGAATAAACGTCCACATGATTGAACGTTTGTACTTTACTATTAGCCATGATTTTAAATATTTTGACAATGGAATCTTAATAGCGTTGAAACCATTATGTAATTTAAATTATTTATTATTTAAAGTTGAATTTCAACCACTAGGCGACCTCTAGTTATTATATTTTTTTTACTGAATCTTTCAAACTAATTACATTGTAAATTTTATTTTTAGAATGAAGCGTGGTGAAAAAATATTAAAAATGATTTTGTGTGAAGAGTTTTCTGATGAGAATAGTACAGTAGAATTTAATTCACATCCGTCAAAATCAAGTAAAGATTCTATAATAGACATACCTGATAAATCAATACCATGCGGTATATCCGAATTAACAGAAGCAATTAATATGGATTCAGAGTTAGATAATCAACTCCTTACTCGAGCTACTGAAAAAATATGCTCACCACAAAAAGCGTCATCGTCAAATTTATCTGAAACTGTCAATGATAAACCACTGCAAAGTAAACTAAATTTAGTACGCACACCATTAATTACGTTAAATGGCTCTACTACAGTTACAAATTCAATAAGTAACAGTTCTTCCTCGGATTATCGTACTATTCCATATTCGTCGAATGATGAACCTGGGCCAAGTAGAAGTATTTTAGATTCAAACCTTGAAGACTGCAGCAATATTCTTCTTTCGAATAATAATATTAATATTTTAATACCGGATTCAGATATTTCTTTTGAGGAAGATGATAATAGGTCCCTCAACTCAATACCTGATAGTCAAAAGGACTATTCGTCTGATGATGTTGATAATGATCCCGATTATTTACTTAAAGAAGATCTTGCGATATCATCTTCATCTACAGAAGATGAAAGTGCTACGGTAGAAGAAATACAAGAAAATACAAATAAGGATGGTACAGAGAAAGTAAAAAAAGGCAGAAAAAGAAAAGCTGATCCGAAAGAATGGAGAAAAAATAAGGCAAAACTTTTGAGAAATTCTGGAAAAGCGTACATATCGACATCAAAAACAAGAAAAGAAATGCAAGAAAGACAAATTAAAGCACCATGTACGGAAAAGTGTAAACTGAAATGTTATGACAAGATTACAGAGGAAATACGAAAAAATATTTTCGCGAGTTATTGGAATTTGGGAAACTTAGATAAGCAACGTCATTTACTAAATAAATTTATTACTGCAATAAAACCGAAGTACAGATATATTCGTGAAGGAAGTACAAGAAAAGACTATAATCATGCATTTCATTTTGTTGTAGAAGGAGAAAACATTAGAGTTTGTAAGACTTTTTTTAAAAATACGCTTGGTATCTCTGACAGACCTATAAGAACTGTAATTTCGATGCAAAACTCTATAGTTGGCGGTTTCCTTCGCGATGATAAGAGGGGTAGACATGGCAAACATCATAAGCTTGATAATGCAGTTATTGATGGTATTAAACAACACATCAATTCTATACCGAGAATCGAAAGTCATTACTGTCGAGCTAGTTCAAACCGGGAATATATTGAAGGAGGTCTGTCTATTGCTCAATTATATAGAGATTATGTTGCAAAATGTCAATTACATAATATTCCTCATGCTGCATATCAAATATTTTACAATATTTTTACCAAGGAGTACAATATATCGTTCTGGACTCCAAAAAAGGACCAGTGCGAAGATTGTACAGCCTATAATAATGCAGAAGATAAAGAACCATTGAGAACTAAGTATTACTCGCATTTAGAAGAGAAAGAATTAGCAAGAAAAGAAAAAAATATAGACAAAGAAAATTCCAATTCCAATAAAAAGTACATAACTGCTGTCTATGATTTACAAGCCGTAATGCCATGCCCAAGAGGTGATGTTTCCAATTTTTATTATATTTCAAAACTTAATGTACTTAACTTCACTATTTTCGAATTAGAATCTAAAGATGTTAACTGCTACGTCTGGCACGAAGGTGAAGGAGCAAGAGGAGTCAATGAGATAGGATCCTGCGTTTTAACTTATTTAAGAAACTTACAAGAGAATAAAAAAGATGATTTTGAAGTTGTATTTTACAGTGACAATTGCTGTGGGCAACAAAAAAATAAGTTTATGATTGCAATGTATATCTACGCCGTAAATTGTTTCAAAAATTTAAAATCAATAACCCATAAATTTTTAATAAAGGGACACTCACAAAATGAGGGAGATTCTGCGCATTCTGTGATAGAGCGTAATATTTCAAGATCTCTAAAATCTGCACCTATTTACGTACCGGAACAATATGTGACATTAATAAGAACTGCAAAAAAGAAAGGAAATCCATATAAAGTCCATGAATTGAATCACGAGAGCTTCTTTGATATTAAAAAAATAGCAGACAGCATTGGTTCTAACTACTCAATTAATGAAGATAGAGAAAAAGTGAAGATGGGAGATATTAAGGTTATTAGGGTAGATAAACAGTTCAACGACAGATTCTTATACAAGTGTTCGTATAAAGAAGACAGCTTTAAAACTGTTATTGTTAAAACTAGAGCTAGCAAGAAGAAAACAAGCTCTAGTTCTGAATTACAACCGCTTTATTCAACAAAATTGGCTGTGTCTGATAGTAAAAAAGCCGGTATACTTTCACTTATAGATAAGAATATAATTCCCAAATTTTATAAGAATTTTTATGAAAATCTGTAACTGTACTTATTCTAATTGTTTTTTTTTTGTAGAAAAGATATTACACTCTTTTAATGCCTGAATTTATATCATTACACTTAATAAAACTATTTTTGTTTCTAAGGTTGTTTGACATTTTTTACCCAACTTATTGCCACTTTGTTTTTTCATTATGTGGAAAAGTGACATTTATATCTAGAAGTATGTCATATTCAAAACATATATTAAAATTACATCACGATTATAATCTTGACTTAAATACCTTTAAAATGGTACATAACACTTATATGTAACTATAAAATATAACAGAAAAAAAAAGATTTAAAAAAAAAGAAAAACTTTAAATGAATATCCTGCAGAATTTGTTCTTTTTGAAAAATGCCACTTATCTATTTAAACGACGAGCTGTTAAAATCATTTTTAGTGATAAATTGTTTATCCACGTTTGCCTTTTTTGGAATGGGTCAAAAATGTGAAACACACGTCAAGAGTCAACTCACAGGACCTTATTAAATTTCCTATGAGGGGAGTAAATTAATATCTCTTCATCTTTCTACTGCGTAGCGAAAATGTATGCCTGTTTGCTGTTTTGGTTTCACAATCCTAACTAACCATTCCTTAACCAGTTAACCTCAACACCAAACGTATGGTTTTTACTGGTTTTTATGTGAGATTTTTTCGGTCAAGCCAACCCATTCGTGCCATGCTCGCTCACTTTACATTATCAGTCTGCTAATCACCGTAAACGGTTAATGAAATCGCAGTCAAATTCGATCAGATCATCAATTCAGGGGCCACTTAAATCTGAGTGTGAGCATTAATCATTACATTGTTGGGCGGCGAAGGGCGGCGCAGGGCGGGCGGTGACAGGGATCAGGCCGCGGACTTATTCTGGATAAGGGACTGTCGAGCTCTGATCTCTAACCGACTGCTTTGGATTTATTGTTTACAATGTTTTGTATAGCGACAAATCATAACTTCCATAGTAATATAAAAATGTGAAAGTGTGTCTGTTGCGCTTAAACTGCTGAGCCGATTAAGATAAAATTTGGTGTATAGATACTTTAAATCCCGAAAAATGATATAGCATAGTTTTTTCCCTGGAAAATTTACAGTTCTCGACCGATTGGAAGTATGTTTGTCCGCAAGAAACTGCTTAAAGCTTTTGTACTTATTCTATTAGTATTTTTACTACATTTACAGAAGTTTATTACGTTTCTGATGTAATATAGTTGCTTCTATATTTATTACAGCATTAAATCCTCAGTCCAAACAAATCATAGTACCAGAATAAGTCGGGGCAGTTGTGTTGAACAATCACAAGCGTCCGGGACAAAAGGCGGCCTCCTTTGTGCTAATGAAGAATGGTCATCCCGTCAACGATACACGGCACACCTCCTGCACCAGAATTACCGGGGAAATAAATAATTTGGCAGACATAAATAGTATACAGTAGAAAACTAATCTAACCTAAAGTCATGCTCCTGAATTTAAAGTATACACTACACGAACTGTATTAACGCGCATGACATGGTACATCATTGTTCTGCACAGTTATGATGTCATGTGAAATGAGTATACAAAAAAAGTATGGCTACTACATGAAAAACAAAATTTCAGGTAATAATTTTGAGGGCGACATAAACTTATTCTTTGTCGAATCATTGCAAACATACGTGCAATCGCCGCAGATTGATCAGGTACAGCGATTCGTCTCCTCGCAGGTTCGTCCCACATATTAATTATGGGACGAACTTACACCCCGCAATCAGGACCGGTTGAGTCAGGGTTCGTAGCCATCAGTCAGTTACTGAACCGACATGGAGTTTTATTAGCTGGAATTGTTTTGCCGATCTAACAGTGTGTCACACTACTGTTGGATCAGAAAAACGTTCATTTGAAAGTAAAGATAATTAAGTATTATGAATTGAAAGCGACAAACTCCAAATAACTGCACTGTTTCTGATTCGTCGTAAATAAAATAAAATAAAATATCTTTTTATTCAAAATAGGTATCATGATACTCTTTTCGAAAGTCGAACGAAGAAGCTATGTTGCCTACCACCGGTAAATAAAAATAAAGGTCTTACCTATTTGACGCTTCAGTCCATAAGGTTTTTATAAGCTCCCAATCCACATAACAAGTAAGAGTGTTAAATTGTTATTTTCAGAATAAATCACACAAACACATACATAAGTAGCTAACAGAACAATGTTTTGAGTATCAATTATTTTGAATATAACGTTGACTGTTGAGACACCATACTCAAAATGGTAGTTTCTAAGAAATATTAATTAAACCCAACTCCAGACAATGGTCGCCATTTTGCTAATATCAATATATCAAGTGTTATCAATTTACGGCGCCGCAGTATCGAAACTTGTGCATGTGCATCACAACTTGTGTCGTAAATACCGGCCCCCAGTCCACCAGACACTAGACTGCCATAATACAAAACAGTTTATACAGTAGACAGACCATGTACTGTCACTGTAATCATGGAGAGATGCCAGAGTCCCGGAGGTGTCGCAGGAGTCGCAAAGGTTTTGATCCCGTGGCTTCGGCAAGGTTTGGAGTACCGCCGAGTTTTATTGGGTAGGGCTGCAGCCTGCATGTTGCGTATAATTATACACAAGTACTATTCTTTCGGGTGCAGCGAATCGTTCATATCCGCGGTAGGAGTATCCACTTCAAAAAACTACGTTGCCCAATTCGTACATCTATTTATCTACCTCTATATGGAAACAAAAAAAAATATTTTAAATTTTGTAAGTCTCGCTAAAACTTGAGAACGGCTGAACCGATAAGACAAATTATACTGTCTTAAAATATTTGTGGAAGTCCTAGGAAAGTTTATATTGGGAGGAAAGTGATACCAATTTTACCGGGTCATATAGTTAGTACATAATATTATATTATAATCATGATTTCAGATAACTTCCAGTAGCAAAACAATGTTAAATGAGATTCAGAGTTCATATTTGGAAAAAACGGTCTGAGCTAGTTTACTGGATGTTGTTTATACTGTGCTGCTGCTTTGTTACATTTGAATTTGATAATATGATATGCTATTATATAGTTCGTGTAGTCTTTGACATAACAAAACAATTTTTTTTTTAAATACCTAACAAAAATTGTTTTAAAATTAAAACAAGTACTAACTATATATAAACTAGAACTGTAAAGGAGAGGAAAAGTAATTTTAGCTACTTAATTATCACAGTAAAATTGTCAAAGTATCTCCAAAAGGCCAACGCACCTGCAACTCTTCTGATGTTGCGAGTGTCCATGGGCAACAGTAGTTGCTTACCATCAGATGACCCCTTCACCCGTTTGCCCCCAAAACTATAAAAAAAACACTTGATAAATAACTAAGTAATTAACCTTAACCTTAAAAATGAGGCTCAGTAGATAGTAGGTATCTACCGTGCCCTAACCTAAAAAGAAACTTATTTTCAGAAGGAGTAATAACTAGAAAGGGCTATTCTATAGTAAAAAAGGACAAAAATGCCGTAATTTATAAAGACAATAAGATTGTAATGTCTGGAAAACTCAAATCAAATAATTTGTATGAATTAGAAATTAAAACAATCATCCCGAACACATGCAATTTAGTACAAAAAACAAACAAAATTGATCTGAAAAAGTGGCATGAGAGATTGGACCATTTGAACATTCAAGAAATAAAAAAACTGAGTTTGAACAAAATAGTTGAAGGATTAAACATTGAAAAAGGGAATGAAAATAATTTTATATGTGAAGCATGTGCTTATGGGAAGCAATCTCGTTTTCCTTTTCAGAAATCAAGTCGGCCAGAACTACAACCGGGTGACCTAGTATAGTGACGTCTGTGGTCCGATGAGCCATGTATCTGTTCAAGGTATGAGATACTTTTTATTATTCAGGGATGCAGCAACAAGCTACAGACATATTTACTTTATGAGAAATAAGAGTGATACTTTTGAATATTTTAAGAAATATAATGCTATTATAAAAAACAAATACATGCACAGTGTTAAAATCTTGCTCACTGACAGTGGACGCGAGTACATTAACAAAGCATTTAAAGATTACTTGGATAGAGAAGAAATTATTCATGAATGTACCGCTCCATTTTGCTCGGGGGTACCCGAGCAAAATGGTCGCGCTGAAAGGGATATTCGAACAATTGTTGAAAGTGCTCGATCAATGCTGTATGCACGTGATGTCTCTTTAGATTTATGGGCAGAAGCAGTAAATTGTGCTGTATACTTGCTTATTAGAACATCATCTAGCACCACATTAGATAAGACACCTTCAGAGTTGTGGAATGGAGTCAAACCAATTTTGGAGCATGTTAGAGTATTTGGGAGTGAGGGATACATACATATTCCTGATCAATTGAGAACTAAATTAGATAAAAAGAGCGAAAAAATTATATTGGTTGGGTATAATAATAATAACTATAGAATGTACAATGTAAAGACAAAACAAATTAAAATATGAAGAAATGTTGTTTTTGATGAGAATAAATTTCCTGAAAAAAGACAGAATATAGCAAAGATTTTTGTAGATGAAAATAATGAAGACATTCAAAGTACTAATTCTGATGTCATACTGGAAGATGATTCCCCTCGGAGAGATGACACTTTGAATGAGACCTCGCTGAGTGAAGATAAAAGTATCCTCAGTTGTGATAATGATGATCCTGATTATGAACCATCACAGATCATTGATGACTCTTTACATGAACCAATGAATTTGAGACCCAGGAGAAATTTGCATTTAGAAGCCAATTTAGTAGAATTTATGTTAAATTCATCTTTTAATGAGGCAATTAACAGTTTACAGAAGGAGGAATGGCTGCAAGCTATCAAAGAAGAATTAAGTGCACACGATGAGAATCAAACTTGGACCCCAGTGAAGCGAGCTGGACAGATAACGCTTACAGCTAAGTTGGTATTCTCTATCAAAAGGGGTGATGATGGAAAAGTAAACCGTTACAAGGCTCAATTATGTGCAAGAGGGTTCAATCAAGTTCCTGGAGTTGATTATCAGCAAATATTCTCCCCTACTACACGGTATAATTCAATTAGAATAATTTTTAGTATTGCAGCTCAGTATAACTTAGAAATCCAACAATTTGACTTCAAAACTGCCTTTTTGAACGGGGACTTGGAAGAAGAAATTTATTTAGAAATTCCTGACGGGGTGCCTATTAATAAAAGTAAAGTACTAAAGTTAAATAAATCACTTTATGGGCTAAAACAGGCGTCAAGATGTTGGAACAAAAAGTTTACTGAATTTTAAAAATCTTATGGTTTTGTTCAGTCACAGGCTGACTACTGTGTATATATTAGAAATGTAGAAAATATTAAAGTAATATTGATAATATATGCAGATAATGCTCTTATATTATCATCAAGTAAAAAGATAATTAAAGATATAATCAGTTTTCTTAAACAGGCGTTTAAAATTAAAGAACTACTCGTAGATGTGTCATATTTTGTTGGCCTAGAAGTGTTAAAAACAGATAGCTGTATATGTATCCATTAGAGAGAATACATAGAACAAATTGTTTAAGCTTTTAATATGACTGAATGTAATCCTGTGTCAATTCCGGCTGATCCAAATGTTGTTATATGTAAAAATTCAGAGGAAACTGTTATAAAATTTCCATATAGGGAAGCAATAGGTTCTTTACTATTTCTAAGCTCAGTGTCAAGACCTGACATTTCATATGCAGTGAACATGTAAATTACCCAAGTCAACAACATGTTAATGCATTGAAACGTGTTATTAGATATTTAGTAAATACAAAAAATGTATGTATTCGGTATGGAGAAAGCAGTGGTCTTATTGGCTATTCAGATGCTGACTTTGCAGGAGATGTGGACACCCGAAAATCCACAAGAGGATACATCTTTTTAATGAATGGGAGGCCAATAATTACATGGCTAAGCCAAAAGCAGAAAATGGTTGCTCTCTCTACTACCGAGGCAGAATTTGTTGCAGCCTGCGAATCGGCAAAAGAAATATTATGGTTGCAACAACTATTATTAGACTTACATGAGAAATCTGATTGTATTAAGCTTTGTGTTGACAATCAGAGTGCAATAAAATTGATAAATAATCCAGTTTTTCACAAACGATCAAAACATATAGATGTCAAGTACAATTTTATTCGAGAAAAAGTGGAGAATGGTTTAATAGATATATCTTATGTCCCTAGTAGGAATCAGCTTGCTGATATATTAACAAAACCATTGCCCACTCAACTTTTTGTTTTTCTAAGAGAACAAACAATGAATGATTTGTATTAAATATTTGTTATTTTATGTTCAACCATAGAATAAGTTATGATATAAAATTTTAGTGGGAGTATTAAGTTATAAGTTTAGTATGTGTTAGAAAATTTTAATCTTGGCTGTATAGCCGTGATGTCTTTGCCTCTTGTTTTGTGGAATAGTATAAAAAAGACTTAATGTCAATGTCTATGAGATGGCGCTTTTCCTGTTCTTTTTGATTTCCGATTTCTTACTGTGCAAATGTGAGTTACTTAAATAAAACGATATTTAGTAGTTTTTCTCAGTTTTATTCATACAAAAAGCCTAATTTCAAAAGAATATATCTACTGTGGTCATATTTTTATGACGCTCATCTCGCAACAATCAAAAATTGTAATGGATTTTTTCACGGTGGCTCAGCACACGCAAATGGCTGACGTCGGGCGTATTGAATTAGTGCGTGGACAGCACAGGTACTGCCTACACATAACAGGAGTTGTGGAGAGGGTTCACTTTATAATATTGTCCCAAAATTCATTGTTATTTCAAATTCAAAACATTTATTTCAGACAATACATCCAATGGCGGATTTGCAGTCCTGGCCGCTGTAGGCCCCAGGCCATGTGCCGCCCCTTTCTCAGCACCCATCATTACTGGATACATAGTTCATGAATTCCTTTATTCCCATTTTTAACCCCCGACAAAAAAGAGGGGTGTTATAAGTTTGACGTGTCTGTCTGTTTGTCTATCTGTTTGTAACCCCCAACAAAAAGGAGGGGTGTTATAAGTTTGACGTGTCTGTCTGTCTGTCTGTTTGTCTGTCTGTGTGTGTATCTGTCCGTGGCATCGTAGCATCCAAACGGGTGGACCGATTTTGATCTAGTTTTTTTTGTTTGAAAGCTGACATGGTCGAGAGTGTTCTTGGCTATAGTTCATCATCATCAGCCTGCTCAGTGCTGGAAAATCGCAGTTTATCCGGTTCGTGAATGGCTGTTAGCAACTTGCAGTTGTTTGATGAGTTTTATATTTTGCATTCTGGTTCGCGATATTTATGAATAACATATTACACATTAATGGAAAGTTGACCTGGTGCTGCAGCATCACCTGGTAATCAATAGGATACCCAACTCCTCACCAACTTAGAGCAGAAGTTTCGTGTTTGGGCTCATTTTGATTGCGAAAATTAGTAAGACGTAGATAAACAGTAAATATTTGAATGCTGCTGCTGCAGCATCACCTGGATTCTATAGGAGCCGAGCTCCGTATGAACCCAAAGTGGAGGTTTCGTGTTTGGGCTCATATTGACGAGCTCATCCAAGAGGACATTCATAGACGGTATTCTTTGCATAATATTCTGCACTTTAACCAACAAGAGTTTGAAAAGCATGAAATAAAATTAAATTAGGAAATAAAAAAAAAAAAACCCCGCCAAAAAACTTTGAAAAGTAAAGAAATAATATTTACTGACTAAGTTTTTAAATAATTCCTAAGTGTAAAGTGATATTTTACTCCATAATTGTTGTCAAGGTGTAATAAAAAATGATAATTGTATGTTTAGAAAAAAAAAACGAGTTTTTGATCGAGACTACCAGTTGATCTCAGATAATTCTCCGACCGCGCGCTCTACGCCCTCTATTTTGAAAACAGTTCAAGGTGTAAAAAAATGTTAAATAGAAAAGTTGTAGAAAATTTAATTCTCTACAACTTTCCTATTTATACAAAAAACTTAAAACGCATAGAAAACTAAATATTAGCAAAAAAGTAAAAAAAAATCGATTTTTGTGACTTTTGACCAATGACGATTATATGTGAATTTTGAGAACTGTTTTAGGATGCCAAACCAATTTAGTTTTTGATACGCAAATATAGTGATATAGGAAGAATATAATCAAACGGAACGCGAGCTTTTAAATATCTCACCAAAAACAGCCAAATTTTAATAACCAAGAAGCCACCACGCATTTTTACTGCACACAACTGAGACTTTGTAGTTTATGTTTTTTAATTTCCATAATTTAGTTTGTTATAAAACAAAAAAAAACCAAATTATAATGAAACTTGATTCCAGTACGTTTTATTTATATATATGGAGATTCAGATATTGAGACATTCACTATTAAAATATAGAGTCTGTCCAGAGTCGCGCCTATTGCCATTAGCTTCACACTGCAGTCGCACCTATTACAAATTTTTTTGCACGATTTGCCGCCCTCTATATTTGGCCGCCCTAGGCCCGGGCCTACTGGGCCTTAGGGTAAATCCGCCACTGAATACATCCATATAAAAGGAAATTAGAGATACAGTCTACACACACACTAATCCAAATAAACAACAAACATAATAATTTATTAAACTCTTTGGGAATTCTTTCTCTCTTCTATTTCCTGTCTGAATTAAACATTTAAATACACAAACTATTCTAAACAGTAACATTATCAATGTTATTTTATATACACACATTCACCATCTTTTGAAAAACTGAATTTTAAAATACTTCCTCCGTATTTAAAATACGGAGGAAGTATTTTAAAATTTAACAAACTTAAGTTAAGAGTACCTCCTACACCTTTATTTTAATTACTCTTGAAATTACTATGTTATATCTAGTATTAATTGACTTTTCTACGCTTCAGCACTACTAAAACATTGAAATCAAATTCTAGAAAATTCTAATATTTTGCTCGTCAGCTCCACATATTTTTTGTCTTGTGTCGCTCACTCATAAAATTAATTAAAAACACTTCACCCCGATGATTTCCAAATTGATGGAGCCCCCACCCCCGACTAATGGACACTGTGTAAAAAAACTTGCTTTTAACCGAAATGCCATAATAATTAATAACATTAAACATATAATTCTATTAATCGCTAAGACATTTTTTGGCATAATGTTACCGCACAGTTTGTATCTTCTTATTACAAGTTATAGTGCTTCTGGCCTACCTAAATTAAATTTAGGTTTTTAAAATATTTGAACGTTACATCCAACAAAGTATTAGACGTGCTATTTTCATTTTTCACATTTTAACATAATATTATTTTTGCACAACATTCCTATTGCATTGCAAGCAAGCCATCATTTTGGGCAAAGTATTGGCTAATTCTCAGACAGTCTGTCTCGTTCGACCCTTAGGCAATCTCAGACTTAGGTAATAAAGGAGCTAGGTGCTCATAACGGCTAACTCAATTAACCAAAACCTTCCGCTTGTGCCGGCCATAAATTGACAAACTGTCCAACTCTCATGAACAACACAACTTTCTGCTTACGGTCAGTGCGTGGGGACACACGGGGGAGAATTGTGTGCGGAAACGCAACGTTTGTTATTAAATGAAAAATCAGTGTCAAGTGTCAACACAATACCACAGTATAGCAATATCCCTACAGTAGTGAAACTAATGTACTTGCGCAGAGCAACGGAGGGGTACCCGCGGGGAAGCGGGCGGCGCGGATCCGCGTACACAAACTCGCGGAGTTTGTGTACCTGCCCGCGCAGGGGTGACGTTGGCGCGTTGTCTACGAGTTTTGTGTTGTAAAACGATAACTTATCTTATAAATTATTATAAAATTGGGATGTAATATGTGTTCAGTGTCCGGATGTAAATCTGATTCAATAAAACAAAATGGATTTAAATTTTCATAAATATCGGCTCACAGTTCACACTAATATTGTGTTGGCCTTGGCGGCATTTATTTGCATATCTGTTTTATTGTTTACGTTGTAAGAAGTGTAACATGGAGAGAAACAATAAAGAATAAACTAAAAATCTGTCAAATACCCTGTTACATACTAATTAGTACCTACCTAGCTAGGTACACAGGGCCATACATCAAAAAATGTTACACTTAGTGTAACATTTTGACCTTTGGACCGCCCTTACCCCGCACGTTATAAGAGCGAGTTTTGAATGGCTTCTGTTACACCTGACGTGTGGCCTACCGTACCTACCAATTGTTATATGATTAATTGTTGGATACTTTATATATTCCTACTTTATTATTCGTAGATAATATATTCGAATGCGTCTTCATTATTTTAATACCTTCGCTAGTGGATTCTTGGAAATCTATTGTTATTTTATTGTATCTTGCTCACCGGTGAGCTTTTGGGGCTTGATGGGTAATGAAATTTTTAAATCCATACTAATATTATAAATACAAAAGTGTGTCTATCTGTATGTTACCTCTTCACGCCTAAACCGCTGGACCGATTTTGCTGAAATTTGGCATGGAGATACTTTGAGTCCCGGGAAAGGACATAGGACACTTTTTGTTCTGGAAAAATGTACGGTTCTCGCACGATAAACGAGTTTTGGCACAACGAAGTTGCGGGCATCATCTCGTAGAGAATTGAAATCATCTAAAAATAAAGTTTCACGTAAATATAGATTAAACAGATTAAATGATAACATTACAAGCACAATATTTTATTTTTATTTTATTTCCCGTTTCGTGGCAACCCTGGCATATCTGCTCGGTACCTACACCGGTGGCGGCATCGTGCGACATCAAAGGCGTTTCGTTACTGTAGGGATAATATTGCTATACTGTGACAATACTATGAGACTGAGTGATTTACTGAAAACATTATAAAAGTTTATCAACGGATAGGTACGTTACATATTAAAAACAGTAACTAAAACCACATAAAACAATAAATTTATTTATCAGATATTATTTTCTGTAAGTTAAAATACAGAATATAATATTATATTAAACATAACATGAATTACAGAATAGGTATATTCTTTGAAGTGCAAATCTTAGCAATTTTAAAACTTATTTTTTTTTGTCATGCAGGTAAAACTGGTAAAGTAGGTAAGGCTTAGCAAGCAGCACACTGTTTAGAACTTTCAAAATTATCTATTTACACTGTGACAATATTGTCACACATCAAATACTATATACTTAACTATTTATTAGGCATTTTAATCATCATGGGGGCGATACCGGTCCGTCCACGTCGTGTCCCTGGGCACCTCCCCCGTGCCACCGTGAGCTTTTTCATGGTGACACGGGAGGGGTGGCTGAACGCCGGTATGGGCGAGTGTTTGCGTGTGTGTTTGTTGTGCGTGTATGGCAGAGCTCACTGTGTGACGAACGAGCCCGCGACCCGGGGTGTCGGAGGATTTAAGATGGAAAGTCGTAACGAGGAAAATAATCTCCGGGCGGGTCCCGGCTCCTCTGGGGCCGGAGAATCCCGTGCACCTCCGCAAGGTGGTGCGAGGTCCGTGTATACGGAGGGACCAACCGTTACGAGGATTGACGAGGCGGCCGCTAAGGCGGCGAGGCAGAGGGCCATTTTAGCCGCGTTGAGTGGCGATGGCGGGAAGAAGAGCGAGAGCCCGAAGCCGGCGCCCATTACCGCGCCGGCGGCGGAGCTATTAACGGACGAGGACGTTGACTTCAGTCAGCCGCAGCCCAACGGCACTGAGCGGTTGCTGAAGTTAATGCAAAAGAAGAAGCTGAGAGGCGACAAGGACGTGCCGCGTGTCTTTCTGACACGCGACGTGAATATGCCGCCTCCAAGCACTGGAAAGGTCCCGATTGGTAGAGACTCCCCTCGCGGTCGAGTCTCCCAACGTGGACGTGACTTACCCGGACATGACAGCGAGGACTGGCTTTCGGACTCCAGCGAAATGTCTGGCATATCGCTGGACTCCGAAAGCTTGCCCGCATTGACTCGCAAAAGGCGATCTGAAGACGACAAGGCACCGCCCCTCAGTAAAGGAGCGATGCCCAAAGCTAAGAGAGGACGCGGCCGCCCGCCTACAGCCGGATATGTCGGTTTGGCAAAGGCGCAGGCCGATCTGGACCGTGAGAAGGAGGTGGCCCTTCGACTCCAGGCCGAGGAGGAGGTAGCCGAGGCGGTCAGGGTGGCGCAAGAGACGCGTTCTTCGCTCCTTGCAAGTCCCGCCGCCATGGAAGAAGACAGGTCAGAGCAGACCAACTACGCTCTGGCCCAATGTGTTGAGACTTCGCTGGAAACGATCTCCATGGTCGCAGCGAAGTCGAAAAACCTTAAGGGGACGTTCCGGGGGCTCCTCAAGGAGGCGGTCAGCGACATACGCGCCACCGTCTCCGAATTGAGAAGTCGCGGAGCAACCGAAGAGGTAAAGGCCCTCGAGGCTCAGAATACGCGGCTCCAGAATCAAGTGGAGTCTTTGCGTAAAGAGCTAGAGGAGCTACGCCGTCAAGTGGTGAAGCCGGCCGAGCAGGACATACGCCAGCTGTTGTCTGAGGTCTCTCGCTCTACCGTAGAGACCTTCAGCAACATGCTGAACGCTCGGCTGGCTGGTCTGGAGAGTCGGCTCCTCCCAGAGCCACGACTGCGACCTCCGCTTGCGGCGGACAAGGCCCGGAGGATTACACCGGCCGCCGTCGTAAGCGTTGAGGCACCACCGGACGAGACGCCGGGGCCCTCGAAGCAGAAGGCCAAGGGGAAACCGGCCCCAAAGAAGACACGGCAGCCAGCCGCCGCAGCGGCCTCGCAAGAGGCCACTGCCGCGCCCGAGGCGCCAAAGGCCAAGAAGGGCCGAAAGAAGAAGCGGCCGTCGATGGCCGCTCAGGAAGCGGCACAAGGGGGAGCGAACACCGGCTCCCCTCGTATTGAGGCCCCGTGGACCACAGTGGGTCCAAAGGGCAAAAAGAAGAAAGGGGCGGTTACAACATCTACAACCGCCCCGAGAAAGAAGAAGAAAACCAGGCTACGTGTTCCCGCTACTGCGGCCGTCGCTCTTACTGTAGAAGAGTCGGCCATCAAAGCGGGCCTCACGTACGCTGAGGCAATTGAGAAGGCCCGGCGGGCGTTGAACATCGTGGAATTTGGTATTCCTGAAGTCCGCTTTCGCCGGGCCCGAACGGGAGGGCGCCTCCTCATGATATCCGGGGAGGGCGCAGAGAAGAAGGCGGACGCCTTTGCCGCAAGGCTGAGGACCGTCCTGCCCTCGGAAGTGAAGGTCGGACGGCCGGTTGCAAGCGCGGAGATGCGCATCGCCGGCCTTGATGACTCCGTGACGACCGCTGAAGTAGTGGAGGCGGTCGCACTGGAAGGTGGATGCCAGGCCGGAGATGTCCGGGCGGGGCCTATCAGAGAGGGGCCACGGGGAGACGGATCGTGTTGGGTCCGCCTCCCAGTCGCGGCCGCCAAGAAGCTTTCGAGCTCTGGGCGGCTGCGTGTTGGTTGGGTGTCGGCGAGGGTGGCGTTGTTGGCTGCGAGGCCAACGCGTTGCTTCCGCTGCCAGGACACTGGCCACGTGGCTGCCAAGTGCCAGTGCCCGGTGGACCGTAGCCGGACTTGTTTCCGGTGCGGGAAACCGGGGCACAAGGCGGCGGAGTGCGGGGCAGCAGAGCCTAACTGCTCCCTGTGTGAGGCCGCTGGCAGAGTAGAAAGGGGGCACGAGCTGGGCAGATGTCCATCTGCGTATAAGCCGGCCCCCGGAGAAGACAAGGCGCCGACCAAAAAGGCTCGACACAAAAAGTCGAGACCTAAAGGCGCGCGGGCTCTGCCCGTCTCCGCCGACATGGAGATTGACGCCTAGACCCGTGGGCGGTGATCGGGGGATCCCGCCCACAGTATGGGTCCCGAGAAGGCAGCCCCTCTATAGCCCGGGGGGCTCTCGGTGAGGTAAGCGGCCTATAGCCGCTGGAAGATGGTGCCGGCTGCGGCTGCGCGCGGGAAGGGGTGGAATTGAATTGCCCCGTGGTACCCGTCCCTCCCGCACTAGGCGCATGAAGAAGGGCTGGGGGGGTTTTAGTGGGTAGACCTCTTGTAGGGAGTCCCACATACCCCTGCCCCTTCCCCCGAAGGGGTGGGGTATACGCAAAGTATTTCCCCTCCTTAAAAAAAAAAAAAAAAAAAAAGGCATTTTAATCATTTTTGGGTATACATTGTATTAATTCTATATAAATAAAAAAAAAGACGGTTGGAGAGTAGTGTTTTGTGTCGAACTCGAACTTGAACTCGAACTCGAACTTGACTCGAACTCGAACTCGACTCGAACTCGGTTGTCTGTAAAGTCAATTTACTGACGATAGTTGAACGTGACAACGTCATAGCCTTAAATGGAACGCCTCAGAGCGAGGTAACGCCGCATATTGCGTCATGTTTTTTCGTGCGCGCAGCCCATATCGAATTATAAGACGTTGTCACGTCAATAAATTGTAGTTTGCTATAGCTAATAATTAACTAAAATACGTACCGAAATTGTACTTACTCATATGTCATACAGATGTCATAGCTTACTTATTCCCGTGTGTTTTCAGAGGTCCGCAGGCAAGGTCCGTGATTTAGCGGGGAACTTGGACTGGACGAGCTCCTAGGACCCCTCGTACCCCTGCACCCCTGCACCCCTGGACTCCTTGTCCACCAGCTCGGCTAATGAACCATGAATTTCTATTTGTTAGCTTCAGGTAATTAACTAATAGCTGTTTATCTTGTTTATGCTGTTTAGAACTATTGATATTTCGTACAACTCGGGAATGCAGTATAATGCATAGTTAAATCCCTAAAGCGTTGTGTGGTAGATATAGTATCTACTGTATTTTCTGTATAATGTTTAGATAAGATCAAGATAAATATTCTTAATTGTGCACACAATATATTATTTAATAATTTAAAAATTATAATGCTCACTTATATTATCATGTGATTATCTTATAATAATTAATTATTGAATTATGCTCCATTGAATGTAATTCTGCTCAGGAAATATTCAATCTAATATGAATAACTAAATTAATAGTTCCTAATTAACTTATATTAGGTACATGATATTATAAGTTTAAACACTTACGGATTCCGCCCGTGACTACGGCCGCTGCAAAGTAGCCGAAACGTCGGGAATCGGGATTAATAAAAGTGCTCCGCGACAAAATCCGTAAGTGTTTAAACTTATAATATCATGAGTGATACTCGCGAAAACTTAAGAAATCATTATATTAGGTACAGTTTAAAATTGTACTGATACTTAAGTGTTTAGTATTTTGTTATAGTATAATAAGTATATTAGTCAAGAAGGCATTTTATGTTGAGTAAGCCTATGATTTTTACAGTTAACTATTTAACTATCACATTTTTTACATAGCAAAAAACCTAACATAAATTATTATTGTGTTTTGGGTTTTATACAGTAAAATAAAGCTATGTCATAAAATAATTTATTTGTCACATGCAATATAAACCGAAGTTTAAAATTATGATAAAAATAATTTATATTGATAAGAATCACTTTGAAATCTACTTACAATAATAATAATAATTAAGCATCAACTGCACGCTTATTCCAAAAGTCTATCAACTCTTTGAACTTGTCACAACACTGGCGTTTCTTCTTTGGACTCCAGTTGTAGGTCACCACGGGACTTCTCAGCACAGAACTGAACTTCTGGACTAGAGTAGTCACAGAGGCCAGGGTAGACTGGTCAATCTTCTCAATACTAGATATGGTGGAGCCAAACTGATCTAACGCCTCTTCTATTTGTCTGTCTATTTCGCTGTTATAGACGGAACTCTTCTTAGTATCGTCGAAAGATAGGTCGTCTACGGAAATACTGCACTGCACTACTTCTGGAAACTTCTGCCCCTTTCTTAGAGTGCTTGTAGCTGAAGATAGCTTCTCAATCGATTTGAAAACGTCGTCAATTTCTTTGCAGATCTTCTCAACGGATGCCGCAGTAATGATCTCACTGTTCACCACGTAGAAATTATTCGATGACTCCATATTGCAATTCTTCTTTAAGTCATCGAGAAACTCGGAGTAGTCCAGCACAGAAGAAGATCGTTTTGATACTTCTCTGCCAACCTTTTTTCTGATTTTCTTCAAGAGGACGGAGGAGTCGAAAGTGGATCCGATCAAGTCCAAGGAACTGAAGACAGGGCGCAGCTTGAAGTCGTCTTCTGTGTCTCCCTCCAGGTCTACAGGAATACCCCATTCCTCGTCCAGTCGCGACCAATGCTCGTTCTCCATTAGAATACTTTCGGCGTCGATTATAGAACTCATTGTGACGACAATTCGAACGATACTGAAGTGTGCACGAGTTGACATTTGCTTAAATACAAAAATGGCGGTAGGTAAAAAAAAATGCTTTTGAAAACAAGACGCAATATTAATATTTATTATTTTCGCTGAAGTAATTATTGACAAATTGACTTTAAAGTGATTAGGAAATATTCGAAAAACAATAATTATGTTTGATTCTAGTGAACAATACCTGTTTGTTTGTCGTAAGCTAATTAACAATTACCGATTAGTGATTATATTTTGAAGGGAACAATTAAGTATTGTGTTATGTGACGACTATTTTCAGCAGATTAAGCCGAGAGTATTATGTTTTTTTGAGTAGGTATGTAGTATATTTAAAGATATTGTTTTAGAAAATCTTTATAAATTACTGTCTCAATTGTACTTTTTGCATGGCCAAAATAATATCTCGTAGTAAAAATATAATAACTCGTAGTACTAGTTAAATACTGTTTTATCTATACTTATAAAATTACATGTCCTGACTGACTGACTGATTCATCATCGCTGAGCAAAAACTATTAAAGTTATAGCCACGAAATTTGGTGCGTAGGCTTGTTTTATTAAGTAGACACCCACTAAGGAAGGAATTTTGAAAATTTTATCCCGAAGGGGGTGAAATAGGGGTTGAAAGTCTAAATGAAAGTCCGTCATTTCTTAAGTTAGAAACATGCAATTTTATGTTTGGGCTACTGATTAAAAATGATTGGATATATTTTTACGCGTTTTTGAAAATTCTACCCCCAAGGGAGTAAAATAGGGGTTGAAAGTTTAAATGAAAGTCTATATAGGTATACTATGTTAACGCGGACGAAGTCGCGGGCAACAGCTAGTTATTATCTAAACCTAGTATACTAACCATAATAGATATTTATTAATCAGTACATATAATATTTTATTATTGTAATGGAAATCATTGATTCCCTTGAGGGAAGATAAATTCATTATTAATTTATTACTATTTTATTAATACCAGGTTTTGGGAATTGTAATTTGTGTTTTTTAATCAATTATTATACAACTACTTCTCAATATGCTGCTGCAATAAATAATATGATTTTCTTTTTGTAAAATTTAAGTAAAAAATAAAATAGATGTAATAAACACCTTTTAGCTGTAAATAAATTGTCATAAAACATTTAGCACAGAGAAAACAATGGAGCCGTATTTTGCGCTTATTTTAAGATGTACGGTCTCATATTCAAATGCACCTTAATCTTATCATATTTATGTGAGCTTCTCGAGTGTTCTAGATGGTTGTAGGGCAATTAAACGCATCCAGTGCCGGCCGTGCGTCATCCGGGGACACGACGATAATAACAAAAAACAATAAAAATAACGAATTGCCCCGCGAACTGAGCCCGTATTGGGACGAATGTGACGAATAGGGGTGAAGTGGAGTCGAAATGTTAATATTCAGCTGAGAACACATCCATACTTATATTGTATATTAATATTATAAATGCGAAAGCCTGCCTGTCTGTATGTCTGTTACCTCTTCACGGCCAAACCACTGAACCGATTTTTAGGGTTCCGTAGTCAACAAGGAACCCTTATAGTTTCGGTCTGTCCGTCCGTCTGTCTGTCTGTCCGCGGTTTTACTCAGCGACTATAGGGCCTACAAAGCTGTGATTTGGCATGAATGTGCATATTAGTAATGGCAACAAAATGGTAGATAAAATCTTAAAAAAATATTTTTTTTATGGTACCTTCTATACACATCAAGCGGGGATGAACATTTTTTTTCGCATGCACCCCATCGTATGGGGTGTCGTTGGATAGGTTTTTTAAAACTATTAAGAGTATTAAGTTTGTGAAATATTAAGTTTTAAAGTGGAAAAAATCGTTTAGAGTCCAGTGTCCCCCCCTTCTACCAGCTAAACGGTTACTTCTGGAAATGTGAAAAAATTCACGGGAGTAGGAAATATGCTGTATTTAAAAGGAAAACTATCACGGCTAAGAAGACTTCATAAGTTATTGAGTAATAGTCGATGAACTAAAAAAAATGTATTCGGCGAAGTATAAAGGAACTTATCGTTCAAATTCCTTTGAAAGTAACTGAGATGATGTTGTTAGTAGTGTAAAACACGTTATAAATGTACATTCAGTGACCACACAAAAATTAAAAATAAAACTAGCGGTATTACGGAACCCAAAATTGCGCGACACGCACTTGGCCGGTTTTTTTGGTATGGAGATACTTTGAGTCCCGGGAACGGATATAGGATATTTTTATGTCTAAATGTACGGTTAATACGGTTGTATTGAAAGCAACTACCATCGCCCATGGACAACACCAGAAGAGTTGTGGGTGTTTTGCAGCAGGCCTTTTAAATTTTTTAAAAATTGCTTTATGAAAAATAATAATTAGTATTCGACTCCATGCCCCGCGACCTTCGTCTGTTTACTGTTAATATGGGGCAAAACTGTTGTTCCTCCAGTTGTATATTTTATGTTGTGTGACGACATAACTCAACGTGACTGAGCATACTTATTTATATGGGGGTAGTTATATGGGGGTAGTTATTTTTATTTATACCCCAGTTTTATTGGTTTATCTTGTTCTGCGCTGTTGGCGCTGAAGTCTCCGGAAAGTATCCATTAGTATGAACTATCGTGTAAGATGACCTAGAAATATAAATTTATTACTGCAGACAGACTACAGAAAGATTACAAACCAAAAAAGATTTGAAACGAAACCGCAACGTTTTTTTTTTTACTATCGCAGACGATTCAAATAACGCTTTCATTTTCTAACACTTATTTTTTTGGTCTGAACCTGAATGGTCAAGGAATCAAGTTAGCTGGCCAATTCTGTGCTGGCCAGCCACTGACCATATTCAAAAACCAGCATCCTTCAGCGGGTGTCTAAATTCGGCTGTACCAGTTACGATTATTGCTTATCGACGTGTGAAGATCTAACATCGAACGACGGACTTTTACCACGATAAACATTTTATAGCTTAACGGACAACAGTGCTTCTACGCTAGCATCTCATCCCTGTCGTTTCCAAGCATATCTGGCGATAATTTCTGGCTGCAGACAATGCCATCATTTTCCGCATTCTGCAGTAATAAAGTATAGTAAAATGCGCACTAAATCACACCCCTCATCGCATTATCGCGGTATAATCAGCGGCGCTCAGATTTATACCGCTGTGCTGATGAGCCCCCAGTAACGATATGATGTTATCGGCTAATTTAGCTTATACTGGTTTAGATAGGCTATTAACTGAAGCTTTATTTTCAGCTTTATGATCAGTGATAGTTTGGTTAGCGGAGTTAAAAAACTAGCGTAGTAGCCAATAGCTTTGTCCACACTGTACCTTTTTCTGTTCGTCAAGGGCATGTTGTTATAGCGCAGTCAACAGCGAACGTGAGGCATGCCCTCTGACCGTATCCAATACTTATTGACGTATTCAATTATTAAATGCGACAAAACAAAAGTTGAACGAAAGAAGATGACGAAAATTGAAGACGAAAGCGCCTAGTATGGATATAGCTAATAGGTACAAATCGTCAATCTTTTAATCTTTGTGTCGCGAGTAGACGTCCGCTAATTCATTTTATTATTTATATAAAAGGGTTGTAATAATAATAATCATCATCCATCATATAATTTCACAAGTAGATTTCTGTGTGGTCACGTACAATTTCATTGACACGGCGGTCAAAAATGTTAATAACAAAAAAAAAGGAAGAAACAAGAAAGATATCGGACATTAAACAAAAATATTTTTTTAAACAGCCACTACTGCAGCGCACCACACATAACACTCCCATCAACGCTGTTCCTATAAGCCAAAGTCAGCAGCAGCAATTAACCATGCAAAACCCTTTGACAGGATCTAAAGGACCTAGGGAGATTAAAAATGTAACACGGATATTCTAAATGAGTCCTTTCCATTATGCTTTCAATAACTTGCTTAAATTATTTAAAGTAGAACGTGGGAAAGAATAATTTTGTACCCAACCATCGAAGTATTTATCCGAACGACCAATGATTCATCCGTTTATATACCAAAGCTCACCGCACATAGCAGCTAATGCCTGCTTTATAACCTAATCACTAAATCATATTTAGTGCACCATTATCGGGCAACGTCATCGACTGGCCGATAATAAATAATGATATTCTACTAAAATTCAAATTTAAACCATATTATAACGACCGAAGCCATGATCTATGCCAATACAATCTCTAATTTCTATTCCGCGCAATGCAGTGTTTGGCTAATTAATTTCATAATTCTTGCGCTGTTTAAAGATGAAAATTGTGCCAACCAGTGAAGTCTGGTTCTTCTGGACAAAGCGGTAAATACGATCAAATGTTAGTAGAAGAGGTAAGAGAAGCAAGAAAGAATGGAGTTGTGATAAAAAACCCACGCCAAACACTTATGGTATCACTCCATATTGGGGCAATTTAAACTTCCTCGTGTAGAGGAATCAACCTAGCAGAAAGGACGTACCTAACAAAATAGTCCTTTACAATTTAATAAGTATAAAATAGTGAATTTAATCATTTTATATCTAACTAGTATGAAGTTTGTTCTATATTCTGAGGAATTTACAGATGACTGAGGCCGTAGACAAAGTCCGTTTCGTTAAAAACGATGACGAAATTAGTTATCAAAATGTATGTGATTTGACATTAGTCTTCGCAAGCGAAATGTCATTTAGCGATGACTTATGTCAAACCCCATACATTTTGATGACGAATTTCGTCATCGTTTTTAACGAAAGATACTTTGTCTAAGGGGCCAGACAAGGCTAATACAAATTGTGCTGGCGAAAGCGATATCAAAACTGTCAATAAAAAAAAAAGAAACTTTCTGCTACCCGTCGGCAAGGCGTTATTGGGTCCTCGTGAATGCTGTCAGATGTCACAAAGTTAAAAAAACCCCTATCTAAAAATAATTATCATACTTACCGTAATTTTCTGCGGTAAATTAGCAAATGGGTGCACATTCGGTTTCAACAAATTCCCTTGAGGCATCATAAAGTGCATGCGGCCCTAAATCCCGTGCGTGGCCGTGGCGAGTAACGGCGCGCCAGATATTGCCAATACTGAACAGATTTAAGATGGCCGACCTGGACTTGCCTTGTTTTAATTGCTCCGACTGTCCGGATGTATACAGAGCTGTTTTAATTAAATTACTTTCAAAAATTATTATAAAAAGTCAATTCATTCGAAAAATGTTTGCGCATATTTTTATTTGTTCTTCATCGACCTTTAAAACCTTTTCCATGATTTTGTTTCCAAATTTAACAAATACGGAACATTAAAAACATCTTTGAAGTATTTCTGCACTAATATATTCGGATTATTGGGTAACAATAGCTTTTACATGACTATAAGTAGGTAGTACTTCTACCTGTTAAGGCCAACAGGCAACATAACATTCACAACTAAGTTTCTTTTTGTTTACATACATTTCTTTACAGAAAATTTAAAGCACATTTTCGGGTATTGTTGCCGTAATTAAAATCTTAAAACACGCTTGGCTTATTTTAAGAAACTGCAAAATTAAGACGTTCCTTTGTTTAAAACCTTATGAGTTTTCTTGACTTGGCGTTGCATTTGCAAAATTACTTCTACAACTTATTTACAACTTATTTACACCGATCACTTACACAGATCTCGACAAGAACTCTTATGTTTACGAAATTAGTCACTTTATGTCATGGCAATGCTTTCGCTGGATCATGGATGCATCGGTCATCCCCTCGTGTGGGTTATAAAAATAAAGGAACAGGAGTGTATTTGCGTATTGAGCACACACTCATATTACAATAAAGTAAACCAGCCGCTCATAATATAAAAATGGGTGCAATAATTATCTCAAAATACTCACGTATATGCAGCTCCATACAATTCCCAGGCTTGACCACAGGGGCAAGTTACGGCACAGGGGCGTATTGCCACTTTATAGCGCCCATACACTTGACTACGGGCCTGTGTTTACCATGTACCCGCTGCAATGGAGGACGTGTTTTTACGAAATGTGCACATGTTTACTGCTGCTGAAATAGCGGAAATTAGATTAAATAATGCGAAGTGATAACATGATAATTGTACGATAATTTTAGAACTATGTGGCCCTATGTTTTCTAGGCACGACTTGAATAATGTTGCGGGTGTCTCTTGCTAAAAAAAGTAGGTAGTTAGTTCGGTTATGACTTCTGTTACATTATTAACGTAATTCATAATTCATTTATTTGCTTAGAATATGGTACAAAAAGGTGTTACAATTTTTCTGTTTGGACTTAAGCATATTCTACTATTTACATAGTGTGCAAATATAATTAAACATTGATTCATTTCATAATATTATATCTGAGATTAATTTATGAATATAGATTCGATAAAGTATACAATTCTTTCATTTTTATTATTTAGGTAAATTTCATTATACATTTAAAAATTTTTCTCATGATTATATATTTACAAAAGGTAGAAATTTACTGTGTTACTAATAAACAAATTTCATTAAGAATAATGTGTTTAACAGGCCTTTAACCCGAATTCTTTTAATGAGTAGTACAATTTCTCTAATAACCATTTTTTTAGACAGGGCTTTAGGCGTAAACCAGGTAGATATTCCTAAAGTGCATAAATGGGCCAATTCGGAGCATTTTGGGGCGTTATGGTATTTTTTAAATTTATTTATGACATTAGTATTTAAAATAATATGATTTCTTAACAACAAATTTTCTTAAGTAAGATTTCACACCTCGGTCCTCGTGCCGTATTTTAGTAGTTTATCATGAACTAGCTGTCCAGGTGAACTTCGTGTCACTTTAAAACCTTCCCTGAACTTCTACGAATATTCTAAGACTAAAATCAGCCCAATCTATTCAGCCGTTTTCGAGTTTTAGCGCGACTAACACATTTGAAAATCCATTTTTATATATATAGATAAGATAAGGAGTCCATTATAAGTGGCGTATTCCCTTACTATTTTAAGGCTCCAGGAGTCCAGTCCCATCAGTCATTGTATAGGTATTTAACAAAGCGGCGTCCGCCAGTTCATCCTAATTACTGATAATTATCGTTACGCCGTGGATTGGATGCAGTTTTAATTCCGCCATTTTGCCAATTCACCCATTCGGGTTCAACGACCGGCGCTGATGGGTTTTTGATAACACCATTAATATGGGGCCAGCCGATTGTTATTGTGATGAAGATTACGTTGCCATTCTTTGGCGGGACAGACTGTTGTTTTTTCGGTAATTTAGGATGCCACAAAGTGTTAAAAAAATGTATTATAGCATTTTTATTTGCTACTAACTACTGCGTACCTACTGCCTACCTTTTCGAAAAACTTAGGTTGCAGAGCTGGGAAAATGTTTACATGTCAATTACTTTTTTGATATAAAGATGACCAATTTTATTAAGTATTTTAAAAAAGTTTCATCTACATAATAATTATTATTACTATAATTGACACCATTTTTTTTTATAATAAAGGGGCAAACGATCGGACGGGTCATCTGATGGAAAGCAACTACCGTCGCCCATGGACATTCCTAACAGAAGGGCTGCAGGCGTGTTGTTGGCCTTTTGTAAGTATTCGATTTATGAAGGAGTAAATGAAAAAATCTACTTATAATAGACTAATTTCCTCAAGATCTTAACCCCCTAACCCCGGTCGGAAAACGTGAAACAATCAAAATGCCAAAAAAACATTTTAACGTTAATCTACCGTACGTCCCCGCCGGACAGATGCCGAAAAAACCGGCTGACTGACAACCGAATGTCCAGATAGTGACGGTAACATCGGTTGACTACGACACGGCCATTGTGAACCCTATCACAAGGGCATAAGGTTGATTCCAGCTGAAGCAACCGCACACGTACAACGGCGAAAACTTTGACGAAGAAACTTTTCCGGTGCGCTCATAACAGGTTTTATTTCGTTGTCATAGAACTCAAAATCGCGTAGCTGTATAATAATACTTTTGGTTATTTATGGGTCCACAAATCTGTCACTGCGGATTTTGTAGTTCTTCCACCGTTGTGATAAGGCTGGTTTTTGGGTGAATGTTATGGAATTTAGTTTTGAGTAAGTCTGATAGTGTGACATGTTTTGCTTGGCGGGACACAGTGTCAGTCATGTACAATGAGTTATGTTATAAGATAGAATCAACTGAGTTTTGACGTTGCACTAAAAACGGTGAAAAATTACGCGGCCCAATGCATGGGAAAATATCAGGTTTGCATACGTTGGGAGTTATGTGTTATAGGGATTTTTTTAAGCATCAGCCCTTAGTGGACTAATGTTATTAATTTGGACGTGTTATGTCCAGTTGTTGGCTGCCTTATGAACAATTATTTATGTATCTGATGGCTAATAGTGGTACACAACCAAATACAATCTGCAAGATGAAGTTAGCTAACTTCGTCTTGGTGATAATAATTCGCCTCAAAAAGTTAATAAGTATATCAACAAGGTAGTTACATACCACATTTAGACATGAATGTCTTCTTGCATCCAATCGACTCCCATGGGTTTTCCCGAGACAGCGGCTGAGGTTCCCATAGCTTGAGGAATATTTTCCATTAAATACTAGATGTTGCCTGCATCATTGTCGTTTATCACTTCAGAAACTCGGGACTCAAATATGTCTAACGTTTAAGCTCTTCGAGCTTAGTCCTTTGAGTAGGTAACAGACAGACATGCCAAAAATCTCATTTAGTATGAAGCAAAACAAGCGTAATTTTGTGAGTCGTGACTCGTGAGTCGCAGAATTTCAGTCGCGTAAATATCTTCTCATACAAATCATGACTCACAAAATTACGCTCGTGTGAATCAAACAGGACTTTTGTATGAATTAATGAAACTGATTGCAGCAGAATTTCTGCCAGCCGAAACTCTGCGACTCACAACTCACAAAATATTACGTTCGTTTGGCTTCACCCGGCCAAAAGTATTAGACGTATGGATGTAGGTACTATTGTCTATCAACTATGTCTGAGGACAGAACTCAAGAACTGCCGAATATTTTTACTGGGTTTTGATGCAGACGATACCAAACAATAAAAAGTTTCACAAAATGTTTTAAAGGGAATCTTATGCGGAGCCAATAGCAAATCGCATTAACACAACTTTACTGTGCCCGAATCGCCGCCATATTGTATCGTCCGCCATTTTATCGCCGCGATATACGACGGAATTAAAAATACATAAACATGTGACGTTTTACGATAATTGCACGTGCAACTGTAACTGGTAGGTTTATAATGCTTTTACATAAATACCGTTTCGGCTATTTAATTTCGGCGTAATGAGTTTTTAATACGATGTATAACTTTTGATATGACAATTAAGTTTGGTTGGATGGTGAAATATAGCGTTGTTTCAACACTTGTTTATCATTTAATTATTTAACTTTAACGTGTACAGTACTTATGTTTGTTTTATCATGACGGCTGTTGATTAATTACTTACAAGCTCCAAAAAATTACTGAATTTTCTTTAACATGGTGGTGTCAAAGAAAATTCAGACATTTTTTTAGTTTCTAAAAGGAAAAACTTACTTCAGTTTTCACACCATTACAAAATGAATAAAAAAAAATCTTATTTAACTCTCCAGCAGCTTAGAAGCTAAGTAGCTTAAAATAAGCTAATTAGTTGTTTTTGAGAACCCGTAATGGTAATATTATGTTCTTTAAAAAATATAAGTGAAATGTTGAAAACTTCCAGATATGCTATTCATCCCTAGATGAAACAGATCCTAAATATTTTTACGAAACGGGGTAAACGCACACCACAGGAGGAACATAAATAACAATGTTTATCGGATTTGTCCGTAATTTTGTCCGTAATTAGCCAACTTAACGACTACGCCGGTCTAATGCACGTTATATTATATGCGCTGTTTAGGAGATAAAACCTAATTGACATATAAACATTAGTTAAAATAATCACCTGCGCGAATTAGTTGGTAAAATTCTGTTTACTTACATCGATACAGTAGCGGGTGCCAGCGTTAGTTACTGGATTAGGCTTCAAGCACTGTAACATAAGCATGTAATCTAAGCTACCTACTGCAGTACTCGGCGAAACATGGCGGAAGCCGTCATTGACTCCCTGTCAAAAACTTGTCATTTTCTATATAAGCTACGATTGACAGTGAAGTGTCAGATGTTGTCTATCGCGGCTTTATATAGAAAATGACAAGTTTTTGACAGGGAGTCAATGACCTCTACCGCCATGTTTCGCCGAGTACAGTATAGTATTCTTTAGGTACCGCAGTTAATGGCTATTAATATTTTTCGCAGTTAATGGCTATAATTCTTGATCGGAAAGGCAACAATTATTGTTGGCTACTTTTCAATCAAGCCAGCAAGTGCAAGCGCTAGTGATATTACATTATTTTTCCTTAAGAATATGCATTGCAATAATTAATGTGTGATGAGGTCAACATCACTGGAATGGCTGGCTGGCGCAGAATTGTACCTACTAATGTAAATATTAAATATGTTTTATTTTTGACTGACTTCCAAAAAGTAGGAGGTAATACGTTTGGCTGTATGTATCTTTTTTTGTATGTTCATTTACTATCTAGACTTCATTGTGTATAACTATGCTGTGTTGAACCATCGTCAAACCAGTGCTGGCACCACCTACTGTATCAATGTAAGTCAAACATTGTTTATTATTTTTGGCGAGTCCGGGGATCTAAGTTTAATGTTATTGTATTGTAAACTACGTCATAATACCCTAAAATTTGTTTATATGAGGTGTAAAAAACAATTACAAATATATTGAGTAAGATCTACTGCTTATAGAAAAACCGTTAAGCTAGAAAAATAATAATTAGTGTCACCCATAAATCTACCTTTATACGACGATTTTTGAAAGGCGAATCAAGAAATAAAGTTTTTACTTAGGGTAGTCAATCATATTACTTATTATGTACTTATATGTTTAATTATAACCATTAAGGTAATTGGCATTACTATCTTATATATAAAATTCTCGTGTCACAATGTTAGTCCACGAACTCCTCCGAAACGGCTTTACTGATATTCAGTAGGTCTGAGAATCGGCTACTGGGTACTTTATATAAGGACCCTGAGCCATGCAAGGCCAATCTAACGGGAAAATGCTTGTTATTCGTTTATAAACTAAAAAAATTAAGAAAACAAATTATCAAGTAATGCTCTGTTTCATTAGGTATCATATTATAAATCTCTTTTTAACCTAGCTTCAATAGCCATTCAATAAACTTAAGTTTTGTTAAGGCTCTTCCAAATGGCTTTGCAAGAAACACAGCTCCAAACAAGACCAATATTATATTACATCAGTCGTTTAACTTGAAAATAGAGTCACAATTATTTATTTATTTGCTTTTACTAAAACGACATTTTAATTTCTTTCAATTAAGCAACACATTAAATGCTCAATATATTTATATCATCTAAAAAAACTATAACGAACATTGCTTGAACATCATCTTATAACTAAGAATATATAAATGGAAATTCTTTAAAAATAGTAGCAATGAGTGTCACAGTGACACCTTATAACTAATTGACAATGCGTTTTATAATATGAACGAAATTTTTTTAAATCTAAAATGGCCTTCTTATGGGCCCGTTCTTTATAAGGCCAAAATGTTCAATATGCGTGTATAAGTTCAATAATTCTAATAAGTAAAGATGTTATAAAAAACAACATTATTTTAATTGTTATGGTACGCATTTATAAGTAAAAATAACTGTTTATTATATGTTAATGATGTTTAGATGTTCCTTATAAAGTTTATGTTCCTTAGCAAGGCCAACTATCAAATCTTTGGTTGGGCCTTATAAGGAACGACCGGCCTTCCTAGGAACATTACCAATATTTTAACGTAAATCGTAGTATAAGTAGATTTTCTTTTATTAGTACCATACATATATCCCTATACGATAATGCCCTGTAATAAAATTTGAGATAGATATAGGTTATGTAACTAAAAACTAAAGTTTTTCAGGGTGCGGAAATTACAATTGTAGCCTCGACAACCAAAGTCTACAAACAGTGAGATCTCACTGCCACAATAGCGGCGCGATCGACTCGCCGCCGCGTTTGTGGCCATAAGTTTGATGGATCTAAGTGTGCAGTAGAAGGAAAATGTCTTTACATGACGATAACTGCAACTTTTTGATAGCTGGCCTCCAAAGGAACTTGGCCTTACATGGCTCAGGGTCGTTATTGATAAGTGCATTTGTTGAATAAATAATAGTTAATTATTACAACCTGAGACTGACGGCGACCATTGTTTGTGCGACGGGATAGCGATCGACGTTGCCATGGCGACATACTTATTTAGTCACTTCAATAAAATAATATGGGCGAAATACTTTATGTTATGGCAAAGCAACGTTTGCCGGGACAGCTAGTATCTTATATATTTCTACTTTTTTACTTAATTCATTGCAATAAACATTTATTCAACTGTCGAACTAGTATAGTCATAGATAGTTGTTATTGCAAACAAGGGTCAAATTCACAATAAAACATTTGTTACAAAATGGAACATTTTAGTATTTTATATTAAACTATATCCATTTGTGACGGCCTGACATGAAGGGTCTGACGTCATAAAGAGAGATTGCATCTGAAATCGCATTTATAAACTTATGTAATAACATAAAGGATGACAGAATTTGGATACAAAATTGGATAACTGACGCCGCAATCCATTTCCAACCTTAACTCGTTAGAACAGAGTCGACATTCGGTTATGCGTGAACATAATGGTTGATACAAATGTCCGTTTTGTGACGTTCAATCAGCTCGATATGGCGAATCGGCTATGAGTGACAGGCGTATCGGGCGGTATCGGCCCGCCGCAGCCCGGCCACTCCGGACAGGCCGGACAGACCCGACGGTCCGGCTCCGGATTGATGTTTTCGGCGATGGCGTCAAATGACCGCGGATTTGGATTTGATCGCGTGAATTACGATATTGATATGGGGTTTTGAATTTTATTACCTGCAATTACGGTAGTTTATCGCGTGCTGTGCGGAATGAGATAGTGACAATCGAATTGAAGCGAACCTCTAATAAACAATGACGACTACGGCCAAGCTGAAAAGGTGATTTGGCTGTGCAGTATAATATTGTGTGTATGTTTGTAACACCGTAGCGCCTTAAATAAATAATTAACCTATCAACCCCCATAAGGACACCGGCGACCGCGACAATAATAGAATAACAATAGATTTCCAAGAATCCGCGATCGAAGGATTAATATCTAATTTATAAAATATTACTTTTGATTAGGTGCCCACCTAAAAGTTATACCGAAAAAAATATGATAAAGTTCTGCAAAATATACTAGTTCTTGGCTCTTGCTATTGAATATTGATTCATTTTGTAAAGTTGGTTTTATTTTCAAAAATCCTATCCTATTATTATCATCTTCTAGTTATAAACATAATATATCCAGAAATTGATGTTTATTTCAACGCGTTTCTAACAAGTAATTTGTGAAGTTTAATATAAACAAAGTCGTTTACTTAGCTTAACTTATCATAAGGCGAGTTGGTTATTAGGAGTTAAAGAAGGCGCGGGAAGCGATTTATTCTTTCGATTTCCGCCGAGATACAAATGAGAGGAGGGATAGAATACTGTGGACATTCCGACAGAGATGTTGGTAGAAACCTAAACGAAACAAAAATACTCAGAGTGCAATAAAGGGCCACGAACCAGGTATTACAAAATTTAAATAAAAAGTTAAATTTATATTTAATGCAAAGATCTTTATTAGAGCTAGTCATCTTTATAATATTATGGTGGATAGACAAATTTCTATTTTATATAGAACATAATGATAACCATTTCGTCATGAAATTGCCAGAAATGTATGAAAATCAAATGTTTTCAAAATTATAAGAAATTATTTATTAACTCTCTCGCTTGTGCTCCTAATAAATTTCACATTAAGGCTAAGCATATAATATTTTTATCTGGCCTAAGCTAACATTTTTTAAAATACCTATTTTTATAAAGCCACAATAATAATTATTACAAGTCTTATCCACACCTTCCCACCAGTCATCTTAAGGTGCAGGCCATTCGCTATAATAGCTGCTGTGTATTTGAATGTACTATCAAACTCCTACTAATTTGTCGTACTCGTACTGTACTCGTACAATAAACCAAATTAATATTTCGTACGATTCGTAGAACTTCTACGAATAAAGTATAATTTCGTAGCCGGCTACGGATTTCGTAGCGCCGCGTAGCTAATAACAATTTAAGGATTGTCAACAGTAACTTTTTTAAAGTAATTTAATGTCTTGTTTTTTGTTTGTAATATTTGCATAAATATATTAAGGTATTATGAGTGATCGAGTTTAAAATCAAAATTCTCTCTCAATAATTTATATAAATATTAAAATTATAATGTAAATTTTACCAAAACTTAACAGTTACATTTTAAGTTTCTAAAATAATAATGACGAGACTACTCACATTTTATATAGTTTGTGCCTCAATACGCCGTTTGGACTCTACTCAAAAAAAATCTATGAAAGTTTGAAAAATCACAATGGAAACTCATAAAAATTCACCGCGCTGTTTCTTAATTAAAATTCCGTCAATATTGTAAAATCACGGCTCCGAAAGTTCGCAACTAAAATAATCGCAGTCATCGAGACCCGCGCCAAGGAAATCCTCTTAAGCTGAAGAAAGTTAAAAAATAATTAATGCTTTCGTAAATATTCATACCGGCCGGTTCACTGTTAACGGTTGTGGGATACACGGGATAGAATTGTGCGCGGTGACGCTGCGTTTTTAGAAATACTAGATGTTGCCAGTAACTTCACTTGGACATCCGTTAATCCCTCGATACGTATGCTACATTTTACTGTTATAAAATCTATTCTATTTCCTTTCCCTAGGGTTCTAATAGTGCGGTTATACGGGCAACTAAAATTTCTCAACTCCAGTCAATTTTCGTCAACTTTGACGTCTCGACTACATCAAGCAATTTGCGGCAACAAGCGGTAATATTGTGCAATACAATATTGAGTGAAGTATGGCCATCGAATATTTGAGCGATATGAAATAAAATGCTCCATATTGCTCCACTAATTGCTCCAAATCGCTACATTCGTGTCGCTGAGCAATTATTGCCGTAATTATTGCCCGTGTAAGCGCATCTTTAATATACATATTATATCAAAGAGCATCGCCGTATTTGGGACAACAGCTGGTGTATTCATTATATTGTGGCTATGACTCAAACCAATCTTTATAGTTTAAAATTAATTTAAGGAAGTTAAATTGTTGTGTTATCTTCTTCCAGTCTTTTTTGGCAGAAAAACAATCAGTCTCAAAAGCCATAAAAAGAAAAAAATTGACTTATTGCATTATTTTAAAGAAGCACACTGTTTTGTAAATAATAGTAATTATTATTATTAACAGCCGTTAGTGTCCCACTGCTGGGCAAAGGCCTCCCCTGCCTCTTTCCACGTGTCTCTATTCTTCGCTGTATTTGGCCATTCTTTGTCTGCAGCATCTAGCTCGTCGCGCCACCTTTTCTTGGGTCTGCCCCTGTTTCGCCGACCATTTAAAATACCGAAAAATAATAGTAAATAAAATTAAAAAAAATTATACGAATGCTAATAATATAAAAACCGTAATTGCTTAAGCTATCTTCATTTAGCAGACCATCAGTCCATTTTACGTCAAAATATCCATCCGTTTTTGACGCAGCACCACCACAGCGGATGTTCCCCCGTGTGTCCCGTCGCAAGGGTTGGGTTTTGGCGGTAATTTAGTCGGGCGTTATCGGCCGCCGGCATTGTTGTTCTTCACAATTTCACGACTCATTTGACGCGTTTTTATTCCTTTAAATTTAATTAGTCGGCGCATTGTTCGGTGCCCATTAAGTATTGAATATATAGCCACAGTTAAATATAATATAACTGCGTAAAAGGGCATTGAGGAATCGGTTTCCATCGTTAAGGTTCGGACTTGTTACACCTGTGACTTTTGTGCCGTTACGGCTCTTACGCCATGGTGGCAAGTTATACTGGCAATTCAGCAGAGTAGACGACATTTAAACATAGATTTTATTCCTCAAAGTCAGTAATCTTTAGTATTTCTGTCCTTATAACATATAACTTCTAAGCAGCTTCGTACAAATCAATCTACTTTTATACAACCACCGTCTTTTAAATTAAACTAGTGCAATACAAAACAAGTTTTTATGCCTTGTGATGCTACTTTGCTAATTTAAGTTACCTGTAATCATGTCTGTGTGCGTGTGATTCAGCCGGTCCAGTATAAATATGGCCTAATATGCAGCCGTTACAGTACTTCGTCCGGTTCAGAATAAAGTTTCTGTAGTTGGTAGCGCGTTTGCACCAACTGTTACCCACGACTTCGTCAAACGAAAATCTATCCCAGGGGCACAGTTTGTTACTTAAACATAATTCAAGCCATAAACTATCTCAACTTCAAACGTCAATGCAATCAGTTCAATTCAAGTTTAAAATGGTGTAACTATGCTCTTCTAGAATTGGTCTTTATAGTTCTAACTGAGAGTATACGCGATTGATGTATAACTTAACTAGCTGACCCGACAGACGTTGTCCTGTCTTAACGATGATTAATTAATTCGAATAATAATTGGTATAATTAAGAAAACAATAGATTAAAATTAGTATCTTCATGCCAAATTTCATCAAAATAGATATAAATAGTTTAAGCGAAAATCATAAAAGTTTATTGTGCATGAACCGTACATTTTCCGGGACTAAAAGTATCCCTTGTCCTTTCCCGAGACTCAAAGTATCCCCATACCGAATTTCATAAAAATAGACTGAAATAGAAAAGTTTATTGTGCGGGAACCGTACATTTTCCGGGACCAAAAGTATCCCATGTCCTTTCCCGAGACTCAAAGTATCTCCATACCAAAATTCATAAAAATCGATTGAATATTTTACGCGCAAATCATAAATGTATATTGTGCAGTAACCGTACATTTTTCCGGGACAAAATGTATCCTATGTCCTTTTCCTGGTTCTAAGCTACCTGTCCACCAATTTTCAGCCAAATCGGTTTATCCGTTCTTGAGTTATAAGTAGTGTAACTAACACCACTTTCTTTTATATATAAAGATGACTAGTTTTTGGGTTTTGTTTTACCATTATAGTAGCGATGTTGATAGGAGCGTGTTTGGGTTAGCCAAGCAAATGTGCCAGATAATGGAAAGACTTTTGTCAAATAATCTCAGGAATCGAGCGTGGCATTAATTGACCTAGAATTGAGGTGCAATAACTCGAAAATATAACAAATCAACTTCAATAAAATTTTTACTTTAAATGCCAATAGTAAAGAAGGTGTACTACGTTTTACCTTAAACTTTAAGTGGATTTAATACTTATTGACCAATATTCTTCAAAGTTTCTACTTACATCCCATATAATTTTAAACACAAGAAAGAATAAGCCTGACAGAGCGCAGCTTGAGGGAGAAGCGGTATATCCCAAGATATTGGCGTATGTTGACATATTTACGGGCTCCTCGACTATTAAGTGGTGATTTAGTGCAGCATATCGGGATGGATACGTTTTTATCGCGCCCATACATCCCCACATCCTCACACGTCCTTAAAGAACCACCAGACGGACTTTTCGAAAACGCACCGTCGTAACAACTTTGGTTCCTTTAACGGTACTGGGTTGTAGTTAGTTGCATACTTTGAAGCTACGTCAGCGAAATGTATGTTTTCACAGACAGCAACTGTGCAGCGTTTACTACTTACAAAGGTTAGATTAGGCCTAAGTTTGAACGCAGCGTTAAGGGCTGTATTTCCAGAGACGGACGATTTTCAAGATTTTAAAGTGACAGGAGACATAAAATATAGTTATTTAAATTCTGAAAAAAATATATATTATGTGTTAGTTAAGGATCTAATACAGTGGAGTTCATATTCCATTACACAAATACAAAAACTTCCTCTCGATAGAAAAAAATGCCAAAGTTATCCCTTCTTTTCACGAAATTGCCATACTATGTTCGAATCATTTGGAATTTTCAGAAATTTTTTGCACTGAACGAAAGACAAAGAATATATCTGGGGAACTGTGTTTTTTTGACTCGATTGAATTATGCGCGACGCGACGCGACGCACATGTTGCGCCTGTGTGACAGCACCCGTTACAGACACACACACATACATCCACACATCCAAGGCTCCATTATGGCTATTGTGTTTACCGCGAGATATATTTACTTTTAATATAACCAATGGTTTGGATATATAATTGGTTTTTGTCCGACTACGGAGAAACCAAAAAAATGCTTATGTTTTTGACTATCTACATACGTCTACGTTACGTAGGTACCTACGTAATATTATGAATAATTATTATGATCTTACTTTAACTACTATTTAGTTTTTCATAAATGATTAAGGTATAATATACAGATCAACAGTGAAATTAAGTACTTACTATTATTCTTTATATTGTGTTTAAACTTATTTCGTTTCGTACTTTGCCTACTTTAGTATTAAGGCCTTAAAGAACAGGGCCTATTCCTATGAAAATTTCATCTTCAAAACATAACGGCTGTATAAAAGCGTTTTGGCACTTTGCGATACGATGTCGGATATCGCAGTATCGCGCCTTTAAAATTGTAAAAAAGTCTTCTATACTTTAATATGACTAAATAAAAAAGGAAAAAATCAAGAGCAATGCAATTAATTTTAGATTTAAAATCTTCTAAAAACGATATTTTGGAGAAGCGTTACGCGACTGTGTTTTTATTACTCACATATCAGGCCCTACAGCATTGCATTTTTTTTTAAACAGGACAATATACCCATGTGCCGCTCCATTCCTAAATTTTGTAATCTCACGTACCATGTGAATCCGAAAATATAATTTTAGATAATTTTTGAGATTCAAATTACTTTAACGACATTGTAAAATCGTACTTATCCCAAAGACATCATGCATCACAAGTGTTTGCTTTGCAGTGCTATATCCGATATCGATGTCGCATGGTGTGAAAAGTCTATAAGGCGATTGTTAGTCTAATATCGCAAACTGACGCTGAGCAGATGTTAAGCCGCTCTCAAATGGGGCAGAAACGGCTAATAACGGCTTAATATTTTGACGGTTGTCTTAATATTTGAGATGCTTGAGCCGACTACTTCTAGTACATACAAGGAAAATATAGGAATGGAACGTAAAAAAAGGTTCGTTAGTATTATGCGGTTTTCAAGAAACATTATACGTTTGAAGAAATGCATTTACTTTATACTAGTAGTATAACTAGTAGTCTCGAAACATATTATTATAAACTATCTATTTTAATATTATAATGTTAATAATTTCTCTTAAAAAACAACGTTTTAAATTTTTATAAACAATCCATTTAAACAAATCTAAACATCGCAACTGACATCGCATCGTACGTCTTTCAAAACAAATTATTTATCAGACGCGTCAATAAGTCGCGGCTAGGGAATGCAATACCGGGATACCGGGATCATTATGCGGAACTAATCCCGGTCGAAAATTTTGCGGGATCCCGCGGGACTGGCGGGATTACGAAGAAATGTGATTTATAATATGCGTAACTTTGCGCGCCGGGGTGCGTGAACTGGCTACAGGCAGCCCGCTTAACAATTTAGCTTCAATTCACCTATATGAATCACTTTAAATGACAATTATTGAACTAACCAGCGTGGATGCTGAGCGAGCATTTCCAGCTGCTAGCTACCTTGTTTCGAATATCAGGAACCGTTTCGGAATCTTTGGGCACAATTTTTACCTATATTTCGAAAAGTTTCGATAAAAGATGGACATAAATAAGCGATTTTTTTAAATTTTTTTTAAACTATTATTATTACGAAGCCATTTCCAAAAAATATATTAGTTTTTCTTTCGTTTTTTATAAAGCCTTAAGTATGGAGGTGGTAATAATTAAACCCTTGAAAAAAGTGTCTGTCAAAGTTTGTTTTATTTGAGATTCTAAGAATAAAACGGGGTCTATCAAGTAAAGTCATTCATAACGATTTATTTTAAAAGTTTAAATCCACCCAGCGGGATCCCGCAAATACTGGGATTCAGCGGGATTGTGATGGTTCAATCCCGCAAATACCGGGATTGACATTCTCTTGCAGGATTGCATTCCCTAGTCGCGGCTGATGGATGCGGCTTAACAATGTGCACGGTTAATTCGCGGACGTCAAAGACCTAACCCATATGTCAATGGCAGACGTCCGCGGATGCAAAAACATTCGGCCAGCCAGATTCTGTTCGGACATCCGAACGCTCAAGGTCGCGTCCGCGACATATGTCAGAAAATGTGCACAGTTTAAATGGCACCCTTATGGATTTGTCATGTTCGTCTATCTGTCCGTCTGTGTATCACTTTTTTATTATTTCTACGACTTAACGATTCTCGGCTAGGCTGATGATGGCGGAATACTTTAATGCGAGCGATAAAGGGCGATTCGCTGCCACCTTGAAGGTGTCTCCCCCGCCATAACTCTTGCGGCGACGACGAGGAATTATTATTACGCGAATAAATACCGAATGTCACGTCTAAATGTCCCTCTCCCTTTGGGGGACTCCCCCTTAGGGTCAAGCAATACTGACGAGTCGCAGAGATGTGCTGAAAACGTAATCATAGTTTAGAATCTTAGTTTGTGTTCGGAAAAAAACCTGTACATTGGGACATATTATGAGGATTTTCACGCAAAATGGCGAATAAGCAACACCCCATAAGAGGACAGAATATTATAACTAAACAATAGTGGATGCAATATATATTCATTTGTAACCAAAAATATAAGTACCTACGTCGATAATAATTTGCAGTTTTCAAAGTTAGCATTTGCACATTTTGATAAACTTTAACACAAAGTCTGAAATCATTTTTTCACGTGTGTATCGTGTATTACAATTTTATAGTGTGTGTAAGAAATGGACATAAAGGTGAGTTCTCTATATAATTCAGAATTCGGCAAGTATGAGCTGACCCTAATCCAGAGGACAGGCCGGGACAAATGCCTCTCGATCCGCCAAAATGTTCGTATAATAGTTTTAAAGTGTCAGCCATTTTGTTTGGGTTTTTTGACTGATGCCTGTCGAGTGAGGAGGATATTAAAGTCATGCTTTTAGGTAGCCTGTAATATTTAATGATAATGATTATGTAATTAATTAAGGTGTTCATTTTCTTGAATATCACTGCATTGAATAGATAATTTTCGAATATATTTATTTCAGTCTCGAGAGAAGCGTGTGAGTAATAGCATCATAATTAATATTTAATAGTATAATTAATGAACGCTATAATAGCAGGCTATAGCTTTTTACTGTGGCTCCGCCCTCGTTTATTTAAAAAGAGAATATTAAACATAATAGTATGTTTTTAAATATGTACAATGTACATGTATATATTCTGTTAATGTATCTGTGTTGCTTAAACTGCTTATAATAAACTTCATCAAAATAGTTTTTGCGTACAAGACTAACAAACATCTCTCCAAACTTACATAATCTCAGTTTTATAATAGTGAGTGTTTTTTTAGCAAAAAAACTATTAACTATCATTTAAAATATTGAAATTCTTTATTATTTAAATAGATTTTTAATACCATGATTACATAATATTATGTTTATAATGACATGGCTTGACTACTATCAAACTAGATTATATAGAAATTCCGCAAACACCTGTCTCCGACAGCCAGATCAATTTAATATTCATTCATGTTATGTATCATGTAAGAGGACAGACCGTCAGTCAGTCCCTTAACCCATAAATGTATATTTATAAGGGCAAATAAGGGTAAATGCATTACCGAAACAAATGTAACTCCGAGGTAATACAAGGGACGTCTTTAAGTCCCTTTATTTGGGGTTCCTTAGATCGAATCTGTTTGTTTTGACCACTGTTTTGTCAGTGATCGAATTCTGATTTAAGCTTTACGAAAATCTACGATCTTACATTAAACTTTTTCTACTTATTTATCAAATATTTAACAAGAAGTATATATACCTACAGTTTTCTTAGAAAATGTTATGTAGAAAAGTCGGTATATTTTGTTAAAAAATGTATTTAAAAAAATAAAGGGCACTCTAGGGTCATTAAAAATTATATTAAGTACACGGTATAAAAATAAATTATTTGTACCATCGAAAGAGAAATTGATTCATAGGAAGATAGTGGATCTATGTTATATAGTCGGGTTATGTTAAGCTCAGTTGACACGAATTACATTGATTTGATATAAACCCAACCAAAAATCAGGTAGCCGTCTACTGGGCCAATTTATTAGTTGAGCATATTATATAAGATAGACATAGCTAATTGTGTACCTTATCAATAATCATACACAAACTAAAAAATAATGTCATAAAAGAAAATTGTTAAAAAACCTTTGAGGTTATAAAAAAGAATATCTTAAAAAGATTATGAACATCAACCAAATTTATACATCCCTATTTCCTTCTCACAACGGGAGACGTTGGGGGGTTAACGTCTTGCTTAAATCAAGCGGGAATGATGGCCATAACAGTTAACCCGCGAGTGATGGGGCCCGCCAGACCGCGCGGTCCAACAGACCCCACGTTATTGTTAACGCGGTGTAATTGTTTGTTTTTGTTACTGCTTGGGTTTGATAAGCTTGGTGTTTACAGGTTCTGTGTGTTTGTCATAATAATATTGTAAACTTGATTAAAAACTTTACCAATTCCAAAATTTTCTAAAACCAATTGGTATAACTCGGCATTCTTCGTTTTTTACGAAAAAAACTCACTCATTAACTAACTCATTAATCATAATTAATGAATATACCAGATACCTGTCCAAAATAATTGCACTGCAATTTATTTTGAACAACCTTTTTAAATATTATGAAAATTGATATTTTTCTATTAGGTACTTTTCGTCCAATTTGGACCAATGAGTGTCTTGAATTACTGAAACGCAGGTTTAGCCATTCAGTACTATTTTACTAAACATACCAGTTTTCGAATAACGACATAAAATCTCGCGAACCCCATTCAAGAAATGGGGGTCAAAAATCACCCACCACAAAACTCACGTAACTTTTTACCTACCATTAAAATCAACCCTTCATCACCATATCTATCGACGTGCCGTCTTCCATACATCATGCGACCGGCTAAGTTACCAACTTTTCCGACACCTTAGGCCATTAAGGCTTAATGACTGGCTGTAAATTGGCCATAATTCAGGCCAGGCCGTAAATAACGCGATAAGGGCTGCTGAGTCGCTCGTCCGAATGTGTCTATCTTAGTTTAGCATGTGGGATTTATGTGGGGGTTCATTTATATTGTGTCAGCGCCGGGTCCTTCGCAAGTTTTGAGCGTGCGGAATGTAATTAAGATGTTTTATTCATCATCAGGCTGTATGTTTGGACTGTTATTTATTGCGTGGAAGCACAAGGCACTATACAATAAGTGAAATAATTTCGAAACCGGTCGCGTAATTTGTTAAAAAGTTATAATAATATCTTAATATAGTGGATAAAGTGCAAGAAAAAGTGTGTTTTATTAGTGTTCAACATGAATTTCCACCAAGAACCGTTGTATAATATTATATTGAAAAAAGGGTATGTATCTACTACTTTTACAAATAAGAAGCTCAGAAGATTTCACAAGAATAACGACTACAGAAATAGAACAAAAGGTGATTTGCTTAAACCTTATAAAGTTTATAAAATGTCTTGGTTACTAGTTTCCAATTGCTAACGTCTGATATTGATAATTATTTTCGGTAGCTCATCAGGTGGTAAATTGACTTGGCAGCTATAGGAGTGTTTCTGAATGAACTGAGCTAAGCTAAACTGCGAGGAGTATGTTTCTTAAGATCCAATAGAATCCCTGTACTGAGCAAAGTCAGGCAAATGTAGCGATTCTAATGGTTCTCCAAAAACACATTCCTTAGCTTAGCTCAACAACTTCGAAAACAATAATAGGTGCGTTGCGTACACCATAAATTCAAATGAAACAGAAAGTAGCTGCAATTATGACACGTAAATCACCCGCAAATCAGTGTAAAAACTGTTTATCCACTATCCCGCTGAAAACGCGGATTCCGCACTGACAATCGCGGGTCCCGCACTGACAATGGCGGTATTCATTACCGTGATAACCTCATCCGGGAGTCAAACCCGCGACAGAGTTATTGTGACTGCTGGCACTTCGCTGTAGCACAGGGAAGGGTGTGGAGTGGTTTGATGAGTTTACAAGTTTTTTTCTTCTAAATAATCCAAATCACAGAATCAGGAGGGATGTTTATTTTTTTAAGTATAGAATCTATATATATAAAAGAAAGTTGTGTTAGTTTCGCCACTTATAACTCAAGAACGGATGAACCGATTTGGCTGAAAATTGGTGGAGAGGTAGCTTAGAACCAGGAATAGGACATAGGATACATTTTGTCCCGGAAAAATATACGGTTACTGCACAATATACTTTTATGATCTGCGCGCAAACTATTCAATCGATTTTGATGAATTTTGGTACGGAGATACTTTGAGTCTCGGGAAAGGACAAGGGATACTTTTGGTCCCGGAAAATGTACGGTTCCCGCACAATAAACTTTTATGATTTTCGCCTAAACTATTCAGTCTATTTTTATGAAATTCGGTATACTTCGGTATGGAGATACTTTGAGTCTCGGGAAAGGAATAAAGATACTTTTTGTTCCGGCAAACGTACAGTTTCTGTACAATAAACTTTTATGATTTTCGCTTAAACTATTTAATCTATTTTGATGAAATTTGGCATGGAGATACTAATTTTATTCTATTATTTTCTTAATTATACCAATTCGAATTAAATAATCATCGTTAAGACAGGACAACGTCTGTTGGGTCAGCTAGTATTCTATAAAAATCTAAGCGAGCAATCATATTAATATGGAATGCTAGTCGCCCCTTAATTATAATATTTATTTTTATAACTATTTCGCTAAAATTGAATAAGGTACTACAAAACAATTAACGTACAAAAACATATTCTGCTTACAAAGAACCATAAAAATAGTAATATTCCTTTTGGCTTTGCAGTAGTGGGCTAAAAATATAGAATTAAAATATTTATATTCGTCGATTTCATGACACGGCAAAGTGCTAATTAATATGGGACAAAAAACGTTCCCTGATTTATAGATTACGTTTTGAGTTCATTGTTGTGTGTTCTTTTTGCGCTTTGCATTGGTATGATTTAAAAGTTAAGGCGCTAGCGCATTAGAATAGATTTTTAACTCGATCTTATCTCTATATCTTAAAGAGAGAGAAGATATTATAGATAATCGATTCTTATATAGATCCTAGATCATTTAATTAAAGAATAAAAAAAATATATAATAAAATGGTGACTCCACGGCTTCGCGAACGCAAATTTAGCATTATCGCGCGTACGACAGCGGATGATATACCGCGGACGTATTATAAAAGCTATATACAAATAAATCCACCAATTTAGATCTGTATGACGCTAATGGCGTCCATTGTGTGCGGCCAATAGATATTAATAATGTTACTGAGTGTGTTGGTTGATGGTGAGAAAAAATGGTGACGAAATATTATACTCGACACCAAGGAATGCATTGTCTAGCAAAGTTAAGAATATTGTCTAAAAATTATAATTGACTGCGCTACTTTGCGGTAATAATTACTTGAAATTATATTATCAAACTTACATTCTACTCGAAGTTTAAGGGCCAGGCCACAACAGTGCGTTGCGGCGTCGCATCGTTAAAATCTACGACGTCGCAGAACGCATCGTGGAAATTTGCGACGCGACAGCGAGATTTCCGATGACATTGTTGATGTTGTTTTTGCGATACGACGCCGCAACGCAGTGTTGTGGCCTGGCCCTAAGTCCTTTCCAACGGTCTGACCGAGTACAAGGTACTTTAGATACCAGTCTCGGGCTCGACGCTCTCTATTCTTTTTTAAATAAAATTAGGGGACAAACAAGCAAACGGCTTTTTAAGAGGGAATACGCTCTCTTCTTGAAGGTTTGCAGGTCGTATAGGTCCGGGAATACTGCTGGCGACAGTTCGTTCCAGAGTTTTACTGTGTGTGGCAAAATGTTACGCGGAAAACGCACGTTGGAAGAATGTCACTCATCAAGGTGATGGGGATAGTAAATTCCTCTAAAAACTGCCAGAGATGGTGTAATGTGATCTTTAATCTTCTAGGAGTGACTCCCCTCAGCATTTTCCAGAAAATAATATAATACGACTATTAACAGCCTATCGAACTTATCAAAACAGTAGGTTTAGTATACGTATTACATAATGCAGATATATTATCGACATGAGTGACACGGATAGGGGACATCACCGCTATCTAGCTTGTCGTGACACCGCCAGGCCGGCGTTGTGACACCGCGCCGCAAATAAATATAAACTCATTTTTGTTGATAATGAATCCCGTTTAATGCGCATCTGCACTTGACTGCGGTTCTGTTTGTCTGTCCCGTAATTATTTTAATTATAATAAGGACAGTGTTCTGTTTTTGATATACCATAATTGTCATTATAATTTAATTCCAATGTAATTACAATTAATTGGGGGCTTTTCGGTTTGGATTTCAGTTCATTTTGGCCGGTGATGTGTTGTTATCATCGATAAAGTATCATTGATTATTATTTTAAAATTGTTTGAATTTAAATCTGCGTTTATTGTTATGGGACTTATTTAAATGTATTGAAAACTAGACTTTTATAGACCGATAAGGTGTTTTTGTGGCGTGATGACTGTTGGAACTAATATTTTAAGATCACCTTTAAATAATTCTTATAGTGTTTGAAGCCGATTTTAAGGATTCCATTTTCTTCAATATTTTTTTTATCAAGAAAACAAAACATGCAGTTCGCTCAGACTACATACCTAGCTGAGTTTTTTAACTTTTTGTAACAGAACTTGCGATTCCGTCCAGCTCTACATGGCTAAACCCTGGTAACTTTTAGTGACGAAAAGGAATATTAATATTATGTACTATCTACTTCACTCGAGAGTCCAGCAGTATATTATGATTTATGGCTATACAATATACGTACTTATTGTTACTTTGTACGTCTTCTGTACGTGCATCTAGTCCGGCGCAGCGTGAGTCAGGTCGTCTGTCCGTCGTCAGCGTGCGCGGGCGCCGACGGACACTGCTCAGTCAGATTGTACGGGGAATCATTGCATATGGTCGACCTATAGAGATAGCGAGGTTTAGAGGTGGCAGGTGTTTGGGATAGTGGTTTTGGGGTATATAATACCTGCAACTTAGTTGGGCCAAAACTCATTTGTTGCGTGGGATAGTGGAAAGGAAAACCTTCCGACCGAGTGAGATGTTTGGTCAGGCAGAAACATCGATAGCGCGATTAAGAATTGATGCGCTAGATTTGGGTACCGCCACAGTCGCGCGGAATGCGCGTATCGTTGTACCAAATACCACAATCGGTTGAAGAAGTAACACACAAGATACTTACTGATCCAGCGAAAATTGTTTTGTCACACAAGTTGTGGGTATACGTACGAGAGCTTCGCAGGGCGAGGTCATTAATTCTAACCTTGAAGTCACGCCGATAGTGCGATTCAGGATTGTGCGCAGTTTAATCATTTATATCGTAATTTGGAGTATAAAACATTGATGTTGCCCAATTTTTAAACCTAGTATGTGAAAGAATCGGCCAACACCGATAATTCATGTAACTGTTATGCGATATTTTTTTTGAGTTTGTCCTGTGAGCTCACAAAATTTTCGATTGAATTAGCTAGATAGTGGCCATATCTAATCCGTGTGTAAGTCTGTATCCCCGCGGGAGTAAGTGATGAAGGATTCATTCTCGTCATGACGAATTGTCGGCCGATCTCACGCTGAGTGTAAACACCGCCCTAGGGTCACCATGAGGAGGTGTATCTGAGGACACTTCATGCATTTGTTACATTATAAATACTAAAGCTGCCATCGTGTTGTTAGAGCTTAAAGTCCTCTAATAAAGCTTAAACAGCCCAACGAAAACAATTTTTTTAAAGTTTCTCGACAGTTTGGCGAGAAACTATAAAAAAGGTGGTTATTGACTTGAATATTATGGTAGCTAATAGTTTGCTGACTTTCCACAGTAGCTTTGGGAATTGGTAATATTTTCTTCAAATTCAACTAATAAAACTGAAAAGTGGATCCTTGAAAACTGTTTTTTCATTCGTGCTTGATCCGTTAATACATAATAATTACCTGGCAAACTTTTTCCTTAAATTTATTAAAATTAAAAATATATAATTAGGGAAAGGAGACTGTCCCGGAAAACCCCCCATCATGGGCACTCCATGCGCGGGCGCACGATCTGATTTAGCGCCGGTACAATGTAGCGGGGGGCGGGCGGCGGCGGGAGCGGGAGCGGGGGCGGGCGGCGACGGATTTACGCTGCGCCTGATTCACGCTCGTACCGTACTTTACGACGTAAACATTTGTACTAATGTTGTGCGGGAATATTGCTTTATGGGTCATATTTGTAAATTACTTGTAGGGTGACCATGTAAGAATAAAAAAAAACCAGCCAAATACCTATAGATAACCGCCGAATGTATTCAAAGTTGGCTATGAAGTGTAAAAAACTTATTAAATAAAACTTTTAGGTACTGTTTGCCTGACAAATGAATAAAATTTATGCAAAAAAATAAAGAGCGACGAGAATTTAACGACCACAATCTATCTCCGATCAGATAGTAAATATTTATATTATGGACTTTGACATGATGATTACCGTTTTTAAAAGTACCTTTTACTGTCAAAGCTTTTAGGTCTCAAAGGCCAATCAATCACTTTTAAAAACAATAAAAAACTTATTTCAATTATTCCATAATTCCATTCTAATCCCATGGCCACCCTACCGGACAATTAACAAGACTCAGCTCAGGTCTATAACAATAAATCCGCGTGTTTGTTTGATCGTCGCGCGAATTATGGCGCGCCTGCTAGATGTACACGTAAAGTAACGCGGTGTAAACAGGAAAAAGTCAGGCTAATTGTGGACCAGAAAGTACGAGGCTGACATGGCCGGAAGATATACTCGAGAGTGTAACAATCTTTGAAAATTCTTGTGTGTTTGGTACAAAACTCTTTCGAAATGGCTGCACCAATTGTGTTAATGAGTGCCTATCCTAGGTCTGAGAATCGGTTGTGTAACAGGTTGTAGCATACTAAACAGCACACATCCTGAATTACACCTATCGAAATACAATAGCTATGTCTACACTATGCGCTTTCGTCTTCAATTTTCGTCATCTTCTTTCATTTGACTTTCGTTTTGGCGCATTCAATAATTGAATGCGTCAACGAACGCAACGCCAACATTGTCATTTTTGTTTTTTGGATACGGTCAGATCATTGCTTCGCGGGCATGCCTCACGTGCTATAACGCATGCCCTTGACGAACAGAAAAAGGCATAGTGCTCTTGACGAACAGAAAAAGGCACAGTTTGGACAAAGTTTATGAAAAACAAGCGCATGTCTGTAAAGAAGTAACCAAAATTATTGCCACCATGATTGAGTAAATGTTTGTCCACAATCGACTACAGCCATGGGAAATCATTCACGTTAGCTGTCACTTGATCCATCGTGAACCTATTTAAAGAGGCAGCATATAAAAGGAGCCTTAATTATAATCCTCTGGAAAACACAAGAACTTTCTGAATCCACTAGCATCAAACATTATAACGCTGTAAAAGCGTTGTGCTGTGAAATATTCTAATGTTGCAAACCAAAGCCGGTACAGGGCGAATTTAATATCTGTTTAGTTGCGCTAAAACCTCTTATATTCTGGCGCTCGTAAAGAGGACTGTACACTTGCAGTTTTTGTCTCGGACCTCGTGGTCACTGCATTGTTAAGGCGAAGCCTGTAGGTTTTACTTTGTAAAGTGTAATGAATATGGTAACTTGTTTTACTGTGTTACGTACACGTAAATTATATTTTTGTTATTCGCATAATTTTCTGTCTCTTTTCCTTCTGTGAAAATGTTAAAAAGTTGTATATTTAACAAAAACTAACCAGACAACAGAGACAATAATTATGTTCAATCAAAATCGTAACAGCTATGAATATAAAAACGATTAACAAGAATATAAAAAAAATATATGAATCAATTTTACAAATCACGTCAACAACAACCAACAAAAAAATTAAACATACTAACTGCAGCTAGTTTAACCCATCAAGCCCCATAAGCTCACCGGTGAGCGAGACAAATAGAATAACAATAGATTTCCAAGAATCCACGATCGAAGGATTAATAAACAAGATTAAAAACTGTAAAACATTTTTTTCTTTCTCTAGTTCCTCTCAAGTTTCAGTATTAACAAAACTAAGCAACTCCGATATTACTTTGGTGTCGCTTACTTCAGGTACTAGGCTTCCCCTTAACACCGGCAGCAGGTATTTAGGCGGTATTTATGCGGGCGACGGAGACTCGATCTCGGCTGATATGTGTATGTGAGGCTTACCTGCTGCTCTCTGCCGCTACATGCTGCTTAGTGCAGCTGATAACGCTTCGTTTAGGTGAATGTTTAAAGTTGATTATGTAAGTGTTGACTCATTAGAGAATGTTGTTTTTGGTGTTGGAAATGTTTGATTTTACTGTTAACACCTCGATCGTGGGTATCGCATACACAATAGATTTTCAATTGTTATGCGGCAGCCGGCTGCCGCTTGGGGATTGATGGGGTTAATTAAGAAAGAAAAGTTATGTGTGAAATTAGACCATCCTTTAACCACCTTATACTATCTACAGGACTGACGAGTGGTGTTCTGCGTATACGCCTATGCTTTAAGAGGCCGGGTACCCTTGGAATTTCTCATACATACGTAATACCAAAATCATTTTCTCATACGAAAATATTTAACATGTTTGAGTTGTTTTTCAGTTTAAAATAGTAATTACCTAGGTTCCTACACAAAAATTTACTTCAAAATAAAACAAGGCATTACACAAAAAAAATTGTTTAAAATTTTTTTTTAGTAAATTTACTACTAAATATTTAAACACTAATAAATAGAGTAAAACACTAAAAAATATATAAATAAATATTAAATTTACTACAAAATATTTAAATACTAAGAAATATTTTTTTGGGTTTAAATATTTTGTAGTAAATTTACTATTTATTTATATATTTTTTAGTGTTTTACTGTATTTTTTAGTGTTTAAATATTTAGTAGTAAATATTTAGTAGTAAATTTACTAAAAAAAAATTTTTTTAGTGTTTAAATATTTTGAAGTAAATTTTGTGCAGGAACATAGATAATTACTATTTTAAGCTGAAAACTAACTCAAACATGTTAAATATTTTCGTATGAGAAAATGATTTTCGTATTACGTATGTATGAGAATTTCGAGGGTACCCGGCCCCTTAAAAGAAATAGACGATTTTCTTTGAAATCTACCAGAAATGAAGGTAGAAATAATTCGTTTCGTGGCTTTCCAATTTTTTTTCTGACGCTATTAAAATGCTATCAAAAAACCTTCACAGAAAACCGCGAAACCGGGCATCCGTCTTCTATAAATAGGTCCTAATTGTAACAAGGGAAATCAATAAGCACACACCCAAATCGACAAATTACCACAAACTACAAAATGGACGCCATTTTTATGTGTCAAACACATTCAAAATTTGACTGGCCACTCACACAGACTTAAAAGGGAGGGAATGCAAATATGAAATATGAAAATGAAGATGGCATGTAATAAAAGTGATATAGTGGGCTCCGTAGAGCCATTCCCGTCGTCTCGTCAGTCGCCGTCTATCACCGCTCCTGGGGGTGCCCGGTGCTGCAGATTTATACGCGCTCTGGTGACGCGGGTTTTAACTGTACTTTGGCTTTAATGAAATGCGACCTATTTTTTAAGGGTTTCTGTTGTTTAATGACCTTGTAAGTTCTCTAACGTACATCCATATTCCATACTATATATTCTATATCTATGATATTATTACGCCTCCATGGTCTAGTGGTATAGAGCGCGGCTCTTGACTCGGAGATCGTGGGTTCGATTCCCGCGTTGGAAACATGTTATTTCCAAGTTTGGTTAGGACAATGCAGGCTGGTCACCTGATTGTCTGACAAGTAAGATGATCCATGCGTCGGATGGGCATGTAAAAAGTCGGTCCTGCGCCTGATCTCTCGCCATTCGTGTCGGTCGTCCGTCCCACTGGGTTATAAGAGTAAAGGAATAGAGAGTCCTCTTGTGTACTGCGCACACACTTGGGCACTATAAAATTACTCCTGCGTAGCATTGGAACCACCAATGAAACCGGCCACCGTCACCGAAACTGGTGTGGGAGCTATTATTATTATTATACTATATTATAAATGCGAAAGTGTGATAAGATACTTTGAGACCCGGTAAACGACATAGGATACGTTTTACCCCGGAAAAATGTACTTTTCAACTTTGCTTCTTGAAAAATGTGTTGTCAAGAAGGAAAGTTGCCGCAACGAAAAAAAACTGCTTATATCCAAGAGCTTATTCATATCACTGCTTATAGTTATTATAAATATTATATTTTAATGTTTACAAAAACTCCTAAATCACGTTTTACAGACCGCAATAAATATTTTTCATGTGGTTTCTACTCCCACCGAATACGCTGCCAATATGACATAGACAAAACATTCAATACACAATAATTCATACACCCACATAATGAATTACCCAAAAATACACCCACCCATATTTTACGGAACCAATATTTCAGAATCGGGGTTCCCCGTGACAAACGTCATACAAGACGTAGATACGGAATTAATTATTAACTCACGCCCATCGCAAAAACGGAATTGGAGCATTAAGTTCTGGTTAGGTTACATTTAAATTTTAAAAACGGCATAATCATAGAAGTATTTGGATTATAAATTGTTTAAAAGTTGAAACAAATTTATCAGATTTCACACCCAAATTATCCAGCTGACCTTTAATAACGATGGTAGGGTAGAATGGAGGCCAAAAGAAGAAGTTAAGCTTGGCACAGTTAAAGTAACAGTCAATAGTTAAAAAAAACTGATAGAAATGTTTTCTGCCTATCATAGTAAGATAATTCTTTATTCCCTTGTCACTAATTAGTCATCATCATAATTCAATAGTTAAACCGCCCCAAAATACAGGTTACATTAAAATAATGTAAAGTGATTATATCACTTGGCCCGACACCTCACACCCCTGCACCCTTGCCGGGGTGAGGGGCGAGGGGTCCGGGGGAGAATTATAAAAGGGTAAATAAAACACAAAGCTTACACAAGTCATAAATTTGATTTATAGAGATTAAAAAAGGCGCTTTAGAAACGGCTCGAACGAAAATTTTCGGTGGGACGAATCGAGAGACGTCCATACTGGCAGCAGAAACATTTTAATTGACATACTTTTTTAATGGTTAAATTATTTTAGTACTTGTTAGTATGATATTATCACTATTTATTTATTAAAGTTAATAACGGCCGTTACCCCAATCACAGCAATTAACATCAATTAAGCAAATTTCATAACTTAAAAACTTTGGATTGGAAAGTACATTTTTAAAACTGAATAGCTAACTACTTTAGGTTTTATTAACAATTTGAGTTATCTCAAATATTGAGTTTTAATAAGACTACTAAATACAATATTAAAATGGTATTAAGTATGTAAATGAAAATAAATTAGGTAGAAAAAAAAAGACAAATGCGAACATGCCTTTACTAATACGAGGCACAAAATTTTACATTAAGATCATACACAATTATTTTAAGAAGTTTATTTCCGCAGTATTGGCCATATCTTAATATATATATTTCTTGTGTGCGTGTGTATGTGACTGAACTCCTCCTAAATGACTGGACCAATTTTGATGAAATTTTTTGTGTGTGTTCAAGGGGATCTGGGAATGGTTTAGATTCACAATTTTGTCCGCTGGACAATGTTTTTTTAATTAATTTTTAATTTATTAGTAGTTGTTGATTTTGGAATGTTTTACATTGGATCCGACAGTCGGCGCTACCATCGCAGTGTCAAATTTTAAATAATATTCGAATTCGGATTTTAATTTTAGTCTGTCCGACAGTTAGCGCTTCGACCAAATTAAAAAAAAATACTTTATATACTTAATATGGCAAAGAAACGTTTGCCGGGACAGCTAGTTTATCCATAAATCAATTAATACACATTTACCTAAATTTTTGTTTCAATGTAAATTTCGTATAAAAATAAATTTTTGACCGAAACAAAAAACCCACCCTAATTGTTCTGCTGTCGCTACCCTTCAGCGCTGTCGATGGGCGTCGGGGGTAAGACAATTTACCGCCACCGACATATTTCAGCGCTAATACACCGTAATGTCTCTCTGTTTACCTGCCACCATCCCGATTCCCGCCAACGCTGCTGACCCAAGCGCTAATGGCTACTAAACGCGCGAATTTGGATATTTGAAAATTTTGCGTTTTGCGTCATGTTATAGGTACGATATTTTGGTATAATTTTAGAAAACTATTTTTTCAACTAGTTTGCTCAGTTATTAGGATATTTGAAAATTTTGCGTTTTGTGAGATAAGTATACGATATTTTGGTATAATTTTAAGGCTATGTGAATTAATAGGACATCAAAAGTATATTATTAATCAACTTTACGTAGCTACGGTTATCGAGGTAGATTTCTGACCCTACGCGCTAATGGCTACTAAACGTGCGAATTTGGATATTTGTGGTTTTGCGGGACTTACGATATTTTGTGTACCTCCGATGTTTTTCATACGCGTTTTCTTTTTATTCTTGTAATCCTTTGCCTCTCCTATCTACTATTTTTTAACTAGGCACTGAATCTGTGACTACTGCAATATTTCAAACATTTAAAAAATGGCATTCTAAAAACACTTGTAACAAACTTAAAAATAGCAAATTATTGTAAAGTGTCTTTGTCAACCTGTGATGCTGACTCTACGTGCTAAAAGGCTAGTTCTGGATACAAATTACTAGCTAAACACGTTTTGTTAGCGTTTTTTAGATTTTTTATGTTATGAGCTTCTTTTTTTATTAGATTAAATTCTCGTTATATAAAATTCTCGTGTCACAATGTTAGCCACGAACTCCTCCGAAACGGCTTTACTGATTTTTACCAAATTTTATATGCATTTTCAGTAGGTCTGAGAATCGGCTACACGGTATTTATTATATTGATAAGAGCATTTGTTGAATAAATAATAGTAAATTATTACAACTCGAGAAAAACGACGACCATGATAGCAATGGACGTTGCCATGGTGACATCAGGTGGACGCAAGTTCCGAACAAAAAAAATTGGGTTCCAAATTTAAACGTAGCAACTGTACCCAATCACATAATATGTGCTTGATCTGTGCAAGGTCGACTGTGATTGGATGATAAAAAAGACCATAAAGAATATAAACTACATGAGAAAAAAGACGAAGAAGGAGTTTAAAACACGAAGTTCGATTTTCATTATTTGTAGCAACTCATACAAAAATTGTAAATTAAGTGGATTAATTATTGAAAAACGAAAGGTAAGCCATTGTAAAATGTAAATGTAACCGTAAATTGATAAATTGAAGCAAAACATAACTATGTCATACCATGTTTAAATACAAAGTACATGTCGTAGTATTATTTGCATATTTGTACATTAATTTACAACTTAACCCTAGATCACTAACCATACGCCAAAATTACGACGCGAGCTTTGCGAATTTAGTGTTTAGGTTAGTTCCCGCGCCCCTCCACCCCGCCCGCTTCTAATACCTTCCTGATTCGCATCACCAGTGACTAGCAATCACTCGTTGTGGACGGGTACTTATTAGAATGAGATATATGGCGACATCGTCGTAAAATTTACGAAAGGTTAGTATCTACGTTAGTATTTTTCCAAGTTGGGGATTTATTTTCGGTTATTATTTTCAATATTTACATCTAATAGTTATTGTTTTTATGTTTTGTTAAGACTTAAACATGACTATATTTGATAAATTACTGTAAGATTTCGTTGTTTTTCGCGAAGTTTTGATATGTTTCTATAATTTGTTGATATGTTTAGTTTATGATAGTAAAACTTTTAGATGGATTTGAGGGCACAATATAAAAAGATAGGAGAACGGCTAGATGAATCTGATGTAGAGTCACTTCCCAATAATCAATCACAGTCTTCAGCATCCGAGGATACTGATCACGTGGAAAGTGATGGGAGCTTGGGAGCGACGAGATATTGGAGGTTTGTCGGAAGATGAGTTCTTTGTTCCACGTCGCAGTCGTAGTCGAAGACTAGACATAGATTCTGATGATGATGCTTCTCCGATACCCTACAGGGATGATCTGATCCCTGTGGGGTATCGGAATTCGAACATGAGGAACAACCACAGCAGCAATCCATCATTGAACCAAGACAGAGTATGTATACATGTACCTACCGTAAGAACCAACACCAATGGTGTACAAAACCTAACGTTCTCGTTCATCATCATTCTCAGGGAATGTGCTACATATTATTCCCTGTCCTACAAGTATGGTAAGGGAACTAGAATTGCACTATAAATGGCAGACAAACTGATGCAGCCTTGGCTGCAAGAGAGATATTAGACTGTAACTTTGCAACGAAATTTGATGCAGATCATTGCAGAGACCTTAAGAATTGAAGACTCTTAGGAAGAATCTGGTCAAGCCGTTGTAAAAAGTCGCAAAAATTTCAGCTACTGTCCTGCAAAAAAACGTCGTATGACGACTTACTTCTGCAAAAGCTGCAATAAAGCGATTTGCAGAGAGCATATTGTTCCTATGTGTAATCATTGCTCATAATATTTTTTTGGTTTCATTCATGTTTTATTTAGTTAAAAGAGAAATAAAACTTATAATAAAGGTCATTTAGTTTCATAAATATAGATGGTTATTTATTTTTTTCGTGTTTTAATTCGTCGTAAAATTTTCGAATGGTTAGTGATTATGTTACTCCAAATTAAGGTTAGTGAGCTAGGGTTAATACTATTTAATATGAAAAAGATAGATTATTATTTCATAGAAAATATTATAATGTATATCAGTATGCAGTTATTTTGGAAAATGTTGAAATGTGTATATTGTTTTATTGTAATACATAATAATATTTCAAACAAAATATTATTATGTATTAAATAAAGTGGGCCCCCTGCGAGTTTCTTACGCCGGTTGTTCTCGCCGGGTTAGTTCCCGAACCGGTGGTAGGCATCATGTAGACTTCAGAAAATATTTGCAAAAATTTATTCTGAATAAAAAAATTTGAGTTTGAGTTTGAGTTTGAATACATGAGGTTATATTAACTATACTTTAATAATTTATGTGAACTGTATGGAAATGTAGTAAATGAAAAATGTTTAATTAATTTCAGATTTTTAGGTCCCTATACTAGTTTGCAACATTTTAGTCTGCAAGCAATAGCTGTTAAGGAGATTTTAGGAGGAAAAGGAAGGTATGGGATTATGAGTGGTACGGCCACCAAGGAAAAATCCTCTGATCAAGTGAGGTGGTATGCAGCTGGCCTGAGCCCGCGTGATAGATTTCAGCTGTCGTATACAGGGTGTAACAGAACAAAGTAATGATACTTAAGTGTGTATATGTAAAGCGGGGAATTGACTACCGGGCCGCCCGCTACGGGCCGCCCGTCGCGGGCAGGTCTGTCGCATGTCTGCTCGTCAGTTCCTAGGTCAACGGGCATGTCTGTGCCCATACCTAGGAATTGACGAGCAGACATGCGACAGACCTGCCCGTGACGGGCGGCCCGCAGCGGGCGGCCCGGTAGTCAATTCCCCGCTTTAAGGTGTGCGTCCACTGGATCGGAATCGGAGCGTAGGTACGCAGCGGACGTATTTGTTGCTTTGTATGTATGGTACTGACTACCGTGAACAGAATTATATACCTTTGTATGTATGGTACTGACTACAGTGAACTGCACTAGAAGTGCTGGAACGTCATTCTGCGCCTGTCAAATATATGACGACACGACGCGCCGTCCGCATCGTCGCGTACGTCCCGATTCCGACCTGGTGGACGCGCAGCTTTAATCCCCTCCCTATATAGAGTTTACTGTATAAGCCAATCAAGTAGTTAGTAGAGTAGCATAGACAGCTATTCTATTATATTTATAAATAAAACTTATAAAACTGTACTGAAATATTATAATACTGAATAATAGAAATCAACAAAAGCTTGTGGATTAAATCTGTTTTATTGTTCAATTTACCTTATTAGCCTATTTATGTAGCTATATACAATAATTTTTAATGAAATAAAACATTTATTTGAGCTCATTTCTTTGTTTTTTTTAATTTTTGGTATGTTTAGAGTGAAAGGTTTTGCACTTAAAAATTTTAACTTCAGTTTCAAATTAAAAAAATAACGGATGTTAATTTTTTTTTCTTCTAAGTCCGACCTCTTGTTACGTAGTATACAGTTTACATCCTCTTTGTGGTGACATACTTTATTTAGTCACTTCAATAAAATAATACGGGCGATATACTTTATACTTAATATGGCAAAGAAACATTTGCCGGGACAGCTAGTAATATAATATATTTTTCATTCATGCATGATAAACAATAAGAAATAAATATAACAAAACTTACTTACCATAAATGATACTAGATGGCGCTACCCGTATGTCTCCGTATAGTATTTCGTGAAAGTTATAAAGTAAGTCCAGAAAATTAGTTTTCCTTTCGTACTAGTAATTATTGTAGAATATATTATTGCAATTTATTTGAAATACAGTGAAATAATAAGTTTTATTCGTACTTACTAATAAAAACTAGAATAGGATTTCTTGCAGCGACCACATATTTCTTGTATGTAGATTGTAGACTTTCTTAACGTGGCCTCATAAATAAGTAAGATATTCTATCATAGTTAATATTGAAAAATAATTTACGCAAAATCTCAACCTCCTTACCTACTTTTCGAAATGAAATGAAACGATATAGCCCGGCTATTTAGGCTTCCACAATAAGTTTAAAAACCGTTTGCATGCAAATTGTAGAGAACTCTTTAGCTCAGTTTTCGATTTGGCAACCGTCCTCGCCCATATTGTGCCATCATCATATAAACAATACAATAATATTTTTAAGCTATTTATTCAGGGTTAAATCACCGCAGCTTCTCAAAATATTGGAGTTGTATTTCGTTGTTTAGAACGTCATTGGGTTCTTGGCAAGCAACCTTTTGGATTGGAGCAATGAACAGTAAAATATATTATTATACTGAAACGTATAAGGTTCTGATTATAATATTTCATTTCCTTATTTAAATATTAATAAAAAATGTTCAGTAACTATTGCAGCAGCTTTAAGATATTACATTTCTTTTAATATGCATCTGCCTACCTACTTTTATAAAAAAATCGTCACCATGAAATTTTGATGTTGAATGTGTTGATATTCTGTATGTGTGTGACTTATATAAGTTATTAGGTAGTTACTTATTAGTTTACACGTGTACAAGTACGTTAAAATATAATAGTCAAGTTATATTAATAAAACATACATTGACGTAATTGTAAAGCCACATTAAGGCTTTCACCATTGTTGTAGACAAGCATCACCCAAGTCTCAACCCAACCCAATCATACCTTCCGCCATCACCTCTTAACCTTTATAATGACATCACTATAAGATTATAAGCGCTGTCAACACAATGCAACAATCTGTTTCCTATATCTCTATTCACTTTTATTCATTACTTCTAATTTTCTAATAAATTTTTTCAAGCTTCAAAAAAGTTGAATCATAGGCAGATAGCGGGGGCCTACGTATTTTGGTCGCTTTATGTCAAACCCAGGTTGAAGTAGCGGGGTATCAAGCCCCGGGTATAAAAGGCGGTGTTTTGGCCGGCGGTGGACTTGACGGACGTTGTTCGTAGAGTCCACATCCTGAGGATGCTCCGGTGTTGGAGCGAAACGCGCCTCGAGGTTTTCAACCTGCATGGTGGTGAGGGGCCTTGCACGGATTTGCCAACATTATTGCTTGTGTGGTGGTGGTGTTTGCAAGTTCGTGCATGCGAGTGTACGGATAGGCAATGTGGGAGGAGGGAGGTGCTGTACGCATGCCTATGCGTGCACTCACTCATTTACTTAAAGGTGGAAGTTTATTTCGCGGAATATTGCTAAAAACAATAACAAACAAAATTTTTGGAGGCCATGCTGACCCACTGCCTGTCCTACCGCTCTAGCGTAACTATATAATGCAGGCTGCAGCCTGGTTTGTATGTATCTAGCTAATCGCATAATTCTGAAATTATTTCATAAAACACCACCACAAATTCAATATCCTCAAAACAGTTTTCATACTACAAATTCATATTAAAACTCCCAAATATATTTTCAACTTGTTCATTATATAGTTTTGTGATAGGATTTAATTATGTAACGTATATCCGGATCCGGACGTATCCGGACATCGGCACAATCGGCCGATAGAATTTTACGAGCCCCGGGACGCGGTAAGCAGCCGACGTAAATACTGCCAAGGATGTGTGCTGGCTGGATGTGTCTTGGACTTATAATTAGGGGAATAAAATGCCCCTTTGTTAAATCTAACAACAGCTCTCCAAGATAAATTATAACTTAATTTTAACGAATGAAGAGTTTAGCTGAAGGCGTATGGGGTTTATCTCAAAATATCATAAATTAAAGTTTTAAAGTTATCATTAAAGCACTCTGAGTACGTCCATAAGTTTATAAGCTGCTGTTGGTTTTACAAAAAGTATGCAAAAACCCATAGTATGCAAAAAAGGCAAAATGCATGCAAAATCCCATAGTATACAAAAAAGGCAAAAACTACTACTAATACCAATTTGCAGGTAAGGTAAGGAAGGTGCCTACAATATAGTCCCAATTTCGTAAAAATTGGACTCCTCTTAATAATATCTGAAGACACATCGTCCTTCTAGCGCTTTCCATGCTAAAGTTCCCTCTCTGAAGGCATATCCAGCAAATTTTTTCTCGATATCCACGTTACATTAATGCAGTACGCTATACTATTACAGACTGAGTTGTGGCACTGTTTTGGTCCAACGTTTGGAAATATGAAAATCAGTTTAACTTCCAGATACGAAGCGAAAATACTTGTATTTATTTTGTAACTTCCTATTTATTTGGATCTGTGAACAATTTTATTGTGTTTAGTTCGGAAATCGGGAGAGAATTTGCTAAAAATTGGCTTTATTCCTTCCGTCTGTAGAAGCTTACTGAGATGTAATTACAGTATGTTGACACAAGTTACGTACCAGCCATTAATAGTACACATTAATAAATAGTATATACTAATATTATAAACTAGACGTCCCGGTGAACTTCATGTCACTTATAAACCTACCCTGGACTTCTAAGAATATTTTAAGATTAAAATCTGCCCAATCCTAAATTTCAAATCAATAATCAAAAAAGTTTTCGAGATTTAGCGCGACTAACATATTTAAAAATCCATTTTTATATATATATAGATATAAGAGATAGATATATAGATCCGAAAGTTTGCTCTCTATAATCCAACCGCTGAACAGATTTTGATGAAATTTGAAATGGCGTAACCATTTCAAATTTCATCAAAATCTGAAATTTGAAATGGTTACGTTTATTATCCCTGAAATGTGTTATGTATTTTGTTGTGAACAAGTTGCTAGCAAAATCTAGTATGCGTGTTCAAGCTTGATATTCCGCATACACCATACATTTTCCTGCTAAAAAGGCTTAACTCAATCTTATTAACTTTTAAAAAAGATCATGAATAAAATTTATAAGAAACTCAAAACTCAAACTCAAACTCAAATTTTTTTATTCAGAATAAATTTTTGCAAATATTTTCTGAAAGTCTACATGATGCCTACCACCGGTTCGGGAACTAACCCGGCGAGAAGAACCGGCGTAAGAAACTCGCAGGGGGCCCACTTTATTTACCAAAAAAAGTGAGAAAAAAATTAATCTTTTAAAATAAAGTTTACAATTCTGTAACTTAAAATTATACAATGTCAACATACATACATAATTGTAAGTCATAAAATAATGTAGAAGTAGCCTTGCAAGCAGCCATCCTACTCCCAAGATGTGCCGTCGTTTATGAAATCATTGACCTTATAATAGGCTTTGGCACACAAACGTTCTTTGACTACATTTTTAAATTTATTAATGGAAAGATTTTGAACGTTTTCTGGGATTTTATTGTAAAGGCGTACACATTGACCTTTAAAAGATTTACTAACTTTACTAAGTCTGATCACCGGTATTTCTAGTTTGTACTTATTTCTAGTGTTTCTTCCGTGAATGTCACTTTTGGTTCTAAATTTACTAAGATTCTTTCTAACATATAAAACATTATCCAAAATGTATTGAGAAGCAACAGTTAGAATACCAATTTCTTTAAACTTTTCTCTCAGAGAAGCTCGCTTCTGCAGCACAAAAATCGTATTAATGTCGGCAGCGTTTCCCCATAAGAGGATGCCATACGACATTCTACTATGAAAATAACTGAAATAAACTAGTCTTGCTGTGTCTTCGTCAGCAATTTCCCGTATTTTTCTGACTGCGTATGCTGCAGAACTGAGCCTATTTGCAAGATTAGCAATATGAGGACCCCACTGTAGTTTACTATCTAGTGTAATGCCTAAGAATACAGTGGAGTCCACCAAATCCATCTTCTCATCATTTAATAGTATATTGGTTTTAACTTGCCTAACATTGGGCAAGGTAAATTTTAAACATTTAGTTTTCTTAGAATTTAGAAGTAAGTTATTAACGTTAAACCAATGTACTATTTTTGAGAGAGCACTATTTACCTCGTCGTAATTTGACTGTTGTCGCTTCACTTTAAAAATAAGTGAAGTGTCATCAGCAAAAAGTACTATCTCATTATCCTTAACAAGATAAGGTAAGTCGTTTATGTAGATGAGAAAAAGGAATGGACCTAAAATGGATCCCTGTGGGACGCCTAATTCTATTTTGGTCCCATTGAACCTTTTACTATTAATGTCAACCCTTTGAGTTCTATTTTTGAGGTAAGATGTCAAAAGGTTGAGTGCTGAGTCCCTAATGCCATAGTGGTGCAATTTCCTGATCAATGTAGCATGCTCAACACAGTCAAAAGCCTTGGAGAGGTCGCAAAAAACCCCTAGGGCATCCTGCGAGTCCTCCCATGCTTCAAATATACTATAAAGAAGACCTATACCAGCATCCGTTGTGGATCGACCCTTAGTAAAACCATATTGATTTTTGTGCAATAAATTATTTAAGTTAAAATGTAATAGTAACTGATTTAAAATTATTTTTTCAAATATTTTACTTAGAGTCGGTAGAATCGATATAGGCCTATAATTTGTAGGATCAGATTTAAGTCCCGCTTTAAATAAAGGTACAACCTTACTGTGCTTCATCAAGTCAGGAAAAACACCACTCTTTATGCAGTCATTAAAAATCATTGATAGATGAGGAGCTATAATGTCAATTATTGATTTGATAATTTTAGTAGACATGCCCCAGAGATCAGTAGTATCTTTAATATTTATTAATTTAAAAGTATCAATGATATCTTTGGGGACAATCTCTCTAAACCTAAAATTGACATTACATTCCTTTACATTGTCTCTGAGTAGTTTTTCAGCAGCTGCAGGTGAGGAGTTTAAATTTTTCGTAGTTGAGACCGGAATGTCAGCAAAAAATTTTTCGAAGACAGTCGCAACCTCATGATCATTGGTAATCTTTTTATTTTCAAAATAAATTTCAAAATCAGAGCTACGACTGGTGACGTTTCCAGTCTCACCAGCTATTGCTTTCCAAGTAGTTTTGATTTTATTTCTCGAATTTTTAATTTTATTCCTAATGTGAATAGCCTTAGCGGCTTTACAAACTTTTTTAAAAATCTTTGAATAGTTTTTTACATATGTTTTGAATTTATCACTAGTATTCATGCATTTTTCATCATACAATTCATATAATCTTTGTCTGCTTATTTTAATTCCTGTAGTTGCCCATACTGTAAAATTATTATTATTTTTATGGCTTTTTTTAACCGTTCTAGGAGTAAATAAATTGGGTTATTAAATTGGGTTCTTATCATCTTAAACAATTTGTTAAATGCTTCATCTGAGCTATTTGTCTCATCCAATAATAGTTGAATACTTGAACTTAAGTTATTTCTAAACTTCTCAATACGTTTTGTATTCACAGGAACAAACACACGCTTTTCCTCTGGGTAACTATCGCAATGTATATTAAATGAGGCTAGTTGCCCACAGTGATCAGAGCTAAGCTTATTTATTATTTCTTTTTTACATGGAGAAAAATTTGTAAAAATATTATCAATACAAGTTGCTGTTGTGTCACAGATTCTTGTTGGCTCATAAAACAAGTAATTTAGGTTATATGATTTAAATAGAGATGTGAATCTAACAGTAGTAGAGTTCAAGTCAAATAAATTAATATTAAAGTCACCACAAACGATAACTTTTTTGTTAGATGCACATATCTTTGATAATATTTGTTCCATGCTTTGTTCAAAGGAGTCATATAACCCTGATGGTGGCCTGTATACGCTTACAATAATTAGTTGACTTAACTCTATGCAGGCTACTTCTATTATCCGTTCAGAAGAGAGGTTCACAATGTCTTTACGTTCTTTGAATTTTAAATTTTTTCTAATTAATATAAGTGATCCGCCTCTAATGGCATTCTCTCTGCTGAACGAGCTTGCCACCTGGTGATCATTGAGATTGAAAATGAGTTCATGTTTTCTAAACCAGTGTTCTGAAATACAAATAATATCAATTTGAAATTGTTTTAGAAATAACTCAGTTTCAAGCTCTTTACCTACCATTCCTTGAAAGTTCTGATGCACCAAGCTTATAACATTCTTGCTATTTATATTGGAGTAAGTTTTGGTAGGATTTTTCACACTTAAGCTATTAGTGCAAGAGACATCCTCCATTGTCTTATGGTCTAATTTAAATAATTAATTGGAACATATTCCAACTCGTTACTATAACTAGAATACTGCTCAATAGAAGCAGGAGTCAAAGAAGCCAAATTCTTGGCTTTCAAAGAAAATAAAAAAATTGATAGCATATTTGCTATATGTCTCTTACAGTAATGAGATAAGTAGTACTTATCTATACTTATATTATTAATAAATTTACCATCTAAATTATTTATATCCACAACCTGACATTTTGGTTGTGTGTCGCTTAAAACTATACAATTATTGTTGACAGCACTATACAATATGCTATTCAACCTAAATCTTATCTGATTTTCATGAGCACAGCTTTTTGGCAACATTTTTATATAGGGCAAAGTGAATAATATAATGTTTGTTAAGTTTTTAATATTATATAAACACTCTAAAAGATCAGTCATCTGTTTCTTATTTACTTTACCCCTTCTCCCGACTAGAATTATTATAGTGGTGTTAGGACAATAAGTCATAGTTGATGCCCTGTCTATTATCTCACAGTAAGTAGCTCCGGGCATACAAAAGTTAGTGACCAATTGTCCACACATTCTATAAAGATATGTACCCAAGTCTCTTCCTATTTCATCACTAAATAGGCAGATATTAGTCTGGCTTTCAGTATTTACCTTCTGGCTTTTCATATCAGGTGATATTCCTCCAGTTAAATGATTTTCTTGAATTTCTGAAATAGTATTGACTTTTAACAACGAGTTCACTCGTTCCTCATTATAGTGTAACATTTCAAGCAAATCATCCATGGCAGAAATATGTCCCTGTATTTCCTTTTTTGATAATTCATATTTTTTTGTAATATTTTCTAATGAAAACAATAAACTTGAGATTTCAGCCTGAAGGCTGCATACATCGGCCTCATAATTATATCTTATATCTTCTAATTCACTAGAACATTTCAGCAATTTGTCACTCAAAAACATTTTATTCTTTGTTGTTTTAGACAATTTTGTAACTACTTTTTTATTTTTAATTGACAATTGCTGAGCTTTCTTTATAAATCTTTTAATTTTTACATATTTCTTCAGTTTTCTCTTACTGTCCATAATGCACACTGGTACTGTATCATCTGCAGTTAAATCGATGGTGCTAATATTGTTACAAGATGTGTTAGAAACAGAACACTTATTGTCTTTTATTAATTGGTTGAATAAAATCTGTGTTTGATATGATCGCTGAATGTCTAATTGGTCTTCCAGTTGGAGTATATATTCCTCAGCACTGTCCAATTTTTTCTTAAGATTAGCAGAGTTCTTGAGCGTTTCTTCATATTCGTCTCTGCACTGATCAAAAGAGTCAACAATGCTTTGAAGTTCCACTTTTTGTTGGTGAACATTTTCATAGTCTAAACATAACTTATTAAGTTGTGATTTTAATTCCATATTTTTCTGCAAGATAGATAAGATAGATAACATCTCTTTTTCATTGTCATCTCTTTCCCTCAGCAGTGTTTGGCATTGGTCTTTATAGTCCTTTAACTCCTCGAGGGCCACACGTAGTTGTTCCTCGGTACGACGGGCCACGGCTGAACGGGTCATCATTTTGCTATATTATGTTTATTCCCAGGCACTGAAAAACAATTATTGTAATAGTTTAATGGCTTTATTAGCTAAATGTATCTGGTGTAAGTCACCTTTTACTTTAGATCGAAAGCAAAAGCCAGCCTCAATAAGATATTATTATTATAATGTGAAATTACAAGTTGTAGTGGGAAAAATTTAGCAAAGTGACCAGAAAGAGATTAAAGAATGAAACTGAGAGTATACAAATAGATTGGAAAGGTGAAATATAAAAGAAAAAGACAGTATAGACAAATTATAGCGTTAGTTGTTAGTTACTATAACCTGTATATAACTGAACACTAAATGCATTAAATTTAGGTGTTTTTGAGGATGCCTCTGTGCTTGTGTTGTGCGTGCACAGTATATTAGTGTAATGTATGTGTGGGCTTTATTGTTTTTATCTGCAACTCCGCTTCCACGACTTGTCAAGCCAAGAGAGAAATTAACTTTGCCAAGTGTGTATGGGTCGTAGCTCACTAAAGTGAGCGGTGTGCAGTGGAGTTGTGATTATTAGTTAGTAAAAGATGACTAATAAGATGATAATCAAATACAATACTCCCCGGGATTAGCAATTCATAAGAAAACACATCTCCAAAATTTGAACTCGTCCAGTCGTTGACAGCTGGTACCGGGCTTGAACTTTTATTTGTAATAAAACACTATTATGCACAAACACTGCCGTGAGTATAAAGTTATAACAATTTATAGAGTTATAAATTAAGTTTCTAACACATTTACAATAGTATTTACAGCGTATAATTTAAAAAAACTTAAATAATAGTCGGGAGGATACAAATGTACGTCTAGCTAATCATATAAATAAGAGAAAAATATTTAAGAGGAAAATAAATAAATATTCCATTTAGACGAAAACCCTGTAAAATTATTCGCTTGTCAGTTGTCACGTAAAATACGTGATGAGTGACGAGCTGTCACTCATAATCATCCACGACGGGGTCGTCACGGCAACCAAGGACGGAATTATTTGAAAATCGAATCGACGTCGACGAAATTATTCGGAAAAGTAAAAATTAAGATTCTGTTATTTCTTTAAACGTATATTATATAATATAGATCGCCAAGAACTATAAAGTGCCAAGAAATATAAAAGCCGCCTTATAAAGTGTCACTTTCTAAACAGCATACAAAATTGAGACACTGATAAGTCAACCAAGTGCCACAAGATCATTGTAATATTGTACTCATATTCATAGCAACTACTTTAATCGAGAGTTGATAGGTCACCGCTACAAAACCAGCTGTAGTCTCGAAATTGGTAGTTTTGGAGTCTGTTCTACGGAAACAAACAAACTTTATGTTTTTTTATTCTACCACCTGCAACCAAAACAATACTAATATTTTTAATGCTACATGACATATACTACGAGTATTAACTATTAAAAATATAATTCAATACAGACCATTAAATTTTACAAAACTACATCGCACAAGTCCTGCAGACATGAGTGCAGTAAGCTATAAGACGGAAGGGCGCAGGTGAAGGGTCAAACGGAATCGATCGAGACGTCTACTCCGCGTCATATACAGACAGCTCGCAATCGGCAAACGAGCGGGTGTATTACCTGATATGTACGGTGGTTTGAATATAAAGTCAAATCGCATTCGACTGGACAGCAAATCAAAGGCAAATGATTGTTCGGATGAAATGAATCGCTAAGTTACACGGTGAATGCGATGAATATTATTTCAAATCGAATACATTTTTTTCTCTAATTTCGATGTCCTAATCAAAATATGCAAGTTAACTGTGTACATTGCAGTACTAGTTTATTTTGCCTTGACGTTTTATATGCTGCAGATAAAAGATGAAGACTTTTGGTCAGCTGTTCATATTACAATCGCAATGTCACATGCGCAAATCAACGCACAATCCTGAATCACGCAATCGACGTTTTTGAGTTCATCTCTAATATAAACCTAAGGTTTGTTAAGTTAAGCTTACTTAATACTAAATCTGTACTAATATTGCGTACTACAGAGTAAAACAGACACGTCTAGTGCTACAGACTAACTGTATAACATAACTAGCTGTTGCCCGCGACTTCGCCCGCGTCAACATAGTATAATAACAAAGATGCATAGTTTTCCCCTTTTTGTGGTTCCTCATAAAAAGGGTAAAAACGGGACCCTACTCGTATTTAAGCAAACGTCAAACGCAAACGTCAATAAACTTTCATGTTTTTAACTCAAGAAATGACGGACTTTCATTCAAACTTTCAACCCCAATTTCACCCCCTTTGGGGTAGAATTTCCAAAAACGCTTAAATATTTATTCATTCACTTTTAATCAGCAGTCCAAAATTATAAAGTTTCATGTTTCTAACTCAAGAAATGATGGACTTTCATTCAAACTTTCAACCCCTATTTCACCCCCTTCGGAGTAAAATTTTCAAAATTCCTTCCTTAGTGAGTGTTTACTTAATAAAACAACCCTACTCACCAAATTTCGTTGCTGTAAGTTTAACTGTTTTTGCTCAGCGATGATGAATCAGTCAGTCAGTCAGTCAGTCAGGACATGTAATTTTATAAGACGTATAGATAATATCAAGTGCTAGTAAGGTGCAATAAGGAGGTCTCTCGCGGAATGCCGGGACATTATGTGCAGTATTTTAATCATCGTCTCCGGGGCTGCTGCATGTTTAATAGCGGTCACTTTGTGAGGACACACGTCGGCCCCCGAGGACGTGACTGTGTCCATTGCCGATGAAGACACGTCACATGAGACACCTAGATAAAGAAATATGGTGTAGGTAAAGGGCCCTTGGTCCTGAGAAGTAATTGAGAGAGAGAGATTCATTAGTTTATACGAAATATCTGATTTAGTTGCATCCGAAGGTAAAAACTAAAACCTCACATTGAAGCAACGTTCGGTAAGTCACTTTTGCGAATTTATTGAGTCTTCGTGTATTTAAATTAGATTAGAATTATGACACTACGGTAAAAAAACCAAATATTTTAAAATAATATTATGTGTATTGTTGAAATCCTGCCTCTTGATTTCGGCTTGAAAATAGTCGGGGAGGCAGACTTCTGCTTGTAGGCTTTAGGGAATCACGCAAATCCATACTAATATTATAAATGCGAAAGTGTGTCTGTCTGTCCGTCTGTCTGCCTGTCTGTGTGTCTGTCTGTCTGTCTGTCTGTATGTCTGTCTGTCTGTCTGTTACCTCTTCACGCCCAAACCGCTGAACCGATTTTGCTGAAATTTGGTATGGTGGTACTTTGAGTCCTAAGAAAGGACATAGGATACTTTTTATCCCGAAAAAATGTACGATTCCCGCGCGATAAACGAGTTTTGGCGCAACGAAGTTGCGGGCGTCATCTAGTCGCCATATAAAATGAGTTTCCGAAACTAAAAAGGTACGGATTTTCCTGACATTTCATTTCCATTTTTAGGCGTGTCGTGCCGTACGACAACGGGCACACGCGGCTGCCGCAAGCACGAAGCGTCTCCACACGGAGTGACTGTCTTACCGTGGCTCCTTTGTACAGGTCGCACTCAATACCACCTCTGCATATTTCAAACTACCCGCGACCACAGCGCGCTCCGTAAACGCTATCTTTACTTTGACCGCCCAACATACATCTGCTGTTAAACCAAACGAGAACAAACCAATATAGACCTTACTGGGCACACCATAAGGTCAGGGTAAGCGGTTGTGAGTCCAGGATGAATTGGCAAAGAACCGAAAGCCGAGCGCTGGTCGCGCTTGAAATATTAGCAGCTTCAGTTCAGATGTGTGCATTACGGGACACCTACGTGAGATATTTGCGTTTTGATAGCAGCCTTTGAGTCGAGGCTCTCGCCCCAAGGTTTTAGCAGATAAACCTTATGATAATTTATTGATGCCTTTGACGCCTTTGTAAATGGGAGTGGTTGATTTTATCGGCGGTCGCAGACGTACTCCACTATTAGTGCAAAGGGGAATTTGGAATGGTGTATTTACTGCCTAAATAGCTGGGATCCTGAAATTAAGAGTGCTACCACATTAACTACTTTGTTGCTTGATCTTTCTGATAGGCGGGCTTCCTATAACTTATCTAGTTGTCTACACTTACCAATACTGTAAAGAGGAATTTATATTTATTTTATATTTATGTGTTGATTGACTTCTATAAGAGTGACATACATAAATTAGAATACGACAGGACTTAGGCTACTTGGACCTTCGGTCCTCATTTCGAACAGTTGGGACCGAAGGTCGTGAGGGCGGCATCAGCGCTGGGCCGGCTCCTTCCGAACATAGGAGGGCCCAGCGAAGCCTGCAGGCGGCTGTATTCCGGGGTCTGCCGGAGTATAGCTCTGTACGGGGCTCCAATCTGGGCGGATTCCCTCACCGTCAAAAACAAAACCCAGTTGCGGAGAGCGCAGCGGGTTATAGCGGTGAGGGTAATTCGGGGCTACCGTACAATCTCCTGGGTGGCAGCCACTGCCCTGGCTGGAGATCCCCCGTGGGAGCTGGTGGCGCCGGTGCTTGCCGAAATGCACCTCTTCTCTTCAGAGAGGAGATCACTCTTCGGCGTGTCGCCGACGTGGGAGGAGCTATCGCGGGTGCGGAAGCTGGGGCAGGATTGGCTGCTTCGAAGGTGGGGTGAGGCTCTGGCGCAGGCCCAGTACGGTCAACGTACTGCTCAGGCTCTGCGCCCAGTTCTTGCGGCGTGGATGCGTCGTAAGAGAAAACCCCTCACCTTCCGTCTTACACAGGTGCTCACCGGACACGGTTGTTTCGCTGCGTACCTGTGTAAGATCGCCAGGAGAGAGCCAACGCCAGCCTGCCACGACTGTGGCGCTGCGGAGGACACGGCCCAGCATACCCTCGAGGTGTGCGATCGTTGGGCCGTGCAGCGCCACGATCTGGTGGCAGTACTGGGCGAGGACCTCTCGCTCCCGAGCATGGTGCGCTGCATGCTCGAGAGCGATGAGGCCTGGCAGGCGGCGGTCTCTTTCTGCGAATTTGTCATTTCGCAGAAAGAGGCCTCGGAGCGGGACAGAGAGAATGACCCCACCTCTCTGCCGCTCCGCCGGCGTAGGACGGGAGTGCGGAGGCGTCGCTACGCGAACCTCCAATCCCTCGTCTAACGGGGCTCCGGGTCAGGATGGGAACCTGCCCGGCTTTGTCAGTCCCGGCGTCGAGGGGAACGCCTTAGTTCGCCTAAGCGTTCCCTTACTTTGGTGGAAGTCCGGTCCGAGGTAGACCGGCCGGTCGGGGAGGGAGTCCCGTGCTTGTTAGATCCGGGATATCCCTCCTTATACGGCTGAAGGCGAACCGCAGGTGGTTTTAGTGAGTAGGAGTCTCACATACCCCCGGGTCACCCAACCCGGGGCACCCATGATGGGTTTCCCCTGCGACATCAAAAAAAAAAAAAAAAAAGGACTTAGGCTACTTGTCTTCGAGTATAGCCTACCTGGCATTTCCTTTCCCATTTCAAGAGGAAAAACCTAGCTTAGAAACATACGCAGCCTCCACGTCAAACAGACACATTAGATCCACGAAAACAATGCTAGCTAATGTTTTGTTCACATGGGCATTATGAAAAAACTAGCGTAAATGACGTGAAAACAGAGGAGACAAATTGCAGTAGTGGCATTGTTCCGGCTGACGAGCCCATCGGCGTTGTACTGAAAACATGCATTTTTGTCAAACCACCGCCGCCACGCCGCTGCCCGATAGGGACGGGATATAAATGGAGATTATTTAAGGATTTATTAAGGGAAAATATTATATAACCCCTTATAATTGGATTTTAGACTGTGCTTAAGTGTTTAAAGATTGAGAATGAATTGATTTATAAATATTGAATGTTAAATGTTATAATATGTAATTAATTAATAATGAATTGTACCTTAATATTGTATTAACTGGCAATAAAGGCTTATTCTATTCTATTCTATTCTAAGTGTTTAAAGACGTTAGACGTTAGATTGGGAAAACACTGTAAAATTTCTAAGGCTAACTGAATATTATTCTGTGATTTAATGTATAAATATTGTTATTACTTGTAGTCGCTAATGACCTTCGACGTTTTAAGCGACTTAAAATAAATAAATTAAAAAAAAAGACGTTGAAGTTATGCAAGATTTTGTGTCTGTCTGACGTTTAAGAAAAGTTTGACAGACAAGGACAAATCACAAAACGTTGTTTAAACTTTAACTAGAGATAAAGTACGATAACATGGCACGCCCCTCCAAATTACTGTTTCAATGGTATAGTCACATCCTTATGAAAGAGTTTTTATATGGTAAGTATTCAACCAATCAGCAGTACTCGTAATATTTCACTTAATGTCACTTATTACCAAGTTTTGTTGATCAACTAGTAATCAACTAGCCGACCGCGCAAGACAATGCACATCAAACGTTTTGACAACGCACTTCAAACGTTTTGAATTTTGGAGGGGCGCGCCATGTTATCGTAGTTTATCTCTACTTAAAGTGTATTCCCGTTATAAGTTATTTTATTGAGAAGCTAGCAGTACTTGCTAAGAGTTAATTTAATTCCAAGTCTATTTAATGCATTTTATTTGCGAATTTTAAATAAACGTTTGTTCAGTAATTTGGACATTACACAAAGTACATACAATGAAATTCCCTATAAAAACAGTTTTCTGTATTAACAACTGTTTTTAATTTAAAACAACGATTTAAAAACACAAAAATCTGCTTCACAACAGTCCTGAATTAAAAAGCACTGAGAAAATTAAAAATATAAAAAGTAGTATAAAAGGCACATCACTTCACAAACTAAGACTCTCATTACTTGGGAATGACGTCCTTACAACTATTCTTGTATTGTTGTGGACAACAGCTAATTACTTCCCTTTGGTGCTGGAGGAGTTAAAAATTACCATATAATTAGCCATTGTGGCCAGTGACGTCACGCGTCGCTGATCGGACTTGGTCATATCATATTGCTGTACAGGATGGTATACTTTGGCAGAACGTTTTTTTTGCGTTTTCGAGGGCGAATTCTGATGTTTTGATTCTTGTGTTGGTATCGAATGGGGCTGGTGTTGGGTTTTTTTAGACTCTTATATAGAAAAAGTGTTTGAGATAAAATATTATTGAAAAATATATTAAGGCTAAAGACTGTAAATCTAAATACCTATAGCATAGACTATAAATTGTAGCTTAATGCTACATTAATAATTCTTGACAAATAGTGGTTCAACGTACATCAACCACATCAAAATTACACGACTCCCCCAAAAATTACGTATAAACCACATCGTTTCACTTGAAAACTTTATTAAAAAAGCTCATAAACGGGTGCAGCAAAAGCGAGCACCCTGTATCTATCTTGTAGACGGCTCGGCGTCCGCCATGCGAAAAAATTAAAATAAACAAAGGCAACATTCGTCCCACACCCGCGGGCGGCTCGTAATAACGCTTTTGTCTTAGATTAGCTTTTAAGAAAGCTTTCATTACAGTGTAGTGTGACGCTGGAATTAGTGAGCTTTTGCCGGAGCTTTTGTTTAATAATGTGACGGGTAATCAAAAGTAAGATGTGTTTAAATTTTTGTGGTGCAAGCCCTTTGTGTGGCTGGGAAGTCTGCTTTGCATTGTCCTAAGCACATGTTTTTATAGTTATGAATATGATTATGGTATCATTGTATTTGTTTTACTATACTTATTATCTATTATATCTTGTGTTACCAGATAGTTACAATAGGTATGTCTAGTAACAATCAAATAAAACAAAATCAATTTTTAACTTCCCATAGAAAGATTATTATAGATTTGGAGCAGGCTTATTCTGTAATCAAATTTACATACAGTATGTTACTTCGACCAGTCAGAAAAGTTCATGCAACCTCATGCGATGCCAACGAGATAACATCAGACTGCAGACCGCTACGTTGAGATACCATCAAAGGAGCATTAGCGGATCTACAAGGAATTAATGCAAAACAAAAGTCGCTATCGTGGGCCCCGGCGGAGTGGGGGGTGGGAAGTGGTGGGAGTGGTGGGCGTGGTGGGCGCCGTAAATTACGGCATGGGCGTCAACCCACCGCCATGTATCAATCAGGATGGGATTTATGGGACAGGCCGCAATCGTTAGGCTTCGCGACGAAATGTGTTACTGTTATCCGAAGTCTTCCCCCTGTTTGCTACTAATTTACCGATGGATTTTCACAAAAAAGGAAATGTTCTTATCTTCGATTAAAGCTAACGCGTGAGAGGCAATAATGTAAATGCCTTGAAATTTGGTGCCAACGGCAAAGAACTGAAAATTTTGGCTTTATAACTTACATGCTACAATAAGAACATAATATATGACTTAAAATTAATTATATTAAGTAATTATTGTGAATAATTAATTTTGTGTGTTTTTTTATCATATTTATATAATAATCAATTAAATTTAATGGTGCTACGGCATAGCAGTTACTAGCAGTGACTGCAGAAACGTAAGTTTGTTTTTATCGTATAAATGGAAACTTTGTAAATACGTCATTTTATATTGTACCAAAAAACGTATACTGAAACCAATTCTTTACAATCGTATCATATGAAACATACAAAATTGTGATAAACACACAAATGGTGTAATGAACAGCAAGTAGGAAGTTACTTTATCAAAATTGTCCCAAAATCCTTAATATTAAATTAGCCACAGAAAATCTTCTGATATATACGCATAGTTCACTGCCTTCTTAACACGCACACTATAATTGAATCCATGAATCATAAAACCTATTATCCTATAACAAGTGCTGGCTTGGAAGGATTCAATGGACGGCCGTCAATAGCTTTGTTGCATTGTTGTCACGTTGAAAAACGCCGCGCCGCTCATTTCCCGCCGTGACACGTGACAGTGACATGACGCGTGACGGCTGACGTGACGGATCGCGAGCTCGATTTATGGCGGGGGTTTTTGACGGCCGAGCGTTTGAAATTCAGAGGGAATCCTTTGCTAAGTATTCAAAAATTGAATTGGAATTTCAGGCTTTTTTGCGAATTATATTTTAGCTAGGTTAAAAATTCCTCTAAATATTAAAAAAAAAAACTAAGCATTAGCTTGAACAACAAAAATGTTGTTTTTGATTTTGTTAGGATAATGCTAACGTTGATCTGATTTTCGTCAATTCTATGGTCATGGGAAACAATCAGGTTGTTTGCCAGTCATATCGGTCATTCTTTCCGCTTGTTAATGAAGAAAGAGGGAATTCTCTTGTGAATGTAATGATGCAGTAACTCCAAATTAACTGGCAATACACATCTTTTAACATTAACTGGTTCACAGAATTAGCTATCGATACATAAAACTATAGTATAAATAAAATATAGCAGTCTAAGTAGACCACCTTTACACTAGACTAGACCATCCAAAACGATTACACGCACTATATAAACGTGTTTTCATAATATACTTTTAAAAAGATCCAGCATAGCTACGTGCAAGTATAAATCTCAGAGATGCTGCGAGAATTGTTTTTCAAGTCACTTAAACGTCTACTTACAAGTTACACTACTGTAATGTGATATCTATACTACTTATAATAAAACCGTGAGTCTGTCCATAAATCTGTCATAAGTAACTGGCGAGCGATGACGTCATAGTAGCAGGCAACTTGTGACGTAATAACTCGTTAGCGATAGCAGTAAATTGAGCTAGACAGGCCGACATGAGGAAACAAAGAGTTATAGTGTAACTTTGACTTTTGTACTATAAAGGCCCCCATATACGCAGATGCCGATTTATACAGTCTGATCGCAGGCCGAAGGTCGATCTGACCATGCCGTGCTCAAAAAATGCCATGGGAATGCACATAATATTAAAATTGCAACAGAACTTTCAATGCCCCACTCTAAAACGTACAGGATAAGCAAACAAAATTTTAATAAACTCGGTTTTTTTATGCAATAAGGGGGCAAACGAGCAAAAGGGTCACCAGATGGAAAGCAACTACTGTCGCCCACGGACACTCGCAACATCAGAAGAGCTGCAGGTGAGTTGCCAGCCTTTTAAGAGGGAATACCGGTGCAGCCGTTTTGGAGGAGGTAAGAAAAACCGCGACACTAAGGGCCACTTGCACCATGATGTTTAACTCAGAGTTAAAATTAACTCTGAGTTACTCCATAAGGTGCTTATGGAGTAACTCAGAGTTAATTTTAACTCTGAGTTAAACATCATGGTGCAAGTGGCCCTAATATTATTAATGCGACAGTTTGTCTGTCTGTTACCTTTTACAACCTAAAACACTGAACTAATTTAGCTGAAACTTGGTAGGGAGATACATTGAGTCCCGGGAAAGGACATAATATGATAGTTTTTATCCCGGAAAATGTACGTTACCCGCTATGGAATTTTGGCGCAATCGAGTTGCGGGCGTCACCAAGTTTTATATATATATCTATCTATACTTATTATAAAACAAAGTCGCTATTTTTTCCCTCATGTCCCTTTGTTCCCTTTAATCTCTAAAACTACGCAACGGATTTTGATGATTCTTTCAGTGTTAGATAGCCCATTTATCGAGGAAGGTTATAGGCTATATTTTATCACGCTAAGACTAATAGGAGCGATGAAATAGAGGAAAATGTGGAAAAAACGGGGAAAATTATTTGAAAGGGCTAATGCGCTAATCTCAGGAACTACTGGTCCGATTCGAAAAATTCTTTCAGTGTTAGATAGTCCATTTATTGAAGAAGGCTATAGGCTATATTTTATCGCGCTATTACTAATAGGAGAATATGGAAAAAACGGGGGGAATTATTTGAAAGGGCTTATCTCGCGAACTACTGGAGCAATTTTTATGTTATTTGGCACAGATAAGAAGAAGACCACGTGAAAGATCGATTGTAATAATTTTTTTCAGTGGCTATATATTTTATACCCGTGAGACGCCGGGGCGGGTCGCTCGTTTTGTAATAAAAACAAACACATAAACGATGATAACGTTTTATTATCTCAACGCATAATTGTTATTCAAATGTAGATTGAGATAAAGATTTAATTACTACGTCGGTCTACGTCGGCGCTACGTCTCTACGTCGCGTCGCGTCACGATGGATGGCGGCGACAAATCTCGTGGTCCGAGAGTTAGTGGCGTGTAACGCGTCGCTTTTAATTAAGCCCGTGATACACTGTCGAGATTATCCACAATAATCTGCTGTCGGCATAAATCGTCGCCGAGACGAATGTCTTTTAAACTACTGACCTAAGTTTGAATGTGCAGGTTAGATTACACAGGTTATTTCGTAATTTACCGTATTTAGAGCCTTATAAACTTATTATTTAAAAGCTACAAAGTTATAATAAAAATACAGCAATAATTAGTTAATTCCTTTCCGAGTTTTTCTATTTTTGTTTATTATATACTCATGATATCAGCTTCCAAAGTCAAACCAATTTTTTAAAATTCAAGCATATATTCAGCATCTTTTTAGGATTTACAAATAACTTTTATTTGAAACACACGCCAATAGATCGACGTATAATTTAAACTACATAATACATATTCCCCGTTTTAATTTTTTAGGACCATTTTGAACTAAGATAAGTAAAAAAATGGGTTTTGGTGCGATCTCGGCAACGCGGCAAATGTATGGCGAAGGTCGTTTGCTCGGGGGACGGCCTTAACTATAACATAGGCTAATGCTTCCGTGGTCCAGTAGCTGACTGCTGCACTCAGAGTAGACCATTAATTACTTAAATGTAATTAATTCCAAATTTTTACATAATCCCCATTGATTATATTTTATCAAACTCTTCATTAAATTGAAAGTTAATCATAAACGGCAACACCGCGCGCTTCCGAGTGACACAGCTTTACGTCTTGCTACATTTAATTTTAAAGATTATCGAGTTTTAAATGACCAGTGATACGTGATCTACAGTTTAAAACATTAATTATAAAGTGAACTTTAATAAAAAGTGTTTAAATTCTACACATAGACTGTGTTTAATCAGATACAGTACAAATATAATCCTTGTGAACTATCGTTTGCAATCGCCATATTGCATCAGCCTGGACTTACTTGTGTTGGCGCGATCTAAGACATATCGAAGTGAATTGAACTTTGCCTCAATAATTTCGTACCATTATAAAGTAATTGTGCATCATAATAACGTTGGATGCAGTGATACGAAACGATCTACTTCATGATTATCGATATTATATCACTCACAAATCGCAACAATGAATACGATTACATTGTGTTTGGGCTGCAAAACAAAGCTTAGTAAAAATAACTATCTGAAATGTAACAGCTGTGAATCGATGTATTGTTACGTTTGCTTAAATATATCACCTAAATCGGCCAAACAGTTCAGTGCTAAGCAGCTAGCGGCTCTCGATTGTCCCTCCTGCCTCAACATTACCCGGCGCAAATGTGATGATAATACTCCAGTTCGCCAATGCAAAGATCCCTCGCCACAAGATACAATGGATGTTTCTTTCCCGAATATGTCGAGTGAATATCAATCGGATCTGGTATACTCTTCTAATGCAAGCAATACAAGCGATCCTGTCACCATGGCGAGTATTAGTAGAATGTTTGATACGAAACTTGCACCAAACTCGGCATTCATGAACGACTTGCGCTCTGCGTTGAAGAAAGACCTTGAGCAATTAGTGACAGTAGAAGTGAAACAGACCTTTGCTAAGTTCGAAGTTGGTTTTACTGAGACAACTGACTTTTTGTGCGCTGAGCAAAATGATATTAAAAATAATATACAACAAAAGGACCTGCGCATTAAATCGTTGGAGAATGAACTTGCTAAATCACAATCCAGTCTTATAAATTTACATACTCGCATTGCGAAAGTTGAGAAGCTGTCCCGTGATTTAAATATTGAAATCCACGAAGTTCCGGAAAATAGCAATGAAAATTTGTTACACCTCTTTAAAAAGCTCTGCGAGTGCCTGAATGTTTCTATCTCGAATGATGATATTAGAGCTTGTCGACGGGTGGCAAAGTTTAATCCAAACTCCAAGAGGCCCCGTAATATTCTCATCACTCTGTCATCCCAGCGACTTCGTGATAATCTGCTATCGGCTGTGACTCGATTTAACAAAACTGGAGATAAACTCTGTACATCCCATATTGGCATTAATAGCAACTCAACAAGAATATTTCTGTCAGAACATCTGTCGCCTGAATCAAAGGAACTTCATAGACAAGCCAGAGTGTTCTGTAAGGAGAAAGGCTTCAAGTTTGTTTGGGTGCGCTTTGGACAAATATATATTCGTAAAGACGAGAACAAGCCCGCTATATTAATCAAGAAAATGGATAGTTTTAATAACTTAACCTGATTTAAGCAATTTATAGTATATTGTTGATCTTCATAGTTTACTAATATAATTTAGTAAGTCATACTTAATCACTACCTATATAAATTTGGTCTTAATTATGTTAACCAGGATACCTACCTCACATAATGTTTAAGATATTCTATCAAAATGTTAACAGAATAAGAACAAAATTAACTGATTTTTATATTAACTTGCTTAACTCAAACTATGATATGTTGTGTCTTACTGAAACTAATTTAAATAGTGGTATTCATGATGGCGAGCTTATAGATGACCGCTATCACGTTTTTCGAAAAGACCGTGAGTGTACCTGCTCCGAAAAGCGTGATGGTGGTGGCGTGCTACTGGCTATTCATAAAAATTTCAATGTAATCTGACAATATTCTTGGGAAAGTGGCTTGGAGGACATTTGGGTTAGCATCGTGCCTGACACTCATAACACTTCTCGGCTTAATATTTGTATTTGCTACCTTCCACCTGATCTTAGTACAAATAAAATAGATATTTTTTATTCGCACTGCCAAAGATTAATAATAAATCAATTTCCTGGCGATAATTTTTTATTATTAGGCGATTTTAATACACCAGATTATCGCTTACCTGACACACTACACGATAATCTTCCTTCTTCTTCAATAAGAACAAGTTATAAACTGCAACTACTTAATGAACTTTTATTTTATTTATTTATTTATTTATTTATTTAGGACCAAAAACAGTAAACGTAAGTTCATTTTCCTGTAATCTTAAGCAGCACAATCATATTAAAAATGAAAATGGTCGTTTACTGGATCTTGTCTTGTCAAATCTTAACAACTTAGATGTAAGTGAAACACATGCTATGAGTCGACTTGATAAACATCATCCAGCCTTGCAAGTCGAAATAACACAACACATTTTTTTAAAAGAATTAAGACATAACCAAATTGATCAATTAAATTTCTCTAAATGTGATATTATAGAAGTTAAAAATGAACTTAGCTTAGTTAATTGGCAAGTTGCATTATCTTCGCCTGACGTTGATGAATGTGTTGAGACTTTCTATAGAATACTTTATGGAATTTTACACAAGCATACACCTCTTTTCAAAAACAAATCCCGTAACTATCCAAATTGGTACAGCAAGTCTTTAATTTGTTGCCTCAAAGAAAAGAATAAATTTCATAAGTTGTTTAAAAAATTTAGAAATCCAAGGGATTATGATACTTTTTCCATATTACGTAAGAGATGCAGGGCTCTTACATCTGATTGTTATAAAAAATATCTTATAGCTACAGAAAAATCATTACAAAGTAATATAAAAAATTTTTGGAGATATATTAATAATAGAAAAGGACATGTATCTGTTCCAAACACTATGTCATATAAAGGCACTTTTGCCTCATCAGGTGAAGGAATATGTGAACTTTTTTCTAAATACTTTGGATCTGTTTATGATGGCAATTCGAATTTTTGCAATAATCTTGACTCTAGTAATTGCATAGCATCGCCTGACTTGTACAATAATTGTTTATCGCATATTTCTGTATCCATTGAAGATGTAGAACGCAAAATAAAAAATTTAGATAAAAACAAGGGCTCTGGTCCCGATCGCATTCCACCTAGTTTTGTCAAATGCTGTAGTAAGGAATTGTCTAAGCCTCTCTCCATCATCTTCAGTTTATCGCTAAGTACTGGTATTTTTCCGAAGCGATGGAAAATAGCCTTTGTTACCCCTATTCATAAAAGCGGCGACAAATCTAATTGTGAGAACTACAGACCTATCAGCATTTTATCTTGCCTTGCAAAACTTTTTGAATCCATTGTATACAACCATATATACAACTACATTAGGCCTATTATTTCTGACAAACAACACGGTTTCGTTAAAAACAGGTCAACAATTAGCAATCTTCTCGTATATAAAAACTACCTCTGTCAATCTTATGCACTTGGTCACCAAGTAGACGCCATTTATACTGACTTTTCGAAGGCTTTTGACAGAGTAAACCATGTCTTGCTTTGTCAAAAGCTTTCGAGGTGCGGTATCAGTGGTAGCTTATTGCGCTGGGTTAGCTCTTACCTTAACAATAGAAGTCAGTTAGTTGCTCTTAAGGGATTCTTATCTTTGCCATTAAAGGTGACATCTGGAGTTCCACAGGGCTCCCATTTAGGGCCTTTATTTTTCGTAATCTTTATAAACGATTTAATTGCGCTTTTATCTTGTCATTGTTTATTGTATGCAGATGACCTAAAAATCTTCAATCAAATAAGATCTATCGTTGATTGCAACAAGCTGCAGAGGGATCTCGATGTTGTTCTTAACTGGTGTCAACGCAATCAAATGCACCTAAATATTAAAAAGTGCTCTGTCATCTCTTTCTCAAACAAACGCACAAGAATTACGTATTGTTATAATATAAACAATCAAGAACTAGCTCGATCTACAATAATAAAAGACCTTGGTATTCTATTTGATGACAAGCTTTCTTTTAAAGCCCACTACGAGCACATCACCTCAAAGGCATTTCGACTTCTTGGATTTGTTTGTAGATCTACCCTAGAATTTAAAAATCCACAAAGTCTCCTTTACCTTTTCTTTGCACTTGTCCGCAGTGTCTTGGAATATGGTAGTGTAATATGGACACCTCACTATAAAACACATATAGATTCTGTGGAGCGAATTCAAAAAAAGTGTCTTAAGATTCTCTTCTATCGGCATAAACCCGGACGCTCAGACTTGAAATATGCAGACAGGCTCCGTCTTTTTAACATTCAAACCTTAGAAACACGTCGTAAATACTTTGATTGCATTTACCTGTACAAAATTGTACATTCTGTAATAGATTGTCCTGAACTTCTTTCTTGTCTCAACTTTAATATTAAGTACAGTGCGCGCAGAGCGAAAAAAACTAATCTGTTTCTATTACAAGTTTATAAAAACAATATTTCATATTTTAACCCCATTACTAGAATGTCTCGTCATTATAACGAGCTCTTAAAAGCTGACAGTAAAGATATAGACATATTTATTCATAACATAAATAAATTTAAAAACACTTTGATGAATGCCCTTCAAGCCACTTAGCACTTAGCACTCTCTGTTGTCTCTCTTGTAACTCAAGTATTAGTCATATTGCTATCTTTGTTAATAACTTTATCTTTGTTATCTTTGTCTAATATCATTTATTTAGTATAATAATTTGTCACTCAATTTGTAATGATGTGTGCGCCTATAATTGGTACATACATCAGATCCTTACTTTGCTTCATTATTTTGTATGTGTATCAATGTATGTACTGTTGGTGAACCTTAATAAAGTAAATAAATAAATAAATAATTAAATATGGTTAAATCTTGTGTACTGCACGTGCACACACTTGGGCACTATAAAATTACTCCTGCGGAGCGGCCAGTTGTCGGTGTGGATAGCATTATTATCATTATAGGTTACTACAGCTGGGGATCAGCATATAATCTAATTTAAGTATTCAAGTCAATCGGTCAGTCCAGTGAAAAAATTATAGGCAATGCACTTGCGTCTCCTCCGGTTACATTAATCTACGCAAGGGTATCGGTAATCGCATTTCATCTGGCGACCCGTTCGCCCCTTATTAAAAGGCTTGTCCTACATGCCATCAAAAGTTAAATTAATTTTAGTCTTGGTTTACCAAAAGTGGCGTCAGCGTTTTAGATGTCCGGCCATCGGGCTGAACAGTTAATTAGCGGACGAGAATTAGCCAACTTGTAAAGTCAGCATAAACATGTCATACTTTGAAGGTGGCACTTTGGAGATTTAATTTAAAATTGTGACGTACCCAACAATATACTCAGCAATTATTAAATTACTCACATAAATATTATGCTAAGCTAGTTAAAAGTCTATAGGTTCGTTATGAAGACAGTTGTAAACGTCATAAAACTTAAGTTTTAGGGCTCATTAAGGTCAATTTTAAACTGATAATAAAATGTGAGTTTTAAAACGATAGTACTTATGAACATTTTTTAAACCATCGTAAACGGTAGTTAAAGTAACTTCTTTAAAAATAAACTAAAATAATAACTGATCTAGATTTAACAATTGATGTGGGCTGTTCCTGTAGTACGTTTAATATGTTTAAGAATTGTTTTTAATTAAAATCAGTACCTAGGAGGACACTTTAATTTAAAGTAAATTTAATAAAATTTCCGATTGAATACCGAATTGCAGTTCTAAAAATAGTCCAATATCGCACGTCGAATGCATAAAAATCGCGGACATAAAAACCGTCAGTCTTAATATGGGGCGGTTTGATAGTCAGATTTGTCACTGGCCAACTACTCGGTTTTCGCTTTTATTTATTTGCCAAAAAAGAAAAACTGCCAGCCGGTATCAATGGCGCAATCAGAATTTTTTTCTTTTTTACACTATTCATAGGGATATTTACGATGGTGTTTCGGCGTATGAATTGTCATGATTTAGTTACACGGAATGGGAGTGAATACTTTGGATTTGATGCAAAAACTGACAGTTAATAAATTTAAATCCATGATGTAGTGTAAAATGTATAATGTAACATTTACAAAATGCGAGATTTAATCGCTAAACAATTTTTTGTGGCTATGTAAACTACTTTAGCGCGAAATAAATTATGAGCTGAATATCAAGAAGAAACCCATTTTTTTACAAGTAGGAAATTTTGCTCTCTAAATATTTTATATTCAAAACTTGAAGATTTTATATTCGACTTCATTTAGACTGAAGGCTATTTTTTAGTTCTAAAATATTACGTTTTCCCTGAAATGTTAATCAAAGTTTTTGATTGTTTTTTACGTTTAATTAAGAACTGCTATCGGCCATGTTTCTTTTTCTCTGGTTTTGCGCATGACGTGCTCATCAATGTAAAATGTTTTACCAACAAAATTATAAAAACTATGTTACAATTACATACAATTTTTAATCAATTATTACTAAAACGGTTTTTAAAAAGAATATGTCACTGAAGTCTAAATATAAACCTTGAGCATTTTTTGATCTTTGGAATAATTGTGAGAATCTGGATAAATGATAACCCTATCACCTCTTTCGTTTTTTGTATGATAATATTATGATATTCATGAAATTAGACCTTTAAGTTAATTTGAAGCTAGATCTGTAAGTGGTCATTACATAAATAAAGTGATTATTGGCATTCTACCGTGTTTAGGTAACTTGCTGTTCCATGTTCCCTACTTTTTCTCCTAGTTCTCAGATAATTTTCCTTCACACAACAAGACAGCTACAAAATCTTTCTCAACCGTTTCTATTACCCGCCAAAATCCGGTGTGATAGGCGACCGCATAAATCGGGTTCAATTAATCCAAAAAAATGAAGTGTGGAGCTCTCGGGGCCGCATCAGTTACATTTGGGCCTGTCAGCCGTATTGACAGAGAGCTCGGCTTTTTGTTTTCAGAAATAGTTTGCATTTGTTTGCCTATATATCAATATCTACTGCAGGTTTATTCTTTTTAGAAGAAATAATAGCCATTAATAGCTTGTAAAATATAGGAATTGAGGATTAGAAGTAGATAAGATAAAAGCCAACAATAGCTTGTAAAATATAGGAATTGAGGATTTGAAGTAGATGAGATAATAGCCAACAATAGCTTGTAAAATATAGGAATTGAGGATTAGAAGTAGATAAGATAATAGCCAACAATAGCTAGTAAAATATAGGAATTGAGGATTAGAAGTAGATGAGATAATAGCCAACAATAGCTTGTAAAATATAGGAATTGAGGATTTGAAGTAGATGAGATAATAGCCAACAATAGCTTGTAAAATATAGGAATTGAGTATTTGAAGTAGATGAGATAATAGCCAACAATAGCTTGTAAAATATAGGAATTGAGAATTGGAAATAGATGTTGCTTGTTACTTAGACGACGATTCAAAATCTATCATATAATAATAATAATATCTATGGACGCTTCACACCACGTCGGTCTGGCCAAGAGGTCGTCAAATTATATAATTATATTCGACAGTAAGGGTAGCAGACACAAAGGCAATTTCGCATTTTTTAAAAGCAAGTTTATAGTATGGGCGTACGGTCAAATACAACAGCTGACGTAAGGTCGGAAAATGGCACGCCGGAAATGTATTCACACTTCAACTGTACTTATCTATCGCTATTACAAGAAGCACTCTATTACAACTACTGGTTCTACATTAACCTATCAAGCCCCATAAGAGCACCGGTGATCTCGACAACAAATAGAATAACAACAGATTTCCAAGAATCCGCGATCAAAGAATTAATAATATGTATACAAAAGCATGTAAAATATCCGACAGATGGACGAGACGATCTGCATCGGACACACAAAGAATGGAGCTCAAAGTACATAATTAGTCGCCCCTAGCGCCGCCAGGGGGCGCTGCGATTTTTATTTTCGACTAGCTATTAGTGTCTAATATATCGACTATATCGAATATATCGACGATATCGAATATATCGACGATATCGAATATATCGACGATATCGAATATATCGACGATATCGAATATATCGACATATATTTTATGTAATAATTAGATGACGCAAGCAACTCCGTTGCACCAAAACGCGGGAACCGTACATTTTTTCGGGATAAAAAGTATCCTATGTCCTTTCCCGGGACTCACAGTATCTCCATACAAACTTCAGCAAAATCAGTTCAGCGGTTTGGACTTGAAGAAGAAACAGACAGACAGACACACTCCAGCATTTATAATATTAACTATAACATATCTAGAAGGAATTTCTATTGTAAAGTTTTCCATATTCTTGAAAAGTTTGAACAGAACAAAATTGAGTAAAGATCAAATATAATATTATGTGACATCAAGAAAATTAAATACCGACAGGATTGGTGCTCGACCAGTCTAAAAAACTTTGCGAGGCACTCGGACACCTCAAGCCAAGTCCATCCATACAGTTGCACGGCAAATCGGGGAATATAATCTCTTTATCATTTTTGGAACTAATGGAGAAATTATTAGTTGTACAAGTTGATGGGCTTACGTTCATCAGTAAACAGCGATAGGTCGATGATGATTATGAAGTTGAAAGTACTTGCACCATACCAAATCTCCCCACCTAACGATTGCTGATGATCGATTGTATTTTTTTTTTACTTAAGTACCTAATTTAATTTTTTTTTACATTTTTTTCTAAAAGTGATGTCTATACGAACAAATTAATTAATAGAAAGGCGGCTAAACACCAAAAACCTGAAGTGCAGGGTAAAGCGCAAATGATTGTACTGACATCTCATTAGCTTAGCGGGAACAATGCGCCTGGGGCCGAGTTGGGGCTGGAGTAAGGCATATGCGGAGGCGAGTGGCGCATGTGAGTTAAATCAAAGTTGATTTTGAACTGAATTCTGCATGTAAATGTGTAATAAGACGTACATAACCAAGAAGTATATCTGTCAATATACATGTAGATTGTAGATGGATTAAAGATTGGCACAGCTCTAGGGTAAAATTAATCGATTTAAATTAACTTTTTAACTTTAATATACTAAGAAATATATGTATTTAAAACATGGATAAATTATAGGCCATAAAATAATATAGGCTCTCCAGCTTTCAATCAACTATGATAATATATTTCACACAAGTTAAGAAATACAAGTAGGTACAAATCGTAAACTGCAATGAAAACATTCGGGTAAAATTGTTGGACAACTTGAATGGAATTAGCAGACGGCGGATGAAAAATGAAGCCGACTCACAATGCCTAGCAGAAAATTATCAATACAACGTACAACAAAACGCCTCGCTTATCGCTCCCGCCACCGCTCGTGCCCTGTACCCCTAGTACACGGTAGGTTCAGCACACATCTGTATTTTTGCCCGATCAAAGGAAACGTTGTGTGTGACGGCCTTTGAACCGATAATCAAATTAGCAGGGCTTCCTTTTGAGCGAAAAATATGTCTATCACGAGACCACGGTTTGATCTCTCATTACCTAATCTATTGGGGGCTTAAGTTAGTATTTCTTTTTTCAATTTCAATCTTAACGATTACTTTGTTGTTTTGTTTTTCAAGAAGGCCGAAATATGTGTAGAAAAAACTAATGTTGTCTGTAAAGTGTATATAAAGTTGAGACACTTAATGTGGTCCCAAGGCAATGTCATCCAAGTGCCACAAGAATGAAATCCACGGATATTAGCATCTCTTAAGTCGTATCTTTAATAATTAATCGTTCGATCGCGGATTCTTGGAAATCTATTGTTATTCTATTGTGTCGCGTTCACCGGTGAGCTTATGGTGGTTGATGGGTTAATATTAATAAGTTCCTACTTTATTTCTTATCTTTTCGGGAATTTTCGATGCAAACTTTTTACTTTCCTCTCCACAAACTTATAGTCATCAAAATTCCCAGCACAGAATCGCAGTCACACACCTAACATAAACAATAACAACTGAGCTATCGGCGCAATCTTTACCCCAACTTAATTTGTTTTGCTGATTTAGTGACGTCACATGACGCCCTCTATCGAATGTCAACTCATAACACGTCGCGAACTATAACGTCACAACTCAAACACCAATGGAACTTGCACCTTGTTATGAAAGTTTTAAGGTTGAATTTCGTGTGGAGTTTTCATACTTTAGGGTTGTCAATATCTAGAATAATACATATTTGAGTCACGATTCCATTTTATGAGTAATTCCATAACTTTGTATGTGAATTCGGGATCAGGTAGACAGTTACAACGACATATCTCAGCCAAATCTCAGGCAGGGATGTACGTAATCTTGGAGATTGGAAGATTTTAAATTATTTAAAGTTAAATTACTAAGTAAGAATATATTTCGAGGAAAATTAAAAGTATTGTCAATGAATGGCTGAGCTATAATATAATATTTTTTGAATCTCTAATATTTTTTTTTATATAAAATAACGGGTCACTTGATGGAAAGCAACTACCGTCGCTCATGGACACTCGCAACATTAGAAGAGCTGCAGGAGCGTTGCCGGCATTTTAAGAGGGAATACGCTCTCTTCTTGAAGGTTTGCAGGTAGTATAGGCCCGGAAATACTGCTGGTGACAGTTCGTTCCAGAGTTTTACAGTGCGCGATAAATATTAAATACGAAAATGTGTTTGTCTTATGTTATTCCTCGTTTTGTCACTTTTTCTGGTTGAAACTACGAGTACTGAGCCGATTTTGACCGGAAACCGGGTAGGAATAGGATAGTTTTTACCCCGGAAAAATGTAGTTTTCTCATTTTAAAAGTATTTCGATACAAAGAAATCGCGGATAAAATCTAGTTCTTTATATTCTAAGGTGTTTGTTTTTAAGGTTTTGTTTTGTTTTTAAGACAAACACTGCACAAACAAATAATAGGTAATAAACATAAGTTATACAGGCTGTACAAATAAGTAATAATACTTTAGGAGTGTGTACGTGTAGAGAGTTCACTGTGAAAGTAGCAGCGCTGAAAGACTTTTTTTTTACTTCCTTATGGGGAAACTCGTGACGCTCGGGCCCTTGCCTATACAGTGCTGCTACTTTCACAGTGAACTTTCTACAAGGAACACATACACAGATTACACACCCTAAATTATTATCAGTCAGTTTTGTTACAACCTGTATATAAATTTAGTTTTGTATACAGACTACCGAGTAGGTACGGAACCATAAAAAAGATATTCAAATTTAGTGTACATTAGAATGCTTAGTTCGTTATGTATTTTGTAACATGACATAAATTACATAATGCTCGGAATGTTTTTTACGTATCTAGACAATGATGCAAAAATTGGCAATTACATAAATTTAAATGAGATTTATTACAACATTTAATTGAATAAATGCAGAAATTAATTATTTATTACCAAATTTAAAATGTTTGTTGCATAAGTCCAATAAGAGTGTAATTTATTTTTAAGTTATTTAAAATACATAGGTGTTATAAGAGTAATCTTTTTAGATTACTTATATTAATACTTTTCATTTGGTGCTAATTTACTTATCTTAATTTTCCAACGGTAAGTACCTATTTAAAGCATATTTTATTCTGCATTTTTTTGTAATTTTGATGTAAATGTAATGAAAAAATGTGGTTAGTAGTAGTTATGTGACTTTTAAAATAGTAACAATATAATAATATGCCTTACTCAAAGACGAATATATTATTAATTATTGCTTTACTATAAATAAAATTAAGATTTTGACATAAGCCTCATACAATATAACAGCTGTCAAAGTCTTCATTAAACTGAAGGTTAATCATAATTAAATGTCTCTGAGTGCGGCCGTTTATCTTATAATACTGAGTTTTGTTTACATTTAGGTCAAAATGATTTGAACCGAGTAAAGAACGAAGAAGATTTTTTTATGTTTTATTGTTAATTAAATCCAGACAGAGAAATCTATAACAATAAACTTAATACAAACAATCTTGATAATTAGCTATATAAAATAAAATAAAAAAACTTGCATTTTTATTTTTATTTTATGTGTATACTTACAGGGATGTTTTGAAGAGAAAAAATAATCTAGTTAGGTCTCTATAACACTGCCTTTTTGAGTTGTTTTTTTTCTTTACTTAAACTTGAAACAAAGCTGAATCTTAGATATTAACGAATAAATGACAAAATTAATTATCATGTCGGTTGTAACTGAACAGTTAAAGTTATCAAGCGTGATAAACTCCCGTTTGTGACACGTGTGCCGCACCAATGGTGCTGTATAATTGAAATTCTGATGATTTGATGTGATATTTTAGTTTTATCGAGATCTTCATTCGTAAATGAAGCCATGTTAAAAATTTATTTGTATTGATCAATACTCCGTGGCACGGAAATTTATTTATAGCGTGAAACTGTACGTCATTTTGCCGCTATCAAAAACCTTAATTCCAACTTTCTTTTTAACCGACTTCCAAAAAGGAGGAGGTTATACGTTCGTCTGTTTATATATATATTTTTTTGTATGTTCAACCATAACTTCACCGTTTATGGACCGATTTTCATGATTCTTTTGTTGTTGTGCAGGGTCAAATCCGAAGTTGGTACCATGTTCACAAAAGTGGTGATCTGATGATGGGATCCATGAGGAATCGAGGGGACTCCTTGACATTTATATGGAAACATATGGTGATTTTGATTTTTTCTGAAATATTTCAGGCATATACTACCAAAAAGTAAGATTTTGCACCAGGATATACCCTGGTTCTGAAGGTACCCAACAGAACTTTTGAATCCTTATAGATACAAGTTTGAGGATTTTGGCTTTATTTAAACTACTCCAAGCAAATCCTACATTATTTGTGCTGAACATAGGCAAAATTTTATTTCGTAAGATATTTGGGTTTTTCCGACGCCAGGTGAAAAAATCAACCAGAAAAGTTACTTATTTTGCGTACGCTGCCGAAACTATAAAAGATAGAACCATAAAATGTTCTAAGTATTGTAGATCTTATAAATATCTACAAAAAAGTCCGCGACACACTATACTTATCTATGTCGAGTGAGGTACAATAACCATATTTTTATTTAAAAATCTTGATTTTTTTGGACAACATTTAAACGCGTTTATTTTACTCATGCCATTAATCCTTATCAAAATAAATTATTTCATCACTAAGTACAGTTTATGTAGATAAAATTTGGCCTTTGAATGATTAAAATTGGACGTATGGTTTTGAAATTATGGCGAAATTAAAAATTACGATAGTAGGCGTCACCAAGCGGGATGCGCTTGCGGTAGGAAGACAATCTGTACAGTGTGCACTGTACACTGATAATGACTGCGTCCGCGTAGTCGCGTCGATGTCAGTGTCGGAGTCTGTGAATTGACCTGGGAATCATTTTGCTGACCGAGTCTTTCCTGGGTAGGCTTTTTGCAGCCGTAACCGACATCCACGCGGGCAGAGCCGCAGGCGACCGCTAGTAATATGTACAACTCTAAGACAACAAGCTATAATACGAGCCTTGTCGTCTCATATTATGTAACTAAAAAGGGTAAAATTATAATTTTTTAACAAAAAATTAAAACCGACTTCCAAGGTAAAAACAAAAGTTATACTTATTCTTAATCTAAAAAGAATTAAATAATTCTTATTCCTTATTATAGTGGCGTCTACAGACTTCACCTAAACCTCAACTATTTCTGTACTCAATCTTCATGCTTTTGAAGTCGGTACCAGCTTGGGCATTGTCCAAAAAAAATCACATGTACTTTTTATATTTTTTTTCGTTAAAATAGGATATTTTAAGAATATAAATTAAATAATTTTGAAATTCATTGGCTAGTTTTTTCTCAATAAATTTTTAAAGTTTCGCTCTGACGTCATCATCGGCGGCCAATTGACCTCTGCAGTATGTTTAAATTTCCTTTCAATCTTATTATAATGGCTGGTTCGTCAAATGCAAGTTCGCATTATGTGAAAACTGATACGAGAAGCTTACCAAAAGTTCGAAACGTAATGTTGGTCGAATTTATTGCTAATTTAACGCCATTGAAGGTCAAACTAAGGTTAAACATATTTGTTCAAAAATATAAGTAACTAATGGGATTTTTTTTGGTTTATATACAGAAAAACGATCACTGACCTTATTCCTCGAAATGTTTTTGTAATGAGCAAAATTAAAAAAAAATGGACAATCCCCATTGCTATGTCAAGGATCTCAGAACTTTTCCGGGCTGATACCGACTTCAAAAGTACGAAGATTAAGTACAGAAATAGTTGAGGTTTAGGCGAAGTCTGAAGACGCCACTATTATAAGGAATAAGAATTATTTGATTCTTTTTAGATTAAAAATAAGTATTACTTTTGTTTTTACCTTGGAAGTCGGTTTTAATTTTTTGTTAAAAAATAATAATCCAGCTTGTCCTTAAGGGTATATACAGACGGACCGCATTTCAACTGCAATCCAACCGCATTTGGTCCAATGGTTTGCAGTTCTATTGCAGTCGTGTCAACTGCATTCAAAGTTCAAACTGCTGGATTGCAGTTCGTCTGTATAAACCCTTAGTTTAAATTTTCTATACTATACTCGGCGAACATGGCCGTAGCGGTCATTGACTCCCTGTCAAAAACTTGTCATTTTCTATATTATAAACCGCGATTGACAATGAAGTGTCAGTCGCGGCTTTGTATAGAAAATGACAAGTTTTTTACAATGAGCACTACCGCCATGTTTCGCCGAGTAGTTCCTTATTATTTTTGTTTACCTTTGCTAGGAACTCCTACTCTGTTACTTATAATAATTTAACTAGATGACACCCGCAACTTCGTTGCGCCAAAATTCGTTTATCGCGCGGGAACCGTAATTTTTCCGGAATAAAAAGGACCCTATGTTCAGTGGTTTAGGCATGAAGAGATAACAGACAGACACACTTTCGCATTTATTTTTATTTTTTTTTTATTAAATAAGGGGGCAAACGAGCAAACAATACCTGTTACGACGAGTACGAGTAAACAAATACCTGATGATAAGCAAGTAGTAAGTACCGTCGCCCATGGACACTCGCAACATCAGAAGAGCTGCAGGTGCGTTGCCGGCCTTTTAAGAGGGAATACGCTCTTTTCTTGAAGGTTCGCAGGTCGTATAGGTCCGGAAATACTGCTGGTGACAGTTCGTTCCAGAGTTTTACAGTGCGGGGCAGAAAGTTACGCGAGAAACGCACTGTGGAAGACTGCCACTCATCAAGGCATTCATAATATTAGTAAGTATGGTTATTCGGTAAATTTTTTGATGTTTAGTTTATTAGGTTTTATGAATTGTAGAACAAATGAACAACGTGAAAAGCATTTCAAAACTATTGACCAATGATGAACTGATCAATTTCGATACACATCTCGTTGATCAGCAATAATGATATAACTTCAAATCTACTAAACAATAGGATATCTTACTCACTATAATAGTCACGATCTAGCACAAATTAAGTTTGAGTTCTTTATTTTTCCTGTATCAATGGGCATTGGGCAACTTATGCTTTTTATAAAAATGTAAACATATATAGAGATAAACTACGATAACGTGGCACGTCCCTCCAAAATTCAAAACGTTTGAAGTGCGTTGTCAAAACGTTTGAAGTGCGTTGTCTTGTGCGGTTGACTAGTTATGATTAGCGCCGACCGCGGAAGAATAATCTTGGCAATAAGTGACATATTATTACGAGTACTGGTTGATTGGTTGAATACTTACTACATACAAACTCTTTCATAAGGATGTGACTACACACATTGAAACAGTAATTTGGAGGGGCGCGCCATGTTATCGTAGTTTATCTCTACTAGGTTTATTGTTATATTGTTATAATAACATCCAAATCGATACTAATATTATAAATTCGAAAGTGTGTCTGTATGTCTGTTAAATCTTCACTTCTAAATTACTGAACCAATTTTGCTGATTATGGAGATACTTTGAGACCCGGGAAAGGACATAATATGATAGTTTTTATCCCGGAAAATGTACGGTTCCCGCGCGATAAACGAATTTTGGAGTTGCGGGCGTCAAGTAGTTTCCTCTAAATGCTGCAACATCACTGCAACTTGTACCGTTATTTGTCTATCAGGCCGTAACCGTGCATTTTATGGTATAAAAACTATTCTAGTATCATAAGTGCGTCCATACCTGTGATCACAATTTTTTTTTATGCAATAAGGGGGCAAACGAGCAAACGGGTCACCTGATGGAAAGCAACTTCCGTCGCCCATGGACACTCGCAGCATCAGAAGAGCTGCAGGTGCGTTGCCGGCCTTTTAAGGGGTAATAGGGGAGGGTAGGGAAGGAAATAGGGAAGGGTAGGGAAGGGAAAAGGGTAGGGGATTGGGCCTCCGGTTAACTCACTCACTCGGCGAAACACAGCGCAAGCGCTGTTTCACGCCGGTTTTCTGTGAGGACGTGGTATTTCTCCGGTCGAGCCGGCCCATTCGTGCCGAAGCATGGCTCTCCCACGTACAATATATCTACAACAAAATTGGTTCAACGATTCAAGCGTGAAGACATAACTACAGACAGTTTTTGGCATACGAGTAAAACAAAGTTATATTTTTACTCAACTGCGTTCAAATTATGTGTACTACATGTTAACAATATTATCACACATCTAGATATGCAGATACATACACAAATTAAGCAATGTTTAAAAGAATCAAAAGGTCCATCTTAGTACGCGGACCGCGAATATCTAGATTTTTTAAGATCTAGATATGTGTAACAGTTACACAATATCCTAATCCAGTTACCTCTGCATGCGTGACGTGTATGTCATATGAACTGGCTATATTATGTTCTCTATGTTGGTATATGACCAATACAAGCGAACACGAACATGTAGATTGATATTCATCTATGATTGCCAATGATCAGTTGTGAGTTGTGACTTATTAGATTTAGACAGCTTCACAATCATGGTGACGTTCTCGTTATGCTGTGGAGGGCACATCTATAATTGCCCAAGTTCGATATTGATTGTAAAGCTTCGTAATCATGGTGACAATGTTGGTTATCCATCAAAGCCCAATATGGACTTTAAGTTTAACGCAGATCAAACCGCACTGCTCGCGCCATCTTCTATAATAAAAGGCCGAAATTGGCACTTTAAAAAAATTATGTCATTTTTAACCGACTTCCTAAAAGGAGGATTCTATATTCGCCTGTTTTTTATATGAAGTTTTGTGCCAAGATACGCCGCCGTTCTGACTGTTAAACAATGTAACCTGTTATACCTCTACAGGTGTAAATTACTAGTACGTTAAAATCATAACAGCGAAAATATTTTAGACTCTGGAGACTGACGAAAAAATACATACAAAAAAGCTTATAACAATATCCTATTTTAGCGATGTCAAAGTCTTCCTTCGCATGGTTTCGTAAATAAATTCCTATGTGAATTCTCGGACTAAGAACGCACTATAGTATGTTACGATAGTATAATGGCATATTTTATTACTGTTCGTCATGTCAAGGTTGACTTTTACCATACAGAGTATTAATATTCCTAACATGGCGCCCACCTATGTTACACGAGTACACACTTAGAGACACAAGAAAAACTAGCAGTAGAAATTTTCCTCTTTACCATTTTCATAGCATTAAGTCCGACGTTTGTGGGCGGCTGATCCATCTGGTCAGACTGATCGCAGGCCAACCTGACCAGGCATGTTTTGTCTGGTCTGTCTGATACCTGTGTATCTACACTGCACAGGTTAGCTCGGCGTGCCGTCAGTCCGGCTAGATCGATCGTTCTCCCCACTCCCCAGTCCCCGTACACCCCCATATACGAAGGAAGACGTATAAAAACAGTGAACTCATGAAGTAATAGTGATTGATTGAAATATTAATTGAATAGAACATCAAATTTAAAATAGGACATCAAAGTAACAAAATGTAGCGTAGTGTGAACAAAGTATACACATAACAGTAGATAAACTGTGATCCGACGTGACGCGCACAGATACTCCACATTAACATACTTCTAGTGTTGTTTAACAGATCATCAGCATGAGCGCTACACCCACACCCCATAGAGAATGGGGATTGTCCATTTTTTTTTTAATTTTGCTCATTACAAAAACATTTCGAGGAATAAGGTCAGTGATCGTTTTTCTGTATATAAACCAAAAAAATACCCATTAGTTACTTATATTTTTGAACAAATATGTTTAACCTTAGTTTGACCTTCAATGGCGTTAAATTAGCAATAAATTCGACCAACATTACGTTTCGAACTTTTGGTAAGCTTCTCGTATCAGTTTTCACATAGTGAGAACTTGCATTTGACGAACCAGTCATTATAATAAGATTGAAAGGAAATTTAAACATACTGCAGAGGTCAATTGGCCGCCGATGATGACGTCAGAGCGAAACTTTAAAAATTTATTGAGAAAAAACTAGCCAATGAATTTCAAAATTATTTAATTTATATTCTTAAAATACCCTATTTTAACGAAAAAAAATATAAAAAGTACATGTGATTTTTTTTGGACAATGCCCATTAAGTAGACTAGACAAATAACGGAATAATCTGGATTTGGTTACACAGTTCTATTTAATTTGAAGAGCGATAACCAAAAATAATTGTTAGCAACATAATATATTTGTAACTTTGTCGAAATGAATAATGTTTATCATAATTTCAACTGGATTACGCCAGGATATTTCATTATTTTATTGTGTCTAAGCCAACGACTACACACTCATTCTGGTATCAGTTCAGTATAAGCCTGAATTATGGCCCAAAAGGACATAGTAAAACAATGATCAGTTCGTCAATCAACCGGTTAGACGATCATTCTCCCGTCATTACTGACCAAACTGATAGACTGAACTGATGCCAGACTGACCGAGTCAGACTTGACCGTGTAAATTGTAACCGTAATCTTACTGTGTGTGAGACTACGGTGGCTGCATGTGCTATAACATCAGGATCACTCTCTTTCTCTCTTGAAAACCAGTCCGACTAATTACTGATAGCATTTTCCGAACCGAAATTATAAAGAAAAATGTACGGTACCCGCACGATAAAAACGGCGCAACCAAAATGCGGACTACATATAGGTAATAATGTTTTCTAGTACAAACTTAACTTCTCCATAACAAATAGGGTAGCAAATAGGTAACCATTTACCATACATTACATAACCGTAACCAGTGACAGGCAAATCACACCCTAAAGCTACCACATAAAACACAAAATGGTTGCATTGTGGTTGTCCACTTAGCACGGGTCAGAAACCAGGTTGCGCAAAACCCTTTCTATATGAATCACCTGGTTGAGTAAGTGAGTATCATTTTGGGAGCGGCGACTCTCACGGTCAGTTTGCTAGACTGAATTTCCTGTGACTTTCTATGATTATGAACCCATATTATGATCAATGAAGATTAGGTGTCAATATTGATCTATCTAATCGTTAACGATGATAAGAAAAGATTTTATCAAACGCGATCTGGCACAAAAGTTATGGTAAGAGAGCAAAAGAGTTTTTAGATAGTTATCATTTTTATAAAACTGAAACAATAATACGTTAAAACCGCTACGTCAATTGTGTTGAAATATTTTATGGGGATTCTCGTGAATCGGAGAAAGGACATAGGATATTTTTTATCCCGGCAAAATACACGGTATCCTTGTAATAAACAAATTTTGACAATACGAAATCAGTTCTTTGTCTCTATTTTTATCCGACTTAACGTTATTATTTAAATATTATATTGCAATCTAATGACAAAATAGAATGCAAAATAATCCCCAATTAATAAATCACAAGATTTCGATGAATTCATTACTATGTTATTGCCACTTCATAATATAATATGTTTGTATATAATGAAATTATGTTAATTTATTTAAATTAGATGTAGACGCCAAGAAGGAGCGTTTTTGTATTTTTAATAATAATAATAATAATAGACCGCAGCGCAGCTTGTGGCGAGCTGTTAGGGAGTAACGAGTAGCGAGCCCAGGTACCCGAGTGCTCCCAGGGAAGCCCCTGTTCTCCATCTCCGGCTTGCCTTCACTGGCCGGCCGGAGTGAACACTGACGGAGAATCAGGCCCTACCTCTGCCTTGCCTTAACCGGCCGGTCAGAATGGAGTCGCGAGAGCTTCGGCTCGGAAAATGTGAAGCGTAAGCGGCGAGTGGGCGACGTGACGGGATTGGGAACCCTCTGAGGGTGCAAATGATCGGCATTTAAAGTCCAGCGACACCTCTCCTGCCTTAAGCCGCTCTGTCAATGTTGTCGCCTAGGTGCACCGTGCGTGCGACCATTTTGAGGGGCCCATTCAAAGAGTTGGCGAGTCACCGTCTGCCAACTTTATGATAAGTACATGTTACAACGTTGTATTGTCCTTCCATAGTCCCAGTTACCCAGTCCACTAGCACCTTATCCCCATAGCCCGATATAAATTTAATTCCATTCCCTGCAATAGTCCTACACTGGCCGCTGGCTCTCCTTGGTCGTACTCTTATAGTGCGGACAGGGAGAGTCGCCGACCGGTGTCACATTACATCTAGATTAAAACTGTGTGAACGGGCCTAGCTACGTGTTGGCTTTGGCCCCACGCATGCCCTCCAAAGATCCGGGATTTAATTGCCCGTGAGCAAGAAGTGCTTTACACAAACATAATAATAATAAAGTTTATTTGCAACTACATTCATGGTACAGATTTACATAGTTTAAAACAAGACAATTCTAAATTGCAGCCGCAATTTAATTAAATTATTATATCTTAGAATAGGCAGAATGTTGGACAGAAGAAATTTACTAAAACCCAGCATGGCAACTATGGCAGGGGTTTTTTCCTACGATAGAAAATAAGTGACAGATATGGGTAAAAAAACCTTTGTCTGTTCCTAAAATAAGTATGTTGATTTTCGATATATCTATTATATTTTTTTGAATTATGTTGAGGTCTTGCTCATAGATTTCTATAAAAACAAAATATAATGTACTAAGATACAAATTCTTTCATTCTAACGAAATATACTTGATATCTTTCAGACCATCTCTAAATTACTAAATATTTAAATAATTTAATACATCGCTTATTATTATATTAATTAGAATAACTAAGTCTCAACTTGTCTAATGTCTATAGTCTGAGTAACAAGTGCCATTTTCCTCAAAACCTGATCTAACGCACCGAAAATTATGATTTTGGTCTCATTCGATTCGGAATAGCATCTAGAACATTCTATCAAAATTCCAAAAGGGGCTGAAAAAAAATGCAAAAGTTATAAACAATTAAGTAAACATAAAAAGAAGGGTTTAGTTTTTTTTATATTTCGAAAACTATTTTAGATAACCAAACAGATCCTTAAAGAGCAGGAAATTTCCCAAAAAAAATCTTAGATCCTGGAACCTTATCAACAATCCTTATAACTTTAATTGAGCGGCGAAAGTAACGGTAAAAACGCGTAGTGCGGGTTTCGGGTGAATTGCCGCGATCTGCCACGTGAACTAAAAAATATATTTTACTGATTAAATATTATTATAAAGAAATAAAATCATAATCACAATTTGTTTCATTGTTATGCTTTTGTTAATTTGTTAATAGTCACCATTTTAATGTTAACATAAAAACGCTGATTATTTCAAAACAAGAAATCTAGAATTTTTTATTATTCTTTTGGGCTAATCTCAAAAGGGCTTAGAAGAGATAGCTGTTGGAAAAATTCACTAATTTTGATTTTTCAATTTTTTATGAACAATCAAAGGCATTCATGAAATTTTTATGTAAATATAGCAATTAGGGTTTTTTCATCAATAAAAATGATTTTTTAAATTTTATTAGTTATAAATAAAAAAATATACAATGTTATCTGGCTTCTAACAATAACAAAACAAAATAGTAACAATAATTGGATATAAAGTACCGTAATTGCTTTATTTACATAAATAATTTTGGAATGACTTTGAATGTTAATAAAAAAGTGAAAAATAAAAAAAATTGAATTTTTTCAACGGGGATCTTTTATAAGGCCTTTTAAGATTAGCTCAAAAGAATAATAAAAAAATCTGGATTTCTAGTTTTGAAATAAACAGCATTTTATGTTAACATTAAAATGGTGACTATTAACAAATTAAGAAAAGCATATTAATTAAACGAATTGTGATAATTGATTTTTGTTAACGGATTATTGTTTATTGGTATGTCTACTTAGTACTTAATTTTTTTTATTCCTTAATATTAATATTTAATCACTTAAAATATTTTTTTAGTTCACGTAGCAGATTGCGGCAAATCACGCGAAACCCGAACCACGCGGTTTTATCGCTACATTCGCCGCTCAATAGCCGCTACAGCTATAAGGATTATTTGTAAGGTTCCAGAGTGTAGGATTTTTTTTACTAAATTTCCTGCTCTTTAGTGATCCATTTTCAAATTTTGATTGACTCAAATAGTTTTCGAAATATTAAAAAAAAACCAAACCCTTCTTTTTATGTTTACTTAATTGTTTGTAACTTTTGCATTTTTTTTTCAGCCCCTCTTGGATTTTTGATAGAATGTCCTAGATGGTATTCTGAATCGAATGAGATCAAAATCATAATTTTCGGTGCATGAGATCAGGTTTTGACGAAAATGGCACTTGTTAACCAGAGTACTAGTGCATGAATGAAATTAATAATAAAAATGAGCGGCTACTTTATTTCATGTTACGTCATAATATATTGCGAAGAACTTTGGCCTTATTTTTAGTTAGATGCATTTTAGATTTTTGAGATATATATTTTAATATTATATTATTGATACATTTCAATTGTCTCTCTCTTTTTTCATTCAAAATATCGCCATCTCATTCACACATAATAAATGGAAACCTAAGAAAAGCGTGGCCTACCAGATTTTATGACGTCATACTCGGGCAAGTTTTAGAACAAAACACAGGAACGCAGGTTACGCAGGAAACAATTATAGTATAACAAAAGTTTTTTTTTTATGAAATAAGGGGACAAACGAGCAAACGAGTCACTTGATGGAAAGCAACTTCCGTCGCCCATGGACACTCGCAGGATCAGAAGAGCTGCAGGTGCGTTGCCGGCCTTTAATACTAGGTATAATAATATATTATTATACCTAGTATCAATATTGTTTAAGAACGTTTTTTTAAATTGGCAATATTTTGTTGTTGACCTGTCACTGTAATAGTTTTGTAACATGGCCCCGCCGCCAAAAACAGCTAATACAGAACTATCACCTGATGCAACCTACTCTTTATAATATGATAAATTACGTTCTATATTATAATATACTAGCTGTTGCCCGCGACTTCGTCCGCGTAGACTTCAGTTTATAGCGCGCGTTACACATAAACTATTTAGCATTTAATATTTATCATTGGTAGGCTTGCTTCGATTCGATCAAATATATATTAGTGATCGATCGAAGTTGGTAGGTTTAAGGTTGCGTCACTGCTTAGATATAGTACTTACTAACTTAATTTGAACAAATGAACAAATTTACGCATAAACACCCCCTTACAACCCCTTTTTCCAGTTTAAAAGTAGCCTATGTCCTTTCTCAGGCTTTAGACTAACTGTATAAAAAATTTCATTATAAACGGTTCAGTAGTTTTGGCGTGAAATCGAGACAGACAGATAGACAGACAGAGATACTTTCGCATTTATAATATTAGTATAGATCTACGGTCGAAAACCGTTTTGTTAAACAGTAGTTAGGTAGTAGGTAGTAGCATCAATTATGTATGTTTAAATATTATGCATATAGGTGTTATCTGTCGTCTGTGTTTACGCATAAATTTGTATATAACGCGCGGATAGGTACCGCAATTTATGTACTAAAAACTGTCTCTAACAATTCCCGTAGTTCTTAAAGTATCTCTATAGGTACCTAACTAGCTGTCCCGGTGAACTCCGTGTCACTTTAAAACCTTCCCTGGACTTCTACGAATATTTTAAGACTGAAATCAGCCCAATGGGTTCAGCCGTTTTCAAGTTTTAGCGCGACTAACACATTTAAAAATACATTTTTATATATAAAGAACATATAGATTTTGTCTCAATCTGTTCATTGGTTTAAGCGTGAAGAGGTACTCTACATGCTTAAAGTACTTAAGTGATTGAGACAACATAAGTAATAGTGATACTTAGGTATTACTTATTAGGTACGCAGTTGCATACAAAATATTACTAGTAGGTTTATATTAAGTACTAGCTGTTGCCCGCGACTTCGTCCGCGTGGACTTCAGTTTATATAGCGCGCGATGTCAACAAAACACCCAAAAACAGCTGAGCAGTGTGCACATAACTTATTTCATTTTTTTTAATTAAACTTTATTTATACCAAATTTTAAAGCATATTTAGCCCCCCAATTACACAACTTTTGCCATAAACTATTTATCATTGATAGGTTTAAGGTTACGTCACTGCATAGAAATAAAGTTAAAAGTACTGAGTTATTTAATAACGTAAAAGAGTACATATTAATAACAATCGTACAATTCGGAAGTTGTTTGTGAGATGTTACCACCTCCTATAGAAAGACGATTGTGTAAGCAATAGCGCGATGTAAGAGACGCACAGCGCCATCTATTATGAATTTTTGGAACTAACTTAATTTGAACAAATTTACGCATTTTCACCCCCTTACAACCCCTTTGTCCAGTTAAAAAGTAGCCTATGTCCTTTCTCAGACTTTAGACTATCTGTGTACAAAATTTCATTACAATCGGTTCAGTAGTTTTGGCGTGAAAGCGAGACAGACAGACAGACAGACAGACAGAGATACTTTCGCATTTATAATAGTAGTATAGATTTTTGTCAATACCGGCAGACGCTCCACAAGGTTTCATATCGACATACAAAATACGTTTACTAAGGGTTTCATTCTTGACATATTTAGATCTTAGTCTGATTCATTCAAGACCAAAGGTGCAATAGTTTGAAAGGAAGCAAAATTCAAGCTGGCCCCATAGTTTGCAAAGAAATGAAAAATTACGGCTTGGAGAAAACCAGTTGTTTGCTAGAACTTAACTTGTAATCTAATAAGTTGTGAATGGAGGTTAAAAACTAAATATATAATATTATGATCCTCGCTGGAGAACCAACTACATTTCCCTAAAGATCGTCCTTTAATATTTAGGGACTCATTAATTATTATTACTTTGTGACTCTCAAGTGGTAGAAAAGTAGAAACACTTACCTGGAAAGGAACTGAAGAAATCGCCAATGTCGGGGCTCCGCCGGCCGGCTAGCAAAATTCTTCATCAAGAGGCCGGGTACCCTTGGAATTTTTCATACAAACGTAATACCAAAATCATTTTCTCATACGAAAATATTTAACATGTTTGAGTTATTTTTCAGTTTAGAATAGTAATTACCTAGGTTCCTGCACAAAAATTTACTTCAAAATATATAAACACAAAAAAAAAAATATTGTTTAAAATTGTTTTTTAGTAAATTTACTACTAAATATTGAAACACTAAAAAATAGAGTAAAACACTAAAAAATATATAAATAAATAGTAAATTTACTACAAAATATTTAATTTATAAAAAATATTTTTTAGTATTTAAATATTTTGTAGTAAATTTACTATTTAATTATATATATTTTTAGTGCTTTACTCTATTTTTTAGTGTTTCAATATTTAGTAGTAAATTTACTAAAAAAAAATTTTAAACAATAATATTTTTTTGTGTTTATATATTTTGAAGTAAATTTTTGTGCAGGAACCTAGGTAATTACTATTCTAAACTGAAAAATAACTCAAACATGTTAAATATTTTCGTATGAGAAAATGATTTTGGTATTACGTTTGTATGAAAAATTCCAAGGGTACCCCGGCCCCTTAAGCAAAATTCCTTTCACACCACAAGTTCACTAAAATATTATTATCTTATAATATTCAGCACAATTCAGTCACTAAACCTCTAGCAAGGTTATTAGATTTATATTTCCGAATTATTATTACCGAGAAAATTTTCTCTCGTTTTTCACCTTCAGAAAGAAAAGGCCAGTATTTAACATTAACAGCGTTGGTGAAATTTTGATTATTAACTCATTTTCATAATATACACACCGGCAAAATTAGAGGAACATAACAAAATTTTATTTTTTTTGAAAATTATTCGCTGTTTTTTATATATTTATTTATTAATTAAATAATTTACGATTAAAAAATAAAACTTACATAAATTTAGGGCATAAAAACGTGTAAAATAGAAAAAAACTGCAAAAATCAAAAATTAAGAAAAATCTTTGAAATTTCAGTAGTAAGTTTTTAAGTTAAATTCTTCATTTTTACTTAAGAAATGCCATGTTTAAAGCGTGTAATGCCTTCTATGGATCTCAAGAGGGTCTGGATACGCCATTCCATGCTTGCATTTTGATTGCCGATCATTTCCTGTGGGATATTCTTCTACTCCTCCAGTAGCGCCAACTCGAGCTTCTGAACACATTTTGGAGCTGGAGTTTTAACTCGTACCGTTCACCCATTGATGTGCCACACGTCCTCAATCGGATCCACATCCGTAGACCGTGCTGACCTCTCCACCTGGGCTACGCCAGCATCATTTAGGTAATAATACCCGATTTTTTTACTCTATGGACGCGCATAAAATTGAAGTTACTGCCTAAAACTGTGTAAAAGCCACAACATGCAGTTCTAGGATGTTTGTGCTATAGCCCTGTACTGTCAAAGTACCATCATTAACAATCATCAGCTCCGTGCGGGCTCCAAATCATATGCCACCCCAAACCATTACGAAGCCTGCATGATAGGTCTCTGTGTCCGTTAAGTTTGATGGTCTATAGCGTTCCTTACGATTTATCCACATTCTTTATCGCCTGTCAACAAAATTTACACAGAGTTTGCTCCCATCACTGTACAGCACACGATTTCATTATACACTTGTTAAATTTTGATGTTCACGCGCAAATCTTAGCCTGGCTCTTTGCGGTCCTGTCTCAAGTTTTGGTGCCCTTGCTGGCACTTTTGAGTTTAATTTAACTTCTTTAATTTTTCTTCTTACTGTACAATCACTTACACGTCCATCTCGGACCTGTTCCGACAGGTTTCGTCTCTGCAAAGCAGTTTGAGGTCGATTTCTTAAGGCTTGTACCCTTACAGGTTTACTCCTGAACCATTGCCACCCGAAATCTGCCTTGTTCTCGTCTCCAAACGTAAGATCCAGTCTCTCTGTAGCGTTGAAAGTTACGATGGACCACGAAAGCCGTAACACCTAAGGCCTGACTGACCGAACGGTAGGTGTGACCTTTCTCTATCGTGGTTACAGCTCTAGCTGTCGTAGATGCTGGAAAATCCACTAATTTTGTATCTAAGCAATGTGTTCTTCCAAAAACCAAACAATCAAATGAGCTGGCATACCTTGCACCCCGCTAAAAACGCCATTCTTATCAGAAACACTTACAACGTCAATCATCGAAAAACACTTAGTAGGGCATAATTACAATAAAAATCTGTTAGCTTCCCAGTTGTGTTCAATATTTTATTTCTTAAATGAGCTTAGAAACTATAAAAAAGGGTTTCACACAGCCCGACCCACTTGAATCCAAGTTGTGGCCCTTTTTACCTATGTTCCGCTAATTTTGCCGGTGTGTGTATATTATGTATAGTTATAGTTAAACAGAAATATAAATAAAGAAGAATATACATACTGTATGGTATTTACTATACAATGCGTAGGTATGTCAAGAATGTAGTATGTGCAATACTAATAATTAGGTATTGGTGAGCTACGTTATTCTATTTTGTAGTAGCAGAATTACCTACTAGACGTTAGTAAGTTGCAACTTTTTAGGGTTTCGTACCCAAAGGGTGAAAACGGGACCCTATTCATGAGACTTCGATGTCTGTCCGTCTGTCTGTCACCAGGCTGTAACTCAAGAACCGCTATAGTTAGACTTCTGAAATTTTCACAAATTGTGTATCTGTTGCCGCTATAACAAGAAATACTAAAAATAAAATAAAGTTAATATTTATGGGCTCCCATACAAGCAACGTGATTTTTTGGCCTTTTTTGCTCGTAATTAATAATGGTAACAGTTAGGCACTTAAATTTTCACAAAATCCTTAATTATATTTGTACTTTAATAGTTAATGATAAAATTAAAATAAAGTAAATATTTAAGGAGGGCTCCCATACAAAAAACACAATTTTTTGTCTACGTTCACAATATAACCTTCTTGCGCGAGTCCGACTCGCACTTGGCCGATTTTTTTATATAGAATCTGCTTTTATAATTTTCTTTTATACAATAGTGAGGCTATAATTTTAACGGACTTTCAAAATGGAGGAGGTGTTAATTGTTATGTTCGTTTTTATGTGTTTAGCGATTACTCCGCCGTTTGTGAACCGATTTTCAAAATGTTTCTTTTGGTTAGGCGTAACATCCCAATTTAATACCACATTCACAGAAGTGGTGACCTGATGAAGAGATCGATTAGAAATCGAGGGAACTCCCCAAAAATGTATATGGAAACATGTGGTGACTTCGGTTTCGTGAAAAGTATTCGATTATGCTACCAACAAAACGTAAGATTTTGCACCGAAGTATATCATGGTTCGGAAGGTGTTGAGGGAACTCCTGACTCTTTACAGATAATAGTTTGGGAGTTTCGACGTTGTTTTAAGAACGGAAAGCATATGCTACAGTGCAGATTATATTCATCATCATCACTACCATATACTATTATAGAACCATGTATCGTCCCGTTTTGACCCTATTATTGGTACTTTTTCATAATATTTTATTATATGTATATGTTACAGTCAAAACTCTTAACCAGTCAAAAGTAATATTGACTAGCAAAATCAGTCAAAACTACTTTTGACCGTATGCTCTAGTCAATAATACTTGTGACTAAAATAACAGTTAAAAGTACTTTTGCCCAATGAAGCTGGTTAACAACTGGCAAATTTTTACTGTACTTATCTGCTTCTTCCACTCATGTCTTCAATTGTGACGGTACGCTATGAAGAAACCATTTTGAGACTATTACAATTAAGTTTATTGTGAATCTTATAATTGTTGCCCATTACTTTTAATTAATATCTTTGTGGGTTAGTGTTACATTAAGAACATAATATAGTTACAGTTTAATGTAACATAAAGTAGACCATCTTCTTACCAGACCATCCCAATTCCCAATCAAACACAGAGCGTTATTTCACACGTAAAAATTGATTTGTTCAGCAAGTTTGACATCAACAGCACGCATACATAATTTATGCTTTTTTCAGATAGCTTGAAAATAGCAAAATGAAGGCAGTACAAAATTTGTACTAAACAAATATGTATAAGGTACATATTATGGGCAATGCAATAGCCCATAATATGTACCTAATACATTTTTTTTGTGTTGAGCGAGTTTTATAATATAAAATTAATAATTATATTAAGTATATAATATTTATCGACAAAACCAATTGAGTCGGGCTTGTCCGGGGGCATTCCACATTGGACAGGTAAAAAAGACGATGTTTCATGTGGTCATATTAATATAATGAATACGTGTATCAAAAAAATATTTACATATTCTTGTATGACTATTTAAGAAAATATAGACTTTGAAATTTTCACGATCTGGTTGACATGAGTCACCTTTGCGGAGCGATTTTGATATCGAGATCTCTAGATATACTACTATGTATTAGTATATTATGATATTTACAATATGATATAATGTTATAAGAGCAGCCACGTGCCGCGTTGAGATCGTTTGTACGGCGTAATGGCCGAAATATTCGCGGCTTAAATATTATGACATACGCTTTATTTTATTGTTACTTAAATCATATAGTTCTTTTAATTATTAATGCAAATTCATTAATAAAGGAACTCAATTTACGTTGGTCCATTTTACCCTATTTACCAAAACGTATGTTTTTTGAACGTATGAAGTAAGTATGCATGTTCTTTTTTGTGGCACACTCAGGAAAACTGATGGTCGTATTCAAAACCTAGCAAGTTTGAGAAGCATTATTAGATCTTGGTCTTAAGAGAGACAATAGGTACATCATACTGCGTTAGCAGTCGAGGCTTTATTTGTAAAAATTAAATCTCACATAAGAACAATAATAATCGTGTCAAGTGTGACAGTGGATATGTAACGTGGGCAACCTTTTATAACGCGTCACAGTCAGAGTGACTGTGGTTCATAGTGGAATCCCCCCTTCACTCCCCCTCTCCCGCTTTTACTCCCCCACCGCCAGACATACATTCTCTCGAGAAAGTACACGAGGTTAAACATTTGGACCAATATTCACAATACACTTTACGTATGAGGCTATACTTAATTTGGGTGAGGTATCACGGCCTCATAAAAATTTGGCGCTAAATAGGGAGAACTGCCATAAAGCGCAAATGACCAAAAAAGGCTGTAAAAGTATACCAATTTTAATGAAATGTAAAAGTATACCAATTTTAATGGCTGGCGTAATAGTCAGTACTCAAGATGCATCTCGGTCTCAAGACACGGTTCAGGCTCTGTGATTGGTTGGCTGTCAAAATTTGGACCAATCATAGAGCCGAACCGCGTCTTGAGACCGGGTCGCATCTTAAGTACTGACTATATTTATACCAGCCCTACAACTGTCATAGACCTAAATGTGTCGTGTAATGAGTCGAGCTAGCGACCGGTCGTGCTCCGCGTTACACACGCAGCAAAAGTAAGATTTTTGCGAATCGCGCGGCACATTGCCGCTGCACGTGACCATGGCGCTCGTGGCCAACGAGTTGCTGGCGTTTATCCAGCACGCCATCGACACTATGGACGAGGTCAGCATCATGCAGATCTGCAAGTCCTCCTTCTCCAGCGAGGAGATTTGCAAGGGCAAGCAGCTGCTGTACGAGACGCTCGGACAGAGCGCGAATATGCCGTCGCGACGAAGAGACGGGACGGAAAGAAGCGTGCAGGACATCATCTCCCTGCTGAAGCAGACGGATCCTGATGAGGTGCCGGCTTTTGTGGCAAAGGAGCTGCACAAGCTGCCGCCCGTCACGCTGGACCACGTCGACGTCGTCAGCCTACTGAAGGACATCAAGATCCTGAAGGAGGAGCTGGCCGGAGTTCAGGGTAGATTGCAGGCATCAGAGTCAACGATCAGTGACTTACGTATTGAATTATCGCAATTAAAAAGCGGTAATTCAATATGTATGTCACCTGATGCCGCATACGTCAACACTCGTCGTGGCGCGGCGGCGGCCACGTTTAGCCCGTCAGCATTATCGGACGCGGACGTTATATAGGCTTCTGATGCCCGAAATAAATGATTTGATTTGATTTGATTAAATTGTGTCGTATGTCCTAAAGTCTCATGATCTGCTCTTAGCTCTATGACTTTTAAACTTTTGATGACATTATTTTTAACAAAAAATTAAAACCGACTTCCAAGGTAAAAACAATATTAACATTAATATGAACTAAAAAGTATTAAATAATTTTTTCTATCTAATAGTGCCTTTTTCCGAATTCGGCTAAACCTCAACTATTTCTGTACTCAATCTTCATTATTTTGAAGTCGGTACCAGATAGCTGAATCTTCAGTTCTCTGACAGAATATTTGAAACTTTTGGAACTGGCACCGACTTCAAAATTATGAAGATTGAGTACAGAAATAGTTGAGGTTTAGCCGAATTCGGAAAAAGGCACTATTAGATAGCAAAAATTATTTAATACTTTTTAGTTCATATTAATGTTAATATTGTTTTTACCTTGGAAGTCGGTTTAAATTTTTTGTTAAAAATAATAATAATTTCACTCTTTTTAGTTACACTAGTAGGTAAACCTTCGCGTATATTTTACGTATCTTATTACAATTTGTTAAGAGTCACAGTTCACACTCACAAAATAATATATTATCAGTGAAGTAAACATATTGTGCTAAGTAATTTAACAATTTTAATACTTCAAACCCCAAGCGGTCACCGGCGATTGCGATAACAATAGAAAGGCTATTGTGTCTCGTTTTTCCACGATCGAAGGATCTTGATAGATCATTCGATCGATAAAAAATTGTATAAACTTGCATAGGATGTAGCGTAGCTACTCATCTAATATATAAAATTCTCGTGTCACAGTTTTCGTTGCCATACTCCTCGGAAACGGCTTGACCGATTCTCATGAAATTATGTGAGCATATTGTGAGGATATTGGTCTGAGAATCGGCCAACATCTATTTTTCATACCAAAAATTATTTATATGGCAAAACAACGTTTGCCGGGTCAGCTAGTAATATAATATAATATTATCATAATTATTGACAGCTGTTCTTGTAATCAAGAATTCAATTTCAAATCCATTCAAATCAATACTTAGTGCGCTATCTATCGATTAATAAGTATAACTAATTAAAAAGACACTTATTGACTTTGTTTTGTTTAAATGCTCTGTTTATTAAAATAACTTTATTTTAATTCTATATTTTGTCTATTAAAATTTTATAAAGTAGTAAGTAAAGTATTCGATCTGTATATAAAGTTTATATTCGATCTGTTGTCTTCCGCCACACACCGCGCGGCGGCGCCGCGATACCGTCGCCTCCGCGGCGCTGACCGCCGTGTATATTTAAACAAAGTGTTGTTATACAGTATAAAATTATTATTATTATTAGTATATCCACACGTATGCCTTGTACTATTATCTATTCTGTGCCATGAGACATTGGTGACCTTAACACGACGTGGTAATGATGAAGACGATGATGATGATGATGATGATTATGATGATGAATATGAGTTGCATAGTAGCATATGCTTTCTGTTCTTAAAACAACGCCGAAACTCTTAAACGTGTATCTATAAGGAGTCAGGAGTTCTCTCAGCATCTTCGAAACCATGGTATACCTTGACCCAATATTTGACTTTTTGGTAGCATATTCTTAGTACACTTCACATAAAACCAAAATCACCATATGTTTCGATATAAATTTTGAGAAGTTCCCTCGATTACTCCTGGATCCCATCATCAGGTCACCACTTCTGTGAACATGGTACCAAATTGGAGTAAAACCAAATACAACACAGCAAAAATTTTGAAAATCTGTTCACAAACGGCGGAGTAATCGTTGAACATACAAAAAAAATAAATAAATAAATAAATAAATACCCACAGCCGAACATATAACCTCCTCGTTTTTGGAAGTCGGTTAAAAATCTTCTGTTGTCGAGAATTTTTTCTCTTAAATACAGTCGCATTATTAATTTTATTACTTGCTAAATGCGTAACATTTAATATTATACAACCAAATATAAAGAGTATGATATAATTGAAATACATCAAGTTTTTGCTCAACACAATTTATCATAATGATACCGAATCATTATACATAATTTCGGTCGCACGAGGAAATCGCAGCCACTTAGTTCGTCAGGTCAACTCATTAGTCGATTTTATACTATTTTAAATACAGTCGATCAAAAATTATAAAGTAGAAAACATGTACTATCGAGGAAATTGATTCCTAGGCAGTTGACAGACCTACGTCATGTGGCCATTCCTACATCGCGCTATCGAAGTTTTCTGAGCGCGTCGGTATAATATATACGACAGCTGAAATGTATCACGTGGGCTTCGGCCTGACCGGGCATACCACCTCGCTCGGTCGGAAGATCTTCCTTTCTGGCGGCCACGCATATTCCCACATGTATCAATTCAATGTTAGCTGTGATCGGTCGAATGTGTTTGACGTAACGCGACCAAATTACTCAGGTCCGCCATCTACCTAGAAATCAACTTCTCTAATAGTACAATATATCGAATAATGTTGCTGAAATTATGTATGCGAAATTTTTCAGTTGTCTATGCCAGATGCATTTCCTAAATCAAAATATGTCACTTTGCGAGAGAGCACTGAAAGTCATTAGGATTGCCTAGTGACTTTCAGTACCTATTGAGGATCTAACGATAAAAACAAATATTTTAATGTTTTAAATCATACTAAATTCGTAATAGTTTGTTAAACTTATACGAAACTAGTCGATTCGAAAATGTAAAGTCGATTATTGCCTTATTAATTTCATCTGAGAAGGACAAATTATTACAATGACAAGTAGCCCGTAGAAGGCTAGCATAGTAGACTATTTGGTTTTCTATCTAAACTGACTATCAGCTTCTACCATTAATTGAGGGAAGATCTATCGTGTTGAATGGCTTGGATGAATCATAATGCCAATATCATCTCGTAGTGACCCTAGTGTAAAGTGTAAAGGTAAAGTTCAGGTGTCACAATCGAGTGACGTGACATTGGACGAGTGAATGACCGTGCGTGTCGTATACTGAGTGAAGGTACGCACACATTGATCGCACCGGGCCGCATTTTACATGCCTTTTCATGACCTAATTCATGTGGGTGTTGTCAAAACGACAGATTTTTTGCTTGCGGAAAGTCCACCATTGTAAATAATAATCATGGAGGCTATACGGACGCGTAAAATATAAATAGGTTATTATCAAGTAAGGATTGCTTCCCGCAAAACTGCTACTATTCTACTTCTAGTGAGTTAATTGTTAATTTCTGTCTGTATAACATGTCAGTTAGTATGAAGCATCGTCAGTCGTAGCCGCAGGGTCTGTCGATCACCGCTACCATAAACACCTTGTCGGAGATAATAACATTCTGTTAAATTAGTAGGTATGTCATAATCATAGTATTTATTGATTCATAACATATTAATTATGTCAAAAATAACATTCTTGTTTTGTAAAGAGTTATAAATAAAGTAAAACAAAAATAAAATGTTTAGTAGATTAAAAACACTCCTTAGGGACCTGAAAATATGCCCAAAAACAGCAGAACCGGAAAGTTGTTTTGTTATGTCTTCCCCTAAATATTTTCGTTTTTTTTCTGAAGTTACAATATTTTTGTAAGGCCGGTAAGAAAGTAACCTACATTGCGATCCTTTTTAGTTTCTTTATAATATATTAAAAGCAAGCTTTTAGCTATTTAAAGCTCTACATCTTTCTTTCTGTTAGTAACTTTTGATTTTATTTAATTTACTTAATGTATTTCAACCATCAAAACTAGCACAGTCTTGCCTAAACATAAACATAATTATAATTCGTTATTTAAGAATATTAGATAATGTACAATGACGTGGGAAAACCGGTGCCATTACTGAAATGTATACAGAGACCATTTAATTTGAATACAATGTATTAGTAGTACACAATTTATTTATGGGTCGAGGGAACTTACGAAAGATGAACCTCTTTGTGAATATCAAAATTGGTTTAAGCGATTTGGCATTGTGAGGTGGGAACTGGTAGGACTGCTTAGGATGTACAGTCTAGGCCACCGCAATTATCCAAATGATCATGCCTACTATTTCATAAATGCGAAATAATTATTAACTAGCGGTCCCGACAGACGACGTCCCGTCACATCTGAAAAGTTGACAAATTGTCAAAAGCGGTGAGATTTCTGCTCAGCGGTTTGTAGTGTGAAGAGTAGACAAACAGACAAACTTTCACATTTATAATATCAGTATGGATTAATGACTTGAACACACAGAAATAAGGTTGAAGGAAGTAACGATTTAGTCATTTACCAAATTATTTACCCACGCATGTAAACAAAAACCGCAAAATTAATATTAAAAGCGCCAACTTTATTTAAATTATGTAATCAAGACTTAATCTACACTTAATACGACCGGCAATTAGGGATTTTGAAGTAGGAAGTCATTTCGTCAGTAGAGATATCCTTCATAAAATCCTATAATTCAGAATCATCATTTTAACGTTACAAAAACAATATGTACACTGGGTCACAATTTCCACACATCGAATGTCGTTTTCAGGCTACCTCGTGCACGTGCGACGATATAGTTTGTTGTACAATCAAAGCATACTATACATTCGGTGTATAGGCCCCCTGATTAATTAAAATATATGCGGATATAATATGACTATGGCTCGTAATCCATGGTCAATTTTGACTTTACACTGATAAGTGCAAACAAATATTAAAAATCAAGGACGCGACGTTTTATCAAATACTAGGTGACGCCCGCGACTACGTTACGCCAAAAATCACCTATTGCACCGTAACCGTATATTTTTCCGATTTAAAAAATATGCTATGTCCTTTCCCGGGACTTAAAGCATCTCCATACAACTTTCAGCAAAATCGGTTCAGCGGTTTGGGCGTGAAAAAGTATAATAGACATAATTTCGCGTTTATAGGTAATATTATTAGTGATGTGTTACTTATTTAATAGTTTAAACTATGTTGGTGGTAAAAATGTACGATTATCAAGATAATGATCGCTTAAAACGATTTCTTCATATCACGCTACATCTTTCTGTAATAAGATCGATGTGCCAACACAATATACTTGTTTCCTTTCGAATTGATCGAAATTTTGAAGAGGAGGAAAAGTTTTGGAGGTTGATGCAATTTAATTAGTTGGTTGGTTGCATAAAAGGGATGTTGCCAAAGTTAAAGATTAGCAGATTTTTTTATAAAATAAAGATATAACGGTAAAAATAAGCATTTCAAATATTTCAGCTTCCTATCTTAACCCTTAACTGGTATCGGGGGTCAAAAGTTACCCCAGGCGTTCGAATTTTCTATGATATCTTTACTAATTAAACATGTACACTCTTCTGATTCTGTGTAATCTCGTTACGTGGGGTAGTGCTGCGGATGACGAACGTACATGGCTGTACTGTTGCTGAAAGCGGAGTTACATACAGTACTGGGGTCAGAAATTACCCCCGATACCAGAAGTGTATGTTTTTTTCAACGGTACCTTGTAATGATTTTTAATATTTTTTTCGATATATAGGGAATTTTATACCAAAATTAGCTTTTAAGAAATAAGTACTCGAAATCTAATTCAGAAACCACCCAGAAAACTATTGTAACAGTCTGCAAAGTGAAATAGTTTACAATCGTAAAGTGAGGAAGGAAGTCAGCTGTTCTAGCGAAATTATCATAGGTACACTTTCGGATTTTTAAAATTCTAGAAGCAAAGAAGGTGTATCGAGTATAACAAGTGCTCATTATTGTAATGTAAAGAATTTTTTTCCAAAATCACATATAAAATATTAAAATTTTACGAGTAGTTTTTGGTTTCTGGTTTTATGGTATAGAGATCATATCACAAAAGCGATATTGCGCGTCGGTTTTCTATGAGACCGTGTTAATTACACCGCACCAAAGTTAATTCATGCCGATGTTCATTCTATGGAAACATAAAAAAACTACAGGTTTTAACTAATAAATATAATGAACTAAATACTGTCCACCGCGCAAAAGCTATCCCTATTAAAATTGGGGTGCCACAGGGCACACATCTAGCCCCTTAACTTTTTACTACTTTCTGCTAATGACAATTTTGCCCTTGAGCATTATGAGTCATGTGATTTTTAAAGCTTATTAAGTTACTAATCCCATAATAATATTATTAAATTCACATAATTTTAAAACAAGGATAGTATAAGGAGTTAGTATAAGTAGCTGAATAATATAATTTTATCTACGACACAGCTTTCGGTGATGTTTTATTAAAACTAATAATGCCCAAGAGTGTGCGCAGTACATAAGAGTACTCACTCATCATTTACTCACATAACCCAGTGGGACAGATGACCGACACGACTGGCGAGAGATAAGCGCAGAACTTTTTACATACCCATCAGACGCATGGATCATCTTGTCAGACGATGACAATGATCAGTCTGCATTGTACTAACTAAACTAGGGAACGACATACTTCCAACGCGGCTATCGTACCCACGACCTCCAAGTAACAACTACGCTAGCCACTGGACTATGGAGGCGTTCTCTTAATATAGTGAATGTAGCTATTAAGTTATGAGGCTACAATAATTATCTCGTAGTGCATCTATTAAATCTATTTTAGCAATTATGTAGGTTCGCAGATTTATTAAGCAATCGTAAAATCCAATTCTTAATATCGATTGTGTGCCAAGGCGAACCGAAAGTCGTAAAGTGACTGAATTTTTGACTCGGAATTACAAAACACACGAAAAAAAATATGATAATATTTGTTTTATTAAAAAGTGAAAATAAATGTTTGCAACACCTGCTTGTTGAGAGTTGAGACAACCAGGCAATGAGTCAGACGAAAGACATAAATACGTCAGCTAAAGCAGTATTAAAAGAGGTATTAAACAAATAAAACAGATACTTTATAATATAAGAAACCTACTATTTCTTGCAAGAAAACACTGTAGTTCACTTTCAAAAAATGACCCGTCTGATATCAGCTTTTTTCAGGCAGCAGGTCATTTTTTGTTCATTTTTGTCTTTCATTTTGCATCTTTCACTCCAAGTGACACATCTAAACACGAAATGAAACATTAGTGCCGAATGAATTCATTATAAGTGAACCGATTCAACTGTGTTGGATATTGTCATCCGGCATCTTTCACTTCCACTTCGAATGAACGAGAAATGAACGGTCTGAACACTGAGAGAACGATCATTCGGGTTCAGTCATTTTGTCTCGAGTCCTGTATACGACGGACGTCACGTGACGACTCTAAACTTCCAAAACTATCACCTATAGCAGGTATCTTAGTACAATCAGAACTTTTTTTCGGTTAAGTGTGCTGTCTCTCATTAAAGTATTTTATTTCGTTAATAACGGAGCAACAAGAAGCAAAAGTATTTCAAATTTATTTTCATCCATTCGAAGATAATAATATGAATCAGGGTCTTCAACGTCTAGTTCTCTCAACAATGTGTTTGAAGCTTCTAATAAATTTCTTCTTTCAATCCATGGTCACGCCCACCACCGTCGAAGTTTTCTGTGTTTCTTTTTTTTTTGTTAACTTTTTGATTAAATGATCACAAATTAAAGTAAAACCAAGACGCGTGACTTCATTCGAGGACATATTAAAAGAAATGAAAAGTGAATGTTCTTTTCTATATCATTCCCTATAAGCCGTGTGAACATAGAATGAAAGGAAAATGAAGCATTCACTCGAGTGAATATTCATCCGAGTGAACCGTCTGATATCACCTTTACCAGTGTGTGTGTCTAAAATACATAAAAATTGTTTTCTTAAAAACTTGTCGTTTCTACTACTGGTTAACTTCTAAAAATTCTTCTAAAAATAAACTGCCGACTTTCAGCAGTCAATCAATCAAAATAACTATTGACCCTAACGCACTCTGTCAGTGTTAAGATAAATACTTCTCATGTATAGGCATTAGTGAACAAATTTGAAAGGTATATTACATAAGCTACTCTAGATTCTCCGTCTACATATCGACGTCCTTTCTCTAATATACGAGGAAAGAGAATCAAATTCTTCCTCGTTTAAAGAACCGAAAGGTAGAGATAAAAATGCAAAATAAAGTAAATATTAATTAGGATTTTCCGTTATGGATGTTATTCAAGCATGCAGTTTTGAATTACAATAAAAGCATTAGAGCAAGCATGGTATTGTATGAATAAATACTAACAAAGAAGAATAATTAATGGTAATGAAACTCATCTCATATTAACATAATATAAATATTGTCGTATTAGAGTTATTAGCTATAATATTATGATCTATATTCTATACAAACAAAAATTAATTTTATATTTTGTTAGTCTCGCTAAAACTCGAGAACAGCTGAAGCGATTTGGCTAATAATTTTGGTCTTGAAATATTTGTGGAAGTCCAGGGTAGGTTTATAATAGGAGGGAAGTCATACGAAGTTCACCGGGCCATCTTGTCTTTAATAAGTATAATTAAACCTCCTCGCGTGCAAGTAATGATCATTGCTGCCGTGACATTGTCATTGGTAAATGGTAACATTATCAAGTGTGTTGATTTACAATGGTAGAGCAGCAGCCACCAGCTACTTGTCCTGTCCCGAAATAGATTAGAGCTATTAGAAACTGGACGTTGCTAGCGTACTAAGCATACATTCCCACCACTTCTATAAACCAGGATCGATATCAGTAGTCAACCATAAAAGGCCTTTGATATGATCTCAGATCACAAAATATGATGAAAGGATGATCTAAAACTGTATATAGGCAACAAATTGAATGAGAAGAAAAGTATTCCAATTTCCCACAAGGTTCAAGATAATAAAGATACTGATCACAGGATAAATCCCATGATTCTATAGATATATAAGAGCTAAATAATATGAATTACTATCGACTGTTAATAACATAAATTCGATCTTAGTAAACCATTACTATGTTGCCCTAGGCCTAGGGCAATAACTAGTAATTCATCTTCATATTTATTATTCCTACACCACATTAACACATATTTTATCTGCCAACTGCATGTTAGCACGTGCTTGCAAGCTGAATAAGTTATCTCATCTTCATTGCAAGTTGAAGGTTTGCGAGTGAACTTGCTAGCGACTAGCGAAGTCGGGGGTCAGAGCGCATCACGACTCACCTTCAGAGGTCAAAAGTACGGAAGATGCCTTTATATAGACCCAGCAATCCGTACCGTATATGGCAAGAAAGTTCCCTAGGAATTTGGAGTGTCAGCGAACTTGTGGATTGCAAAAAAATTAAGGTATATTATTGTGAGTTTTTACTATGTTCAATGTTCATCCAAATAGATAATTTAAATTGAAGTTTCATATGTTATATTACGGATTTGTGTATCTTTGTGAGAATTTGGAGTGTCAGCGAACTTGTGGATACAAAAATTTTAAGGTATATTATTGTAAGTTTTTACTATGTTCAATGTTCATCCAAATAGATAATTTAAATTGAAGTTTCATATCTTATATTACGGATTTGTGTATCTATCTTTTTTGAGGCTATTACTAAGTTGATTTTAGACGGTTTTTGGCCTCAGGTGCATAAAGTTCATAGCATCTACAATGTTTGAGGTTGATCTACATCCCTACAAGGTGGTTTTCCATGATAGAAGTCTCGTATCAAATAAAATTTAAACTAACAATAATAACGGCAGGCATGGGAGGTCAGGTGACATTAAAATGCTTCACATATGACAACAAAGAATTAACACCAGCTGTGTTGGCTTTATCAAGATGAGAAAGATATCTGGATGAACTGCCAACTCAAAACGCATAACCCTTCTGCCGTAATAAAATGAAGAGTAATTACACATTTAGTGTTTTAGATCTCGTCCTCGGAGAAGTAAAAGTGGTCGGCAGATCGGGCGGTATAAAAGCGGTGCGCGCGCGCAGCGGCCATCACACAAGCGCCATGTCCCGTCTGACCATTGTAAGTGGATGCAGTGTTGTGTTGTGTTGTGTAAAGTGATATAGTTACAATTTTCAATATAGTTTAAGTCTGTTTTAAGGCGAAGAATCAGCAGAAAAGCCCAAGTTGTTGTTGCTACGAAAGGATTTTTCTAAAAAAATTAAGATCTGAAATTTTCAAATTTTCAGAAATCTAAATTTGTAATCCCTAATTTCGAGATTAGGGCTTTTGATGTGGATCTTAGTGTTCTAAAAATATTAATCATCAAAGTTTTTTAAGCTTACTTATTTTTTGGATCATCAGTGAGACGTACGCAGTAACCCTTGCCCCAGTCTGGGTTAAAGTTAAATGTGGATTAAATATCATGTTATCTCTCTTATTCTTCATATAAATAAAAAAGGAAGCATGATATTTAACACATTGATATCCTAGTCTGGTGGTGAGCTTAAGTTTCAGTTAGTAACTCCAATTCTTCTTGCAGGTAGCTCTTGCCCTCATCGGGTGCGCAGTGGCGGAGCCCCCAGTGGGCTACAGCTACTCAGCCCCAATCCTCTCCGGCCACAGCTCAGGGTCGGAGCTAAGCATCGGGGGCCACTACAGCCAGGTTCCCGTCGGCTACCAGACGTCAGAGGGCTACCACATCGACCCCCATCTACTGGAGAAGATCCGCCACATCGTCCTGAAGGACGAGATCCAAAATGAGGCCTACAGGTCCGCGCACTCGTCCCACGGCATCTCATCCCACGGCATCTCGTCCCACTACGGCGCACCTGCGCCAGTGTACGGTGTTCCCCACGAGAGAATAGTCGGTGTTGAGCTGGAGTCCCTGCAGCAGGGTATCCAGGTGGCGCAGTACCACCAGGCCCTCGGTGGTCACGGTGGCTACGCCGGCGGCTACTCCAGCGGCTACTCGAGCGGCCTTTCTGGCGGCTACTCCGGCGGCCATTCTGGTGGCTACTCTGGCGGCCTCTCCGGCGGCTACTCCGGCGGCCACGGCTCCATCTCCTACAGTGCCCCCTCAGCCAGCTACACCACCATCAACGTACCCTCAGGGTCCTACGGCATCCCCCCCTCATCGTCCTACGGCTCTCCCCATCATTAACCGACTCGTGATCACTAGCCGTAGCTGTATTATATTTGTTGTTATTTTAAGCTTCTGTAAATAAAAAACAAACTATTTTTGTAAGGTGGAATTTTATTTGGATCAAAAAGTTCTGTGAATGGAGCAGATCGAAGTCGTAATCGTAATCTTAGGTCGCAGGAGTCAAGTATGCACCGCCATAACTATTAACCCACAATCGTAATTTCCTTTTTATTGGCGCTCGCAACGATTGCGTAAAATTAAAATATTGGACTGCGTAAAAACGTGCCGTAAATGGCGCGACCTTAAAACCGAAAGCGATCCTCGATTTCGAAATTCTCGATTCACTTTTTAACTTCAAAAAACAAAAGTCGAAACCCTGAGACACGACACAGAACTGCTTATAAAATTATGTCAATAAGATCAGTGCCTCGTGTAGTTTGGGCTATAGCTACACCTACTAATTAGGAGATTAAACTAGGATGCGTAATGACGTAATTTGACACTAGTGTTACGGTCAGGTTACGTAAGTAACCATTTTAGAGAATTAGCAAGATGCAGCTGCACTTTCTCCCGCGGGCAAAGTTGCGTAACCCCCAGATGCGAATATTCCGATATTGAATCGAATATGATATACATGGGAATTGCTTTCGATTATTCAAATTACATTCTCACGATTATTCCGTCTGAATGTAGGCGTAATTGCAAACATACATTCTAAGTAGAAAAAGTTTTGTCGGAGGAAAAATGTAGTATATTATCTGCATAAGACTAGCGTACTCTGTGACCTAATCATCCTCATTGGTAGGACCAATAACATTAATTATTATTATATAATTACAAACTATACTTCATATTTCTTAATTTATAAAACAAGTGTTCTACATTTTGCTCCAAATTATATTACGTCATCGTAGTCAAGAGGTTGGAAGTAAAAATAAATTAAAATTATTACCTGAGGTTGCGTAACCCGGGTAACCAGTTACAGTACACATGATCTTAATAATATGTGAACCGACAGACGCCGCGCAGACAGCGCAAAAAGGTCTCAAATTACAAGTCAAGTTGTTCCACTTTAAACCTGGTAAATCTTGACATCCGCTCCTTAATTAAAAAATAAGTTTATTTAATGAAGGAGCAACAGCCTAGAATTCTAGATGCTAGAATCTGCTACTTACATATATACTTACTAATATTATAAAGCGGAAGAGTTTGATAGTTAGTTAGTTTGTTTGTTTGTTTGAACGTGCTAATCTCAGGAACTTCTGGTCCGATTTGAAAAATTATTTCAGTGTTAGATAGTCCATTTATCGAGGAAGGCTAGTATAGGCTATATTTTATGACGCTAAGACTAATAGGAGCGAATAAATAGAGGAAAGTGTGGATAAACCGGGGAAAAATATTTGAAAGAGCTTATCTAATGAGATAAGACAAATAATTAGTCCACAAAAAATAGCCTATGATCCTTATGAACTACTAGAGAATTTTTTCTGTTATTTGGGTCAGATAAGAAGTAGATCACGTGAAGGATCATAGGCTATTTTTGTGGACTAATTATTTGTCTGTGAAATATCTAATATACGCGGGCGAAGCTGCGTGAACCGTCTAGTCATAGGATATTTTGAGAACAATACACTAGTTTCAATAAAATTAAATCATAATAAATAATAATACATTCACTGAAACTTAATTTCAAGAACAGAGCTTATCATCACCCATTTTTAGATTTTATGGGTTACATCCTTCTGGCTAACTCCTTCTTTTTCTAACAAGTCTAGTGACCAGTCTACTTCTATTCCATTATTTGTGATGGACGTACTTCACGGTAGATATCCATCGATCATTCACTCCCTTTCTTTAGATTGTTGTCCGACTGGTTCTGACTATAATACTTTAAGCACTGTTGCTAATTTTATGGCTTGAATTGTATGGGATTAGCTTCATTCATCATTATCAAATTAAGCTGTAGCTTTGACTAGATTTTAAATCCGAGGAAATCTTTCAGCGCTTAATTTGGCAGCAATAAAAATAGCACTAGATGTCACACTAGGTAATCCCGGAAGAAAATTTTGCAATATAAATAGTACTCAACCTCCTTTAACGTGATTTACTCTATGGCGTTGCTCATCAAAATGAGTCTTTTATCCAATCCTTCGATCGCGGATTCTTGGAAATCTATTGTTATTCTATTGTTGTCGCGATCACCGGTGCTCTTATTGGGCTTGATATGTTAATTCGGTAGTCCAACAGAAACCTCATAAAACAAATCACTTTTCTTGTTCATAACATTAGTTTTGAATGTACAATACTTATCAAAAAACAGAACTACAGTTAAATTATGTAAATTAAACAATGATATAACAAAATGTAACGAAAATGATGTTATTGCTTGCGAAATATGTAAAACAATGAGCGGATTCCGCCGGCGTTGTTTGGGCTTTCTCCATTCAATGTAAATTAACATTTTTGCATGGATCGAAATTGATGGGATTTATATTATCTACGGACGTATCTTGAATGTCCGGTGTGGTTACTGATGGGAAACAAATAACGTGATAATTTGAATTTTATTGACGGCGTGATTAAATCAATTTATTGGATGAGATACGGCTCAACCTTTGGCACATAAGAAGTTGGTCTTACAGAAATGTCTGTTCTAAGACTGTGATGTCCTTATGGCCTTAGAAATGTTATAGTTTTAGTTACTATTTAATAGTATTTAATTGACTAATTTCAATTATTCCAGTTACTTTGTTTGGACTGTTATAAGTAGTAATAGGTCGCCTGGTTTATACATCATACAGTGTCTGTTGTTTTAGCATAATAAATAATTATCATTGTTATATTTATTAAGTGTTCAAACATAGAGTTTCTTATTCTACTCCAATCCTTTCTTGCAAAATTGTCTATTGCAAAAATATTAGATTCAATATCATTTCATAATTTCATACGATCTATTGCATCCAAAATATTTATCGCAGATCTAGATCATACTATACACTCCGCAATTACCGGGGAGTGAAATGTCGGCTGGAATTGAATCGGTAACCTTTTGTTTAGTCATCTATACCGTATACGTAACCGATTCGCGAATTCCGAAACAAATTGGTAAACACATGGTGAAATTTTCCGATTTCCTTTCGAAGAACTGTATTATGTCTAGTGTCTACTATATCTGTAGTAACATCAGGACAAATTAATTCCACAATCTATAGTTCAGTTTCCACTAAAAAACAGATTTCTACCATAAAGGTACCTACTATTGTCTTTATTGTATTGTCGGTAGTTTAGCTAAATTGTTAAGAGAATTTATTTTCGCCTCATGATGCTGCAAAATAGCAGAGGCCAATGCATTAGGGCTCTCGGTCAATTGAAAAATGTCAGTATTTTCTGTCCATTGCTTATTTGTGTGTGTGCATCTCCTGTACTTTTCGTGTCTAAACTATCACGTAAGCAAGAGCCCTAAATCTTATATCTTTAAACGAGCAATTCTTGCATAAGTATAATATATAATTGGAATCTCGAAATCGGCTCCAACGATTTTCATGAGATCTATATATTATATAAATCTCAAAGGTGACTGACTGACATGTTGATCTATCAACGCACAGCCCAAACCACTGAACGGATCGGGCTGAAATTATGAATTTATGACGTAGGCATCCGCTGAGAAAGGATTTTGATAAATTTCGACCTCAAGGGGTTAAAATAGGGGATGACAGTTTGTATATAAAATACTTCTTAACGCGAGCGAAGCCGCGGGCAAAAGCTCGTTTAGTATATAGGGGGTTTTGGGGCGATAAATCGATCTAGCTAGGAATCATATTTAGAAAATGTCATTTGATTCGTGTTTTATCGAATACCTAGCAAAGCTCGGTCAAATAGCTAGTGTATCATTAAAGAAATTATTGATTATATGAAATGGCGGATCCACGTCATTTGATCAGGTTACGTCAACATCTCTGGTAGCTACAGCAGCAGTTCGCAAGTAGTCAATAGTCAACACATTTATGTGTTACTTACACACTTATGTGCAAGTAACACACTTACGTGTAAGTAAGACTCGTGTAAGTGGTCACATCTTGATCTTGTTACGTGCGGTAAGTGTGTGATGTAACATACAGTCAGCGTGACCAATGGATTACTCTATAACTCTATATTGAACTTAGCAATTACTTATAGAACTTATATGGACTGTCTAGGCTATTAGCTTTTGCAAAACTTCGTTTTCTAAAGTAGAGAAACTTTTTCTGTAATATGTGGTCAATGTCCGTTTATTTATTAAACAATTTCAAGTACATACGCACGCAGATCCAACCTTTAGCCAAAAGATATTTGACATTCTTATTCATCGCATGGTATGAATGGTCGCGTGAGTCAGCAGATTGTGTGTCCTTGAGAGTAACAGGTGAAAGTGCTAGTGGTGACGTCAGCAATATAAATATACTTATGTGCGTGTATGTATAGTTATAGTTTTTAGATCTATTTGATTTTGTGTTTCCCTGTCTTTCACTAAGTTAACATTTATGCTAATATTGTTAAGTACTTTCAATGCTGGGTCACAGCTGGGTACCTATAGCTGTTGTAATAGGACATCAGTCTAAATACCGTGTGTTGTTATTGTTATTTTTCTGTATGTTGTTATTCTGTGGTCTGTAACTATACCTTAAAAAATAAATAAATACATTGCCATACAGTTAGTATATTTTTTTAAATGCATTCAGCGTTATTTTCAGTGTTATAAAAATATGTATTCAGACAAACAAAATGATCTAAAAATGGGAAGTTTTGTCTAGAGACTAGACTTTTATAATTAATAGATATATATTTTAATTACAAATAAGAAAACAGAAATTGACGCAGACAAAGCCTCGTGTAAAACCTAGCAATTATTTTAACGGCGTTTTTTATGAGTCCTAATTTGCGAAAGTCCAATCACTTGAAGCTCAGCCGAACACAAGAGGTGAAAGGTAGCTGCGCGTGCGCACTGACACGATCGACATAATAACCGTTATAAAATACACGAGCTAATTTTAAACAAATAAAATAATACATTTTAAATTGATATTTTTTTTGTTAGCCTTTACTATCCCATTGCTGGGCAAAGGCCTCCCCCAGGGCCTTCCACTTGTCTCGCTCCAGTGCCACCGTTGGCCAGCCCGGCTGGTACGCCTCCAGCTCGTCGCGCCATCTTTTCCTAGGCCGGCCACGGTTGCGTCTTCCATCTTCAGGTACCCACTCTGTCGATATATTTGCCCAGCGGTCGGGATCCCACTTTAGTTTAGCCGCCTTAACTCGTACGTCCATGATTTTTGTTTATGAGCGCAGTATTGTGTTCCTTAATTATTTTGTCCAGAAGATTCACTCCCAACATACTGCGCTCCTATGACATTCATAGTGTGTATAAATAATATTCTATGTTGTTTGTTTATTTATTTATTTAGGACCAAAAACAGTTTTGCATTAGTAATAACAATTGGTTTGAACATTTAAAATACAAGCTACATGCAATAACTAATTATAATTGGTCACAGCGTGCAATTAACATTCTAGAGTAAACATAACATTGAGATTAAATTAATAAATTATATAAAATCAAAGATAAAAGCTCTTAAAAACTAAATTATCATAAGTACAGATATAAAATAAAAGATAATTAAAAGTTACAATTAATTAAATTAAGTTAAAATAACAATAAATATTAAAATAAATTAAGTGTAAAATGTTTTTTAAATCATTAATTAACAAATTAAAATTATTTTTAAATGAAATGTGGTAATAAAAAATAAAATAAAGTAAATTCTTGATTAGAATAATTACTTAATACAATTTATGAAGTCAAAATTTGTACAATTATGCTAACCTGAAACGTGGTTAAATTTCTGTAGTACAATAGTTTTAATTTTGGAAAGGCTATCAAAAAAGACATCAATTTCGTCTGAGATGCTATGTTGTTTATATATTTTCGCAACAGGGCTTTTGCAGAATGACCAATGACGAGAAGCAACCGCTTATAGCCATTTCACTATGCTCTGTTTTGGTCCTAAGTCCTAATATAAACGCATTGCGCAATACATAGTTGAAATAATTAATTTTACTATTCATACATCCATATACTTAATAATATATTTACTCAATATATATTATATTAATGCCAAAGTGTGTCTGTCTGTCTGTATGTATGGTACCTCTTCACGCCCAAACCACTGGACCGATTTAGCTGAAATTTGCCTTGGAGATACTTTGAGTCCCGGGAAAGGACGAAGGATACTTTTTTTCATGGAAAAGTATACGGTTCCCGTGCGATAAACGAGTTTTGACGCAACGAAGTTGCAGGCGTCATCTAGTCATTAAGATAATATAGTATAATTATAGTTAGCCGTCTGTCTGTTTGAAGTGGTCTCTGGTCGTTTTGCATCGTTGGCGGACAAGACGAGACTCAGTTTCGTCCGGTCAGGTCTACAAAAGGCATTAAAACATGAACACATACAGCCAATATATTATTATGTCAACTCCGTTACGCCACAACTCGTTTATCGCGCGGGGACCGTATTTCGGATTGAGAAGTATCCTATGTCCTTTCCCGGGACTCAAAGTATATCCATGCAAAAAGCAAAATCGGTTCATCGGTTTGGGCGAGAAGGCCGAAGAGGTTACAGACAGACAGACAGACACACTTCCGCATTTATAATAACTATTAGTATGGATTAGATACAGTTATAGTACGTCGCTGGAACTATTTATTGTAACCAGACATGCTAGAACTGCTCTTTCAATACCTAGCCTTTAAACCAGCCTTAATTTTCGTGTCAGTTAATTTGTCTCTATTTTACCTAGTAGTGCTTAAGTGCCTATGCAAAATGACACACAGAATATCTGCTATACCATGACGTAACTGTTACAGTTAAAGCCGCAAGTCGCGACCTTTGGTGAGTTAATCACCGGTGAAAGTCATCACTCTTACCGCCTTCAATGGATGTAATAATATATCGATTAAATCTGGGAGGTCTGTTCAGTATTGAGAACCTACTTACTTTAGAATGTCACTAAATACTTAAATAGATATTGTCATTGGCCAATGACCGGTGTGATCCTTACAAAGTATCTATGCATGTCAATGAAAATTTATAGCTCCAACTTGGTGCCCAGCATCATGTTTCTTTTTGTTATTCTCAATCACATAATGCACAATACACAAGGGAACTTTCTTTCATTACACTCAGCGTACGGATAATTTAGGACTTACAACTTACCAACATCGAGATCATGCGCTGGCGCACTTACTTAACTGTATTAATATCTTAGCTATTAATTATGTTATTCAACCATTTAAACCAGTTGGTCATCTCATATTTCATATTTCGCAATCATCCACATTCCACTCTCTTATCCTTGGTACAATTTGTATCACAAATATATACCTGAATGTTAAATTTGTCTCATTATGTATCGATGTATATCTTTGTGAAGCTTCGATAAAAAACCAGATTCAGCACATACACCGACTTTATTCTGTTGATTATTATAGTATGCAAAAGTGTAACTGGACATCTTTAAGTATGGTCCCCCTTTTTTTAGTGGAACATACAACACAAGTTTCACAAACAGTTGAACCTACAAAATTTGGTATGGAGGTACCATAATGGGCACGGCCTATTTTGCCCACATAAAATTGTACGGTTCCCGCGAAAATCAAAAACCTAGGACAACGCATTTGCAGGCAATATGTAGTGTATAATATGAACTAGTGCAACATAATATACGAACTAAGTGAGTTATTATGTTATTACTTATTACGTTATGTCTGTCGAATCCGTGCTAACTGCTAACCGTGAAAAATATACTAACGCCCAGCGCAAATATCAGTCGAACATAAAATTTTGCTGATTGTCTTTGCTTTACAAAAAATCCTATAAAAGGCGGACAATGAAACTAAAATCCATATCCACACTTAATAATATTATAAATATGAAAGTGTGTATGTCTGTCTGTCCTCTGTTTGTCTGTTACCTGTTCACGCCCAATTCCCAAACCACTGAACTAATTTTGCTGAAATTTGGTATAGAGATAATTTGAGACCCGGGAAAGGACAAAGTATATTTTTCATCTCGGGAAAATATACTTACCGGCACCAGCTAGGTCATATTCGTAGTTTTCATGTGTTCGTTAATATGACGGAATTGATTCTAACTTAATAATATGCTAATAATTACAAGCTTTAGATTTACTGATTGCTGTGCTTAACTGAATTATCTGAAAGTATATTACGTATATTGTCCCTTGCCTGCAAACATATTTAACAGGTGAAAACCTTAGGTCTCATGCAATAAAATATCTTATATAATATTTTGTCTACAGTGTGCATCACCTCTACAAGCACTCGTCAAAGACACAATCAACTCCGAAATGTGAGTTAAAAACGCTGTGAAGACGCAATAATGACGACTATCTCTAGGTAATAACTTAATAACAGAAATATCTACAGCCGTATTACTTTTACTGGACACTATAGCTTAAGTAAGGCGAGGCACAAAACTTTTAAATGACATTATTTTGTTATCCATACTTCCATATTAATCTTTTTGCTCTTCACAGAGCAAATGCGGTATATCTATCGGGAAAACAACTTTTTTAAACCTAATTGTTGATGCAATATTGTTTGTATTTGACTCATGCCAATGTCTGAAGTTGCCTGAATTTCGCGGTATGTCACATGTCGATCTTCCTCAACCAGCTTACGCACAGCATCAACGTTTTCTTGGGTGACTGTAGTTTTTGGACGACCTTGACGGGGATCATCACTGAGCTTGACAAGTCCACGTTGAAATTCAGAAAACCAGCGATAAATTGTGGTTTAGGATGGGACTTATCACCAAATGCAGAAATCATCCGGTCAACACCCTGTTTTTGTGTTACGAGTAAAACAGTACAGGCACGTATTGCTATAAGTACCTACTATGAATTTAGATTGAATAAAAGTTTCCGGCTTTTTTATACGAATGTCCGGCCAGGCTGCCTATTTTGTCCGGCTTTTCGGCTTAGCAGCCTGGCGGCTTAGTATGTATTATAATATTATGACAAATAGATCAAGTAGTAATAGGCAAGTAACACCTCCAATACCAGTTGCATTAATGATGTTGAATTATAATGATAAATGATTCCAAACCTCTCTCTTAACAGTGATCACCAATTCATCACCCTGATGTATCACCATCATGACACCATAATGACGGCATAATGATAGCTGACCCGACCCGACTTCCTTCTATTGTGATAGATCATGCAAAATTACATGTTGCATATTGATTCAAATCTTTGGGAAAGGATAGAAAGTTGTTACGATCCTAATTCCTAATATATACAGAATGTCCCAAAACTCAACGAAAATCTGGGTCTGGATGAATGGCCAAGTTACACCAGTTCCGGGAAAAATAAAATAAAAATTCCATATCACTCAGTTTAGCGATAATAGAGAATTTTGTAAAAAAAAGTCGAAATTCGACACGCTTGGTCGCATTTTCAAGTCCTCTGATCACCAATGTCACAATTTCGCTGTAATTTTTTTAGAGATCTTCATTAACGATGCTATTAATCGCAACTACGAATTAATGCAAAAAACATTGTTAATTTAATAAAATAAGTTAAGTTTCAGTGAGTCATGGTTCACAAAAATATTGTTAGTTAACTTTGACACTTCATTTTGAAAAAAAAATGTACTACCCTTGGCAAGTTATGTCAAAAGTTGGCGCATTTTATCGAGATTTAAAAATGGTGCAACACTAGCCACTTTTCTTGCCATTAAAATTTTTATTTCTCATTTTTTCCAAATTGAGCTCATTTTGAACAACTCAAGATTAGGAATTTTTGTTACTAAAATTTGTTTTTTTTTTGTTTCTGGTCTGAAATAAAATTATTATTTTTAGTAAAGAGGTAATTCAGTCAGTTAATAACCAATCTTATTGTAAAAAGCATAATAATAATTAATAAAATAATGAAAGAACCGTCGTAAAACTTTTTATTTAATTATTCTCCTTAAACTACAGTCAATGTTCGAATTGTTTGCCTCCGGCACGAATACAGACTCTGCAACGCCTTACAAAAGACCAATTGTACTACAGTAATTTTCTTTTTTTCAAAATGAAGTGTCAAAGTTAACTAACAATATTTTTGTGAACCATGACTCACTGAAACTTAACTTATTTTATTAAATTAACAATGTTTTTTGCATTAATTCGTAGTTGCGATTAATAGCATCGTTAATGAAGATCTCAAAATTAAAAAAAATACAGCGAAATTGTGACATTGGTGATCACAGGACTTGAAAATGCGACCAAGGATGTCGAATTTCGACTTTTTTACAAAATTGTCTATTATCGCTAAACTGAGTGATATGGAATTTTTATATTATTTTTCCTGGAACTGGTGTAACTTGGCCATTCATCCGGTCTCAGATTATCGTTGAGTTTTGGGACATTATGTACAGCCAAATTTCACAATAATGACGTATGATCTATATTCTACACTAACAATATTATAATTTATAATAAACTAGACGTTCCGTGCGGCTTCGCCCGCGTAAGTTAGGAATTTCACGGAAACTGTGCATTTCCCGCAAATAAATAGCCTATGTCTCACGTGGTCTACTCTAAATCTGTGCTTTGGCACAGAAATTAAATTAATTAAATTAAATTAATAAAATTAATTAATTTATTATTTAATTAATTTTAATTAATTAATTAAATTCTCAAAAAATATTTTTCTATATTTTTTGAGAATTTATTTAAGTGAGAGCTAAAATATAAAATGCATCAACAAATTAAAGACTTTTTCTAGTCTTTGAAATATATTTAAACTTCCTACTTAAAACCAGAAAAAAATAGGGTGCTTCAAATCTCACGTACATACTAAAGACGCATGCTGCGACCTATGTTTCAAAAATGCTTACCTGAATACAAAAAATATCAGTTCTTAACCTAATTTGTATTTTTTTCCTTTAAGTATGTTTTAGCAAATATAATTAATGAAAAAAAAAATCAATTTTATTCTCTAAAAACCTAACCAAAATAAATAAAATACAGATTTTCTTCGAAATATCAGTGAAAAGTATGTGCTACATTTTCAGAAAATTTAATAAAGTACGAGTAAGAGCTAAAAAGTTATACACATTAAGAAATAGAAGGCTTTGTTAAGCCTAAAAAATAATTTTAAACTTCATATTTAAAACCGAAGAAAAATAGGAACGCCATTTACCTGGCGAGGCACACAACTAGCACATTTGGAGGTATGCTTATCTACATACAAAAATATTAATTTTAAATCTAAATTACATATTTTTTCAACTTATTTTCTTTCTTTGGAATATAAGCAACGATACAAATCAAAAAAATAATAATATATTTTATTATTTTGCTATATATTTAAAAGATAGAAATATGCAAATTTTCTTCAAAATTTTACAGTTTATGAGTTTACTTGAAGTGGAAGAGAATAATTCAAAAATCAAAAGCACAACTTTTCAATAGGTAAACTTTATTATTTATGTTATCAGCTACACATTCCTTTTTTTCTTTACAATTTTCATCCACTATTGCAAAAATCGGAGGTTGGCACGATTTTTACGCTCTGGGAACTCCACTATAAGTGTAGATGCAGAAGTACTACTGTCTGCTAGCCTATCTCTTCACGCCCAAACCACTGAATCGATTTTGCTGAAATTTGGTATGGAGAAACGTTGTGTACCAAAATATATAAACAAGAATCCTGTTCAATCAAAAATTGCTAACTTTCTTATTATAATTTATAGATACATTTAAATATGTATCATCAGGTGTAATTGCATACAAAAATTCACGATCATCACCATTATTCATTTTATTCATTACTCTATGTAACAACCTTACACCTCATCTAAAATCGTAATTAACAACTTTGAAATCATTCTAAATAGATTTTATTGCGTACAACATAGAGTGTATTTTTGTGTGCAGGTGCAGTGGTTACGCAACCAGTCTCAATAAGGAAGAGGCCGAAGAGGCCGGTTGCGGGCACCCTGGTCCCTGGAAGGCCAAACGATGACCGAATTACCGACGCGAAAACACTTTAAATGGTCGCTGACATTACTAGAAACGTGCGAAGGATTCCAAGTAAACCAGGGTTGTCACCTGGCAGTAAATTTTAAATTAAAAAATAAAATTTTCAGCTTATCTTATTTTTATATAGGTATGTATTTATTTATTTACTCTCTTCTATTCTTATTTCTTATACTTATAAGTCTCAGAATAGAAGAATTTAGTAGGATTTAATAATTGACAATTGTTTAAAAGAAAATTATAAAAGCAGATATTCTATATTTTAAAAAGTTACAACTTACTAACGCGAACGTCTAGTAATTTTGCCACTACAAAATAGAATAACGTAGCTCAATAATCAATACCTGATTAAATATTATAATTAATATTGCACATACTTACTATAATATATTCTAAACATACGTATTGTCACGTATTGTATTTATATAATAAAGACCACACACTACCCAAGCAGCAACCAAGCGTAATGAACACCTAAAAAGCAGCCAATATAGCACTTAACGCTGTTTTAGAGCTGTATAAGATCGTTGAATAGATATTGTAGTATTATAATGTCGGTTTAGGAGTAATTATTCAGTTCTAGCTGTATTATGTCTGTATTAAGAAGTCAAAGTACGCTTAAAGTTCTTAATCAGTGTATCAAAACTGTCATGTAGAGCTTTAAGTTTCCTGTAACGCTTTGATCCGAATTTTAGTATTAAAGCTGTACAATAGCTGTATTATGCATACCGTCACTTACTTAATACAGCTTAGAGCTGTATTATAGTGGTCCTCAAATCTTATTTCTGTATTACGGAGTAGCAGAACTCTCTTCTACAGCTTCTTTTTTATGGTGTAATTGTACATCCTTTTACAGACTAAAGCTGTATAATTTTTCTCTTTAAGAGTAATAAACAGCAATAATAGTAAATTTATTCCTTTATACAGCCCATCAACCGCTAAAAGCTCAATTTTGCACACCGTCACTTACTTAATACAGCTCTAAGCTGTATTTTGGTGGTCCTTAAATCTTATTTCTGTATTATGGATTAGCCAAACTCTCTTCTACAGCTTCTTTTTATGGAGAAATTGTGCACCCTTTTACAGACTAAAGCTGTATAATTTCTCTCTTTGAGACTAATAAACAGCAATAATAGTAAATTTATTATGCCCATCAACCGCTTAAAGCTGAATACTATATCCATTACCTACACAGTACAGCTATTAATGCTATAAGACCATCAAAATAGAATTTAGGCTGCTTATCAAATTGTCGCCATTTTATCAATTACAAATCGAAGATTACGAACATGAGTTGAGAACATGATTACGAAAATTAGACTAATGTTATTATCAATATTTTTAGTTTGTCCAACAACCTTCTATGCACCAACGAGGCTCTACGTCCATTAATTCAAACTTTTTAATTTCTAACCTATAAAAACCATATTTACAGTAACCTTATTTAATATCTCTTGATTATTTTGCTGGCGCGTTTATTTTTTATTACAAAACATATATATGACCACAATAAATTTATTTCTGCACGATAATGCACTGTATCCTGCCCCCATCGAATCTCCTTAAACACAGCGTTTATAATATTATGTTACTTCAATCAACAGTTATTATAAACGCCATCATTAAAATATATCTTGATAAAATATACAGAATGGAATAATTGGTGTGTATTGGTTTCTTCGTACACCATAGTACAGCCGAAAAACAGCTATTATACAGCCTATTTTTGCTTATACAGCTACTGTATAGCCAATATAACGCAAATGCTGTATAATTTGTGCCCATTTCAGGGGTATAAGGGCTGTATAAGCGCTTATACAGCCTTTATGCAGCCTGGAAATGCAGCATTAAGAGTATAAACGACCTTTAATAACAGCTGTTATATACAGCTTGTGATGCTGCTTGGGTATGTATAATGTATATTCTTCTTTATTTATATTCAGTGTGTAATGTGTCGAGCTAGCGGACGGTCACGCTCCACGTTATGCACACGCAGCAAATATTAATTATTAATTAATATTTTCGCGAATCGCGCGGCTGATTGCTGCTGCACGTCACCATGGCGCTCGTGGCGAATGAGTTGCTGGCGTTCATCCAGCACGCCATCGACACAATGAACGAGATCAGCATACTGCAGATCTGCAAATCCTCGTTCACCAGCGAGGAGATTGTCCAGGGAAAGCAGTTGCTGTACGAGACGCTCGGCCAGAGCGCGAATATGCCATCGCGTCGGAGGGATGGAACCGAAAGAAGCGTGCAGGATATAATATCCTTGCTGAAGCAGACGGATCCGGATGAGGTGCCGGCTTTTGTGGCGAAAAAACTGCACAAGCTGCCGCCCGTGACGCTGGATCACGTCGACGTCGTCACCCTCTTAAAGGACGTCAGGTTCCTGAAAGAAGAGTTGGCCGAAGTTCGAGGTAGACTGCAGGCATCAGAGTCTACGGTCAGCGATCTACGTAATGAATTATCACAATTCCAAAAACAAAGGGAAAAAGGAGGCTCCCGCAAAAGAGTGTCCTCTCTCCAAAAAGGACCGAAAGTGCGATGATGACGGGTTTATAAGAAAGGAGAGGAAGAAGAAGAAACCCGTCGTCCGCAACCATCGCGGCACCGCACCCGAAGGACCCGAGCAGCTGTTGCGGCGTGAGACTCCCGCGATGCCGCTGTACGTGTCCAGGCTGCACTGATCCACGACGGCCGAGCAGGTCGTGCACTACATTAGGAGCAAGACCCACTTCGTCCTGAGGGTCGAGCGTTTGGAGTCCCGCCACAAAGTCAATTTCAGCTCCTTTGTGGTGAGGGTCCCGACGCATCATTTACCGATTGGAGTCGTCTACAGGAGGTTCCAAGGACGACTTCCGAACACGTCGCGCCCCACGTCGCAGACAATACGTGTTTAGTGCTTAATGTTAGTTTTAGTTTATATATGAAGGGGTCAGGGGAAAAACAGCTTTCGTCACATAATAAGCAAACTGAGATATCATTAATTAAAGGCTAAGATCACAAAAATAAAAGGGTATTTTGAGCCATATAAACAAGAACACTTTTTCACATTGACTATATGTTTATTAGTGATGTAACTTTAATTATTTTTATTTACATCATTTAGTAGTTATAATTAAAAAAAACTTTAAAGTCAGAATTATCAGGAATAAAACATCCATTGTCCACCAAATTCAGGGAAAAAACAGCCAATGTCACTTGATACTTAGATCACAAATTTATTTCTAGCTCTAAATTGAGCCTACGAATCACAATAATTAGATGTGAATAAAATGAAATAACTGAATCCTAATAATTTAGCAAGTTTATACTTTATACTTGAGTTTTGAATAGTATGTTTTTGCTGAAGGTTTACAATATTTTGATAATGACTAAATGTCTTGGAATTTTGTTTTACTTATTGGTTAAATTAACACAATTATTCAAATTAAAGAAGCAGAAAATATAAGAGTGGATTGCACGAACTAACTTTAACTTAGGCTGCGTTGCACCAGAGGCGTGGTTAAAGTTAAAGTTAAGGTTTAAGTTAAATATGTCGTCCTTTTAGCTTTAACTTTAACCTTAACTTTAACCGGAAAATTTGACAGATGTCGTATGAGCATATGAGGTGTTTGGACGCCATATTTAACTTTAACCAGAGATTTGACATTTTGCACTGTTGTCAAAGTTAAGGTTAAAGTTAAGGTTACAGTTAAAGTTAAAGTTAGTTCGTGCAATCCACTTTTACTGTAACTTTAACTTTAACCTTAACTTTGACAACAGTGCAAAATGTCAAATCTCTGGTTAAAGTTAAATATGGCGTCCAAACACCCCATATGCTCATACGACATCTGTCAAATTTTCCGGTTTAAAGTTAAGGTTAAAGTTAAAGCTAAAAGGACGCCATATTTAACTTTAACCTTAACCTTAACTTTAACCACGCCTCTGGTGCAACGCAGCCATAATCACAAATTTATCACCAAACGGCAAACACCAAACAACCTCAAAATATCAAACTGTCACTGTCATTGACCATGGACAATGGTTGTTTTTTTCCTGAACGTCTTAGACTAAGTATATTTTTACCCAGTGCCCATATTTTAAAAACGAATTATCTCAGTGACTTTATATGTTTTTGCCCTGTATATAATTGGCAGACTAAAGAGACGGTAATATATTCCCAGTTTGTATTGCCAGGTGAAAAAGATGAAAATTGGACAAAAGTTGTTTTTTCCCTAACCCCTTCATATTGTTATGTATGTTAGTCTATAAGGTATATATAATATGGGCCAAGATGCCTGAATTAAATAAATAGATAAAATAAATATATTTCTCTTTAACTATACTATTATGAAAATGAGTAACACAAATCCAAATTTCACCATCGCTGTTAGTGTTTACTGGCTTGTTAAAATACTGGTCTTTTCTTTCTTAAGGTGAGAAACGAGAGGGGCAACAAATAATAAAATAATTATTACCCATTACAGTAATCAAACTTTGATTATCAAAGTACACTAATTAATGCTCAATCTTAAATAAAACTGCCTTACTGCATAATGAAAAAATACGAGGTCTGCTTGTCGTCGTCTGACAATGAAAACGACACATAACAGACAAGGACAGCGAACCTTACAGTTTACACGTCATGTAGCTGCCTGAAATCTAAATACCTTCATTGGTAAGGAGGCAAATCATAAATTTCTCAGAATCGACAACCCTATAAGTTAGATCATAGTCACACATTGCATTAGTATTCACCTGCACAAAAAAAGTAAACACAGATTTAGATTTTAAATTCGGTCTTCAGAAATTAATTACTATCAAAGTTTTTCAGTGTTTAAACATTTTATACGAGGGCCTTTCCAATTTCCACTCCCTAATTTTCCAAATTCAAATATTGTCGTCAGCGCGTGCGTCCCGCCCGCTAACCAATCAGAAGCGCGGAATCAAGAGAAAATTAAATGGCCGCCTGTAGCGCCTCGCGTGTGTTTTTCTCTGAAAGAATAATTCAGAAAAATAAATTTAATAACCTTGCTAGAGGTTTAGTGACTGAATTGTGTTCAATAATAATATTTTTGTGAATTTATGGTGTGGACTCGAGATGTTAAGTTCTTGTGGTGTACTTGAAGAATTTTGCTAGCCGGTCGGCGGAGCCCCGACGTTGGTGATTCCTTCAGTACCTTTCCAGTAGCCGTAACATGGCGACCAGCGGAAATGCGAAAGTATAGACAAACTGCTGAGATAAACTTAAGGCGCAGTTCCGATCTTTTTTCGTTCCGAAAAATTTAATTAAAATGCCACTTTGTGACAGACTATAGTCACAAACTGTGGAGATAAACTTAAGGTGCCGTTCCGATCTTTTTTCGTTCCGAAAATTCAACTCCGTGTACGAGGTGGGGTATGACATACCCCAGCGCTAAAAAAATTGATCGCATTTTTAAAAGAATAAAGTATGCGAGTTGGTTTCCTCAATAGCTGCAAATAAGACGTTGCTGCTTTAATTCCTACCAAATATTCAGTCCTATGTCTATCACCAATTATGTTACATGTGCTTAAAGTGCGTCTGGGTATCACATATCCCACCTAGTACAGCACGTAGCTAAAAAAGTAAGCGTAACTTATTTTCTTTTTATTTATTTATATGTTTAATTTGGTGTTTAACTTGATGAAATATTGTTTTCTGGTATAAGTTAATTGTTAGACATGTTTCGGTTATCGAAAAAAAAATATTTTACGAGCACAGACTGAATAAGATGATGATTGTGACGCTGAGCTAATGAATTCCAAACAAGAATCGGCTGGTGATGAAGATCAAATCAGTGATACCGGATATACTAATAGATAGGAATACTGGACAGTGGACACATTTGAAAAAATACAATATGTCAATTTTATGTATTTCACATACTAATTTTTGGGTCTAAACTGCGGTCTAAATAACTGTCAATATTACGGAAAGTCAAGTGACCAAGATCTAGTTCATATTGTTTATTTTGAATTGATATTATAAATAGGTTAAAACTAGATATACTATAGTCTCATAAATTGAGAAGAATTGTATTGTAATAGGTGCCATTTGATTTTTGTACTGAAGAAAAGATTTCATAGTTTTTAGTTTGAAGAAAAAGTCAAGTTTTTGTACTTTTGCTCATAAAATGTATTTTATAATGTAAAATTGAATTTATTTTAATTAAACCAATTCATTATTAGATATTTAAACATATTACTTATTATTTTACAATCACAAGGAACAATTTTTCGGATTTAACTGCCTTTTATTGTTGGGGTATGTCACACCTCACCTAGTACAGCATGGTGAGATTAGTCACCTAGTACACGGAGGGTTAAAATGCCACTTTATGACAGACTATAGTCCTAAAAATTCAAATAATATCCTAATTTATGACATATACTATAGTCTGTCATAAGTGGCATTTAAATTGAATTTTTCAGAACGAAAAAAGATCGGAACCGCACCTTAAGTTTATCTCCGCAGTTTGTCTATACTTTCGCATTTCTACTGGTCGCCGTGCTACGGCTACTGGTAAGTGTTTTTGCTTTTCTACTACTGGAGAGTCCCTACCTAAGTATTGAAGGACTTTCGGGATCTTTAGGGAAATGCAAACTTTGCCTCTTCAAGAATTATACTTTTAATTTTTAATCTCAATTCACTATTTAGATTACATGTTAAGCCGGCTGTACACTCTCGCCGAGACAGAGCGAGGCGGCCCGAGTGCGAGAGTGTAAATGGGTGCGCTCGCCTCGTCTCGCCTGTCTCGGACCCTCTCGGTCCGTTGTCGGTATTTTGCGCCCGAGACAAAGGGTCTCGCGAGGAAAACGAGCGCACTACTGTACACTCTCGCGTCTTTCAGTACTAGTCCCGCCATTGGACAGTGTAGAACAGAAAAATAACAATAATAAACGTCATTATCAGTCATTATCTGTGAGAAATAAAATTAAATATGATTATAAATCTTTGGATTACAATGATATCTTTCGATGCATGGTGAATGGTGAATGGTCGTTTTCGTCCATCTTCTCAGAGTTCTTATCTGCGATTGAACTAAGCGAGAATGTACTATCAGAGAAGTTGATTCCTATGCAAATCGGGGACCTAAGTAGTTTGGTTGCGTTGCGCCAAACCCAGGCGACAGATCACAATTAACATTGAATTGACATATTCGACCAAATAACGTTGGTCTATCAATTGCATAGGAATCAACTTCCTCGATGGTACATGATCGCACTCGGGCAAGGGGCTCTCGCACGAGACTCTCGCCCGAGAGCTCTCGGCGAGAGTGTACAGCGGGCATTAAGTTTTAGCAAACAACTGGTATTCTCCAAGCCGTAGTTTTTCATTTCCTTGCAAACTATAATAGGGCCAGCTTCTTTTTTTGCTTTCTTTCAAACTATCACACCTTGGATCTTGTAGACACAATGACAAGAATTAAACACACGCATTTTGTATGTCAATATGAAGATTAAAGCCTTCGACAGTATATTATAAGTTTATGCCTTGTGGAGCGTCTGCCGATTTTGACAAAAATACTTAACATAAACAACAAGTTATATTTTTTATGCGACCGCGGATGTGTCTTAATTGCATCTTCATGCTTGAACCAATGAACTGATTGAGACAAAATTGGGTATTATATAGAGATATTTATAGAACCGGGAATTGTTAGGAACCATTTAGGAACAGTTTTTATTTTATAAATTGCGGTATCCGCGCAAAATACACATTTTTGCGCGAACGAATTGCCAGACATAAACATTAAACACCTATTTCAATATTATGCATAATATTTAAAGTTTAAACATAAATCATTGAGCCGACTACCTACTGTTTGACTAAACGATTTTTGACCATATAATAGATAAGTATACTTATTATTATTAAATATATCATATTAGGAGCAGGTTGCATCAGGTGATAGTTCTGTATCAACTTTTTCGGCGTCGCGTCGGGGCCATGTTACAAAACTATTACATTGACAGGTCAACAACAAAATATTGCCAATAAAATGTTTAAAAATATTTATTATTTATGCTACTTACATTAAATTAAGTATGCAATTACAAAACGCGCTATAATTTATAAGTTTTACTTTTTTTTATATCAATCTGAGCTCCCGTAACTTTTTGACGAAAAAATTTCAAGAAATCAATACAGTAAAGTCTGCAGCTTACATAATAGTAGTTTTTTCCATAAAATATGCGTAAGGTTTTCCCATTTAACTACTATATTTCTATGCAAATAATATTAGTATTGAGATGAGTCTCAACAAGGATGTTTTGAACTTGTAAGCTGTCATTGTGACAGTTGTTTGGTCAACATGACAGTGTAAAGATCCTTGCAGGATGTGTATGTGAAACATCTTAATTACGTAGCAAAAACCATTAATTAAGTAATTTCAGACCGCAACGCGATGCGTTGATGCATTTTTATAGCGTTGGAAATGTCCCGGGACAGGGCAGGCAGGGCAAGCCGAATGGATACGGAAATAGCCGAACAAAACCGATAATCCACGAAGCACATAGACTTAGTACTACTGCAATACCTAGTTTATGTTCTTAATTTAATCTTCGGCTGTTTCCGTATCCTGTAGGCCCACCCTGCTCCGTGGCAGTTCATATGGTTTTTGCCTTTTGCCATGCAAAAGGCAAAAACGATATAAAGGATGGATTTGACAGATTCGCAAGACGTCTCACACAATTGACGTCTCCGCCGTCCAAGGGTGAGCAGTATGAGGGAGGGGTTAAACTACTACTGTGAGCGTAAATCTAAGGTGTACTGTCTAAGACAAGACATTCGTAACCTTTCTAAGCGCAAATAAATCTTACCAAATAGACTACAAAAACTACGTCGGTAACGCCGGCCTTGTACGTTGACTGTACATTATTTCAAAAAGTACAGTTGCTAGCAATGATATTGTATGTTACTAACGTAACTAGATTGGCAGTCTACGACAGAAACGCGTCACCACTTTGAAGATGCCTGCAGGCATATCTGCCATACATAATGACATAATAACATTATGAAGTGACATTGTCTTTTGGGCTATCAAGTGGTTACGCATTTCTGAGAATCGTTTGTAAGACATTGCCACTCTAGTATTTTAGAAACTCATTGGTTGCTAGGGGCTGGACGCCATATAACTTTTTTACCTACTCACTAAGAGCTATCTAATGGTATATATTTTATCTCTGTTAAGACTTATACCAAAATGCCCATGATCCTTTAGAAACGCATCTACGCGTCGGGTTGCGGTCTGAATTACCAGTAATCAAGTAGTGTCGCAAGTTCTGCTGGTGATAAAAATAACAAATCTCTATAATTAAGACAGATAAGAACTGGTTTAGCATGTTGAGTAATTAATAGTGCACCATAACAATTAGCGTTCTCACATACAGTTTAATTAAAATTTCAAATTAACCTACTGGCTAAATGGCTAATAATAACACAGTTGCTAAATATGACGTATTAAGAAAACTGTTTGCAATAATTATTGTCTTCCATCGCGTTTTGGGACACAAAGAATAGATATAAATTATAAAACGATATAATAAATGATAATCTTTGCAGCGAGGGCACAAAAACAAAATTCATAACTTTTTTAATTAAAAAAAAATGCCTTAACGGTAGGACACTTCAAAATATTAACATTTAACACCAAGGTATCCCGCAAGGGCATGGTTGAACTCCGTAATATTAAGAAGATCGTGAGTGCTGCGTGCACTCGATTCAACAGCATATATAATACTTTAGGGCGAGTATGTATTCCTTGTTTACTGTGTTCACTATGAAAGTGGCAGCGCCGAAAGACCAATTTTTTCTTTCAGTTTCGCATGGGCAATAGCGTCACGAGGTTCCCCATAAAAAGTTAAAAAAGTGATCTAGCTACGAGGACCACTTATGTACCATAAAGTATTATCACTAATTTTGGTACACGTTGTATTTAGCGTATTACATTGTCGCTTGGCTGAACTCTGCGACCTATGTTATCTAAGGTAAGTATATAATAATATTACACATAATCTCCAAATCACGAATGATCTAGAGTCTTAGACGGTAGTGATAGTATACCGGTCACCAGTCACCACGGTGGACATTCTCGGTTGTATAAGCTACATGTCATTGTTTTCTCATTTATATGTAGTTTACGGCTCTACAAGAAAGAACCTTGTAGACATTAAAATTAATTCAAAATAACAATTAATTAAACTAAAATTAAACTGAAATGACCTTTATTATAATATTACAGTTTACACTCTGGAATCTGGAATCTGGCTTGCATTTGCGCGATAGAAAGAGGAGAAAAGTCCCCTCTAGCTGTGTCTTACGAATTTTCGATTAGGTTACAGTTTTTTTTAATCTATTCTACTACAGTACCTACACACAGCACCACGCCTCTAAAGAAGTTTGAACTTCAAAGCCAGATATGAATAAGAAATAAGAAAACACCTGCAACTCTTTCTTACAAAATTTAATGGACGCATCTTGATAAATAGTATTGAACACCTGTTGGCCTCGGTATTCGTGTAGTCGCCGCAGGGTACGCCTTCAATCTCATTATGATTAATTACTTCTAATCTAATTTAATGTTCGCTTCTTTATAATGAGATGTTCAATAGATCTTTGGCCTACTTCGCCACTGTGGCTAAACACGGGCCGTCCATTTGGAATATTAACTACCACGCACTCCAAATACAATAGTTTTAAGTTTTAGATCAAAGGACATAGAAATAATGTATGGAGTTTATATTGTCTCGTCTGCAGGCAGGTGACAATATTATGCTACTTGCAGTACGCGTGTTGCCCGCATGACAGGAAATTAGATGAAATGATAGGATGCGGACTACTTTCTTGGACGCCGATCCGCGCGCGGGCGGTAACACGCATGTTATGAAAAGCTTAATTTCGTTGTTCAGCTGTTGAGGTCGTGAGTCGTGACTGTTAGGGTCAATTCAGACCGCAACGCGACGAGGCGAGGCGAGGCACGGCGCGGCATAAATTTGTATGGATTTGACAGATTTCAATTGCGTGAGACGTCTTGCGAATCTGTCAAATCCATATTTTAGAAATGTATCCACGCGTCGCTATGCGGTCTGAATCAATCCCAACTTACAAGTATAACAAACGTCATTATCGAAACGAATCAAAGAACATACCTACTGGCTACTGCCTTGCCTACTGACATGAAAAAAATCATTGTTTTATTTCTGCCTCCCGAAAACCGAATCATTAAATTCCAGCCTAAATATTTTCCATAAGGAAATAACCTACGTTATTTACTGTCCCGTAATTTTACCATGTCCCGTAATTTTTCTGTCACGTTAACACGTTAATAAAGTACTTACTCATCGTGATGTATGACGTCACACGGTGTAATTTTACGTGAGATCCATTCAGGGCCTTTTTACCTCTGATAGAACCTTATAGCGACGATGTAAGGGTTATAATAAAGCGGTATATAATAAGCTCCGTAGATCATCCACGCATTACGCGTTTTAAATACATGTTTCATACAAAATTATAATAACAGAGATATAATAATATATTATATCGCTTTTTGTAGATCTGCTTGATTTCAGTGGCAGTTTTACTTTGCTCTTGTGTATAATATGGGTAGAATTTAACATTCAGTAATTAACAGTAGGTACAAGACAATATTATGTTCGCCAATTGCCAAATATCTCTTATGGAGGCACTTCACATGGCTATTTGTATTTGCGTATTTGATGTATTCGCCAAACAATCACCATGTGTAGATGGTATTTTTGACAAATATTGGCCTTATTTGCCTATTTGACAAATATGACCAATGCCAAATACACGTGGATACGTGTAAAGTACGGATGTACTTTTGTCGGTTTTTGACGCACATCAAAGTAGTCAAATAGGCAAGTAAAGAAAATCAAGTACTTAAAAGTCTGTTATTTGACGTCCATGTGTGGAGGGCCGTATTTGCCTATATTTGCTTGTTTGTGTATTCGTCAATTATTTTGCCAAATACACCAAATAGCCAATAGCAAAAACAAATAGCCATGTGAAGTGCCTCCATTAGAAACAAGAGTTTGCCAAAAAAAAACCAACCTATAAATTACTAAGGGTGGGTTGCACCAGAGGTATGGTTAAAGTTAAAGATATAGTTAAAGTTAATTCTAACTTAGCTTTAACTTTAACTTTAACCTTAACTTTGACCACAGAAATTGACAGAATATATCTGATGCGTTTATTTTTTATTAAAGCTACAGGTAATGGGATTGAGAGTATAAAAAATTTAATTATCTGTAAAAATCGGCAGGAAAAATATAACACTCTGAAACATAGTTCACGAAAAAATTTTGATATAAATTTAGTCAAATATGGCGTCGGACGCCATATTTAACGGTAACCAAACATTTGACATAATATTGCACCGTAGTTATAGTTATAGCTAAAGTTACAGTTATAGTTAAAGTAAGTTGGCGCAACCCACCCTAAATAGCCGTTATAACTAGGCACTTCGTTCCAAGAAGATAGAAGACCGTGCAGAGTTACAATTTCTGTTTATTGTATGATGTATCATCAGAGGAATTCAATTCATATTACATACATATTTACATACATCACTCTACATTCTACTGTCTTCTGGTGCAGTCGGGTGAAAGCACAGAGCATCCTGTCAAGTAGTGTTTTTCATTACCTCGACATAGAGATGAAAGTGAGTACCTACCCTCTGTAGAGTGTACTAACCTCACGGGCACATAAATCTACCTAATCATGTGAAGCACCCCGGCGACACCCTGATATATGGCGGGAAAACTGACTGACGGATTAACAAGTAATCTGTGGGTTCTTTGTTTGGATCCAATCGAATGTATTTAGAAACAAAGGCAAGACCGAAATAAAATTTAACTTTAGAACCGTTAAAGAATCAAATCATAGAAAAAATATCAAATCTTCTCACGCGTTTCGTTGCCGCCCCTTGACACAATTTTTGCCTATAAACAGCAGCTCTGTTTTCACAGAATACAAGACGCAAGAAGAAATCAATTAAAAAATTAAACGGATAAACCATTGCTAATTACCACTTAAAGTTTACTCCTTAAGATAATCTCGATTCTCAAGTTGGACTCAAAAGTCATCTGCTAACAGCGCTAATTAATGTAATATTAAAAACAAGCGAGCGGCGAAACGGAACGGCGAAATTTACAGCGAGACAATATTAGCGGCGAGAAATGAGCGGAGCGATGCAATAACAATAAATAGCAATAAATAAAAGGATTCAGTCGCTGCTTGTATTGTATGATACTAATCCTGGCGCAGGAATGCGTGGAGACTTCATATGTGCTATATTTTTTAATTATTGTGAAATGAATGAATGAAAATACTTTATTGCACCAAAACAAACATGACATAATATATGTCGCAGCCAAATGGTTTAAAAAGCCATTCAATCAAACAGCTAGCCCTTTGACTGAACAACGCCACTCAATCACACGTCTAGCTTTTGCCGCCGTTTGATTGAATAAGTTCAGCGCTCACCTACGGCGCTAGGTGCGTTTTGTTTACAATATGACGCCAATTAATATGGGGGCACATACGAGTGAATCAAAATTTAAAATAATATTCGAGGAGAAATTACGGAATTATGAAATGCATCATCAAGGTATTTAATGCAATTGTGTTCAAAATGAATTAGAATACAATTAATCTGCTTGTTATCATTACGCTTGTGTAATAATAGCACTAAACTAATGGTCACCTTAGTTAATTTACCATTTAACCAGTTGGCTCACTGTCATGTTGTCAATCATAAATCAAGCTGTAGTGTTGAACGTTGCAGTAAACAAGTCGGCTAAACGACGTATAGCCGTGTGATTGAATGGCGTTGTTCAGTCAAAGGGCTAGCTGTTTGATTGAATAGGGCTAGCTGTTTTATTAAATGGCTTTTTTAACCAGTCGACTGCGACATAGACATAACCTAGTAACTAAGAGCATAATAATATGTATTCTGTGCTAAGAGTAAAAAGTACAAAAGGCGGTCTTATCGCTACAAGCGATTTCTACTAGACATTCTTCCAATATTGTAGGATTGCACTAATCTAGAGGGCAAATTTTTTATCTGTCAATAACAAAAGCATCTAGCTTATATTCAGGAGTGTATTATTTCATTTAAGTCTTGAAACGGTATCAATTTTCACCAGTAAAGGGCAAATTCACAGAACAACGCAAGTGATAGACGCTTCTAGCTAGAAACTTGAAATTATGCTCATGTGTTCTTTTTATACTTCTTTCGCTAAAGAAGAATTTTTAGAACTCCAAGTTTATAAATCCGTAGTAGGATTAAATATGGAATCAAAGTTTGTGTGAAAATGCTATGTCTTCGAATATATTATGAAAGAGAATACACTATTATTAACAAACGTTTAGCAATAACTCAAATAAATGAAAGCTTGTCTGAAAGTTGCACTATCACTGTAAAGTTATAATTGAAAGTAATAAATATCATTCAAACTAAAACATACAAATAAATTATTAAAGCATTCAATATGCCCTAAGGGCAATATAATATTATATTATTTTATTGCGGTTGTTTATTAAGTGCTAATTGAGCAACCTTTTTATGTAAAGACACTCACTTTGATTACTACATTCAGCATTGTACATTCTAATACACAAACAAAAACATTCGATATAAGACAATGTTGTAAAATTTGAGAACTGGTGAACCAAAATCGCTAATTTTGGGCTTGAAATATTCCTGGAAGTCCAGGGAAGGTTTATATCAGGAGGGAAGGGATACAAAGACCACCGGGCCATGTAGTAACTAAAAATATGTCTTGTAAGGTCGGTAGCTAACTTACTATTTCGTTAACATTCTAGACACCTAGTTCCTGGACAAAAAAAAACTACTTATATAAAAATCGTTTCACCCGTTTGGATGCTACAATGCCATGTACGGACATACATACACGTCAAACTTATAATTATAACACCCCTCCTTTTTCCTTTTTTGTTAAAAAATAGTAGCAAACGACTCCATCGCCCTGTTCCCCGCAGAACTAATCCAAAGGCAGCGCCGACTGTAACGGCGATTACTTTAATTGGCTCAATCTCCATTCAAAACCACCTCGCGGCTGCGGGGGTGCCGGGGGGTGTCGGGGGGTGCTGCAGGGTGCGGGGGGGAGCGGGGGACAGATTTATGGCGAAAGGGTAAGTCGCCTGATCCCTGTTTATGAAGGAAGATAGCGAAAAACGCACGCAAACTAATTTCCACGAGAGAAAATTTTAAGCGGCCGAAAAAATGTTTGAGCCCACAATTGAGTTGTTGGCTCAAACATTTTTTCGGCCGCTTTTGATATTGAATGTTCTGTAGGACATGGATTCAGGACGCTACCTATATAGGAGTATTTTAAGGTGAAAATACTCCCTTGTTGTTCGTCGTTTTTCTCAAGGCAAAAGGGACAAATGATAGGAAGTTACAGATATCAGTTTAGCTGTTCTCGTTTTTTCGAGTGACGTGACTAACAAAATTTTTAAATTTCTTTTATTTACAGGCATAGATTGGTAGGTAACAATCTATATTTAAAATAAAAATATTTTTTTTAAAGCCTAGTATTTTCAAAGAAAAATCTCTGGCTAATAGGATATTAGATAATAATTTCCGACGACGGCAAAGTTCGATTTTGAAACTAGGAAAAGTAACATGACTTGATTAAACGCCATAAACAAAACTTAATTTTTCCCTAATCATTGCTCCTAGTTGCTAATACATTTGACAAAGGTTTGGGGGGTGTTGGAGGTGTTGGGGGTGTGGGGGTGTCGAGTATTATTTAACATCCCGGCGCAGTCGTCCGTCCGTCCGAACTCTGGCCGATATATCAACATTAGCGCTGTCCCCGTCCGGCCCGGAGACATGTGTGCGTAGATCTAAGGCCCTAGATGGGACATTGTTGTAGTTTTACAAGAATTTTCTTTTACGGCTAAACCCCTTCGGTTGTATAATTCCATTTTTCTATTAGTTACAAGAAAAATTTATTTAGAATTTGCTAATTTAATTTTTAATTGGGTAGTGATAATATCGTGATTAGTGAAGCAGTTCGATTCCATTTGTATTCTAATACGTTTAAGTCGGAAAATATTTTGTTAAAGCTGTTGTTGCCGTGATAAAAACAGCGGTATCTACGCCAATATTATGAAAAGCGAATAATATAATCCGTTTGATCAATGTCGTTTAATCAAGTCATATTAAATGCATTAAAAATAGACACCAAAACTACTATTAGCAATAAGAAAATTGTCCCGTAACGTCTCATCGTAATCTATAGGAAAACTCATTACTTTTCTAGGAGAAAGTTTCTGCGGAATTTTCATCAAAGAAATATATGTAATTACCACTACAATAACGTTCAACAGATTTTTATTAACATTTCAATTTTATCTATGACTTAGTCCTATCCATTGTCTATTTTCATCTAGTCACATCCATTCACCGCACATCCCCGTCCACCCATGGGACGTCAAAAATGAAGATTTAGTCCCTCGCCGCGTCATACGTTAAGGCGGACTAATGAAAACACGGCGTGGGAGTGATGAAGTGGCCCGGGTCACCGTCTTGCGCTCCTGTGTCCTTCTGTGTGCCTGGTACCTGACCACCGTGTTGATTTGATAAAGAGGAGTACGACAAATGGTGGCTACGACTAACAAGTAGAATTTCAATAAGTATCTTACAGCTGCAGTGGTTGTGTAGATCTTTATGCAACGGCTCCTTAAGTTATAAGTGTGATGAAGTGGTCCGAGTCCCCGCTTTTGCTCCTACTTGATTGCCGATTGGTGTTGATTTGTTAAAGAGGAACAAATAGAGATTTGGAATCTGTATACAGGCTAGACTTGGTTGCAGTTTGCACAGAGAGGGAGTGATGAAGTGGCCCGGGTAGTGGCCACCGTGTTGATTTGTTATAGAGGGGGATTACAGTGAAGGAAGTTTACCTATGAATCTATTACTGGTTATCCAGACTAGTTTAAAAGGGTAAACACCAAACAATAAACAGTAGTCAAACAGCGAAGTTCCAAAACTTTCTAACCTATCTTTTTTTTAATTAAATAAGGGGGCAAACGAGCATACGGGTCACCTGATGTTAAGCAAGTACCGTCGCCCATGGACACTTGCAACATCAGAAGAGCTGCAGGTGCGTTGCCGGCCTTTTAAGAGGGAATACGCTCTTTTCTTGAAGGTTTGCAGGTCGTCTCCTGTCTTTACGTGTCCACAAAATTTAATTTCAAATTCAGGTTAAAAGCTTCTTTTCCATACAAAATGCCAAAGTCCAGGCAAAATTTTGTCGTTTACAAAAAAGGTGTAGGACACACACGCGTTCATAAGGAAACCTTGCCAATCTAAATTTGATTTTCTAATTTTTTGATAAGTTATATTATGGCCAAGCTTCATTTAAATTATTTAGGCAGCACCTGTAAATATGAGCCAAGTCCACAAGTATAGCTCAGCCTGCATCAGCGGCATCCCACGGGGGCCGTACATCACTCACTGCGCGCTGAAAATTCTCTAATTATACACACGGTAAACTTCTAATGAAAATTTTACCTAAACTTATGTCTTTTATGTTAAATAAAGGTTATTTTAAGTTATCAAGAAGGGAAAAAAAAGAAATATTTTCCATAGAGAAACATTTTCCTTCTATTGTTTAAGCTATTCTAGTGTAATAAACTAAAGTTTTATACCTGAGTGCTAAACACTCAGGTATAAAACTTATGTTTGACGTAATATTGTGAGGACCACTGACTATTATTAATTGTTATGTGATTGCCTTTTGTTTTAATAAGGCGCTACGATTTTTCTTTGGTCGGTATAATTATTATTAAGTATATATTTTTATTGTGATGCGGCTTCTCAACGTTAGCTATTGATAGACAAATGAAACCGTTTAGGAATCTTATACTCGTCTACCATACGTCTATATACTTGCAAACATTGTTATCATCGCCAGAGGCGGTGCAAGGCGTGGGCGGTGTGGGCGACCGCCCACGGCTCGCGGTCCTAGGGGCCTCGCGCCCCTTGGACCACTAGGTTTTTTAAAGGTTTTACGAGTTGTACGTGATACTCAAATATTCATAAATAAAAAGTTTTATAAATAAAACTTTAAGTAAGTACTTATCAAAAAATTATTTCTCTCAATAAATCCGTTCTATAGCGTCATCCATCCGCAGGGCCTCGCATAATATATTTTAGGGGGCCTCGCAAGATATATCTTGCCCACATAAAATTTTGGTCTTGCCCCGCCACTGATCATCGCCGCACGTTTATTTAATTTTTAAGCATTTAAATCAGCTATTTTAATATTATTATGCCAGTAAAATAATCTATAGTAAGTGTTCATTTAACGCGAAAGACTGTAAAGCAATAAATTATTGTGAATTCACAAATCCTACTACAGTGATAGTATAGCTAATAGCCGGTCAGGTATTTACTATTTACGCAATGAAACACTCAAACCGGGAAACGCACTCACAATGTGCAATTATCGTTTTAGTCATCACTTACATTTAGGTCAGTGTTTTGACTCGAAGATTTATGGACGTAAATAAAGTTGCGCGCGCGCCGCCAGCGCCATCTATCCGTCAGTTGCGCGCATTACCGCCGCAAGATAGATGGCAGCACTTGTTGATGGACTTACAGTGCGATGAGAGGTTTATAGGCGATGTAATAACATTAGCGCGCCTCATTATTCGGCAGATTTTAGTGTTTCAATTTTTAAGATTAGTTTTATAAACGAAGGTAGCCGTAGTATTTAAAAACTTCTTAATATCATAGTACACTAATAAGACGTGTGAAAGGCAGGAGATGTTTTACAGAACTCATGCTCATTTCATCTTTCAGAGGCAAAATTTTTGGGAAATGCCAAAGTTCTTCAAATTGTGTAAGTGTTTATTGTTTAATCTATCAACCCCCATAAGGACACCGGCGACCGCGACAACAATAGAATAACAATAGATTTCCAAGAATCCGCGATCGAAGGATTAATATCCTGTAAGTGCGACTGGTCACTGGTGGTAAGACTAAAGCAAGATTGCATTTTTAATAGACTTAGTAGAATCTGTATTCAAAAATCGAAAAGATCGATCTCCTTCTATTGATAGGTGAATAGTGATAGGACGTGAATGAAAAAATAAGAAACTGAAACTTGATGACATGTTGATGGCATTTTCAACAGATTCGTTTAATAGAATATGTCTTCCATTTTCACCGGTGAATCAATAGACGAATCTTAACGAAAATCAAATTCATTAAAAGCGGTACAAACAGCGATAAATTCACAAACACACACAGAAAAACCGCACTCACAAAGGATCGGCCGTATCTTTGGAAAATGGCTAATTAATAAAACTTAAGTCATAAATAAAGTACGGGGTGGCTGTTAGCAAAAACTGTTAGGATCATAAAGCTGTCAACGATGAGGTAGTGCCTTTGTTGCGATGTTTCGTCGCGACCCGCCGATAAATCTAATGGAACAATTTCGACGCCGTTTCTTTTAAAATGGAGTTTTGGGGTTGCTGGTGAGATGACGTGGATTTGTAAGGTGGAGTCAAGTTATTGACAATCGAATTTTGTAGTTTGATTAGGACTGCAATTAAAAATGAAGTTGCTTAGAAATTAGTAGAGTTGAGACTTGGTCACTTGCCTTTTATAACACTCATTCTTTTAAAACAGAAAAGTTAATTATTTTGAGAGCAATTTCTTTATGACTTTTATAGGACAAAGGTATCTAAGTTTTAAAATGTAAGTACATACAGCGCAGTGAGCATAGAGGTGGACCGTGGAATCAATAAAAATAATAATAATTATAAATTAAAAATTCTCTAATCGTTTTAGGTCCTGTTGTTAGTGTTACTAAAGACTGACTTTTTCTATAAGTTTTCAAAATTCTATTTTATGTTGCAAATAACTTTATCACCTATCTAATATACTTAACCGTGCGTCAGCTCGTAATGTCCCATTACACCATCTAATTACAACATGAGCCAACCCTGCGTCGCTCCGGGAAAAACACCCCGTATCAGCCTCGAGGCGGCCGATCCGACCCATAAATAATAAATACTAGCGGTGCGTCTGCAGATAATGGTAATTTACGGGTTACGCCGTCAAATCTTTGGCAGCGGGCAGCGAGATCGATTGGGATACAACGTACCCCATGAGTGTTTACATGTCGTGTTGTGCGGCGGGTTAAAATACGCGACTGTACCTTAACTACTGTTTGCCACAAGTACTGTAGGTACAGTCGGGTATGAATGCTTAGGAGTTTGCCATTTTTATAAAAATAATGTTTGGCAGTTAAGTAACTTTAACCAAGGTGTTAAAAATTTCTTTGATTTTTTAACCACGTGATTTATTTAACAATTAGGTAGGTACATGTAATATTTACTAATAGTTGAAAATATAATACTTACGTGGTATTCAATAGCATTTTTTTATTATCATTTTTAGCCCATACAGAACTTGGCTCAAAAGATCAAAATTAAAGGAAACGGAAAAATAGTATCAGTGATCTGCCCAAAACATCTTAGCCCTAACATCTCTATTCTAAAATCTAAAGTAAGTACCAAGAGTCAAGACTTATATTTCACGTGCCAGCACTTATAAATCAAGTGTTAATTTTCCAGTTTTCTTTATTTACAGTTTCTTTTGAGCAATTTAATTATTTCAGGGACTTGGCCGGGAGTCGCTATCAAATTTTAATAACAATGTATCTTTGTAATTTATTGGACGTCTAACGACTACGTAACTCGGATTGTTTGATATATGGAGCCGTAGTATGGAGCGTTATTTTATTGACAAAGTACGTACAAGCTTCATTGTTTACATTATAGTATGTAATTTAATCCTATCTATTCGTTTCTAAATTTCGAAATCTATTGTTCGTCGGGTGTCGTGTGTCCTGATCACCGGTGTCCTTATGGGCGTTGATAGGTTAAGGCCCAATTTCACCAACATCTGTCAATGTTCACAGCTTGTCAAAATGCCATGTCTTCTCTTTCATTCACATGAAAAACGAAAGAGGTTACGTTACGTGACATGAGCAGTTGTTGATGAATAGGCAGATGGCGTAATTTGGCTGTGTCAAATCTAGCTGATAGATTCCGAATAATATTAATTTGACATAATCCAACCAAATAATGTAGATCCACAAACAGCCTATGAATCAATTTCTTCGAAGTACTGTAACTAGGTAACTGCCTGTTTAAAAAGGCATCCGTAAATTGCGAGCTTTTTGACGATTTTTGATCTCTGTTCCCCAATCTCTTATGGCTATATGGACTATGTAATGGTAAGAATTATCAATTAAGATATCGTGAGATTCGAGACTTCACCACCTTCCGTAATTCGTGGACGAAGTTGGTGCAACCCACCCTTAGGTAACTTTTGCGAAATATAATTTACTAATTTATCACTTTTTATTTTATATGTTAACTTAATTTTATTAATAAAATTATAATTTGTTGACAAATTCACAAAAAATCGGAAAAAGTAGGTAATATAAACCCTACATTTTCCACCTCAAGAAAATATATTTCATAATAATTGAAAGCTGGTCCAATAACTGATGATGCAGGCGCCGATAGCAGAGGCGTCTTTAGCATGATTTACCGTGGGCGCCTATCAGATCAGGGGCGTACTATCAGCCCATCGCACGTCCTAGGCGGTAATACTGTAATGTCACAGACGTGCCGCACTCTTATTTATTACCCTTCATAAATATTGCTTATGTTTTTAATTTATGATTATTTGTATTAATGTTTTTTTTTTTCGTTTACTCAGTAACGCTTAGATTAAATTGATTGAGGCAGAGAACTGGCTAGACGTAATATTAATTTATATTTTATTTATTAATTATTATTTGTTAGTAAGGGAGAAGACCTAATGGCAGACACTTTAAGGAAACATGCAACATTTGAATGTTTATGAAAATAAATGAATTATGAAAATCGATATTTTTAAAATCAATTTTCATAAAAAACGGGTTAAAAATTTAATCGATTGTAAGAGTTTCGATTAATTAAAAAAATCGATTTATGATAATCGATTTTCATAAAAAATGGGTTTAAAAATGCACAACGTTAATAATCAAGTTTTCACTTCTGCCGGCACTCCCGGAGTGCAACCCGTCTTTTTTTTTTCTAGCAAATTTATTTTCAGTCTTTAGTCTCCATGCTTATTTTGCCTCTTCTTTTTCTTCTTTCTTTTCTCAGCACTCATTTTTCTTTTTTTTACTGCTAAAAAACTAAAGTAATCGATTTATTAGATCAGTACAAGGTCTAATATTAGACACGTCTATATTAAGGTGCAGTAGTTCTAAGTTCTTAGATTGTTAATAGAATTATATTTTCAGAGAATAGTGATGATTTTTGCGGTAGAATAAAGTACAAAATAACTTTAGTACCTATACAGTATTGCAAAACTCAAAGATGAGATCCATGTCATCTATTAGGTTTTTTTACATTTTCAAGAACTAATAGTAGACATCCTTTATATTGTTAGGGAAAATGGACAAAAAATCTTAAATAAACATTAATTAGTGTATACAACATGACCATTAATCCAATGAAATCAATAGAAATTACAAAAAATCTAATTAATGTATTCAAAAGTATCAAAACTTACGTGCAAAATTTCGCCTTCCTTAACCTATTTGCTAAGAAATTGCCGAGCGCATCTTGACGCGGTCATATTATTTACGAAAACTGATCCCATTTTAAAATTTTGTTCCCGAAGGCGTCTCTAATATACTTTTTCAATTGAACAGATAGCTTGAGAAGCTTATAAAATTTACAGTGGTGAGAAATAATTAGAGTAATTCTTATTTTTATGGTATTTTTGTCATAAGTGTCATCTATTAGTTGAGTGTCTAGCATTAGGTCTCTTCCCTTAATATTATGTAAAAATAGCATAATAAAATGTTTTTATGCACATTATTTGAAATATTAGAAAAAAGGTAATGCTTATACTGGTCAGCGCCATCTACTGAATTGTCATAACATTAAATCGATATCGACCCACGTACTATCATGGTATATGACCATGTACATAGCGCCCTCTGTGTCATTCCTATGTAACCTTTTGATGCGGACAAGAGCATTGAATTTTAAATACTAAATATTTGATCTTGAAATACTTTATGCACAGTATTTTATGGCCTCTTCTCTCTCTTTTAATAAAGATTAGAAAGTAGTCAATAAGCATATTAATATCCCTTTATTAATAAATTAAAATTTTTGAAATGTTCAATGAACATACTAGTAGCGACATCTGTGCTACTGTTAAGACAATTATATTCGATCGACTCAGCATAATATTGAAAGAAAAGTATATCTAGATAGATTAAAAATATTTTTATTTACTTTAATTTAATACGCTATTGTAACACAACGTTAAAAAATCCAATTCCATTACGGCGATAAAGGATGATTTATGTTACAGTTGTCGCGCGACGCCGCTAGATGGCGTTGAGCGTAAGTAGCGGCGTACTTAGCTGACCGCGTTATTTATCGCACCATTTGCAGGGGCCCTTAAATCATCAGGCGACGTCTCCTGTACGTGCCCTAATGAATGGCGGTAGTTTTTTTCTTTATGAAATTGTTCGGAGAGCACTTAGCGCGGAATCTATTAGACGGGGCGGCGTATGAACTCCATTTGGTGGATTGTTCCCCTGTTGTTTTATTTTTATGACGGTTTTAACATGTCCTTCTGTTTAGGTATATAAATGGCAATGAAGAATGTCCATATTGTGTTGCCTCCGTGGGTGTTGATCGAGATTGATTACGTTGCCTAGCTGGCTTGCAGTAATTTTTTTGAGTCCAAATATGTGTAATGTACAAGAGTAGGTACATGCAGTGCAGTGTACAGTGTACTCTCTTTCTTTTCTTGTTATGTAAGGATTATCCCATTGGGGCAGATGACCAACACTGATTTTTTACACAATGCAGGGAGTAGGGACCGTGTCAGAGTATCAGCCATCAGGTGATTAGCCTGCATTACCCTTAGCCTTAGATGCTGTAAGCAACATTATTCTATTACGCAGGATCCACCACCACAGAATCAACAGCTAAAGTCTAAAGTCTTAACCACTGGGCACTGGATCACAGTCCACAGATGCCAAATGTAGTCCGCTCGCGATAGGTTTGTTTGGTAAGTACTTGGCCTAATCTCTTTTGCATCATAAATCGATTTTCAAGATTAAAAACCAATATGTTGTCGATGTAAATACCATTTTGTTTAATACGCCAAAGCTGCATCGAAACCCTATCAAAACAATATTACTCCAAGATTATTTGTCCTACCTGATAATGATGATGTTATCTACCGCTGGCACACGCAGTTGATCGGTCCAGTGATAAGACTACACCTTATTTACTGGACAACTTTGATTCACCAAGTTTGTGAATAGAGGTGACGGGACTTAATCAAAGGACAATACTGATTGTATTAAGTATAGTTATGTATGGTTATGTGTTGAGATTTCAAGTTAAAACAATGTTTGGTGATCCAATTTTGGTGTGATAGGACAAATGAGATTTGAGATTGGAGAGATACAATTTAACAAAGATGTTTTGATCTACAATTAATTTGTTTTAAATTAATGATTAGGACAACAAACAAAATGATAAACGCGCTAAGTTGGCTTAGAATCCCTTCCTTTTCACTACATATCTGTGAATATAATGTGAATTGTGATCTTGATTCTTGATTCCTTCTCAAGCAAGTATGCTTATAGTGTATACGGTATACCTACAATAGGATCCTGTGGCACTTACATGACATTGTCATGGGTGATGGGGACTTGGATGCAAAGCAGTTGATGACGCCACTTTACAAAAAGCCGGCGCTAGTAATTGTGACCAGTGACCACACTAAAAGATCCTTGATATAATTATAATTTAAAGATGAATTTACTGTGTTTAATTTTCGTATTTTTGTGACATGAGGCATTTATTTAGTTCAAAGCTATCCTTTCCAATTATTCGTATATTAAATTATACTTTTTGTGATTGTAGACCTTATTAACCATGCCCCAAAGGGTTTTAGATCAAACGAAAGATTTCAAACGCAAGGAGCAAGAAAGAAACAAAGGTAACAAACTGACATATCCACAAACGGCCAATTAGAAAATATTATGATAAGGGACAACACAGGGGCGTATTATCGTCTGCCCAACAAAAGGTTGAAAAGTCGCGCTCTGCACGTATCTGTTATCACCGAACCCTTACGGGGGGCGCCCAAGGTGGAGACTGAAGCGAATTCGCACACCTGATCATAATATGATATTAAACTGTCATAATAAAAGCCACGCAAAAACTAACACTGACTAGGACATATTTTGATAAAGGGGCTTGATAAAAGGCTGATTTAAGTGGCTTGTGGCGCAGACCGTTGGCGCCGATACCAAAATATATGAAATATCTACTCTGACCGCTACCACAGAATATATATTTAGTATATTAGTTGAACCAACCGCTACACGTCTTTATAAATCTTTATTCGAAAACGTTGCCTAGAATTTTAAACACCTCAGCGCCAAATTGCTTGCAGGAATCAACGCGACACTAAATCAGCGCTCTTTACTTTATATTTATCTTTTAAAGTTTCATTTTTAATCTACTTTCAATAAGGAGAAAGTTATAATATATATTTAACCTTAACCTTTGTAAAATTTTGTTTGTTATTATTTTTAGCAATATTCCGCGAAATAAACTTCCACCACCATGCAGGTTGAAAACCTCTTCAGAGGTTTTAAGCTATGGATTTCCGCAAAGTAACGCCTGATTCCATTAAATACTTAACCTTTGTCTCACATTTCGGACGCGAAACGACATTGACATTAAAAGTTATAAGTAGCTGTACATATAACTGAAAAATGAAACTGAAAAAGTGAGAAAAAGAGCTTTTCACTTGGACCATTCATTTACTTTGCTTGGAGAATTATCAGGAGTCGTTCAAATGATTTATGTACACAATTATTGGGTTATTCAGGTATACCTATAGGTAGAGGGGTAGAGGAGTAGAAGGGGGAGCTACCGGTGGAATTTGAGACAATGATCGTTTGACTCATGAGCTTATAAGGGTTATATTTTGAGTATTTGTTTGGTTTTTAAATGGTTTTGAATTTGTTCCTTGTCTATATGAACTTTTAACCGGGTTGAAAGGAAAAAAATATTACTTAACATTAACCTTACTTACATTAATTTTTTTTCTCATTTCCTTAAATTGTTGACGAAATGTAACTTACATGGGTATTTTTTTATTTTACATACTTAATATATTACACAGGTTATGAAATGAAAAGAAATATATCGAACACAGGTAGCTACTTTGTATAAAGTTTGTGAATAGGTACTCTATTACTTCTAGGATGCAAATTGCAATCTGCAATTTACAGAAGTTCTATCAGATACAATATTTTCAAATTAAATTGTCCAATGACAGGACTTATCAGTCCAGATTATGATAATATGTATGGCAGTCATTCGCAGGCATGCAATTCTCACCCCTATCGAATGGGATTATAGATCATAATCGCATAAACAAATCGAGCCAATTTCATGAGCACCTTAGGTACACCTACCGAATAAAATACGCGACACAATATGTAGTTGTCAACAGTTGATAGAACCTGTCTCTCAAACTATCTACAGCTGCCTCGGTAATAAATAGCCTATTACCAAATCAAGTCATAGTAAAATAGACTCTACTGCTAGGAATTTAAGTTAAAATTGGTTTGGATTTACGATGATATAAGCCGTTTTGTTGTACAGCCGCAAAATCGCGTGCATTTGCAATATTTGCAATGATATCGTCGTATCATTCATACATTGCGCGTTATCTTCCACTAACCCCAATTCTTCTCCCACCGAGCAAGCAATGTATAGCAAATGGGTGTCGTCATGTGGTTGTACCGTGGTTTTCTGTCCCAGTGGGATAGTTGGTGTTGAGATGGTCGGATAGATCAATGGTGTGTCAGAATTGTATTCGTGTGGGAGCTCCAATCTGACACTGATAGATTCCACCTGGCTGCTCCCGGCCCTGATTGGATTTACAGATTCCTAAACTTTATCTAGAATATCTAGATTTATCAAGATTCTAGGTCCCGTCTGACTGTCGGGAACTATGACAAACTGGGGTTTGATAACTTTTAGATTATTTCATGAATTAATTTATAATTTGGGGCTAAATAAGTAGATACAAATTACAATGATAATAGTGAAATTATGCTGTTGTTTTAAATTCTTAACTTCTAAAGCTTCTTGTAGATAATAATCATTTACAACTGACCTGTAACATGTTGACTAATAAAAAAAAGTTAAAATTTAAAGTGCAGGGGAATTTTTACAAAAGTTTGGCCTGGTAGGCGAAATTCGAATCTTTATAGAGAATGTTCTTTTTTAATTTATTGAGAGAGCTATTTAACAAGTCAAGTCATTTGCTCCAAGGAGATGTTGATTAAAAGTATTGACCCGATTTATAACGAAACCCAAATTTTTCGGTTTTTAACCAAATACAGTTTTTCTAAAATATAATATGAATAACACGAGCGTTTCGAAGAACCTACGATTATTAAGTATTTTTAATTCGATTGTGTTGCTGATAAACATTTCATATAAAACAGAACACAATCGATCATAATTCCATATTCGAAAAAACTAATTTAAATTAAAAATAGAATAAGGGCTGAGCAATGGCAGATGGGTGAAAAAGTAGCAATAAATAACAGTTATCAAGATTGGGCGGGGCCGATAAATAACTCGTTCTCAAATTAATAATAATGTTAAATAAATCAATACCAGAAACATTCTGGGCTTGAATGATTTGTTGTAAGTGCACCGCCTTGAATCTTGATACTTGCTACAAATGACAAAAAGAACTGAAATATTATACTTAGTATTGGCTTGGCATCAGCTGTTGTTATGCGTAGACTTGAAATCTTTTATCTGTAGAATGGACAAAATGACAGATTCACACACGGAAATCTTTGGTATCTCCTCAAATCAATCAGTGTTTCTGTCGTGTTCGTTGTTTTCTTTTGCTGTTTGCATTTCTACTGTGGCCATGTTGAGCCAGACATGTTATTTAGATACTTAATATAATCGTTTCACAGATATGTATTTCAATAATTGTAACCTGTTAGAGCAGTTAGACCATCGTTGGTTAGACCACATAATATTTACATCTCTGCCACTGTTTCTGCAATTGAAAACACGTCGTTTTCAATTTACATCAGTTGAGAGAAGTCTCAACTCCTGGGAATACCTAAATACTAAAGTAAAAATATGTGTTATTTAAAGCACATTTTTCATCTATAGTAATTTTAAATCCCAGTATCAACACCGCTCGATCCACTTGTCAATAATTCATAGTTCTGGCGTGTGTCAAGAGATGGCACCACCTACCCCATTTCATAGGTACCGTGTTATTGTTATTGGTTCACTACTTTCTGATTTGAATACAAATAACTAGGTAAGTTACCTTTTAATTATGTAGATTGTAGCGTCTATGTAGAGCAGTTAAACTGTAAATCCAAAAAAAATTGCGTCGTTGAATCATTTTATTTTGTAAGACGTCACTTGTAAATTGTAACTTGCTAGATCTTAGTTTACGGGTTTCTGAAAATAGCCTTGTTCTTGAAAAACAAATGTCACCACTTTTTATCGAATACTGAATTGCACTGGTCTTTGGAAAAATATTATATTATAAATAGATAGGTGTGTAATAGGGGAAATACAGACCAAATGACAGGGTGTTTTGTTTTTCTATCATATTTTTTTATTTAAAGACATTATAATTAGTCTCAACCTCTCAACCAGGTTCATTGACTATCAGTAATACAGTCTTTTAATGAAGTAGGAACTATAATAAAACATACAAAAAGAAAAAATATGACTAATCACAAAAACCATTTTTTCCATATTATAGTATGGACAAAATGACATACCTACACATTTTTAAGAACAAAGTTCACAATAATTAAATCGTTTCAGATTCTTCCTAATCCTTTAGAGATAGACTACGAGTTAGAATTCAAGGTTTTGTTCATATTGAGTCCATGTCTTCTACACGTCGCCTGAGAAACCAAATTATTTTACTGCCAATTCCCATCCCATTTTTTCCCTTCCGTACTCATACTCATGGATTCTTGGCTCCAAGACTGTCGATTAGTTTTTCTTTCGTAGTTTCGCGGCATATCCCCTAAACAAAATAATAAATGTTAACTATCAGAAACACTGTAAATGGTATGTCATTTTGTCCATTTTATGTGTATGTCATTTTGTCCAAATGTAACCAAAAACAAATAAATATTAAAATTCCATCAAATAATCTAATGATTGCAATAAAGTTCATAGAAATCACTGGCTGGTAGCATAGTTCATCGATTTTAATACAAATAATAACAAATGACAGCGAATAACTTGCCAGTAAACAGGAGAAAATCATCTGTTAAGAGGCCGGGTACCCTTGGAATTTCTCATACATACGTAATACCAAAATCATTTTCTCATACGAAAATATTTAACATGTTTGAGTTGTTTTTCAGTTTAAAATAGTAATTACCTAGGTTCCTGCACAAAAATTTACTTCAAAATATTTAAACACTAAAAATAGAGCAAAACACCAAAAAAATATATAAATAAATAGTAAATTTACTACAAAATATTTAGATACTAAATAATATTTTTTTAGAGTTTAAATATTTAGTAGTAAATTTACTAAAAAAAAATTAAAAACAAATTAAAGACTAAAGACTGAAAATAAATTTGCTAGGAAAAAAATGTGAAGAATGAAAATAAAAGGAAAGATAGTTTCAGTATGGAAAAAGAATGAATAGAATCTGGAGACAACGTGGATAATATTTCTGATGCATGTAGTTACTATGATGAAGTAAATGAAATCTTTTGAAAATCTATACTTCTATACTAATATTATAAATGCGAAAGTATCTCTGTCTGTCTGTCTGTCTCGCTTTCACGCCAAAACTACTGAACCGATTTGAATGAAATTTTGTACACAGATAGCCTAAACGCCTACATCGCGCTATCGCTTGCCCATGCGTCTTTCTATAAGATGTGGTACCATGTGGAGCCCCGAGCCCAATTATTCGGTTCTTTCGATTGTTATAATACTCTCGTGTTCTAATACGTCTCACTACTCAGTACTTTATCTATTTGCAGTAACGTAACCTTAAACATACCAATGATAAATATTATATAGTTTATGGGTAACGCGCGCTATAAACCGAAGTCCACGCGGACGAAGTTGCGGGCAACAGCTAGTGGCAAATAAAGACCTAATGATAGGAAAAATGTAAAATGTAATGTTATGTTCTATGTCAACTATTAGTTCATATTGGTGTCTACTATTAGTGATGTTCGTTTTTTGTGATGTCTTCTAGCACTTATGACTAAGTTTACAAAAAGACCAATAATATATTTTTAATTGATTTGTCAGAGAATAATGTAATAGTTTTATTTTGTAAGAGTTACTGAAGACATAGAAGAAGTTATCAATCCTTTATTTTCATAAATATATATTTTACTAGCTGTCCCGGTGAACTTCGTGTCACAGGTCACTTTAAAACCTTCCCTGGACTTGTTGAAAATCCATTTTTATATATATAGACTAGCTGTCCCGGCGAACTTCGTGTGACTTTAAAACCTTCCCTGGACTTCTACGAATATTTTAAGACTAAAATCAGCCCAATCCGTTCAGCCGTTTTCGAGTTTGAGCGCGACTAACACATTTGAAAATCCATTTTTATATATAAGATAACATTCAAATGTTTAATGTTTCCTTAAAGTGTCTGCCATTAGGTCTTTTCCCTTATGTTATACCAGCCCCTTTAGCATGGCTACAGTAGAAATGCGAAAGTATAGAAATACGGTGGAGATAGAAAGTAAATATGCGTTTATCTAAACGCATTTCTACTGTGGCCATGCTAAAGGGGCAGGTAGGTAGTGTCATATTTACTTTTTGGTCGCATTTTAATGATTGGATTCTGCTCCAATTAATTTCTACTTAGAAACAAAACGTGAATTTAATATTTTCAACATTTTTTGGCTTGTATCAAGGAGTGTAAGTGTTGGTTTGAAACAGTGTCGTTTTAAGGCTCTGTTTGTGAAACGTATTAATTAATATGATTATTGTTTATAAAGAAAAAAACGCAAAAAAATATCATTCCCATATCGTATCAAATAGAACATAAATTGTACCTCACATCTGTGATATCCATAACTTTTTCACATCACAGCAACATACAATCAAGTTGCTCGAATAAATCATACTAATCGAAATACCTGGGCACCATAAAACATAGTCCGAGAGACGGAGATATTATCTGCGCCGGCGCAGGCGCAGGATCTCGGGCTAATACGCGGCTCGCCGACTAATGATAATGCCAGCCCAACAATTAAACCCCATTCGTACTGGGATGTACCTTGTCACTGTTGATTTGTGATTGATTTTATATATTGAACACCTTATTCGACGTCCCACGGGAAAATAAACTTTAACTAAAGGTAGTAGAGTTGGTTTTTAAGTGGTGCAGCGAGTAGTGCGTCTGTTTAAACAATATTGAATGATACGACCACGTTCTAAAGTATATTCTCGTTTTGTGATCCTTAAACTCATTAATAATATACACGTTTCGATAATCGACTTTATATAAATGAGATAGAGTTGATTTTCGATCGGTCAGTCCGTTTTACGATAATGCCTCAAATCCTTTAGCAATAGCCCCGGGATCCTAATATATTTATGCCATTTTAAACTTTATAAATAGAGAAATAAAGAAGTCAGGGTGTTTTTTTCTTTAACATATTATATGATCGTTATATGTTACAAACACAACTCTATTTTCTTGATGGTGACCATTAATTTTGAACAAGTATTCAGTTGTAATGTAGATTGTAGAGTACAGGTGATAAAAACGGTTTTGGACACCTTATTAATTAAGGTTCTTGTCCAGCCAAACCTTTTTGAACTTGGTAAACCTAACGTAAAGAAAATTTTAGGACCTAAATAGATACCTAGAAACATAGATTAGATAAACAGACATCCCATTAGCTAGACAGACATACAGTCAATGAAATTGAACGTAATTTGAGTTGACCATAAAAATATATAATTTAAAATTACCTACCAATGGGCATACACTATACAGCCTCATGAATAATTATATCAATGGTATAATTTAGGTTAGGATTTCTAAGGTCCTTATCTTACAGGATATGGCAAAATTCTTGATTGCAGAAAAATCTCTGCTTACAGCACCAAGATTAGGCCATACAAAATCCGTTTTTTTTATGATTATGAAGATGATTTTTTTATGATTATGATTATTATTATTATTTCGCCGGTAGTAATTGTACCGTGTGAACTGGCCGATGATCGTTAAGATTTAACGATTTTTATACGGACGCCATTTTGACACCTTGAGATGTTTCCTCTTATTGCATGTGATGTGGTAGTGGTGAGCGGGGCTGGGTCCATTGTATGGTGGTAAATCGTCATCGTCACCACTCACCACTGATTTTACCATGATGAAAGTATAATAAAATAAATACTTATTTAAAAAAAAATCCTATATTGGTATAAGAGGTAGCTGGTAGGCACTCGCTTAAAAGATTTTAACTTATACTTACCTCATACCTACGTAGGTATTGTAATTTTTTACTCTGTAAATAAAATATTAACATAAAATGTTTTGTAACAAATAACAGTATCTAGACTTGACCAATGTTCTACAAGTTCATCTTTATTTCATACAGTAACTAAATTTATAGTTTTCAGGCATTTACTTACTCAAAAGTAAACTTACTCTGTAACAATGGAAAAGAACGCTTTGCAATGTTTTAATGTATTTTTAACAATAATTGTTATTGTTTTAAAAAGTGTTAATATTCACAGCTTTATCAATTTAAATCATATAAAAAATTAAGTGTACAAAACAATTACCGGCTAATATTGAGAACCGTTAATGGGCATTGGATGTAATAAAAAAACTATAACTGAGCTACTTAGCTTTCGAAAGTGATAATTGTTATAATAATCATTCTAGTGTAAGTGATTTTTGCAATATAATAAATTAGTTTTGTAAGAATATCATAATAACTTGTATCTCTATTACTTATGCACACGAATAGAAGGAAAAGATTTTTGAAAACAGATTTTACTCAAATTAAATAAAAAAGAAACATTCATCCGTTATAATATCAATCATCCAAAATGTGTAAAGGCTTGATGGGTGATTTATTTCATCAGGATGCATTTTAACTTGAAACATTATAATTTGTTCTTAAAGTGGGTGATAGACAAAATAGGTTTGGGAACTTCTGCTCTATAGTCTGTACTACAGAGTGGACTATAGAGTTTATAGTCGAAATTGAATCAGTAGATATAGAGTACTTATAAATACTTATATAAAAATGTAAACTCCTTTCTAATCACAAAATATTATCATGCACATCTCTATCAGCGTAAAAATTAATATTCTACACTCTATACTCTTTAGGAACACAGCACTTTATCGGGATGAAAAGTAAATATATTATGTTATTCCGAAGCCTAGACCACCATTGCAAATGCTGTCAAAATCTCTTTAGCAATTTCTTCATGAAATTAACAAACACATACTCTTGCCTTTATGATATTTAATATAGTGTGATAAAGGTGGTTACTGCACAGTGGGCAATGTCCAAATCCTTTTATATTAACAATAAAGGAGATTCTGAGTGAGACGATAAACCGACAGTTTAGATAGGTAGCGGGTTCGGTGCCCGGTTGATGCTTACTGTTATTGACGCGATTGTATTAAGATTGGATTTGATTATAGTATATTTTAGTACTTGAAATGAAGTATCGGCAGCGGTATTTCCAATGAAGCGGTAGCCGCTTCCTATCGGGGGGTACGTTTGTTTGTTACTGCTCTCATGAAACCTACTCACATCACAGTATCCCACCGGAACAGTACTTTTTCGTGACAAAAATCCTGTTTTAATAGCAAGTAATATAGAGCATTTAAAACTCCTTCTACAAGTACTCAAAAGAAAACTCCATATTTTATCTTGCAGACGAATCGTCGATGGTAGTTAATTGGTTAGCAATTACCACCAAAAGGAAATTGTAAAATGATACCAAGACAAATTAATATTGGCTAGCCATGTCGATGTCGAAAAGCTCTGTTTCGATTCCACTGACGCTCATAAAGACATGACAATCTGCAAACTAAGTACCAAACATGTAATTTAGGTGGACAACTCTAAGATTCTTCTAACAGTCCGAGTGGACTGTTGTCACGTGAGTGGTGTAAGGCGTTATTTATAGGCAATAGAATGTCCGAAAAGGCCCGCGTCAGCAGTTGAGCTCTAAATCATGGCCGCTATCAGCTCCGCACAGCACCCCGGTTACTTCAGGCGGGCGTTGGCACATTGTTGGGCAAGGGACGGCACGGGAAAAGTTTCGTGCAGGGAAACGGCTATGTAATATTTTGGAAAATTCAAAATGGCCGCAACTGGATGCATTGGATAAATTATTATTTGTAGCTGTTTCGTAGAGAGTAAACACTATACAGAGTACAGACAAAAGATATTGTTATCATCAAGGAAAGAGTCACAATTAAACGCTGGGTGTTAAGAAGACACGGGCTCTTAGTTTTTAGAGGTGTGTTCCTAAAACACCCTTTTTGGTATGATTTTTTTTCTGTCAAACGTATCCCTCCACCTCAGGTCATATAATGATTGCGTAGCTGACTGCCCAATAAACGTCGATTTGTGAGCAATCATAGACGTAAAACGAGCCTCTACCGATTAGTAATCGCTCATGTTCGTCCATGATGGACCAAGGTAGAGACTGCATGCGAGCACGAATCCCGTACGACAATGAGCACACGGCCAAGTTAAGTGATCCGGTACAAAATGATATATGGAGACACTTTCACACATTACAATATGAATTTTTCGTGTAAGGGAAAAGTGTCCACTGCCAGTTGTCACCCACAGGATTACTGGAGGACGTCCGTCGGACTACCATTGTTTAGATTTTTGCTCAGTATGTACAACGTGTTTTAAAGTTTTTGGGTAAAAATATGTTCCTAAACTTGTTGTTCCATAAACCATAACTATGTGCTCCTTCCATTGTTAGACATAAGTCGAAATAGGAGAACCTCCCTGACCTCTTGAATCAAACAAAGACTCTTTCGTTAAAAGAGCAGCGACCGTGGCCTAAATGGTTAGACCTTTGGTTCGCACTAGTAGAGGGTGCAGGTTCGATCCCCGGTGGAAACGTCAACCAATGAGACGTTTTCTGAACTCAAGTAGGTACATACTCGTAATACGGACGCTCATACGGTGAAGGAAAACATTGTTAGGAAACCCGCACACGGCACAATGCACATAGTTGGTCCCAGACGTATTGACTAGTTCTTTCCTCTGGACTAGGTTAGGCTGACTATGTTGCGAGAATGCCTTGTGCGTTAAGGCAACCATACGGACATTTAAATCTTGTCCCAGGCACAAAAGTATTTGAGAAGTGGTTACTTCGCTCTGAAAATACTGTATAAATCACCCACAGACCACAACGGATGCAAAGGCATAGTTTGTTACCTTCCCTTGGTACCTTCTACTGCAATCTAGGGTATTAACTGTTCTAAATCGACAAGGTTTTAAAAACATATAACCTGGTTTTTGATTGAATGTTGATGGTGACTCGCGACTCGCGATTCGGAACGAAGATTGACCAATGATGACCAACAACGTTGTCAAATAGGAAATAAATCCGAAGTCCCCCCACTCATCTCCAACTAACAGTGAAGATAAACTATACGTATACGTCATTAAGGGTGGTTTGCATCAGAGACGTTATTATAGTTAAGGTTAAGATTATCGTCAAATATGGCGTCCATTATTAACTAGAGATTTGACAATTCATTTGACATTTTGTTATAGTTAAAGTAAGTTGGTGCAACCCACCCTAAAGGTACAATTCCGTGCATCGCGATCGATTGCGGTCGCGCACGACCTACGACTGTCTTCGGACGCTCGCGACCATAGTCAACGTATGAAAATGTATGGCACCGCTTCCGAGGCCCGCGACTGACGCGCGCGGCCTACGACTGTCGTCGGTCGTGCGCGACTGTCATAACTTCAAGACACGATCGCGCGCGGCTTACGACAGTCGTAGGCCGCGCACGTCAGTCGCGGGCCTCGGAAGCGGTGCCATACATTTTCATACGTTGACTATGGTCGTGAGCGTCCGACGACATCGTAGATCGTGCGCGACCGCGATCGATCGCGATGCACGGAATTGTACCTAAAGACGATCATGATGATGTATGTAGAGCCAGATCGAAACAAGGATCGTGTTCGCGAAGCTTTTCATTACCGGCCGCATCATGGGATAATGTTTCATTAAATTGGGTACAGCCTCCCGGTACTCAGTAATAAGCTGCTCCATACTTTATGTTAATGGAATTTGAATTGATAGCATAGTACTATGTTGTCTAAGAATGAGTTTCGATCGACTTAGCAAGAACGGTTGATAGTACTAGGCTTTTTTTGACTCATTAATACTAGTGTTGGATATTTATCGAGGAGAATTTAGGCTATATAACATCACGCCGCGGCCAATAGGAGCGAAGTATCAGTAAAAAAATTGAAAAAAAAAACGTCGAAAATTATTCATTTTTGTTGTTATAGCTTGTTTATACAACGGCTATGTTAAATACTAATACTAACAACTATTTTAAATACTTTAACATAGTTTAGCAAGTTGAAATGAATGCAATTTGCTATAGCTAAAATAGTTATTTACTTTTTGCGATTCGTCATCATTTACCAAGAACACATTAAGTTTACATTAAAAAGTGGAGCTACCATGTCACGTGTTTATGTCCTCTTTATTGGCCCCTTTACACGGTACCGTTTTTCCGATATGACAGTTTTTGTCCACATAAAGTGACACATACAAAGTGTTCCAATATTATATGACGGACTCGTTACGAACATTAGCGTCATGTCGTAAAAAATACATAAAATCCGTTTTAAATTCAACAAAAAACCGAAATGTAAAGTCAAAATATACCATGATAAAAACGAATTAAAAAGTTATAAAATTTTTACGATTCCTGAATAAATTAGTGACAGGAATCCGCGACGAGGGAGATAGGTATAGAGAGACCGAGGATAGTCAATTCGAATCCAGAAAATATGGAATAGGCGGCCGATGCGATCAACTCTGCTGTGTGTAATCTGTCGTGGATGGGTTAGTATGGAAGGAGCTTTTTAGCTTTCTTATTATTTTTTATAACTTCGTCAAGCTAAAAACAAAGTAGGTACGGTATTTAACTAAAATTTATGGTTGTCCTAGACCACCTGTTTTTAATTGTTAAAAAAGAATTTGTTTGATTTGTCTCAAATGATACAAAATAACTGAAACTTTTATTGAGGCTTTTGGGTCTTGGCAAAGTGTTAGTATAAGGTATTTATAATATGGGCCAAGATGCCTGACTCAAATAAATAAATAAAAAATAAAGTCTTTTGCGAAGTGACCATATTGCTGATAATTTGAAATGTTTTTGTACTAATCATAATTGGTAAGTCTCGCATTTTGAAAGAATTTGCCTAAACAGGGAAACACTTCACAGCTTTACCTGACTAGGTTGAACTTCGACGGTCGAAGCCAAAAAAAGGCATATAAGTAATGGTTTTTGATTATTTTCCGAAAATTTATCGTCATTACATTAACTAATAAACAATCTTTTAAGTCTGTATATAAAAAAAAAAACGTTTATTTTAGGTAATAACCCGTTCGGAACATTAGCGATGCAGTGCGATGTCGCAACCAAAGACTTCTATTTACTTAACTAGCTGTTGTCCGCGACTTCGTCCGCGTTAGCATAGTAGATCACATCCCAAGTATTATTCAATGTACCAATTGACTTTCCTACGGTTTTATTCCGCGCGGCTTCGCTTGCGTAATTTAGGAATTTCACGCAACCGTACATTTTTCTGCAAAAATTGCCTATGTCCCTTCACGTGGTCTATTCTTCATGTTTGCCAAATATGAAATAACATAAAAATTGCTGCAGTGGTTCTTAAGATAATTATGATACATAATTTCCACGTTTTTTCCACATTTTCCAAAATTTCTTCGCTCGTATTAGTCTTAGCGTGATAAAATATAGTTTACAGCCTTTCTCAATAAATGGGCTATCTAACACTGAAATAATTTTTTAAATCGGACCAGTAGTTCCTAAGATTAGCACGTTCAAATAAGCCCTTTCAAATAATTTCCCCCCGTTTTTCCACATTTTCCTCTATTTCTTCGCTCCTATTAATCTTAGCGTGATAAAATATAGTCTATAGCCTTCCTCGATAAATGGTCTATCCAACAGTAAAAGAATTTTTCAAATCGGAGCAGTAGATCCTGAGATTTGCGCGTTCAAACAAACAAATAAACAAACTCTGCAGAATTATAATATTAGTATAGATTAAATAGAAGTCTATGGTCTAAAACTTGGACTTTGGTCTAAGACTTCTATTTAATTAAATAGAAATCTTTGGTCGCAACACGGTGTGAAAACCGCCAGTGCGTGCGTGCGCATATTTAAGTCTACGAACATTCAAATTTGAATTAAAAGTCCTCCGCCACACCTCCACAGCCCGATATAAAATTTTTATGAAAGCTACTAAATAGTGATGTTTATTGGGCGGTTAGGTTGCATCAAACCGATAAATATATCACGCGGCTGTTGTGATCCTGTCGCAGGTTTATCACACGGATAGTCTATCTCTCTCTTTCTCTCTCGATATATCTCTCTTTATAACGGTACATACATTGAAGTTTATGTGGCATTATATTTTATGGTTTACATGTCCACGATAAAGTCCTTATTAAATTGCTTCTAATAACAAGTAACCACAAATCCTTTTAGAAAGATAATATTTACATTTATTTACAAAAGTTTCTTAAAGTGCATTTACGAAACTTTTTCGTAACCCTTAATTACAGTTTCTGAAACGAGAGTTACTGAAACCTGCCGGTTCAGTAACAAAGCACATCAATCGGGCAACTTTATGGGGCGAAACTAAACAAGGTTTTTTAGTATTAACAGAATAAATTAGATTGAAAGCCGAATGTTCGGCTTGTATACGGCAAATGTATCGCGTAAATTCAAAGTAAAAACTCGTCAACTCTGAGTGGAGCGTAGTATGGATACGCCTTCTTAATATCGCCGTATTTTCAATTTAAATATACTTATCTTGAGTTTGATGAAAATATTTAAGAAATTTTGTTAGGTTTTAATTAGTTTGAATTAATACAAAAAGTTATTTCGTTTAGAAACTGCAAATCAAAACGTATTTAACAGTTCAGTCCTATCTAAATATATAATATCATAACTCTGGGGACTGACTGACATAGTGATCTATCAACGCACAGCCCAAACCACTGGACGGATCGGGCTGGAATTTTGCATGCAGGTAGATGTTATGACGTAGGCATTCCGCTAAGAAAGGATTTTGATCAAATGTCAAAATGTTGATCAAAAATCAAGGGGATAAAATAGGGGATGAATATTTGTATGAAACTTATTCAATTTTAAACCGACCGCGCTGAGACTTTCATACCTAATTAATAATAATACTTCTGCGAGCGAAGCCGCGGGCAACAACTAGTTATTTATATAAATAATAGGAAACTATAAATCTTCAAAAATCAAAAGTCTTAACTGTCCTATCATTTTTGGGTTGTAGTGTATTTCGTCTGAAACAGAAGTTCTATTGATTTATTATCACAAACGCATTAACAATTTAATAAACCCAGTTTTTCACAAACGGCTTTAATAAAATATAATACCAGCCAGAAATTGTCGAAATAAAGTCACGTCCACACTACCGCGGCCATTACACGCAATAGTTACGGGTACAAAATTTATTGTTTTTCATCTTTGAAATCTTAGCGGAGTCAAGTTGTATAAATCATGCGTTAATGCCGGCGCATTATACAAATTCAAATTTATAACCCGATAAAATTACAGAATGGCCGATGGGGTGTCTGTCCCCCTTCCCCCCCGGGCGGCAGGGGGGTGGGGGGTATCATTACCGACAAACTAAATGCGGCTTTAATTCATTAGCTATTGAGGGCCGTGGCGGGATGTTTTTTGACAGTTATATTAAATTTAGAATATATTGGCGTTCGTGTGGATGAGGGTTTATGTGTTTTGTGTCCATCATCATCATCGGAGCAGTATTTAACTTCACTAAAGTATATTTTTACTCATAATAATATGTCCTTTCTTTTCTTTAAAAAAAATCTTGGCTTAGAGAGTAGAGATAACATTAAAAAATATTTTCAGTAACTTAATTAATTATATATAGTCATCTAAGCTGTCTTTTCAAAGTATAATTTTCAGAAACTTGGCAGATATATTTTTTCAGAAACTCACTAGGTATAGAAACAATGCGAGATGTTTCCTTAACAAATATTCTAATAACTTTCAGCAACCCCTTGAAATCCATATATTTCCCATTATTCCCAGAGATTTCCGAAACAATAAGTAATCACAATCGGTGAGGATTTTTGATGTTTTCAGGCATTCACGTTAAATCGGCCGGAGATCTTTTGTCCAAGACCAAAAACAATAGAACCAATCACGCCAAGATTTTTAATCTATAGTCTATGGCACTTTATTGAAATCTGTTTTGTCTTTTCCTTAACTTCGGCGCGAATAGGTCAGCTAGAAAATTAATTTGAATGATGCTTCCCTTGTGTCCGCTAAGTTTCTCTACATCTCTACTGTAACAGTCCATCTACTTAGTTTTTACTCATGCTTCTTGCCAGTTCTTACCATCAGGCAATCCATCTGCTCGTTTCCGGTCCTTGCATTAAAGTTTGTTTAAAAATAAATGCATTACCATCAATCAAAACTTGCGTGTCATGTAAAAAGGGCGGCCGAATTTCCCCAAATCGCCAAATAAATCTTTGTTTATGGCTAATTTAAATTTAGAACGTGTCAGTCGCAGACGAGCTTCACACACCAATTATGGCGGGAATCAGCAACATGAAAGACATTTGGCTCGCGTATTCCCGCGTTTAGACCCGATGAGACGATCACGACATCGTCGCGAGGTCGTACGTCGTTTGTTGTGTGTGAAAAATAGATTTTAATTTACGAAAAATAGCTTATGAATTGATATGATTTGGTGAATTAGATCTGTTATTAGTATAGTATGTTGATTTATGATATTCTCAAAATTCACGTCATAATAAAGACACAATTAAATAAAACTAGTTAATTATTATTTAAAAATATTTAAAAGCACAGCAGCATTCAAAGAAAAATTAACTTCCTTCTAGGACAAAGATCGTTTCAAAAATTCCCTTTTGAATAGTCAAGGTCTTAGAAATTAAAAGTACTTAATTAAAACTATATGATTCATTATTCTAAGTTTGAAATTTTCTGATCCTACAGCAATAGTTATCTTCATAATTTTTAATTTACTAACAACTTCCATTTAATAGCTATTACACAAACCACAACATCTGTCCCCACATCGTCGGTCGTGTCGTGACGTGTAAGCGGACCCATCAATACTGTGCAGCGCTAATCCTCCGTGAAGGAAACGATAAATCACTTCATTAAGTCGAAAAAACCGACTTGTGTGAGTTGTGTCGCAGCGGGCATAGAGTAAACGTGAGGATAGAGGGGACACGCGTGTACTGTTGGTTGTAACTAAAACGTATTGAAAGTTAGAGTCTAGAGTCTAGACTCTAGAGTCTAGATGGTCATATTATATTGTTCCTGAATATATAATTTTTATATTATAAGAATAAGAATAACAATCATTTATTTGCAGAAAGTACCGTACAAAAGATATTATAATCATACAGTAATCAGTGATCACACACAGAATAATTTAAATAAAATATATAAAAAAAACACATTTCATTATGATAAAATTGATAGAAAGTGTTCTGTTTGAATAAAATTGTATTATAATTAATACTGTTTAATTAAAATTTAATATTGAAACAAAAAAAACAGAATATAGTATTTAAATAAGAATCATAAAGAAAATAATAATACATTTCATTAAAATAATTGTCAATTGGTATTCATTATGATCAATATACATAACATAAATTGTAAGTCATAAAATATATTTATAAGTCATTCATTAAATTGTATTTACATTCATTTCATTCAATTCAATATTATATTCCATGTCATTCATTAAAATAATTTTAAAATTTTCAAATTTAGTTACAACCGACAGTAATATAAAATATAATTGATTTCATAATGCAATAAATAATTTATATTATTGATTTTTATCATTCACATAGTCTAATAAATTATTATAACATTTTTCTATCAGAAACCTTTTCAATTGTTTCTTAATTTTTTTAAGATTCATTGCTTTTAGGTCTTTTGGTAATTCATTATAAATCACAGGAGCCATAATATGAAAAACACTTTCATGCATTAGCGTGGTATTTGTCATACGATTACATAGGCCGTATGTGTCACGTTGACGCCTGTTACTCGCTATCGATGCTAGCTCAAAAAGATTTAGATTTTGTTTAACAAATGTTGCAACTTCATAAATATATAGACATGTAAGAGTGAGAATTTTATATTTCACAAAAAATGGCTTGCAAGTATCGGTTTGTGATAGCCCAAACATAGCTCTTACACATCGCTTTTGTGCCTTAAAAACTATTTCAACATCTGTTGAGTTTCCCCAAAATACTATGCCATACCTTAGTATCGAAACCACAAATCCATTACATGCAGTTACTATTGTACTGACACTTGAAATTTGAGTTAATTCATGAAGGGCATAAACTGATTTACTATTTTTTTTACAGTTGTTCGATATGAGCTTTCCACGATAGTTTACTATCTATTGTGAGTCCGAGAAATTTGGTAGTTTGCACTTCAGAGATTGACTCAGATTTATAATTAATATCAAATTTGGGAACATTAACACGTTGTTTAAAATGCATAAGCTTTGTTTTTTCTAGATTAGCTTTTATATTATTTGAGTCTAACCATTTAATTATGTCCCTTAGCGTGTTATTTATGTCTAGTTCATATGTTTTGTTATCTTTACATTTGATTGTAGCAGTACTGTCATCAACAAAAAGTGTTATTGGATTGGAAGTCGCTTTAGGGAGATCATTGATATAAATAATAAATAGAAGTGGACCTAAAACACTTCCTTGTGGCACACCGTACAGTAATTTTAGGGCTTTTGAGAGGTACATTTGTTCTATTTTTGTTTTAGCGTTAATTTTTACTAAATATAATCATAGTGATCTTGTTCGATTTAGGCTGCTTCGATTGCTTGATTGATATTTGCTTCGATTCGATGAGTACTTTACTCGTAGAACTATTTCTATGAGTAAGACACACAAAACAACAGCTAGACTAGACTTGTTTTTAACGATAAAAGTTTCTTAAACTATTGAAAAATTATTTTAAATTTGAAAAGCAAGATATTTAACACTTTTTCGCATTAATCAAGTTAGATTAGATACAATTATTAAATATATTGTATAATATCATGTAACTGATTAAAGGACAAACATAGTTACAAATAACAGCTAAAAAGGCACTCTAGGTATGTGTCTAAAATTCGTTTGGTATTGTCCTTCTATATCGCTACATACTCTGTTCTCTATAACATTGTGCGTGGACGATGCTCTGACGCATGTCACTAATTGGACCTATTTATACCGGGGATGAGCCCCCGCGTCTCATACTATGTCACACTCAGTATGTCATATTCAGTATGACATTAACTACTCAGGGTACATTCCGAAATATAACCCAGTATACTGGCCAGTGTTCATAATGTCTTGAATCCAATGCCATATTGCACTGATGTGCCATTAGTGAAACAAGTGTGATGTATTATAATGACATTCTAATAAAGTCATATATATATATACGTGATTTCGCTAGCTTATATTTTTAAACGTATGGTGTCGATTGTAGAATCTAGACGTCCGCGTAATATTAGCACTAACCACTATATAATACTGGGATATATTTTGGAACTTACACCCTGTAAGTCATACACCCTTAGATGTCATACTCATTTAGATACAAACAGAGGAAATATTTGACAAGACGAATATTTTTTGGTTTGTATTCAGTGCTTGTATTTAATATTATGTTTATCTCAAATCTTCAAAGCGATCGTAAAATTTTTAATAATATATTAATCATGATTAAAACGTACATTTACGTTGATTTCGTGATGAGGTAGGCTATAATATGACTCATAGGACGTAGATACTGCAAAATACTCTGGTAGATTTTGAATTTAAGATCAAAGCTTTCCACTCTTTCAACCACTGTTTCATTCATTCAATCTATCATTCACTCGTCACAAGGAATGGGCTGGTCGAAAAATTGAAGACATAATTAACCCTAAAATAGCTTCTTAAGATTCAGAAGCATTTTATCCGACTTCAAAAAAGGAGTAACAAATCAAATAGCACTTTTTCCCCCGGCGCCGTCTGTTCACAAATCAACAAGACGGACGCTTTCCGGGACTCGAACGCGCTAATGGCTGGGATTTATGAACCGACAGACTAACACGATTATATAGTTAGCCAAAACCACTTATGTTGGGTAGATTTGGTTATTTGCCACTCAAATGCTATTAAAATTTAAAGTCAATATGTAACAATAGTTAATATTACTTTTTTGCCATAATTAAAATAATAAGGACTTTATTTTAATTAATTATTATCCAAAGTAGGTCATTAGAGCCCTGACGTCACTGCGAGTTGCGACTAATGAGATCTAAGACTCAATTTTAACTTTTTTTAACAACCAAATCCAAGAATCAAGATGCTTTTGAAAATTAAGATGCCTAAAAGACAAAAGTTTGTTAATAGTTAACAAAATATATTATGTGGTTTGACATCTATAAATTGATAATTAAGAAGGTGGAAGTATGTCTGTCTGTGTGTATCTTTGACGAAGTTGTTCAACATCTTGTAAGCTAAGAGGTAAGTTGGGTATACTGTAAACTGTAAGTAGTAAATAAGCAGATTTCACATTCAAAAATGCTCCAATTTCTTTGTGACATTGCCGACAACAAATATGAAGACCGCCTTTCACAAAAACCGCCGTATCTGCCACTTGAGCTCTTATCACCACATCTGAGGAGAGAAACCAAATAGTACTTAGTGTGGAGCTTTCGGCGGCTCTCGACATTATTTACAAGAGATAATGTGGTGGATGTCGGCAGAATTTCAAAACGACGTGGTTTTAGCCAAAAGTAAGTCATATTATGTAGTAGTGCTATATTGGCCAATTATGGACCAATGCAAGTGGTTACGAACATATTATGTAGAGAACTATAGTTGCGAAGTTATCTTTAGGCACACGAATATCAAATTAAGCATCAAGAGCAACACAGCCTAAAATATTCGTCTTGTCAAATATTTCCTCTGTTTGTATCTAAATGAGTATGACATCTAAGGGTGTATGACTTACAGGGTGTAAGTTCCAAAATATATCCCAGTGAGAGTTATACAACATTATATTTCTTCTAATTTTATTATTGCTCTTGATGCCTAATTTCATATTCGTGTGCTATAAGCCTAAAGATAACTTCGCAATGACTTCCTCATTAACCCTATGTCGAGGAAAAAAAGTGGCCAAGTTAAACATGGTCCTATTTCAAAGGTGCGTTCATTGTTTTGCTTTGATTTGGGGCGGTCTAGTCCCTCTAGTCTTAAGAGTGTCGAGGATCACACATTACTACTATCAGAGAAGTTGATTCCTAGGTAGATTATTAGCGGACCTAAGTAATTTTTTCGCGTTAAAGTCAAACCCATCCGACCGATCACCATATAAGCCGACCACATGACGTAGGTCCGTCAACTGCTTAGGAATCAATTTCCTCGATGATACATACCTATACAATAATATTGTGACGAAGCTCTTTGTACAGGACCACGGAGTTTTACAGTTAATGACTAACTAGTAACCGAACAGTTAAAAACAAAGGGTTGGTGCGATTTCCCTAAACGTCGCGTTTGATTCATTCCACCCCCGTTCGGACGCGGAATTTTTTCACCCCGGCACTTAAGACGGTCTATAAATTTCAGTCTGTCTGTTTGTGTATCTGTACACTTATTTATCGTTTTCCCCCTATAAAGTACATAAAATGTCTTTTAGCGACTGAAAATGGTAGAGACAGAAAATCGAAGTGATTTCTAGTTAATTTATTGGGTTTTTCATATTTCAGTTGTTTCTTGTCTATATGTGAGGTATGTGAGGTATAAGAGGTATCAAACCAACCAAAATACTCTATTTTGGTTGGTTTGATACCTCTTTAACCTTAAACGTCTGAACTGATTTCAATGAAATTTGATGTAAAAATATTTGGAATCCCGGAAAAGGACTTAAGACGCTTTTTATCCTGAAAAAAAGATTCCCGCGACTAATTTCAGTACAACAAAGTTTTAGGCATCATCTAGAAGTCCATATTCTATGGTAATCCAAGATCCTACAGAACATCAAGCCCATAACATCCCACATTTTCCTCCGCGGGTTGATTGGTCCTAAATAATAAATTCAATTTCAAATATTTTCCCTGATCTTCTATATTTGGCGGGGGTCGGGGGGTCGGGGGAGTAATGGCGTTATTTAGAGTCTTGCAATATGCTAAGATAGTAGCTGCCGGCATTAACAAGTCAAGAGATGGTTGCGCTGGATCCCGCACAATGGTGGTGTGAAGTGGCTTCCTATTTTCTTATTGGAGAATTGAGAGTGGAGACTAAAATTAACGTTTAGAGCTGTCAATGCTGCTGGGAAGTGCGTCACCTTTGATAATTGCATTAACTAATTCAAAATATAATTTGACGAAGTCGTCGCTACATGATGCCATTTAGGCCTGTACTTTTGGCCAGTACTCAAGATGCATCTCGGTCTCAAGATATGGTTGTGGCTCTGTGATTGGTTGGCTGTCAAAATTTGGACCAATCATAGAGCCGAACCGTGTCTTGAGACCGAGATGAATCTTGAGTAGGTACTGACCAAAAATACGGGCCTTAGGATACATTATAAAAAAATTGAACTTCGAAAGTGAACTTAAGTCTTAACGAGTACTTTGTGTAAGGTAAAGTATCTTGTGTAAGAGTCTTGAATAAGATAATTACTTATAGCTTTTTTACTATTTTTAAATACTAGGAATATAGATTCCAGATCTGCGAGGCTCAATTATTCTTGTAGGTACTTCCTAACTTTTTTCGATGACAAGGTGGCTCTGCTTATTCGCAGGATAGACAATCAATTCGAGATTTTAGGGAGATGAGAATTAAGGCCCTGATAGCTTCAGCAGTTTGAAGAGATATTAAAAGTGAACAAATACGAGTCCTCTCCACACCTTTGTAGAATAATTTTTACGACATAGCTGAGGCGCGGCGCTGCCCTCACAGAGCCTGCTGCCGCCCGCGCGTTAAAAACACAATGAATAATAATATCACCCCCGATAGCCCGCTCATTCCCGTACAAGATTATTGCTTTACATTATTTTAGTATAGGTGTAAGGCATCTTAAATTCTTAACACATCTAATAGACCCTCTCTATTAGCTCTCTAATAGAGAAGGTCTATTAGATGTGTTACCACTCTGTGATACCCTCTATGTGATACCTCTTGCAGTTTGATAACTCTTTATCAAACTGCAATCAATATCAATAAGAAGTTAATTTTGTTGCGTTTCGTAATGTTCATTTTGTAGTTTCATTCATTTAGGGAACGAAGTAGCATTAATGTTCCATGAAAATTGTGGAATCGGGGTACAGTCATCTTTTACAATTTTTGACTGCAGAATAAGGGGACGCAATAACGTCTTAGGTAATATCGAAAAGGCAAGAGCAAATATTGATTTTTATAAGAATCAACAGGGCTCTAACACTCAGCTGCTACGTCATAAATCTCAATATTTCAGTCACATATCAAAATCAAGTTGCAGGCAAACCCTCAAACACGGCGACGCAGGAAACGGCCGATAAATCAGCGCGCCATACGCTAGACCAAATAAAACAGAAACAAAAAAAATTTATAGCGAAATTCGCAAAAATAAGCAATAACAAACATGCGATTATAGTTATTATGTAGTTGTGATAGGGTCGGTGTGTAGGGTATCGGCCGTCAGGCTGATTAATGTCGCTAGTAAATCAACGGATTACGACAATGCGAGAAATGACGAGTCGCGATCGAGCAATAGCTGTACTTGACGGGCGTAAGACACACGACACAGCGACTAGTACATTCAAAGTTATTTTATCTCCAAGGATCTATGAGAGTGTTCTTTATGTCGACGACTTAAAGGTCCTATCAGAAGTAAAATAATGGTAAGTGTAGGTAATTTGTGTATAAGATTGTGTATTCGACAAACTCAGATCTCAAAATATACGCCAATTTCTGAATTTAGATATTTCTGTAACAGAAAAATAGCTCAATAGGTTGATAGTGTACGAAATGCAATGAAGATATTGTAATAATCTTAGTTATTATTAATTTTAAAAGTTTTTTAACTCTTTAGCGTCAAACAACCAAAACGCTACCCTCCTGTGCTTTGAAAAAGAAATCAGTCGTATCGAATTATTGAGTAAACACGAGGCATAATCGCGATCGTTCCCGGCCAGGGGAACCTAACATATTGCCACACATATCTCACGTCAAGTGTTGATTGCCAGTTATAATGTATCAAAAGAAAATGTAATAAATTCGCTAACACTATACCCGTGTCCGATTTTTACGCATTCGTCATAAATTATAAAAAAATTACAAACGCCATTCAATTTATTATTAAATTACAATAGTACAGTTATTTATTGTTCTACGTTGGGGTCTTGATTTAGATACATTGTCGTAAATTACACATTGTAATGTTAAAAATTTGTATAAATAACAGTTATTTCAGCAAAGTTATCTTTGAGATGGTAGGATTCGATTTTTAAATTGTTTGGTGGGTAAGCTGCTGCTGTAAGATAAACTTACAAAATACGTCGTAACAATAACATTAATAGAAAACTATTTGTAATTTAAGAACTATTAAATGTATTTTATTTACTTTCTACTACAGACTAAAGAAGACATTATATTGGAACTTAAACAATAAACAACACCTTAAAACGTAAAACACTAACAACTAACACATGAAATAATTCACAAGCTACAGGTGGTACCGAATATAGCTAGAGGCGCCTGTGTCAGAGAAGACCCTTCACTTTGTAGTTGATTTCCAATGTTACCACTTCTTAGTTGTTACATATTTCAAGATGGAATCTTAAGGATGACTTAAGTAACATACAACTATCGAAAAATATAGAAAAGATTTTTATGTTAAACATTCGAAAAATCTTAAAGTTTATAAACTGCTTCATAACTTCGCAAAACACTTCTTAATAAAACAAAGAAACTGGAATCGCCAAAAATCAGCAGTTGGCACACATAGCAATAATAAAATTTCAAAAATACATCCCGACGACAAATTGTCACACATCGTTCACTGGATTATTTCGAGATGGAATAAAAAACGCATAAAAGTGTTCGAAAGTGTTGCTCGAATGTTGCCACGTCGGGGCGCAATGACAAATTGATTTATGTACTAGCTAGGGGAGCAACACTAGCAACAAAGACAATCTGCGTACTGCCCGGCCGCGCCCGCGTCCTGCGACGTCGATCTAAGAAATTAATTGGTCGCAAGACGCGATACTTCATATGACAGTATTGTTTAGGTCACCATATTAATATGCTCTTATCAGATGCGACACGTAGGTAGCAGTTTTGATTGATTTTCAATGGTATACGGTTTCCTAGTGGGAAGGTGATTCGTCTGTCATATTTTTAGATAGTGACTTTGATATTGTAGCCTTCTGTAGCTTTTGTTACTGCTTATGTCCATTGAAATATAAGTACTTCTATAATACTCTAAGACAGAGTTTTGATACCAATTTAGGCTGGTCACTACGCCTCGCTGTGTCATTACACAGTTTAATATATATACACACATGCATGATGCAACGAAACTTCCCCATTTTCGAGCTATCACTGTCACGGGTTTTTGCACACACTTCTTGTTTGACAAAATTTCTGTTACTCCCATAGAGTCTGAGTTGTAAGTTGTAACCTACATGAAACAAAGAAGTACATTGGCGTCACACGCCTCATCTCTTGGGCGGTCAGCTAGACACGTCTCATGATGCACGCAATGTACAGTGCACGACGATAAATCACAGTTTTATTACCACTCGAGATTTTTATTACTTATGTAAATTGTAGCGCTTTCTTTTTTTAATTTTTTAACATGGTACTGGAGAGTACAAGACTTTTCCCAACTATTCTTACATAAGAAACTAAGGGCCTGTTTCACCACTTCCTGATATTACGAGTATGGTGCCGGATAGGCTATCCACAACTTTTTCGACAGATTCTCCATACTCTATCTGTCAAGTGAAGTGGTGGATAGCATATCCGGCACTCATCAAAAAGTGGTGAAACAGGCCCTAAGTATAGCCCATATTATTAGGAAATAGGTTAAAGTAATGATTAATCCTTTAATTGAGTAATCCTTCAGATTATTTACCTTTGACTTTCTTATTTAGACTATTCTAGCTTGACGCTATCATGTTATTGTATAATGTCACTTGATGCCTGCAGAAGAACGACTTTTTCACTTATGTCCGGTTTTTTGCGTTTTCTGACAGGAGTGTATCTATTCTAGATTCTACAGCGTCGTTGATTGGTCAATGTTTTGACGTTAAATCAATATTGCTTGTGAAGATAGAGCTCCAGACGAGAACCTGAGAAACTGGGCATTAGCCATTAGTGGTGTTTTCCATTCTTATAAGCTTCGACTTCATCCAAATCCTATTCACTAGGGCTTTCTTCTGAAGAGTACCAGCCTGCGACGCCACTGATAGAAATAAAACAGAAAAAGTCTTGCCCATCAACGGAATTTTATAAGCCCTGCATTAAGGGTGGTGTCAAAATATAAAAACGTATAAAATCCCAAGTAAATAACGTAATCCTATAACCCATAAAATTGAGATTTATAATATCTGAGGCCGTAAATCATTGGTGCCATTAAATTTTAAGTAATACGAACGAATCACAGGTTCGAATCCCATCAGTTATCTAGTTTACGAGCCTGTGGGATTGGTGGTGGGACCAGCGTGCCATTGGACCAGGCCACTTTATAGGACCATAAAACTCGAGATGTCAATTGCCTTTGGACCAGTTTTTCGGGTGTAATTGGTTTTGGGACTTTTGGTTTGGGTTTTAAGTTTTAATTGTATATTTTAGTGGAACAATACATCTTTGGGGTTTGTACTGGCAATGAAGGGCACATGATTCGTAATAAATTGTATCATATTGTATCGTTTAAACCTATCATTAAGCTCCATGAGAGCACCGGTGATCGCTACTACAATAGAATAACAATAGATTTGCAAGAATTCGCAATCGAAGGATTAATGTCCAGAATCAAACACTTTTTATTGTAGTCGCTAGTCACTTGCTTGGTCAACTGAAGAGATCACAAAACTTCAAAATTTGTTTGTCATTTTGTAACTAACTTTGTGAATTGGATCATAGACGATAGCACCCAGGTATAATAATATAAAAGGTCATTCGACTTCACTATATTGTCATTCTGTATGACACGTAATTGATCACCACGTGACGTCATCCGTCGTGACGTCATGTCACGTTAAGGCTCGGCTAGCAGTATCACGTTACTCATACAGACACACCTTGCTACTGACGTGATTGCCAGTACTACAAGCCTTAGGTACGACTAACGAGTGCTATTAGATAACTTGATTCATAGGCATACGGCGTACCTGCATAATTTGGTCGCATTATGTCCAACCCAGCCGAAAAATCATGACAAACATTGACATAGCTCGGCCGAATGACGGAGGACCATCATTTGCCTATGAATCAATTTCTTCGCTGGTACAAGTACAATATAGGTGTTGTCCGCTGCCATAATTTAGTAGCTGTCTAGATATTCACTAATGTAAAAAATGGGCCAGTTACATCTAGAAATTTTATAGAACGAAAAATGAGTAATCTGTAGATAGGATCGTCGTAAATGCTTCAAATATCGAATGTCAGATGTATGGGAGCTGTCAAAGTTTCATACAAATCATTTTCGATAACGTTACGATTGCTATAACTAGAGAAATTTCACCCCTCACTTTTAAAATTCATCAAAACCAGAGGGCCCGTCGACCAAAGACGAAATAGTACTCCTCACAGAAATTGAGAATTAAAGAAAATTAAGAGATTGTTGTCTACGGTGCTTAGATTTTTCTTGGCCTGGTAACTAAGTTAAGAATGAATAAAATTGGTGAAGCTAGAATCAAATACTAAATTAAAAGTAGGCCTAACTGCTGTGAGTGTGTGTGTGAGTGTACTCTTACTTAGAAAAGTGCCAACTAAGTACTAACTATGCAGCACTACCGAGGTGGCTACTATAGGTACGGTCTTTCTATGGTACTTTTTCACAGTTACATTTTGTACCCTGGTGAGTGATGAGTGATGACTGATGACACTTATTACGCACTGTATACCTTTATTCCTCTGTTTTAATGTAACATTAATACAGCTTTGATATGACTACTTTTTTCTGTCTCGGTATAAAACTACAAAATAATTAAAAAAAAAATCAAACTATGCTGTTCTGCTTGGTCAAAACTGCACATCCTTTGACCCTTTAAATATTAAACGTCCGGATCCTAGGATCCTGACGAAATCGAAGCTGTATTAACGCTGGATTAAAATATCAGAATCAGTGTACAATTTGACGGACGGTGGCGTGATTGTCCGGCCGTCCGTCATAGGTCGGTAATTAATGAGATTTACGTCCGAATATTATGCCGGAATATTTTGCCCGCATTATGTTAGCTGATATCGTTATGGCTGATTTTAATTTATAGTTTTAATTTTCAGTTTCGCTGAGACCGGATTTATATTGCGGGTTTTGTGTTTTATGGAGTTGCAATTTCGAATTGCTTGCACCTTGATACAGACCTACATGGATACTTTGGCAGAAATGACATTGTCACGCATGGATGCAGCTATCACTCACAATATATCACTCACAATATATGTGATAATAATATTCATAAATCGAACGCAAAATGATACTTGGATGACATTTTTGTGTGTGTGTAAAATAGCACTTTAGTGACGCTTTACAAGATGGCAATGTTAATTCTAATTTCGGGATCAGGGAATAAACCAACATTTTTAAACTGAATGATGAAAATGAATAATCTACTTTTAATTATCAGGCACTAAACAGAAAAAACCAAGTAGGGAACTTGGTCTTGTCCTGTTGAGAGGTTTTTTAAATGTGACATAAAATCGTTTGGAAACTCGAGTAGCAGTAGTAGTAGTAGTAATCGGGTTTTGTTATTATGGAAAGATAGGAACTCTTACGCAGTAAATTTTTTTGGAACCATACATAGCCACATCTACAAAATAGTTGAGAAATATACTTGTAAATTCAGCTTACTCTTGGTCACGGTTGGATCAAATATGGTATTTAAAAGGGACTTTTAAGTTTGTCGATGACGACGTCCCGGCTCACCTCCCATCGAGCCCTTACGAAACCCTAATCCCGTCATCAACTTTAAATCACCGCGACATTATCAAAAACAATACCGAAAAAAACAGTATCAGTAACAGTTCGTAAATCCAAAAATTATCTCGACGCGAGATACCGGCTGACATATTTATGGGTTCAGCTCAGGACGTAAAACTAATCCCTGGGGGGGATCCGGGGGGGTGCCGGGGGGGAAGGGACCTTCTACATTCGTCACATAGCCGCCGTAAATTATCATACTCGCTATGATATGACGGGGGCCGCCCATTAAACGCGTTTGATTTAGATGGGCCCATAAAATTGATTTATGCTCTCACGCCAACAAAACCCGTGGCTGTGAAGCAACTATTATATTAACATTTTCGTGGATAACCTTTTTGGGGGTGCAAGGTTGTACGTGGAGGGCTGCGCGAGGTGAAACAGACCCTGCATCCAGATATTAGAGCTTTAATTTCACCGCAGCAGGTTGTATGTTGTAAGGCCTTTTGGAGTCGAAAAAGAATTCACTCATATAGTTGCATGAAAGTTAAAAGTGTGTCAAAATGTGCTCTAGTCCGAAAGTAACATGGGCGAGTTTCGTCTGACCGCCGCCCGTATAAAACCCATTGTTTTTGGATATGTAATTTCGATTATTTTATGACCTAATGTTACATAGAGTTTAGTTACAAAGGTATATGCTAGATTCATATTTAGATAACGATAATTAGCTTTTCATCATGGCTTTAACATGTAAATTGTGGCAATGAATTATTCTTCTTTGTTTTTAACTAGTGCAGAACTTACGTCCATGAAATTAAGAATTCATGTCTTCATACGTCATGTACCTACGTCTTGATTGTTAAAGATTCTGAATTGAAATATTATGTATCTTTTTACTCCTAGCTTTTAGCTCTTTATTCTTCTTTAGAATAATCTCAAGTATAAGAACTTAAAATTTTTAAATTGATCCTCTGCTGTCGTACTTTAGTCACTGTTTTTTACTTAGCGAACTCTTTATATGGCTTATCAGTTATCACTATTATTTACCGAAAGTTGTTATATATCAAAGCTTTCCTAGCTCCGTTAGTTTTGGTGATCTACTTTATTTCGTGTTCTTCTGAAAGCTGAAGGACTAAGGTTATGGTCTTGCAGGACTCTTTAATTAACGAGATTTACACGATCCGACCATGAGATTTCGTATTTCAGGACTAGGCTCGCAGGAACCCTAAGAGATTGTTGGCTTCTATAAACCTCTACTTGATAGAAGACTCTTTTATGACAAAAAAAACTCGAACTCAACTCGAACTCGGTTGTCCGTAAAGTCAGTTTACTGACGATAGTTGAACGTGACAACGTCATAGCCTTAAATGGAACGCCTCAGTGCGAGGTAACGCCGCATATTGCGTCATGTTTTTTCGTGCGCGCAGCCCATATCGAATTATAAGACGTTGTCACGTCAAAAACACTAAAAATGAAAATCCATTATCCAACACGCAACAATTGCAACGTGAAATAGAATACATTGAAAATGTCGATTCATGTATTTCCACGTATTTTATCAATCACAACCGTTTTTATTTCGCCATCAGCGTTTGATAGCTGATGTACAGTCGGGTGAACTTTTGAACTTTATCCTCTTGTAATAAGGGCGAAGAGTCGCGGCGCACTCGGCCGTAGATCAGCGGCCGAACCTGACGGTCTGTCACAAATAAATAATACACGCCTGTCGATCGCGGAATAGTTGATGCGGTAGAGAGCCATGGGGAAAACTTGGTGGAATAAATCCATTGACAGATATTAAACGAATTATATCGCTAATTTTTATTAGGTTATTGACCAGTCCTAAGCCAGAATATTTTAACGTAAATCCCTACAAATAATAAAAGTAAAACATAATACTTTGTCAGTCTTTGTCTATAGCTATTGCTTGGCCAACCAAACCTCCCTGTTACGCTAACAACGCTTTAAAATCACTCCAGTCTCGTGACTTGTGAGTAGACTGATATCGTTTATTCTAGCCTTTGAAATATTTCTTGCTTTTCTACCCGCAATATAACTGTAAATATATACAAAATTATATGAAACTAAGTTTTGTAAATTCTAGTAACTTAAAATTGTTTTTTTTTTTATCTGAATCGCCCTCAAAAACTTTTATCCTACACTTTATTCCAAAGTTATTACCATCAAAATTTGTAATTGCTCACTCGCACATAACACCGTCCGTATAAAATAAATCAGTGGATTGTTTCATTCCATTTTATTATGCCAGCGAGATCCACTCTTACAGACTCTCCATAAAAACGCTATTTTACAGCGCGGCCCGTCCTCAATGATATCAATTTCTGTCCGTAATATTTATCGGCCGTGTCCACCAATCATATTAAGTCTAATTAAAATTAGTGGTAACAGTTTGAATAAATCAGACGCTAAGTGCAACCTGACCATATTTCAGGTTTAAAAAGCTTAAATCTTTCATCATTATTTTTAATCCTTCTGAATGTTTGTAGCTCTCTGAAACTCCAATGCGAAGATATCAAGAGCTGCATAAAAAATATGTTAGGCTTCATGCAAATAGAATCTTTCATTACTTGTAACATAAACTCCATACTCGTACAATACCTATGTCGAAATCTGCATTAAAGTTTAATCAACAAAATATGTATGTCTCTTATTAGGACCGTCCTTTTCCTTTATTTTGCAGTCTGTGAATGTTTTGTGTGCGTGTGTGTTTGTAACCTTGAGCGATTCTACGAACCACACAAGGTGTATCGCACGCTAGCGAACCACCCTCGCAATATTTGGCCTATTACTCGGGCGATCCATTGATTTATGGGTTATGAATCAACTCCCCCCCCCCCCCCCCACTCCCCTCCGCGCCATTACCCGCCTGATATATAGGCGTGATAATGAATCTAGTTCTTTCTCTCGTGATGGAAATATGACGGTCCGTGAGTTATGGGTGCCTGGTGGAAACGACTCGGCGCTTTATTCTATTTCCGTTGTACTTCTTAAAAGTGTTGTGAGTAACTGGACGCCTGGTAGTTTTAGGGTTACCTAACATACAATAATTTAATGTAATGTTTCAAGAATATTCCTTCTTAATTTTAGAGCTCATTTCTATATGTTAATTGACTGTCAATATTTCAGCAAAGAAGATTTTTTTGTAGTCATTAGTCCTATACTGGGCTCCTGGAGCAGCAACAATTAATCCTTTCATATTTCAACTATCAATTGAAATGTTGATGATCTAGATTCTAGGTAATATCAGTATATGTACGACTCCTGTGCGCACCTTAGGCCGTCAGAACTCCTAAAAAGTCAACAGTTCAAAGTAAATTATACCGTATAGGACAAAATCTATTTAATTATTAAAAATTAACCGATAATTAAATTTAACTACCATCGAAAACATGAAATACATTGATTCTACCTCTAACTTCACTGTCGAACAAACGCCAACTGTAGATCAAACTTATCGAAACTTAAAATTGGAAAATAAAAATCCATTAGTAGAGTGAGAATTGACATTTCATTGAATCGAGTGACGCCTGCCACTCTGCCACTCCGCCAGATAACACACCAGCTGACATTTGACGAAGGATCACCGATCGCTAGATACCGTTTTCTGCTGACTGTACCTGGTGTTATTCCAAACTTTATGGCCATTGTAATAGAAGCTAAATTGTAGTGACAGAGTTTAGGGTTGTAACAATAAATGATTTTAAAATGGACTCGTCTGAACATTGTTCAATCTACGACGTGAAGTATTCAAAAGACAACCTGTCTAGTGAAAAGTACATCATCGAAAAGGGACAGACCTATCCAACAAACTCTTGGCTATTGTGTTTTCTTCTTAGGCTTGGTATTTTTTATAGTTTCTCTATTAAAGTAAGTTTAACATAGTATCCACGATTTTTTTCGTTTCCAGAAGTAAAAATAATTGTAATTATCATTGAACACTTGGACTTGGTTTTTTTTTTCAAATTCAAAACTCTTATTTTGAACTCTTTTGTTGGTTCAAATATTATAAAATATTTTCAGATTTTTTTAAATGTGCTGTGTCTTCCTGCTTCCATTTGTAGCAATGTTTTTATTAAGTAACTAGCTGTTCCGGCAAACGTTGCTTTGCCATAATATAGTATTCGCTCATATTATTTTATTGAAGTGACATAATAAGTATGTCGCCATGGCAACGTCGGTCGCTATCCCGTCGCATAAACAATGGTCGCCGTCAGTCTCAGGTTGTAAACAAATGCACTTATCAATATATAAAGTACCCAGTAGCCGATTCTCAGACCTACTGAGATATGCATATAAAATTTGGTAAAAATCAGTAAAGCCGTTTCGGAGGAGTTCGCGGACTAACATTGTGACACGGGAATTTTATATATTAGATTAAGTTTTTTTTGAAAATTAATAATTTTAATATTCAAATGAATTATCATGATAGTGATGTGCTGATGAATGTGTCCAAAAAACCTTATAGAGTTATTAAAAACTTTGTACTACAAATTTGGACAATAGCGAGGGTAATTCACAAAAGAAATCGATATGACGCCGCAAAATCTATGACATTTAATCATTTTTAACAAACAATACTCCGGGTCATCTACATCGTACGTCATCAGACAGTCAAAGAACGTGCCAGTCACCGCTGCATCGTTACAATAAAAAAGTTGGGCCTTAGAATTTCGCGCGCGTCTGACATTTGTCAATCATCTCTCCCGCGCTGTCAGTGTCAGCTGTCAATGACAATTAATGGCCGCCTATACAGAGTTTTATGGCTTTTATTGGCGCATTGTGCGAGATGATTAATGTAATCGCTAATGCAAATCCTGGCGGCAGAAGCACGTTATTGTATTTTTGTAGTTCGTTGATTTATAGTAATGTTCATGCTCGGTAATGATTTTGGGCAGCAAATGTTGTTAATGTCGTGGGGACGCAAAAAATCTCCGGTCATTTAAACTACCGGACGAGTATGTTACAGAGGTTTATTCTTCGCGATTAATTTTTCAAAATATTTTATGTGCAGCGGTAACTACGCTAACGGCCTTTGTTTACTCAATTGGAAGTTACACTATTTGGAAATAAGTATTTACTATTTTGTTAGCAGTTGTTCGGTGTTCCATTAAAGCGCTAAGTTTGATTAATCTGCTTATACGTCTGTTGGTACTTGGTGACATTAGATAGAGTTGGTCTTCTAATAGCTTTGTCCACATTGTGCCTTTTTCTATTCATCAAGGGCATGCCTTATAGCGCTGTCAACGTCAAACGTGAGGCATGCCCGTAACGCGCGTTGAAATCGTAGCGCGCGCTATGACACTTTCCTTTCAACGCGGGTGGATTTTGACGCGCGTCACGGGCATGCCACACGTTCACTGTTGACAGCGCTATAAGACATGCCCTTGTTGAACAGAAAAAAGGCACAATGTGGACAAAGCTAATGTTCCAGACTCCAGTATGTCAATGGGGATTGTCCATTTTTTTTAATTTTGCTCATTACTAAAACATTTCGAGGAATAAGGTCAGTGATCGTTTTTCTGTATATAAACGAAAAAAATACCCATTAGTTACTTACATTTTTGAACAAATATGTTTCACCTTAGTTTGACCTTCAATGGCGTTAAATTAGCAATAAATTCGACCAATATTACGTTTCGAACTTTTGGTAAGCTTTTCGTATCAGTTTTCACATAATGAGAACTTGCATTTGACGAACCAGCCATTATAATAAGATTGAAAGGAAATTTAAACATACTGCAGAGGTCAATTGGCCGCCGATGATGACGTCAGAGCGAAACTTTAAAAATTTATTGAGTAAAAACTAGCCAATGAATTTCAAAATTATTTAATTTATATTCTTAAAATACCCTATTTTTTTCCATTTCTTTGCAGTCGAACTACTGGTAGTTATGTCTATTGTGACTTTACCATAATATTATAATATTATATATATAATTCTTCTGTGAGTGTGTATGTCACTGAACTTCTCTCAAACAACTGGACCGATTTTGATAAAATTTTTTGTGTGTGTTCAAGGGGATCTGAGAATGGTTTAGATTCACAATTTCACAATCACACAGCGGACACGCTGGACAATGTTTTTTTTTAATTAATTTTTAATTTATTAGTAGTTGTTGATTTTGGAATGTTTTACATTGGATCCGACAGACGGCGCTACCATCGCAGTGTCAAATTTTAAATAATATTCGAATTTTAATTTTAGCCTGTCCCGACAGTTAGCGCTGCGATCAAATTAAAAAATACTTTATATGGCAAAGAAACGTTTGCCGGGACAGTTAGTAATATTATATGTTCCTAAAATGCCTTTGGTATTATGCATATTGTTAGGGTCAATTCAGACCGCAACGTGACGCATAGATGCATTTCTAAAATTGTATGGATTTGACAGTTTTGCACGACGTCGCAATTGAAATTTGTCAAATCCGAACTTTAGAAATACATCTACACTTCGCGTTGCGGTCTGATTTAACCCTTAATTATGCTTAAGGGTTAAATCAACCGTGCTCTACTTAAAATTTTCCAAGCCAATAATAGTTGTAGAGACTTGAAGAAACCTTACAATACTTTTTGTCTATAAAAGCCTCATAAACTTGTACATAATTGAAAAGTAAAATCACGACCAACTGTGTACGTAAGCTCATTACTACAATATAATTTGTCACAAAGTTTATTAACAACATTTTCCTCGTATTCGATTTCTATATCGAGTTTCCATTCAAAAACTCCTTATTTGACCCGAGCCGACTTGTCATTCTCATTAGCGATCGCAAACTTCTAAACGCGACCCGCGTGACGTTTATTACCGGGCTATACGACCCAAATTGGCGCGAAACGAACACCTGTCACCGACACAATTTCATTACCGAAGCCCGTCAATGTCACGTCACGTCAGCTGTCACCTGTCACCCGTCAACGTCACTTACCTGCCAGCTCGCGGCCCGACAGATTGTTAATTAGAGTGTAACATAACGAAGTGTATTTCTGATGGTGACAGTCATAATGACGGCTGATTTGGAGACTAATGCAGTTGTGACGCTGTGTGGACATGATGAGTATTGGGGTTTTCAAAATCGAAGCTGCATTAAAATCTATACCAATACTAGCTGTCCCGGCAAACGTTGCTTTGCCATAATATTTAAAATATTTCGCCCATATTATTTTATTAAAGTGACTAAATAAGTATGTCGCCATGGCAACGTCGATCGCTATCCCGTCGCACAAACAATGGTCGCCGTCAGTGTCAGGTTGTAATAATTTACTATTATTTATTCAACAAATGCACAGTTTATCAATATATAAAGTACCCAGTAGCCGATTCTCAGACCTACTGAATATGCAAATAAAATTTGGTAAAAATCAGTAAAGCCGTTTCGGAGGAGTTCGCAGACTAACATTGTGACACGAGAATTTTATATAAAAGAAGAAGATTATTAACGTGTCTGACGTCTGTGTCTGAAACATTATCTTTATACGCTAAAAGCAGATAAACAGATTCTAAAGTACGTAGGATACTTTTTATTTAGAAAATGGTGCGATTTCCTCGCAATAAACGAATGTTAGCAACAACTATTAATTAAGTAAATTATATGTTTTCCATTTCTTTAATCTAGTAGGTAGAGAGCTTTCTTGATAGAGATTAGAGATAAATTAGTTCATAACATCCACAAAAAATCGGCCAAGTGCGAGTCGGACTCGCGCACAAAGGATTCCGTTATCCGTACCGTTATGGAGCAAAAATAGGCCAAAAATTGTGTTTTTTGTATGGCAGCCCCCCTTAAATTTTTATTTTTTATAAATATTATTATTAATTATTGAAGTACACATATAATTAACGCCTTTGTGAAAATTTCAAGTGCCTACCTGTTGCCATTATTGATTTCGAGCAAAAAAGGCCAAAAAGATCATGTTTGTTGTATTTGAATATTATTTTTATTTTGTTTTTAGTACTTATTTGTTGTTATAGCGGCATTACAGAAATACACATTCTCTGAAGATAGCCTAGCTATAGCGGTTATTGAGTTACAGACAGACAGACGGACAGACATCGAAGTCTCAGTAATAGGGTCCCGTTTTTACCCTTTGGGTAAGGAACCCTAAAAATTAAGGAAAATTCTATTACAAGGAGTAAAATGTTGTTTAGAAAACAATTTTTCAACATTTTTTTGCGCTGACCCTACAAATTTGCGACAAGTGTCACAAAGACAAATAAATAGAGTGATCAAACCTTGAAACAGCCGTGTCATTACCACTGAAATTATGTGAGACGTTTTTAAAAACGCAATAAAATTTCGTCACAGCTGGTAGGGATTATCTTGGAATAGATCGCGAGGAGCGCTCCCGCAAACTTCGTATTTTTGAGGTTATGATTTATTGGCAGTGATGAACGTGTTCAGAGGAGACACTCGGAGGACGTGGACGTTTATCAGACACTTTGGCATCTGTAGATAAATATACAGATGCCAACATGTCTGATAAACAAAGAGGAATGGAGAAAGTCTGGTAGGAAATTGCCAAAATCAATTAGATAATAGATATCTACATCTATATATATAAAAGAAAGTTGTGTTAGTTACGCCACTTATAACTCAAGAACGGATGAACCGATTTGGCTGAAAATTGGTGGAGAGGTAGCTTAGAACCAGGAATAGGACATAGGATACATTTTGTCCCGGAAAAATGTACGGCTACTGCACAATATACTTTTATGATTTGCGCGTAAACTATTCAATCGATTTTGATTAATTTTGGTATGGAGATACTTTGAGACTCGGGAAAGGACAAGGGATACTTTTGGTCCCGGAAAATGTACGATTCCCGCATAGTAAACTTTTATGTCAAGAACGGATAAACCGATTTAGCTGAAAATTGGTGGAGAGGTAGCTTAGAACCAAGAAAAGGACATAGGATACATTTTGTCCCGGGAAAATGTACGGTTACTGCACAATATACTTTTATGATTTGTGCGTAAACTATTCAATCGATTTAGATGAATTTTGGTATGGAGATACTTTGAGTCTCAGGAAAGGACAAAGGATACTTAATTTGGTCCCGGAAAATGTACGGTTCCCACAAAATAAACTTTTATGATTTTCACCAAAGCTATTCAGTCTATTTTTATGAAATTCGGTATGGAGATACTTTGAGTCTCGGGAAACGACAAGGGATACTTTTGGTCACGGAAAATGTACGGTTCCCGCACAATAAACTTTTATGATTTTCGCCTAAACTATTTAATCTATTTTGATGAAATTTGGAATGAAGATGCTAATTTTATTCTATTGTTTTCTTAATTATACCAATTCGAATTAAGTAATCATCGTTAGGACAAGACAACGTCTGTCGGGTCAGCTAGTTATAAATAATTAAAGATCTAAAACCGTTTGTGAGGAAACCCACAACTTTGATAGCAGCATTGAAAATAAAGACCTATCCATATTTATTACCTGTCATTACTATTACGCGTTAATTTTTAAAAAGTTTATAAATTTGACAGGGTTCAGTGTTCATCCCAAAAAGTACAGTGTTTCCGGAAAATACTGTCACTAAATAATGTCGGTAAATACGCGAAAAATACTAGTGGTTGTAACTTGTAATAAGACTATTCTCTAACTTTTACTTTCCAGGAAAGGCTTTAAAACTTTTGTATTTCATAAATTGATAGTAACACAGGTGCGGTCACCCCTTCAAGGACAAAACATATTTCCCTTCATCTTCTCTTCCAACAGATTACTTATCCTTAGCACTCAGGCCTCAGCCCAATCTCCTTTAAAAGTATCAGTAAATAACAGCACAGCATAATCTTTGTTCGATCCGGCGCAGATGCGCGCGCGGCGTGACGCGGACGGCTTGACGGGCATAAATCAACTGTCACTGGATCCGGGGGACTGTCAGCCGGGGGACTGTCAGCCGGGTGACGCTGTGGACACGCTTGTAGCAAATGAGCAGATGAATTTGCCTCGTGGTAGGATACAGAATATTCAAGTTCAGATTAAACTTCAAGCCTTTGTGTCTCTAACTCTATCATAGATGTTTTTATAGACCTACCTATGCAAGGTATAACATAACTAAGTGATAAAACTTGAGAGTGTTTATGAATGTACTAGATGACGCCCCGCAACTCCGTTGCGCCAAAATTTGTTTATCGCGCCGGATCCGTACATTTTTCCGGGATAAAAACTATCCTATGTCCTTTCCCGGGACTCAAAGTATCTCCATACCAAATTTCAGCAAAATCGCTTCAGCGGCTTGAGCGTGAAGAGGTAACAGACAAACAGACAGACAGATAGACAGACGGACAGGCAGACAGACACAGTTTCGCATTAATAATATTAAGTATGGATAGGTCTCTAATAATTATAAGGGGAGTTCGCTTGAAAGTAGCAACGCTGAAACAGTAATTTTTTAAATTTTGTATGGGAAAATTCATGACGCTGGGGCTCTTGCCAATACAACTATAGCCTTTACGTCTACACAAAAATTTGTATTCCTTTTCACTCCACCACTACCAGAAATTTTCCTTCTACTAAATGTAGCCTTTGTCCATCCCTATGGTCTGCTCTACATCTGTGCCTAATGTCATGAAAATGGTTCGGAGCCTCTTCAACGTAAACAAATAAACCTTCCTTTATAATATAAGTTTAGATAGAGTCTGAACTCAGTATAGTTGAACACTATCTTTGCGTCTTTAGAATCTCTCAGGGCCTGGTGTCACCGAGCCATTCGTGCCGGGGCACGGCTCCATTTGTCCCGTCAGGCGGGATTTATAGTTTATGGACACGCCTCGTCAGGCATCGACAAAGTCTGGGAAAGCGCCGAGTGCCGACTGACATGTGAGAACTGCCATTGTCTGGCTGATGTTTTTATTGTCTCGAAGATATTGACACTGGAGTTGTTTTTGCATTTAATTGCGGAGTTATGTTCTAATTGCGCGTCAAAAGTTGTGGGTTTTCTCACAATAACGTTTCTAGATCTTTAATTTTTATTAGCGTTGGCACTTTTTTGTGTTGAATTGTACCTTGCAACTTAAAAGTGATTTTCTTCGTTTGACAAAATGCTAAAAATCTTACAACTTAACAGCAGTGTAGGATTCACTCCCTATAAGTCAATTCCTTTCAGTTCACTAACCTCTCACATTTTCTATGCCGAAATCCAAATCTCTATGTTATTAGAGGTTAAGGATAATACAAGAAATGACAACCCTTCACAATTATGACTATTTAATTCTTCGATCGCGGATTCTTGGAAATGCTCAAGTTTTTATTTTTATTGTTGTCGCGATCCCCAGTGCTCTTATGGGGCTTGATAGGTTAATAATATTATTATCATGTGTATATGCACTAGGACGATAGATTAATTTAATTATTGAAAAGTGAATGATTAGCTATTTCAAGATTTATTTTGACAAGACCCTCCTTAACACTCAAAAATGGTGACACGTTACTTATCCATAATAAGTTCAAACAGTCTTATCCCCACAAATCCATCTATAGCCAGTCTATACGCGGCGCTTAATAAGACCAAGTGGCGCTCCGACATCACAAAAACTGTCGTTAAACTGTACTATCAGCTCGCAAGCGTCTACTCAACTCGCTAATACCACAACCGAAATCGACCTCTATTTCCTAGCAAGCAGAGACGATATTCCGATGATGTAATTATGTGATATATATAAATCTGTGTGTCCGCCTGTGCGGAGATCGTGGGAGCCGATCGATTAGAGCGCGCAATTAATACAGACATGAGACAAGTGATGTCATGTGCAGACGGATCCGTGTGACGCGCCTGAGTTCCTGATAACAGAAACAGGTGGGGGAAGAAAGTTATACTCAGTCGTAATCAGGTTTAATTTAAGTTTTGACTAGGTAATTCTTCACTGTATTATGCAGGACGGTATCGCAATGAGACTTTTCGATGAATGAATTTCTTTTGCCATGAAACGGTTTCTTTCTACGGAAGAATAGACAAAGTGACAGTTGGACAATGGAAATCCGCCATTTTGTCAGTAAAATCTGTAAGTATGTCGATTCTTTCCCATGTTGTCATGCTAGCCCTGCTGGTAGGTAGAGATATGTCGATACATAGCTCTATCTAAAGACGATTCGTTTGTATCAATGACGGTGTTTGATATTCCATATGCCACCAGGTGCCGCTATGTAGCCTCAGGGTATATCGTGTCAAATTGACATTATATTATCGTGACACATGACAGCTATATCGTGACATAGAAAAACAGAATATAGCAGGCTACATAGCGGCACCTGGTGGCAAATGGAATATCAAAAATCCTCATTGTCGTGTCAGACAGACATATTTTATCGTGACATATCACAGCTGTTTGACACGACATGATAAGGACTTACATAAACAAGAGAATACATATTTTGTTTGTTTGCTTCGAATGCTGTCCGAAAGGCGCCGATAAAGCGAGCTTTCCCCTTCTTTACATAACACTAGTTTTTGTCGCCTAAAACATTAGCTGTCTTTGTAAAATAGACACAACAAAACTCTGGAGCTCACTCTCAAGTCTCAGCAGTATTTCAGGCATTATGACTATGAGTATCCATAGTTTTCTATCAGAAACCAACAAAAACTGCAGGTTTTCCCGAAAAATTTTCAATTAGTTGGCTGGTAAAAAATACAAAATATAGTGACAAATACTTACACATTTTCACTTTATAACAATCCATACTTTAACACGTTCTCTGCCGGTAGTACAAACAAGAAAAATTACAAAAATTTTTTTTGGTCGAAATAGATGTATTAGGTCAAGACATAAACCATGACATCATTTAGGGTTCGATGGGGTGCAGGGTTCCTGAGATATATTAAAAAAACCCCTTGAGGTCACATGTGACCTACGCGGCGCTGTAGTACGGAAAGTACGCAATCTTTATCACTGCGCCGCTCCGGTCACGTTTCCGGTCACCGCAGTCTGTCTGTCTCCAGGCTGTAACTCAATCGCCGCTATGGCTAGACTTCTGAAATTTTCACAAATTATGTATTTCTGTTGCCGCTATAACAAAAGATACTAAAAATAGAATAAAATTAATATTTAAGGGGGGCTCCCATACAACAAACGTAATATTTTTGACCTTTTTGGCTCGTAATCAATAATGGCAACAGCTAGGCACTAGAAATTTTTACAATATGCTTAATTTTATCTGTTGTCTAATGCTTAATAATAAATTGTTAATACCATTATTGGTAAATGAATAAAAAGTTATAGAAACAGTTATTTTTTCCAGTGCTTTGCGTTTTTGCATTAAAATTTTCACGTATAATGAACACAGGTGAATACCATGTGAGAGTATTGCTCTACAGCGCCGCACCGGTCACTTACTACAGAGAAATGTAAGATAAACGTGTCCTATGGCCTACGATTTCGATTCAAAAACAGGTCTGCTCTGAGGTCACCGGTGCCCTACGCGGCGGGTAGATATAGATAGGGGTCCGGGCACATGTGACCTACGCGGCAGAGAACGTGTTAATATTATAAATGCGACAGTCTGTCTGTCTGTTACCTCTTCACGTCCAAACCGCTGAACCGATTTTGCTGAAATTTGGTATGGAGATACTTTAAGCCCCGGAACAGGACATAGGATACTTTTTATCCGGGAAAAATGTAAGGTTCTAGCACGATATACGTATTTTGAAGCAAGCGAGTTCCAGGCGTCCTCTAGTAGTTTACACGAACTCAGAAACGGTAAGTTCCACGCACCAAGAACACACCACCACACGAGGGGTAAAAATGACCGAGTCATGCAAACATCCGGACTAAATGATAAGTGCCTCCAAACAGAAGAATCAACCCTTTGTCGCCGGCGGGGGTAGAATCGTCCAGCTCACCTTGTGCTGTTTACGTAACGTGGGCTTCAGGTGTGGTGCGAGTCATGAGAGACCAGCGAGCTTAGCGTGGCTGCAGTGGAAATGCGAATCTCTACTGATAGATTTTTGAGACAAACGTCGATATCGTAGAATTTGTCTAACTATTATAAAGAACCTACTGTATATTGTGGTGGCTATTCGTTACTCTTTCACGCAAGTACATTACTTCTTAACGGCATATGACATTTTTCAATAGTAGAGAAATAAAAATTACGACTAATTAGCTAGTACGGTCGTCCTCTTAAAAATTACTAGAAGTTAGTTCTAGTGCGCTTTATAAACCTCGCGAAAAGTTTCTTTTCTTTTATTAAATTACTATGTATTTTATTCTAGGTACGTCAGAATACAAATTGAAAATGTATAGGTATGGTATGTATGTTTTTTGCATGATTCATACCATTTCCCCCGCTATCGCTTATCGCTTGAGCCTCCGTCCTGTGCACACCCTACTTTCGTGCACACGTCAGTCAGCGGACATCAATCACTGTTGGCGGCGACTGTACTCATATTTTAACTAGCCACACTCGATTATACACCTTAAAAAGGTGAAATAGAGTTTAAATTCGAATGGCTCTGTATTCTGAATACGGGGGTAGTTGTAACGTTTCCCATCGATTGAAGTAAATTAGGTGGTTATGAATTTTTGTTGTGGGTCATTGATTTTAATAACAGCAGTTTAAATTCACCTGGATAGACCGCATGTCAGGCTGTTTTTGAGGTTTACCTATTCGTTGTATTTCAGTTACCATAGATTACTAAATTGCTTTAATAAATAGAGAACATTATTATGTAATAGACGACGCCCTCAACTCCGTTGTGCCAAAATTAGTTTATCGCGTGGGAACCGCACATTTTTCCGGGATAAAAAGTATCCTATGCCCTTTCTCGGGTCTCAAACTATCTCCATGCCAAATTTCAGCAAAATCGGTTCATCGGTTTGAGCGTGAAGAGGTAACAGACAGACAGACAGACACACTTTCGCATTTATAAAATTAAGTATGGATATGGATGTGCAAAATATCTTGTTTAGTATGGTAAGCCGTACAGAAAAACAGTTTTGCATAATATAATTGACAAAAGATTTTTCGGGATGTAAATGATATCTTTTTATAATGTTTACAAAACCGTGGTATTTCACCAGTAGAGCAAAATCCTAATCGTTCAAAAGCATACTATTTTAATTTTTAAAAGTCAAAGTATTTAAGCTACATATTTCTCTACTTAGGTAAAAGTTAAAATTAAAAAAAAGCCTTAGAAAAATAGTGAAATACAATTTGTAGTCAAATATTAATAAAAGAAACTCAGCGAAATATCTAACCCTTTGACCGCAGCACCTGATGTCACGCCGACCCCACTCGCCCGTCGCCCGTCACCTGTCACTGGGGTGTCACTGTCACTATAGTGTCACCGGCACCGTGCCCGCGATAATGATGTTTACCGCGAGCCGCTTTGTTTGAGACGCCGTTGAGATGTGGGGACTTCTTCTTAGACGGCTTTTGAATTTGATTAGGTGTATTTGAAGATGTGGTGCAGTTGGGTAAAAAGTGTTTCAAGTATTGTTAACGGCTGCAGTCAGATACATTTATTGTTTATTATTTAATTATTTTAAACTTTATTTAATGAAGAATTGACAGATAGTATGGTCATTGGCCATGTCAAAATTTTAATACATCTTGTAGTAATTTCTATGCAATAAGGAATATAATTGTTAAAACTAGCAAATTAAATTTACTATACTTTAAACATTCTAGTGCCCGCACTCAAAGACATTTTATGATTACTTAACTTTAATTTTATTAAAATTGCAATCCAAAACCATGAAAATGGCCGTGTAAATAGCTAAATTGCAGTTTCGCGTCTCGTCTGCCCGTAACGTGAGCTGTCAGCGGCAGACGAAGACATTTGCAGAGTGAACAGCTCGGATGCAGGTCACGTGACGTCGTGGAAATATCGCCCAGCCCGTCGGCGATTGATGGACGGGTCCCCGCGACCCCACGCGACGGGCCGCGCCATCCGTCACCGTCAAATGTGCAGCCGGGGGTTGACAAAGCACTCGGTTAGTTCTCGACGCGAGGATTCTTGACGGAGTGCTGCTGACACGTTTCAAATGTAGGGTTAAATTAAAGCTGTTTTGGGGTTAGATAATTCTTACTAATATTGTAAACGCGGAAGTCTATCTGCCACTTACATCTTTACATTGCTGAACCGTTTAAGATGAAACTTGGTATGGAGATACATCATACAAGACGGGGAGACATGATAATTTATAGAGTATTTAAAGAAACTAGCGCAACGGAGTTTCAGTCGTCATTTAGTATTTTATATTATAATACTAGCTGTCCCGGCAAACGTTTCTTTGCCATATTATATAAAGTATATCGCCCGTATTATTTTATTGAATTAGTGACTAAATAAGTATGTCACCATGGCAACGTCCATCGCTATCCCGTGACCCGCGTCGCATAAACAATGGTGGCTCTTTATAGACAAATAATTTGCAATAAAATAAAATTGCGACTATAATAATTAAAGATCTAAGCTATCCTACCTCTCAAGTTGGAAAAAGCACACATTTAAAAAATAAAAACATTAAAATCGGTGAAGTAGTTCAGGAATCCATCGCGGACAAACATCGTGACAGGAGATTTATATATATTAGAATTTGATAAGAGTTTTATTAGAGTAGTGTTTGTTCGGGCTGAAAACGTTTAATAATTTACTAAATCGGTGATTTACGTGTATTGTAAATTGTGCGGCGCTCAATCAACTGTCAATTTGACTGATACTAGATTTAAGTTGATCAAGCATAATTTGAATGTTTGTAGGCAATAATATTCAATTAAACTTTGATGGAATAAATTTATAATTTGAATTAGAATAATTATTGTACAGAAAGTGTTCTATCTACAAAGTTTCCATCTAATACCATGAAAATTTCCCCTTTTGTTATTTGTATGATGAAAATCACCTTAAGCAGCGCAGTTGAATCGTCAGATATCGGCTCTACTCTTTTGTTATTACCTAAGTACTTATTAGTGCAACCTTCAACGTCTGCAGCCGTTGCGGTTACTTCTTTTATTTTGAAATAGTCTAAGGCGGAGGTTGACGTATCTTGTGTCAAAGATTATTGCTCTTGTTTATTGCTCATCCACCTTTATCCCGTGATAACCTAATGCACAGAATATAATATATTAGTTGTACCAACCTAAGGCTTGTTCTTGGTTGACCAACGCAATGGTGCCTTTTTCAAAGTATCAAGGACTACATAAGGACTCGTAGTTCGTACTACATATTTATCTTTATATTTTACTAATGCGGTTATGTTATGCGGTAAATCGACTGTGCAGATTTTTTCACAAAATTATAAGAATTGTTTGGTGTTAATGGTTTTCTATAGTGTGCAGAGATCATTTGCAACAGTTCGACACATACCGAATCTATGACAACTTCATGAGATTGTGCACGTTATTTGATTAATGACTGTCGTTTGTGTGTGTGTGTGTGTGTGTGTTTTTGTGAGGTTTTGTGTGATCGTGCGGGCGGCGCCGGACATGTGTCCGACCATCCATCACCGGGCAGATGGCTGGATACTAAGTTATGTGTACATTTAGAAGCAAAAATGTGAATTTTCTAATGGATATGCAGGTTTTGATGAGGGAATTATATGCAAAATGTGTTTGCGTATTATGTGTACCGAAATTGTGTGGAGTTAGTGTCAAAATCTTCATTAACTTAAAGTGCATATTAAATATTTGAATGCGGCCATTAGTGTTCAATGTAGATTGCCTTAAAAGTTTGTCACGAAAATACTACACCGACGATGACGCCGGGTCATAATAACCCGTTTTAAGTTGACGCGCAAGTATCTTGCTGCACACGAGGTATGGCTTTAGCCGTAACAGCTAGGCGGATGGAAAGGGGTTGTATCTCCAGCTATACGAAGAATGAAGATTGGAAAACATTCGATTGGCGCAAAGACAATTAAACATGGCTCGGGTCAATATGACCCGGCGTCATTGTCGCCGCGATAAAAATTTAGTATTACTTTTAAGAACACCTCTGTTACTGTACTTTGTGTTCTAGCTTTTAATAACACTAATCACTTCACAGTTCACACTTTTACAGTAGCAACTCAAAAGGAAGGAGGAAAGGCTTTCTTCTGTCTGACAAATGTCGGGCCGCGGACTTACATCAATCTACTTATTACCGCCGACTAAATCATTTATTGTGCGATCTAAATCTGGCTATTTACTCAACGACGGGTCAAAGAGGCCCATCACTCTCCGACGGGTTGAGTATCGGGTGACATTATTAGCCCCCAGCCCTCGCGACTAATACACTTTTGATTCCGTCCTGAAGTTGAAAAATAGATGTTTCATTGAATGTTTTTGTGCGTTCTATAGAGAAAAATGTTGGAAAACGTTAGAATAAAGGTCAGTTCATGGTGTAGGAGGAAAATGTGGAAAAGCGTTAGAATAAAGGTCAGTTCATATTGTAAGAGGAAAATGTGGGACAGCGTTAGAATAAAGGTCGGTGCACTTTGAAGTGAACTTTGTTTACTACACAAGGAGATACATATTATTGTATTGGCAGAATTGCAACTTGCAGAACAAGCCTCTCGACGTCGCATTGTGAACTGACCCTAAGGCTTGCGGAAGACTGGGCTAGTCTCGTTGAGTATGTAGAGTCATTTATTCCTCAGACATGCAAAGTGGATAGGCTCGTGGTTATCGTATGAATGAAAGGACAATAGAAATGAATATAGGTGAAGCAAAAATAGGCGCTTATTTAAAATATTGAACTTACTAGATAGGTAGTTTCGCAGCAATCACTCATATCACAGTATATCTACAATAGATAATTAAAACGATATTCTGTGCCCCCCCCTCAGCCCCCAGCGGCGGGATTTATGCGATCGGGGCCGGGGTATGATGGATAGTTTGATTTATTCGCCATTTGTACCGTTTTTGCGTCCGGCCGATACAGCTATAATTATACGTTCGTAATTAATTTATCGCCACCATAATGATGGTCTAGCCGCTCCGGCGTTATTAACAATGGGACGTTTAGATCCCATCGCGTTTTGGGGTTGAGTGCATCGTTTTTTATGGATTTTCCGATGAAAGTTGATAAGGCTTGAATCTACGTACAAGAAAAATACTAGGTGTAAAAAAACTAAGTGATAAATGATAAGGGTGTGTATGTGTCCTTTATATAGAGGTCACTGTGAAAGTAGCAGCGCTGTAATAGCAAAATGGTTTTTGTGATTTGTATAGGCAAGCGTCATTAATTTTTCCATATTATGTAAAGGTGAAAATAATGTTACTCCTTCAGCGACGATTTTCACAGCAAACTCTATATTATAGGGGACCCATACAAACCCTAAAGCAGCGGTCGGCAACACGCAGCCCGCGGGCCGCATGCGGCCCGCGAAGGTCTTACTTGCGGCCCGTGAATATTTTGTGAATAAGTTATGTGTATAAAAAATATTGTTTTCTAATACTGCCAGTAGTTATCGCCACTTAAGTACGTAGCTATTTGGGCCTTTTTAAAATAAAAACTTATTAAAAGGAAATCCTTTCAATATGTGTAGATATATTGGGCTTCTAGGGTTAATACGATTATGAGGTCTGCGGCCCGCCTTTAGTTTGTTTTGCCACCTTGTGGCCCTTGCCTGCCAAAAGGTTGCCGACCGCTGCCCTAAAGCATTTTCAATTAGTTTTGTTACACCCTATAGATAAAAAATACCAAATACTATATTATGTAGGTATATTAAGTCATTTTAAGCTTATAATATTCTTCTATTATATTTATTTTGTTAAAAGATATCAACGACAACATACAATCTCCTGTAAGTATTAAAGTTGTTGAAAAATTTATGATTGCAAAAAAATAAATAATTATTTTGTCTATTTACTGTGTCAATCCAGAATACGGACTACTCGATGCTTCGAAATTTAATTTTATGTTTTATTTCAATAGCCCAAAACGGACCTTCCTACAATTAAAAATTCTAGAGTCCAGACAACTAAAGACCAGCTCTCCCTATTTTGCTATTTCATATAAACTGTATGTTTAGGGTGGGTTGCACCAGAGGCGTGGTTAAAGTTAAAGTTAGGGTTAAAGTTATGGTTTAAGTTAAGGCTAAATTAGCTTTAACCTTAACTTTAACAGAAATTGACAGATATTATGTCTGCCTCGTTTATTTTTAAAGCTACAGGTAATGGGATTGAGAGTATAAAAAATTGAATTATCCGTGAAAATCGACAGGAAAAATATAACACTGAAACATAGTAAATTTTAACGAAAAAATGTAGATATAAGTATGAGCGGTTATGGTTAAATATAGCGTCAGACGCCATATTTAATGGTACCTAACCAAAGATTTGACATTTTGCACTGTAGTTACAGTTATAGTTAAAGTAAGTTAGTGCAACCCACCCTTATTGTTTTTCTTTAGTCTACATAACCGTACATTACAATTTACAATATGACATTCAGGGCCTGTTTCACCACTTCCCGATAAGGCTATCTACCACATAACTTAACAGATAGAGTATGGAGAATCTGTCAAATAAGCCTATCCGGCACCTTATCTAATATATATCTAATATAATAAAAAACCTGTATTGTCTAATTATTATTATTATTATCAGTCACATTAGTAATAGTGTGATAAAGTGTTATTCGCTGTGATCTACGAGTATCAATCAATAGACCATCAAGTGTTTACTACCTGATAACACTATCGACGTTTTACAAAAACATAATAATTAAAATGTAATGTTGTTGAAAATGAAAATGTTATCCTTATAAAATACGAGTGTCGTTTGTCACGCGAGACCGTACATTTTTCCGGAATAAAAAGTGTCTATGACCTTTTCTGGGAGACTCTCAAAGTGATTATAATATACCTACTTCATACCAAATTTCAGGAATATTGGCTCAGCGCGGCGGTTTGGGAAATTCCCTTAAATTAGATAACTGTTAACCTACCAATACCTATACAAAAAATCAGCTGGTTAGGGTTCCGTTTTAAGATTCTGTAATCAACAAAACTTGGTTGACTACGGTACCCTAAAACGGAACCCTAACCAGCAGATTCTTTGTATATTGGTAGATTGGAAATAAAAATGTTATCCTTATAAAATACGAGTGTCGTTTGTCACGCGAGACCGTACATTTTTCCGGAATAAAAAGTGTCTATGTCCTTTTCTGGGAGACTCTCAAAGTGTTTGAGTATAATATACCTACTTCATACCAAATTTCAGCAATGTCGGCTCAGCGCGGCGGTTTGGGAAATTCCCTTAAATTAGATAACTATTAAGTACTATTAACCTACCAATACCTATACAAAAAATGTAAGGCTGCTCTTTCGAAAAAAGCGTGCAGATGAAACAACTTTTCATCGGCATCAACAAAGAAATTATATCTGAAAAAAATAATTAGTAATCTACATGATATGATACGTAATTTGGTTTTGCCATATTTTTTCTATCGGTATCACATAATAAAGAAATAAAAAACCAAACCACCTCCAAATCGTTGAATGAAACCACTTTACTCCTTCATTATTTATTAAAAGAATATATAAAAAATATCTACTGCTTTGCAATACATTTAAAGTTAATAATTTGGTTTTTTTTACTTTTTTGAAATATGTATTATTAGCTCGGCCAACAAAGTATTTGTAGAGTGCGTGAGCGGGAAACCTAAGCGATTTCTGCTGAAACTTATTCTGGGTGGTTAAGGCCGTCCCCCGAGAAAACGACCTTGGCCATACATTTGCCGTGTTGCCGAGATCGCGCCAAACCCCTATTATTTTTACTTAACTTACTTCAAAATTGTCCTTAAAAAAATTTAAAACGGCGAATATGTAGTTTATGATATTGTCGATCTATTGGCGTGAGTTTCAAATAAAAGTAATTTGTAAATCCTAAGGAGATGCTGAATGTATGCTTGAATTTTAACAAATTGGAATTACTTTGGAAACTGATATCATGAGTATAAGAAACAAAAATAGAAAATTTAAAACGACAAAAGGAATGTTGATATACTGAAGATTATTGCTGTATTTTTATTATAACTTTGTAGCTTTCAGATTATGAGTTTATAAGGTTTTAAATACGGTCAATAACGGAATCTCCGGACGGAACGCCCTTAAGGACAAAACATACTAAAAGTCCTGACGGAGGGAGGCGACAAAGGTCTAAATTTTTGGTTTTTCGTCAATAACTAAAAAACTATGTATTGTAGCAAAAAATATTCTGTTACGGCATAAAAGCTTATTAAATTCTCTATAAATTAGATTCTATGCAGTTTTTCCAAATTCTCATCCGTTTTCGAACTACACGCTCAGGAAAAGTAAAAATTAAAAAAAGCTTTATTTTAAATATGTAGGTATTCCTTTCTGTTTGTAGCGACAAAATATTGTTCTTAGTAAAGCCTCAGATGCTGGTGAGTCGTCTATTGTTCTTGGCGTCAAGATAATTCGATGGCCCCAACGAATAAACGTGCAATCGAAAAATGACAACTTTTTAGGAGGACAAAAAAACGTTTAGAACCACATAACTTTGACTGCATAATAAATAGACAGATATTATGTATAATCAAATTAAAGGTAAAAAAAATATCTTTCAGCTCATATATTCAGGGCTGTCTCTAGCCCATGTGGCGCCCGTGTGCAAATATTATCCTAGCGCCTCTAGCAAGCGCGCGGTCAAAATGAAATGGCTTATAATTAACTGATCACCAGAAATAGTTACATTTCACAGACAAAAATGGTAAACGATCACCAAAATAAAGACCACCATTTTAATGTAAAATGATAACCAAAGATTTTAACACCTCAAAACCAAAAATATTAAATGATCACCAAAATTAGTAAATGATCACCAACATTATACTAGCTTTTTAATGTTAAATGATCACCAAAGATTTAAAATCTTAAAACCAAGAAATATAGTAAATGATCACCAAAATTTGTAAACGATCACCAATATTAGTAAATGATCACCAACATTTTCAACAACATTTTCATCATCATCAACAACAGTACTAGCATTTTAATGTAAAATTATGAACAAAGTATTTTCATTTTGCTATCCTATTAAAGAAAAAATAACAAAAAAAAATCATTGCTCCGGAGAATAATTAATAATACCCTTTGGGTACGGAACCCTAAAAATCAAATTTGAGCTACATTTTAGTCTTAAAATGAGAAACAAAAGAATTACATCTCGTTATTTGACTATCGTAAATAAATAATAATATAATGAGAGCGGGACTCAGTATAAGTATCTCCATACCAATTTCAGCAAAACCGGTTCAGTGGTTTGGGAGTGAAGAGGTTATAGACAGACAGACAGACAGACACACTTTCGCATTTATAATATTACTTATTGGTATGTAAAACTCTCATAATCCATGCTAATTTTTAAATTGGACTGGGTGGGTGTACGTATGTTATCTCTTCAGGTCCAAACTGCTGAATATAACAATATAATATGGAGATATAATACTTTCTTGTAAAAAAATATATATATTATGCTTACATTTTTTGTCAATCGTAGTGATTTATTTGGACAGAAATATCGCATTGATTTGCTCGCGAGGATTTGGTGATCATTTACTATATTTGGTGTTCGATTACAATTTGAAGTGTAGTCGTGACAAAAATAGCTGGTAGTATTGCCATTTTAGACTTTATTTTTTTGGTGTTAAGTAACTTTTTTTGGTAAACAAGTTTAGGGTACTAAACATTTTTTGGTGGTCATTACATTTGTTCCATTGTTGTGTTCAATTTTCTAAATCTCGATTATAATAATAATCGAGATTTAGAAAATTGAAAACTCATCTACGATGAGCATGACGCATGAGCATGAGGCATGAACATATGGCATGAGCATGAGCATGAGCATGAACATGAGCATGAGCATGAGGCATGAGCATGAGCATGAGGCATGAGCATGAGGCATGAGCTTAAGGCATGAGCATAAGGCATGAGTCATGAGCATGAGGCATGAGCATAAGGTATGAGGCATGAGCATGAGGCATGAGGCATGAGTTTAAGGCATGAGCATAAGGCATGAGCATGAAGCATGAGCATGAGGCATGAGCATGAGGCAAACATGCATGAGAAAGGTTATCAACTATAAATTATCACTCTAAGACGAATAGAAACGAAGAAACATAGGAAAATTTAGAAAAAGCCGGGAAAATTATTTGAAGATGCTTATCTCGCGAACTACTGGATGATTATGGAGAATATAAGGCTATTTTTTACGAGAAAATGTATGGTTTCCGTAAAATTACTCATTTATGCGGGCGAGGCTGCGTGGAACGTCTAGTTAGCTGATATATTCTTGTTGACGGTTCAGGAACAAATATTGTTGAAACCTATTGTTGTTGTTGATAAAATATATTGTCCTCCCTCACGTCTATGCGTGGACACACACATATAAAATAGAGTACAACCTTGCCTATAGATCCTTCAAGAGAGAGATTCATCGGGCACAGAAACAGCACGTATTGACTAACAATAACAATACTATTGAGTATTGGTGAGAGACTCGAGTGAATTTCTTTGGGAACGTGAATTCTGGTCTCTGGCCTAAGCTATTGAAGGGTATTTCTGAAAGCCATCCTACCATCCCTACAAGAAGGAAATGGATCGTTGGCCGACAACGCAAAATACAAATACGATATTTTAGGTAAGCTCCTTTCGCCCCTCGATGAGATAAAAACTGCCGACCATACCACCATGCAGGGGCTCTACCATCAAAAGACAAACTCAAATCTTCGGACCGAACGAAACAATTAACGAAGATTCGGCCATTAGGTTACTACGAAGTTACATCGGAGCTAGCTTATATTTTTCGAAATCACGTGACAATCTTCGGGAACGAACGATTAGTGAGGAAAAAGCGCTCTTGATTTACATTCGTTCTTGTTGGAAATACATTGTTATATTTTAGAAGATTTGGCCTTTTATCAAACGTTAAATATTAAGAATAACATTCTCAATGTATTGTAAAGTGTTTTAAAGTAATAAGTCATTTAAATCTTTTATTATTTCGATAAAACATAATGGGCATAATGTCGGATATTAGGTCACATCAGCGCTCAGTGTGAATAGCCCTGTGTGCCCTTGATATCCAAAAGTCGAGTGGGCCTGACGGAATCCCTCCAGCTATTGTATTGAAAAAGTGTGCTCTAGTTGGCCCCGGTTTATATGAAATAGTTTCTGAATTATGAGAGGGTCAAAAGTACCTGCAAATGGTTCGTGTAATATTACACACGGCGCTGCTCGCCATTCTGTTATGCTGGAACTTGGCTTGACACGCTACCGCGTGTCTAGATGTCATTTACGTCGATATTCGCACTGACAGACAATCGACCTGCTAATTTTAAATTTAGGGAGAGAGGGCCCTTAAGGTTATGTAATCAACAAAACTTGGTTGACTACGGTACCCTAAAACGGAACCCTAACCAGCAAATTCTTTGTATATTGGTAGGTTAATACATAGTTATATAATTTAAGAGTGGATAACATTATCCTACAAATAGAACAATCGATATATTTTTAGGACCAAATAATCAAAATATAAAATCCTTTCTATCTCTGTTAGCTACCACTTTCAAGATTTTTCGCAAATAATAATGTTCAAAATCAAAATATTTATTTCCAAATAGGCTACCAAATTTAACACTTTGAGAACGTCTACATGAGGCCTACCACCTGCACCGGTTAGGGAACTAGCCCGGCGCAACGAGAAGATCCGGCGGCGCGGCGTAAGGAACTCCATTGTTTGTCTTATCAAAATGAAGCTACTCACAAAAAATTAGCTTGATAGTAATTAAAAAAAATCTAGGGCTGAACTAAAATTTTCTTTCGCCTCCATGCAGAAAGTGCATCAATTTATCGCTAGTTTTCGCATGTTACTCGATAGATGGCGCTGTATTACACACACCCAATGAAAGGTGATTTTATTTTAAGGGAAGAGACCTAATGCTAGACACTGAACTAATAGATGACACTTATGACAAAAATACCATAAAATAAGAATTACTCTAATTATTTCTCACCACTGTAAATTTTATAAGCTTCTCAAGCTATCTGTTGAATTGAAAAAATATATTAGAGACGCCTTCGGGAACTTTTTAAAATGGGATCAGTTTTCGTAAATAATATGACCGCGTCAACACGCGCTCGGCAATTTCTTAGCAAATAGGTTAAGAAAGGCGAAATTTTGCACGTAAGTTTTGAATACATTTATTTGATTTTTTGTCATTTCTATTGATTTCATTGGATTAATGGCCATGTTGTATACACTAATTAATGTTTAGTTAAGATTTTTTGTCCATTTTCCCTAACAATATAAAGGTTGTCTACTATTAGTTCTTGAAAATGTAAAAAAACCTAATAAATGACATGGATCTAATCTTTGAGTTTTGCAATAGGTACATACTAAAGTTATTTTGTACTTTATTCTATTGCAAAAATCATCACTATTCTCTGAAAATATAATTCTATTAACAATCTAAGAACTTAGAGCGCCTAAAAATGAAGTGAAAACTTGATTATTAACCCATTTTTTATGAAAATCGATTATTAAAAACTCGATTTTTTAAATTAATCAAAACCCTTACAATCGATAAAATTTTAACCCATTTTTATGAAAATCGATTTTTAAAAAATCGATTTTTTAAATTAATCGAAACCCTTACAATCGATTAAATTTTTTACCCATTTTTTATGAAAATCGATTTTTAAAAAATCGTTTTTTTTTAATTAATCGAAACCCTTACAATCAATTCGAGTTTGAGTTCGAGTTCGAGTTCGATACAAAACACTACTCTCCAACCTTCTTAAGGTTTTTTCAATGTTTTTCGATCAGCACGAGAATCTGACGCGAGTTTCGCAGTTTTTACCCATCCCACAAAAGTGCTCAACGCCGCTAAAGAAGTTTTCACTTCAAAAATATGAAAAATAAAAATAAAAGGAAAGATAGTTTCAGCATGGAAAAAGAATGAATAGAATCTGGAGACAACGTGGATAATATTTCTGATGCATGTAGTGACTATGATGAATTAAATCTTTTGAAAAATGGCAAATAAAGACCTAATTTAATAGGAAAAAATATGTAAAATGTAATGTTATGTTCTATGTCAACTATTAGTTTATATTGGTGTCTACTATTAGTGATGTTCGTTTTTTGTGATGTCATCTATTAGTACTTATGACTAAGTTTACAAAAAGACCAATAATATATATTTTTAGTTGATTTGTCAGAGAATAATTAAAATAGATTTATTTTGTAAGAGTTACTGAAGACATGGAAGAAGTTATCAATCCTTTATTTTCATAAATATATATTTTATAACATTCAAATGTTGCATGTTTCCTTAAAGTGTCTGCCATTAGGTCTTCTCCCTAAATTTTAAATTATTATAATATTATCTGTTGAATCTACTTAGGAACTTGTTTTATTGCAAACAATCAGGCAAACACCTGACTATACTTAAGTATAGTTAGTATAGTAATAGTTAGATAACTATTAATAGTTATCTAATAGTTTTCGAGTGTTTTCAAACGTCTTGTCTTGTTAGTTATTTGCTTTTCAATCTAAATGAAATCGATATTCTTTGTCGGCGTCTATTACTATACTGATAGTAAATAATATTTTACCTGTTTAAATACTGTAGACTATCATCATCATCATCAGCCTATTACCGTCCCGTAGTTTTTCCCCAATCAGCACCAACATTTCCAACAATCCCGATCTTGTGCAGCCCACATCCATCATCCGTCTTTAAAGATCAGTGGCACATATTTTTTTCTTATTCAATTTTTTCTTCCTCAAAATTAGACAAGTCCAGTTTTTAGATAATATTATGTCTGTACTTTATATTATTATACTTAGGTTCACTCATCTTTTAAACATTCCATCGCAAACTTTATTTGTAATTTTTGATTTTGTAATGCTACTAAGTAGTAGGTACCTAAGTACTACTGGTAGAATACTTACTATTATGTAGCATAATTGTTTGGTTTAAAGCTAATTAACTAAGGTTTCTAATTACTAAATCATTTAGTACGTTATAGAATATAAATTATAATATACTTAGTAATTAAGTATAGACCGTACTTCTTGCTCTATATTTTAATGTAATACCAGGTAATACTTACAATAGATATAAAACTTAAAAGCCAGTATTATAGATATAAACTTAAAAGCCATATTTGTTTCCTGCATATTAAGTGCGATTTTATTTATATTGTAAAAGTAATTTTAAACTGTATAAAGTTTTAAAAGATAAAATTAGCTATATTTCGAAATACACCTACCTCTAAAATGTTTTCCTTTTCATGGTAGGTATAATTCTAGAAATAATTGTTAAAAAGTGGAAACTTTACACTTAATTAAATAATTAAGTACCTATTATATGCTAGGCTAGGGATCTCCATAAAGTAACGTCTGATACTATTTATTAAGTACCCTGTAGACGGTAATTCAGCATGACCATTCATTTACGTGAATTACATGCTGCATGATGAACGCTCATTTTTCATCATGCAGCATGATAATTCATTTTAATTTTAAGTATATCAGTCAAAGATCTCTATATCAGTAAAGTATATGGTCTACGGTGAGAAGGTCATCTTTGTCGCTATGGATTAGTATAATATATTTTGTCAAAGACCGATTCATTTTTTCTTGTGATGACAGCTGCTATGCAGCGTAAAAAGATGAAGAAAAAAGAATAAGATGATGGTAGACCTATATTAATATTATCATCATTATATTAAAAGGCTTTTACCTGAATGACATTAGAGCAGCACGAGTCGGCGCATGAGTACCGGAAACTATTCCACCTCAATTTTTTCAAATTGCTCTCCTGATGATATAAATGCATGTTGCCATGGTGCATCCCGGTGCCATATTGGTTAAACAAACATTGTTTAAACAATTGCTAGGAATTGTTATTTTTTAACCGGACAGTTTTTTTTATATTCTTTATTGAAATACTAATAAAAAAGGTCCTATGACTTTTCACGATAAAGTTAATATTTTTAAAGATATGAATTTTTAAAGGTTCGAAAAATTTCAAATTTGGGTACTTTTGACCCATGAAAAATATATTTAGATAAATAATAATATCTAAGTTATATATATTTTTAAATTCTCTATACATTAGTTAATAATATCGTTAGTAGAGATTTACAAAAAAAAATTGTTTATATCTTTTTTATCTTAGCAAAAGTAGACAAAATTTTTTTTTTTGTATGGGAGCCCGCATGCATGGAAAGTTGCAATTTTTAATCATTCGCTCATAAAAAGTATGTAGCCAGGATTTATTTGCAACCATTGTTATAATAAACATGTTATAATAAACAACGATGTCAATTCGATATTACTTATACTTAATTCTATGATAATGAAATTATTTTTTTCTTCTACGAATAATAAAAACTATGGAAACGTAACTCCCATACTTCAACCGTTTTGAATTTGGTTCTTTTTCGCACAAATATGATAATGGCTACGAAACAGTAAGGGTCAATTCAGACCGCAACGTGACAAGGCGAGGCGAGGCGCGGCATCAATTTGTATGGATTTGACAGGTTTCAATTGCGCGATCTGTTAATTCAGTACAAATTTAGAAATGCATCTACGCGTCGCGTTGCGGTCTGAATACACCCTTACATTCTTTAGGAAAAAATGCCGTTGACAATAATTGTCACTTGTATAAAAACACAAAATGTCACATTTTGTAGACTCGCGAGTCGCGGACAATTTTTTTGACACAGTTCTTGTATAAAAACACACGGGTCACATTTTGTAGACTCGCGAGTCGCGGACAATTTTTTTGACACAGTTACTCTTCCTTAGTTTTTAGGGTTCCGTACCCAAAGGGTCAAAACGGGACCCTATTACTGAGACTTCGATGTCTGTCCGTCTGTCTGTCCGTCTGTCTGTTCATCTGTCTGTCTGTCTCCAGGCTGTAACTCAAGAACGGTAATAGCTAGACAGTTGAAATTTTCACAGGTTATGTATATCTGTTGCCGCTATAACAACAAATACTAAAAACAAAATAAAATTAATATTTAAATATTAATATTTATCCCATACATCAAACATGATTTTTTTGGCCTTTTTTGCTCTATATCAATAATGGCAATAGGCACTTGAATTTTTCACACATTCTTTTGTTGTATGTGTGTACTTTAATCTCTTTTTGAATCCATATTCGCGTGGTCACGATATCACGCCTGAACGGCTGGACCGATTTCGCTGAAATTTGGCATAGAGATACTTTGAGTCCCGAAGACCAAAGTTGTCCCGGAAAATGTACGATTACTGCACAATATACTTTTATGATTTGCGCGTAAAATATTCAATCGATTTTGATGAATTTTGGTATGGAGATAAATTAAGTATCTCCATACCAAAATTCATCAAAATCGATTCGTGAGTCCGACTCGCACTTGGCCGATTTTTTATACATTTTGGTTGTTTTGTATGAGATGTAGCTCGAATTTGGTTTAAACAGTGAAATCATTATAAGAGGGTCTTGTTTTTATTTTTGGGTAAGGAACCCTTAAAAGGGGAAAACTCTATCTAGTCCATCTTTGTTATTATACGTTGACGCGGACGAAGTCGCGGACAACAGCTAGTAAACAATAAAGTAAAAAAAAAAGAAGAGTATGCTTTTTAAATATTAATACAAAATCTACACCACCACAACCCTGGAAATGAGTTGTTGCATGATAATATTATGTCGATGGCGAAACTACAATAGACATTCTGTCTACTCTGGCGAAACGATCATATTATTGCATGACGAAAAATTAAACAACTTGTCAATCAATGTACAGCACGTAGTTTGCATGTCATTCGCATCATTCACTAAAATAAACGATAATGCGTGCATTACAGCACGTAACGCATGTCGTGCTGAAAAATTAAAGAAGTTGTAATTCAAAGTACAGCACGTTGTACAGCACGTAGTTTGCATGTAATTCGCATCATTCACTACAATACACGATAATTCATGAATTACAGCACGTAATGCATGTAATGCAGAATTACCGTTTACCGAGCGCTTTATTAGGTAAGTATGTAATTTCTAGCATTTTAGCAGGAAACAAGGCTTGTGTTTTGCATTGAATGTCTGCAGTAAGATAAGACTTTGTGATTTGTCTATCATTATTTCTTTTTCGTGTGCAAGAATCGAGTCATAAAGATAACATTATTTTTATTTACTTTTATACTCATGGCAATAAAAAATGCCTCGTACCGTGTATAAAATTATAATAATATTTTAGACGGCGTACTGGGGGTTTCAGAAATAAATAAAATAACCGTTTATAGTATTTAACATATATATTTCTTTGAGCTTTTAATTGCATTTTGAAATACAACATAAAATATTAAATAAGATTATTAAATTTGGTAAAATCAATATTTCAACACCATTTTAAGAATGAGCAAATGTCTCAACAGAGCCTGCGTATACATCGTCGTATTATCGTAAGTGTCGGCCGCGGCGGGCCCAACCCCCCGCGGGCCGCAGCACCGCGCACTACGCGAGCGGGCGGCTGCGGTCCCGCAGACCGGCCGGGACCGACGCGAGCCCCTGATATTTCGAACCTTACATTACAGTGTACATTATTATATATATAAAAGAACATTTGACTCACAGTAACCGTATATACATCTCGTATATCATGTCGTATTTGGAAGATATAGAAATTTAACGTATACGAATGTCGTCGTCCTCCAAAGTAAAATTGTATAATTATCACTTTAGTGTACGGGTCCTCGCGACCTCCGCGGTACAATGGTATACAAGTTTTCACAGTAGAGTCGCCTAGAGTACTCACTTAACACTAAATAATAAATAGCAACCTCGCGTGAGAGCGTATCTATGCGAATTTACACTAAAAATGTTCGTAATATTGCGCCACTGACGTCGCGCCCGGCGCGGAACGCGAACGAGCTGAGATTGAATCTCTGAGATTACAGCGTACGGTACCCACGGGGCTCGACAAAAACGATTCAAAATATACATACACGACTAAATAAACTAGAAACGATCTACGACTAAATCAGATTTACATAAGAATTAAAAATAAAAAAACACGAAAATTAATATTGCAACGAATTTTAAAATACTGACGAACCGCCGAGACGCGGGAGCCGAACGCCGCTCGCGCTGCGTCGAGTACGATAGCGAATTACAATACCATGATTACAACGTGAACGAGCGAGTCGTCTTACAATATTTAGCAAAAAATATACATTTACAGGAGATCGAATCGAATTTTTAAAACTTACGTGACTTATATTTACAATTATCGAAATGGAATTACATCGTAGAGTGGAAGATGAGCCGCGGCCTGGGAGACCGCGCGACAACCTTTTACTCGAAGGCAACATTTCGAAAATATCTCCTTACATCTAAACGAACGTAAGACGTTTGGCGTATACTTATGTCGCTAGTCGATTATTACACTAACCGAGCCCGGCGGTGTTCTCTAACGATTACCTAATTAATTAAATTGGCAAAGAGTTTGAAATACTTAACGTCGCGGCGCGACTTAACCCTAAACTTTCAACGTAGCAGGATATGGTATCATCACATCTGACGCCCGACCGACCTCCGACGGTTTAAACGTATTTACTCGATAATTGCTTCGCTAGCTCCGTGTACTTGAGAAACTTGGAGTGGGGGCTCTCGTCGAACGGCTGCGAGGGGCTCCGCGGGTCCTGCGGCGAGGCGGCGGCGGAGCCCCCGCTCTTGTGCGCGCCCGGCGAGGACGCGGCCGGCGGCGCCTTCATCGGCACCGGCTCGGGCAGCGCGCCGTCCTTCACGAAGTGCATCTTGGACAGGTGGTGCCGGTACGCGCCCTTCGAGATGAACGGCGTGTCGCACAGCGCGCACTTCATGATGGAGTCCGTGACGACGGCGTCGTTGCACGCCCAGCTGAACGTCAGGATGCTGGGCGGGCCGGCGGGCGATGGCGCGGGCGGCGGCGCGCGGGCTGAGCTCGTCTCCGTCTTGTCGCACAGCTTCTGCAGCGCCGCCAGCGGGTGGCTGCCGCCGCGCCGGGAGGAGCCGGGCTCGGCGGCCGACGAGCCGCCCGCCAGGTTGTCGAACATGGACGACAGCGCACCCAGGCTGGATGCCGGCTTGCGGTCCGCGCCGGGCGTGGCGGCCGAGCGGTCGCTCGCAGGGCTGCGGGGGCTGGGGGCGGGGCTGGGCCCCTCGCTCTCGCGCTTGGGCACGGCCGGCTTGACGTCCTCGTCGACGGAGCTGCTAGGCCGCGCGGGCTCGTCCTCGTCCTCCAGCTCGGTCTTGACCCGCACCGGCGTGCCGCTCAGGTCGACGCCGTTCTCACGCTCCTCCTCGTCCGAGACCTCCTTCTTTATCCGGACGTCGGCGGGGCGGTCTTCCGAGGCGGGCGTCCGGGAGCCCCGGGTGTCGGGCGTTGTTCGGGGGGTCACGTGGTATGAGTCCAGCTTCCTATCGGGCGTCAGAGATTCCACCCGGCTGCCGCCCCGCTCCGACATCGAGCTGGACTCGCTGCCGCTCCGCTCGCGGCGGCCGTAGCCCTGCTGGTGGTGATAGTTCCGCAGCATGTTCACGGTCTGCGGGTCGACTAGAGGCTTGGTGTAGTCGACGCTCTCGTCGATGCCGAGTCTCTTGAGGATGCTGGAGCCGATCGGGGCGTGGGAGGCGCCGCCCGGCATGCCGGGAACGGAGTGCCGCGAGCGCGTGTCGAAACTCTTCTCGATCAGTTGCTCTATAGCGTTGAGAACGGACGGGGACGAGCTCTTCTCGTTGCTAGCGTTGGGGTCTTTAGAACCGGGCGACGCGTCGTTGACCGACGAGGGCGACCGATGGTGGACCGAGCCGGGCGACGGAATTTCGTCGTTGATGCTCTTGCGACCGTCGCGACCGGTAGGGGTTACGTGACCGGGCACGTCGGGAGGGATGACGTTATTGGAGAGGAGGGCGCTCTTTAGAAAATTCCTTTGGCTGTTCGACATAGGAGCGCCTATGCACTGTCGGATGTGTTCGACGAACACGGCGGTCTCGATCTTATCTCCGCATTTTTCGCAAGTGATCCTGCTCCCGGAGCCGAAATCTCTCATCGGTTTACCCATCGGAACCCCGTTGCCCTCCCCGTTTTTGAACTCGTGCTGAGCTCGCTCCAATTCGAGTAGTTTCCTAACCGGCAGCGATTTCTTTCTTTTCTCTCGCGTCTGTCTCCGCCTTCCCCCGCTTTCGGTGATGGAGCGCATGATGTGCTCCTTGTAGTGGGAATTTTTGACCATATGATTGCTAAGCTCCTTGAGCGAACTGAACGCTTGGTCGCAAACTTTGCAAGTCAACACGGCGCTGACGTGGCTGCTGGTGCCGGTGGCCGGAGGAGCGGCGGCGGTGGCGCCCGGGCCGCTCGACGAACTCTTGCCCTCGTCGGACGACTTCCACGAAATTATCTGCTCCTGCGATATGATATTCGTATAGTGCTGGGTTCGTTGCATGTGGCTGGTCATCTCCGCCAGAGAGCGAAAACTTTCGGCGCACCACATGCATTTTAAAATTTGCCGAGTCTGCTCGGCGCCCTTACCTAGCCAGACGTCCTGGCCGCGAACTAATTTTCTAGGAATGGGCATATTCTCTTTGATGAGCATATTTAAGTCGCTATGATTATTCTTATGAGACGAGGCCCCCGACGACGACGAATTGTGAGATGGCGTCGACGGCGAGCTCGACGGCGGCCGGAGCGACGACGGCGCGGGCGCCGCGGTCGACGGCGGCACCGGCACGTTCACGCTACAGTGCTTCGCCTCCTTCATATGGACCGTCAGGTCGGCCAGCGAATTGAAACTTTTCTTGCACCAAACGCATTTCAAAACGTCCTTAGTTTGGTCCGCACCCTTGTTCAGCCAGTGGGACTGCCACGCCGAGTGGCGCGCGGCAGCGTTAGGGGTTAGCCCTGCCCCGAGAGCCGCGCTCTGGACCGATCTGAACAGCTCCTCCCCTCCTAGCCTGCTGAGCTCGCTCATTTTCTCGAGGGCTTTAGTGGCATCGTTGGGCGTGGGCGCCCCGTGCTTGAGTTTTCCGTTCCAGTCGGGCGGTACCCCGCTCTTCGGCGATAGGCTGGCGACGGCGGCGGCAAAGAACGGGAGATGGGGCGCCCCGGCGGCCGTCCACGGCGAGGCCAGCGCCTCGTACTCGGCCGACCGGGAGCTCTTCCTCGTGGGCACAGGCGACGGGGATTCCGCCGGGCCGCGCTTCCTGGTGCCGACCGACAGGTCGAGCGGGCCGTTCTCGTTCTTGGCGAGGTTGATGACGTCGTCGGCGTCGTCGTCCTCGGTCGGCGACTCGCTCCGTTTCGTGCTAAAGTCGAGGACCGCGTCGGCGCGCTCGGCGTCGGTCAGGTCCTCCTGGCAGGACATGAGCAGGCGCTGCTGGGCCGCGGCGGCGGCGGCGCCGAGGTAGGCGGCCACGGCGGCGGAGTGCGGTGGCAGCAGGGCGGCGGGCAGCGCGGCGGGCAGTGCGGCCTGCAGCGCCGCGGGCAGGGGCAGGCTGGGTGCGCTGCGCCCGGAGTACACCGAGTCGTTCGACGGACATCGCGGGGGGCCCGACGACTCGCGTGATAGACATCTCGGACTCTCCCTGTGAACAATACAAAATATATTTATAAATAATAAAGTTTACGATAAAAATTAAAAATTTGGGAGTAAGTACCCCTGATGAAACAGATTTTAATAGCCTTTTAGTTTTTTGGAATTTATATTAAAACAGTATCGTTCCTTTTTCGATCCAGACTCTACAGTCAGCTCCTATCAATAGGAACTGCATTAATGTTGTATTAAATAGCAGAATCCGGATAGTGGGTCAAACCTACCCACTATCCGGATTTTCATGTTATATCTTAAAATAGACATCATCATAGGGTTAACTTTGACTTAATTCATTTTTTCAGCATTCGACATAATAATTATGTCATCAGGTATCTACAATAAGCAACGAATTATATTATACTCTGGTTAACAAGTGCCATTTTCCTCGAAACCTGATCTCATGCACCGAAATTTATGATTTTGGTCTCATTCGATTTGGAATAGCATCTAAAAGATTCTATCAAAATTCCAAGACGGGCTGAAAAAAATTTCAAAAGTTATAAACAATAAAGTAAACAAAAAAAGAAGGGTTTGGTTTTTTTAAATATTTCATAAACTATTTGAGATAGTCAAAATTTAAAACTAGATCCTTAAAGAACAGAAAATTTCTTAAAACAAATCCTACATTTTGGAACTTTATCAACAATCCTTATAACTTTAATTGAGCGGCGAAAGTAAAGGTAAAAACGCATAGTTCGCGTTTCGCGTGATTTGCCGCAATCTGCCACGTGAACTAAAAACATATTTTAACTGATTAAATATTAATATTAAGGAATAAAAAAAAATGGTACTAAGTACACATATCAATAAACAAGAATCCGTCAACAAAAATAAATTATCACCATTTATCACCATCAAATTATCACAAAATTCTTGAATTTTTTTGATGTTGATCCCTGTTAACATTAAAATAATTACTATTAACAAATTAAGAAAAGCATAACAATTGAACAAATGGTGATAAATTATTTTTGTTGACGGATTCTTGTTTATTGATACTTTTAAGATTCTTGTACTTAGTACCAATTTTTTTATTCCTTAATATTAATATTTAATCAGTTAAAATATGTTTTTAGTTCACGTGGCAGATTGCGGCAAATCACGCGAAACGCGAACTATGCGTTTTTACCTTTACTTTCGCCGCTCAATTAAAGTTATAAGGATTGTTGATAAAGTTCCAAAATGTAGGATTTGTTTTAAGAAATTTCCTGTTCTTTAAGGATCTATTTTCAAATTTTAACTATCTCAAATAGTTTATGAAATATTTAAAAAAACCAAACCCTTCTTTTTTTGTTTACTTTATTGTTTATAACTTTTGAAATTTTTTTCAGCCCCTCTTGGAATGTTGATAGAATGTTCTAGATGGTATTCCGAATCGAATGAGACCAAAATCATAATTTTCGGTGCATGAGATCAGATTTCGAGGAACATGGCACTTGTTAATCAGACTATTAGGCATAGGTATAGTATAGGTGTACCAGAATCTGATGGCAAAAAGTGAGAAAATAAATTGACTCTAGCAATACCGGGGTATTAGGAATAAAATATTTTCATCCTTTCTTATTCCTTTAGCGGCTTGTTTTGTGTGTGAAACATGCAAATATAAAAATTTATCCAATGACCAAGGATATTTTTTGAAAATTTGCTGTCAAAAATTGCCATCAGATTCTGATAGACCTATACCTTGTATAGATTGTGATGTATATTCAACATTAAGGAGTTGCAATTTCTACACATCTCATAGAGCCACAGAAGTTTTATACAAATTTTAGCAAATTTTATTCGCCTATATCCTTTTCTGTCTCTTTTACAACATTTTTGGGTAAGGAAATTAATTTCACAAATTCATGAATATAATTATAGTTTAGTTCATAAGTTCATAACACAGAACTTTTTTACTATCTTAGCTCATGAACATGGGTGGCCCACAGAGGTTGATACATCAACGTATGCCATTGCCATTTACTCAGAATGATCTAATAATTGATGTTTTCCTTGATATTTTCTACAAGGAAAATATTATCAGGTCAAATGAGCCAAACAGATTGTGATTATATCGCCAATCAGATTAAAAAACAACGAGTGATTGATTGCAGACGACCACATGATAGAAACAGAAACCTCTGTAGGAGTAATCAGCAATAATAATCAAAAACACATTAAATTCATACATGACAATAGTTTTAAATTTTATTTTCCAGTTTGAAATGGTCAATAAAAATACATTGATTGTATGTTAACCTATCAACCCCCATAAGGACACCGACGACCGCGACAACAATAGATTTTGCAAGAATCCGCGATCGAATGAAAATTAAAATAATTTCAAATGTTCGACATCCATAATAAACAACCTATGATCATGATCCCTACAAACACTTATGAATCACGATTGAGTTAATAAGAACAGGTTATATACACAGAACAGATATATCTAAGTGAACACTTAACACCTAAAGCTTCGAGATTATATTTCTTGGCCCGAGATCTAACAAAGACAGGCAAGTATAAATTTTGCTGGACTGCTTATGGCAAAATATACATTAGAGAAAATGAGCAAGCACCTGTAATTCAAATCTTTAATGAGAGCCAGATTCATAAGCTACTTGCAGGTACGATTCAGGACCAAGGGAAATGACTCTACCTAGTTTCTATCCTTATATATTTTAGACTATTGTCATGTACTGTAATATTGCTAACATCAGCACTTTGCTCAAAATGTATTTTAAATATTGTGTTAATTGTTATCAAACTTCATATTTTACACGCATATACTCCACAACCCTACACGATAACACCACAACTAATATTTCAGTGTATAATTGCTAATCATGTTATTAATCTTATGTTAATTGCTAAAAACCTGATAAACCTTTCTTATAGAAGTATTAAAATAAAAATAATTATTATCAAAATTAAACATAATATGAGAAACCTGCACGCACTTTTTACTATTAAGACGTCATTTGCGAACTTCTTAAACTCTAAAAATCCGGATAATGGGTGAACGACTACGTAATCTTAATGACATCGACAATCTTAATATTGCACGTAATATTGAATGTAAATGTGACGAATTGCATAACTACCTGACTGTTACCACACATGACATTACTGTAGTCTCTCAGAATATTCGTTCCATCTATTGTAATCTAGACAGTTTTCTTCTAACTCTATCATCTCTGTCATTTTCCCCCGATATTCTGGTACTTACTGAATGCAGGTTAAACTCCAATAAATTAATTCCCCAACTAGATAATTACAACTGTTTTTCAACTACTCATCATATAAACCAAAACGATGGTGTCGTGATATATATAAAAAAATCTATATCAGCTATGGTAAAAGAAATCAAACTACACCAAGCATCATGCCTTCAGATTGATATTTTTAATACTGTCTTACTTTGCATCTACCGATCCCCATCAAATAGTAACACAGAAAACTTTGTTAATATACTATGTTCCCACATAGACACTCTTAATTTAAATAAGGATATTATAATAACAGGGGACATAAACATAAATATTTCATCAACTCAAGCTAAACTAACACAGGATCATAAAAATAAATCCTACTATCTAAATTCTCTTTCTGCGTACGGTATACTTGCAGGACATACTCTACCTACTAGAGAAAATAGCAGCTTAGACCACGTTATGCTGAAAATAAATAAAAATAAAACCACAGCGCATATTGCTATTTTACAAACCTCGGTTACCGACCATTATACCACTCTTATCTGTCTTGAAAAACTAAAACCAAAGTTGAACGATACTCGTATTAGAACAAGAAGCAAGGTCAACTTTGAGAATGCATTAAATAGTCTGAAACAAAAAAATCTTATAGAATTATTAACCTATACTGATCCTAACTTAATGACTAATAATCTTATGTCTATATTAATGGATACATTAAAAGAGAATACTGAAACTGTTAAAATCCCTAAATCTAAAATTACTTTAAAACCTTGGGTCACCCCCGGTATCTTAAGGTGTATAAAACACAGAAATAAATTACAGCTACAATTAAAAAAGAACGAACACAATGAAATATTAAAAATTACTTATTTACGCTATAGAAACCACTGTAATAATTTAATAAAAAAGCTAAAGCGCCAATATGAAAGTGAATTACTAACTAAGAATATTCATAACAATAAAATCTTATGGAAAAATATAAAAAATATTACATATAGTAGCAAACAATTTGATTCTGAAAATAATGAATTAATTAATATTAAAAACAATCCCACTGAATCTATTAACTTTATCAACAATTATTTTTCAAATATCGGTAAAGAACTAGCCCATAATATACAAAGTAATCCCCCTCTAAATAACATTAATACTGATAACACTTCGACATCAACTTTGAACTCTTTTGCCCTACTAGAGGCTGATATAAGCGAAGTTAAAACAATCATAAAGAATTTAAAGTCTGATAGCGCATCAGGTTGGGATAACATCCCGATAAATTTTCTAAAACTGGCCAAAAACGAATTAGCTCCAATTCTTACTCACCTTGCAAATATCTGTTTCCAGAGTGGTGTATTCCCGGATCTCCTAAAGAGATCCATAATCACCCCAGTATTTAAAAGTGGGGACAGATCTGACGTTGGCAATTACAGGCCAATATCTGTCCTGCCAGCTATCTCAAAAATTTTAGAGAGACTACTTAATGCTAGACTTCTAAATTTTCTAAATAAATATAATTTGATTTCCTCCTCACAATTTGGATTTATGCGCGGTCGATCAACAGAGGATGCAGTGTTGTCACTTAGCCAAATAGTAACAGAACAGATTGACAAGGGACAAAAATGCATGGCAGTATTCTTAGATCTCAAAAAAGCTTTCGACACCGTGTCCATTCCTATTCTAATTAAAAAGCTAGAGAATATTGGGATCAGAGGTACCGCTCTTTCCCTTTTTATTTCGTATTTATCTGGAAGAACGCAGAGAGTTAAAATTTGCCAGCATATCAGTGATGATACTAACGTCACTTATGGGGTCCCACAGGGCAGTGTGCTAGGGCCAACATTATTCCTTATTTATATAAACGACCTATGTAAACTATATATAAAGAATGCTAATATCATAGCCTATGCTGATGATACGGCTATCATATTTTCTGCAAAAAATTGGAACATCCTAAGACAGAATGCTGAGCACGGAATGATGAAAGTGGCCAACTGGCTATCACATAATTTGTTGACATTGAATACAGCAAAAACTAAATTTATTTGTTTTAGTATACAAAATCGTAAACAACCTGACATTAATAATTTTTCCATACACAATTGTCAAAATTTTCATAATATTACATCATCTGGTTGTAGCTGTCCAACAATCGAAAAAGTTGACCAAATTAAATATCTAGGCGTGGTAGTCGACCAACGACTATCATGGCACCCACATCTTGAACAAATGGCCGGTAGGATTCGTAAATTAAATTGGATTTTTAAAACCCTTAGACAACTTACATATATAGACCCCAATAGGCTTCAGTCTCCGCGTAATATTCTACATCAAATATACGTAGCTCTTGCAGAATCGGTTCTTACTTATTGCATTCCTGTCTGGGGAGGAGCCAGTAAGACTAAAATGCTAGAGTTAGAAAGGGCACAACGGTGTCTGTTAAAAATTATTTACTATAAGAAAAAAAGAACACCAACAAATGAATTATATGAAATTAGTAATGTCTTAAGTGTTAGGAAATTATATATCATATCTTTGATTTTAAGACGACACAAAATCTTAAATATAATTCCTAAAACTGGGCGTAGTAAGAGAAACATATTGGAACTACCAATTATAAAAACTGACTTCGCAATGAGGCAGTTTTCTAATGTATCTATTATCGTGTACAACAAAATAAACCATGCTCTAAATATTAAAAATAAAGTTAGTAGAGATATAAAGTCTATGATCAAGGAATACCTAAAACCATTAAATTATGAAGAAACTGAAAAATTAATAGAATGTTTAAAAATATAAACTCTACACATTAAAAATCTTATCAAATAAGTAGTTTGAATAATACACACACACGATCATCCTCAACCACTCATTCACATCATAAATATAATTATTATTTATTCAAAATGCACTGAAATATATTAAAGAATTTGTACCAAACTCTCTATCCTATTCTTAATAAGATATCTTACTAATATTTTATTGTATCAAATCTGCTAATCTTCTCTGAACTTTCTGAGTGTGTAACTATTTTAATTATGTTAAGTTTAAATCTTAGATAGTATATTGTAATAACTAATTGCAAGTACATAATATTATAAAAATGGAAGAGCGTTGTTGCCTGATACAGGCTAATCAGCCTACTAGGCGACTTCGTTATCTATACTTAACTATTGTATTTTGTTTTAAAGAAAATAAAGTTTTTATTTTATTATTTTTTTATATGAATATTATGGAACTAAGAATAAAAGTAAAAGTGATAAAATTTTGATTATCAAATTATGTATATTTAGAACAATACTTAAAAATATAAACTCAACAGTAATTCAATCTGTAAATCATGATAATCCCCACACTCTTGATAAACAGCTAGTAGCTAATCCTGAGCAGCTATTAATGGAGTCAACAAGACTATAAATTTTGGAATGTTTAGGAGACTACAATTTTAATTCTCTAACCAACAAAAATATTATAATAATTATTATGAAGTAAGTAAATTGTTTCCACACGATGACTTTATAAGTATAAGACAAAGTTTTTGTAAGTGACGTCCATAAAATTAGCATATATTTTCCATAAATAACATAAATTATAACATTTCAGATAACGACTACTTTAAATTATATTTATGCATCAGACCAGAATTAAATGCAAACGATAAATGGTTACGTTTTTGTTCACTTTTATAGCTTTACAACAGGTAAATGTGTTAACAACTCGACTAGTAACACATATTTTAACGAACCCGTCGTTGCGTTAGATAAATCTATTATATCTAACGGGGGAGACGATTCGATTATAACTGGATTTCAATGACACTTGTTCAAACTTCCTACCTGACATGGTCGTGCTCGACGATCATTTTGGACGAAATGTTTTCAAAATACTGCAGCTCTCGAAACACGAAACGGTCCTCGATCCATTAAATGACACAATACAATCGGTGGCACAATTCAAAAGGACAATATTGAACTTCCCAGTAACAAGAACAGAATGTAAACACGTCGCGAAAGACGCGCCGTATTGACGGCGGTCGGCAGGGAAGTGCGCGGTGCCTGCGGCGGCGGCGGCGGTCCCGCGTGGAATGAGACACCGCGTGATTTACGACCCGCCTGCAGCGCCCCCTCCCCGCGCGCCCCCGCGACAGACAGAGATAGCTGCCGGTCGCCCGCGTGTACGGACGAGAAAAGCGAGACGGCTATAGGCGCTCGGTTTCGAGGGGTGGTGGCGTAATGCAAGCGTGCGTGCCGTGCGCTAGGTGGACTTGCAATGACGGGTGATCGTTTTGATGACAGCCACCCGACAGCGTCGGCCGCGCCGCATCGCTGACTCACTCGCGTCACTCGAGAGATCTTTGATGAAGTATTGACGATGTGTCAATTTAATAACACTTTTTTACTTTTGGATTCGGAGACGTATTTCACTCGACGAATTGGGTTGTAACGTAAATGAAAGCGATGACAACGTTATAGCGAGAGGAACTAGGGATCAGAGATCGCTTATTTTTAAAGGCGTCCTGTCTTTAAGCCTAAATTAAGTAACAAAGTAAACCATGGAAAATTTTGTAACTTTTAATTTACCTGAAAATTGGTGATAGACTAAAGTGACAAGACCAAAGTACTCTAAAGAGTTACATTGTAACCCAGCAAATTTAAAATTCCAATTACAAACGATGCAGCGTATTACTCAATTATTTTTATATGAATAAACAATTGAAATTGTCTGGAAATAAAACGAACAACAAAATTTTAAAAACAAAAAACATAACACACCTAGTTTCAACGGAAACAGTGTGAACAAATAAAAATGAAATGTAAGCTATTATGAAGATTGCAGTCATCGCGATAATTCACAAAGAAATGGTGAGCCAAATATTTTTAAAGCATAATTTATGTCAGAATCGCCAGCTGCTAATGTTTCCTATAAGCATTAGTCGGCTGCGGGTCAATCAATCACTCGTATTTATGTGTCACGTATCGTGCTCCCTTTCCCCCGTGCATACAAAACCGACCGAGCCACAGACAAGAATACTCCCGAACGATTTTTAAACCGTCCGGCCGTATGTCAATTGATTTCCACCGGAATGAATCGCTCTGCGACTCCGCCGTGAGGACGATGGCTCAAAATTTAGTTCCACGTCGTGCGGGCGTATAGGGGACACCTGACACTGTTTGAATAATTTCGCAGTTACAACGTGAATTTTAAAACCGGCACAGATGTCTTCGAAGCAATAAAAGTGCGGAACGTTATATTGGGTTCGGCTAACTTGATTCACGCCGGGCCTACTGTCACATCAAAATGTCCGACAGAGTCACGTACGGCCGTTTTGTTTTCCTTGATAGCACGGACATACGTTCTCTGATAATCGTACTGAAGATAGCAATTTGATTAATTTTAAAAATTATGTTGAAGATATTATAACCGATAAATATTTATAACTGCAAAACATAATCCAAATACAAATTCCAACACAACTTGAAAGCAGATGAAAATACGAAAATTACAAAATCACATCCAGCATCCAGTCCCGATGTCAACGATGATGGATATTTAAAAGTTGTTAAAATATACTGAGATCCAGCGGACCCGGAGGAGCGGTCTGCAGGATGTATGATGGATCGCGTCTCACTGCACCTAATTGACAGTGATGGAACGTGAACCAGCTAAATTTGTTCGATAAAGTAATCTTTGATCATCTTACTATCTAAACATCTAATTTAATTACGGATTTTCAGTTTGTAAACCTTTTTTAAAGAGGTTTAAATTGTGTACATCCTTTAATTTGTTTTTGATTGATTGTTGTCTATATTCTTATTTTTTTATCTGGTCATTCTTTTTAATTTATGTATTACTGTATTAATATAATATCGGACTGTATATGAATAGAGGAAAACATTTAATATCCACTTTAGATCTTAACGTTTTACACGCACCTAAATACAATAAGAAAATTTAGGTGTACCTTATACAAAAATAGATAAATATGTTAATTTAATTGTTGTAATTTCTTAGCTATTTTGCAATATTTTAACATAACCACATTTTTCTCTATAAATTCATAACATCATAGATAGACAATGATCACACTAGAACAGATATTGATGGAGTGTCAGATGGGGAAGTCTTGATCATTTTTAGTGTCACTACTCACTACCTACTGCCCGTCACTATCGCGTTTCCATTCATTTCTCTGTTCCGACTATTTGCATCTGAGACGTCGGGCGTTAGAATATCGCCTCTAACGCCTCGTAATAGAGCCTCGACAAGGTGTCACGGAGCGGTCGCGTCACGGACGCGGACACTAGTTGACAAGTGATCATCGAAAACAATGGGATCGTTAAAGTGGACACCGTGGATTGAGGAGACCACCGCACACAACGTGATAGCTGCTTATGGATCTATTGTGTATATTTGACGATTGGATTATTGATCGCTTCCTAGCTCCACGTGACTTTGACTATTCGTGTCAATTGATTCTTTGGGTAATAAATTGGACGGTCACTCAACAAATAGAGGTCAGCGGCTTACGTCATTTACTTGGCGAATTTTATTATCTAATGGCTTGCAATCAATCATCTGCCAACTGCCAAGCAACCTGTTAAACTTGCAAGGAGTGATTCGCTTGTTCAAAACTTGACTTTTTATTATTTGTACGAGACACGAGTATCGAATTACTCTACCTAATTGGAAACTCATTTACCTACCCAACCTAGTCATCATGATTAGAACCTGCCCTGACGCGATCCTACGAATTACCATATCTTTCGGGATTAGGTTCTCAATCTGTCTTAAATTTGTATTGGTGGCAACTCACCTCTCAGCATTGGGGTCCTGTATGAGCGTGGCCGGTATGCTGTGCTCGATGTCCCTGTCGTCGGGCGCGGGGGAGGCGCGGGAATTGGGCGACGCGGGGGACGGAGGGCTGTCCCCCTCCTCGCCCCGCGCTCGCCGCTCGCCGGACTTCACGCCGCTCTCGGGGCTGGTGGCTTCCTCTGTGGACAAGAGAGAACTTCATAAGTCAAAGAAACCATTTAAAGCAATAAAATCAGTACGAGACAGCCGAATTTTAAGAAGAATCTTTAATACGATGCAATTAAGATAAAAAAATTATAGCGATGATTTTAAGGTAAAGATTTCTCAACTGCATCAAACGAGAAAAGAAAAGCGAATGAAATACAAAGAATAGAGCCTCATAATCTTGGTTGGTATCTTTAGAATTTCATAAAAGTTACCGACAGATAATACACACTATTGCCATTGTAAGGTCAACAAAGAAATGTTTTATTGGCGAAGTACCGCAAGCCCGATAACGACCGACTCAGAGATAGGAAAGTAATTGGGTCGAGTGAGACTTTGTAAGTTTTGAAGAAATGTTTGACAAGTTACAAGCAAATTTTATGAATCGAGAACTTTAAGTTTGTAAAATTACTGTTGGAAATAAATTTTTGTGTATAAAAATTGAAAGCGAATAGTTTTATAGAAATGAGGTTGTTGATAACAATCCAACAATTGGTTGTAGTTTTCCTAAATTAAGAGAGAATACACCGGCCAAGTGCGTGTTGGGCGACGCGCAATATAGGGTTCCGTAGTATCGCAAGTTTTTGATAATGTTTATGGTCAATGAACGTACATTTAAAGCGTGTTTTACACTACCAACAACATCATATCAGTTACTTTCAAAGGAATTTGAACGAAAAGGTCCTTTATACTTCGCCGAATACATTTTTTTTAGTTAATCGACTATTACTCAATAACTTATGAAGTATTCTTAGCCGTGATTGTTTTCCTTTTAAATTCAGCATATTTCCTACTCCCGTGAATTTTTTGACATTTCCTGAACCAACCGTTTAGCTGGTAGAAGGGGGGACACTGGACTCTAACGATTTTTTCCACTTTAAAACTTAATATTTCACAAACGGATCCCTAAATCGGAAAATGATGTGTGAATACTCGCAATATTTTTAAAAAACCTATTCAACTACACCCCGTACGATGGGGTGGGCGCGAAAAATAAAATTCATCAGTATTCATGCCAAATTACAGCTTTGTAGGTTCTATAGTCTCTGAGTAAAACCGCGGACAGACAGACAGACAGACAGACGGACAGACGGACGGACAGACCGAAACTATAAGGGTTCCTTGTTGACTAAAAAAGCATTGATGAGCTTTAAAATGTTTACATACTGCGCAACCCTGCGACAGTTAAAATCCTGATCGAAGATAAGCGAATGTTGAAACTTGTTATCGATTTATCGGAATTATGTCAGTCGATAATTTCAATAATTGATCCGACCGGCTACACTAATATAACAATCAATCAATCACTAATCACATTGTTTGCGTAAGACTGCTCGCTGCCCTCGATTTAGGGACATTTTCATATTTGTTTACTACGTCTATAATGGCTGGATTCGTTTCTGTTCGTATTACATTATCATTTTGTGCCCATTCATTCATGTCAGTATCTAAATCGACCCATCACCCAAACCTGTCCGTCGTCGTCACGAGCCGGTCCAAGGGAGCAGACGTTAGACCTACTTGTTGAAGGTCGATTATCACTGCATTTTTAATTGGTCTTAATTCTATCGGCATACCCATTATACCAGCGAGACTCGAGCGTTTTCTTCTCAATATTCCCGAGACATTCAAGATAATAACACTTAGCTTCTTTTATCACCCATCTAAATGAAAAATACAAAATGTGGCGGTAATTTATCTTCAAAACAGGATAATTATTTTATTTTTTACCGAATAACTGATAGCAGCGTCTATCAATAACGTCGATAATTGACGATTTACTCATCATTTATTGGCCATATTATTTCGGTGACATTTACATAATGGCCCGCGTCGAAGATGTTTCAATGTCACGCGGGTTCAGAGTATTATCTTACGCCCAAAAAACGCCCGGGCGAAACCCACGAGCTGTAAAATCCAAACAAAACTTTCGCTCCGATTATGAAGTTATCATCCGAAAAATGGCCGAAAAAAACGGTCTGAAATACGAGAGCGGTCGAAAAGTCGGCGCCACGGTGGCCCGCGCGGCTTATTTCACTGCCCACTGGCTCGTGAACCGCGTTCTGCACGCTAATTGATTAAAACGCATCGCGTCAATCCGCCGGACGGCAAAGATGCGCCCGGAGCCGCCGGCCGGGCCTCCGCCCCCGGGCGATCGGATGCACCACAAATGGAGCAGACAAAGCGGAGCCCCGACCCGATGACAATTTACATAACGCGTGCTAGCGTGCTTCGAATTAAACAACAAACGGAATCGCCGCCAGCGATCCGACCGATGCTCATAATCCAAGTTTCACCGGCGGCCTGCCCTATCGGACATCTCGAAGGCGACGAGCGGGCCCGACGTGAAACAATAGATTTAATTTTACCAAAATCCACCGTGAAATCGACGATACTTTCGATAATCGACGGTGAAGTATCGATCGGTGATACGGATGACACCGTTAACGAAACGGCCCGAGTCGCAATAAGCGTTATAAATCTTGATTATATCGGAATAACATAAATAGGTCCGTCGATAAGGTGGTCCCCGGTGGCCGAGTGTGGACCGTATTGCGAGGGTACAGCTGCGATTATCGAACGAAGCTATCGTTAGTGGTAGGTTTGGAATTAGATTTTTATTAGTAATGCTGGGTAGATATAGGCAGGAGTTATCAGTGGCGGGTGTAATCGATGTAGCCCTGTCACGGTTATCTAATGATCAATCAAAAGGCAGATGGTAGTGTTAATCCACGTATCTGATATGATGGACATTTTTGCAACTTGATTGCTTATGATATTAGATATTTGGATCACATGGGCAATCAATTCAAACCATTTTCTGCTTGTTCCACTGGTCAGCTATTTTGAGGAAAACATTGTCATAATTTTAGTTGATGTCATGTTTTATGAGTGACAGATCCGCAATAAATAAGAAATCACACCAAATTTTGCAATATAGGATACACTTTCTAATCGACACGTCATTTTTTACGAAATGTTGGATAATTGGTTCCAAATTCTTGGACCATGAGTGATACAATATTCTGATTCTTATGATTTCTGAAAATTTTGTTACACTCGTCAATTACGAAAAAACTTACATCTTTTATTGTATTCAACACAAGCACATTTATGATCCTTGCTAGCGCAAAAAAACATATTATTTTTATAAGTCTTCTAATAATTTTCGGTTAATCAATAGCGGCTTTTAAATTTCAATCACAGTGGTCGTAGACACTTCATTTCCTTCCCCTTCCCTGCCTTTTCCTCCTCAACCCCCTCGAGCCTGCAGCCGACGTCACAAAGCGGAGTGCATTCAAGAATCATTCAACTTTTATCAGGCCGTTAGTTTTAATAAAGCGTATGCAACAATTTGTAATGGAAGTCAAATGACAGATTATGTTACTAGTTTAAAGAAAATAATTTGGTTAGTGTAGATTGTAAAGATTACGCGTGTATTAAGTTTCTTAGAAAGAAAAGATTTCGGATTTTCACGTCACCTCATTCCCGGCATGACCAAAACCAAACTAATTCAAGCTTATCATTTCAAGTTAATTCATATATTGCTGATAAGTTGAAGTGCCAAATTGTAACATCATACGCGTATCAGATATAATGTCAAATTAATTTGTTCATTTTTCAAGGGCGCATTCGCTTGGTTGTTTCTCCTACATCCTTGTATCCCAAAATGTTAAACTGCTCTTATGTCTTTTACTAATTTTAGAAAGTAAGTATTACTCTTTCAAATACGTTAAATCCTTATCTTAACTACCTATATCATCCGACATTCTACAATTTTAAAACAGTCGTTCTTCCGCAACGGCCAAATTCACGGACAGCAGTCTCCAACGAAATATTATGATGGATGTCACTTAGATATTAATAGGGGTTATATAATTCTCACGAAATGCCGTGTGCATCGATAATAATTCATGTTTTTTTCATCAATAAATCATTAATTAATTACTAACGTAATCTGTGATTTAGTCGTCAACAAAAAACATATTTTGATTGATGTGGTCCAACGAGTTACGAGCAAAAAATGTGACTTCAGAACTGGCTTCACTATAACGCTTCATTTGGAATATCGCAACTTTGCTTTATTGTTCCTCAGTTTGATTTGATTTGCATAAACCTGTAGTTAATAATTTTATAGACTGTAACTAACGTGTGTTTAACATGTATGCAAATTCTATCGCATTTTTTGCAGCGGTCTAAATTAGGCAACAGCAAGAGTAGTAAAAGTAGTAAAGTATCTATCGTAACAAAAATAAAGCGATTAAATCCAGAAATTGTAACACCTTTATTGGTGGGATGAAAAATCATAAACGTTAACAGAATATCCGTTAAAAATACGTTTGTAGGAGTCGGGTCCATTTGGCGGGACAGGAGCTTGTTGGCGTGACAAATGGATCGGCGGGCCGGCCGTGACGCCATGACGGTGACGTCACGTGACGTCACGCGCAACAAGTCCCGTCACTTCGCTCGATGATCTTCCCTCCGTTGGATTAATTTGCTGGTCATTCTTTGATGTAATTAATTTAATCGATTAATTTTTGGCGTGTGATTTATTCGATGTGAAATCCTTGATTCGCTGACATCATCATCATTAAATCAGACATCATGTCTCATAATCACAAGTCATATCTGAGGACTTTTTTGCAATGAAGTTCTTATGATCTGTTTCCGTTAAAAACATAATGTAATCTTAAACAGAGTAGGTAAATTTCTATAGTAGCTAAGCTTTAGTTCAAGAACACTATAACAAAGTAGACGTCAGTAATTTAAAGTTAATTTTGTCTTCCGAGCAGTAAATCAAAGCAGCACTAACACTAAACACCGAAGTGCAAACCCTATTTGATGAAGTGCGTCCGAAGCCAAACGCTTAAGTAGGAAGTGATAACAGTTTCAGCGCTGGGTTGATTTACGCTCGTCCAAAATGCGAGGCTGTATCATTTCATCAGTCTAATGAGCTTGCGTGTAACAAATAGTCCTGCGCTGATGAACTCTGATACATGCTGACACTGACAAGTATAAATATAGACCTGTTGCTTTGGGCTCGCTATTGCCAGAATTCCAACGCAATTTAGTGCTTTTAAGGCAAAGCACTAATCGAACGCAAGATAAAGAGCAAATGACACACCAACATTGTAACATAAATTTATCAAATTGTACTTACTTAGTTTTGGAAAAAAGATATTGTTAATCACCAATTTTTGCCTGTTGAATCGAAGTTGCAACTTACGAGATACATACATGATTATGTAAATAAAACATGTCGAATACAAAGGCTTACATTTTGTTTTGTTACATCCAAAATAAGTCAACAAAGTACTTTACTTTGATGAGCTGTCCATAATATTTATCTGTTGATGTCAGCCGAAATAAGTGACACACGAGTAAAGGTGAACGCAGATTTGGCCGCACCGCACGCACCGCAGTCACCGCATTTCGAATTTTTCATATAAAGAATGTAGAAGGTGCGAAGACTGCGGCGCGGGTTGGTATGCGAGCTTGCCTATAACTTCATATTATGAAGAATTCGAAATGCGGCGACTGCGGTGCGGCCAAATCTGCGTTCACCTTAAACAGTCATGCAACCTGATTCGATGGTCAAGGACAGTATCGATTGTTTTGGACAATTTCGTGAACAAAGGGCACAAGTCACCGGGTAATTATTGTCGTTTGTGTTTTTATTTGTTCAAAAGCGTTTAGTGCTTATGTAAAGAAGGCACAGAGAATAGGGAAGAAAGTTGATGTCCTAAAGTATAGGGATCATAATCTGAACCTGTAAATGCTACTATAAAATGCAACCGGGCTGGCCAAATCACCAACAGGCCCAACAGCCAAGCAATACTTGATTGATGCGGCGATGATGATGGCACTAAGAATAATGAAAACTCATTACGCGTATTAATACGGCGACTGTTTTGCCACGTCACCCATCCATCAGCGCTCGACGACACTCGATTCATAAAGGTATTAATTTAACTTGCTGCTGACGTTGATTGATATTATCGATGTTATTGCGATACCGAATAATTACCGGCCCCGATGTATCGATTATTCATATCGGTTAATAAACCTTTATCGGCCTCGTGTTTCTTATTTGTCTCATTACTTTAGAGTAGAGAAATCTTCAGGTGATTTGTCAAAAGCCTTTGAAGGATCTTAGTCTTGTAAAAAATTTAGAGTGTTATTTAAATCTTTCGAATTTTGATTATATCCGAATTCTTAAATTTGTAGACTTAAGTACACAACATTACAATTACTATTAAAGTTACAAGTATGTAATTGTTTTTACACTAAATACCTAGTTGTTTTAATTCAAAGTTATTTTAACTGTAGATGAACTTTAATGATTCTAAGGTTCCTAATAATAGAAACTCTAGGCTTACCCCAGCGTTTGAAGATACCTTTAAAACTCCAGCGTTTACGAGTGGAATAGTTTCCATCAGATAACATCCGTCATTACCATCTGTGACGCGGACGGACGTCAGCGCTGACCTGCGCCTGCATAGTCCTCGTGTGCTGACGACAATACATCATTACCTTTATAAAGGTTTATGCGGGTGTTTCGGTAAATTATTGCTAGCCAACTATCATTGATCTAGAAAAAATTGTAGACAGTATTGTACTTGCAGAATAGTTCAAAAAATTAATGGAAAATATAATTTATAACTTTTTAACCGAATTACAAAAAGGAGGAGGTTTTTTAATTAGGCTTCATAAAATGGCTTTTCATCCAAAGCTGAAACAATATGTTTTGGGATGACATAGCAATCATGACTAATCTCGCTATCGTTATAAATAGCATTTATTTTAAATATACCTAATATTATTATATGATTGATGACTATTTATATTCGATAACATTCCTCTAATATTATATAGGTAATTATGCGATTAGATATAATTGGTGATTCCCCAATCCCCATATTAAAAGGAAATTAGATTTTTAAAGCATACCAATAGATATTTAATTGTAAAACACAACATAATTAACCAACTGTAGATACTTCTGTCGACTTCAAGATTTGTTTGCATAACTTATATTTCAAATTAAACGAACATCCTTGTTTAGGGCTTCATAATTTTTCTAAATTGTACATGAGTTAAGTGCCAAATTATTAATAACTAGCTGTCCCGGTGAACTTCGTGTCACAGGTCACTTTAAAACCTTCCTTGGACTTCTAGGAATATTTTAAGACTAAAATCAGCCCAATCCGTTCAGCCGTTTTCGAGTTTTAGCGCGACTAACACATTTGAAAATCCATTTTTATATATAAGATAAGTAGACTCAAATATCCAAGTCCTCCATTAAGTGTCAATACTTATCTTAAAATATTAGAACGATCAGTGATCTAATGAAAAGGAATCGAGTGTGATATAAGGAGGAGGACGAAATTAGGGATACATCATTGACGGCAAACAAACGAGGGGGTCCGGGGGAGTCCGGACTCGGGACAGTGAGTAACGCGGCCGGGGACGTCGATACGTATGTGTCGACAGACGGACAGCGGCACATCACTTCATTACACCTCAAATCACTCCATCTGTACTAATGCGGGTCGGATATATCTTGGGATGTTCATTGACGAGACTGATATGCTGACCATTAAAGGTTTTGTAGATTTCAGTTGGAATGTTTGTGGTTATTGAGAGCTTAGATTTTAACACTGTTTATTGTTTAATCAGTTAATTAGAAGATTTTGTCAACAAACCGGTTTTAAATGAGGTGAGGTTTCGATAGTATTTAAATGATGAAGTTATTCAAGAAGTAACATAATGGTAACTGCAATTTTGACAGAACAACTATAGAATACGCTACTACTTGTGCCTCGCATCTACTTATTTCCAGGACAAGTTAATCTAGATCTGCGAGTAGACCTAGCGGGGCTAGAAGCACTATGTAATAGGTATATGTAGATGGGCAGGACTTGACGTACAGTTGTAAAGACGAGCACTGACCTGTGCTATTTGCGCGATGCACTCACAATAACATGTACAGATAGCAAATAAATAAATTAAAAGTAGCAAAACAAACGGCTAATGACAAGAACTGTAATGAAATACACCTTAGCACGTATGTGATGTAGAGCTCAGCATTTTATATTTTTATTCTTCACAAAGACCACCTTAACTTTGCTCAACAATACAGCATCACATGAAGGATAATGTGAAGCTGTATGATGGAAAAAAGAAACCTTAAGCACTAGACAACATTGTTGCCGATAAACTTTTAAGAAAAAGCTATATAAAGTACTAGAATCATAGAGGCAAGTTAGGCCAATGCAAATAAAAACTACGAGTAATGATGGACCAGACGTGATCCACGATATGATTGATGAAGATGCTACACTCTACAGCATTTTTTGTGGAGGAAAGGAGGGAGGGAGGGGTGAGGCTGCTGACGTTACGAGTGATCCGTGTACCTGTTCTAGAGGCGGGGACTGCGCTCGTTTGACCAATGACTTAACTCCGATCGGCAGAACTAATTATACTGATTTATACCGCCATTGTTCATTGTTGCATATGCATCGTGATGCACTCTTGTTTTTGCATATCGATGCACCGCGAATTGTTCGCGTAGTGTGATCTATTTTCATGTTGTGATAGCGAGAACTGTCTTGAAGGTGTCAATAAAAGACCATAGAATCGAAAGCGAGACCCAGTTTTCTAATATACGGAAGAACGGTAGAGCTTATAATTTTAATTTAGGACCGGTACTGGCGCAAGTGGGTCTAAATGGGGCTTTTCAAAAATGTAGCATTTACGAGACTCGAATACATTAAAAATTCCTGCCATCAGGTCAATTACCAAATCCAAAATTTCCCAATACTCCTTATATTAAAGGGACACGGTTATAGTTTTTCGGGCACCGAAAGGTTGACCCTAAGACGTGATATGAGTCAAAAACAGCATAATATGACTATGAAGTGGAAAGTCAATTTACATATTAAAAAGGTTCGCCCGCGCGATGCCTTCGGCTTGTCGAGTTAGTTACGTTACTAAATATTTGAGCAGTTTCAGTGCTAAGGTGAGCTTTTTAGTTTTTTAATCGAGCCGTTGAGCAAAGTTAAGGTGGTCTTTGTGAAGAATAAAAATATAAAATGCTGAGCTCTACTTCACATACGTGCTAAGGTGTATTTCACATGTAACATTAGGTAATTATTGGACGGAGCATGATTATTTTGGTAACATTTGTCAAAAGGCAGTGTAATTTGTAAGCATGTGTGGAACCGATGGGCGATGATAGCTCTCTTAAGCAGCAAACAGCTTCATTTAAAAAAAAAATCATTTGGAATCAAGTATCAACATAAAACAGTGCCTTTGATTCGTACGCGCAGTGGCACTATGATAACAGAATGCCATATCTCAGTCAGCATTGTATATCACTAATGTATTCCACGCCGCGAAAACAGAGCAAATCGCCTGCGCCCGCGCACGCATTCACCTGTCCGCCGCACGTGGGAGGAGCCGGGAGTCGAGCTTGTCTCTCCCTCTCCCCCCACACCCGCTGGCCCCCGGCCGCTGTCACCTCGCGAGGAATTCGGGTGCGATATTTTCTGAGCGCGGAATCCGAAGGCTGCGCCGGAGCTGCCGGTCCCAAATTTATGTCCCCTCGATGCTTCTCGATCGATTTATTCGCTCGGGTATTGTACGGTTTCCTCGAACTTCGCATATTCGATCCAGCACCGTCCGGACATTAATTCGTCTTATTTATTAGTGTGGGACTGATATTTATGAAACCGGTTCCCGTGTTTTGATCGATTATTTATGACACGAAAAGATCCTCCTCATAAATAAAATTATAATTAACGAAACCTTTGGCTTTTAAAAGACCATTCGACGGAGTCGTAATGTTCCACTCCAGTATATATTTATTACTGTTTACGATTTATCATCTAATGATTGCAGTTTCACAATGATTAGTAAAAATATGTAACATCGAGGAAATTGATTCCTATGCAATTGATAGACCAACGTTATTTGGTCGAATATGTCAATTCAATGTTAATTGTGATCTGTCGGCTGGGTTTGACGTAACGCAACCAAACTACTTAGGTCCCCGATCTGCATAGGAATCAACTTCTTTTATAGTACCTTTAATCGATTTTCACGTGAAAACACCGATTAAGATTACTTACAGCTGAAAGTAAAAAAATAAGCTTACCCAGTTATCGATTTAGCACAGAATAATAATTAAAAACAAAACTCGATAAATCATAGATAGTATCGCACGTCAAAAGGTAAGAATTTTTACCAATTTGTGATCACAAGGCATCGCGTGACGAAGGTATAATAGAAACGGGCCGGGGACGGTGCGGTCAGCTATTTTACCCTTGACGTGACCTTTACGCCGTTGATATAAGGAGCACTGTCAAAGAAAAGCAAGGTAAAATAACTCCAAACGGGTTATACGGTTTGGACAATAAGCAAATACGAGCTGGAGTGCTTTCCGACAGAAGATTGATTGCTGACGTGAAATTATAAATAATGATACCTCGAGTGGGGGATAGAGTTACCTATTGGGGACACCGGGAGCTGTTTGTGTAGTGGGCACGCCCGTTGACAATATCACGATATATGCCGCTATTGTGGACGACGAGTATCCACTATCCAGGTTTTAGAATGACTTTTGCTTTCAGGTTAATTTCAATAAAACGTCAAAGAAAATAAATGTAACAATGTAAGCCTAAAGTGAAAAAGCTTTGGAAATTTTAAAGCCAAAGTATACCGATTGTCTGAGCTATCTTTAGCAAAGAAATCCTTTATCTGAAGGAAAATAAAAGTAATGCGCCACTACATGGTAAATTGCAAACATAGATAACAGATAATATGACAATTTACGCACGCCCGCAATCTTAAGTAAACGAGATTACGGCGCAAGCTCGACTCCCTGTATCTCCAGTTGAAATAGGTAATCCGGCGATGTTACTTTTATCTAAATTATCACCGCCATCGCATAATCTGCGCTACCTTCAAATAGAAAAAAACGTAACTTCTAGTACCTATAGTCAGACCCTAATTAGATGATAAAACTTTGTAAAAGTTAACAAAAGAAAAAAAAACAAATTACAATGTAACAACAAAGATGGCATAATCCATATGAATTACGACGGTCGATAATTTCAGAAGTGTCAAAGCGTATATGGTGGAACATAATTCTGTCATGTTTTGCAATATTTTAATTATCAGATAATTACTTATTAAGACCTTATCACCTGCCGGAGGAATGGCCCGGCACCTGCGACCATATCTTACATACCTGGACTTAAAATAAAACTAGATGCTATCTAGGAAATGCTGCGGCGGATACCTAGGCCGAAGGAGTTAGGTAATAAAGCTGTAGGGACGGTATGCAGATCGGCGGATCGAGAGAAATCCGTCAGCGCCGAATATGGAAACAATAAAAATTTCTCTTCGGCATCAACGCGGTTTAAATCATGTCTTGATTTATTGACGGCTGGTTCCGACCACGGTTCGACTGAGTTCCTTTTTGGTTCTTTCTAAATATAGAACCAAAGTAATAAACAAATGCGAATGAATACCTTGCATAAGTTAAATATTATTATATGTAATTTTATCAAAACATTCTATTAGCGTATGAAATATGTAAGAAAATAATTCATAAAATTTATAGCCTTATTCATAAACACGAATCGTTGAATAGACCCATTTTTATGCTCTTAACTATCCATGTCTCACAACGAAGGAATATAATAATATTATATAGTGCAGGCTGCATCCAATTTCGGTCTCGACCTCATTATCATAAAGCATCGCCTTCGCGGTCTAGTGTCCGAGCCCTGTGACACACCGCACACGACAGCGGCGAGCGGCGATTTTATTTATTACGTAAAGTTAGACTAATGTAAAAAGTAGAAAATACCAGAAAAATAAAATCACTAACGTAAAAGGCTGCACGCTCTACACAGAGAAATATTTCTCACACTTCAAAGAAATGTTACTCATATAATTCTCGAGAAATTAAAACCCGATTAAATCAAAGCTAAAACCCAATTAAATCAAAGCTTGTAAGCCAGCTAACACCTAAACGCTGCAAGTAATGCGCCATAAATTCCTGTAACTTGTAAACAATATTACCGGCAGTTTATGATTTAATCCGGCAGTGTACCGCAAGGGTCGTACTTTGACTATTTTATCACATCCGGATGGGCATTAAGAACCGTCTTTACGGTACAGATCGATTCGATTACCATACCGTCGAGGACACTCGAGCGCAGACCCGGCTAGCCGGCAGCCGATGTGCCGGCCAGATTAGCTGCTGCTTCGTGAATAGATAGTGCACATATTATCATATTTTGAGTTCGGAGAGCTGACTGCGCCGAATCCCACTTCTGATCTCTAGAGACCGTGGAAGTCGCTTCAGCAGTTTCCCAGTCGTTTGACTATTGATGGACGCATCAGATTCTGTATTAGAAACTCGACGTTATTTACACAATTTTGCTTACGAATAAAACGAAATGTCAATGTATTCGCTTAAAGTAAAGGAATCGCAATTAAGTACACGATTTACGACTAATAAGAAACAATTAAGCGAGCGCAAAAAATAAAAAGCGCGATTAAAAGAACGTAAAACCTAAATAACAAACATCACCATAAAATATTCGCAAACAAAAAAGAAATCCAGACGAACATGCTAATTCGCGTCCAAAAGTCACACGTAAAGGAGACAACGGAGCGAATGAGATTTTATGAATGCAATACGGCGGAGGAGGACGTCGGAGGACCGAGAAGCACGGCGCATTCTATCACGACTAATGATCTCGGCGTAATGAGGGAGGTGGGAGACCAATAACGTATTTATGAGACCGACCTCCGGTAATAGGAGCTGTCACCGCAGCGGAGGAAAGGTCGCACCGCATTATTGTCCAAGAAAATTAGAGAAAGCATTTGTGGCCACCTTCGCAAATGTGTTTAGACTAAAATCAGCATACGCGCCCGGAGATATTGGATGAATATATTTACTTTATTACATTTTATCATAATGGAACTCGTCGAGATCTCGCTTTTTATATTTTTATCAAAATTTCAGTTTTACTTAGTCTCGCGACTTTTTAGCTTTAATAATAATAATAGTATCTATGGACGCTTCTCACCACGTCAGTCTGGTCCTGTGGTAAGTACCTGAAGGACTTGTGTTACGGGTACCAGACAACGGAAATATATTTAATACTTTTATACTATACATATATTTAAGATTTTTATTATATGATACACATATTTAATACACATCCATGACCCAGGAACTTTGAAAACTTTTTGTTCCGTCGGCGGGATTCGAACCCGCGACCCCTGGCTTGAGCTACCGACAGCTCACCCACTGAGCCACAGAGGTCGTCGCTTTAGTTTATCGATATGTGGTTTTATCGTTTTATGGAAATCGTGATACTCTATATCCCGTGGCGGAGCATAAACCTCATCGACCGTAATTATATGCATTCAACTAGAATACAATAGAGGGCACGCAATGCATCTCGGGCGGGTAATAATAAACGTCTCGATTAAGTTAGTGGACGTTGCATAGTGCACCGCATTACCGGCCGCGATGATCGTCCGGTTATGGAATGATTCTAAATAAAGGAAAAGGACAATAGCCGATCGCATGTCGCCGTACGCAGAATGCGACTCGTTAAGTCGCCTCGGACGCGAATTTAAGAGACAGCTTCTAAATATCCAGGCGGCGTGCGCATGCGTCGGGAGATCCGTATCGCGCACAATACCGCGGCCGGCCGTCACGACGACGGTAGCAGAAATATGGACGGGCCTGCGTGCCGCGTTGTTTTATGTTAATGCGCCTTTTAAAGAGTAGCGAAAAATAATGGGAGCGTCGGCTGATGAAATACGGGCTCCCCGATAGCGGACATACCATTCCCCGACGATAACGCGGATTCTGCAAATAAAATTCTATAGGGACACATGAGCGACGACTATCGCCGAGCACTCGAATTCGATCGCCTAGCGCACGGTGAGATCGTCGTAGCTGGGAAGGATCAAACAAGGAAGTCTCCAGTAACGAAGGCAAATTCGACCGACGCGTTCGCGCTATCGAAGCCGTCGATCTGGTGCGGACGAAATACCGAAACCTAATAAGTCGCCCGGTCTCATTTGGGTAAGGAGTCGACTGGAAAAAAGAACAATACCGATAAGAGCGACAGCCCAATGATTTAGGGTCATCGGGTCTCCTAATTTATGGAGTGCGGACGGACGATCGATTCGGAGGTTCGGGGAGGGTAGGAATCGGGATGAGCGCTTTTAAATCCGGCCCGGGTGGATCACCGGTGGAGGCGTCTCGGAACGTCGATGCGTCTCGGAAAACTCAATTTATTCGTAGTGGCATCCTCGCGATATACATACAATGGTCGGTGCGGCGGCGTGCGCGATAGGATTGGCCGCCGGAGCAGGCCGGCGGGCGCTGGGCGGGGTGCGGCCATATACGCGCTCGTCGTGATGCACATATTAAGTCGGGCTCTCTACATGGCCGCGATCCGATACCGGCCGAGTTACGAGATAGGCCGCGACGTCCGCGCCGCGGTCGTGAGTGTCCCTCACCACAGCGCACAATGCCCGACTCGCGCTCGAATTATTAGCCGAGGGCATTAAGATCGGGGTGGCGAACTATCGCTCCTGAGATTTATGCCCCGGATTTTTCGTCGATCGAGTGACCGTTAATTACCTACTCGAGACGGCAATCGGCCCGTCGGGCCGGGGACCGGGGTATATTTACGCGCCGGCGAGTGCGATTCCAATAAAATTTAATTAGATATAAATTCAGCTTGGTGCCTTACTGACATTCGATACATCAGTCAATATCGAGGGCGGTTAATTGGGGCTGATGCGAGATACGCCGTACGCGCTATAAAAGGCTCGGCGGAGGCGCTGCGCCGTCGCCGTCGGCGGCCGCGCTTGTAATTGGTCGCCGGGTGACATTTACACGCGACAAGATGGCCGCCGATGCGATATGCGACGAGTCGTTGACAAATCGCCTCGTTATGCGGACTTAGTCCGTTCGTCCAAATAAGGGACGTGGCGTACCGGAGGAATGTTTCACTGTCTCCGCCGATCTTTATTGGCTAGTTTCGCTGCTTAAACGAGAACCTCGGCCTCGACTATGTATAAATGTTACTTTTAATGCTCGGGCTACATAAGGTTCGACTTCGACTAATTGCTCAAAAATAGTACAAAACTTGCTCACTTACCTGCATCGGGGGTAATCAAAATAGCATGCGACGCGGCCATAACAGTTAACTCGGCTAATAGCTTACATTTGCTAAATCACCTGACGTCGCGTAGGTAACCAATTAGTACCTCCGTTTTTGTCTCATCATAATCATTGTATTTTATTGATAACACTAGATACAATTTAATTCAAATATCAGCAATCAGTTAAGTATTTGCCTTTTATGGCATAAACCCACCCAACACGATCGTTATCTACTGTCCAGTTAATTTTCAGGTTATAAAAGTATCGGAGCAAACAGCGCCCCGTCGAAGGGTTTGATGGATCAAGACGCGGCGACCGGCGACTGGCGACTGTCCGGCGTCGCGTGATGGATGCCGCGACCGATCAATCACCGCGAACGACGACCGCGACCGATCAATCACGACCACCGTGTGGTCCGACCTTAAAATATAATTTATAACGCTAGATGTTGGCTATCGTTATCATCACCTTACCTGCTTAGCAGGGCCACCACAGACAGGGTTTCTTTCTACGACAAAACAAAGTTACAAATTTTGTCCCGAAAATCGATCAATGCTTCTCTTTTTCAATTACCACTGTAAACTTGCTAAACTTGGTGGATTAAATATTGGGATAAGGTAAAATTTCGGAAAATTTTACCTATCCCAATCCCTTCTAATGGTTCCTTACTCAAGCCTATTAGCTATTACTAGTGGCTTTTTAAAAAATTAAGGCGTTTACCTCTACATTTTCGACACTCGTCATGAATTACAACACTACTTTGAGTGGAGGTTAAAATTTAAGGGAGGGAACATATTTCTCTGGCATATGTTAAAACTGTTGCCATGACAATTGACAAGACATGGCAAAGATGCTTCCATATAAAGAAAGCTTGACTTTCAAAGTACGTGTACAGTCAATTAAAGATTATCTCTAGGTAGAGGCATGGTATCATTGTTTTGAGTATCAAGATTAAAAAGTTGTATGCTTTAATAATTATGTAGGATGTGTTTTTGACTGGGTTCGAAGCAAAATGAATAACGATAGCTGATTATATTGACGTCGACACATCAGCAAACACAAAAACAATATGAATGAAGTGTTGTAAAGCTTTTAGAGGACATAGTATTAATCTCGTGCATCTTATCTGATTGATCGATCGTCCGTCCGTCTGTCACTCAGGTGAACAATAAGCGGCCCCTAATTGCCACTCGTCTTCTCGAGGGTTCGAGGTGACCAGGTTTTGGGAGCCAGGTAGGGCCTTACTGGGTAATATTACTATCCATACGGACTACACAACTAGGCAAGTACTTTATGATAATAATGAGTCTGTAATTAATTACTAATATTAACTGACGTGAAGGTATAATAGTACTACTAATTACAAGTCCTTTTAAGTTAGCTGACAATTCACTCATGCCTCTTCGTATTATTATGATGTTGTGTACAATGAACGCACAAACCGTTCAGTGGGTTAAGCCCACTAATAGATTTTAGGCAAGTTGAGACTTCCGTCATAGAAGTCTCAACTTAGCTAAAATAAGAGCTAGCAAGTAGCAACAAAGTTGCAGCTTTGGCTTGTCCATGGAAACTTGCATGTGGTAACTCTTAAATCATTTGCATCACTGTAAAATGGACTCTATTTTTCGGTACTAAGGTATATAGGGGCTCGTCTCGCGATGGATGAGGTGCGGTAGACACGGATGTGTATGATGGATGGGTTGTCAGGCCGCTTGTCCTCGCTAAATGTCAACAATAATAAATTATCGAGAAAAAACCCATCGGGGTGTTGGATTAATTAGCTGGTTTCCCGCGGCTCTGCCTGGTCTCTAGAGTGAGCTACGCTAGGGCCTAGGGGCAAGTATTAAAAAACTTTCTTAAAAACTTTCCAAGGCAGCCAAAGACTGCTGCAAATGCTCTGTACTTTATTGTATTTACATACAGTATGTATGCTAAATAATAGGAATGTGTTGCTTAGCATTTTTAGTTTTATCTTTTAGTTCGTATGCATTTAAAAAACCAATACTTTTACAGTAGTTTAAAGTCACGAGTGGAGAGTCATTAATAAGCGGTGCAAAATCTAATTTACTGGTCCCTCTTAAACCCGCAAAAATCATCGCGTAAATAGTGCGGCGCGGTGGGGTGTCCACGATAAACCTGTCGCTCGGACGGCCGGAGTCCGGACAGGCCGGACGGTCCGGCCTCGTCGCACTTATCAGCGACCATAACGTCCTCAATTTTACGACAACCTTTCGATGCGCGCGTGCGTAAATTTAAACAAAACGTCAAGCGGCGAGATTTTATTTTACAGATCAAGGAAATTGTATCGATATTTCACCGATAATGTTTTCGTGTTGCGCCACGGATATCTTTATGCGTGCATTTCTCGGATGCTCGTATAATTTAGATAATGCGGTATAAAGTGTTATTATGCTCCGGAACTGTTTATTTACGACGATAAAGTAAAACGTCGGTAAATCGTGCGGTTTATGAATCGAGACGAGCGGCGGAACCCGACCGGCGACCGGGAGCAGGTGGCGAGCGAAAACCAACTGGACGTTATTTTTAACTTCTTTGATTGCGACTCCCGAGAGGGTCACATTACGCGGCGGGTCATTAAAGTCGAAATTTAGCGCCGCCATTCGCGAAATCGATTCATAAGGTGTACAATTACAGATCACAAGTTTTTAGCAGTGTGTTGGTGAAACTCAGTGAAATTAAATGTTAACTGTAACACGTATAAAATATTTTTTTTGTCGACACAATTAAACTTGTTTACTGCCTATTGTGAACTTATCTAGCCTGGGAACAGTTCGACGAGCGCCTCAGTTTTTCGATCGCGATTGGAACTCGCAGAGAAATCCGGCCCGCGCCGTGTAATTCTAATTAGGCAATTCAGGCAGCGGCCGGTACTAATGGGCTCCGCTCAGGGCCGTAAAGCAGGCGCAATCAGATCGTGTGAACACGCTGTCGGCGAGCCGGGACTGTCCGCCGACATGCGACGCCTTGTCACCCTACACGCAGCGCTTATCGATCCTAATGTATGGCCTAGGTTCTACACTCATCTAGGCTTTTTTGTGCTACAAATGAGAGACACATTCGGCTTAACTGATCACTACGTGGAAAGAGATGTCGAGTAGGCCACGTCCATTACCATTTACTAAAGTAGAAAACAGGTTAATTTAAAACCAATAGTGTATCTTTACTCTTAAAAATACCTTAAACAAATACAGCACAGCAAAACATAGATCGACGAACCACAAATAAAATTCCAAGAAATAGACCGAGAGGCTAGAATGGAATAGTACCTATTATAGTCTGCGAGCCAGTAGTAATAAAATCAGTCTCACATAGTACAGGGATCCACACTCGTGCCTTATTGATGGAAACAATTCAAACACCATTTAGATAGCGGGCTGGCGTTGACGTATTATTATTGTGAGGGAACCACGACGAATGGAGGTGGCAAATGGATTAAATGAAGGCTAATGTTAGACTGCAATGGTAAAATGTTACAAGTCTTGGTCACAGCCCCGGATTTATAAATAGGTCATTATAGCCTATAGGCCACGGCCTAGGGCCGGCAGCGCCCATAGAGGGCCAACAGGTTTTGTACACGGGGCGGCAAAAATAAAGTGGCCTACTCCCATAAAAAATATAAATTCGGCACTGCTTGGTCAGTAGTGTATGGTGATTGGTGATTGGTGACAGATTTAATTAATAGAATAGTGAATACGCCTAATAAAAATCATAAGTAATGTCAACATAATTTTAACATTTTACTATATAAGTTTTATAAGTTCTTGCCCTTTTTTAAACGTTATTAATTTATTATTTTTACTTAACTTGAGATTTTTTTTTTAATTTTAACTTGTTAAACTTAACAGAGTCCATAATTTATGTTTTATAAGGACATCCTTAATAATAATAATATCTTCCGTAATTTATAGTTTTATTTGGCATCCATCTCTTCTACTATATGCTTAAAAGCTAAATAAAATCTAAAAAGTGACAAATATCAACAAAAAATTATTATTATATTCCATATCAACCATACCACATCCACATCACCGCACTCCCGGGCATCTCTCTGTCAGTCATAACTCGTCGTCGATGGAATCGCAGGAGTTATGAAAGCCATCGGTTCCTCGCTTCGGCATAAAACTGCCACTCGGCTCCTAGACTAAGATTGCTTAAGGCCGGATCACACGCGCCTGCAGACTGAACGTGTGAGGATACCTTAAGACGCTGACAAGGTGACTGGTAGCGTGGATACATTTTTCGTTTTTTTGAGGATAAAATAAATATTATGGGAAATCTAGATGTCAAAACCGAAAATTGAATCCGGCAATTTTTGAGTTTTAGTAAAAGGTATCAAATAAACAAATTTTTAAAGAATAGATTGTAGTATTACTTTAGTTAGAACTGTTTAAAGTTCCTGAAAGATGTGACTTTGGTATTTTTTTTCATCCAGTAGGAGTACATTATTTTATTATTTAAATTCGACAAGCTTTTCCAAATATAATCAAAAATCATGTTTTTGTGCCAATCAATGAAATACATACGTCTAGAAAACTGCACAAAGATGTCGAATTGGCAGCTGGCTTCGCCTTAAGTAGGTAATTCATACAGACATTATTATTTATTAGTGAGAAACTGTGTTTGTTACTATAGGCAGATAGCAGTTAACCAACCATGAACCAGCTGACTGATTTTAATAACATTTGGTAAGGTGGGTACTTTGAGTCCCATCACCCATGGGCCATGGGTCATGGCGCTTGTCGTGCGATAAAATAATTAAGATGCAACAAAGTTACAGGCAACATCCAGATTCCAGTAGTTAGAAAGTCTACAAAATAACTGCTTTTTTGACCGCCAATAAAATCACAGATAAGAATAAAATTCACATTCGATCATTTTAACAATTTATTAAGCTATTCGTGTAATTAATGAAAATATAATAAAAATGGCGGGCAGTATAAAACATATTTTATTGGCATCAAATAAACAGTATAATTCACGTCTCAATCGTTTTTTATTTCTTTTCATATCGATCGTTAAATCGTACGGGACGGGGCAATAAAATATGTACTTTAATGCGATGTTTTTAGGATTTATATTCGTGTGTCGGAGATATCCGGAAGAACGATAAAATCGATAATAAAATGTATGGAGTTACGAGTTTTGTTTGATTTTTTGAAGTGCGCTTGCAGCTAGCGATCAATATTATGGTAGTTGCGCAGGAGCAGTTACATGGCAAATCAATAAAAAATAAAAAATCTTTAATCCTTCGATCGGGGAATCTTGGAAATGCTATAGTCCTTACGGGGCTTGATGGGTGAGAAAAGAAAAAAAATCATCCTAATTCCTATTTAAAGTTTTATGTATTATAAGTAAATAATCTGCTCACAAATTGAACAATATGGTTGGGGTTGGTGCAACGAATTTCCTTTGTGGGTGAGTATTCGTGGCGACTAAGGTGCCTGTTCCTGCTCTGTAGAGGGCAGAAGATTATTTCCTCACTCCACTTTCAAAATTTAAAACTTTTTACGTTCTAAACTGTAATTGTAATACTTGTAATGTTATAAAATCTTCCGTATCACCTGTGAACATACTGTTGTAGATCTCTGCTCGTAAAACTACACTTTTGATCTGAACGTAGAGTAGCATAGCGATAGAGACCACAGAAGTTTTAGTCAGAAAAATATAAATAAGTTACCTTTTATAACGACGTTTAGTAATATACTTTTATTTTAAGAAGCATTTAAATATGTAATAGTCTATAGTGATTAAATTTAAGACTAAGAATAATTGTGTTCAAAAGCTTTACAACTGTTAGTTACTATGGCAAGTACTAAACTTTATCAATTCTTACAAAATCGTTTTAGTAACTTAGTGACTACCTACACAAAATAGAAACTACTCAGGTTCAACTTAACTTTCAACGAAAAAATGATTTTATACTTACATAATACATAAATGATTTTATACTTATTTAATACTTTTTTGTCATTTCTTTTCTTAGTTACCATTTTGGGTTAAAATTATGTATTACTTATCAAACAGTCAGGTAAATGCTAAATATAATGACTTATCATTGATTGCTATCAGTCATAAGTCATCATGACTAATTTTAATTTTTCAAAAGATATTTATAAATCAGATCGACAAGATTTATAAATATCGGTTCGTCGTTTCATATTTATCGCGTTTAGGAACTGTAATCATTACAAATTTGTAATTTTAAAATAACATAATAATGTGTTAGTTTTATTGGACAAAGTTCAATATGGAATCTCTATTCTCTACCAAACTAATAGGTATAAGGTAGTTAAAAGTTATCTGAATAATAATTTTAACTATTTGTTGGACAATGAATAATTATATATCTATACATATAATAAAACTGTAGAAATGAGAATTCTGTACATTAAAGATATTCAAAAAATAATAAGTGGGGGGTGTCACTACATTGCTATAGAAGCCAAAAATGTGGTTAGATTTTTGTCTGTCTGTCTGTCTGTATGTTTGTTCCAGCATCACACGAAAACCACTGATCCGATTTGAATGCGGTTTTCGCAGATATATTTGTCTTCATCCAACTTAACATCTGGTGTGTAAATTTTTCACCCCCACCCCTCTAAGGGTACAAAAGAGGGGGTCAGATTTTGTATACGATATTGTATGTACTGTCACTTCTTGGTGGAAATTCATGTTCAGATAAATAATTTGACACTGTCCTTCCACTTTATTTTAGTAGAGTTTCGAAAAACACCTGATGATGATTTTTTCGAAACCGGTCGTGTATTTATTAAATTTGTAATAAATCTACTAAAATAAAGTGGAATAAGTGCAAGGACAGTGTCAAATTATTTATCTGTCAGATTTTGTATCAAACTTTTTTCTTTAAAATGAAAACTACTGATCCGATTTTCAAACGGTTTTCGCAGATATATTTGTCTTTTTCTAACTCAAAATCTGATACAAAAAAATCCCACCCACCCCTCTGAGGGGGGTCCGATTTTGTATCAAACTTTTTTCTTCAATGGACTTACTTCATATTATTTACTGTGTTTTTCAACTTAACATATTTTAGTGTATAACATTTTTCCTCCCACCCCTCTTAGGGGACAAAAGACAGGGTAAGATTTTGTATCAACTGATGAAGTAGAAATACTTTATATGGCAAAACAACGTTTGCCGGGGCAGCTAGTACATCATATAATATGTACATAATTTATTTAATTACAAAAAGTTAGGTACAAACAATAGTTAGAATTAAAATTAAATTAGGAATTGATATAAGATAAAGTTATTTAAATGTACGAAAAACTACTTTTAAATATTTTTTCTAGCGCTGCCTCTGTGGTTCGCTTACTCTGTATCCGGAACTATTTTAAGAGCAATACTCAATAGCAAGTTTATGGTGTCGTAAACCTTTTGTTTGGTCACAAACATCCATACGCCGACCACATTAAGCGCTCGTTAAAAACTTAATAAGCCCTTAAACTAATGTCAAGTGAAAAATGCTAATTAACTTAATAGTCACTTAAAACTTTACGGCCAACAAATGACATATTTTACAAACACTCAATGTTGAAGAGTCAGCGGGCCGCCTTTTATTAGTTTAACCTGTCCCTCAGCCCTCTACTAGGTTCATTTTATGTGTAGCCTTTAGTAGCTTTTTCTAATGTTTTATAAGCTACGTTAGAAATATAAACATGTAGAGAATCATCTTTAAAAATTATGTCGTTCTTAAATTCTTTTTAATATTAATTTCTTGAGATTTCACATGTAAATCTTGAAACAGTTAGACAAGTCTTTCTGAATCTATCTAACGACACCCGTAGAGTTTTAAAACAATAATTGTATCGATGATCTTTCATAAGACCTAACCCTAATTTTTAGTCCTAAAATGACTACAAAATAATAAGTATATTACGTTCACTACCTTTAAAAACGTCAAACCAACTACACAACCTTTAAAAACGGAGAAATCATCTTATGACACCTGATAGAAAGACACCCATCTATCTCCCGACCTGTTATAATCCTCGGATGTGTTATTAATTAAAATTATCAATCTGTCAGTCTGTATGAAGTGACAAATATATTAATTAGCGCGTGGCGAGCGGCGCCGGGCGCGGGGCTAGTTTTTTGGTGAGCGCTGACAGGTGACGGCTGTATCATTTGTGATGGAACAATTGGTGGAGTAGACCTGGTGATGGTTAGATGTGGCAGGGATCAGAGAGAGTATCTTTTGAGATCTATGTGACTACTAGATACTTTCCGTAGACTCTACATGTCACATTTAAAAATGTTAGTAACTTCTGTAGTTTTATAAAAATTACAAAAATCACAAATTTAACTGTCCTATCTTTTCGGTAACACTACACCTACATAATAAACTTGCCACGTCTATCAGGCACATGGTCTGCAGCGGCGTGACAAATTCGTTAGTGATGGTTCTGTTGAACCCGATCATCGCCGCCGCCCGAGTTCCCCCTGCCCGCCCGCGCCGGTCACTCACTCAGTGACGGATTGATTTCTTATAAAATATAATCGTTTTAATGAATAACCGATATAAATCGAAGAATTGATTTACTAAGCTATTTTTAACGTATTAGACGTTAAAAATAGCTTAGTAAATCAATTTATGGTTATAAAATGATTCTACAATATCGAAGTTTAACTTCAAAAAGGCTTTTAAATTTTCAAATACAACTAATTTTACGTTTATTATCAAAATTTTCATACCAAACTTTCAAACCTTCAACATTACTAATATTGAGAGTCACACCCGAGACTTCAAGTCCGTAGACCATAATGTGAGGCATTGCAGTTAATGTGTCCAATTACTATCGATCTAAGACGTCCCCTAATTGTTAATTAGTATTCCGTCGAGCCTACTGCAGTCGCCCGGGGGACGCACGTGGGCAGCGCCGTCAGCGAAGACGCGGTAATTGTCTTAAGATGTCCGTCTATTAGCCACACGTGATTGGGAACGTCCTGCAGGCCAAGCTGCGCCGGTTACGGGTTAAGTTCGGAAAAATATTGATTGAAAATTCTTTGATGTTAAGTTAAAAGTGGGACATCTTGTAATATTTTAAATGGCATGATAAAGGAGCTACAAAATTATTAAGAATGAAAATTCATGCTGCTACTACCGGCTAACTAAAGTGTCATGGTGTCGGAGTGTGAAATCTGATAATACGACTTTATTAATTTGAAACGAACAAGTTAAATTGAATTAATTTGATATGAGTAGTTCTCATATTTATGAATGGAAGACAACAAGTCACATCACTAAACATTACTTCTAAGCATTTTAATAATATTATGATTTATGAGCCTACATCCAAATGAATTTTCACATAGAGATACCTCATAAGAAAATCAAATTGCCGTCAATTCTGAACTTCATCGTAATCATTGCAACGTGCTCTAGGTGCACCCAATCACATTCCGATCTCATAAAATAATTAAAAAAAAGCTCCCTCACGACGGGCGGAGTACGTCAGGGCAATGTTTTATTGTCCAATTTAAATATCTGACCCGTGTGTTTACCATATCGGGCATCGCCGGGCGGCGCGGCTATCTGGCATCTCGTACCAGGTCCGCAGACCGCAGTAGGGACACGTGAACTGTATTGTTTATTGAATGCATTAATGACTACCGCCCATATTCGAGGGTTAGATGCGATGAGCACTCATGCGCTCCTAGTAACCTTTGGTGAGACGCGTGAGATCGTGGATCGGAGAAATAAAAGATTAATTTTTAACCGACTTCCAATTTCCAATAAAGGAGGAGTTATTGGCAACGATTCCGTCAAATTTATTTTACTTAAGTAAAATTCATAGCTCCCACGATTAAAATTACTGTCTGTCTACCTAATTTTTGTACCAACACTAGTGAAAATAATATTTATTTACAAAATACACTAATCCTTTTGTTAATTGTCCAGTCTGCTTTCAGAGTATGGAAATAGCTATTTAATATAGACTAAATTAATCTTGTCTAGACGGTATAATCTTTTACAATATTTTCCTCAGGTTTAACACTAGAAATTGCTGATAAGAAAAATATCGACTTGTTTACAAAATTACCTGCTGATGTCTGAAGAATGAAATAAATTACCAAAATATTGAAGAATAATGAGTAATGAGGCATAAATAATATACGATTGTGATAGGGGTTTTCCCAACTCAAAGGGCGGAATGGAAGAAAAGGATTAAAAGTTAAAAAAGCTTAAAGTAAGTTGACGACGCGCAGAAGAGTTCCGTACAAAACGGTTAAAAACTGAATCCTTAAAACCTTTTTTTGTTTAATATTTATTATTATAGTGGCAACTGAACTACCTACCTACGAATACATCAACCAAAAATTTCGACTGCATCACATACTACATAATTAACATGCTTCATTACAACCTGGTAGATACAGACAAACAGATAAGTCTGAAAGTCTCACCAATACTCATTTTCATTTTAGAAAATTATTGTACCAATAGCAAAATTGCCCTAGCCAACTGCTCATGCCAGACAACCTCAAGAGTTTTATCTAATTTAGCAGTCCAAAAACTCCCATAGCCAACTCATACATGAGATAACCTCAAGAGTTTTATCTAATTTAGCAGTCCCCTCCCTCTCTCTCTCTCCCAAGATTCATCAGCCTAATTATGTCTCTTAAAGAGCGCTCCAGAAAAAATACATTCGTCTCATTACACAAAATCCGCACCTCGGACCCTAATGAATCAGGATTAAGGCAGCAGGACCGGCGTGTGTTTATTCAAATGAGCCCTTCGTTATAGGACCTGCCCTGGACCTAGTAAATGTATATTAGGTAGTGATTGCGATCGGAGATTTTCATAAACATGATAGATGTACCCAGGACTCAGGAGTAAGGAAGAGATAGAAGAATATTCGTGGTTGATATTACAAAGTACCAGGAAGTAAGGAATCAGGAAGAGGTAGTTATAAAATAAAAATATTTTAAAAGTGGGTTTTAAAATTGGAATTTGAAATAGGGATGACACAAATCGATGTCAAAAATAAATTAATACACAGTATTTTTTTTTTCAAAAATATTTTTTTTAAATAATTAAATTAAATAAAGCATGAAATAATGTTAAGGTGTCATAGCAGACATCAAAATCTACGTTTCACCCGTCTACATCACAAATATAAAATTATTTCCAAGACATTCAAAGTTTGTCTCGAAGTTTGACAAAGCGGAATATTGAGATTTGAGATGTAATTGATTCTGACAGTAATAAAATTAATATGCGATCTTCTTAAAAATAAGAAAGATACTAAAATCTCTAAGTGATATGCGACTATTGACAATCGCATAAGAATCGTATATGTACGGCAGAGCAGCGGCTATGAAGTACAAAAATGATAGTTCCCCACTGGTGGGCGCGGGTCACCCCACACGCCCAACAACTTGACTTCATTTGCAGTCTAAGTTAAAATCAATTATGCTCGCGATTGTTTCTATCTCCCTCCGTCGCGCGGCCCCCCCCTATCCCCGTCTCGCCCCTCTTTGTATTCAGCGGACAGTCTGTCTCCTATTTTGTTTGGATTTCTTTTGATGAGGCAAGGCGGACTTGTGATTGTGTTCATTTGGTGCAGTTTTATTTTTTAGCTCATCAGAGATGTCCACGTGACTTGGAGCTCAAGCGTGCCGGGCGCCGGCGTGTGTGCTGCATACAATGAATGACAATACCGCTAACTACTTATTGGTTTAGTCTTTAGTTCGGCGTTCTTTATGTGCCATGGAAAATGTTGCCTCAAAGCTTTACATACAGCTTGTAACTTGTCGATTTTAGTTTGTGAATTGCTCTCAAATAAAAATGTACCTGTCTCATGGTATATTTTTAAATTGACAGATCTTTTAACGTGTTACGTGAGGAATGAAATCAACACTTAAATTATTATTTTTTTATTAAAAAATTGCCTGTTCATCAGGTCTTCTTACCAAATAACTTTTCAGCTGACTATTGAAAAATATGCCCTAAAATTATTTTCTTATTCACTTATTAGACTATTAGGACTTCGCTCGTATTAAATTTAGACGTATTAAGGTCTTATCGATATAAAATTAAAATACAAAATGGATTCCAGTATCGAGTTAACATCATTAGGAACATATTTAATAATGCGAGACGGGACTTCAAACGAATAAAAATGCAAAGTAAAAAGTTCATTAGAGGCCCCCGCAATAGCACGTATCGACATTAGTGTTGTGCTCTAATTAAAACCCGTAAATATCGACGCCCCATCGACAAATGTACAACACTAGCGGCTAATAACGGGGGTGTGGACGACTTACTGGCGAAGATTCAGCGAAACGTACCTGAAATTAAATAAAAATTTATAAGTTTTTGTCATGAAAAAGTAAATCATTTTTCAAAGATACAGGCAAAGATAGAGACAGTAGGTAAGCTATAATTATTGGACATATTATCTACCAGCTAAATTTTACAATTAGGTATTAGTAAGTAGATATACACCCGGTTTCTGAAAGGTCTGTCAAATCACTGATCAACTAACACTGCTGTTAATTTAGCATAGATGTCAAATCAATTTGAGTTTCTGATACTTTAATATGTCTAATAGAGTATACTGCCGCACTCAACGAATATTTTGACATAAGCCCCATACATTAATATCTCTGTCAAACTCCTCATTAAATTGAATTTTAATCATCATTAAATTACTCTTAATGCGGCCGTTAGAGACATTGTCTATAAATTCTATATCATATTTTGTAGCCAGGTACACAATGAAGTCCATTTTAAAATTTGTTCCTTAAGTCCCATTTATGAGGAAAAGCACACCAACTCATATTGCTAGCATTAACGGCTAACAATCCCGCCGGAGGGACCTCTAATCCCTTTACGATACAGATAAATCACACACACGTGTTGATAACACACAAACACACACATGCACACAAGACATTGATGATATTTATGAAAATGGCTTCCGGATGGCTTTTAGTACCAAAATAGGGTGGGATTACAAATTAAATTGGTTCAAATGAAAATAATCGCAGAGACGAATAACGAACTCTAACTTATATTTTTATTTGAAATATATCCACGAATATATTATATACACAAAGGAGATTCCTATAAAAAAAGAGTAAGTACTAAATACGACGTAAAACACATTACAACTTATATTTTTAATGTTCAAGAAGAATTAATGTATTAAAAAATAATGAAATAAGCAAACACACTTGACCAATATTCCAATAACCAATAAAGTAGACACATCCCCTACCAGCAGAGACGATCACAGCCCGCGAGATTAAAATGAAATTAAACAGGCAATTACAAATCACACACACGTGCAAGTGCGAAAATGGGAGGGGGGTTAACCCCTAGAAATGCAAAGGAATCGGGGGGGGGGGGGGGGCTAAAGTGTCCCAGACCGGACACTTTGAACGAATTATGACGGTCATTATTAGAACGTGGACAGAATTAAATTGCCTCCCCCCGGGGGGGTCGGGCCCACCTTCCGGCTAAGTATGCCCGCATAATGATACCTGTCTGATACTAGCAACACTTATCTCGAATGTATCGACCTTTTTTCGACCGCAATATAGTTAGTGAAATATTCCAGTTTTGAGATATGAAATTAATATATTTCTATTGTAAAAATTAATTTCTGGTGTTAACATTTTAAATTTTCTGTTTTTTACTAGGTTGATAGACAATTTACGTTCGATAATGTTGATAGCGAAATTATTCATTAAAAATCTTTGAAATTCGACAAAAGGTGTCGTCGGTCAGAAACGAGACACATGCACTGTTAATCTATTTTCTAACTTTTCGAAATGATCGAGTTATTAATAATTGTGAATGAAGTTTAGTCGTAGTATGTACTATCAGAGAAGTTGATTCCTATGCAAATCGGGGACCTAAGTAGTTTGGTTGCGTTACGTCAAACCCAGCCGACAGATCACAATTAACATTGAATTGACATATTCGACCAAATAACGTTGGTCTATCAATTGCATAGGAATCAACTTCCTCGATGGTACATAACTGTTAAATATGGCCAAAGCCAAACTTAGTGCAAAATAGAACGAACGCTACTAGATAAATGCGTAGGTCTACGAGCGAGCAAATTTACAGATACAGTACAAACATTAGGGCAGATTAGGAGATTGTGTAGCACACATAGGCTGTGTATCAATACACAGAGCATTAGGTGGAGTTCTGTATCAATACATGGACAAACAGTCAGCCGTAATCTCGGCAAACGTGCGGTTATGATGTGGTGTGTGGTACAGGAGATAGCGATTGTGTACGGTTCAGAATTATATTACCCGGTAGTTTCTTGATGGTAGTTCTTATGTTGTTAGCATAAAGGTCCCGTCAGAAGTACTCAGAAGTATAATAATATCGAAACGTATTGTATACTTAAAAAAATTGCATGAAAAGGAACATCATGAAATACGCCCTAAAAACATAAACCTCCTGGCAGTCGGGTAAAAATAGGAACAAAACATTATATTTATTGTCGGCTGCTAATATATTGCGTCGTTCGATGGTGCAGTGTGAACGAAGCAAAGGCTTATCATAATATTTTTTACTTAAGAAAATCGTACAACTTGCACCCACGTACCATCACCGCTGTCTTCTATGTTTTATCCCACACACCCCATTCTGTAAGGCGCGGCACATAAAACGCGCGATTTAAGACATGTTAACACTATGATGTCCAAACAATGGGATAAGCCATTATGCTCTTTATTGCCAATGGGGTAAGGTCTATTTACCTGTTTATTATCATCATCTATTTGCCTTCTTATTGGGTCGGAGTAATCCGCCATTGATAATGAAGGTAAATAACTAATAATATGTGATTAGAATAAGATTGGAATTGAACTAGATTTAGTTTTTAGCTTAACACTGACTAATATTATGATTTGACGCGTATGTCATTTTCAACAAGATGACATCTCAATTAAAATCCTAAAATTAATAAATAGATGCAGCCAAGTAAAAAAAAATGTTTCAGTAGCCCTGAAAACTGCAAACTTGACACTTCAAAAGCCCGCTATTTTTTTAGGGGGGGTCATAAGCCCCCCGCACGCAGTAAAGGGTTACGTTGTAAATACGTTTAATGACCGCACCGCGAATTAGATACAACACTAATTTTAGGGTTGCGCCACATCGACGCTAATTCTGTAGGGCTGTGTATCGACACGCGTTATCGACAGTCGACAAACGCGCCCGCTATTACAATATTTGCTGGAATCTCGTTATTTTTAAGTATCTCCCGCCAGCGGTTTTCAAACTTTACGACATTGTTTTGTAAATTAATTAAAATTTGATGCTTGTTTGTTTTTGCGCTAAGAATTTTGGCAGTTAAGCGGGGCATCGGTTTTTAATGGTGTCGGGAGTTTATGTTGTTGAAAGAGCGTTTAGCCACATAAGCGCGGAATAAATCCGTAGTTATTAGATACCTGTGTATGTAGATTTTCATAAGCGTTTCCATTTTATTTAAGGGACACATATGACATAAAGATATTATATTCTCGAAATTGTAGTTTTAGATTGAAAACTTGAATGTTTTCAAACGCACGAAAATAAAATCTTATTTAAAGTACGTCCTAATTATCATAAAATGCGACACTGAAATAGTGATTCCATCAATTTAAGACTTTATTAAGTTTTGACGTGATATTTTGGAATTAATTACGGCATGTTGAGAGGCGCTGGCCACCGACTGCGCAGCATCATAGCGCGGCAACGTAACGCTGTAAATTATAATGTTTTATGGGTTAATACTGCAGATAAGGCTGGCGAGGGACCGCCGGGGGGGTTTGGAGGTGCCGGGGGGTGTTGGGGGGTAAGGAGCCCATTATTAACACTGTTAACGGGCCGGCGGTGATTTTTGCACGCCTAATGTTTGTGCCGTATGTTTTTCGCGCGAAGGTTGAAATTAGAGTGTTTAGTTATGCTTTGATCCTGAGACTATGACACGAATAGGTCAGCTTAAGTAAGGTTTGGCAGAACCTCAGAAAACCAGCACCAATTCTTTGCTGCGTAGAATGTATAGTTTTGACCCTCAGTACTACTGAAGCCTTTTCAGTAGTACTGAGGCAGCAAAACCAGCCTGGGGTTGATTATTGATATAAGACCAGTACTGCAGTTGCAACTCCTCCAGCACATGTATGTAATTGGCGCTGTCTGTTATTTTTAATTCGACACAGCGATGGCCGTAACTCGCGCGTGCGGTTTGGCCGCGCGCTGTTGGCCGCTATTTTTGCGGGAACACTTCAATCAGGCGAACGCCAGCTCGTACGTCGCGGTCAGCCATGAAAAACGTTGTGTCATGTACACTACACGAAATATTACTATTAGCTTTTAAGATAAAATGGGGCAGAAAAGAGCAAAAAAAATCTGCCAATCACTGCTGGAAAAGAATCAACATAAACCGAAGAAGTCCCTGGCTTATGTTGGTTCTTCGTCTTGACTCTTGACTCGAGGTCCTCGGTAAGAAATTAGAGTCATGAGCGAGGAAAGAAAACCACATTAATCCCGGTTCCAGCGCCCGACGCCCGACGAGGCAATCACGAGAGACACAAATCAATAAACGATAGAAATGAAAAAGAGCGGATTAATGATGAGCAATCGTTTAAAGCGCCATTAAACTCGACGCGAGAAATTAAAAGCGACGTGAAAAACGCGGTGTTTGTAAACCGGCCCGACGCTAACACACTTTCACGTGTCAATGGGCCCGCGTAAAAGCCTAAAAAGCCGAAAAAACGCCAAAAAACTGCGACAACAGCGCGTACATGCATCTCGTTCCGCTCTGACAAATGGCCGCGGTGCGGTAGGATGAAAAATCATTCACAAATTCTGACGCCGGCCGCCGGCTCCGGGAAAAACTGTGACGTCCCGGCCCACCCGATAAATCAGCCGGTATGGAGTCGGCTTCCCCGGCGTTTACGGTCGTTTGATTTACTCCACCGTGTTTTAATGTGTTCGATAGCGAACGCAATAAGTCCCACCGTTCGTGACATTCGCTCACTGCACCGATACTGAATAAATTCCGTGTATCGACAAATTTTATTTTGCACGCGCCGCGCAAAAGCAGAATTTAGTGTCTTGTCAAAAAAACTAATCCGCTCGCGGCCCGATTTAAAATACAGTCGTGTTAGAAATAAAGTTGCAACTGAATGATACGTTTTTGGGCGGCATCCATCATTTGCTATTGTTTAGATTTTTTGTGGAAGCTTTGAATGATAAACTACCAACGCGATTTTAGAGGTTTAGTTCTAGACTGAGCTGTTGTTCCTGTGTTATTTTTATAACAATATATCTATTGAATTATAAGAATAGTAGAACTTGTCTAACTTGAAATGACGCGCCCCTCCCTCGTATTCACAGTACAAAAATGTTTCATTTACATCAACTTTGAAGTAGTGGGGCGCGTCATTTCAAATTAGACAAGCTCTAACATCGTAGAAACTTAAAAGGAAATAGAAAGACCGATTTCGGTTAAAAAAAGCTCTCTCCATCCTCGTTAGCAGCGCGTTTGACGGACAGGGCGCATCACGCCGATCAACTGGTGTCTCGCGGCTCACTCATTCAGCCATTCACTCATTCACTCACTCACTCACCGGTCGCCGGTGATCAGAGATCGCGAACCTTTTTATGCGAAATCGAAATGGAAGTTTTTATTCGAGTGAATTTTCAAGTGTCGGGGCGTTTTACAGACCGGAAACCTTTTAACAAGACAACTCAAATGTGCATTCTCAATTTGTTTCAAAAGTTTTTTTGAGCAATTTTTCAAGTTGTTGGACATTTTTTGCAGTGTTTTAGTTCGCCTTCCGCTCTTTGACACCATGTCGATGGCTTTGAGAGTAGGTTGAGCTTTATTTTGATTTTTGAATAGGAACTTATTTATTATAAGTTCCCTACCCAAGGGGTAAAGACGCGACTCTATTTAACGTACATGTAGAGTCTAAAACACAAATAGGTACCCCAGACATAAAGAGTCTAAGTGTTCTTTAAAAATCCATTTAAATTATAAAGGCTCATAGTTTTTTTTTAATTAGAACAGCTGTGCAGGCCCATCAGCAGACTACGGTCGCTAAAGGAAGAGTTTGTTTTGGTAGAATCTAAGATAAAGCGACATATTAATAACAAAGAAAATCAGTTGTCTTTACAACCTAACCTATTTTTTCGAATTTTCTATGGTCATACTAAGCCTGCTGCCTGTTGTTAGCAAATAAGACTCAACTATATTTATTTTATTATATAATCTATAATAATATACAAACAAGCTACTCACAATAAAATAAAGTGTAAACTACAGTTATATAAAGTATAAACTGATGTCCAAGCAACGGGAGACGAGTAATCGACAGCATAACGTCTTAGCCATTCCCCTCACGTCTGCCCGAACTGATTGACGCGAGACGTCCGCGCCCCCACCTCCCCACTCCCCACCCTCATCCCTACCCCCACACCCGGCCCCCACCTGACCGTGTGTGAGGAACATGTGAAAAATGTCATTAACCCTTCGATTACGGTGCGGCCAGATCCGGCCGCGCTATCTAAACGCAGCTATTTTTGTCTATACCCACGCGGCCACATCCGGCCGCGCTCTTTCATTCGATTGAGATACGTATTTCGTCGATTTAGAGACTACTTTTGTATGAAGAAGTTTGGTTAGTTATGATCTATGGTAAATTTGACACATTCTGAATGCAAAATATTATACAATCTGTGGTCGACGAGTATTTTTCAGTCATTAGAAAATCGTGAATTTTTTCGTGTGTGTTCTGACATTTTGTGTGTTTTTTGTGAAATTATTGATGGATTTAACGAATGTAAGTAGTAAAATAAGTTACTTTAGTAATAAGCATTAGTTTTAGATAATCATTTGCAAGAAATACTTCGTAAAAATTTGTGAAAGCTCAGAAAAAAGTTGTGTGTGTTATAAGTATTTTGAACGTAATTTGCTTCATATATTGGTAAATTAATTACGTAAAACGCTTCAAGAAGTTATAACAAAAGGTCTACAAGATTTTGAATTACGATAGTATTTCTTACAATTCTAAAACAAAGAGTTCAAAGTCCGCAGGTAACGGCCATATTCTGCCGGCCACGGCCATTTTGAACTTTATTTGTAAAGCCCTAATGACGAAGTTTGCTTGTGGGTAATACGAAACCCATTTTTTTGGGTTAGATTTATGACCTGTTTTTATAAACATCTCGAGTAGTAATGATAAACAATTTATGTAGAGTTTAAAAATCAGGGTTCCCTCGAGTAGAATAAAACAAAATATTAACTTATTTCATGTGAAACAGTCAGAAAAAATATATTTCAAAATATATACTTCTGAAAAGAATATTAAATCAGACTAAATACTATATTATGATGGCTTGATTGATAGAAAATTTAACATATATTATAATATTTCTCACAGAAACATAAAATATAGTTAGTATGTAAAGTTATTACATTATTTGTACAAAAAGGGTAGGCCGGGCGCCATTTTTTTTTTGCACATTACCTACATTACGTCTTTGCAAAAATTTTGGCACATACAGAAGGGTTAATGCACTATTCACGTTCAATACAGCTTTATCGAGTCGCCCGCTGGTTGCTCTTACGGTTATGGTCCCCCGGTAATGACTTTCAGGATTAGTGGTAATATTGCAGAATAAATAGTTTGATTGCTTCCCTAGATGGAAAATATCTGGAAACATAATTTGACTGGAACATGTAAGAGTCATTAAAGTTTGATTTCCTAATAATTAGTAGACAGCACGCCATGTATAGCAATTAATTAATCAAGCAAACAGATTAGACGATACTAAACCCGTAATAAATTGTAATTCGCAAAAACATAAACAACGTTGAATAGAAAGTTCGGGAGGGGACGGATTTGGAAAGTTTGTTAATTTGGACATGCAATTGGAACCAGACGGGGACGGGCATGAGTTGAAATTGCATGCAGTTTAGAATAAACAGCGTAGTCAGCGCACACACGGTTTTGTTCGTACCACCCGACCCACTCGTTCGGATGCTCTCGGTCTAGTGATGGAGGAGTTGGCCAGTGACCACCGACTAGCCTAGTCATATCGACCGAACAATTTTATTGCGGTGCCCCGCCAACAGACAGATAAAACGACACGGAATCAGTAGCGTCACGATGATAACATTTTTAATATAAGCGAAACGGTGTGGCGAGTCGAGCGGCGTAACGGCGACATTAAGACATTTCAGCGCCGGCCGGTCAATAACGGCCAAGCGGCGTCGCCGAACGTCAGCGCAATAACAAAAGTCCAAACAATAGACATTAATAAGAGCGAGCGACGGCCGGGATGCGCTTATTAAAACATTTTCACCCGGCCAATATCTGGCGACGTGCACAATATGTGCCGCAAACTCCGTCCACATGACGACCTGTGGGAATCGCGGAGAAAACTTCATTAACTCCGCCGACCCCCCTACCCCCACACCCGGGGGGGCCCGGTGACGGACGGGGGACGGCCGTCCGCTTATTACGTCTCGAACGTGCCGCGAAAATCGAAGAAATGTGACGTAAATACGTGAAGCCAGAAAGAATCGTCCCGCTGATTGGCCCGGCTTTGTGCTCGGCTGACCGGTTAATGCCGATCCTATATCTGGGGAGGGTATGCCGTCGGCCGGGGGAGGATATGCCATCAGCTTTATTGCATCATGTATTGCAAATAAACGACCGATACGATGTCATTCATTTTCGCTAAGCGTCGCTTCGGCCCACGAAATTAAATATTTTCTTCCGATCCACGCGACGGAGGATGCGGAGTGTTTCCAAATTTTTGTAAGATTCTCGGCGCTCCACACTCTATATTAAAGTGGTCAATAAAATATTTTTGTTTTTCCTCTAGGAGATATAGAAGCGCGCATACGAAATGTCGATGAGAATTTCTTTTTCCGGCGTGTTCAATATGCAAACTGATTTGATCCTCTGATACCGATCGCGATATTATTCGGCTGGTGGAAATTTAAATCATATGGTTTTGGGATCTTGTTAACCCTAATGCAATTTTCATCACATTTACACATTGACCTCTGGAAACTTTATCATCGGAACTATTACAGTATTTTTTCGACTTTTGAGATTAACTTTATTAACAGTATACTTTTGCTATTTAGGATCATTTTGCAATGCCCGAAATTCTTATGTATATAGTAGGTAGGCTACTTCTCTTCCCTTACAGATAAAATGATGAAAAAATTGCGTTTAAAACTTAAAATTTTATCCGTAATATCCTCAAAAGTTAGCAAAACATTGTATCTAAACTTTATAACGCGGAGCAATCTGGAATGGCCGGTGTTGGGTGTCAGGTCCGTCAGCCCGGCAGGTTCTACGAACAGACCACACAAAGGGGACGAAGATTGAGGGTTGAGCGACGTCTTGACACCTGTATTATGCGCGTTGCAGATCTGACGCGGACTGAAGCGGTATAAATTGAACGTTGCTTTTGCAACCTCATAATTGTATTATTATTATATAGGAGTGCAAGTTTTATGTTCTAGATTTTGACATGGCAAAGACAAGTTTTAAGGACACGGATTTCTTGATTAATTCCGTTAAAAATATATATTATAGCAATAAAGGGGAAAAGCCTGACTAGAACATGCGATAAACGTTTTCGAAGAATACTGGCGCAAAAAACAACGTGACTATTGTACAGAAAATATTGTCAAATTCAAAAATTGCCTTAAAAGCCTAAGTTTCCATGATGTGCATACTATAATTGAGGACGCCAACCAAGCATATAATTGTTTTTTGGAAATATTTTTGTTATTTTATAATTTATGTTTCCCATATAAAATAGTAAGAATACCCGTCTATAGTAAGCCAACATGGTTATCTCGGGGAATCAAATTGGGGTGTAAAAAGAAAAGGAAACTATTATGGTTATATAGGAAATTTCCTACTAATGAAAATAAAATAAAATTTAAAAAATACTCAAAGACATTAAAGAAAATAATAAAATTAACCCAAAAATCGCAAAATACTTATAAAATAAAAATGTCTAAAAATAAAAGTAAGTCTATATGGAATATTATAAAACAGTTTAAAATAAATTTACCTCGAGATAATATAACAGAGATTACAGTAAATGGCCACACGATAACAGACTAAAGCAAATTTCAAACGCGTTCAATAACTATTTTGTAGACAAAATTGATCCCATCCCTGGACATGGCAAAAGTGTCACAAACAATATTTCATCCACGATGAATTCGTTTTTTATCGCCCCCAGCACGCCTAAAGACATACAAAAAATTATTCAAGGTCTAAGAAACTCAAAGAGTGTTGGTTGGGACGACGTATCTACTCATGTGATCAAAGCTGTTAGTGAAATAGTGTCCGGTCCCTTAAGCTATGTCCTAAATCTGTGTATAGAAACTGGTGTATTCCCAGAAAAACTAAAAATCTCCGTCATCACGCCATTATTCAAGAAAAATGCAAAAAAATCTACATAACTACAGACCTATAGCCCTGACATCCGTTATCTCAAAAATCTTTGAAAAACATATAAATAATCAATTATACAATTATTTAGAAAAATATAACTTACTATGTAAGGAACAAAAAGGTTTTCGTCGAAACATGGATATAAACAGAGCCATTTTTGATTTCCTTAAGATAGTACTTAACAAGTAGATAATGGAAATCCAATATGCTCTATATTTTGCGACATGACTCAAGCCTTTGATTACATTGATCACAAAATCTTAATAAAAAAACTTGAGGCATATGGTGTTCGTGGAAATGCATTGAAGGTAAATGAATCATATTTATCAGATAGAAAACAGTACACAAAAATAAAGCGAATTAACACCAAAACCCTTCAGGAAGACGTGTTTATATCCGAGCTGTGACTTTTGATTTATGGCATTCCACAAGGTGGTGTTTTGGGTCCTCTTCTATTTATAATCTATATAAATGACTTCCCTAAAACAACTGACAAACCAATGACGCTCTTCGCTGATGATAGCACTTTAACAATACCTTGTGACATATTATGTAATTACGAAAATGACATTAATAAAACTTTGACATGTATAATATCTTGGCTAAATAATAATAATTTGAAAATTAATTTAAGCAAAACAAGTATCATGCACTTCACACAAAGAAAGTCTCCTCCTGAAATTGAAGTGCAATACATTAATACAAAAGTTGACCGCGTACATAACTCTAAATTTTTAGGATTAAATATTGATAGTAAGCTTAACTGGAAAACACACATAGAAAAACTTAGTAAAAAAATTTGTAGCTGCTCGTATGCACTTCTTCAGCTAGCTCCTATCATGAATTCTGATGGAATCTTAACTGCATATCATGGTATGGTTGGATCTATCTTACGATATGGTATAATATTTTGGGGCAATTCACCTGATAAAGACATAATATTTATGGCCTGTTTCACCGCTTCCTGATAAGGTTATTTGACAGATTTTCCATACTCCATCTGTCAAATTAAGTGGTGGATAGCCTTATCAGGTAGCGGTGAAACAGGCCCTTAAAATGCAAAAGCGATGCATTCGGGTAATGTTTGGTTTGCAGGCAACGGATAGCTGTAAGCCATATTTTCTCAAGCACAAAATTTTATCACTGCCGTCCTTGTACATATTAGAAATGGTGTTGTTTGTGTATAAAAATCCTGAATTATTTCCTAAGACTTCTGTGGTCGTAAAGAGAAACAGGCGTGACAATGATAAGATATACACAAACAATTATAAAACCTCACTTGCATGTAAAAGTATATTAGGCATCTCATCCAAACTTTATAATAAATTGCCGCTATCTATAAGAAAAAATAATGTCAATATAAAATTGTTAAAAAAATCTGTCAAATAACTTCTAATAAGCAAATGCTGTTATAATCTTACTGAATATCTCAATGACAACTTTAACGCATTAGAAAGAGTATAATATCATTTTTAACCTCGACATTAGTAATTATTATTAATATTATTTTATTTTTAACTAGCTGTTTCCCGCGAATTCGTCCGCGTTAACATAGTATACCTATGATATAGACTTCCATTGAAACTTTCAACCCCAATTTCACCCCCTTGGGGGAATTTCCAAAAACGCTTAAATACGTATCCATTCATTTTTAATCAGTAACCCAAAGATAAAGTTTTCATGTTCCTAACTTAAGAAATGACGGACTTTCATTCAGACTTTCAACCCCTATTTCACCCCCTTCGGGGTAAAATTTTCAAAATTCCTTCCTTAGTGGGTGTCTACTTAATAAAACAACCCTACTCACCAAATTTCGTGGCTGTAACTTTAAGGGGCCGGGTACCCTTCGAATTTCTCATACAAACGTAATACCAAAATCATTTTGACATACAAAAATATTTAACATGTTTGAGTTATTTTTCAGTTTAGAATAGTAATTACCTAGGTTCCTACACAAAAATTTACTTCAAAATATTTAAACACAAAAAAATTTTTTTTTGTTTAAAATTTTTTTTTAGTAAATTTACTACTAAATATTGAAACACTAAAAAATAGAGTAAAACACTAAAAAATATATAAATAAATAGTAAATTTACTACAAAATATTTAAACTCTAAAAATATTTTTTAGTATTTGAATATTTAGTAGTAAATTCAGTATTTATTTATATATTTTTTGTGTTTTACTCTATTTTTTAGTGTTTCAATATTTAGTAGTAAATTTACTAAAAAAAAATTTTAAACAAAAAATTTTTTTTTTGTGTTTAAATATTTTGAAGTAAATTTTTGTGTAGGAACCTAGGTAATTACTATTCTAAACTAAAAAATAACTCAAACATGTTAAATATTTTCGTATGTGAAAATGATTTTGGTATTACGTTTGTATGAGAAATTCGAAGGGTACCCGGCCCCTTAACAGTTTTTGCTCAGCGATGTTGAATCAGTCAGTCAGTCAGGACATGTAATTTTATAAGTATAGATTATAATGAACTTATTGACATCACATAATATTATTTTTGATTTCGACTATTAATAATTGACATTTTATTTTATTAATAACATTATTATTATTTATCAATGACTTATTTTATACCTTAAATGACATTGTTTTTATTAATTAATTGAATCTATTGACTGAAATTTTATTACAATGAATTTATTTATTGACATCACATAATTATTATTATTATTTAATTGTTTTATTTAATTTCGACTGATTGACATTTTATTATACTTTTATTAAAAACATTATTATTATTTATTAATCAATGATCAATTTTATATCTTATGACATTATTTTTATTACATATTTAATTCAACCTGTTGACTGTTGTATCTGAGGACAATTTAGATGATGATAATGAAAAAAATATTAAAATATTATATTATTAATTATTATGTATCATAAGATGAATTATGACACTTAGCACTAAACCATTTAAATTAGATGGTTTAGTGCTAAGTGTATAATTATCATTTTATGTTATTTTACTTAATTATTTTATTCTTGTTACTACTGTTAATTTTCTCTTACTGTAACTTATATTTAATACTATTTTATTAATTTGAAATATGAGAAATGAAAATTTGCATGCAAATAATTTATTAGCGAATTGTGCGGAACTGTACCTTACTTTTGTCATCTTTTTTGTAACCACATTTCGAACAAATAAAGATATTATGATTATTATGATTATGAAGGTTTTGTGGTTTCACTTCGCGTATCAACTACACTCACATGTATGTCAGATCCAAAACAATAGTGATTGGTGAGCGGATCGAATGTCGCCGTCAATGGTCGTTGAGTCACGACCTATTTGCGTGAGACTAAATGCCACTTGTCAATTGTCAATGAGTGACAAACCTAGGTGGTCCCCGCGCGTGCCAAGAATCTCCAACACAAATTTAACCTGTCTCGCGACGTTTTAGGGTTGAGACGTTGTGTATTTTTAAGGCGACGTTTTTTGGAGATGACTTTTGTATCTTTACGGGGACTGTATTCTGGCAAAGATTTGTCAATTCAGTGAGCTTCAGGAAGATGATTTCATTGGTATCCATTTTTAATGTTACATAATATATTATTTTAGGTAATATTTTAGGCTTTATATATTTGCAACACCCTTAATAATTTGTATTATTAAGGGTGTTGCAAATATATGAAGCCTGATAAGATTAACTGTAATTATTCTCGCAAACGCTATAGCTACAACCGCGAACAGGTTCAGAAAAGGAAACCACAAATACATTTTATCTGTCATATTTACCGCGAAATAAAAACAAGCATTAAGCCCTGTCGTGTCTCTGACGAGCGATCCAAAAGGATCCCGGCGTCAATCACCCGTCACCGCCGGATCCGTCCGTCCGTAACCTGATGCTGTGGATCCTCTTAATCTTTATTGACATCTCGACTGGACCACGCCAAAGAATACAAGGCCATGCAAAAGGGCACCTTGTTGGGACGCGATAGGGGTTAGTTGGGGTGAATTCGGAAAGTTGTCGCATGACCGGGTGTTCATTAGTTTCGCTGCAGCATGAGTTTTATTAAAACGATGGATTACGAGTGACCTTGCTTCAATATCTACTCTGTTTAGAGGAGGAAATTTATTTTTGGTATTTTCATTTAGGAATTTGAAGTCGTTTACTGATTACTTTGCGTTGACTTATCGTTTCATTCCCATTTTAACAATTAAAGTATCTGTAAAAACTTTACAATATCACGAAAGCTTATGTTCGTCGAAGCCCTAATAAGATGAACTCCTTCATTTGTCAGTGGTTGTGAAAAGTGCATGTCATCGGGCGCTGTCGGCCACCTGACCGATGACGACCGGTGACCGGTGCGCGACTGACGAGGGACCAAAATAAACACCGTACGCGCATCTCAACGACTGGATCTTCGTTTTTTGTTGTAGAGATTATGAGGATATGGCTGTTTAGAAATAAATCTTTTAAACTCTTAGTAACTGTTTCTGAATATAAAGTCAGGTAATGTAATATATATCTGATTTAAAATTCATCATGTTTATCACAATAAATATATGTATATTAATCAGACCTGTTGATATTTTTAGGAAACATGACAACTATCCAATTAAGTAGTTAACTAATATCCCCAATTTCAGATCACATATTTTATCAACCTTCACGTTAAATCACCACCTAGCCAGACTCAGGTAGAGATCTACCAAAATCTGTCTTATCCATACGGTGCCCCGATCAGTTTTTTGGTGATGATTGATGGGTGTTTGTGGAGCATTAGTGGCGGACGGCGGTAGATATTGAGATATCCCACAATTATCATATTATTCACCGCGGACTCCCGATCAGTCAACAAGGCCTTAATGGCGCATTTCAATCTGTCAAATAGATTGCGCCTTATTTGATGGGTGCTTACGGAATAATTGATTTTAATGAGGAGTTTTTGCTGGTTTTTTTACGTTGTTAAAGAGTTAAGCTTCACTTTTTGAGACCTAAAATCACCTATTGAGACATGTTGGTAAATAATAATATGATCTTTGGGAACCTTAAAATATGTTTTTTTTTGGAACGCACGTTCGGAATGCATAACAATGTAAGAATCAATAGGCCTGTTAAAAAGAGCTTTAACGGACACAATATTCTCAAGAAAGCCTTCCCTAAGATTGTAATAATCGAATCTAGGATCAATACAGCCGACGCGGAGCCTCGCTCAAGTGCATATGTAAATGAGTGCAGTTCTTTAGCGCTCATCGTTATAGCTCCCGGGGGCACCTCTAGTCTGCCGAGTCTGGCTGGGTCTGCCATTTTCTTCGTCAGCGAAGCGGCAAGATATACCGCCGGTAGTCTAATCTCGGTGATAGTTTTTCTGTGACATTAATGGTCATTTGCATAAGATAGTTTCGGTTTAATTTCGACTTTTATTTCCTTCAGATGTGGAACTTGGGATATAGTTGTTTTACTGTTAGAGCAGTTTTTCACGGCTACCATAGAAAGGATGTATTCCTACGAAAGAATACATGAAGTGACAGATTGACAAATCTTAGTTATTTGGTATCCGAACCTCCACATTCCTTCTGAGATTCTTTTTAATGCAAAAATTCTAGAAATCTCAAGAAGTTACCAGAAGATTTCGATCGCTAAGTGATTCAGCCCACGCTCCTGGTGCCGGCAGACGGAGTGACGTCACCAATTAAATTATCCCGCCGATTGACAGGCTGCCATGATGGATCTGGCGACGTGTCACTTGTGCATATTTGAGGACGATGACCTCGTGATTGAATAAATTATTCGATGGTAGGCTTTTAAGCTTGTAGAAACTGAGCTGATTGGGAGGCATCTCACAGCATTATTAAGATGCTCATAGCATTGAGGTACGATTCAAAATATGATGCTCAAAATGTTCTAGCAGTGTTTATTTCTTGTCTTTAATCCGTCTGCCCCAGAATGTTTCATGGATGTACTTTGAGTGGACGGAGGGTTATTAAGATTTGATTGTCAGCCTGCTGATGATGAACACACCTCATATGCACGTTATGATCGCACCATATAATTAGTGTTCGCGATCCCATCAATCAAGCTGTGCCCGGGGCGCAGGTTCGGTGCCGGCGCTCTCGGCGAGCATAATTCTATGCTGCATTCATCGTCATCGCTAAACATAAAGTCTACTGGCACCTTCGCCGTTCCATTTCCTTAATTATTTACTTAAATGATATAAGATATCCTTTATGGTCATTTCGTTTATTGCACCAATTACTATATTTGTATAGTAAAAATTCCAATTAATCATTGATTACATTGATACAGGGAAAATTCTTGCGAAAAATAAACACAGGTATTTGCTGATTTCCTTTCTGATCCGATAGTGAAAGATAATGTTTTAAATAGACATATTGTCAAGTGCTTAATTTAATTAATTATTTATTTATCTTTCTATCATGCTAATAGCTGCTAATCACGATGATTGAGTACTGACACTTTTAAATTAGCTAGAAACCAACTGCAATAAATTTGTTGTTATCCTTAGAAACATTTACCATAAATCATAATCAAATAAAAACAGTTTTAAATATTACGTTAGCATTGTGAGCAAAGTCTATAATCGTTGGACATACATAAAAATATCCACAGCCGAACATAGAACCTCCTCCTTTTTGGGAAGTCGGTTAAATAGGAACGCACTTCTTTTAGTATTGCAATTTGCATCTACAACCTGATGATGCACCAAGCAAACAGAAGTTGCGAGGCTTTGAAAACTCAAATACACCCTCGAATAAACTTATTACTAGGCGAACATAAGTTGCCACGTATAATGTGCATTGAAATTCATAATATTATAGCTGGCAAGTGGCAAGTATAGTGTATCATATCAATCACGAGCAGACGCGAATGCAGTTTGATATGAGACGACAGCGCGGATATGCGTTACTGGAGCGAGGTGGGACACGCTCACAGGCGGAGCGGGTAGCGGAAAATAAGTCAAAGCATAAAACATTAGGAACATATCCCTATGTAAGATTTTTGTAATGAAAAATGCAATTGTTATAGGGTTGGCAAAATTTACATTTTCTAAGAAATGCACTCATGTCTGCAACAGTTGTTAAAAAGACATTAAATTTTTCAAAAAATCAATCTCATAAAATAATTAAAGATACCTACTTTAAAATGTCACAAACTTATCTAATAAGCTAAAATACATTCACCATCATGTCACTCGCTTGCAGGCGGTTCCTAAGTTACAGACTCCCGTCCTATTAGACAATGTCATTATCGTAATAGGGAAGGTTTTTGTTGGCTCTTCCAAAAAGCCTCTTGGCTCTTTAAAAGAAGGAAGTTTCATAGAAAATCTGTCGACTCTTTATATTTTTTCTTCTGCCGCCCGCCCTCCGCTCCGCCGGTCTGCATGTCCCCGGCCCACCGCTCCGCCCCACCTGCGCGAGCCGTCGGGAAGTCTTCAGGCGGACGGACGGACAGGTTTCTTATTATTATCGCACCGGAATAGACACTGCAGCGCGCATATTAACCCGATACATCATCATCATCAGCGTGACGTGCACTTGCCAATTTAAGGCCGTGTTCACACCAAACTGACTATACGCCGCTGAATGTGAGCGAGCGTTACGCAGTTTATTGTATTTCCATACAAATTCACTTTTTCGTTCACACCTAACGGACAATACGCCATTACGCTAGGCGTAGGCGCGGGCATTCGAAACCGTATATTTTGTATGATTTTCACGTTCACACTGGGGCTCACAGTGAGCCTGCTCACATTCAACGCCGTATAGTCAGTTTGGTCTGAATACGAACTAAGAAAGAAATTACGCATTTCTAATAATACTACAGTAATCTGATCCAGACAGACTTGCCAATATAAGTAAGAAATTAGTAGTTAATATTAGTAATACAGCAAGGAGCTTTTGACACGGGTGACCTAGCAAAACCAGGAGTAGGCACTATTTTTAAACACGTGTCATTTGACGGATAGATGCTGTGTATAGTTTCCAAGTAACATTACACATATGACCGAAATTAGAACAAACGCAGGTTTCATTTTTGTGACAGCCGTTTCTTATCCACGTCCTCACGAAAAGAACCTTGCAGGGTGCAGGACAGTAAAAAGGTTATATTGGAAAGGTTTTAGGGAATCTTGTGGCGCAGGTATTGGTGTTGTCAATTGTGCCGCCGAATGTGAGCGAACGTTACGCAGTTTATTGTATTTCCATACATATTCACTTTTTTGTTCACACCTAACCGACAATATACCGTTACCGTTTATTTTCACGTTCACACTGTAGCTCACAGTGAGCCTGCTCACATTCGGCGTCTTACAGTCAGTTTGGTTTGAGCACGGCCTTATAAGCTCAAAAAGTTGCACACCGGATATACCCTCAGACTGCAACTGCATATTGGACCTAAATAAGTATAATGGCACCTTTACACGCACACCGACATGTGCGATGATGGCCGCTGATCATGTTATAATTGATAGCAGATAGCGCTGACGAGCCACTTATCAATTATTGTCGATTTTTCCTCAACATATCACGTCTAATTCCTGCAATTACGTTTTTTCTGAGCTAAAAATATATTATGTGTAATGTTGGTATAATCGCGCAAAGAACACCTTGCACATTGAATTTTTTTTGAGAAGTATTTGATGACATATATTTTATTGTTCTCATAAATATTATGCTTAATTTATATGCGCACTACTCGCACTTGGCATATTTTATATTTATATCACCCGTACCATGATTAATCATAAAACCCTTAAAACAATGAGATATTAGAATCTCTTTCTAGATTTCTACAATCAATACTAAAACAGTTGACCCGGGCACAAAACCTGTCAATCCCTAGATGTCATACAAGTTACAACATAATATTATATTGGAAACATACATAATATACTAAACAATTTATTCGTGAGTGTACACGACATCCGTCTATCACAGATAATATGTGATTGATAATGATAATAATATATCAAATTAATTTATGTCCGCAATATGTGCCAAATTATCATTTATCAGCGAATTAACGATTTTCTCTATCATTATTGCGACAGTTTTCTTTAGTTTTTTAAACTGGTGAAAATAGAGTGAGTGTTTTTCGTCTGTCCAGGACCATGCAGCTCCTAATTGTTTCGACCTTTTTACTGTAATGACGATTTTTGAGTTTTGCACCTAAAATAGGTGTGATTATTTTTAACAGATTTCTAAAAGGAGGTCCTATTTTTAATTTATTAAATGTAGAATACGATTGACGTGGGAGAGCCATGCTTCGGCACGAATGGGCCGCCTCAACCGGAGAAATACCACGGGCTCACAGAAAACCGGCGTGAAACAGCGCTTGCGCTGTGTTTCGCCGAGTAAGTGAGTTTACCGGAGGCCCAATCCCCTACCCTTCCCTAACCTCCCCTATTGCCCTATTCCCTCTTAAAAGGCCGGCAACGCACCTGCAGCTCTTCTGATGCTGCAAGTGTCCATAGGCGACAGAAGTTGCTTTCCATCAGGTAACCCGTTTCCTCGTTTGCCCCCTTATTTCATAAAAAATCGGCCAAGTACGAGTTGTACTCGTGCACGAAGTGTTCCGTACCACTAAAAAGCAAAAATAGGCTAAAAATTGTATTTTTTGTATGGGAGCCCCCTTTAATTATTTAATTAATTTAAATTTTATTATTAATTATTAAAGTACAAATACAATTAAGTATTTTGTGAACATTTCAATTGCCTATGTGATGCCGTTATTGCTTAAGAGCAAAAAATAACAAAAAAATTACGTTTGTTGTATGGGCCCCCCTTAAATATTAAATTTATTTTGTTTTTAGTATTTGTTGTTATAGCGGCAACAGATATACACAATCTGTAAAAATTTCAGAAGTCTAGCTATAGCGGTTCTTGAGTTACAGCCTGGTGACAGACAGACGGACAGACGGACAGACATCGAAGTCTTAGTAATATCGTCCCGTTTTTACCCTTTGGGTACGGAACCCTTAAAAAAGGAATAGTTTATAATACGAGTAGTTAACCAAACATTAGAGTTCTTTAGCATCATTAGTTTCATTACCAACAACACCTCACCAAGTTAGCATAAGCTGGGAGGTGTCGCCGGGGTCACTGACCGGCCGTGACCCGTGACCCGCTGATCAGCTGATTGACAGCTGACGCCATTAATTGATTGACTTCATTGGATGTACGTTGTACGGACAGCAGACAAATTTAAAATAATGAGTGAAAAGTAAATATTAAGTAGGCTTTTGCTGGTAGTATATACATAGAATATATTTATTGTATGTAATAATATTATGTATTTTACATATTGTATTTCTGATGTAGCCTTATTATCTAAAATTCTACATCAAAGCAGACTCTACTAATAAGTAATATGGTAGAGAGATAGTATCTTATAATGTAGACTAGAGACTAAAAAGTACAGACGAATTTAGGCTGAAAGTATCTTGAGTTATTGATTGACATCCAGGTACTTTTCATGTTACCAAATCTCATCTATATCTATATATATAAAAGAAAGTTGTGTTAGTTACGCCACTTATAACTCAAGAACGGATGAACCGATTTGGCTGAAAATTGGTGGAGAGGTAGCTTAGAACCAGGAATAGCACATAGAGTACATTTTGTCCCGGAAAAATGTACGGTTACTGCACAATATGCTTTTATGATTTGCGCGTCAACTATTAAATCTATTTGATGAATTTTGGTATGGACATACTTTGAGTCTCGGGAAAGGACAAGGGATACTTTTGGTCTCGGAAAATGTACGGTTCCCGCACAATAAGTTTTATGATTTTCGCCTAAACTATTCAGTCTATTTTTATGAAATTCGGTATGGAGATACTTTGAGTCTCGGGAAAGAACAAGGGAAACTTTTTGTCCCGGAAAATGTACGGTTACCGCACAATAAACTTTTATGATTTTCGCTTAAACTATTTAATCTATCTTGATGAAATTTGGCATGAAGATACTAATTTTAATCTATTGTTTTCTTAATTATACCAATTAGAATTAAATAATCATCGTTAAGACAGGACAACGTCTGTCGGGTCAGCTAGTTCCTTTAGGGCTATTCCATTAGCGAGGTGCAACAGTTTGACACACTTAAAGCTTCCTACAGGCAAAATGAAGCATATTTATTAAAAAAATATCCCTTGAAGGGATACATTTTGACTAGTTTAACAATGATGTATGAATGAAAACCTTCATCAAATGTATGAAGGGCCACAAAACAGGCCGAAGTGCCATCGCGGGTGCAACCAATTTGACCCTCCATTAAGAACTGTGATGAGTTCATATGTGAATACTGGCTATTGCGAAACTTTTACAAAATAACTTGCCTATATTTAAAAATAGCATAAAACAAAGAAACTATGTAACTAGATAAAAGTAATTATAGTAATAAGTACTAGAAATAATTAACCATTTCTACGATCGCGGGCGCAACATCAAAATTCTCAAATCTCTTAAAGGTGAATTAAATCGTAATTCTCTAACAAATTTTAAAATTTTCAATATGGAATATATAATTATACTAGTAAGTTTGAATTAAAACTGTACCAAATTGTAGTTTTTTTTAATTTTCAGTTGTTTATTAGCCTGACAAAATTAATCATCTAAATCACTAAAAACGATTGAATAGTGTAATTTATACAAAAGATTTCGACGTATTACTGTACAACTATACTACAACTATACATTAATTTAAAATATATGCTATTTTAATTAAAAAATATGGGAAAAAACATCGAATTCCTTAGATGATATTGCTTAAAAACGCTCTAAATTATTCGAATTCCATTTTTACCGATAAAAGTTGTTTTGTTAGTAAATACACATCTTCTTACGTATATTCCAATTGACTAATGCAACTAATGCCGCATTTCAAAAATTCTCGTTAAGGGCCGTCTGTAGCGGAATGGCCCTTTATAATAATAAGGGCTACTTCCTGATAATGTGCTGGATAGACTATCCACAACTTATTTGACAAATTCTCTATACTTATTCTGTCAAGTTGAGTTGTGCATAGATTGTCAGGCACTTATCAGGTAGTGGTGAAACAGGTCCTGTATCCACATTATAATCTTAAAGTAATGGTTCACTTTGGGCGTAGTCTATGGAACTTTGGGTAGGCAAAAAACTAACATTTATTCTTGACTTGACGATTTATTCCAAATCAAATTGTCCCATCACGACTAACGCGCTGCACACGCGAATTACAACTCTATTACAAGGAATTAAGGGACACGTGTGCTAACAGGTAGAGTTTGACAATTCGCGACCTTTTAATGTGTATGTGAGCCTGGTGTCTCGCGAAGATGGACGTTATGTCGCCGTGTTTTAACTTTTACGTAGGGACGGTAATCAATGCTTATGTGTTTCTGTGCTCCTGGTACTTTCGTTGCGCAATACCTTCATGACAGACAAACAGACCAACATTTTGAAGATTACCTACTTATAGTCCGGTTGCAGGATAAAGAGATATTCGTCAATTGACCCAACTCTGTTTGTGTATTTTGCTCGCCCACGAATGTCTCATTTTCATATGCACGATATTATATGAGCAGGATACCTATATTTTCGATTATGAAAGAGACAAGTACTTATAACAGGTCAATGGACGGATTTCTATCTATCCTGCGACCGGACTTTTAAATAGAATTCGACTGTAGAATTCTGTTTCATTTGTAGAGTTTATTGTTGGTAGACTTTGCAAATTGAGAGTTGGGACACTGAGGATTTAGACGATAGAAATAATTTATTTATTAATCGGTTTCTTTATCCAGCTTTTGCATACAACATTTGTAATTATAAGAGAGCTCGCTATAAACTGGCGCACCTTGTTTTAATTCATAATAACATTGCATACTAGTATTTTAAAGTTTTAAACCCACATCACTTTCAACGCCAACCGAAAACCAACCTTAAAACGTACAAACAAAATCCAAGTTTCGTTGACCCGTATACGCGCATAAGATCTTTTATATCCGCGTACCCTCTATCTCGCCTCAGCGCATTATACCTTGAGTCACTCTCAATCACTCAAGCTGTCCGCCTGTCAGTCATAAGCAAGACGAACGGGGGGCAGCCACCCCCTCACACCCCCTGGCCCACCGGTCGACCCCCCTAGGGGGGTGGTCAGCTCTTGAAGACAATTTACTGCGCTAAAATGTTTCAGTATTTATTCGAAAGTCTTTCGCGATATTCCTTTTATATTCATTGTTTGTAATTCTAGGTTTAGTGTTTGTGATTGACGTGGCTTTTATTGACCTTCAGCTGCTATATTCTGTCAATTAAGGGGAATGACCTTGAGAATAAGCTTCTGTTGTTTTCTTTTTTATTTCAACTGGCTGGAAAAATCAGTCGAAATACTTTTTAGCATTCCATATCAAACCAAGTAGAGTCAAGGGAACCATTGGCTCTGCCAGACCCTTTTTCTATATTTTTCTTAACTCTAACTTTTAATACATAAAGAAAACTACCCGTTGGCAATCATTCTTTTATATTAGCAAGTCAAATTAATGTTTCAAAATGAATGCCATCAAAACTTTCTGTAATAATATGAACTTGTCCCAAAAATTGTGTTTTTTAAACCTTCTTTTTGAAAATTATTATGTCTATCCCATACAAACTAATTCAATATTCCTCCCAAAAAACCGCCTTAGGGCTGGGCAAACATCGTCAGCATCGCTGGGCCAACATCATTATCCGCGGGGCGGCGGGGGACGGGGACACGTCACACGTCGGGCACAGACGGACGTCTTTGTCTCACGTCAAGCCCGTCGCACTGATAGAAGTGCCTGTTTTTGTATAGTGAATTGTTTGTTATGAGGCTTATTTTATTTTTTATGCAAGCTTGGTAATATTGTAGGTTTAGTACATAGAATTATAACCTGTAGAAGAGGCATTCCATACAATCGTCAGAGCGAAAATGTGTCACCCTCGAAGTGAGTGAGCTCACTCATCTGAGAGCAGTGTGTCATAGAACGCGGTGACAGCCGGAGGTGTTTTATTCATTGATTACGTAAAATATGCATTGAAAGCTTAAAATGAGTGAAAGAGAAAGTAGTATATGCTATTACTGTAAGACAAAAAAGACGACAATATTTTCTCGATACACATTTTACATGCAAAAACATTGCTACAGTTTTTAAAGGCGTATGCCATATCCAGTATTGACATCGTTGGTCTAGTAGCTAGGTTTCAGTTTACAGTTTACACCGAGATTCGAGACAAAATTTTGTAAATTTTTGCGCGCTGTCATGAAAGATGAGGACTCATATTATTATAGGTACATAATATTCTTTTCTGTGGAAAAATAGAGACAGTAAAATATGATGGACTTCAGAAGTTTGTCATTTTGGGTCTAACACGTATTTCTTTTTTTTTTTTTGCATTTCTACTATGACCATGTTAAGCCTGCTGTTATAAATGTTTTTGAAACCTCTGTCCTTTCAAAAAGCAAGAAAAATAATATATCACAATATGTCACACGAGATATTATTAATAAAGGATTAACTAATAAGAATAAGAAGATTATCTGCCATGTCTAAAACTTGTCAGGTCTATAACAAGTTGATTCAATCAAAGTTGACAGGTCGCATTCAACGTGGGTCGGACAATGGCCGTCATCGATTTTGCCGTGTTTGTGTTTACAACTACCCCCCTCTAACCCCCTCCAACCCCTCTAGCCCGCTCCTGTGACGGACAGACGACATTTCTTATAAGAATTTTGGCTACTTAATCTATAAAGTGATGTGGAGCTTATTTTAATACATTATTGGTTACGTAGTAATTGTGGTGAGTTTATTTTGCATTAATAAAAGACATAAGTAATTGGAAGGTCTTGCCACAATCGTTCTTGAATCTTGATAGATGCTTACGCGTTTAATTTTTATCGTTTTAATATTTTATTGTAAGGGAAGTTAAAATTTAAAGAAAAATCAATTTAAAATGTGAAGCTTTTAACTAGTTTTTTTTTTATTAATAAGTAGTAAATAATAACCGGTTCTGAGCATTAAGTGAAGCCGACGTCTGCCGTTATCAGGGGATCTGAGTCGCACTCAAGTCGCTCTCAATCACACTGCACTCATTGACGGCCGCTCCATCACACCGCGGAAAACCTGATAGCCTTATTTGCAGGAATACGAGTATGACCTAATTAGGATGAAATGATGCAAGTAGATGATTCCTGCAATTTTGTTTACGCAGATACACGCGGGAACCCTACATTTTCCACGATTAAAAATATCTCAGACTAGCTGATGATGCCCGCAACTCCGTTGCGCCAAAAGTCGCATATCGCGCGGGAACCGTACATTTTTCCGGGACTCAAAATATCTCCATGTCAAATTTCGCCAGTCGGTTCAGCGATTTGAGCGTGAAGAGGTAACAGACAGACAGACAGACACACTTTCGCATTTATAATATTAGTATGGATGTTTCCCGGGGGCCGGGACTCGATTCGTGGACACCAATTACATAATTGTTGATTTAGCCGGTAGAGTCACTTGTTCACACACGGAATACTAAACTTTTAAAAGAACGGAAAACAATGACTTACATTTACTCTGTACTATACATCTACAAAAACAAACTATCTATTACACTGCATCTTTAATCAACACATACAAACATACAATCTGTCATACAAATCTACCATATCAGAGTGGGCACTGCCAAGCAAAATAGGAAACGTCAAACGGCACATGACGTAACAGCACCCCCGGCCCCGCCCGCTTCGCGACAAGCGAGAGTGGAGAAACAGGTCCCAGGTTATCTAGGATATATCTAAGACCTAGGTGATTAAAACGTTAATACTAAGTATGCAACTGTGCATAAATTAGTTAAATATTAGATTTTCCCGCGGCTTCGTCTGTGACAGAAACTGCATGAAAATCCATTAGAGACAACATAAATAAAAGACTAATGGCCTGTTTCACCGCTTCCTGATAAGGCTATCCACCACTTAATTTGACAGATGGAGTATGGAAAATCTGTCAAATAACCCTATCGGGCACCTTATCAGGAAGCGGTGAAACAGGCCCTAAAACACTGTCTTCCGCCTTTTAAATATTAGTATGATGATGTGACTAGTAGAGTTAGGAAAATTGTTGAAAAAAATTAGAGTCCTGTTCAGAAGATTCTGAAATTGCTATTGTCTAGATTTTTAGCTCTTCGCAGGCAAACTTAAAAAACCGGGCTTCGCGACTCGTCTCAATGTGATAGTACGGGAGCCCAAGAACATTTTTTTTGTGACTGCTAACAAGCTAATATTTTGTGAGTAGCTACATTTTCATAAGACGAACAACATTTTTATTTTAGAAAAATCTCGAAAGTGGTAGCTAACAGAGATAGAAAGGATTTTATACTTTGACTTGATGGTCTTAAAGTATGGATTGTTTTATTTGTAGTACAAGGTTACTCTTAAATTGAATCCTTTCTATCTCTGTTTTAGCTACCACTTTCGAGATTTTTCAAAAATAACAATGTTGTTCGTCTTAAGAAAATGTAGAGCCTACTCACAAAATATTTGCTTGTTAGCAATCACAAAAAAAAATTGTTCTAGGGCTCCCTCACTATGAACTAATTAAGACACATATTTTTAGGGAAGAGTTAAAGTGTAAGGAGTAGTACAGCTATCCAAAATTTAGATTATAAACATTATAACTTTAAGCTATTATTGTACAATTAAAAAGACAAATTCAGCATAAAATAAAATAATTCTTATCATTCGTAACTAAATAATTTAATCTGAATACCGTCGACGTCTTTCATCAATACATTGAGATGTTTCGCATCGTGGGGGTGTTGGGTGTGTCGGGGGATACTGGGAGGTGCCGGGGGGTGTCGGAGGGTGACGTATCAGACGTCAATCATCCGGGACGCGACGGGAATTAATAACGTCTTGATCAGCTCTGGACGTCTGGACTGGGGAGAATGGGCACTAGGGGAGAACGGGCTACTTTGAGCGTTGATTAATTTCTTGGATTTTTTTGTTTAGTTTGTGATTTTTATGCCAATGCATACTGAACTAGCATGATTCTCTACAACTATTATGATTGGTTCGGTGGTTTTTTTTTAATAGTATTATTGTAATATTATAACTTTGTTCAATAGGGTTGTTCGTTGTCACTTTTATATCGACAACAGGAACAATTATATAAAATGAAAAACCCAATTATTGTCACTTTCAAAATACTATTTTTGGCATTCATAAAATTTTCAAACAAGAATCTAAAGTGCCAATAATAGGATGATTACCAACGAAGCTAAGGGAAATCTATCCCAGTTTTCCCTAATAGTTTATGATGTAAACTACCTGTTACACGTCATCAAAACACTTGTCAGTTGTCACTTGTGAATATTGACGGGTGGGGTTAAATTTGAGACAGCAGGAAGCACGAAGATTTGTCAGCTGCGTATTCGTGACGATATCGAAAATCTTAAAATTTTTAACATTACAATTTACATGCTATATAAAGACATTTAACATATTCTGCAAAAATATAATTTCGATTTAAAATCTATTCTTTTCTTTTACACTTATATTTTAACTTCTGCCTCTTAGCTCTTTCCCTCTTTACGTAGACGGTAGAGTCAGCTCTCCTTACATTTGGGCCAAGAAACTCCTTACAGAGTAGACATCAGTCGGCATACTCTATGAATGATAGAGTATGCCGACTTAGAACTGATGTAAAAAAATTTAAGTTTGACGTATTATGACAAAAGTCGTCGCTAGGGTCGTTACCTACAAATTTAGTTGTTGTTTATATTTTGGCACATGCAAAGAAAACTGTCAGAATTCAATTTTAAAATGTTATTTTAAGAATAAATTATACCAGCCAGCGCACCAGCCTTTAACTTATCCTATGTGAAAACCGACGAATTTGACAGATATTGAAACCTGTCAATTTCTTTGCAGTCGAAGTTCGAACTACTGGTTGTTATGTCTATAATTGTGCTCCTTACATTTGCGACAAGAATCGACAACCCAAGATAGGGTTGTCGATTTAGGCAATTTATTAACAGCTTGTTGCTTTGGTCATACTGGTCCACTATGTGGCTGACTCTCTTAGCTTCTGAGAGACTCAATGCCTTCTTGACAACACTTGTCTCTGCGTGTAACGTGTCCATACTCCATAACATGTAAGCATTTTTTATTTTATGGATGCATAGTGTTGTACACCAATTTCTAATATGTATTGATAGCGTAACGAGCACGTAGCTGTCAATTGTTCGTGCTAACCCCGAGTGTTTACTGTTCGCTGCCGTCATAACAAGTTAAATCACACATCTTACGTCTATTTACTAACAACATCAAATGTTACACGGACCAGCCGCTCCATATTATTCTGATCAGGTGATCTTTATCGCCAACACATAAGGTTCAATTTAAGGAACTCAGGGGTAATATAACTGCGAACGGATTATCAAATCTACCTACGTCATTATGGTATTTGCATTTATGTTTAAACTATTTAAAGTATTGATCTATTACTTTAACAAGATATATCTTTGATGAATGAAAGTATAACTGTCCACCACACGATGTCCAAAAGAAACAAAGCTAGTTACAAAAAATATTAAGTTTTGTGACATGACTCATGCTTTGGACTTAGCTAACATAAAGTGAAAGAAATGATTTAACATAAGTCATCGCTTCGCTAGCGTATTACTAATGTCAAGTCCCATACATTCTGTAGCGTTAGCGTTAGCGTTTACGATGACCGCTTGCCGCTTGTCTAGGGGGCTGGCAACTTAAAAAAAACTACAATACAAAAAAACGCCGCTCACAACGTCATAACTCCGCGATAAGCATCTGATGTCTGATGGAATATTTACTTACGAATCAATCACCCCCCACCTCCGACACCTCCAACACCCCCCCGCGGGGTGTGGGGGTGGGCTGACCTGTCTGTTTACCCCGGAGTGACGTGTGATGGATGTGTGGCACCAGGGTCGCAGATAATATATTACGCGGTGTCAAACGAAAGGCTTCCATAATGTGAGTAGTGATGAAATTGTATCGATTACAATGAAAAATAATTAAATTTCGAATAATAATACAAATTATTATTATTATTCACATGTACTTTTTATATTTTATTTTTTTCATTAAAATAGGGTATTTTAAGAATATAAATTAAATAATTTTGAAATTTATTGGCTAGTTTTTTCTCAACAAATTTTTAAAGTTTCGCTCTGACGTCATCATCGGCGGCCAATTGACCTCTGCAGTATGTTTTAATTCCTTTCAATCTTATTTATAATGGCTGGTTCGTCAAATGCAAGTTTTTATTATGTGAAAACTGATACGAGAAGCTTACCATAAGTTGGAAACGTAATATTGGTCGAATTTATTAACGCCATTGAAGGTCAAACTAAGGTTAAACATATTTGTTCAAAAATATAAGTAACTAATGGGTATTTTTTTCGTTTATATACAGAAAAACGATCACTGACCTTATTCCTCGAAATGTTTTTGTAATGAGCAAAATAAAAAAAAAAGGACAATCCCCATTAAAGCTGTGTGAAACTCTGTAGGATACTAAAATGCGAACAGTAAGTTTGTATGTTTGTTACTTCTTCACGCAAAAACTACAAGACATTTTAATAAAATTTGGCACGAAAGTAGTTAGAGTTCTTGATTAAAAAATAGGTTACGATTTGTACCTAAAAAAGAACAGTGTTCTCGTGTATCGGTTTTCTAGTAAATAATAATCTATGTTTAAGATATTTCTTGGGCTAATATTATATAAACTATACCCCTCTTCTGACACAGTCGGTTAAACCAAGCAAATCCGGGCGGCGCACTAGCGCCAACGTTACTCTTATCATTTGTCACTAAGATCTTGTTTCGGGCTTCACTCCAAACCTTTTTTTAAATTTATGTGTCTGTCCGTCACAAAAGGTCCAAAACGTCGCGATAAGGTGACATTTGACAAAGGTGACATTGCCACCTGATTGACACTGTCCCAATAAATCTTGCTCCGAAAATAATTGTGTGTTTATTTGTTTCATCATCATCATTAAAAACAGCAAGGTTTTTAAGTTGTTGAGTGTGTAATATTGTGTTCGATGATTTGTCTTTCGTGATGTGGCACCTTCTTTAAATCTAGAATCTAGAATGTAGTCTATTTGTATCTTATTTCAATGAAGCTTACAACATAGTTATGTTAGCCTAGTGTCCCTCTTAACAAATCAGCAAAATAAGTGCGCCAAGAGATAGATTCTAGTAAGATTAGCTTATTAGAAGAGAAAGCTCGAAATCCTTTTTTTAAGGTGGTTGACTTTAATAAAACAAATCGCTAGAGACAGGGTCAATTCAGACCGCAACGCGACTCGTTGATGCATTTCTAAAGTATGGATTTGACAGATTTGCAAGACGTCTCTACTCTCACGCAATTGAAATTTGTCAATTTAGTACAAATTTTAAGGGTCGGGACACAAAAACACGGCACGGCGTCGTACGGCGTCGTACGGTGCCGCGTCGTGAGAATTCACGGTGTGCGTCGTAAAAAATCACGGCACGGCGCCGTACGGCGTCGTACGACGTCGCGTCGTAGAAACTCATCTTGAATTTCTATGTGAGTTTCTACGGCACGACGTCGTACGACGCCGCGCCGTACGGCGCCGTGCCGTGATTTTTTACGACGCGCGCCGTGAATTCTCACGACGCGGCACCGTACGGCGCCGTGCCGTGTTTTTGTGTCCCGGCCCTTAGAAAATGCATCTACACGTCCCGCGTCGCGTTGCGGTCTGAATTAACCCTTAAATTACCGCCGATGAATGATCTTCGCTTTTATTATACACCCATGTACACGAGACATAGGGTTTATAAAGGTGTCAACTGTGTCACCCTTAGACAACGTCACTAGTCTACATGTGTCACTGAAATAACGTGTCGCGAGCAGCGCCGTGTCACCTGTCACGTTCAGTTACATCGAACATATTGACCTATTTATGCATATTATTGGTCGTTTATGCATATAACATATTATTGACCCGCTTCCCGCCATTAACATTTAACCGACTCCAAAAGGAGGGCAATGCTCTTGGCACGGCGTTACAAATGAATCACATCCATGTCTTACAAAACTGAGAGAAATTTTCATCGGTTTACATTGCAACGTCGATGCTTTTTTAAATGTGCCGTTTTAAATTCTAATCTAAATATTATTTAATATTACACAGAAGAAACACAATTTGAAATATTTGCCGCTAGCCTGTTCCAAATTCGAATGGCTCATTAAAAAAATCACAACCTCTCGCGACGCCACCGCAATGTATCCTTCCACCATCGCGAACCGCTGGTGTAAATATTCAATAATTTCGCAATTACCGAACGATAAAATATATTTCCCGGCGTATTAAAGAGGCCAATTTATCGTCATAATTAGTCCGTAATTAAAAATATAAGTGACACGTCAGACGGGACGGGACGCGACGCGGCGTCACTGCGCAGTCCGCCGACATAAGCCGCGACGATTGATTGATCATAATTGTTGGGTAAAGCTGCATGCACAGTGAGTTATCTTTTAGATTATAGTTAGCATTATTATGGCCTGTTTCACCGCTTCCTGATAAGGTGCCCGATCTGTCAAAATAAGTGGTGGATAGCCTTATCAGGAAGCGGTGAAACAGGCCCTTAAGGGCGTTCCGTCCGGAGATTCCGTAATTGACCGTATTTAAAACCTTATAAACTCATAATCTGGAAGCTACAAAGTTATAATAAAAATACAGCAATAATCTTCAGTATATCAACGTTCCTTTCGCCGTTTTAAATGTTCTATTTTTGTTTTTTATACTCATGATATCAGCTTCCAAAGTAATACCAATTTGTTAAAATTCGAGCATACATGTAGCATCTCCTTAGCATTTACAAATTACTTTTATTTGAAACTCACGCCAATAGATCGACAATATCCTAAACTACATATTTGCCGTTTAAAATTCTTTTTAGGACAATTTTGAACTAAGATAAGTAAAAATAATAGGCTTTTGGCGCGATCTCGGCAACGCGGCAAGTGTATGGCCAAGGTCGTACATACTGTCTTACCACAGTTTTTCGTGAGGAACTTCTAGCTAGATATTTTCCGAGGCGCATACCTGTAACAAAAAAAAATATAAGTTTAATCCACTATCCAAACTGCTATTATTATAATAAATCCCGGAGCCGATTTTGATAATATTTTGGCTAAGATAGTATTTGTTCCGGAAAAATGTACAGTTCTCGCACGATACGTGCGAGAACTGTACATTTTTTCTGCTCACTTTTCTTAGATATCAAGTATTTACGCTGCAACAAAGTTACCAACACACACAGGTATTTACGCTGCAACAAAGTTACCAACAGCAAGGGTCATCAGAAACCTATTTTCTGCTCACTTTTCTTAGATATCAAATTCACGAAATTGATAAACAGAAGCATTATGAAACTAAAGGCAATCTGAGAGGATTGCAGTCAAAATGAATCCGACTAGTTCCAATAAAAAGTACTCCGAGTTATAGTCAGTCGCTTCGTTACGGCGGGAATGGCCTATCTCCAGAACAATGTCGGGTGCTAAAATTTTATTCCTGCGCACGTGGCCCACTGCAAGGCCTGCATTATGCAGACTTACTTAACTAAAAAGAAAGATAAGTGCATATTTATACCTCTGCGTAGCTTGCAACGTTACCGTCAAAATGACCTCTACGGCTTTGACATAAGGATCACTCCCCCGGAGGTAACGCCGGATTGTACCCGCCAAAGTGTTCGATTACGATTTAATGTCGCGCCGGTTGGAAATTTAAAATCTAGACTTTTGCTGCGGCAAATTGGACTTTATGTATACGAGGTAGGAGATAGAATGGCTCGGGCGACCTCGGTGCTTTTATGGTCGTTGTCTAGGAGTAGTCACCAGAATGTGACAATCGTATCTTTTTATTTCCGCCATGTTTGTTTCAACTGTACATGCTGTCTCTACATTGTACGTTCGAAAACATTTTACCTCGCACTTTATTATGGTCCTTATTTCATTGGCTTTAGGTCTAATAAGAGGTACTATAAATCTGGACAATAATGAGTGGCAATCGAACTCAAAATGTCAACACGTTTTAAATACAACAAATTGAATTATTGTAAATAAAATTTTTATACATTTTGTAAAGTAGGTTAAAAACAAAAAAAGTGTGCCAACTCATAATATACTATATCATGCTATAAATAATAATGAATGAATCAACTTGCAACATCGGCAGGCAATTGTGACGTCACGGGGTTTTTCCTAGACATCATTAATTTCATAATCAATAATCATCATTCTTACTCAATGTGAGGAAAAATATGAGGAAAGACTCGCACTGCAGATTTTGTAAATTACTATGATCCAAACCACAAAACGAGTCAGAAACTTAATATTTAATGTCGAATTGAGGATATTTAAAGAAGTTCGTGTTCAAACTTCAAATCCTTAGGGCTTAGATTAGTCATTAGAAGAATTAGTGAATTTGAACACGATCTAAATGTCCTTAAAAACTTGCAAACATATTATTTTGCTCTAATTGATTTACTGCTAATTTAACGCGAATAAAATACTTACAAAACTTCTAATACCGCGAACGAAACTGAGTTTTTTTGTCTCTATTCGTGCCTCATAAGTCATACTACACAATGTGAACATGCCTTATACCTGTCTTACTAGTGATGGCGCCTCACTACTTTATATTGTTATTTGATTTTTATCGCCTGTGATTTTAAAGGCTCTATAAAATTTACACGATGTTTAAACATTACAAAGAAGGCTTAAGAACTACGAAACCGATCACTAAAATTATGAATCAATCAATTTGTTTTGTGGTGGGGTTTATGTCGATTTTATTGGTATTTTAATTGCAGTTTATTGGTAGTTTTACATTGTGAACAAGGTAGTCAACACTTTGTTTGGCTCCTAGACTACGCGTTATTAGGACAGTCAGAAAAATTATATCACTGGATGTTGTCCGATTTTAATTTTTACAGGGGGTACCGTACCGTTTCGGGACGAATGCTATCCTATTTCCTTTCGGTTCATCCGTAAGCATAATAGGCACACTTTCAAATTTATTATTGGAATGCAAAAGTAATATAATTAGATACATAAACCTCTGTTTTTATAGCCCAAGAGCCGAACAAAACCCACCACCCCAAAGAGCTAAAAGAAGCAGATATTCATAAATATCAGTTCCCAACTTCCAAGATGATAACTGCATACGAGTTGGAAGTTTTTGGGGACAATAAAGTGCGGGGATACGGCTCCAGGGGGCGCTCGGCACGGGCAGTCCGGGTAACGAACTTCCGGGGAACTTAGCATACTTGGCACTTGGACTATTAAGATTTGCTACATCTAGTTTCGTTAATGTCTATGGGCTTGTTATTTTTTATTCGAGAAATGCGCGTTCGAAAATCGAATTGTAATTATTTGCAAAACACGCCATGGATGTGTAAGAACTAGATGTACTACACTTTGACTTACGAGTTACGAGAGCTTAAGATTTGCGACATCTAGTTTCGATAATGTCAATGGACCTTTTTACTCTCGAATGTCTAAATACTTTATTTAGGCATTCATGACTCATGAGTATGAACTTTTGAAAATCGAATTGCAATCGAAGAACTTGCCATGGATGTGCAACGGCTAGACACTGCATCAGTGTCACGTCAGCGGATGACTGATGGCGGCCAGTTTTGGCAGCGCCGCGTCGCCCACTCGTTGCGTCACTTCGTCAGCAGAACGAGAATCATTTTTTCTCGGACGTTACAAAACTAGACTAATCTATGATTTAAATCAACGTCAAAAATAATTAAGATGATACTGTCATATCTATATTTATGTGGGCTCTCTCTCTGGCATTGATGAATAAGGTTTACGCTATTAACACCTGCCTATTATGCGACTTGCGAGGCGGTCTCTAGTGGGTGTTAAATCAGGTGCAATATAAATAAAAATTATGTGACACGAACGAAAACACGAAATATCGCGTAGAAAACATTACGATATATCACGTAAAATACGTGACAATGAAACGATGAAAGACATAAGAAAGAGAAAAAATTTAAGTTTAGATACGGTAAGCCGTTCAGTGATTTTTGCCTAACCCATGGTATTTTTACCACGATAATACACAATATATTTATTTAAGATTGGAAAGTATGCTAACACAATTATCAATAAATTCAAGTGCGGTAAAGTTAATAGAATAATAATTTTCATTCCCATAGATGTAAAAGCTTGAAGGGTCTGCCGCTGGGTGTGAACTGTGCAGTCACTGTGCAGTGCGCTGTGCCGCGCACGGCTTAATCCGTCGCAAAACAACCTGTCAATTTGCGGTGGGTGTCAATTATTTATGTCAAACATTAAAGCTGTCATAAAACATGTAAAATATTCGAGCCGAGTGCGTCGGCGGCCGCGACAAGACGCCGTTTTTAACGTTGACGATTTATTTTATAGTTTTAATCAAAGAGTAATGGCCGATAAAACGTGAGTAACGGATGCGGTGACAAATGTGTCTAGATTTAGATTTTACATCGAGGTTCGTCTTGACGCATTGACGTTGATGTATTAGAAATTAGAATAGAGTCACTGAGATGTCATATTTTTACAAGTTTTTGTAGACACATTATTTCACATTTGTCGGAAAACTGCCGACGCCATTTTTATGTAGTCAGTGTCACTCTCAAGACTAAGGGGCGATTTCATCAAAGAAATGGAACGCGTTCAATGTACACTGAACCGGTTCAAAACGTATAAACGCGATTATAACATCGAATTGCATTTCGCCAACATAAACTGAACGCGTTCACAGCAAATCCGAGTTTTATCTTCTGAACGCCCAAAGTCCGAAGTTTAACGTCATAAAACCCGTTCAAGCCCTGTCATGGCAGAACGAAAAACATAGACAAAAGAAATGTCAAAATAACAGTAGTTTTGACACATGTGTTTGGTTAGTTTATGTATCGTTTCTTACTAATTTGTAGTTAAATTAATGTAAAAAGGCTTTAAAATGATGAAAACATGTAAAATAATCGCGTGACGTCACGTAAACTTAGATTTAATAATCGAGATCAATAGAATTTTGTGAAATCCATTTGAAAGAGAACGAGATTTACGTCGCTGAATGGACGCGTTCAATGGGAACTAAGTTTTATAAAACGAAGTTTTATGTGTGATAGGTGAAATCCCACCTAAGTAGAATCTAACGATATCTCTGAATCTTATAAACCCTTCAGGTAGAGAGTAGGTAGAGCAAAATAACTTTTAAGATTCCTTCGTAATTTATGATAGTTAGACTATAATTAATAATAATTATAGCTAAGCCCTACTCGTCATATATTTCCAACATGCAGTTTGCACTCTGACACTTCGCAGACGCACATACATTAGGCGCGGCGCTCGTGTAAACACCACCTGTCACTCAACACACTTTATTTACATAAGGGCGGTGTCATAAGAAACACTATTACTTATGAAAATTACTGGATAGATTGAAAACTAGAAAACAGACACTGTAAGACTCAAATGAAAAGCCTAAAGTACGCGAATAACAAATATAATATTTCTATCGCATCTTCACACGCCAAAGGAGCGCGATTTGCAATTGCACGTATAGACTTATAGTATGATGTAAGAGAAAGTATAATAGGCCAATGTCATGTCAAATCCCATGGGATTTGACAATATGACATTGTATCTTTCAACTTTGACAGCGATATATTATTATCATTAAATTCAACTGCTACGAAAGGCTCTACTTCAGCTAAGTAAACTTACGGTAATCCGCATAATCGCCCGAAAAATCTCAAAATTTTATGGGCGCCTAGTACTTCTCAGTTGATGAACTGGATCGTAGTGAGGTGGACTAGCAGCTCGTAAATCAGGGTTCGAAGCCTGGCGACCTGCCAGTAGTAGACTTGAGGTGCCCTTCAGTACTGACTAGGTACTGAAGTTATAGACCTATATATTCAGAAGAGATTGTTGGTAAAATGTGAAAGTATGGCCCAAATATTATGTAGCGAGGTAAAATTTTCGTATTCAATGTCAAAATCCGTGTAAATTCGACTAACCTGGAATTTGAATAAATTGAAAGAAAGAATATGAGAGGCGCTTAGAAACATACAAATATTTAAGAATTAAAAAATTCGGTCTGACAGAAATTAAATGCCAGGTTTTCACCTGCGCGTAGAGAATAGAGTCGCTCGTAAGTCCTACGACAACATTACAGTGTTAAGAGAAAGGCAAAAACGATAATAATATTTCATCATAATACGTTCAGTAATTTTTGCGTGGTAAGTGTAATTAACAGTAGGATAAAACAAAATATATCTTGTAAGCACATCTTAACTCACTAAACTAACTGTTGCGCTAACCGACATGACTGATTGGCAGTACTCACAAGATCTAGATGTTAAACAGACCTCAACAATCGCGTAAACATTCAATAGCTAAGAACACCCTTCACGTAAGCTACGCCATTGCATGATGTATCGGAATCCTGCCGTACGCTTCTTACGCGCTGACGGATTTTTGCTGCACAAAGCAGCAAGATGTTGACGTTCCGTACTGCCCGATTTCGATGAAGTCAATGCTGCCAAACAATAAAGAGGCCACTGATTATTACGGGCGAAAGTCGAAAAATTTAAACGCCAATACCTGTGATACTAGGTTAACATGCCACAGAAAAAATCGGACAGAATAGAAACACTGACAAACGTTAAGGGAAACTATAGATAGAAACTCTTTCTTCGGTGGTCATGCAAAGCTTTTACTACATTCTCCAAATCGTATAGACATAAAATAGATTGATATAAAAATAACCTGCATAGAACACGACATAAAACAATAGTAAATTCAGTCGCGTCGTAATTCAGCGCGCGCTCCTGATGGGATGTCCCAATTTATACCAGTCTTCGTGGGACTTTACGACCCATTCTTAAACTATTAACGACTCATGTAAATCTTGTAAACACTCTCAGAAAGCTTTCTTTTCTGAGGAGAATTTATATCGGAAAATAAAAAGAGTGAAGTCTTAATCGAGTCGATATTAACTTCCGAAGTCCCAACTTTTACGGGGCACACCAATTTTAATAAGTTTATTCATAAACAGGGTAAAAAAATTGCGATCATACTTTAGAGTGTGTAATTGTTAGTGTCCGACCGAATGTCTATTTTTGACCGAAGCCGAAGCCGATTAATCGGCAATCGCTACAACCTTCGACGAAGCCTTCGGCCTAAAACCCTCATATAATTGCCTTTATTTGCTTGGTTGCGTATTCGTCAATAATGTTGTCAAATACAACAAATAGCCAATAGCATATACAAATAGCCATGTGAAGTGCCTCCATAACAGTGACTCCCAGCGGCCTCTGCATACACGACTCACTCAGTCTTTCGTAACAGTTTACAGTTCGTTCAATTGCGACGGTTGCTCGGACCGGACCTTCGGCAAAGCTTCGGCTTCGGCCGGGTTTTAGGCCGAAGCCGAAGGCTTCGCCGAAGGTGGTTTTTTTGGCCGAAGGCGGCCGAAGCCGAAGCCGAAGCTTCGGTCGGACACTAGTAATTGTGTATCCCTTTTATAAGACTTACTAGCGCCCCGCCCCGGCTTCGCACGGGTATAATAAAGATACTGCAGCCTAAGTCACTCACTGAAAAAATTAATAAAATCGATTTAGTAGTTTTGCTTTGTAAAAAGAGCAGCGCTGCAAGTTAGATTTTACTTCGTCTCTATTTTGCTTACATAAGTTACTTACTATAATAAAATGAAAGAATAGGCGTATATAAAAAAAACCATCTACAAAGATGCCCACATTTGTGAAAACCTTCAGGGAATTGTCTTTTTGATGTTTCGTCCAAGTTTTCCATTACAACTTGGAAAATTGTATTGCCTTTGTTTGACCGAAAGCAGATTTGGATTGAGCGAATGCAAATTCCCATAACTGTTGTGATAGTACAGACTCTAACAGCCCTTTGACTGACATTCATAGACTTGAATCTACGACGAAAATCTATCGTAAGTGAAATACACTAGATTTTTTTTTATTTCATTGATGTTTAAACATACTGCTAATAGTCAGAGAGCCTCAGAACAAAATTTTATTTGATTACTTACTCGCACCTACTCGCACTAATCGTACTATCAAGCTAATTTTTTGTCAAAACTTCATTTTGATAAGACAAACAATTTTTTTATTTGCGAAAAATCTTGAAAATGTTAGTTAGCTTACAGAGATAGAAAGGATTTCATACTTTGATTTATGAATTGTTCTATTTGTAGGACAATGTTACTCTTCATTTATATAACTACATATTAATCTACCAATATACAAAAAATCTGCTGGTTAGGGTTCCGTTTTAGGGTACCTACCGTAGTCAACCGAATTTTGTTGAATACAGAACTCTGAAACGGAACCATTTTTATTGGTCTAAAATCCATACTAATATTATAAATGCGAAAGTGTGTCTGTCTGTCTGTCTCTCTTCACGCTCAAACCGCTGAACCAATTTTGCTGAAATTAGGCATGGAGATACTTGGAGTCCCGAGAAAGGACATAGGATAGTTTTTGTCCCGGAAAAATGTACGGTTCCCGCGCAATAAACGAATTTAATGGGCATCATCTATTATAACCAATAAAAAGTAAATTGACTGATTCAATATGCTTTTAAGCCATGCCTACTGAGCCTCATCATAGCTGGTTAAATAGCTTAATAGACATACCTCCAGCGTTGCCACCTTATTAATACCTTTTTAATGACCTTATAATAGCCTATCGACCAATAAATCGGTAGAAATTAGCATACGAACTAAATGTACAGAAAGTTTATCTTTAGTTTTACGATCCACGAAAATATCGCATTCTTCACTAAGAGCACCGCTCGTAAACGCGATAAGGTGACAAACAGACCGACAGACGTAAAACACGTCTATATAAATACACATAAATATTCCTATTTATAGATAAGTGATGCTACCGATGGACATTAAAGAGGGTAGTTTTATTTCACCATCCGACGTTTTTATTATTTTAATTAAGTATAAGAAATTTTATCTTCCGGCTTAAAACTATTTTTTTTTATTTAATAAGGGGGCAAACGAGCAAACGGGTCACCTGATGGTAAGCAACTACCGTCGCCCATGGACACTCGCAACATCAGAAGAGCTGCAGGTGCGTTGCCGGCCTTTTAAAAGGGAATACGCTCTTTTCTTGAAGGTTTGCAGATCTTGAAGGTTATTTAACCATTAACCAAAAAGTGAATGCTATCTGTAAAAGACTCCCGGAAAACCGTACATTTTCTCGCGATGAATGTAGCTCATGTTCTTATCAATTATCTAGACACGCGGTAGCGTGTCAAGCCAAGTTCCAGCATAACAGAATGGCGAGCAGCACCGTAAGTAATATTACACGAACCATTTGCAGGTACTTTTGACCCTCTCATAATTCAGAAACTATTTCACATAAACGTTTCAAATTTGGCTCATATAATGAGACTTGCGAGATAACCACATATTCTAAATTTCATAAGCACGGATCAAACGGTTATTAAGATATTAACGTCCGAAAATCTGCATTTTTATCACTGACTGACTGACTGACCTATAGATCAAAATTCTAACCCACTTCCAGATGACCTAGAAGGCTGAAATTTGAAATCCAGCTCGGTAATTGTGTGAAAACGTAGGGAAAAATCAGAAAACAAAAAAAATCGGTCAAGTGCGAGTCGGACAGAGCGAAACTAGGCAAAAATTGTGTTTTTGTATGGAGACCCCCCTTAAATATTTCATTTATTTTACTTTTATTATAAATTATGAAAATAAAAATATAATTAAAGATTTTGTGAAATTTTCAAGTATCTACCGGCTGCCATTATTGATTTTGAGCAAAAAAGGCCAAAAAATCACATTTATTGTATGGGAGCACCCCGTAAATATTTATTTGTGAAGTGAAAAAACTTTAGGAAATGAATAGAAGGTGACTTTAAGAAGTAGGTATGTCTGTCTGTCTGTTACCTCTTCACGCCCAAATTGCTTGTACCGATTGTTCTTGGTATGGAGATATAGTTTGAGTCCCGGGAATAGACATAGAATTATTTCAATACGTCTGTCCGTCTGTCTGTCCGTCTGTCCGTCCGTCCGTCCGTCCGTCTGTCTGTTTGTTAGACATCTATAATAATAGCTACTTTACTTCCGCACAATAAGGTGTACCCTATATAAGTTAATGGTTGGAAATACACTTGTGTTATACCGTATTATTCCAATGCCTCCTGATGGTAGCTGCTTTTTCCATTCGCTTGAATTTTCTTTCTTTTATTCGTCTAGTACTCAACAAGGCTTAGGGGCTATTTCCCCACTTCCTGATTAGTTTCAGACAGGCTATCCACAACTAATCTGGCAGATAAAGGTTTTCTCAGTTAAGTTTCAGATAGGCTATCTACAATTTATCTGATAGATGAAGTATCTGCCAGATAAGTTGCGGATAGCATATCCGATACTCGTGGGGAAGTGGTGAAACAACACCTTAAGGTTGCGATTGAATATCGTCGAATATTATGTAAGTATGTTTGAACTAGGAAGATTAAGATGTCTACTGTCTACCCTTGCTCGGAAAGTTTTCTTTACAAAAAGTAATGATATCCCACCAAAAACATAAAATATGTAAAAGTGGAAAGCCAAGTTCTATACAAACATTATTTTTGTCTATGGACTTCGCCGTAAAAAGGATGGAGATCTAAATGAGCGCCAAGTTTCATGGAAAATCGAAATATGTATGTATAGGAACCAAATAATATTATGAACAAATAATAGTCTATTTCTTTGCTTTATTGAATATCTATAACAATTAATGTTATTTAAATATTTTGAGATTTTAAACTAGATTAGATTCTGCTTGGCTAGTTTTCATCAGGATTAAAATGTTCAATAACTTTATGAAATGACTGATGTAATGAAAACTGGCCAAGTTAGATCTAATCTAGTTTAAGATCTCAAATTATTTAAATAACATTAATTGTCATAGATATTCAATAAAGCAAAGAAATAGACTATTATTTATTCATAATATTATTTGGTTCCTATACATACATATTTCGATTTTCCATGAAACTTGGCGCTCATTTAGATCTCTGTCCTTTTTACGGCGAAGTCCATAGACAAGAATAATGTTTGTATAGAACTTGGCTTTCCATTTTTACATATTTTATGTTTTTGGTGGGATTGTCATCACTCATCTGTCTATCTTGTGTGAACTGTGAAATATGTACACTCGGGGAAGTTAATTCCTATGCATTTGAGAGACCAACGTCATTTGGTCGATTATGTCAATTCAATATTAATTGTGATCTGTCGGCTGAGTTTGACGTAATGCGACCAAACTGCGTAGATCCCCCATTTGCATAGGAATCAACTTCCCCGAGTGTACAAAAGCATTCCAATAGTTTCAGAACCTTTTGGATGCAAACTATGTACTATTTCCTCATTTTATTATTATTTTTAACAAAAAATTAAAACCGACTTCCAAGGTAAAAGCAATAGTAATATGAACTAAAAAGTATTAAATAACTCTTGAAACTCTTTAATAGTGCCTTTTTCAGGTCTAAATCTCAACTATTTCTGTACATACCACAGTCTTCATTATTTTGAAGTCGGTACCAGCTAATTTATTCGTGAGTTCAGTAATGTAAGAACTTAGAATATCTGAAACTTTTGAGACTGGTACCGACTTCAAAGTAATGAAGACTGTAGTATGTACAGAAATAGTTGAGATTTAGACGAATTCTGAAAAAGGCACTATTAAAGAGTTTCAAGAGTTATTTAATACTTTTTAGTTCATATTACTATTGTTTTTACCTTGGAAGTCGGTTTAAATTTTTTGTTAAAAATAATAATTTCACTCTTTTTAGTCATCTACAAAATAAGGCAAAGATGCGTAAATAACTAATACGAATGTTATCTATTCATATTATGTTACTGTAAGCGAAATTGTGGTAAATGCTTGCAGTTATCTTGGCGATGCTGCAATTTACAAACTTTTATCTTTAAAGGTTCAGGAGTTCTATTCAGTGCCTTTGGACCAAGAGACACCTTCGTATGAAATTTCTCTTATTCGTAACATATTATGTTTAACTTACTAGAAACAACATTTTAACCACTATGAGTGTTTTGATAAATTTCAAGGATTTCCCTCGATTGCTCATAGATCCCATCATCAGCTCACCACTTTCGTAATTGTTATACAAAATTAAGATTATATCCTATACAACAACACGAGAATTTTGAAAATCGGTCCACAAACAGCGAAATCATCATCAAAAACATCTACTTCGATGCAAAATATCGCGAAAAGTATCAATAATTGGGTCATAGTGTGATGAGTTGATGACCCATGGTATAATTATGGTCGTGATGATGATGATCAATCAAATTGATGTATTGGCTTATGCTTTCAGTTGTTTAAACAACGCCGAAATTCCCGAACCTGTACCTATAAGCATTCAAAAGGACTGTTCGGTATATTCGGATCCAGGGTACGAATTCTTACTTTTTGGTAGCATTTACCTCGTATGCTTCAGAAAAAATTAAAATCACTATATGTTTCTATACAAATTTCAAGGAGTCCCCTCGATTAATCATGGATCCCATCATCAAATCACCACTTTTATAAATATGGTACCAAATTCAAATGCAACACAAAAAGAATTTTGAAAATCGGACCACAAACGGCTGAGTAATTGTTGAACATACATAAAAAAAAATAAAAAATACATACAGCCGAACGTATTACCTCCTCCTTTTTGGAAGTCGGTCAAAAATCCATATTATCCATACTAATATTATAAATGCGAAAATGTGTCTTTCTGTCTGTCTGTCTGTCTGACTGTTACCTCTTCAAGCCCAAACCACTGAACCGATTTTGCTGAAATTTGCCATGGAGATACTTTGAGTCCCGGGAAAGGACATAGGATACTTTTTGTTTGGAAAAAATGTACGGTCCCCGCGCGATAAACGAGTTTTGGAGCAACGGAGTTGCGGGCGTCATATAGTAGTAGCTATATTTATAGAATAAAGTTGCAAAGTAATCTCGTGAACAATATTTATCCGTGTTTTATCCTGCTGAGGTAGTGGACGCAACGCGAGGAGACGGGGGACCGCACACGGCGACATGAAAAGTCAATTAGCGCGGTAATTGCGCCCGCGCATGCCCACTGTCCACGCGTGGGCGCGGAGTTTTTGCGCTCATCATCATCAGTTCATCCTTAGATATGTGATATTATGTCCTTTATAAATGTTATTAGATTTCACCCGCAATTCAAGAACCGAAAAAATATTTTTACGATTCGCGCGGAAACAGTAGCATTTTTCGGGACAACGTCCCGAGAAAGAACATAGGCAAGTCCATAGAGGTACCAGATAATATATGGATTAACACTAACAGGCACACTTTAAAATTTCTGGTAAGTACAGGTACTTACCAGAAATTACACTTTACAGGTAAAGCTCATGATTTCAGTGATATTATTTGATAGCTTTTCGCAACACCGCAAGAAATACTTACTTGAAACTGTGTATTGGGCGTTTCGATTTCACACTTTTAATTGCTACTGTAACACTAATTACTTTATTAGCACAGATTACAATGCATATTAAGATTGCTAATAAACATTGATATTAATTATGACACAGCAGCGACACTAGGGTGCGCCAGAGTTCCGCGCAGCCGGGACAGTCCTGCACCGAACTTCCCGGCTAAAGAAGACGTATATCTGCCACCGCAAGCCATTGTCCATTGTTTTTGCCGATGTTATTTATGACGGACGACGCTAGCTCCGTCCCGCTCACACCCCCCACCCCCCTCCTCTGTCGCTAATAAATTACGCTCCAGAAGATTATTTATTAGATTATTCATAGCGATGTATTCCCGTGCCGTATTGGTTTGAAGGACATTTAGTGGGTTCGGTTTTTGGACTTTTTTGTGATTGATTTGTGGCGTCGGGTCGGACAATGGGACGTCGGGTGGCGTGTGCACTTTGATTCATGGCCGCGTGTTTACAAACTACGGGGAAAGATAAACAGCCATAAACTACTTCACCAGATTTATTACAACTTTATAAATCACTTATTGTGTCCGGACTCCGGACTGCAGATAGATTCGTGATACCACTGTTGTTTGTTCTAAGAAGATAAAATAGTTCTTAAATATTATCTAAGATCAAAACCACATTTACATAATGAATCAAATTTTGAATGGGCATCAAAGTTTACTGCAAGGATTGTAAAGACGCGAGCATTTAAAGTAAATACCGATCACCACCCGGCACAGTTGTCCACATCAATAAGCCACTTTCAGCATTTAACGTTATCTCAGCGATAACGCACCGCGTCTAACACAAGTCAGGTTCATCGCAATTAAGACGCTCTCAGATGTCACCGAAATAAAGATATCTATTTAATTATTATGCGCCCATTAATTAACCTACACGAAAGTTTTAATTAAAAAAGGAGGTCCGCGTAAGAAGGCGACAGACGCGCCGACGAGCCGTCCCCCGCGTCTCGACCGCCATAAATAATTGGGACAAAACCGTCCCCCCTCCCCCCGCCGGATAAGTGTCCAAAATTTTCACAATCCGGCAATAAAAAGATAATTTATTAGAATAGCTGGTATTGTTTTCGTTATTTATGCGTATGGAGTAACGTAATCTAGCCGGTGGGCCCTAAATAAATAATTTCACTTTAATGTCGCTCCTTGCCTAATCTCCCGAGCGGTCCGCGCTCCGCCGCCGTAATGGCCACCCGAGGTATTTTAGGTGTAAATAAATATGATTTGTTGTGGCTCTCGGACGGAATTTAATTTCGCGAGACGAGGCGCGCGCAAATCTCTGAATATTTGTAATGAGGCAGCGCGGACCGTGGTGCGATAATGCGCCCTTTTAGCGGCCACCTGCCCTCCGAGAGATGTGGACTCCGGACTACGGAGGACGCTAGTCCCTTTTGAAATTAAATTGTCTCCTGTGTCCTTATCGACTGTATTAGGACACTCGCCGTGGAGGGTGTAATGCTTTCTTTTAAATTTTTTCAGCGTTTTGAATTTATATTGACTTGGGCTATCAAACAATTGCCTAAATGGAGTTATAGTCCTTGTCCCTTAGTCTTTAGTGTTATTCCTAGTTTAATTCTGACTGTTATAATAATAAAAAATATTTAATGATGAAAGTTTCTATAGGGTATAGACAGACACCAGCGTTTGCTGAAAAAGTTTCAGCTTTAAATCGTGCACTTCAATCTTCATATCTAAAAAGTTATCCAATTTTTTCTACTTAGCAAAACAAAAACTAGCGTCCGGCCCGAGCACGAAATATTTTAGCTTTTAAAATATTATACTAAACATAAAATGTAGCTCGTTTAAAGCCAAAATTAAAAAGAACGCAACATCACATGCAGATGCATTCCTACGACGTCTGAACTTCAGTGGCCATTTCTGAAAATTAGTGGACGCGGGTGGGTCGAGGGGGCCACGGGGGGGTCGGGGCGGTGGGTCGGACCCCCCCGCGCGGCGCATGATTTACGCCGGTGCCGTATTATGTTTTAAGTTTAATAAACACGGCGTTTGTCACGCGGCAGACGTCCCGTCGCCGCCGATGTACTTGCGCATACTTGCTGATGATTTGTGACGGTGGGTGATTACTCTAGCCCGGACAGACACTTCATCATCAGGACAACTTGACAGAACTCGGCAGAACAGCCGGAGAAATCGAGATTGTCATATTGGGCTTTCGTCACGAACTGAAATAAAAAATATCAACAGCCAAACATAGAACTTTCTCCTTTTTAGAAGTTGGTTAAAAAAAAATTGTCACTTTTTTTGGAAATCATAATAGTCATGTTTGTTTATGGTATGTTCTGCAACGCATTGATTCCACAACCTTTTATTTGCGTCGAAAACTTATTGAGACAAAGAATAACTTATAACGACGTTTTTATTATTTAACCCCCTAAATATCTCGAGGGAATGTGACCCACATTTCACTGTAGTAGAGTCCAAAATCGTCCGGCCAAACATCCACATACCTGGTACCCATTACAGGGTTTGCGGGCGCGCAAACGGTCTGTACTTCCGTCCACCGTATAGTTTCCCCCTTTTCCAGCTTTTAATTATAATACTTTATGACCCAATAAATCACCGCCCCACCGCCGTGCCCCCTTTGAAGGATATCAGTTCAATTCTCGACTCGTTAATGTGAAGATATTATATTCCAGAATTGAGGGAGAATGTTCACAGCAAAGCTCTCGTGGTTTCTGTACACATTGTCTAGATATGTCTTTAGTCTTTACTCTTTGTATTAAATCCACTATTATCTGAAAGTCTTAAAATAATATCTCCAAGAAAAACTAAGTGCAGCTGGTACATTCGACCCGTTCGGGACTTTTGAAAACACTTGACCCCAACAGAATTTAGCATAATATAGTAAAAATTTTAACATTGACATCAGATGAGCCGCTCGTTAGTCAACTCCGTCATAAATCCGCTACACTTAACTAGTTTTTTAACTGAAGTTTAATCGCTAAAGTTAAAATGAACTTTTAATATACCAGGGCAGCATGTCGTGGAAGGAGTTTGACGCGCCGTCACTGGAGAACGTCAGGCGGGGCATGATTTAGAGCCGCGCCTCAAAAGTCACGTACTATGAAATGCGCAATATTTTACGCTGCCCATATACAAAATAAATATTTTAACTTTTAAGACGGTTACGAGTAAGTAATGGCCGTATCTGTGGCATAAAATATGAAATACCATAGTCGAGACTCTAGGTCTTAGAAAGTCACAAGTCCATTGTTCGTGACAGGATGGTCCCCTGAGGCTTTATCATAGGTTTTATAACCTAGTTAATATGCCAAAAATCTAATCGCAAAATTTTAAGCGTCTGTATCTTAAAACCCAACCAATCTGAACTCCGCAGATGTGGAATCCAATGCAAAATATTCAAAAGTACGGTCGTCCAGGTCCGCAATCGATACTCCGGCAGACGAAGCCGACCGCAGAGCACATTACCGTATTTTTGAAGCGCAACTCTGCTCATAAACATCACACAAAATGAGCACTAATTTCCCCACCGCCTTGCCGCACAAAGAGCCCCCCTTTACATAAATTTGTCATATTTGCACGCACCCCCCAGCACCTCCCGAGCCGTGCCAGCTCCGGGAGAAGGGTTGCACTGAGTTACCGACGCCCGAGGATTTGTACCACGTCTTATGGGTTCAAAAGTTCACCGGAATTCACTCCGACGTCAACCTGTCAAATAATTCGTTCACGGTTCCTCGTTCCCTGGAGAATAACTTTCAGCATCATTCGCCATATTTATATTGCTGACGTTTCTATTGGCTGTTTAAAAATTTATTGGTGCAACCCTTTTGTAGTGCATTGTTTTTTCTAGCGCCCATTCATCGGCTAGGCAGTCGGGTGCAAATAAAAGAACTTTTAAACATAACTCGGGCGATAAAACCTTCAATTCTTATCGCTGCATCTGCGCTCATACTTGTTGTGTGACGCGAAAAACTCTAGATAAAATAAGGCTCCTCACAGACTTGCGTTTATATGCACCTAAAAAAATTAACATCATAGTTTGGGCACATTTTATGTTGCATTTATTTATTTTTAAATTTGTAACAGTTTTGGAAACTTCTCAGACGTAAGTACTACTTTGGGATTGGGAGTATGTTGAATGAATGTTGACATATTTAAATTGACAAGATGGCTGATTTATTTTTAACTTTCAACGAGTTTACTAATTTTAATTAGAAGAAATTGCGCCAATTTAATACTTATGTAACATAGCGACCCGCCCCGGCTTCGCACGGGTATAAAATATATTATAGCATATGTAACTCACTGAATAAATGATTAAAATCGATTTAGTAGTTTTTAATCTATACTATATATTATAAAGAGATAAACTTTGCTTGTTTGTTTGTTTATTCATAGATCTACTATGTACTAAGCTTCTACTCACAGATACTGTATACTACTCATAGATCTAAAGTCTAAAGTCCCCTCCCGCGAGCGCACCCCGCTTGGTAGCGCTCACTTCGAAACGGGCGTAAATCGCAATACATATTTTAATTTCGCCATCTATACTTATTATAAAACAAAGTCGCTTTTTTTCCCTCATGTCCCTTTGTTCCCTTTAAGGGGCCGAGTACCCCTTGAAATTCTCATACATACGTAATACCAAAATCATTTTCTCATACGAAAATATTTAACATGTTTGAGTTATTTTTCAGATTAAAATAGTAATTATCTAGGTTCCTACACAAAAATTTTCTTCAAAATATTTAAACATTAAAAAATTTTTTTTGTTTAAAATTGTTTTTTGGTAAATTTACTCCTAAATATTTAAACACTAAAAAATAGAGTAAAATACTAAAAAATATATAAATAAATAGTAAATTTACTACAAAATATTTAAACTCTAAAAAATATTTCTTAGTATTTAAATATTTTGTAGTAAATTTAATATTTTTTTATATATTTTTTAGTGTTCTACTCTATTTTTTAGTGTTTAAATATTTAGTAGTAAATTTACTAAAAAAAAATTTTAAACAAAAAAAATTTTTTAGTGTATAAATATTTTGAAGAAAATTTTTGTGCAGGAACCTAGGTAATTACTATTTTAAACTGAAAAACAACTCAAACATGTTAAATATTTTCGTATGAGAAAGTGATTTTGGTATTACGTATGTATGAGAAATTCCAAGAGTACCCGGCCTCTTAATCTTTAAAACTACGCAACGGATTTTGATGATTCTTTCAGTGTTAGATAGCCCATTCATGGAGGAAGGTTATAGGCTATATTTTATCACGCTAAGACTAATAGGAGCGAAGAAATAGAGGAAAATATGGAAAAAACGGGGAAAATTATTTGAAAGGGCTAATTTGAATGCGCTAATCTCAGGAACTACTGGTCCGATTTGAATAATTCTTTCAGTGTTAAATAGCCCATTTATTGAGGAAGGCTATAGGCATATTTTTTTCAGTGGCTAAATATTTTATACCCGTGCGACGCCGGGGCGGGTCGCTAGTAAATTCTAAACCAAACGCCCAATTTTAATCATTCAAAGACCAAATATTATCTACATAAACTGTACTTAGTGATGAAATAATTTATTTTGATAAGGATTAATAGCATGAGTAAAATAAATGTGTTTAAAATTTAAATGTAGTCCAAAAAAAATCAAGATTTTTAAACAAAAAAATGGTTGTTGACTGTTGTACTTCACTCGACATAGATAGGTATAGTATGTTGCGGACTTTTTGTAGATATTTAAAAGATCTACATTTACTTGGAACACTTTATGGTTCTATCTTTTATAGTTTAGGCAGCGTACGCAAAATAAGTAAATTTTCTGGTTGTTTCCGAAAAACGGAATTATCTTATGGAACCCTATATTTTCCAGAATAAAATGTAGCCTATGTTACTCGTAAATAATGTAGCTTTCGAATGGTGAAAGAATTTTTAAAATCAGTCCAGTAGTTTTTGAGCCTATTCATTACAATTAAACAAACAAACGAACAAAATTTACCTCTTTATAATATATAATATAGTATAGATACAAATTGCTTACAAGAGCATGTCAGAAAACAACATACCATTTCCCGGTCGCACCTCAGAACAGCGCCTAACATCAGGCAGCCTCGCCTGGATTTATGTGTTTACTGTATAAATCAAGCGCCGTCAGACGCCACCGGCTCTTTTTTCTGCTCTCCTGGTATATATCATGGCTCGTCTTCCGCGAGGATTTCTCATCCAGCTAAACCTACACGTGTATGCTTAATTCCCTCTTTTCATTCACACCCCTCTTTTCCTACCATAAATATCTACGAGCCACCAGAAAATGTCGAGAAATGTGAAAATAACTGCATAGACGGAAGCCCACTTTTCTCTAAATTATGCGTCCATTTCACGGAAACTATAACGCAAAGTAAATTAAATTCATCAGAATATTCCAAGTTCTATGATGCCTAAGGAATACTTTTCACGTCCTCAAATTCCGTCAAAATCACCAGAAAATATTCAGCACCCTTCAGCCATTCGAACATACATCAATGTGATCTCCGCATTTTTCAGGTAAAAATAGGCGTGTTTTTTTAAGAGGAATGCATTACGCAATATATTCTGTTTGTGAGACGTCCCGGAGTCGGCATCAATCATCGTCCCCTTAACGAGTGGTCCAGCTGCTGCGCCGGGATTGATACACCTATAAACTATATTTATAGTGCGACACTTCAGGAATAGTCACGCGAGATCCGCCTGCTTTGTCACTGGAATTTCATCTTTTCTGTACATGCTATGGCATACCTGCATGCGATCTCATTTGTTGCCTATTGAAAGGGATTAAGAAATGCTGCTAAAATTGAAAATCTTATAGTTTCAGGTAATCACAGAATTTAAAGAAATGATTACGTCAAATTGCCCCGTCGTCGATCAGAACAGCTTCTTTTTCACAAATAAAAAATACTAGAATGACAACATGATATATTTTCATTTTAGCGAAAACTGTCGCAAGTAGGCATTACCACTTCATATTACACCGGAAACTCCAAAGCCCACGTCAATTACACTCCAAACGTTCCAAGTCCGAGTTAGATATATATCAATTAGATGCACCAGCGCAAAGTCTTGCTCGCCACAGTCCGCCTGCACTCCTTGACAATCGATTGACGGGTGTCCCCCCAGGGGTGGGCTCGCCCTCTCCCCCCCGCACTGACCCACATCGCGGCCATATTTATAATAATTGAACCGCGCCGGATCGGAATCGGATGTGTTTTAATCTCGAGAGTCCGACGATCGCTCTCGGGATGGAGACGGTAGCCGATAAATTAATTGAGTAAAGTGTCAAAAATAATATTCTTTTTGAGGAAAAAAGTGAAAATTTAAATTTAACTTTACGTGGGGAAGACATTTCAACCAATTATTACACTCTTTATTGAGAAGACGGATTAACAGCTTTATCAAAAAGATAATTTACAAAGATCAAAGATTTTTCCTCCAATGCCAAGGCCGAAGCAAAAAATCGGCAGGTGGCATTTAGCTCTATTATTTCCGATGCCCTCTCTTCGTTCTGTTCATCTCGCTCGACAAAGCAACAATTAGTATTCCCCGTCTGTCCGTTATTTACGACGGTTCCGTCAATATTTTTATAGACTTCATAATTTAGAGGTGTCACATAATTCACTCGTCAGGAGCGCGGGGGGTCGCGAGATAAACATATTCGCGGCCCCGGCTACAGCTCGCTCTAAGCGGTTCACTAACTTTTGAGGACATACAGACGCAACGTTATCGACTGAGGTGAGTCTTTCACCCTTTGTCTACTCGCACAATACGATCAATCAGGTATAGATCTAAAATTAATGATCCATGAACCGATAAAGTGTTGGCACCGACGACTCTAAATCACGTCCAAAATATATCGTCGACGTAAAATATAGAAACAAAACAATTACACAGAACATTTAACCGGAATACGTGACGGTGAAAAATCAGTAACAAATCAAAGTGCAGATGTTCTTGACGGATCCGGTGGCGAGACGGACCGAGCGTCCCCTTTGACTCCCGTCTTAAATTATGTCCGGGACGTGATAACGAACGGGGGGCGAGCGGGGGCGATCGGGGGGCACCAACCACGACACACTGCCACCGAGACACACACTTTGATTGAATATAAATTGAAATTGTATTAATCTCAAATCGATGTTTGTTTTATGTCCCGCGGCTCCGGCTCCGGGGTTCTTTGTTGACGTAATTGAATCGCTCCTGCGTTTAGAATTTTAAGTCCGCAAGAACACCGTCCGTTTGCAGATTAAAAAAAGTTATTTAACCTAAATGTTTATTGCTAGTAGCAAGTCCAAGGGGACGAATAAAAAGAGTTGACAAAATTCACGGACAAAAATTCTGCCGCAAACTAGTGACCTCGGTTTGCGCAAAAATTTCGCAAATAGCGAGGAGCATTGTCCGTCCGTCCGTCCCGTGACGTCAGATAACGTCAAAGGGTTGGCTCCGGGAAAAAACACAAAAACACCCTCGCCCTTATCGCCGGCCCTAATGCGGAGATAACAATTGAATTTAATGGAAATTTCTGGGAGGGGCCAATTAAAAAGAAATGTCTTTGATAAGTGAATAGCTATTTGCACCTTGAGTATTCATACCCGGTAGATCGGTGATCAGATTGAAGAAGAAGCGTCATTGTTCATTTTCTGATGATTTCTAAACAGTCCAATAAATATTCAAAATATTTTTTTCTCGGTCGTTTCTGAGTCCTAACACTCCTAACCATTCAAATCACCCATAACAGAAAAAGGTGAAAACTGACCCTCAACAACTTTAAATACTTACAAACTGAAATTACATAAGTGGCCAACCCTTCTCGTCAAAGTTTCATAACTTTCGGATTTTTCGTCACTCTTTTGGGACACAGAATGGCGAATAGGAACACCACTTATCGCGGACTCGATAAATCCTTTATGTTGCCCACCGCTTCCATATACATAACTTTTTTGATAAGTAAAATCTCATTTCGTTTCAAATTGTTTACCCCCGGGGGAGCTTCTCTTTCGGGTTGTGACGAGGGGCAAGATTTGGATACAGGTTTTTCGGGACCTACATTCGTTTCTAATTAGAATTTCAGTGATGCTATCATAATATTTAGAATCCGATTAGATGCAATAGATTCTTATTGCAATGGAAAAAGTAAAGGTATTTACTCGTAGATGCATAACTAGGCACTACAGGCTGTCACTGTCAGACGAAATTTGGTATGGACAAGATCTTGGTAGAGATTTACAATACCTAAGCATGTCTAGCACGCGTCTATAAACTAAATGCTGAAACTACCTGCAGCAATCTACAACTCCACCCCACGTAACATGAAGAACCAGCCATATAATTAATTGAATCTATACAAACGTAGTTTAAAGTCGAAGGTGGTTGTAAGGCATTGATCAGGCGGCCCCCAGGCAGTGGGGGCTCGGACACTCACGGATTGACGGGGGACGAAGTGACGGGGGACGGATCGTGTTTAAGGCGAGCGATGGACGATAATTGGACGTCGACGTGTTTAGCATGATTGTATGTCCAATGTACGTCATCTCCGTTTCAGACATTACCGTAAGTGGAGTTTATTACACGTGACAGTGATGTAATACTGGTTTCTGTAGATTTTTGTGAAAATACGAAAGGAAGACTGAAGTCATTTTATGTAAAATTGAAGCTGTTTGAAGCTTGCTGAAGTTTATCTCTCAGTATATTTATAAATGTGCGGTTTTTAGTTACATGCCATTTTTACTTGAATTAACACAGCCTGTCGCCTGGGCATCTAATTCTACAAGTAATGAAGACTGCAAGATGAGGTTACCAACAGTCAGAACCGTAAGACAAGGAACAGACACTTTAGAAATTCTCCGTCGATATGAAATTAGATATCCCGTCTCTCAATTCTGCCTATAGCCATCAACATGAGTTGTCCGAACTCCGGGCAGAGTGCACTGTGCAGCACACGGTATATAATTCCCCGCTGGTCACAAATTAGACGACCACTCGTTCCTGGCCGTCTACGTCCGTCCAGTAGTGACCAAGCGTTACAAACTTGGTGGACAGGTCTTCGATTAATTTATTTGGAATTTGTTTATTATGCATTCGATCACGGCAAGGCATACATTCAAATGAATATAATATTATTTTAAATAGCAAATTAAAAGAAGTTGCACTTATATTAGTTGAAATTTTCAAATTTCAAAATACACACACTGGCAAAATTAGCGGAACATAGGTAAAAAGGGCCACAACTTGAACTCAAGTGGGTCGGGCTGTCTGAAATCCTTTTGATAGTTTCTAAGCTCATTTAAGAAATAAAATGTTGAACAAAACTGGCAAGTTGACAGGTTTTTAGAGCAATTATGCCCTAATAAGTGTTTTTCGATTATTGACGTTGTAAGTGTTCCTGATAAGGATGGCGTTTTAGCGGGGTGCAAGGTATGCTCAGCTCATTTGATTGTTTGGTTTTTGGAAAAACACATTCCTTAGACACAAAATTAGTGATTTCCCTGCATCTGCGACGATAGAGAAAAGTCACACCTACTGTTCGGTCAGTCAGGCCTTACGTGTGTCGGCTTCCGTGGTCCATCGTAACTTTCAACGCTTCAGAGAGACTAGATCTTACGTTCGGAGACGAGAACAAGGCAGATATCGGGTGACAATGGTTCGGGATGACCATTTTGTAAGGAAACAAACCTTTAAACCAAAAGATTAATAAATCGACCTCAAACTGCTTTGCAGACACGAAACCTGTCGGAACAGGTCCGAGATGTACGTGTAAGTGATTGTGCAGTAAGAAGAAGACTCAAAGAAGTTAAATTAAACTCAAAAGTGCCAGCAAGGGCACCAAAACTTGAGACATGACACCGAAGAGCCAGGCTAAGATTTGCGCGTGAACATCAAAATTAGACAAGTGAGTGAAATCTTGTGCTGTACAGTGATGGGAGCAAATTCTGTGTACATTTTGTTGACAGGCGATAAAGAATGTGGATAAATCGTAAGGAAAGCTACAGGCCATCAAACTTAATGGCAACAGTGGCCTATGATGCAGGCTTCGTAATGGTTTGGAGTGACATATGATTTGGAGCCCGCATAGAGCTGATGATTATTGATGATGGTACTTTGACAGTACAGGGCTATAGCACAGACATCCTGGAACTGCATGGTGTGCCTTTTACATAGATTTAGGTAGCAATTTCAATTTCATGTGCGTCCAAAGTCCATAGAGTAAGAAAATCAGGCATTATTACCTAAACGATGCTGGCGTAGCCCTGGTGGAGAGGCCAGCGTGGTCTACGGATGTGGATCCGATTGAAGACGTGTGGCACATCAATGGGTGAACGGTACGAGTTAAAACTCCAGCTCCAAAATGTGTCCAGGAGCTCGAGTTGGCGCTACTGGAGGAGTAGGAGAATATCCCACAGGAAATGATTGACAATTAAAATGCAAGCATGGAATGGCGTATCCAGGCCCTCTTGAGATCCATAGAAGGCATTACACGCTTTTAACATGGCATTTCTTTAATAAAAATAGAGAATGTATCTTTAAAACTTACTACTGAAATTTCAAAGATTTTCTTGATTTTAGATTTTTGCCGATTTTTTAATATTTTTCACGTTTTTATGCCCTAAATTTATATACAATTTATTTTTTAATAATCAATTAGTGAATAAATACAGAAATATATAAAAAACAGTGAACAATTTTCAAAAAATTGAAAATTTTGTTATGTTCCTCTAATTTTGCCGGTGTGTATATAAGTAAATCCCAATACTAGGTACATTGATACATCACATTGATGGCAGATCCATCTATAGAGATAGTTTGATTTACAAACTAATAATTTAGTGCAAAAAGATGCCTGTGTAATTTACACATACCGCCAAAAACTAGTACCCCTTTTGCGACCAAAAGAACTGAAAAGTCCTACCGATTACCATAAAGCAAATGATATTATTTATTCTTATTTACTCATTCATTCGCTCTGTTTCACAACGCTAAAACGCTTGTTGATACAGTCAACTTAAACTAAAACAACCCGACACAAAATCAAAGTTCACAATTCACAACACAAACAACATTTTTAATATTCCAGGTCAACCCGGAGTCCAGTCCTGAGTGCTTAGTCAAACTGAATTCGCTAGTTTCGTTCGCCAAGGATGTGAAAAATGCATGTGACTTGACATAACACATCGCAAGCGCCACGATACTTAGCGGTTATATCAAATCCCATATTATATTTTTGACATCTAACTTCCCTTCGAATCTAAAAAAAATTCCTAAACACTCTGGAGAGTCCGGCGTTTCGCTGGACTCGTGGTCAATCGCTCGGACTGCCGTCTTGCAGCGTTTGACTGAGCGAAATCACTCAAAAGTTTTAATGCCGCTTCCGTGGGGCCACCCTACTCCCACCCCCCGCCCTCTATACGGCTACGTGTTAAATTACGTGTGCGATTTTAAAGATTTCCCCGTGAAGGTGTATTGATGCTTGATAGAAGCTTAGCTTAGCATCGTGGTTATGTGACACGTCGCCGTTTGCAATTTTCACATGTGCGAGCAGTAAGAATTATGTTCTTCGAGTGTATTTATGCATAAAGGTTTGGCACGCTTGTTGATGGTTAATAGAAGCTTTACTATTTAAGTGATTCATACCCACCCATAACAAATTGTTATACGTTGTTATGTTGTTATTATATTATATATTATGCCATTCATCATTTCATTGAAAATTGTATGTATCAGTCCTTTCTCATCTCACCTCATTTCATCTCATCTCATTTTCACTAATTAATTTCTTTGTCGCCATTGCGTGCTGTATTTCACCTGTCATTGGAAGTCATCTAACCTATAAGTTACCATTGTTTGTCTTTTATTTTAATGAACCAGATGATATTCTGTTGGTGAATCGTGCTAAATAAATAAATAAATAAATTCATTGTGGTGATGTTAGACACAGGTTAGGCGGTTAAATTTTCATCAATCTAATCCATCAGTCTGATTGACCGAATATTGATGGTAAAAAGTTCATATTAAAAATACGATCAATCCATCAACCTGTGGGTTAGATGATCAAAATTTTCGTCAATCTTTACCGGATTGATGGATCAGATTGATGAAAATTTGACCGTCTAACTTGTGTCTAACGCCACGTGCAATTTTTACCAGCACAAGAGGTTGTTTATTTTCTTCGAGTGCCATAAAGGTTTTCACATATTTTCTGCTTGAGGCACATCATTAGATCCGTCATCCTGAGAATTTATGCCACTCTCAGGATTAAGACGTACAACTATAGAATCTTCCATAAAATTAATTAATTTATGTATTCTTTTACTAATTTCACTCTTTTCTGCTCGCCACATCGGTCCCATGTATAGTATGTATGTATAGTATGTAACATCAATAGAATCATCAATCAGTTGGGTCTGGAAACCAATTAAAAACATTGTGACACATCTGACAGCATATTTAATAAGCCGCAGACGGCCGCGCCATCGACATCACAGCGATCACATATAAAATATAGATGCAACATTCTGAGGCAAAACGGCATGAAAATCAATTTATTCATGATAATAATTATAATTATTATAATTGCTAAAATGTGTAGGTATAAGTCTGTTACCTCTACCGCTGAACGATTTGTGTCAACTTGTATGGAGATATTAATTGTCCTAAGAAATCTACCAGTTTAATGCCGAGAAATGTACGGTTTTCGAGGGACGAGCGAACGGCGCGGGCGCAACGAAATTGTCGTCTATATCGAACATCAAATTTTCATTACATTAAAGATCACTGTTTGTATTGTTTTATTTATTCATTTATTTTTATTCTTATTATAATAATTAATATCTAAATGTATTTTTGAACAGAACATAAAAATTTATTCAAGGAATAAATGCTATTTTTACAGTTTAACAACTCTTTGTTTCTTATTTTAACACGATCTTTTTTATTTGAAGAGTTTTTGATGATGTATTGTCGTAATAAACTTTTGTGTAATGTTTTATTTCAGCAACTAAAAATAAAATTACTTTAATATTCACGGTAAATTACCTTAGTTATGTTTTTTTGAATTTTTCAAAATAGATTAGGTACTTACAATAAAAACTTGCGTTGTTTGCGTCATAAAACAAAAAGTGGTAACAAATTTATTTAAGTATGCAGATACTAGAATCCATACTAATATTATAAATGCGAAAGTGTGTTTGTCTGTCTGTCTGTTACCTCTTCACGCCCAAACCGCTGAACCGATTTTGCTGAAATTTGGCATGGAGATACTTTAAGTCCTAGGAAAGGACATAGGATACTTTTTATCCCGGAAAAAATCGGTTGTCTGTAAAGTCGGTTTACTGACGATAGTTGAACGTGACAACGTCATAGCCTTAACCCCTCAGTTCCGGGAAAAATCTATGCAAAAAGTTGGCAGGTCAATGTGCAAAAAAAAATGGCGCCCGGCCTACCCTCTTTGTAAAATTAATGTAATATCCTTACATACAATCCATATTTTATGTTTGTGTGAACTACATTATAATATATTAGAATATGTCTTCTATCTATCAAGCCATCATAATATAGTATTTAGTCCGATGTGATATTATTTTCTCAACTATAAACTTTCGAAACTATAATTAGTGACTTGTTCAGAACAAATAAACGAATAAATTACTCGTTATAAATAAAATATTTATAATGAGTAAAATAAACTATTCGCAATATAAAACGCTACATACATTCGTGAAATCGAGTAAAATCTTCGAACAAAGCACAAGTCATACCTTGACACGTAGGAAATAGAGCACAATTTTGAATAGCCGAAATAATACTAATAGCTTTAGCTAGATTGTTTATTTATTTTTCATTCAGAGTGTGATCAATGTATCAAAGGCCATAACTAACCAAACTTCTTCATACAAAAGTATTCTCTAAGTCATCGAAATACGTAATATAATCGAAACAAAGAGCGCGGCCCAGGTGGGCCTTTCGGTTGTTGAGAGACTTGAAAGTGTAAATGCTCAGAGCTGTCAGCGAGGTAACGCCGCATGAACTGTCATGTTTTTCGGGCGCACACTCCATATCGAATTATAAGACATTATCACGTCAAAAATGTACGGTGCTCGCGCGATAAACGAATTTTGGCGCAACGGGGTTGCGGGCGTCAGCTAGTGAAAAATATTTACGGCCTGTTTCACCGCTTCCTGATAAGGTGCCCGATAGGGTTATTTGACAGATTTTCCATACTCCATCTGTCAAATTAAGTGGTGGATAGCCTTATCAGGAAGCGGTGAAACAGGCCCTTAAGATACTTAATGAAAATATTCCTCAAAATAAAATTTATAAGTAATAATGTTTTTTATAACATACAGTAATTGGTAATTGAAAATGATTGGAATGACATAATTGTAGACTAGTACCTAAATAAGACAAGGTTTTTAAATAAATTGCTCTATGTCCCAACACTCATAGCAGACTTATTTTTTTTAATATAGAGTGTCTAGTATTTTATACAACATCAGTGTGGAATCAATCTATCAGGCGCTCGCAGTACCCGGCCGGCTTATTATAACGCAATATTTAACTGACGATTTACATACGAGTATTATTGCCATTTTTATAATGTCGCGTAAAGTCACCTGCATGCTATAGCCAGAACCATGGTCCATGAGATTAGGGCTGCTGAGGATTCCTCTTCCGCTTCCTCATAATGAGGAAGTTCCGCAATATTTTGGGTTCCTCAACCGTTACCGCATCCTCATAAATAAAAATAAAAAAATCCTCTTCCGCTATCGCTTCCTCAAAATTTTAGAGGAATTTATGAGGAATTTCACTGCGCGTATCGAATCCAATCATGGCAACGCACACGCCAAAGCGCGAGAATTGTATTATTCGCTCATCTTTTTTTTGTGTGCGTGTGTTGTGTATAATATGTAAACTGTGTGCCGAGTGTGAGTTTTTTGTTTCATATTCGATCGTGAACGCGTTTGGCGTTTACTAAGATTTTGTATGGGATTACTCACTGGGCTGTGCTCACTCCCGTGAGCAGGTGGCGCTGTACAAATCCCATGCAAAATCTTAGTAAACGCCAAAGCGTTCACAATCGAATGTGAAACACAAAAAATTCACGCTAGGCACACGAACTCCTCCTTAACTGTTGGACCGATTTTGATGATTCTATATTGTGTGTGTTTCGAGAATGGTTTAGATTCATAGTTTGGTCCACTGGAAAATGCCCTTTTAATTATTTTTGAAGTGAAAACTTCTTTAGCGGCGTTGAGCACTTTTGTGGGATGGGTAAAAACTGTGAAACTCGCGTCAGATTCTCGTGCTGATCGAAAAACCGTAAGACGGTTGGAGAGTAGTTTTGTAACATCGAAATCGATTAAACGAACAATCGATTGTTTTTTTTCGATTGTCGATATTTTTTAATCGATTGTAAGGTTAAAGGGTTTCGACTTTCGATTAAGTAATAAAAAAAAACGATTTTCATAAAAATGGGTTAAAAATTTAATCGATTGTAAGGGTTTCGATTAATTAAAAAAATCGATATTTTTTTTATCGATTTTCATAAAAAATTGTTAAAAAAATTGTAAGGGTTTCGATTAATTAAAAAAATCGATTTTCATAAAAAAAAATGCACAACGTTAATAATCAAGTTTTCACTTCTGCCGGCACTCCTGGAGTGCAACCCGTCTTTTTTTGTGTATTGTTGTACAGATAGGACAAATTCTTTTGGGTTGGGTCTGCTAGTATTTATAATTTCCTATCATCCTATTCCTCATCCGCATCCTCTTCCTCATAAAATATCCTCTTCCTCATCCGCATCCTCTAAATTTGCGCGTAACGATTCCTCTTCCTCCTCCTCTTCCTCATAATCACTTCCTCAACAACCCTACATGAGATGTATCACACGACTTCATTGAAATGTTCTATTTGTTATGATTTTTATAATAGTTAAGTAATTAACTTTATCGTAATATAATAACACCTACAGCGTATGCTTACATAATTGATAATATACTTATTTTCAAAACTATACGTCCTTCTGACCATTCAACAACAAACCTTAAAATATAAAGATCTGTCCATAAGACTTTTAATTCCCTAAAGCCTATTTATTTTAAACATGTTCTCTCTTTCTTTTTTTCTAGTATAACTCTTCTACAACTCCGCATCAATTAATGTTTGAAACAAATTAAAAGAAATGTATTACTATCTGAAGTCCCTCAAAGAGTCAAACTACAGTTACGACTTATGACTTATGAGTATATCAGTCGTCTGAGTAGTCGACTGTCCTCCAGCCCCCTCGCCCTCTTACCTGAGAGGGTCAGCCGGCAGGCGAGCTACCGTGTACCTTATTATTGATATTCAATATTATAAAATTCTATTTTGTAACATTCTGAATCAGCAAGTTAAAACGCTTAAAAGTATCAATCACTCTTCCATCGAAGAAATAAAACCACTGTAGACTTAGATGTAACCTAATCTCGTTGAGTCTTTTCAGCATCTGGCTTTTGATTCTTATTTCTTTCTCCTAATACCTAAGTCCTTACTGTAATGTCATATTAGTGAGTTAAAATCTAATCAGGTATTATAAGTCCAAAGGTCCAAATTTCTTGGGGTAGGTATATGAATAATAATTACTTATATTTAATTAATATTACGTAGGCAATAATATTATATATTAATATCCATATATTTCCTATGCTATAAAACGGAAGCTTTTTGACTAAATATTTAAGCAGTCGCATCGCAAAATCCTCCCAATAAAAGTAATGTAACCACGATATTAGCGATATCGGGACATTCCCAGTCCCCGGTGATCCCGGGGATGATTGCCCGGGATTCCGGGATAATGTGCTCACCTGGATGAAGACATAATTAAAGACGAAAATATGGGATCACGTCGATGCCGTCTACAAAAATTCGGAGGTTTTTACATAAAAATAGTTTGTAAGATTTAGAGTTTAGAATTTAGACCTTATCTGTGTCTTACTTTATTTATAGTATGATATGACTGATTCACATGTGGTGGACGACTGAATAATGTTAAGACAATACACACAGAACTAACCTTAGTATGTAGTTCAAAAAGCAACGTAAGGACTAAATATCTAAAAAGCTCTAACTCACATTCCGAAGACTTGGGCTTTATAACTTGACAGTACGTTGTATTTACCTGAAACAAACAAAAAACCACATGTAGGTAAACGTTAAAAAGTAGTGCACAAAACGCAAACATTCCAAACACTTAACCCGGTGTCATTCGCGCGTTAACCCTCCGCTGTTTACTGTTGAATTCTTCTGGTACATATTCCCGAAACATCCCAGAAGGTGACCGCACGGGACGGGACGAAGGGGACGGTTCATTGTCTCAGTCCCGACTCCCGGCTCACCCGAGTCCATTGGAATTCTTTATAGGATGGAGTGGATTTAATATCGGCCCGGAATGTCGCTGAAAGACCGGCCTTCTCTTGGGAAAATCGTGCGATTGTTCCGAACACTTTTTGATTGTTCAGTTTTACATATACTTATTGGATGTTATATTGAGGTGAATTGGGGGTGTTTCTTATTGGATTTGTCTTATTGGACTATTTTGGGAAGTTTCAAATTGGAATACGATAATGTGATTAATGATTTTTAAATATAAAAAGTGTGTTAATAACAGATATTTGTTGTCATTTTTTAAAATCCAAGAAAGTAAAATGAAATTTAAATTTTGTACCTTGCTTGAGCAATGTTTTTCGTATATGAATACAAGTTTCGCTGGAACGTGTAAAAAAGCTCCACATAGGAATTCAAATACAAAATAATAGTCAGAAGTTGGAACGCTTTTAGGACATCATAGGCTATCTAAACGTACACTATAAACTAACAAACATATCCGACCCCTATAAATCAAAGCCTCCGGAGCGAGATAAAGAAATGTTTATGTGGAAAACGGCGAACGTTTTCCATTCGTGTAGTACAATAAAATCAATGTAAAAAGATCCCCGTCAAGTCAGTGGAGTCAAGGCTGTTTACGCAGGCAATATTGTGGCCGCCGCAATCCCATATCAGGCGACCGAATAGCTGAAATACATATGTAAATCGGCCCACGACTGCGCTTATTGTATATCTAATTTGATTTCTTTTTACGCGATGGGATCCGAGTATCGGTAACGGTCCCGGGTACCTGGCTTAATATCGGCGGTGGGGCCGGCGAGGCCGCGCGCCGGAGCGGGGTTAGTCCCCGGTAGTTCTGCCGAGTGGTGTTTTTAAAATATTTATGAGAGTAGGACGGGGCGCGTTTGTGCAGTAATCCAATTTCAGGTTATGTCTTTGGGAAGTTACTTATTTTGCGGCGAAATTTTCCTATGGGTCAACGACGTTTTTTATAGAATTTTATTAAGTACTTCGATATTGAGAGCTTTTAGGTCGGATTTTCGTTACCTGACGCGTTCTTAATATTATTTTACGGCTTTAATTTTACATAATCGAGGGGTCGCATGTTGTATTAACTTTTCAGCGTTATGTAATACCTCATCATTGGTACCTATTTAATGTCAAAATACTAAGAAAAAACCTTTAACTCTTAAATGACCAAAATAAACAGAAAGAAGACTCATCAAAAAACAGGTTAACGACGATCAAAACTTGAGTGTAAAACCGTCTAGCAAGTAGTTGTCTAACGTCTGTGCTGTCACTGCCGAGTGCCGCGGTAAAAATTCGCAACTTCCTGAATATCTGTCTGCTGCTTGTCTCGTTCCAGACCTGTCTTCCCCGCAATTAGTAAGACTACTCTAATTGAGCATTACGGTTTTAGAAGTGCAATTTTGATCTTGTTCATCGGTATCAACAAAAATAGACAGTTCCTGTTTAGCATCCATTTGAATAGTTTTTGCTTTTAAGAAATAATTGGAAGACTAGTGCCCGTTTTCACCAACTACACCTAAAATTTAGGTGTCCCTTAAGCCAATATTCCAAGTTTTGTTCAGATTGATGAATTGACAACCCCGTAACTCTTAGGTGACGTTTATTTAAAATAAAACAACCTATTTATATGTCTATTGTGCTATTATGCGATTCATCCATCAAACGTGACGTTTATAATTTACGGGATGGATTGACGACCCCGTACACTTAGGTGACGTATGTGGCGACGACGACGGTTGCCTTGACAATGAATCTGTTATAGAATGGCCATCTGATATTTTACTTGTAAAATAGCGAACTCCCATAATTAATATACACATTTATCACAAACCTTCCTCTTTAATCACTCTATATATTAAAGAAAACCGCAATTAAAGGGAACAAAGGAACATGAGGACAGAAAAAGCGACTTTGTTTTATACTATGTAGAGATATACGTCACCTAAGAGTTACGGGGTTGTCAATTCATCAAGAACGAAACTTGGAATATTGGCTTATTTGGCACCTAAACTTTAGGTGTAGTTGGTGAAAACGGGCATTAATCTTTATTTATATTGCGTGGCTTTGAATTTAGATTCAGCTTATAAGGTAGGCTTAATAATCATCAAATTAAGTAGTAGTAACTTAAAGATAACTTTAAAAAAGCCACGCCAAGCCAAAAACCGAGCCACAGCCCTAGCTAATGTCAAATATCGAATTTAATCCATTCAAAAACGAAAACGAAACAACTCGAACGTTCGATGAAGTTGGTCGGCTAGTTATGAAGCAAAGAAGCCGTGTCGACGCGACGCGACGCGACGTGGCGTCGGCGAAATCACTTGTAACTGTGACGTCAACTTAATTAAAAACAGTGAAAAGTTGGAGATTTAGCCAGGGCTGTGAGCTGCGAGTTTGTACTGCGAGTGAACGGGTAATACAGGAACAGTTCAGCGCGACTTTGTAAAATGCCATTTAAAAGAGTTGTTACGAACATAGGAAAAACGCATAGCTACGTGTAGTTTACAGGTGCGTTTTTAGCATAGATTTGCTTACGTAGTAGCTTTTAACTACAGAAATGACTTTTTTTCTCGTTTGACGATTTTCGCTTAGACTTTACAATGTACTACCAAATAAATAACCAATTACTTACCACATATTTATAATTTGATTTTTAGTCAAAAAGTTTTTTTTGTAATGTTTAATCACCATAAAAAGAGGTACAGTCACCAAAAAACTTTAATACACGAACACAAAATCATAACTCCGAACTCCTCCGGTGCAGCGCTAACACTTAAATTCTATGGTTAGGTCAATTGAACGTAAAGTTTAATTTGAAAACTTTACGCCGATAGTTATTTCGTGTGACGTCACGTCATAATTTTAGTTTTGTGTCGTTTTTCTCGGGAACTTTGCTCATTAAAATATTTCACGATTTTTGTCGTCATTTTCTTGGTAATTAGAGCTGTGCTGACACAAATTGTTTAAAGTTATAGTGTCCCTAGAATTAGTTTACCGTGATCCAATAATTGGGCACTAATTATAACAAAGCAATCCTATTTTTCTTTACAATATTTCTGCAATGAATAAATTCAGCGGGGTTAAAATAGACGCTTTGAAGAATCATGATATGAATCATAATATGATTCATTTTTCTAAAATCGCAAAATGCAACTCTGCTTGCAATTCATTTCTGTATTTTTGTAGTGATTTGACATTTGTCAGTTTGACAGATTTGACAATTCATTTGCTGAATTGATTGAGGGGAATTGCTAAATGTGACCATTTTAGCCCCGCTGAAGTTTGAGTGCAGCCCGTTTACTGTCATGGAAGAAAGGTCAAAGGAGTAAACGGATCGTCGGATGGCAAAAGATACTTGGTCCTTAATACTATGATCTATTTAATTGTTTAATCACTAATCATATTTGAATAGCATGTTAGATATCGTGATGTACACGTGTCAACATGTCGTGTCGTATGTCGTGTCGTGTGGGGGGGAAGTGGCACGTGGCACGTGGCCCAATGAGCACTAATCAATACGGCTGAGGTGGCGAAAAATAACGAATGTTGTATTACCGATGCTCGTGTGTTTCCGTGTGCACTCCATACTCCGTACCGACAGCACCCGATAATGATGGATTTAATATTAAATTATCGAAAAATTTTAAATTTTCTATCAACTTTTACTTTTCGCTAAGATTTCGACAGGAAATAATAATTATAAAATATTATTATGATGGAAACTTTTCCAAAAACATAAAATATTTAAAAAATAAAATTTGTTCCAGATTACTGTAAATTCCACCTTTTCGTAAAGTTATTCTAAAATCTATACTTATATTATAAAGCGAAAGAGTTTGTTAGTTGTTTGTTTGTTTGAATGCGCTAATCTCAGGAACCACTGCTCCGATTTGAAAAATTATTTCAGTGTTAGATAGTCCATTTATCGAGGAAGGCTATAGGCTATATTTTACCACGCTTAGACTAATAGGAGCGAAGAAATAGAGGAAAATGTGGAAAAAACGGGAAGAAATTATTTGAAAGGGCTCATTTGAACGCACTAATCTCAGGAACTACTGGACCGATTTGAAAAATTCTTTCAGTATTAGATAGCCCATTTATCGAGGAAGGCTATAAGCTATATTTTATCATGCTAAGACTAATAGGAGCGAAGAAATAGGGGAAAATGTGGGAAAGACGGGGGAAATTATTTGAAAGGGCTTATCTCACGAAATACTAGAGCAATTTTTCTGCTATTTGGGTCAGATAAGAAGTAGACCACGTGAAGGATCATAGGCTATTTTTATGGACTGTCTGTGAAATATCTTATTTACGCGGGCGAAGCCGCGCGGAACGTCTAGTGTGAATAATATAAATAAAACAGTTAATTTTCTTCTTCTGCTAAGCTTCTAAAAATATTTTTACGAACCCATCATACCATGCGGCAGAAAAAAATTAAATTAATGTCATTTGCAATCCATCATTGAAAAAACCGCAACAGGCGCTCGCAAGTTGGAAGTACCGCTTTATCCACACCCTCAACAAAGAACAACTACCGTATTAAAATAAGTTACTTCAAGTTTAATGTGACATTAAAAGTAAGTGCATCTTTGCTGACGGTCCTGCGCGGCGTATGCACGTAATCGACGGCCGGCAGGGGACGTATTGGGCCCGTCGCGCGTCGCGGAGACGCCGCCGGCTCCGGCTGTGTTTTTACAGCTTTCTTCATCCCCCCACCCCCACCGGGGACCCCCGACACCCCCCGACAATCGATGGACATCAGTGCAGCGCCCGATCAAGTGCTTATATGAGGACTTCTTTGATGTGTCTTTCAGATAAACGTTTTTTCTGTTTAGACGTCTGTGTGTTGTTTGGCTTAACGTTAGGAATAGGCTCGAACTTCGGAGGAGTCATTTCTTATACGCATTTCCATACTAAAGTTCGATGCCACTTACAATTTTTTCACAAATCACAATTACTCTAAAATATTAATTGTACAATAAGTATACATAATACAACCTGACTTTTTTTTGTTTTTGTCAAAATCAAAAATCACAGGCTTACTTATATGATAATATATTACTAGCTGTTGCCCGCGACTTCGTCCGCGTTAGCATAGTAGATCACATCCTAAGTATTATTTATTGTACAAAAATATTCAATGTACAGAATAGACTTTCCTATGATTTTATTATAATTATATATATGCTCCGCGTGGCTTCGCTTGCGTAATTTAGGAATTTCACGCAACCGTACATTTTTCCGCAAAAAACTCTTCCCTTCCCGTGGTCTATTCTTCACGTTTGCCAAATAACATAAAAATTGCTCCAGATAGTATTTCTTAAGATAATATTCAATTTCATATAATTTCGCTCCTATTAGTTTAGCGTGATAAAATATAGCCTATAGTCATCCTAGATAAATGAGCTATCTAACACTGAAAGAATTTTTCAAATTGGACCAGTAGTTCCTGAGATTAGCGCGTTTAAATAAGCCCTTGCATATAATTTCCCCAGTTTTCTCCACATTTTCCTCTATTTCTTCGCTCCTATTATTCTTAGCGTGATAAAATATAGCCTATAGACTTTCTCGATTAATGGAGTATCTAACACTGAAAGAATTTTTTAAATCGGACCAGTAATTCCTGAGATTAGCGCGTTCAAAAATGCCCTTTAAAATAATTTTCCCCCGTTTTTTCCACATTTTCCTCTATTTCTTCGCTCCTATTAGTCTTAGCGTGATACAATATAGCCTATAGCCTTCCTCGATAAATGGGCTATCCAACAGTAAAATAATTTTTCAAATCGGACCAGTAGTTCCTGAGATTAGCGCGTTCAAACAAACAAACAAAGTAAGACGATGCTGATGAATGTTCTGTGACGGACAGGCGGTTTTAGTTGTAATGAAGTAGCGTGCAAGTTGCAGCAGTGACGTGACAGTTGTCACGGCCACGCGGCGCGGGACAGCAGGGCGACAGCGGGACAGGCGGGAAGGAGGCAAACAATGCTTTGACTCCGCGATGTTTTATTAAAAATTCAGTTCCAATTAATGTTTCTAATTTTAATTGATATTATTCTATTAAAATAACAGTTTTTTAAGTAAATTTAATTACTTAGAATTGAACGTTTTTGAAATGTATATTAGAATTTTTATATTTTTTTCAATATTACAGTTACTCCGTAAGGGTTGATTTGATTCAGACCGCAGTCCGCAACGCATTTCTAAATTTATATGGATTTGACAGATTCGCAAGACGTGTCACATAATTGAAATCTGTCAAATCCATACAAATTTATGCCGCGCCGTGCCTCGCCTCGCCTCGTCGCGTTGCGGTCTGAATTGACCCAAGTCATGTAGCTGTTTATATCCGACTACGGAGCCAGAAGGAAGCCAAAAGGAAGGGTACACAATGATCTTGGCATAATAATTATTATGTGTGTATATGCCGTCGAGGAGTCTAAGCTCTGATCTAATCTGATTTTAACACATTAGGTTTCCATAAATTAGTAATAATGCCGCAGGATATATTTATTTTTTCGCGGGATTTTGTATATTTTGCGTAGTCTTTATCGTTTTTCACACGTCTTAGTATTTTTTGTTTAAGTCAAGCAATGCATGTCTTGCGTGAATAATTGTTATAATTTATAATCAATAATACGGCCTATACAATAGTACATCCCAGATCTATAGCTAGACCATGATAGCTAACTCGTTTTATTCTTGTAATAAACGACAAGCCGTCACTCCCTAGTCTCAACGATTGAAGTTAAAAAATGAATTGAAATAAACTTCGTTCTAGTTGAACGTAAGACCGTCAGGCTGCACTGTAACGTCAGATGTAAGGGTTAGGTCACACTCCCGTCACGAGCGCAGAGTCAAAGAGCAGCTAAGGTAAAATCATGCTCGATTTATCTTTCCAAATTAAAATACAACCGCTCAATTAAGCCATGGTGAACAAAGACAAGTGATTACAAACGTGTAGAGACAATATTTATCATTGATTGCTCGTAATCGACGTCGATTGTGTGTGCTAAAGACAGCTTCAAATTCATTCATGAGTTCATGAACCGTACGTATTAGAAAAAAGTTATGCATCTACGATTTCACTCTTAAAGTCTTCACTCCTGTCGTCGTGCGTCCTAGTGAATATGAATATTTAATTTTTATTCATAGTTCAGAATTTCTAAAAGCGTCCATCCGACCCAAAACCTGTCTCAGTTGACCTCCAGTATGAATGCACCCTAATCCCGTCAGTCCCACGACACGTCTGACGGTCCCGCGTCCTAAAACTCTCCAGTATGACTGCACCCTAATCCCGCCAGTCCCAAGACACGTCTGACGGTTTTGAGTCCTACAACTCTTCAGTTTGAATGCACCCTAAGCCCGTCAGTTCCAAGACGCGTCTGACGGTCTCGCGTCCTAGTACTCTCCAGTATGAATGCACCCTAAGCCCGTCAGTCGCGGGCGTGAAGGCTGCACCCTGACTGACACAGAGCCTCTTAACTGTCTACTTGCAGAACTACTTTGTATGTACTTTAATTGTATTTTAACGTCGATCTCAGACTTTTATTACATTTAACAGATCTGGGTTTATGTTCGGTATGTTTGTTACTTTTTTATGTGGACAGTTACCTTATTTAATTAAGCTAAAGCTCGGTTTTTGTTTCTGATAAGAGTTTGACTTTTCAAAGATGGATGTTAATTTTATATGACGTTGGCTAATATAAAATATAAAAATTTATGCTAAAATTCACAGCAATGGGATCCCCATAGCGCAATAGTTTTCTTGTATTGCTAATGGAACTTTCTGTGTCAAAAACACTTAGCCATCGACGTGTTCTATTAAGTCATAATAATTCATACATCACTCAATATCTTAACTTCTTAATTTTGCAGCAATTTCTCCATATTATTTGCGCACAGTGCCTCTCTATGTATCGACGCACTGGACTGTTAACATCAATAGAATAAACATCGACAGAGCAAGTCATATGCAGAGCTGCGTCAAATGCGGCGTCGATATGACGCGGGCGTCAGCGTGACAGCGGTGTCAGGGTGACGTGACGTATGTGCAATCAGTAATAACATCGGCACAGAAAACCGGGCTCCGTCGCGTGTCATAGCCGGCGAGACACCGGGCCTGACGTGACACAAGTGACTTGAGAGGCGCTGGCGCGAGACACTGGTGGCAGCGTGCTGGCCGTGTGCATCTGAGATTTGTGTAAAAAAGTTAACTCAATGCTATTGAAAAAAATAAACTAATCCCAAAAAGCCTAATCAGCCGGGCCTCAAAAGGAGTTAGATAAAGTTACTGAGAAGTGTGCTGATATCTCAATATTTACAAAAGTTGAGTTTATAACACTCCAAAGCTTTAAACTGTTAGCTTCAGTTCGTTATTATGTGTAGTACTACTGTGGTCTAGTGTAGCCTAATTCTACAGTACACATGATGAAGGAGATATGAGGTCTCTTCCTCCTATAGCTTGTACCGCGGCCAGCAAGTCTGGAGTGAAATTTCCAGCGGAGCTGAGTAAACTTGGAGACGTGGCAGCGACAGCGCTGGCGTCATCTCAGCCAACTTAGCCCACTCTCCTCCCGCTGCTAAATGTATAATTATCACATTTATACACCCCGTGCATGTGAGCGACGTAACTTCAACTTCTGATGCCCCAGTAAAAATATATTTTATATCGTCAGTTCTATAAAATAAAAAGAATGGCCTGTTTTAAGGCTGTCCCCCGAGCAAACGACCTTGGCCATACATTTGCCGCGTTGCCGAGATCGCGCCAAAACCCTATTATTTTTACTTATCTTAGTTCAAAATTGTCCTAAAAAAAATTTAAAACGGCGAATATGTAGTCTAAGATATTGTCGATATATTGGCGTGAGTTTCAAATAAAAGTAATTTGTAAATCCTAAGGAGATGCTGAATGTATGCTTGAATTTTAACAAATTGGTATTACTTTGGAAGCTGATATCATGAGTATAAGAAACAAAAATAGAAAATTTAAAACGACAAAAGGAATGTTCATATACTGAAGATTATTGCTGTATTTTTATTATAACTTTGTAGCTTTCAGATTATGAGTTTATAAGGTTTTAAATACGGTCAATTACGGAATCTCCGGACGGAACGCCCTTAATGGGGCAACAGAAGTTACCACGTTGGTATCTATAAAAAATTAAAGGACTTGGCTGTTTGTCGCATTCAAAATCTATGCTGATTTAAGAATTTTTAGTAAGCTGGTGTTAATTTTTTTTTACAAAAAATGGGATAGATGACTAAATTGTCGATGATGTTGATAAAGGATTGTCAATTTGTAAACATCGCATGTTTCTAATTGCGTGTGTCTGGCAAATTGATGAGATAATATTACCGACACGCACGCGTCATGACACCTCCAGATAACAGGTGACATGTTTGGTTTTTTCTTAACAATCCCCGTATGTGAATTTTAATTTATTTGGTCACTTTATTAACTGAGTTATTGACACTGACTCAAAAAATATTATACATTTTAACATACATTTTTGATATACTTTTTAGTAAGTTAAATAAATATGACGCACATTATTTAGTATTTATAAATATTTATATTTTTTTAATAAAAAATATTAACATTTAAATAATTTCATGTACAGTAAGTGGTCAGCGCGTCAGTTTGTCCCGGTAAAGTGACGTGTCACCGTATGCCGCACCCGCGCTCATTGAAACGTCAGCGTGACGCGCATTCGACGTCAATCGGGCCCAGCCTCCCCGCACGTACTTATTTTATTGTGCGCATTGCTCGGATACCTAAAGGAGTTAGTATGCGGAACTTTCAGAGTTTTCATATAATTAAACCACAACGTAACATTAAACATGCCAAAGGCTATTTCAAAAAATGATTTATAGATATTAGACAATATTAATATCATAAAATCCCATTATACAAATTATAAGAAGCATGACAGTAAATGAATAGTAAATACATAACTAGAATTTTTAACATGACTCGAATAATTGAGTCACATTTGCGAGGCAGGCGACGCATTGATCTTCATTCAAGATAATGGCTCCTAACTACACCTGTACAATCCAAGTAAAAGCACACAAAGACGATAAGTAGTCGGGGGTGATTCGTGGAGGATGTTAAAACTGAGGACGTAATAAACATAAGGAGCCGTACAATAACAAATAACGAGGCAATAGCGGGACCGTCCGCGGCTGAGTGCACCCGTGACACTCATTTAAGACTGACGCGGGGGGCGGGGAGTGCCACCCACCAGATGGATTGATATTGCACCGAGCACTAAGACGCCAAGGTACTGACGTGCGTCACAACTTTAAACGTCAAAGTGACACGCCAAGATTGGTTCGATTCATTTGTCCCCATTTCACCCTTTCACTTCAAATCAATAAATGAGAAAGGAAAATGAAAAAATAATTAAATTTTTTTGTAAGTAAGTAAAAAAAGTAAGAAAATGATTGACACTACTTGATTGAAATTTTCATCACTTCTCTATCAACAGATCCTGCCAAGGGTATAAAGATTTTATGTGCGCCCGGTGAGTCTTCTTGACCGCCGTTTCGTAAATTTTATCTTGGAGAAAAAAGAATGCTGTCAAATAAATTATTTCCTAAGCCCGTACTGTACTCCACGAACAGCTTTTTAACACATCAAGCCCCGTTACGAGCATCGGTGATCGCGACAACAATAGAATACAATGGCATTTCCGAGAATCTCCGATCGGAGGATTAATCCTCCGTGGATTAATCATAATATTGTTTTATCACTTGTCAGAAATACATCATTAACACAATCACAATGAATCCATGCGTAAACAGCATAAAATTCTAATACCAAAATATTATGTTAAATATTCCGATCACATATACTTACATTATCAAAACTGCAACGCACAGTTTGCAACTATTATTTGAATAGACAAACAAAAAAATCTTAAACAAACGATATATTTTCAGAGGACGATATTCGCAAATTGTACGAAAGATATTCAAATCCTTCAAGTTTGAGCGTGTCCCGCTCGAGACGCGGCGTGACGGCGGACAGTGACGTGACACGGGGGTGCCGTGATGGGGGGGCAGTGACCCCACCCGGATAATAAGGGGGGCGGACATCGAAGTCGCGCTCAAAGAGCGTTTTATTCAGTGAATGTGTATTTACTTATGCAAATAATATTATGTTATCAATATTTGATTAAGAAATCAAAAAAATTGTTAGAAATTGAAGATTTTAATAACACAAAAATCGATTCGAATTTTATATCGGGTAATAGAAAAAAATCATTAAAAAAAAATAAGCCAGCAAGACATAATTAACAAAAAAATTTTTATTGTGACTACTGTGATATTTTCTCAAATAAGGACGTTGCACTCTTTAACAGTTGAATGGTTTCATTAAAATGTAGTTTTTAGGAGTTTGAATAATTTTTAGAGATCACAGTCAAGTACATTTTATTATTATTATCTTGTACATGTACCTTACCAGTAGGTGGCATTTAGGCATAGTCACTTAGCACGCTACAGCTTTTACTCATGCCATTAGAAAATTAATTCTCTGTTTCAAAAATAAAAGAATCAACAACGCTCGAAGGCGCAGGCGAGCGGCGATGGGCGGCATGTTTGTTTTTCAACAAAGAATCCGTCTGCAGAGGACTCGTGTCATTTGCACAAAATTAAATACCCTCAAAGACGTCAAGTCGGACGTCCACCCGCCGGCCGGACCCCCCCGCGCCCCCTTACCCACCCCGGTGGGCGGCCGGGGAAGCAGGTAGGGCTGTCCACTACTATTAGAAGTACACTTATGATTTTTAACCGACTTTCAAAAAAGAAATACTGTACATAATATCTTGCGGATTTTAAGAGACATTATTTAAAATGAGAGACTTTACTACTCTCTCCTTTTTATTAAAAGATTATTATTATTACTGTTGGTAGATATAGCCGACTAGCAGTTAGAAAATTCCAAACATTCTACGTCCTCTACAAACCTTTTCTCCCCATCATAATAATATTATACCTATTCATATTTCATTGCACGCCTAGCCATTGTTTTGGCAGAATGTTAGATTACTATAAGTAGTTACTTAATAAGAACTTTATAACAACAACATTCTGGCAATAAATACATTTGATTTGATTTGATTCATATACCCGCGGGGCTTTAATGGTCGCTTTGAAGGATCATGATATTCAGAATCATAATATGATTCATTTTTCTAAAATAGCAAAATGCAACTCTGCTTGCAATGGGCATTGTCCAAAAAAAATCACATGTACTTTTTATATTTTTTTTCGTTAAAATAGGGTATTTTAAGAATACAAATTAAATAATTTTGAAATTCATTGGCTAGTTTTTTCTCAATAAATTTTTAAAGTTTCGCTCTGACGTCATCATCGGCGGCCAATTGACCTCTGCAGTATGTTTTTTTTCCTTTCAATCTTATTTATAATGGCTGGTTCGTCAAATGCAAGTTCTCATTATGTGAAAGCTGACACGAGAAGCTTACCAAAAGTTCGAAACGTAATGTTGGTCGAATTTATTGCTAATTTAACGCCATTGAAGGTCAAACTAAGGTTAAACATATTTGTTCAAAAATATAAGTAACTAATGGGTATTTTTTTCGTTTGTATACAGAAAAACGATCACTGACCTTATTCCTCGAAATGTTTTTGTAATGAGCAAAATTAAAAAAAAATGGACAATCCCCATTAATTTCTGTATTTTTGTACTGATTTGACATTTGTCAGTTTGACAGTTTTGACAATTCATTTGCTGAATTGATTGAGAGGAATTGCTAAATGTGACCATTTAGCAATTCCTCTCAATCAATTCAAATCATTTTAAGATGAGCTCAGCGAGTAGCCTCTTAAATCTCAAATATACTTTATTTATTGCATACAATATTTAAGAGGCAGCCCTGGGTCCGGGGTGTCTCGGGGGTCAGGTGAGACGTCCCGGACTCGTCACGTCATCCGCACCAAACGAACCCGCCCGCGCCTGGACAAATATTCTATAAGTTTAAAACGTCTCGTGACAGCTGTTCAGCCATTACCGTACAACGTACAGACTAGTTTCTAGTTGTGATTTGCGAAACGACGAAGTTTGTTTTGACTGATCGAATTGAGGATAAAATAGTATTTATAGCGACAATTTTCGGTAGCATTTTCATAGTCGATATTGATTATATTTTTTTCGGTTTTACAACATTCTAAAATAATTGTTACTGTGATACTTTTTCTTCTTTAAAACTATGTGGAGACTTTAGAAACGTTTCTTAGAAACGCAAAGCCCAATCACAATCCACAAACCTTGCTCGTTAAAAATTAAAAAAAAAATGGATTAAAAAAATTACAATAGAACAATCTAAAGCTCAAAGGCGATTCCGTGTAACGTGGCCTTAAATATCCCTCAAAGACGTCAGGTCTCCCGACCCCCCTGCCCCCCCTCGCCCGCGGCAGATGGATTGATATTGCCCCACGAATGCAGGTGAGCGGCAATACGATCTCAGAACAATGGCGATTTATAAAGTTCTATCTTGCACCGCCCGGACCTAGCCTCGGTAACGGTATACGTAATTCATAACTAACATCATCAGCGGGGGACGTCGCCTAAAATATCGTAAGAATGTTAAAGAATAAAGTGACGAAAAGATGCGATGAATTTTTAAGGAGTCATTCAAGTCAGTCATTTCAGTAGTGTCCGACCGAAGCTTCGGCTTCGGCTAAAAAAACCACCTTCGGCGAAGCCTTCGGCTTCGGCCTATAACCCGGCCGAAGCCGAAGCTTTGCCGAAGGTCCAAGCAACCGTCGCAATTGAACGAACTGTAAACTGTTACGAAAGACTGAGTGAGTCGTGAGAGAGCGACGGACCGGTCGTGTATGCTGAGGCCGTTGGGAGTCACTCTCAAATACAATAAACAAACACTAACTTCTTAAGGCTGCTCATTCGAAAAAAGCGTGCAGATGAAACAACTTTTCATCGGCATTAACAGAGAAATTATATCCGAAAAAAATAATTAGTAATCTACATGATATGATAGGTACGTAATTTGGTTTTGCCATATTTTTTCTATCGGTATCACATAATAAAGAAATAAATACCAAATCACCTCCAAATCGTTGAATTAAACCACTTACTCCTTCATTATTTATCAAAAGAATATATAAAAAGTATCTACTGCTTTGCAAATACATAAGTAAATAATTTGGTTTTTTTAGTTTTTTGAAATATGTATTATATTAAGCCTTAAAAAGGTTTTTTCTCCTATTTCGCCCAATCATGATAGTCCATGGACGCGGCGAGCGTCGTAACCGCCACCGTACAAGGCGCGCTGTTATGAATGTTATTTTAATGTCATTTACGTCGATATTCGCACTGACAGACAATCGACCTGCTAATTTAGGGAGAAAGGGCCCTTAATAAATCATTTAAATATTTGTTAAGCAGTTAGTGTTTGTTTATTTTATTTATTAGTCTAGTTTCGGTCTAGTCGAGTAAAACAAAGACTGATTGATTGATCTAATTATTGTTATTTGTGAAATAATAAAGAAATTATATATTTTTTACAATAGTTCTGTCAATAAAGTAGTTGTAGAATGCGTGAGCGGGAACTTAAGAGATTTCTGCTGGAACTTATTCAGGGTGCTTAGGGATAAAACATACTAAAAGTCCTGAAGTCTATGAGGTGAGCCGGAGTGAGGGGAGAGTACCAAAAGTCTAAATTTTAGGTTTTTGGCGAATAACTAAATAATCGGCCAAAGTGCGAGTCGGACTCGCGCACTAAGGGTTCCGTACCATTGTCCATTATAGAGCAAAATGAGGCAAAAAATCGTGTTTTTGTATGGGAGCCCCCCTTAATGTTTTATTTTATTTTAATATTATTATTAAATATTAAAATACACATAAAACTAAGGACCTTGAGGAAAAATCAAGTATCTACCTGTTTCCATTATTGATATAGAGCCAAAAAGGCAAAAAAAACACATTTGTTGTATGAGAGCCCCCCTCAAATATTTATTTTATTTTTAGTATTTGTTCTTATAGCGGCAACAGATATACACAACCTGTGAAAATTTTAACTCTCTAGCTATTACCGTTCTTGAGTTACAGCCTGGAGATAGACAGACGGACAGACATCGAAGTCTCAGTACTAGAGTCCCGTTTTTACCCTTTGGGTACAGAACCCTAAAAACGATGCGTTATAGCAAAAAACATTCTACGATGAAAAAAAAACTTTTTCCGAATCCTCATCCGTTTTCGAACTACACATTTGAGTCATTCCTTAAACTTAATTATTTGTAGGCCAGAAATTATTAAGTAATAAATAAATCACGAAATCACAAACTTTTATTACCATCTCTAAATCAACTTTTCTATGAGACATTCAATATAGAGGTAAACCTTCGATATTGAAGTTTTGAAATACTTAATTTTAATATTAATTGTAGCTTGTAGACAATATTGAACATAACTGTATTTAAAAAAGATAAAACCGACTCCAAAATTATACGGAATTGAGAATTAAAACTCCGTATCTCCAAAACTACTGAACCGATTTTGTTGAAACTTGCACTGTTCCCTAAGTTGGACAGTACTTAGTAAAACAAAAAAATAATTGCTAAAATCGGAATACGAAAATTGGGAAGTTCTGGAAAATATATTACATACATACGCGTCGAATTGATAACCTCCTTTTTTTGAAGTCGGTTAAAAATTAATTACTGAGAGTCGAGCGATTAAGATTATAAACCTTCGGCTTCGGCTTCGGCCAAAGATTGTGGCAATTGCCGATTAATCGGCTTCGGCTTCGGCCAAAAATAGACCTTCGGTCGGACACTACATTTCAGGCATAACTATTTAGTAATCTGTGCTTCAGGGTTTTAAGAAACGTGACAGGGGCGAGTGGCGATGCATTTTTGATTGAGTCAACCGAAACTAAATTTTTCACAAATGAACATGAATGAACGAACATTGCAAAATGAAATGAGCCATGTTTTACTTCTCGCCAAGACAAAGAGCACATAGAGAATAGAGAAAAGTGTTAAGGCATCGTCGAATTCTGATTATTCGTATTTTGCAGCCCTAGTGCAACAATTATAAGTAGGAGTAAAATTAAGTTTTTTTGACAAGAGTTTATTTTTGCAATAATGTTGTTGATTGGTTCAAGTGTTTGACACAAGTCACAACCTCTTTAAAAACAGAAATGTGTTTAACATACTATAAACCCTGACTCTTGAAGACTCTCCTTCAATTTTTAACTGCATATTATGTCGCGTAAGTGAAAAAAAATCTAAATTGTGATTTAGAAGAAATTAGAATTAGGAAAAATATTACTCGCAAGAGTTTCGGTCGGCATTTAGATAAGCAAATCTTAAAATTGGATTGAAGTAAGTATACATATCGAAAACCAACAGCGATAAAAACGGTAAAAGATTAGCGACAAAAACGAAAACCAATAAAAAGGCTTTTAATCCTATATCACAATCATCGAGTTAATGTTACCGCATACTATACAGGCGCTTTAGAACTAATTAAACTTTATGTTAAATACTTTTACTGACGGCTTTTAAATCGACATTCCGTTATATCGACGGGTATTAATAGCTGGACTTAGGGTGGAGTGGGGTCTCCCCACCCCACCCCCCATAAAAACGCGACAGTGACACATGTCGAGCCTTATTATCTTCAATTAAGAGACTGATAATACGCCATGACATACGTTCTGTACGACCAGAGCCGAAGACCCCTCAATCCTCAACTGGCGCGCTCGTCCGTTTGCTTCTTCGGGGGAGGTCTTGCTTACCTGGTCGTCTCGGCCGGACCGAGTTCCGACTGCACTCGACCCACGCGATTATGCACTCACCCCCATCGTGATAAGTGCTCGTTTCGCGTGCGGGCGGCGCGGCCCTGAGACCGGTGAGTGAGTGATGGGCGCGGGACGTTGACGTATGACAGGCCGTTACATGTCATTAGTCTGTGGCGCACGTTTCCGCGATCAGACCCCCCCACACCCCCGCACCCTCGAACACCCACCCGTATATTAATAACAGTATTAACTTATCGCTCATAAGAAATTAATGCTATTAAATTAACAGAGAATTAAGCCCAACACTTTATGTGAAAGCAGGATTTGCAAGTAGCGCATACTGTCATTCGTTTCAGGCTTAATATGCGCGTGTGGGTTTGCCTGAATGGAAATCAGAAATCACTAAGGTTTTGTAGAATCTCAAAATCTTCTAAAATCTAAATCCTGGGTTCTTAATCTAGTGGTCATCGTACCGAGTTTATTTCATTATTGCTGCTATAATTATGGCAACAGTATCCAAAAGCATGATAGGAAACACTTTTACGATAAAATGCCTGAAAATCATGGCAACTGCTTTCAAGAAAGCCTTGTCGCGTATATTATCGAAAGAACTTCTATATCCTGATTCCTGCGGGCCTGCTACATTCTAAACCAGTGGTCCCCAACCTTTTTTCATGCGGGCCACAAACATGTTTTGGTCTTGGTGTCGCGGGCCGCAACAAAAAATTTTTTAGGGTTAAAAAATAACATTCTTCAAAATTAACGATTTTAAAGTGAAAAATATTTAACGACTATCACGTAGACTTACGTAAAGTCTACGTGATAGTCGATTTTGCCGGTGGGCGTGAATTTCAAAATTTTTTAACATCACGCGGGCCACAAATAAAGTCCCGGCGGGCCGCGGGTTGGGGATAGCGGTTCTAAACCGTTCACTCTTTCGACGTCCGTTAATTCCGCCTTACATCGAGAATTATATTTTTAAGCGAGGCACACACTACATTATACTTTTAAGCGGGGCCCACACTACATTATATTTTCAGGCACACGTTGCGGAATCACATCGCACCTTTACAATCGCTGAGCTGACGGGAACAGACCTCCGCTCGGGCCGCTCGCACGGACACAGGCGGAAGCGATTTCATAACAATAGAGATTTGTCAATCTGTTAAAGGACTCTTTGATAATATATTTGTTAATTTCTTAACTCAAATCCTTCATTTTATAATTGGGAAAGCAGATTCTTGGCGCGTATAATCATAATGTATTCCAAGTTGTTGTTCTTGCTGAATACGTTTATTTTCTATACTCTTCATCTTACATAACAATAGCTATACGAACTAAGTTGCTTATAGATTGCAGAACAACAGCTACGAGTACTATCTCATTAGTCATTAGTCATTACTCATTAGTCTCTACTCTCGACCAACGCTAATTCCGCTAAACGCTACCTCCCATGAACAAACTTCGACCCTTAATTCGAGAACACACTAGCAATTTCCCGCCAGCGAAATAAGCGAATTAAAATCGCCTCAAAGCAACTGTTCGCAAAGAAACGCTTGCATACGCCGGGCGGTTTATTTTTAGCTATTTACCGCGGGGGGGGGCTACCGGGAGGGCTGCGGGGAGTTCTGCAGGGGGTGAGTGACGGCGCCGGACAGCCTTTGAGCCCGGACAGAGGTCTGCGAGCGACTCTCGCTAAAAATTACTAAGTACTTTGAGAAAAAACCCCCCATACGTGTTTACTGGCCGCTGGTGCTATACATTAGCGGGGTTGTATTTATTTTGCCAACTCGCCGGGTACTTTGGTGCGTTTTAGAAAATTACGGGAACACGTCAGGCGTAAAGCTGCTCTACAGTGTCTGTGAATGTCGGCCATGTTCATATCCAGGGTTGCAGTTCCTCGAAGGATATTTTGACGTGATTGATAATTGATTGGACGGCATAAGTCAGAAGTGTCAAATGAAACACAGCTGATTCTCACGGCCTTCTGTCGATGACACGAGATCATTTTGCATGTGGCCCAATTATGAATTGAAAATTGGTGGTTTAAATTTGAGTGCCAGATGTTTCGCATCAACCTACGAGAAAGTTTTTAGATGAAGTTATCCTCAAACGTCATCAAAAAGATCCTTAGCATCTCCATTTATATTATCATAGTTAAAATATTTTTTGTCATGTCGCTGATCATCTTACCCAAAGCCTTTCCAAAGCCGATAAATTCGTGACTCAAAGAAACAAAAAAAACTTTAGATATAACAACATCGACATAATAACAATTTGATTGTGAAATCATCACATAATTAATCGTGTTTCCCCCAAAACAGGAAAATGTAAATGTCATGTGTCGCTGCATTCGTCAATTATTATTATTTTTTTTGGTAAAAAAACCAACATACTGTCATCCTTTTTTTGATGATTTGTGTTTCCTTTTTGTGGGGACACGCAGAATACTTAAATCAAGATGATTTCCTTTGTCATTTAAAGCCTCATCATTTAATTTTGAGTTGTTTTTCAAAGTTTACCCCATAATTAAATGATTTTTATACCAACGAAATTAGCTCATTGTTTCGTTTTTTACGAAGAGATTATATCATTTAGGGTGTCTTATGTTTGGGATCATAAAATATGAAGAACCATCCTATTTATACGATAAGTTAAGCTGGCTTAACTCCCGCAGACAATGTTCGCAGAGACTGTCAACACAGCCACATCGTACCAAGGCCATCCGCGGCAGCTTTCGCTATGCAGCCGCAAAAATTGGAACAACATCCCTCCTCCCATACGGACTCTCAAAACTCTAGGCACTTTCAAACGTCATCTTAAAGACTTCCTTATTAAGGAACAGCAAAAATACAACAATATTGTTGGAAGGCCATCTTTCATAATATTATGATCTTTGACATGTATACCTAGGTGTTTTCCGTTTAAATACTCTTTCGTAAAACCTGACCGCTTCCTGCATATTAATCTAAATACATAGTCTTATTAATCATAGTACTTAATTTATTTATTTGTGTAATTGTTTATATATCTATTTACCTCAAAATTGCCTGATTTTAATTTATTGTTCGTATTTATCGTTCGTTTTTCGTATCGTTCGTATTTGTTTATCCTTCGTACTCATATTACATTGTCTTTTATATATTTTTTCAAAACAAGTTTGTGAATTATTACAGCCACATATTTAATCAAAATAGTACCCTAGATATTTGTGAGATACGGATGTCATTTACCTAATTATGTCTAATTAGGTAAATGACATCCGTATCTCACTTAGCGGTTCAGTTAAAAACCGGTGTCATGTGTCCAACATAGGTACATGGCCTAAACCGAACTAAACCCTTTTTTGGACACATCCAGGCACAATTAGTTAAATAATTGTACTAGTTTCTCTGCTCTTGTACTGTTTATATTGTAATAATTGTGTCTTGTGTGTACTGAAAATAATTTTTTTCTTTCTTTCTTTTTTTCTTTCTTTCTTTCTTTCTTTCTTTCTTTCTTTCTATTATTTTTGCCACCTGTTCCAAAACTAAAGCTTTGTGTAATATGCGCTTGATATGCGCTAACTATGGCTCGGCTGATTTCAATGAAATTTGAAAATGACAATACAAGAGTAGATTGAAAAGGACACAAATACTTTTCCTGCAGGATTTTGCTTATTCTTCGCGAGCACTTATGACTTTCATAACAATAATTTCTCCTACAACTTCTTCTCATCCGTTATTTCCCATCAATTACCCAAGGTACTGTCCAACAAGCAAACACATAAAGAGCCGTCTCATTAGGCGCCGGCCTGATTGGGCCAAGACAGTAACTTCGTTTGGTCTAATGCGGACGACCGATCCATTCCGATCACGTGCGACTACCGTGCTAATTAAAAATCGGACCGATTTTTGTGTCGAGGGGGACATTTGTTAACACCCCCCCCCCCCCTCACCCCCCCATAATCGTGTAAAGTCGTGGACGTTTTTCAAAGACGAAGCCGGATTTTAAAATGCTGGGGCTAATTAGAGGAGTTATTGAGTTACCGTCCCGTTTGAAGCGAGAGTCTTGATGTACCTAATCACATCAAATGTTCGATAATATCGCCTCTTATTGCTAATTCTTCGTTCGAGTCCGTCCGTTTATAATTTAGTTGGCATTAATGCAGACTGGAGAATTATTGCCAGAAGGCTAAGAACAAAGTGGATATGCAGAAGAATAGAAATTAGAAAATTACAGATTTTAAGGATATAACAACTTTGTCAATCTGTCTGCATATAATATGCACTAATCGTACTTTGTCTAACTCAAATCTCAATACATTCTCTACTTATTCCTGTAAAGTTCCATCAAGCCCAGGCTTCCCGCCCTTCTGAATCGCCAATCCTTTGTCGTCGAATTAAAAAACAAACACGCTGGTTAAGTCAACCTGCAGGTACTGGAACAACTTGTACCGTATTTCTTTACGACCTTCGACCCCCGGCTACCCCCCGCACCCCCCGACACCCCCAGAAGCTCATGCTTACAAACTGTCGCATTACAGGCCATCCCCATCGAAACGGCGCTCGCGTGAGTGCCAAAATGAACTCTACTCCCCCGCAATAGGAGCGTTGAGTGTTTGTTTACTTCCAAATTACAGCTGCGGGTTTTGGCGACATTTTGCACCCTATGCCTTTGTGATAGGGTCTATGTAGAAGGTATATAGGGTGTATACATTTCTGTAATGTTAATTTTAGGCTAATGATATGGAGCAATAAGGAGGGCACCCCGTGCGCTGTATACTCGATTAAAACACTTGTAATATTTGGACGGCAGTGGGTGATAATACCGGAGGTAGCGGGTTCTGAGCCCGCGACGACTTTATAATCAGCCATCAAAAAGATTTAACTATACTCTTTAAGCCTTCTTTGACTAAGCGAAGAGAGCTTTTCTTTTGAAAATAGCTATGGGAAGGTTTTCTTAAATACGTTCAGATAAAAACGTCATTAAACAAATAGAGCCTTGGCCTGAGACAGATAAACGTACAGCCAGTAGCCACAGACAAAAGGACAAAACGCAGAACGCCCTGTTGCTCTTTACACCACACTTCAAAAATTTAGAAAATACATAAAAAGTATCTCTCATACATGAAAATGATACAAAATAGTTTAAGGTAATACAAGATTGTTTTATCGTTGAGTCCATTATACGCAATCAATAAGTCATCGACGTAAGCGCTACACGGCATTGCACTAGCCTCCCAATCGCGCTGAGTGAAATCTGCCATAAACGACGCCCGCCCGCCGCCGACATAGAGCACGTAGAGGGCAGAATAGACGCGCAGTCTCATACTTCATACCTACTTGCTATGAATTATGAAATTACTACTTGTTTTCCCGTTTATTGAAGGTAATATTCGTAGAAATTAAAGACACTAAAGCTGCTAAATGTCTCCACGCGTATAAAATAATTAGAAGTAAAAAGAAATAAAATACATTGTACAGTCTGATGAAGCAATCATAATATTTAAAATTTATTGTGTACACATAAAAGTTATGACAGCTATTAAATTGCAATTTATTAGTACGTGCACTGTTTCTAGTTACGTTTTAATTGTGCATACAAAGTGGGTCTGGGAAATGTCATAGGTGCAAACATCATAATCGTGTTAGCCTAGAGACATTCAGCTGCAAATGTTAATGAAATGCTAGCGTGTCTATCGGTAGCGAAATATTAGCATAGCACGAGGCGGGGAAAATCAAATATTCAAAACAAAGAATTCGTTTCGGACGAGCCCGTCGTTTGCCGGCGAAGGGCTTTTGTTCCTTATAAATTAGGGCTATCTTATAAACAATTTCATATTCAATTTCCGTAAACGAGGCGTTATTTTGGAATAATGTAGTCGTAAAAAGATAATAACCGCGATCCTTCACCGTAACGCAGTGGCACAAATAGAGCGGGAGGGTCATCAAAATTTAAAGTCATCTCGAAGAAATTGAGGATAAGAAAACTGCACAATTCGGCCGTTAGTCGTAACTTATTATGGACAATTTCCGAGCGCAACCAATCGGGCTGAGTGAGAACTGCCATAAAGGAAACGGCTCGAAGTAACCCGGGATTACGGACTCGACTGATAGGTAGGAACCCGAGTCGCCTCTGCGCGCTGCTCTGCGACCGTTTTCAATCTTAATGCCCTATTGTGTTGATTTTATTGTAGTACTTTCTGCAGGTACGTTCGTTTGTTTACTGTTAGCGCTGCGTTATTGACCCAGATAAACTTTCTTATCCGATTACGGTCGTTAGCGCGGAGTAATGATTATGGCGGCTCTCCTAGGATAGTCTTTCTTGGGCTTAAGAAAAGTTAGGGTTTCAATATTTAGAGCTACCTAGTAAATTCCGGTCATTGAACTCAATGTTAATTGCATAAGTTTTGTGCTGAGTGTCTGTTTTTGTCACCAGCCACCTTGTGTCATGACTCATGAAGCTATACAAATCGTAGCGTGCGGTAACAAGCAGTTCTTCTCAGCACGAGGACACAAAAACGCAGAGACAAACATATTATTATCTTCATAATTCATCAGAAAATTATTTAAATGTTTGCTAATGAGGATACTACCATTATGATGATACTATCATAATATTATAGTTATTTATGATAAGAGATAACGAGGGTTAAAGCCAGCGATCAGCTGGAGCTGTAGTGTGGCGACTGGCGCCATCACTAAATAAATAAATAAATAGCCATGACGTGCCATGACCTCATTGGTTTAGGGTCTGTCACACCGTGACGCACGCCGCTCTGAATTTAAAAAGGCTTTCAAAAACTAGGCGGTAATGATTTTGTTGGCTATGAATTTATTTTTTAGGGATAACGAATAGCTTAAGTTCAACCTTATGAGTGGCGAGCTGCACGGCCCGGTGTAGCGTCTAGCGTAATTCTTATGTAGAGAATTAAATTTCGTTTTAAGGCTGCTCTCTCGAAAAAAGCGTGCAGATGAAACAACTTTTCATCGGCATTACAGAGAAATTATATCTGAAAAAAATAATTAGCAATCTACATGATATGATACGTAATTTGATTTTGCCATATTTTTGCTATCGGTATCACATAATAAAGAAATAAAAAACCAAATCACCTCCAAATTGTTGAATGAAACCACTTTACTCCTTCATTATTTATTAAAAGAATATATAAAAAATATCTACTGCTTTGCAATACATAAGTTAATAATTTGGTATGGTTACTGTTTTGAAATATGTATTATATAATTATATTAAGCCTTAAAAAGTTTTTTTCTTCTATTTCGCCCTATCAATGACGCGGCGAGCGTCGTAACCGCCACCGTACAAGGCGCGCTGTTACGAATGTTAATGTCATTTACGTCTATATTCGCACTGACAGACAATCGGACTGCTAATTTAGGAAGAGAGGGCCCTTAAATTCCAATTTTAAAAACGCAGCCTTTCGCCACGTCTCCGTATGACCAACAACGTCGGCCAAGTCACCTTCATAACGTCTTCGTTCCCTGTGAAAGGACCCTAAAGCCTTACGATCAATGTAGAGAACAAAACCTTCAAAATAATAGATACCGTAATAATAGTCAAATATGAAATTCTACTAAAAGTAATGTTCTGTCCTAATATAATAAAAGCTTATAATAAATTAATGTAACGGCCGCCCAAACACTTGTACTTGTAAACAAGAAAATAGTAGGGCGAGCACAAAACACTAATCTCCAGGACAATCCCGTTTAAACGTTCCGACGATAGTTACTGCGCGAACAGATTAGAATATGGAAATGTTTGTCGTTCCGATGATTTCGCAGGCCGGCGCTATAGTAGGCGGCAATAATATTTAAATCTTATGGCGCGATGTAATTGCCATTCGGATTTAGTGCTAATGTTAATTAAATAGCTTTTGTTTATAATCTAGAGTGAACGGTTCTCTACTACGATATCTGAGTGTCTCGGGACCACTCAGGAATTCGCTAGTAAAATGTTATGATTGAACAGTATTCATTATCCTCGAATACTATGATAATACGGGGATAAATAAAAACAATGTTGCTTTCATAGCACGCGTTATGTTGTTTATGATTTTGATTATTTCATTAGGGCCTGGAATATGAATACATGGAATAATATTGTAGTACTTATGTACTATGTATTTAGCAATCTGCTTTCCCCCGCAAGATATTATTTTTAATACGTGTTATCATACTAAATAAATATGCAAGTTACGAAAAAAATATACATATTGGCAGTTAAAATACTTAAAACAATGGCATTACAACGTTTTAGTTCATAAAACTCTACCCAACGATACTTTCAAAAGACTAGCTATTATAACAATTTGTAAAGGGTCTCCAATATCCTAGTGTTTCGATATTTATGGTGTTTTTAGCCGTAAATACTAAGTGTACAGGTCAGTGTTGTGCTCAAGTCGTATCTTGTAATTGCGCTAGTAACCTTAAATTGACCGCACGTCGAATAAATTCAATTAGTCAAGTGTTTACCAGTTTACTAACCGTTATCTGCACTAAACCTAGTTCATAATCGTCAGTTTATTATTAGAAAGTGCGTTAAAACTTACAGCGATCACTGCGCAATATTAAGTTTTGCTGAAAAGATATGGAAAACTTTGTTCGTTCATACCTTGCTCATTTTTCAAAAGCATTTCATAACGCATATTTTTGGTCACTCATTTTATTTTTTAACCGAATATTAGTTTTTTTAATGCAAATTTTTCGTTTAATGCCCATTAAAAACGGGACTCGTCCTAACATTTGTGAATATTATGGTCGCTCTACTCGTCTTTTTTATTGACAATGACGCAAGTGTCAGTCAATTCTGTCAATCAAGATTAATGTTGATTGACGGATAAAATATTTGCCGTGGAAATTTTGTGCAAAGACACTTTCAATGGACTTTCGTCCTTTCAAGCACCTTATAATGACCTTCTTAGTTCTAGCTCATTAATTAGTACACAATATTTAGATTAATAATTCAAAAAACATACTTCAAAATTATTCGTATTTGAGAATAGAAATTCCCTATCTCAAAAACTACCTACTTAACCGATTTTGAAAAAACTTTGAAACGGCCTAGTGGACCTATTTAAATTACGTTTAAGACAAAAAAAAGTTTGCCGAGTCACCTTCTATATTTATGAAATTACTTTTAAACGATTTTTATTACATTTTAGGACAAGATAAATACGCTAGAAAAGGCAGAAAAATATGATTACGACTTCATTAATTAAATCCCATAATAGAACATAGAATCCACCCAATTAGACATCCCACCATATATTTCTCATCGACGCCGTCAGGGATCGACAACATTTTTATGACGTCCAAAAAACATCTGTCGTTTTTTAAACGCATCACTGTGGGGTATAATTAAAGACTTCAGGAGGGCGCCGTAAATCTCCCGCGGAAACCTAACACAAATGATATTTTGTAATTTAAAACAGATAGTTAATACAGGCCTTAAATCAAGTGTGGGAGGGATGGGATTGAGATTTTTCGATGATTTATACAATGAATCATGTCATTTCCAGATATAAATAACGCGCGGCTTGTAACTTTGAATCGAATACGAGATAAGTAATAAATAAACTTTTTGATTTTTTGTATTGACGGTTTAATTTTTTTGGGTATTTAGATTTCGAAGTATAATTGCTTTTTAGGATGCACTAGGTGATCTAGATTTTAGGTCTACACTATTAGTAATGATGAGATCTGTCATGAAATTTCTCTAACGTATCAGTCATGGACCCAAGTATTATGTACCAAACATTAATGTAACTAAATCATGTGTTACATAAGTATAGGGGTTAAAAATCAAAATTTTTACGTCTGTCAGCCCTACCAAACATTTTTAAAGGTGTTATGCGCCTTTTGATTTTCCCAACTGCTATACAAAATGAGGTGTTTTCATCAACATAATTTATGTTGTAGATATTCCTTTCTCTCCTAATACGAGCGAATACCTAGCACGGTATTGAACAAAACAATTGCTCGGATTATGGAGGCATTCGAAACGGGCTGATACAAACGCCAGAAATCTTTATTTGGCGACATTAATCTTGTTATTGTTAAAATCTTGAGATATTCTGAATAATATCTTGTCAATATCAACACCTATTATAGGCAATCGGTAGAGCTTAAACTATTTCGATTTAGTAATAGTTTCAATTGCTTATATTTTAATGATATTACATATAATTAATGTATGTAACCACCTCTTTTCAAGTTAGCTCCTTTTTAATTAATTAAAAATATTACAGTGAATGACTAACAGAGAGTTGCTGCCTTTGTGTTAAAAGTTGACAAAGTCACACAGACAAACTAAGGCTTCAAGTCACCTACTTACTTTTTTCGGTAGTAAGAGTTATAAAATGAAGAAGAAAAGACTTAAATGGATAGGGTTAGAAACCTAGCAAAGTCTACGTTCTTTCCTACACCTATATCATAATATAGCTAATGTAGTTAGGTACAGATAGGTTGTCTAGTTATCTAGATTCTAGACATATGACATTCCTCATTAAATCTGTGAGTGACGACCAACCTGTTCCTTATAACGGAACCACACGACACTGGCAAGTTAAAGGTAGAGGATAGTGTTTCTAGTAGAAATAACTAAGTACTATGTATAAGTCGTATGAGTCAAATTATTGGATACGTTACAAACGGCTGTTGATTTTGTAGCATTTTTATGCTTCGATCAAATAGAAATATTTGATCGAAGTTTTTATGTTATTTTTTGTAATTTTAACACATTTTTTGTAATTTTAATATTTAACACAATATTTTTTTGGGATCGTTGGAAGATAAGTTTACTGTGGCACATCACATGCACGCCAGAGAAGGTTTTAATGAAGACTTACAACTTCTTTCATTGATTTGGATTTTGGCATTATAGTATAAACATTTTTTATAGTTTCTATTGACATATTGTGAAACTGTATCATTGTAAAATCACTTAGCAGAATCGGCCACACGGCGCAAGTCACAAAATACAAAGACATCCGATACGGCCGTGACGGGGACGTTGTAAAAATCGCAACGGTCACAAAATATGGTCACACAATAAAATACACAATTGATGCGGCTCATTAGCGGCTCGTAAAATGTGCGCGTCCATCATCGCCCACCGCGTCGTAAAAGTGGATATGGTGAACAGAAGTACAAGACGGAAAAATTATAGCGGCCATCCGTCAACTATTTTTGGTTTTTAGTGCCATCTGATATAGCGGGTCAGCAGACAGATTGCGTCGTAAAAAGTATTCTAGGGTAAAAGTAACAGGTATTTATGACAGCTATTATAAATCTTTTCAGCAAAATCAATAAATAAAAAATACAGTGGGTTATCAGCACAAATTAACCAATGATGTAGACGCTTAATCCATTTTGACCATTGACATATTTTGACAAAGCTTCTCGTTGTCTCTCTTTAGTCTTTGACAAAGCTTCTCACTGTCAAGTCATATCAAGAATCAAGATACAAAGACATGCAACAATCATTGTGCCAATCGTATTAGCTGAGCACAATTCACACCACTTTTTTACCCAAAAAAGCCTTTAAAAATGTAGCGCGTCCCTGTCGTGCGTTACCGGCGGCGCAGGCGCAGACGGGGACGGATTTATGTCAGACGGACCCACCTCATTATACCGTACGCGAGATTACATAATTACCGCTTTAGAATAATAATAAAAATATCTACAGCCGAATACATAACCTCCTTCTTTTTGGAAGTCGGGTAAAAATGTAGCGCGTCATTGTCGTGCGTTACCAGCGCAGGCGCAGACGGGGACGGATTTATGTGAATCGGACCCACCTCATTATCCCGAGAGGCGAGATTACATAATTTACGCATGGGATACGATTTAAATACGTAATTAAATCGATTAATATCGATTTTATAGTCGAAAAGGTCAAGTCACAACTCACAACTTAGTACTCATATACATATGACATAGTAGGACACAGAGACGATTATTATTTAGCTATTTAAGACATCGAAAATCACTTAGCTAAGCTCTATTCGGTCGGACAGCCTGTTATGAAAATAGTTTAACAACTACATACATATTTACGAGTACATTATGTTACAAGGGCCTCGTTTGTACAAGTCGGTTAAAAATGTGTATAACAAAACAACAGCTAGTTTTGCGTTTCGTGACGCTTGAAGTACATCACGACGCGAACACGTCTCAATAAATCAAAAGGGAGTTTATTCGCTATTTATAGGGGGTGTATCACGTGCGGTGCGGGTTCGAGTCCCGGGTCCGGCGATCGACACGCGATCATAAATCCGACTTCGGTGACGGCCGACAAATCAAAGTCGGACGAGATCGTAAATACGTCCGCGGCCCGCATTAATCATTAGGGTCCGAGATGCGCGCGCGCACGCGATTGGTCCGCTCCCCCCCGCCAGCCCCCCCCCGCGCCCGCTGCGCGCGCGAAACAATTATTCAAACGTCGCGCGCCGATTGGCCGCCGCGCGTTTTTTCTCGCGGACAATGATGAATTCCTCCCTTCGTTTTTGTGGCCGTTAAACGCCGCGTGTGATTGATCGGACGTTATATAAATAAACATGGCAGTACATTGTGTGTAGTTAAACTAATGTGCAAGCGCATGTTTCTATGATAAACTACTAATTAAATTAAAGTTTTTACGGCCATTACCTATGTAGTTAATTTATTAAATGACTAACCGCCGTGAACTCATCATAAATATCTGTAGGTAGGTACTTAACTTAGTTTAACTTGGTATCTGTCGGCTTCTTTCATGTCACAACTCATAAGTTACAGGTAAACTGTAATTTGATGCCATCAATAACAGCTTTTAACAACGAATAGTTAAAAAAAAATGTGAATACCTACATACTTACATTTTTTAGAAATCTGTTTTAGACAGTATTAGGATGAAGGATCGTTGGTAGCACAAATGAGGCTTACCTGTAACAAACAGAAAATATTAAATAACATTACACATTTTCGAAATACATAGTCATAAAATATCAAATAAATAATAATACAATTCATAGGAGTTAAAACTAATTTAGATAATTATGTTAAAGAACACGAACAAAGAAAAGCAGCAAAGGGAAACGTCCAAAAAACTGCTTAGGAGGACTGCAACGAAGCAGAAACCGCGAAGGACGACTGAAGACGTCACTGTGACCCCACGAACGTGTAGGTCTACTATGAAACTGTTTTGAGACTCAAACAATCGGACGAGAATGCCGCGTCCTGCTCTAACAACGTCATTTCACGTTTGTTAGAGTAGGACGCAGCATTCTCGTCCGATTATTTGAGTCTCAAAACAGTTTCATGGTACAAGGCCTGCTTCGCTACGTATGAAAGTCGCGCGGCAGCGTGAGACAAGTGAAAGTTGCCCACAAACGGAATACGCCCCTGCACGCGACAAGTGTGCGCCCACTTCGTGCAAGTGCATAAGGCCGCCCACACACTCCAGACATAAGGTCTTGTTTGGAGAATATATGGCCTTGTTGGTAATAAAGTAGTGAGACATGTGATCTGTGTCTTAATAGTCAGAATTTGCCCCGACTTGGTAAGAGACAAGAGTAATAAAATGACTTCATCCGTGTCAATACTAGGTACTGAAGCTCTTAGGAAGTGTAAGTAATATAAAACTACTAGCTGTCCCGGCAAACGTTTCTTTGCCATATTATATAAAGTATATCGCCCATATTATTTTATTGAATTAGTGACTAAATAAGTATGTCACCATGGCAACGTCCATCGCTATCCTGTGACCCGCGTCGCATAAACAATGGTCGCTTTTAGACAAATAATTTGCAATAAAATAAAATTGCGACTATAATTATTAAAGATCTAAGCTATCCTATATCTCAAGTTGGAAAAAAGCACACAGTTATTCATAATAGCTGGTCGAAGTTAGCCAAAGTAATAAAATACGGTATAATCAACTTATCACCCCTCCTCACTTGTAAGAATAAATTATAATTATGATTTATGGCCCAGTCATGTAATGTCAGTTCATTTTAAATATTTTAGTTTTTAAAGAGTGATACCAAATAATAATTATGTGTATTGATCACTATATTTTTAGGGTTTCGTACCCAAAGGGTAATAAAAATCTCTTATCTCTTATCTTATATATAAAAACCGGCCAAGTGCATGTCGAGCCACGCGCAATATAGGGTTCCGTAGTATCGCTAGTTTCTTAAAATTTGTGTATGGTTATTGAATGTACATTTATAACGTGTTTTACACTACTAACAACATCATCTCAGTTGCTTTCAAAGGAATTTGAACGATAAGTTCCTTTATGCTTCGCCGAAAACATTTTTTTTATTTGATCAACTATTACTCAATAACTTATGAAGTTTTTTGTAGCCGTGATAGTTTTCCTTTTAAATTCACCATATTTCCTACTCCCGTGAATTTTTTTACATTTCCAGAAGCTACCGTTTAGTTGGTAGAAGGGGACACTGGACTCTAACGATTTTTTCCACTTTAAAACTTAATATTACACAAACGGATCCCTAAATCGGAAAATGATCTATAGATACTCATAATAGTTTTAAAAAACCTATCCAATGACACCCCACACGATGAGGTGGACGCGAAAAAAAATTTTCATCCCCGCTTGATGTGTATGGAAGGTACCATAAAAAAATGTTTTTTTAAGATTTCATGTACCATTTTGTTGCCATCATTAATATGTGCATTCATGCCAAATTACAGCTTAGTAGGTCCTACAGTATCTGAGCAAAACCGCGGACAGACAGACAGGCAGACGGACAGACGGACAGACGGACGGACAGACCGAAACTATAAGGGTTCCTTGTTGACTACGGAACCCTAAAAACGGGACCCTATTACTCAGACTTCGATGTCTTTCATTTTGTCCGTCTGTCTGTCTATCTCCAGGCTGTATCTTAAGAACCGCTATAGCTAGACTACTGGAATTGTCACAGATTGTGTATTTCTGCTGCCGCTATAACAAGAAATACTAAAAACGAAATAAAATTAATATTAAAGGGATTTCCCATACAACAGATGTGATTTTTTGTCCTTTTTTGTTTGTAATCTACAATGGCAACAGGTGGGCACTTGAAATATTCACAAAATACTCAGTTATATTTACACTTTAATAATTCATAATAAAATTAATAGGTAATAATTAAGGGTTACAATCCAGGTCCATTCTATAATGGTACAAAACTATTTTGGTAACTGGTACGGGACGAGATATCTCGTCCCATCGCACAGAATACGTCATATTAGTACAACTACCCAGGGACCTTTATTATTTTTAGGACAGTAAGGCTGTGTTTCCACTGAAGCGGAGCGGAGCTTAGCGGTGCCCGAATTGACCAATCGTGCTATACCAGCGGAATGACAGCGAAGATTTCGAGCATGGTGATTGGTCAATTCGGCACCGCGCCGCTAAGCTCCGCTCCGCTTCAGTGGAAACACAGCCTAAAGCCTAAAAATACATTGACATTCGAAGCATACCTACAAGTGTTACGACGGTGTTATTGGAAGTTTTGACTAAGTTATACGTAACTCGTTTTCTAAACAAAACTTTACACGTAAGTCCCTTATTTATACTCCCTACTACCAAACCTTTGTTTAGAAGTTAGTCAGTATTGCAGTTTAAATATATTCTAATTACGTAGCTAATCGAATATTTGCCCTGTCACCTGCAGTGCCAGCCAGTGGACAGTTGCTAGATATTTTAGTAATCCTACATTCGTCTTGGTACACTAAAACACGGAGCACTTACCATGGCAACTCGATAGGAACTCGAAAGTGAGAAGTTTTTCATACTTTTAATTTGAAAAATTTTAATAATACATAATATTATAGGCATAAAATAATAAGTAGAGAAAAAACATTTAAATAGAGAAAGAATAGAGACAGATATACTTACTGCAATATTTAAATTTATACTTAAGATATAACATAGTATGTATAAGGATTATACTATGGTTAAGTTACCTATAACAAGTTCACACTATGGCATGCACTGTTTGACGTGTCGTGTTACCCATTCCCTATTAATAAATATGTATTCATTTATTTATTATTCATAGAACTTTCTTGTACATTTACATACGAAAAGTATGCATGTAATTGCTTATCAATTAAAAAGCTTTCTTGACAGCTACCTACAAGATTTACAAGGAAACTTGTAGGAAATAATGAAATAATTTGATGTATCATCCTTCAAATAAACTCTACTAGATTATTTTACTTTAAATATAAACCTAACCTATTACCTAGCCCAACCTGGGTTGTTATTTGTTTTTTTTAAGTAGAATCCTAAACAAAAACTGATCTTAAACGGCTTAAACCTAACTTAACTTTAAAAACTAAGTTTAACTCGAAAACCACTCCAATCGACTTTTCACTTTCGAGTCCCCTTAGTAGGGGTTTCGGAGGTACACCGGCGAACAGGATAAGATCAACACACATTAGCTCTCAGACTTTGACCCGTCCATTATTTATTGACGGGACAAAAATACCCGCCACGTCGCCGCAGCCGGAATATTTACACTTTGACGGGCTTATTCGAGACACTACTAAGCAATTAGTGAAAAGATTGACGAATTCTGCGGCCATTCTGCTAGTTTTAGTTTGTAAATAATAGATGTTTATTCAGTTTATTTCAGTGTCTAGTTCGATTTAGCTCTTGAATTTATTTATGTTGTATATCCATGGTTCCAAAGACAACAAAGTGAAGAGCAGGCAATGTAGAGAACTTTTACGGTAGAAGACTGTTAATGACTGGATGCAAAAATTTTGTGTAGACATAATTTTACAGGAATTTTGTGTTTAGAGTCTCCTCAAGCATATACTTAAGATTTTTAATAAGGCTTACGTTTAAATCACTTCCTAGTATTTATTAAACTTTCTTGCTTCTAAGCTCTACTTTTTTTATGATCCTCTAAGTTCCAACCTGAGTGATGCTTTTCAATATTTCCACCAGGAGGCAGAGGACATCATACAGTACTGCATAGCGACTACACCTAAGCATATTCTCATAGTGTCACTATGAGTGTGCACACAGCACACGTCAAGAATCAGGATACAAGCTACTAGCTAGTAAGGTGTAAGCCAGTGTCGGCGGCAGACGTCTTCACCGCAATCTTGCCGCTGTCACCCGAGAGCCACCCGCTGTCACCCCGGTGCCACCCACTGTCACCCCGCTGTCACCAGCCGGCCGGACAAAGCCGGTTATCATGACGTCACCGTCTTGACCTAAGGCACTGGAATTTGCGTTCGGTCAGTACCTATCAAAGGTGAGAAAAGCCGGATTAAGCACGGCAACTTCTTGAGTTCATACGGTAAGTTTGCAGAGGGCCAGCAGTGAAAATATGTCAGAATGCTAATATCAAATGGTATGCACGTCATTGATCCATAAGGGACAATTCAGACCGCAACGCGACTCGTAGAAGCATTTCTAAAGTATGGATTTGACAGATTTGCAAGACGTCTCACGTAATTGTCAAATATGTCAATTCGGTAGGTACTTTAGAAATGCATCCACGCGTCGCGTTGCGGTCTGATTTAATCCTAAGGGTCAATTCAGACCGCAACGCGACTCGAACATGCATTTCGAACATCGATACAGAATGGATTTGACAGATTTGCTAGACGTTTCAACTCTCACGCAAATGAAATCCGTCAAATCCATACAGAAATGCATCTTCGCGTCGTGCTGCGGTCATAATTGATTCTAAGACGTTTGCCCTAATGACTACTTATAAGCTTCAAATGCGAAGACAGCTATCATGGTCATAAACGGTAACTCTTTTATATCTCAAGTCTGTCTTTCTCTCTTCAATGATTTCTATGCCTCATTTTTGTCTCGTTAGATGCTTTACATCTGCTTGAATATTTTATTGTAGTATATTATCATAGTAATATAAAGCGGGAATGATAGTGAAGTGTGTACTGTGTAGGGACGCGGAGTGCGGACGGGTGACAACAGTTGCAACTGAAGCGCCGACAGCCGCTGACGGACCGTGGGCGGCGCAGGACCAGCCGTGGAGTCGCCCTACATTTTTTTTAATGGATAAATGTAATTATTTGTACTTCATATTGAATATTATAGTCTACATAATATAAATATTCAGATCTTAGGTACATACAATACGCGAAGAAAAAATATCGATTTTTGTTTCTTCGTAACTAAGTATCATTCATTTTCTTTCCAGAACTTTTTGGTTTGAGCGTGAAGAGGTAACAGACAGACAGACAGACAGACAGACAGATAGATAGACAGACAGACAGACACACTTTCGCATTTATAATATTAGTATGGAAGTATGGATTAAGTTTTATTGTCTAAAAAACGAAATACATATTTTAATTTTTCGAGAAATACTGATCTTGAACGTTTTTTGAGTGGAATTTTTCTTGTGCTCAAGTAAAATTTTTTCGAAGCAATTAACATCGTTTTCTATGGATAGCCGCAGATATAAAACACGGTTGGTATCACTGTCCGAACTTTCCAACATCTCTAGACCAGAATATACTTTTGAAAGTGCCTCTTGGATCACACTTGGTCCACGAGCGGCCACGAGCGGCCGTAGACTTCTCAAGCGATAGGTACTATGTATTACTAATTATTATTACAATAATGAAGATAAAGTTTAAAATCAACGCGTTCGCGTAAAGCGAGGTATTCCTTTACTAGGTTTTTTTAATTTATCATGACTCATGTATCATGATATAAAGAAATCGTTAAACTTAAAGTAGGTAGTTCAGGATTTTACAGTGGCCTATTACAAAAAAAAAACGTAGCAACACCATCTCCACGCCCTGTCCAGCCTACTTAAGCTTAATTCGCATGGACGGGCTTGTGCTCGCGGCGCCCGACCTCGCCCGTTACGGAGCTACGTGACAGACCGACTGACACCCTGCCCGACCGCTATATGAGCTGTATGACTTGTCACGTAAGTAGAGTAACAGAAAAATGCAAGAATAATGAGACTTCGCCTATTAGTTGCGACAACTGCAATCGCAATAACATAGATTCGTTTATCTGTGAATATTTTAGTAATTACAACAGCTACCAAACCTTTTGCCGCCTATAATATATGTAGATTGTAGAGTCTTAACTCTAAAAGCCTCTATCTATAAGCTTTAAGGGTACAATTCATACAAATCGGTTTTGACAACAGCTCTTTCAGAATGATGAGGTAACAGACACACAAGCACGGCGTTCGCATAATATTTTAAAATACTTCTATGGATTACTCTAATGAGTTGCAATGAGACATGAGAATTTAGGACAGTAAAGCCCTCTGGCCTCTACATTATGGTTTTAAAAGCATTTAAAATTTCACTAATTCTGTATTAGAATTTTGATTTTCGAATTCTGAGTTTCTATGCATTTCGAATAAACAAGTAAATATATATTTTCCATCATGCCTACTGCTTGCTAGCAAACGTGTTTTATAAATACGATATTTTATCATATTGTTTGCTTGCAGACGTCCTTATAAAACTTATTCGAGCTGATGATGATGATAATGTCACGATGTAACAAGTTGTTACTGTCCGACAACAAATAGTCGGACGTTATCACGAGTTCAAGTCGGATCGAAGGTCGGACGATGGCGGACGCCGGATTAATCGCCGGATCACTCCGCGGATAAATCACTGATCCGATCTATTTATACCTGACCTGTGATCGCGAGAAAATTATTATGTAAACTACTCGATGTTTTTATTAATCTCAAAAGGACTGGGAGACAAAAAGTCATGTTTATAGAACTTTTGCTCTTTATAAAATATATATGACGGGCGTCATATACTAATTTTGGAGCAACTCCGTTGCTCCAAAATTAGTTTATCGCGCGGGAACCGCACATTTTTCCGGGATAATAGTATCCTACGTCCTTTCCCCGGACTTAAAGTATCTCCATGCAAAATTTCAGCAAAATCTATTCAGCGGTTTGGGCGTGACTGACGACGTAACGTAACAGACAGACAGATAGAAAGACAGACGGACAGGCTGTCTGCCCGTCTGTCTGTCTTTCTTTTCGCATTTATAATATTAGTACCTATGGATGCTGCCACACAGATTTTTTTTATCACGCGGTAAATGTAGATTGTAGGTATATCTTGCCATAGCCCACTAATGAAAGGGACATAAAAGCAGTATGTAGTCCAGTCTCAATTATGTACTACTTATAAACCAGTAAGTAACATGCTCTACACATATCAGTATTAATTTTATCGAAACGCAATATTCGACTCCAATCCATAATTCGAAGAACAAAGTCAAGGACTGAGCGCGAGCGAGGTCGCGTCCATAAACTACACAAAAATCCCCATAAATTCAGCGCAAATGTAATTTTATTCATCGTGGATTTATATGTAAAGTTGAGATAATACCATACATAGCAGACATAGCATTAAATCATAAACTTAACAAAAATAAAAAAAAACCGACAAAGGATGACCGCTCCAAATGGTAACTCGGAAGAAATGGCCCAGAAATCAGAATCTATAAATCTATGCTGTAGGGCGGGAGCCGCGACTTGTCGATAAAATGAAACAAATAAGTCACGGAATAAAAAAATAGGATTTCTATATTTAGATTTGCTTTTGATTGTAAAATGAAATCCATACTGACAGTATAAATGTGCAAGTCATATACCTTTTAGTATTTCAAGCTTACACCGCTAAATATTTTAAATGCAGTTTGGCATGAATATAATTTGAGTCCTAGGAAAGGACATAGATAGATTATAGTGGATTCCGAAAATTTACGGTAACTGTTACATATTAATTAAACATACAATTAATTTCAGCGTAACGAATCTATAATTATTAACATCCCGTTTGTACTAAAATGACTAACATACTCGTACTGAGTGTTTCAATACTTTTTTATAAGTTCATCAATAAACCTAACATCAAGATCAAGCCATGCACTTATCACACCGACATTTCATCGGACGCAATTATAATAAAACCCAATTATCCTACTAACTTTTACAAAGTTTTAGATTACTCATCTCTATCGATAGTGTTACAACCTTACGCGTATCGGATAGGGAACATCACAAATATGTCAGAAACGGCCATAAACGTCACCCAGCATCTCCCGGAGATAGTTTATTAGGAATAACACAATGAGAGCCGAGAAATATGTTACTGGAGTCGGGATTGATGAAATGTGACTTGGAGTTTTTTCCCGGCGGCGTGACCGATCCTCCCCGAATTGTAATAATTTCGTGTAATTTATCGATACGTTCACATTCCTAATGTTATTAGACGCCGTATTTATTGGGGATCTCGACGAATTTATGTGAAACAAAACAAAGACCGTCGAAAGTTTCGCTCCCCGTGACGGAGTAAATTAAAAATCCTTCGTTCTGTAACAATAACTTAACCTGGTGCTCATTCCAAGTTTGTATTTCTATGGTACCTAGTAGGAACTAGAACTTATGTATGGTACCAAAATCAGAACTAAACATAAAGGACTGTGGCACGATTTACAGAGAAACTGTACGTTGAGTCAATGAAAAAAAAATCGTTCAAAAAAGCATTTCTTTACATTCTTATTGTATAGGTACCTACTATTATGTTCGCTTATTGTTCGGCGTTCGGTATGTACGATTTCGTAGTGCACATCTCATAAACAGTGCTTGTAGAATGTGACATTTCGCCGAGATGAATCTAGCTTCGATAAGATGTTATCACCTTTCTAAAATGTTGGTGACAGGCCGTGGTGTCCTAATCATGTTGGGTAAATAGCTCATAGAATAAACAACGTTTAGAGGCGACATGCCGTGTTACTTGACATTTTATGTCCATTAAGCTAACAAAAATATTATAAAGCTAAAATATTATAGAGCCTTTGGATAGCAGTGAATAAATTATTTGTATCACAAGTTGGAACAAAAATCAACACAAAATAAATGTTGACCACTCTTTTGATATACCTTTCAAACTCATTGTGAAACTTATTTTACAAGTCAAAATGTTCGCCGCAAAGGGAGGCGACCATAATATTATTTTTTATTTAGTATCTACTGTAAACTTATAAATCCGTAATATCATGTTATATTAAACAACTAACTTTCATATTACGAAAAATATAAGCTGTTTTCATGAAACCCGTCGAGCGCATTATCTTAACTGTTAAGTACGTTTATGAGTAGTTCCTGAGTAATCTCGGGTGGCGTAAAAAGTAATGTCGGACGTTTATTACGAGTTACAACGCCGTGCAGTAAATCCAATCTACCTATTTGTTTTCTTAATGGCAGCCCCGGTGTATAATTTATCAAGTAACAATATCTCGGGCAGTGTAACTAATCGCCACTATTCCGCCGTAGTGGCCAATCGAATTAGGTATATTTTAAAATTGATTGCATCTGATAATGTGAAATACGTGAGCCGCTCGCGGAATTGATACGACTCGTCGCATCTATACGTTGACTTGTCTTCGGTGAGCGGCAGGACCTACAATAATAATTATATTATTGTATATTCACATACGCAGCTCTGTTCGGATTGTCCTTATTTATTTATAGTTAACTCCGAGCAACATAGTTTAACCTCAGGTTGTGTTTAAAGTTTTCACCGGAGCTGCATTGCGAGGAATGTGGTTTTTTACCCGAATACCAGGAGGGTTGTTTTTTTATAAAATAAGGGGGCAAACGAGCAAACGGTCATCTGATGGAAAGCAACTATTGACGCACATAGACACTCGCAACATCAGAAGAGATTACGCTCTCTTCTTGAACGTTTACAGGTTGTATTGGTACTTGGTACGGAAATATTGTTGGCGACAATTCCTACCAGAAACCAGAGTTTTACAGTGCGTGGTAGATATGTATTTTTCTTTTTATATGCTCAGCACAGCGACACCATGGAACTTTCCATGGTGTCGCTGTGCTGAGCAATGCGATTTCGATGTAACTGTTCTACAGTGATAACTGATCGTTGGCATTACTAATTTACCATCGACAAGCTAGTCTATTCGTCTAGTTTATGGTGAGGTTTGTAGGCACCATCGACAGGACCCCTCTACCCGCTGCCTAGTCTAAGGTGAGCCACTGTTCGGCGACACGGCGCGACAGCTGCGGCTAAAAATACCGCCGGACGCGCGATTCCGCGTTTTTCACTGTCCGTGCTAGCATCAATTCCTGTCAGCATTTGTTAGCAAATGACAGATGTTTTACTGTTCTGACAGCATCAACACGCACGGTGACGTTCCGCCCTTATGTCAAGATCTATAGAGTCGGGATTCGTACCTTCTAATCGACAGCGGCTCGTAGCAATGACGAGCTAAGGACATAACCCTTTGATTCCGGTTTTAGCGTGAAAAATGTGGACAGCGCTTGGCGCGGGCGGCGCGATCGCTCAGCCAGTAGATCACGGGCCAAATTAAACACGGACAGACAGACGGACAGGCGGACAAGTGACTAATGACGAGTTTTCACGGATGTTCGAGACGTTTCACGATCGGAATTATCGCCGCCACTTCAGGCGGACGTCGTAAAAGTCGCTTTGACGTCGATATATCAGATTTAATCCCTCTATTTTTAAAAGATGTTTAAGACTGATTTACACTGATACAGTGGGTGGTACCGGAATCTGGCGCTGGATTAACACTGCATAGATACAAATATTTACTAAATAATAAACACGCGACATTACTATCCAGTCCAGTAACCAGAACTAATGCTTTCAGCTTACACTGCTAGAATGCTAACGCAGATGGATCCATTGATGGTAACCACATACTAGTGTACCACAAAAATCAATGTATCAGCACTGCGTATCTATACTTATTATAAAACAAAGTCGCTTTTTTTCCCTCATGTCCCTTTGTTCCCTTTAATCTTTAAAACTACGCAATGGATTTTGATGATTCTTTCAGTGTTAGACAGCGCATTTATCGAGAAAGGTTATAGGCTAGATTTTATCACGCTAAGATTAAATGAAGCGAAGAAATAGAGGAAAATGTGAAAAAAACGGGGAAAATTATTTTAAAGGGCTAACTTGAACGCGCTAATCTCAGGAACTACTGGTCCGATTTGAAAAATTATTTCAGTGTTAGATATCCCATTTATTGACGAAGGCTATAGGCTATATATTTTATCACGCTACGACTATTAATAGGAGAATGTGGAAAAAACGGGGGAAATTATTTGAAAGGGTTTATCTCGCGAACTACTGGAGCAATTTTTATGTTATTTGGCACAGATAAGAAGTAGACCTGAAGACACGAAGGATCGTGATAGGTTATCGATTTTTATCATTTTTTCAGTGGCTATATATTTTATACCCGTGCGACGCCGGGGTGGGTTGCTAGTTCTATATATTATATAAATTCACTTTTGTTTAGCGATAATAAAATGTCATAATATAAAATTTTACTTTCACTTATGAGTTATGACAATAGTCAAACAACTACTGTTTACATTTCGATCAAAATTAATTAAAACGCTTTCGGAGTAGCTGCTAAATTCTTCGCTAAAAATAAACCTGGCAAGTAGATTAATTGCTAATTAGCAGTGATAGAGTTAAAATGGTGAAGACGAATGTCTTCAGTTGATATAGTAGGCCAGCGCTGTCGCCGTGCATCAAGCTATAGTCCGACCGGCATAAATACTCACATTCGACACTTGTATTCGCCGAGTGATGTACAGCGCGAATACTGGGGTGACCATGGTTTGGGGAAAACGTGGGACAAGTGGAGAAAGCTACACTTGCCTTACTAGTAGAGTTCTATTAAGTCTACTAATAGGTTATTAGAGTAGTACGTAGTAAAGTTTACCCTTACAATTATTAAGTGTCTCTTTAAATTATGACTTCCCACTTTCTGATTTAAAAAAGGCAAACATAAGCGCAAGTTTTATTTATTTTGTTCCTAAGCGTGTCTAACTTTCTACATTTATTAAGCAGTTGCATCCCTCAATTCCCAATCAATTTTAATAACGTTATATTCTTCCTAAGCCAATGTGAGAATTTATTGAAAAGTTACAAACAACAATAAATTGAAGATTGTTTACCCACAGCGTGAGCCGCAGGACATTGTTTATTACATTACATTTACTTATTCATTTCGCCAATGAGATTCGGCCAATAAAAATGTCAGCTAATATGTCAATAAGATAAGAGTAAGACGCGATTCGCAATACTTGTTTAATCAATAAACGATTATTGATTTAGGGCGATTTATTTTATAAACAAGAATTTTAAAAAAGTAAGACATTGTAGCACAGAAATAAGGCTTCACAAATAAGCGTCCAGTTGCGTCAAGTTGTCAAATGTGTCTTTTGAATACAAAACATACATTTTGACAACTTGACGCTCCCGCTTCGCAGTCGCTTGGTCGCGTAGGTTTGAACGAAGCATAATATTTTTTTTTTATCAGAATAGCTCTGGGACTGTCCTAGTATCTTCTTAGCCCATGGCCACTTTAGTCACACCTGTTTGACGCGTGAAGTTTTTCGCGCCTAAATGACGGAGCCAAGTCGTCGGTACGGACCGATTGTCACAGATATGCGGCGGGTGATGCATGCGCCAATTATCGAGGGACTTGGCACCGCGCTGCCGTGCGACCGATTGATGGGCGGCTATCTGTTATGAGATAATTTTAGCTTCGATAGAGTGGGGTTAGTAATGGCGAATGAGATGAATTGAGAATTACAGTTTAAATTAAGAATGTCTTGATGACGCTGAAATAGTGTGAAAGAGTTGAAAAACCGGTTTGACTCAGGCTGCTGTATCAAAATCTGCCATTTTTTCGACTCTACCACAAAAAGAGGCCGCCTGATGATAACGCGTATTCTGCGACAATTTCTATGGGGGAAGGGAGGGCAAGATGGAAGGTGCGGGCAAAATGGAAACAACCTACAAAAACAAATCAGGTGATCTATGTCAAGCGTCGCCACGCACACAGACACACTCGGCCGTGGCGCTTTTATGAGCGAACTTCAGTCGGGTTCACAGCAGCCATTGAACTGTGCGCGTCTTTTGTTTATTTTACTGTCAAATATTACAAAAAACACATATTTTTGCAGTGAGATTGTTTGAAAAAGGTAAGAAATAAGATTTTTTTGTTTTATGTGTTGTAATCTACTATAAATCAAGTATTTGAATCAATGCGCTTACTAAAATAAAACTGGTTGTAGAAATTCGATTTGTCAAATTATTATTACAGTTAGTGTAAGGGCAAGATGGAAATTCTGAATTTAGGGCAAGATGGAAATGTTTCCATCTTGCCTGCGTGTTTGTGATTGTTTTATTTTATTTTAATTTCACGGTTTAATTGAGCAATTTTTTTCCAGATGGTCTACAAATATAAAAGAAAGACTAGTAGAGGATCTTGGTCAGAAGTAACAATGCGGAAGGCCATGGATGAAGCACAAAAATCAACAATAAGTTCAGCATCAAAGAAGTATGGAATTCCCATCGGTACATTACATCGTCACATAAAAAAATGTGACCCGTCCAAAAAATTAGGCAGGTTTCAGCCTGTTTTCTCAAAAGAGCTTGAGCAGAAGATTTGTGACCTTGCTATTGAACGTGACACACTGTTTTATGGGTTAACGAAAAATAGCCTGCAAGAATTAGCATACGAAGTGGCGAAATTAAATAATATTTCGCATCCTTTTTCGAACGAAAAGGCTGGAAGAGCATGGGTTGACGGCTTTATGAAAAGATACCCCCAATTAACTTTCCGAACGCCAGAACCCACTGCTTTAGCTCGCTGCTCTGCTTTTAATCGCACTCAGGTAGAACGCTTCTATGACAACCTATGGGAGGTTCTGTCACAACATCAATTTCTGACGAGACCCGACGATATATACAATATGGATGAGACTGGTGTCAAAACGAGCGCTTCTCGACCCCCACGAGTAATTTCTGTAAAAGGCAAAAGGCAAGTCGGGGTTATTACTACAGCAGAAAAGGGGCAACTTACTACTGTGATTTGCGCATGCAGTGCTACCGGTCGATTTATTCCACCTTGTTTTATATTTGGACAAAGAAAAAGGATGAATGAGCGTCTTTTGGACGGTGCTCCCAACGGCTCTCAAGCATGGTGCTCTGATTCCGGCTGGATAAATAATAGCACTTTTAACAATTGGTTGCAAATGTTTATTGAGAAAACAAGACCAACAGCAGATAAACCAGTTTTATTGATTTTAGATAATCACACTACTCATCAGAACCTGGAAGCCTTAAACTTAGCGAGGGAAAAAAATGTGATTATGGTCAGCATTCCTCCACACACAAGCCACAGGCTTCAGCCCTTAGACGTGTCAGTCTATCGCTCATTTAAAGTAGCTTTTGAACAGACGATTGACACTTTCCAAAAAAATCATCCTGGAAGAAGAGTAACCCAGTTTGATGTTGCCAGGTTGGTATGCACTGCTTATGAAAAAAGTGCCACCGTGCAAAATGCAACCAGCGGCTTTAAGAAAGCTGGAATTTTCCCATATGATAGAAATTTATTTTCTGATTTGGATTTTGCGCCTGCCTCCGTTTATGAAAACGCCCCAGTTTCCGAAACAATCGACGCAGACATTGCAGAAGATGATTCGGTCATGATTAGAGAGAACCCTGCAGTGACAGAAAGCTGTGAATCAAATGCTGTAGATATCGAGACCAACGACATTACAGTAAACACTACTGAGCCAGAAATAAACAACGTTACCGAACAACTATGTAATGAAGAGATAGATGGAAATGAAAAAGCCGGCATGACTGGAGAAAAAGAAACTACTTTGGAGAAGGAAGTAGATTGCCTTATGTTTGAACAGCCATCGACATCTGGCCTTAGTTTTGAACAGCCATCCACATCTGGCCTTAGTTTTGAACAGCCATCCACATCTGGCCTCAGTTTTGAACAGGCATCCGCTTCTAGCGTAATATCTCCAAAAAAAATACTGCCTTCTCCTAAAGTCACTCCTACTTTAAAACAGCGTAGAAATAGATGTCAAAAGTCAGAGATCTTAACTAGCTCGCCCTTCAAAGCAATGGTTGAGCAGAGAAAAGCTGAGAATGAGTTGAAGAAGAAACCAAAATTAGATTTAAAACAAGACATCAAGGGAAAAGAAAATAAATGTTCTCAAAAAAAACTAAAATCTGTCAGTAAAGGCAAGGGGAAAGGAATAGGAAAAGGGAAAGGAAAACAGAAAAGCACTAAAATAACTGATGAAGCAAATAATAAGAATGAAACTGGAGAAGAAGATGCATTTTGCCTATTATGTGGAGAAAAGTACGAGCATCCACCCATTGAAGACTGGGTACAATGTCCTTCGTGTTGTGGATGGGCGCATGAAATGTGCACTGATGCAGAAGATGGTTGTTTCTTATGTGTTAATTGCCAAACTTAATCTTATCTTATATATTCCATTTTGCCCACATAAGCTTTCCATTTTGCCTACAACGTGAGGGCAAAATGGAAAATCTCAGGGTCTGTGTTTATGGGTCGTAACTGATTTTCTACCAAATATTACCAATTAAAGTTTAGAAGTTTATTTTTGTTATTGAATTATATTTCAAAACTGATTAAAATAAAAGATTCAATCTTAATAGTTTTTTTACTATTTCCACTCAAAATTAGACCTTCCATCTTGCCCTCCCTTCCCTGGAGCTTGAACTTCGCAAGCGAAATTAACCATGAAGCTTTAAGGCTACACTAAAGATTCTGGTCCTAATTTTAACTGAACTCTACAAAACAACTCAAAGCCTACGTATATATATGATTTAAATACTAATTGAATCTAATCAAATTCTCTCTACATGACGACATGACGTAGAAAGTAGAATCTAACTCTTGAGGCGTCATAGTGTCGTGGTACTGCAGTATATCACACAACTTATGGACATAACTCTAACGGGGATAACGACCTTATTACCAACGGGGCATGGGCGAGATTGCCCATAAATACTGTCCCGTCGTTACTTTTAATAATCTATGGGAAAATAATAACTTACTTTGGCATTTGCCTATGAATGGTCTCATAATTTTGACGAGTTTAGATTACGATCGAGATCTTATCGTTTTAAATTGATCACAGTTGATTCTAATGTCAATATTATATCTCATAGTCGAGGCATTCTTGAATAAAATGTAAATTTTTATGTGAATTAATAAATAGGTGAAATAAAAACAAATGAATGTACATATAAATGATTACCACTTCTGCCTTTTAATAAGGACGCGAAAAGGATAATTTTATTCTTTTACCCCTAATTTTGAGTTTGGGACTTGGGTAAAGAAAGTTCTGCGTTATATGCTCACTTGGCCACAGCCACTCGTAAAAGACATGCCAAACTTTCGTTAGAAAGTCTTTCAGTAACATAAGAAAAGTTTCACAAGGATTACCAAAAAATTCTTACCAAAAACAGTACAAATTACAAACATAAGATTGATAAAAAATTCATGACTTCATTATTTTCTTACAATGAAATACAGATCTTAAACCGATCATAATGCCCGTGATAACTCATCTACTTAACGAGTACGAGATGAAAAATATTAATACACAGGGTGCGGCGGAAAATACATAATTTGCATACACAGGATGTGACAGTAATCGACAAGATGGCGGATTTAAGTTACGGCGGTTTTGCGCATTAATTTGTGAATAAACATGTCCGCTGTCGACTGTCGTAAGTCTGTCTGACGGCTGTCGGCTGACGGCAAGTCTTCATTTGCATGAGACGCCCCATAAGCCACGGTGATACGTCATACGGTGTCCTAAGACGCCTATGAATAATGAATATAATTTGGACTCACAATTACTACTATAGTATAGTCAAGACGCGGTAAGAAGATAGAATAAACTACATAATGATAATATTATTATTATTGTTGTACCATAAAATATTTAATTTAATAATGAATTATAGTTAATAGTTATAAGATTGAAGATGATTGAAAGAATTACAGGCTACGCGCGATAATATCATAATGCATTGAATAAACTACGTAACATACGAGAAACATTTCAATTATGACATTTTGGCATTATTATATTATCATCTTCACACGCAAAATATTGTTAGCAGAATAATTTGATTCAGCGGTATATAAATACATGACCCAATTGTACATTATGTAAACGTCACATATCTGCGCCCGCGCATGCCGTGTGCCGTCAGCGAGAGACCGGGGACAGGGGGACTTCAGATTTATAGTGCCGACTGCCGATATATACACACACCTCCTTGACTAGGAGAACAGTACTAGATTTAGACCTTTTAGGTGAAAGTGATGGTCTTTTGAATATTGGTTGAATTTCGACAAAAAGCGTCTTTTTTTTAATATCATAATTTCCTGCTGCTATTTAATTTGCAACATTGTCACGACAAAAAGTGTCAGCCATTAGAGTTCGTTTATTTCATAATAAAGGAAAACGCTATAGCAGTCTCACACTTTGATCTTTTATTACAGCAAAACTATGTAGTTATAGTTTAGAGTTAGACTTTTGTTTTATTATTGACAAATTAATGACACTTGATGAAAATTAATTATTATTAGAAGAACAGTCGCACGGTATATTATTATTGTAATTAAACTACACACTATCTTTAAAATGTAATCAGCGGGGCTAAAATGGTCACATGGCAAATCCTCTCACTCAATTCGCAAAATGAATAGTCAAAAGTATCAAATTAACGAATGTCAAATTAGTACGAATTACATCTGAATTGCAAACAGAGTGTCAATTTTGCGATTTAAAAAAATGAATGATATTATGATTCATAATATGACTGTCCGAAGCGAGATCAGCCCCGCAGATTTTACCATACTGCCACTCTACAAACCGCGAGCCAACAGGTAGCTGCACATTGTTTCCCAGAACGATACTGCTCGATACTACCACACTGATATGGGACCAAAACGACTGATTTAGGGCCAGAAGGACTGATTTAAGGCCGAAAATGCTGACAGCATGAATATCCAATGAGGCTTTGTTTGTGGGACACAAGAATTGAACGCTATGGAGCCTCAGGTCAACGCGCGATTGTCGCATTTTTTGGAAATTCTTGAATGCTCTTGACATTAAGCCAAAACTTTTTCGTTATCGCTTCGTTGGAATTGACATAAGCATTCGATAATATAAAGTTGACGTTCGGCTCGTCTTATATCAATTCCATACATTTTGATCGGCGATTCTATAAAGAAGCGATAAAGAAAAATATCTTGGCTCACCCCCCTGATTGTTTTGTTGAGGACGAAACTTGTGAATACAATTAACGATAATAACAGACCTTATCAGACATATTAATACTACAACCTACAAATAAATCTCGTGAAATTTCGACTTTAATCATTCAAGCCCTATAAGAGCACCGGTGATCGCGACAACAACAAAATAACAACAGATTTCCATGAATCCGCGATCGAAGGATTAAAGTCATTAAACTCATATATTTTTTTTGAGTTTGAGTTTATACTAATAATACACACTTTTTCTTGCACTTTATCCACTATATTAAGATATTATTATTACTTTTTAACAAATTACACGACCGGTTTCGAAATTATTCATCATCAGGTGTAAGTTTAACGTCGGTAGTTTTAAATAATTAAATATAATCAAAACAAACATTAGGGTTGTCAGCATCCTGGTATTTTTTTACAATTTGGTAGAATTTTTATTCCAAATAAGAGTAATCTTATAGTCCAGAAAAACGACGAGAGCCCTTACAAAGCTCAGCTTTGCTGGTTTTGAGGTAGTGTAGTAAGGTATATAACCCCAATAAAAAATCTCTAACAATTCGCACAGCTAGGGAACAGTGATTGGTGTAATATGTATCAGGTTACTGCCGATAGCACCGTACACTGTACGTGTACATCCCCACTAGCCCGGATCCTGTTACTGGTAGTAAATACCTCGCAGCCACTGTAGAGTTCATTCTTCAATTTAAAAGTATTTTTATGTTTGAAATGCCTGTTTAATGCCTGGAAGTAACGCACTCCCATTCAACAAATGTGGTTATTCTGCCATATTTTGCTTATGTGTCCCGTTTGCTCGTTTGCCCCCTTATTGCATTAAAAAAATTAACTGTAGCAACTATGGGTATGGCTACTTACCTGAATGATTAATTATTATACAGTTGGAGTTTTCCAACAAAATTTAAGATGACTAATAAAAAGGCATAAGACTTAGGGTTAATTTATACTGGCGTGTAGGTAATTAAAGCAACACTTTCAAAATATTTTATGTGAATTCCACAATTTTTATTCTGGGTTGATATGAGGGCTAACGACAGACCCAAGGACTTTCGGATCTGTCGTAATTCTTTAAAGATTAAAGAATCAATCAAACGAAGAAAAGTCAAAAATGTGCGAATTTGTCCCATTCTCGTTTCGCTGCGCATGCGCTATTTACCAGTATGAACAAACTCTACACCTCCAGCCTCCACTCTATAAGGAGAGGAACAGTATTTCCGTAGATATCAATCTGCTGTATTATGACTGCGAATAGCCATACTGCCATACTGCCCACAGCCTGTCAATTACCCCGTACTGCTATGGCATTTATCAGCGTAACAAGCAAGGAACGGGGTTCCCAACCAGTGGCGCGAGGGGCCGCAGAGAGAAAGTTAGAGTATTAAGAACTAAGTAAGTATCTTTATTTACTTCTAATACTATTGATTACAAATAACAATGCTTGGTAGTATTTTAAATGCAAAACTGTCTATCTGTTACATCTTTCCACCACCGCCACTCAACCGATTTTTATGAAATTAATATGGTAAAACTTTCGTGTCTTCAGTCACTCATCACGAACCAGAAAGGACATAAGATAGTTCCTACCCTTAGAGGTTAAGTTAACCTTTCTAGGTCTTGGAAAACCAAACTTTAGGAGCAATGTCTAGTAATATAATTTATTTATAACCCCAAAAATATCTATTGAAAACGCGTTTTACAATAAAATCGTAGGTGTAGGGATAGCCATTAATAATTTAATGGAGCCTTATCACTTATGGGCCTCTGTCAAAGACTTCTATTTAAACTGACCTCAGTTTAAAAGTCTTTGGCCTATTCCCATAAGGCTTTCATAGAAAAGGTTGTGCAACTCTGGTACAATATCATAATGGCCGCGGTGGGCATTAATTACCGGCGGACGGGAATTTATCGTCCACTCGTTAGGGCGATCCGATAGATGGCGCTGACGATATCTGATGCACGACCGCGCACGCATCGCGCCGCCCCACCAACGACATGTCCCGAATCATTGAAAATGCACTTACATGTAACGATACGATTTTAATAACTAAAAAAATAAAAAATGGGAAGCGCACTTTTAAGTATGAAACATAACTTCAATAGATGGCGTTGTTTCAAGAACTTTTAAACAATATTTTCAAAATCAATTTGACCTACCACAAAGTTAATACACAAAATAACAATAATAATATATTATAACGTTTGAAAACTAACAAATCAACAATGCACGTGATATTTCAACAAAAACAAAAGGTACTCGCGGAGGCACCGGGTACCAGGTAAGGCAGAAGCTTACTTAATTAAACACGCCCCAGATGGAATTCATTATCCTCTAATTAAACATTAGGACATGATTTTCCGGTTAAGGCGAAAGGCCTGATTAATTAAGGGCTAATTCACACGTAGCGACGTGACGCGGCCGTGTGCGGTGTTGCCCTAACATACGTTTGACAGTCAAAAGCTCTGATTTTAATTATCATCATTTTGCAATCCAGATGAAGCCCGCAACACCGTCGCGCCATTCGTTTATGGCGCGGAAAGCATACTACGAGACTCAAAGTAGGTATCTTCATAACAAATTTCAGCAAAATCGGTTCAGCGGTTTGGGCGTGAGGAGGTCAGAGACAGACAGACACACTTTCGCATTTATAATATTAGTATGGAATATGGATTTATTTGTCTTGTACGGTATGTTTTACATCATTAATCATTAAAAACTGGACATTGAGATTTGCCGTTCGGTCGGGCTGCCTGTTCCAAATTTGAAAATTTGAATGCTTTGCATCGACGCGTCACGTAACACGTTACAATGTCAACTGACCCTAGGTAGCGTATTACTAGCTATTCAGTTTCTTAGGTGGTTTCCTTTCTTATGTATTTCTCCTGTGTATTTTCCAATACCGTCCATTATTTACTTCTAAACAAAGACATCGTAATGCAAGGTCCAAATCAAGCGAACGTCTGTAACGCTCGCGCTGTAAAGACGGGTACATTACGAGGTCCCTTCCCCCAATTTATGGTACCAATTATTTTGTGCCCGAAATCTATCGAATTTGGTCCTTCCAACCGGATTTTACGCACATAAAGATTGACGTGACGTGACAGTGGCGTGACGTTCGCCTCGCGTGACGTGACATAAACATAAGTTATGTTTGCGATGTTACGTTTTTATGATGCAGCCCTTGTACACTCGGGGAAGTTGATTCCTATGCAAATGGGGGATCTACGTAGTTTGGTCGCATTACGTCAAACTCAGCCGACAGATCACAATTAATATTGAATTGACATAATCGACCAAATGACGTTGGTCTCTCAACTGCATAGGAATCAACTTCCTCGATGGTACATGTGTACAATATAACAGTACAAACAAGTATTTTAGTGACTTAGGAGTTAATTAGGTAATGTTCCTCGGCACTCTCGATTATCCGGATATTATATTGAATGGAATAATATTTTAGGAAAAAATATGTAATCCTTCGGGTTATAAGATGTGGCCCCCTCTTCAATACGACAGTATTTATCGCGCCAGAACCATAAATTCTAATACTTTCTGGGATGAAATCTATCCTATATTAGTTTTTATGTATTTACATAAATACATAATGTATCTGTCGCAGTCCACTGGTTTAAAAAGCCGTTCAATCAAACAGCTAGCCCTTTGACTGAACAACGCCATTCAATCACACGGCAATACGTCGTTTAGCCGACTTGTTGACTGCAACGTTCAACACCACAGCTAGACGACGCTTAGCTAACTGATTAAATGGCAAATTAACTAAGGTGACCATTAGTTTAGTGTTATTATTACACAAATGTTATGATAAAAAGTAGAATAAATTATTGCATTCTAACTCATTTTGAACAAAATTGCAATAAATACCTTGGTAATGCACTTCACAATCCCGTAATTTCTCCTCGAATATTTGTTTAAATTTTGATTCACTCATATGTGCTCCCATAATTTCTGTCACTTTAATAACACTAATTGCAACGTATATGAACGAAAACATTAAACAATCACAAAATGCCGGTTAGTTGACGCCATATTGTAAACAAAACGCACCTAGCGCCGCGGTGGTGAGCGCTGAACTAATTCAATCAAACGGCTGCTTTTGAATCAGCTGTAGTGGTGAACGTTTTGAGCGACTGAAAGATTCTATTAAAAAGCTAGACGTGTGATTGAATGACGTTGTTCAGTCAAAGGGCTAGCTGTTAGATTGAACGGCTATTTAAACCAGTTGGCTGCAACATATCCTTTCCCAGCACTCAAAGTATCCCCATACTTCATTTCATCAAATTAGGTCTAGCTGTTTAAACACTAAGTAATAGGAAAGATACATAGATAACTATTTACACTTTCGCAATTATAGTATAGAAAGTTTTGGACTTGAATATTATTTTAGACGTGAAATACGTTCAGTGGCGTGTGCAGAAAATTATAACAAACGTACATTTGTATGGAAACGTTTATTAGAACGGGAAAGTGAAAATATTTAGTATTGGTGGAGTTCATTCGCGAGAACCATCGACATTAGCATCAGAATGTGTCTGCTCAGTGCTCACAAACATCCAAATACACAAACAGAATATTGACCCGCAGTTCAGCAATCTCCTTTATTTTACGTAAAGAAATAATTTTGTGGTGAAAGGAAAATATGCTAACGAAATCAACCGAAAATCTAGAGAGGATTCGGTAGCAATGAGACCACAGACATAGATAGATCAAGATCTTGATCTATGTCTGTGAATGAGACAAAGATAGCCTGGTTTTCTATGAGATCGACCTCATAGAAAAGTAGTGTGTTGCGCTTTGCTGTGCTGTGCTTTGGGCCAGTTGCGCTTCTGCAAGACAACTAGAATACTTTCATTCAACCGTATACAACTGATGCGGAATATCCACAGCACGCTAAGCAGGGTTACCATAAAAAGGGTTAATCTAGAAACAAATTATCGGACGCATCCATAAGTCGCGGCTGATGGATGCGGCTTAACAAGCGGTTCATCCGCGGACGTCAAAGACTAACCTTTATGTCAATGGCAGACGTCCGCGGATGCCAAAACATCCGGCCAGCCAGATTCTGTTCGGACGTCCGATCGGTCAAGGTCGCGTCCGCGACTTATGTCAGACAATGTGCACAGTTTAGTGTATTTTGTATTGATCAGATAGAAACAAGCCGCATCCGCGGACGTTCGTCCGATAATAATTATTTATTCCCAGCTTTACTTTCTACACAAAGTGACAGAATCTGTCAAGGTTACTATTCTTTCACATTGCTACTTTTACCATGCTAAGCCTATGCTATGCATCTCCTATTAGGATTTAGTAAAGCTCATTTCTCGGTATTGTACGGTCACTAGAAAGTGTAGAGCAAGTTTGCGTGTCGACAGAAGTGACGTCACTAATCAGATCGGCCTGATCGGATACCAATCAACGGCTCTAGGCTTTAGCACCCGATCACAGATAGCCGCGCCTTATAAGCTCGTGATCTCCTTGTAAATATTGCTTATCAATTAATAATTATTATTGATGCAATAGATATAACATTCAGTTATTGTTTTGTCCAAGAGGTACATTTTCATTCGGAAAATCGTGCGAAAAAATCTGACTCCTTTTAATAAGACGAATGATGAACGAAACCTCAAACGAAATGACTAAAGGCCGTAGATAAAAAAGATAGATGCGAAAAAGTGTATCTTTCAGCTGAGCCGATTTTGACGAAGTTTTCGGCTTCAGCCCAAGTTGACGGTAATATCTAGCCAGCCTGAAAATGTAAGATCGACTACAATCAAGGTGCGAAAGTGTTCCCATAAATACGCCAATATCAGGTTATAAGTGGGCTTATCTGCAGGTGCGGTCCTGCGCGCCTGGTCATTTCACGGCGAATCAGCTGACGTGATTTACCGCTCGCTACGCCACTCACTACCTTACTAGATAACTCACTACCTTACTACATAACTTAGGTACTAACTTACTACACAGCTTACTAGCTCACTAGTCACTACATAACTTACTAAGGGCCTGACACCAGAGTATATTGGTGAGACAGTGCTCTCGGCCGAGCACGTCCATGATAAACATATTGAGTGCTTACTGTCGTCTGTCTCGCCGCTGCCTCGTGACTCTACTCGGTAGGTGTAATCAGGCCCTTACTAGTTTACTACATAACTTACAAACTTACTTTGTAGGTAGGTACATAACTTACTAGTCTGATTTTTAAAAATATCCCGCATGTTGGCTCATGATTGCCGCCATGGATTGCGAAGCTGTCTATGTCGTGCACACAGCACATAATTTCGATCATGGGCAATCATAGCCAAATAGGTATGCCCATCAACACTTTCGATATTGCTTATATTGGTCCGTCAAATCCGTGAAAATGCTGCGTATCTTATTAGTATCGCAATGCAAATATACACATAAATTTACGTCAAATCTCATTGAAATACTTCGTTACGTACAAGTTATTGGAAGTAAATAGACTAGAATAGCTTTCAAAAGCTGTACACATAAATATTACATTACTACTACAGTTTACTGGTTTGTACATAGTAGCTAGCTGTGGGAATACGTCTGCAGCAATCTAGAGAAACACCAAGATATTAAAATTAATTATTTTTTATTATTTTGTAAATCTACATGTAATTTAAGGTTAATGTTCTCTGCCTTTATTAGTAATTAGACTAATTAGTTCTCTATCTTCAAAATATACAGATATACATCTACAGCTAGGTTCCAAATTATGCAAATAACTATTTCATAACGTCTAAGATCAAACTTGCCACCGCTAAAATACCCTTTTTACACCATAACCGTTAAACTAAATTTATACTCACCGCTTCAGTATCTTAGCAACTTTCCACAAAATTCCCTAGAATTTTCATTAAAGTAATAAAACGTAGATAAAAGCTATACTCCGAAACTTATATCTGAGGTCTTGAGTCCCGCGACGGTCATTCAGCGAAATCACTGCAAACACTTGCATAACCGAGCGGGACAGACGATATTAGTACGGAGTTAGAGAGGGACGGCAAATTTTGCAGTCGTCATAATTTTGCCGCGCAGACTAATATAAAGATAAACCGGGGGATGCCTGCCCCCCTTCAGCTGGTTATCTGGAGGCGTTTGTTTTTATTATGTACGTGACGGCACGACAGACAGGACGTATCACGTATGTATGTATCTAAACTCAAATTATTTATTGTATTATTTGTACGTGACAATTTTCATGATAGCTGTGGTATTTTATTGACGACTGATATGTTGTTTGGTGTCATAAACTCTATGTTTAAGAGTAATTTTGCCATGCCATGATTGATAACCATGATTACCGCCACAATTACAAATCTGGAATATGCCGCTCTACGCAATATTATGTACTACTTAATATGTATTCTGTGGCAATGCGTAATTTCTAGGTACGTCATTAGCCAACGAAAGGCACCGTGTGCGGTGTAATATTTTTGGAACACAAAAAAGAAAAACTGATTTACTGAGGCTTCTTACACATGAACAGCACTTATCGACGGCAAACGACGGCTGCCGGCGACCAGTGCCGTTCGTCTGTAAGCGCTCTTACAAACATGTTTAAAATCTTGGCGTTTACTGTAATTATATCTCAAATCTCAATCAGTAGTCAGTACAGTGACGCAGATAGTAGCGCGGGTCTGCGAGGCCCAGCGGTGGGCGATCTGTGGTCGCCGCGACCCTGCCGCAGACGTGACGATTGTCTCAGTATAGCGTGTGGGATAAGGTAGGAGAGATCAGTGGGAAAATTTTACAGGGATGCATTGGTCGTCCGCAAAAAATAAAATGTCGATACTGTTGACTTTGGTAAGATGAAAGAAGTCTTTTGAACGATTTATATGCATGTCTAATTTTTAGTCCATAAAATTTGCTTTTTTGTTTGCTACTTTGTTTGTAACTATGATTTTAAACTTATTCTCGATATCAGTTGAAAAAATTGCCTGGATTCTAAAAAATACTATTTTTACAAGGTTTTCTATTTTAACTTAATAAGCATAAAATTTAACCTACTTGTAGAGTAATGATAATGAGGATGTAGAGTATGGACATAGTTAAAAACTATAAGAGCGATTTTTCGAATAAAAACGCTGGTCACGTTTAACAATAATTATTATTGATAAAGTTAATCTTAAAACATACAAGAAAGACATCCTCAACCCGCTACCGCCTACAACTTGCGACTACCTGTCACATGCAATGGGCCGTGTAAATTCCCCCTAATGCTCATACCTTACGTCGTCAAATTAATTTACATAATACGACGGCCGAGCCAACAGCCAACGACAAGCCCAGCGCTGGGAGTGGGATTACCGACATTACCGATGACAGTAGCATTACTACTATTGACACCTTTTTGGATACATGTAAATATTATGTATAACTAGCTGTCCCGGCAAACGTTTCTTTGCCATATTATAAAGTATATCGCCCGTATTATTTTATTGAAGTGACTAAATAAAGTATGTCACCATGGCAACGTCCATCGCTATCATGGTCGTCGTTTTTCTCGAGTTGTAATAATTTACTATTATTTATTCAACAAATGCACTTATCAATATATAAAGTACCCAGTAGCCGATTCTCAGACCTACTGAATATGCATATAAAATTTGGTAAAAATCAGTAAAGTTGTTTCGGAGGAGTTCGTGGACTAACATTGTGACACGAGAATTGTAAATATAAGATTATTGTTAGACGGTTTGATAACAATCTCCAAAAGATATTAAAGATTACGGTAAAAAGATAACATGCTAATAAATACGTATAATACGAAGCGGCACAATACTTTAAGCTCCTCAGTCCTCTGGCATTGCAGATTGCTATCGCTAATCGCTTATCTATTCGTATTCCGAATTGCCGGCATTAATGAAAAAAATAACGATAGCTGATAGAGTCCGTCAGTGAGCACAGCCAGTGGAAAGTAGACGAAACGTTGAAAATCTGTCAAAAAAGCGACTAAATGCGTTGGTACCGCTTAAAACTATGATGGAAAAGAAACATGCATGTAGTTCAATAATGCCAACTCTCCTCTTAGGGACTGTCCGCACTGCGAATTTTAAACACGCGATTTTTTTCGCACTTCTGTAACATATTGAATAGTATCCGCACTTACATAGGTACATAATCTTATATATAAAATTCTCGTGTCACAATGTTAGTCCACGAACTCCTCCGAAACGGCTTTACTGATTTTTACCAAATGTTATATGCATATTCAGTAGGTCTGAGAATCGGCTATTGGGTACTTTATATTTTGATAAGTGCATTTGTTGAATAAATAATAGTAAATTATTAAAACTCGAAACTGAGGGCCACCATTGTTTGTGCGACGGGATAGCGATAGACGTTGCTATGGTAACATACTTAATTAGTCACTTCAAAAAAATAATATGGGCGAAATAGGTACTTTATATTATGGCAAAGCAACGTTTGCCGGGACAGCTAGTAGTACATAAAAATGCCCTGCGATGCAGCGCAGCTCTTCACAACTCATGTCCAAGCTTCTCAGCAAAAATACAAAAATCCGAATCTATAACACGATTATTCGGCGTATACTAATGTATGGCTGTGAGGCTCGGACGCTGACACAAAAGGAGGAGAAAAAACTTTTAGTCGCTGAAAGGAAAGTCCTCAGAAAAATCCTGGGCCCAGACAAAACAAATGACGGCTATTGGCGAATCCGGAAGAATGCCGAAATTTAAGAACTGGTGGCCCAACCCAATATAATCGGAGAAACAAAGACTCACCGACTCCTGTGGCTGGGGCACGTGGAAAGAATGGGAGAGGATCGCGGGATAAAAAGAGCGTACAAGGGCCCCAGGTATCGCTGGAGAGATGCTGTTGAGGCTGACCTGCGTGACCTTCAAGTCAGTAACTGGCAGGAGGTGGCGCGGGACAGGGCTCAATGGCGGAAGCTCATTTCGGGGACCAAGATCCACTTCGGGTCGTTGAGCCAGCGGAGTTAGTTACATACATAATAATAATAAGAAACGTACGGAAAATAAGAATGAAATCGCGCGATTTAAATTCGCAGTGCGGGCACTCCCTTGGTTGATTCAGACCGCAACGCGATGCGTAGATGCATTTCTTTTATATAGATTTGACAGATTCGCAAGACGTCTCACGCTCACGAAATCTATCAAATCCATACAATGCCGCGCCGCGCCTCGCCTCGCCTCGCCTCATCATGTTGCGGTCTGAATTAACCCTAAGGGAGTGTCCGCACTGCGAATTTAAATCGCACGATTTGCGATGCAGTGTAGTTTTTTGCGATGCGACGTCGCAACGCAGTGTTGTGGCCTGACCCTTAGTCATCAAATAGAAGACATTCATAGTTCATCAAGCTCACTGGCTCGGTCAGTCCCTGGCGGTCAGTCATCAGCTGACGTGACGGGAGGCGGCGCGGCGTGACAAGCTAATCTGCGCGCCGCCGCGACGGGACGCGACTAATTAGAACACCTCATTGTCCAGGGCTGCCGACTATAGCAAACGCCCCTTTCTGTACGAGTTGCAAAAGCACGCGGTAAAAGTTGTTTTGCCATATAAATTATTTCTAGTACTTATCATGAATATAAAAATTAGATGAAAATTAAAAACCTATTCTCAGGCCTAACGAATGTACTATCAGAGAAGGTGATTCCTAGGCAGATGGGGGACCTATAAGTAATTTGGTCGCGTTACGTCAAACCCATACAACCGATTACAGCTATGAATGACATACGCCGACATGACGTAGATCCGTCAATTGCCTAGGAATCAATTTCTTCGATGGTACATGATACAAAATTTAATTAAAATCGGTTGAGCCGTTTTGGAGCAGTTCGCGCACAAACACTGTGACACTAGAATATTATACATACATATATATTAGATTAACTGACAAACGGCAGTACCTACTTAATAAGTATATCAAAGTCATTAACTTAGTAAATTGTAAAGTAAGCGTTGGCAACCCTGGACGCGTGCCCTGCATTCATCACCGTCCTATTTGGATGTAATTGAAGATCAATCAAATGACCATCAATAGACTCCAATTATAAGGTCCGGCGACATTGCTGATGTCCTTGAGGTCGTTTGGAACCACGACATACCACGTAACGCAAAACCACCTCATACGTTGTTCAGATGAAATATAATTTAAACGTAAATAAAGAGAACACAACAAAAAATAATATAACCGATTCAAATTCAAATACACATTTATTGGTAGAAATGATTCCTTCTACTATTAAGTGCGTTCCGTCCGGAGATGCCGTAATTGACCGTATTTAAAACCTTATAAACTCATAATCTGAAAGCCACAAAGTTATAATAAAAATACAGCAATAATCTTCAGTATATCAACATTCCTTTTGTCGTTTTAAATTTTCAATTTGTGTTTCTTATACTCATGATATAAGCTTTCAAAGTAATACCAATTTGTTAAAATTCAAGCATACATTCAGCATCTCCTTAGGATTTACAAATTACTTTTATTTGAAACTAACGCCAATAGATCGACAATATCATAAACTACATATTCGCTGTTTTAAATTTTTTTTAGGACAATTTTGAACTAAGATAAGTAAAAATAATAGGGTTTTGGCGCGATCTCGGCAACGCGGCAAATGTATGGCCAAGGTCGTTTGCTCGGGGGACGGCCTTAAGATTTTACCCCAAACAGAACTTGCATTCTCACGACATAAGAAGCACTTTTACAGACACAACGAGGTAAAATAACCATAAACGGAGTGCAGAAGGCAATAGCTACTAGGTATTATAACTAGGGGCTAGTGGCCAGTACAGCTACTAGCCAGTAGTCCAGCTACCAGTCGTTATCGAATACGGAAGCCTCAAAAGCCAGGAGCGAACTCGTATACAGAACAATATAAATTACCATAGAGCACATAACTCACAGAGGCGGCACGTAATAAACATGTCTGGAGTCACTCTGTGAGATACGAGTATTATAGTGGTAGTGTAGTGGTATAATGTGGTGTAGGCGTGGGTCAACACTCGATAGATGAAGACATCCGAGTGGTATTTCTATAAATTGTTCTTTAATAGCTTCATAGCCATCATGTTTATAAATCGAAAGAAGAAATGGATAGACCTATCCTTCTTTAGAAGATGGTTAAAATTTGTTTCAGTATCATAATTAAAACGTACGTGAATATCCTAAACACATTACAGAACATATTAAGCTACAATACATAATATTGTAAGTTGTAACAAATTCTACACTATAATTATGCAGCTGTTTTAAAATACTCATACCAGTCCCATCATAATTAATTATTGCAGTTTACCTGAAACAAACAAAATGTCGATTAAAATTAGGTTAAACAAAATAAACGTACAATAAAATCTGTCCAAATCACCACCACTATTAAACAAAAACATACAACCACTTCAAATGCTTTTAAAGCAAAGAACCTTACAATATAAGACTTAAACCCTTTGTCTAGCAACGGAGTCCGAAATCACACACGCTTTTAATAACGCCTTAATCAAAGCCCTCCCGTCCCCGTCAAGGGCCAGACAACCCTTTGCAAAAAATCCCTTCAATTCAATCGCGAGACAAGAACCTATCAAAGGTGGAGACGTGTTAAAACCTTATACTGGCCTTTAATTAAAGCCCGCAGGGTGGGGGTGTCGGGGGGAGTTGGGGGGTGGCGGCCATTTTACCCCCGCTGTCCACTTCCGTGTGGACGTGGCTACTTCATTTCGGACAGAAGGGAAAAAAGAACAGGTGGGAGCCGTCTCAGGACAGCGCCGCCCGTGGAGGCGTCGGCGGACATTCGACAATTTTTTTTCAGTCACAATTTAAAAATCTAATATATTTTAGACTAAAGTGCTAGCGGATGTTGGTATGTATCATGTACACATGATAGTATTTAAAATGTATATAGTTTAAGTTGTAATTATTATGGTCACGATTCACGTGGCATAAAATCAGCCCCCAGTCAAAAATAACTATTGTAAATGAAAATAGAAATCAAGGATATTGTCATCGGCCGGCTTCAGTATCGGGTATTACTCTGTCATCTCCACGGCTCCCCAAACCTAATCTCCGGATGTACATTTAAATGTCTCGCATAAGTTATAGGTTAATTTCGAGTGGGACACTTGCCCCCCCGGCCACCTGCACCCCCCACGGGTGGCACTGGACCCCCCGGACCCCCTCGATAATCGAGTGAGTGTTGGCATGTCGATTCATTTAATTATCGTATTCTTTGTCTCTTCTAATCAAGATGTACGTTTTAAAATTCCTTCCCTCTCTTCATTACGGGTTCATTTTCTGTGCGATGTATTTTATGTGAGATAGCCTTTGTGATGCTCGGGGATATAAAAAAGATTTAAAACGTTATAAAGGTGTACAAGAACTAAAAATTTGAAATTATTTTGTCTAACAAGAACTAAGCAAAATAGTCAGTTCCATGTCCTAATAACAAATTAAGAATAATTTACTAAACTATATTTATACAGGAAATGCCAAATATTTATGATTTCCTCTGACTCATGAGCCCTTGATACCTCCGGATATTGACCCCGAAGGTCCCGGCAAGGTATTGTCTTAGGGCACAGGTGCTCGCGTGTGCGGCGCTCAGGTTACCGGTTAGTGCTCAACAATGAAACCTAGAATTACTCTAATTGCGCAAGACCTAACCAATTACAGAACAAAGAGCGTTAAAAGCAGCCTATGTATCAAGGGGAAGGTTATGTCTGTCCTTTAGGATACATACTTTTAATGCAAGTTACATCAACATTGGTATAGTAATTTAGAATCACATTCCCTACTAAGACACAATATGTATTGCGTACACAGGGTGTCTTTTAGCGCTGCTACTTTCACAGTGAACTCTTTACAAGAAACACGTACACACCCTAAAGTATTATCACTTTGTTTTGTTACACCTTGTAGAGCTGGTCGGAAATCAGAATAAACATAATTATACAAGTCATATTTTCTACAGCTCAAGAAATTACGGGATAAACATAAACGTAAAAAATTATGATCCTACCGTGACGAATGCTGACCAGTATGTATGAGCGTAATAATGCTGTAAGAAACGCACATACAACTCATCCAACAATGCAAAAAACATCAGTGGGCGGAAAACAGCCTGGACATGAATAGGGTTTGATTTCTGCTCGACCGGCGGTGCTCAAGTGCGTTTATTAACGATAAATAAAGTGTGTAATATCGGACGCGATTTGTGGCCTAAAATAAAAGACATGGCGTGTGCCTAAGTTGATTATTATTTGAATAAATAAGTATTTAGTATAGGGAAAGTACCCCACTCAATATATTTTAGTTTGCTTACAAAATATAATAAGTATTTACACTTTACATAGTTAGTTTGAGTCCCGGGGTACGGTTTCTGCGCAATATGGTTAATATAAAATTAAAAATATTATGTTTGTGCAACGTAATCTAGGCATTATATTCTATCAGATTGTCTGTCATTTGCACCGGTACCTCTTCCTTTAAAGTTCAGTTAAGCAGATTCAGAAGTTAGAAGCTTGAGAAGCCGTGGTAGTATATTATGCTCTGCTCTGCCCTATTGCAGGTCTTTTATAAGTAACCTAATAAAGCTTAGAGGAAGACCGGTCAGAATGGAGTTATTTTACTTCTTTTACATATATACAGATTACAGATAGAGCCTATCTCAAGTGTTCAGAATCTTATATATAAAAATGGATTTTCAAATGTGTTAGTCGCGCTAAAACTCGAAAGGGGCTGAAACGATTAGGCTGATTTTAGTCTTAAAATATTCGTAGAAGTCTAGGGAAGGTTTTAAAGTGACACGAAGTTCACCGGGACAGCTAGTTTTATAAAAAATTGAGTCATTGTCGTTCAGGTGAATCATGTAAATTGTAAAGGAAGGAACATTTAAATTAGTTATAATGTAGCTTTAAAATTAATTACATTGCCAATTAATAACATTTATACAAACAAACAATCTAAATTCCAAATCATCTATTTATGCTGGCACCTTTAACTCAGTTATACAAGGTTTTATTAATTAGTATAATTAAATGCAATAAAATTAATATTCATTTTATACAAATGCGAAAGATGGACAACTTAACTATTAATTAAATTAATCATTAGTAGGCAAGGACGTACATAGATCAAAATCTCCACGGTCGTTTTCTATTAGTCTTATTACTTACTAAGTTATTTATTTTTAATTTCATGGAAATAAGTAATCATGAAAGAAAAAAATATTTAGTATAGCCACAGAATACACATTATTAGTACAAGTAATATGGCCGAGTTGCACAGTTTCGTTTGAATTTAGTAACGGCCGGTTTACATTATTCCAGTAGCAATCCATCGCTGGATCAGATGACTGAATTGAAATAATGTAAACCAGCCATAAGATTCTTTACGCTGAACGTTTAAACAAAGGTTCGATCTTCCCTCCCAAGTTAAAATAAATAGAACTTTTGTGTCAAGATCAAGACAGGTTTAGTACATTATTTAGACAGTAACAGCCACACATATCTGACAGTTTTACTGTCGTGCACCGCATGTCGATGTCGGACACAATACGACGCGTCAAGTTTATTGCAGAAAAACTGTCACTGCGCGGGCGCAGCGTAGGCGATCACGCTATCTCTTTCGCACGCTGTCTGTCTCACTCAGATGATGAGGTCTTTATCATGTGTGGTAAGAACTTACCATTGGATGATCCGTCGTAACGTTTTATGAGTTATTGTAAATGTTTATTAGGGTTTTACACATTTCTGAACCTTTGTGGTACATAAACTGAAGAAACGCCAATCAAATCACGGAAGATGGTAAATATAGCCAACGTAGCACAGAGATGAGAAGTTTACAAAACAGTATTGGTAAGATTCAACCAAGCTACCAAAATGTATATCAATTATCAAGATTCAAGAGCCTAATCTTCGTAACCAGTGAAAATAATGAATTCCCTCCCCCTCCCCTCCAGGACTAACTAATAACTTTTTTTTTCTGAGGGTAGTCCAAGAGATAACAACAAAAGTTTTTGCTCTATAATTATTTTAAGTAAAAGTACATAAATATTAATTTTTAAATATAAAAAAAGTTAAATACATGTGGTAATAAGTACCTTGGACAACTGGCAATAATAAATTTTCACAATACTTGCAAACTTCATTAAAACAAAAACATGGATTCACATGCACAATTAAACAAGAATATTCAAGATTTAGTGAAGATCTTTGATGCACGGATGGAGAATTTTGACAAGGCTCTTGCAGAGAAAACAGCACAATCATCGTCCACGGAGGCTTTGGATCTGGTGAAGCTGGCATCGGACTTCAATTCCTTCAAAGCAACAGTTTGGGGTATGTTGTCTCTCTTAAAACAACAAATTGAACTTCTTGCCACTGGGATGGATGCCCAAGAGATGAGAAGTAGGCTCCCAATACTGTTGTTCCATGGTATATCTGAAGACTCTCCGGCTGAGGACGAAGACCAAGTATGTGCTGTTGTCAAGGATCACAAAATCTCAGACATTGACCCAGGTAGTATCGACGTATGTCATCGCCTTGGTGCTAAAAATGATCGGCCAAGACCTCTGCTTGTACGCTTTTCTTCAATTAGATTAAGAAATGTCATCTGGTCCAAAAAAAGTAACCTCAAGGGATCCGGTCTCACAGTTTCTGAGTTCCTGACTAAGCCTCGGCAAGAGTTGTTTGTTGCTGCCAGAAAACACTTTGGGATGAGAAACTGTTGGACTGCTGATGGTAACATTCACATTTTGCTCCCAGACCAAACTCGGAAGAAGGTAATTTCCACGCATGAGTTGAGCTCCCTAATTAATAAATTTCCGCTTCAGAATACTCAAGCAGACTCAAAATATGTGAGGCCCAAGAGAGCTAAGACGGGCAGCAAGAAATAAGTAACTATAATATCTTTTTTATTTTATGCATTCGCTTTTTTTCATGCTTGTACTAGTTGCTTATTCAATCATTATTGCTTGTTCCCCATGTGAACAATGAAGTTCCTTACTTTCAAACAGCTTTAATATTGATTTTATGGCTTGTCTTTGATTTTATTTTGCAAAGTTTATACTATTTACAAGGTACTAGCTTTTAACATTCACAATCACAGCTACAGTATGTGAAGTACCTTATTTTCAATTAACTTATTGATTTTTTTTAATTGCAAAGTTTACAATAAAATAAATAAATGAAATTTAAGGTACGTCTACTACATCTAAATTCTAACAATCACAGCTGACAGCTTGATAAATGACAGACGTCAACTGTTAATCTGTCACCCACGACTTTTTTTTTTTTTTCTGATTACTATTTAACATGTTCATGACATATGCCTTAACATGGCCTTAACATTCATACTTAATTTTTTTTTTCATAACTCATTATAACTTATATCAACATGGAATGTATCATATTGTTATGTAAATGCCTGCTTCAATTATTGCCATTGCTTTGCTTTTGCTTCCATTTCATATCCATTTGTTACTAAGCTGTAAATCATTAGCTTGGGCAAAGAGTTTTGGTTTTACATAATATTATACCCTATGATTAATGAAAAACTAAAACTTTTACGGTCTTACCACAAAAGATTTAAACATCTGTTGATCAGTTGTTTTGAGACAATTTTGTATGGAATTTTTCTCTAATCAACTGTTCAACAGGTGTTTAAATCTTTTGTAGTAAGACCGTTAGTATCTAGTGTTACATATTTATATTTTAATAAGTATTTAAATTTTGTGCATTAGTTGTTTCTAAGTTGTAACTTTTATAGGTATTTATTTAAAAAATCTGATCAAGTTGCTTAGTTTGCATAATGTATCAATACTTTCTATAGTCACAACTGTTGCCAAAGTGAACAAGGTGTGTTATTGCCCATTATAAGTACATAATATTATTATTTAAGTAAATTACAAGTAATTGATAATATATTAAAATTTAAAAAGTTATTTATTATTATAGTATTATTATATTTATTCGTTTATTTATAATTATTTTATTTATAATGGATAATAGTGATTATTATGATCTTGAAAATAGTTTTCATTCGTGCTCTTCATCTACAGAGTTTCTTAGCCTCAGCAGTGGATCTAATTCCAATGAATCATTACCATTGGACAAACGTTTAAATGATATTTTCACCAATAGCCTTCCTTCCTTAAACCTAGTGCATATAAATGCGCAGAGTATACCGGCTCATTATACCGACCTTATTACAACTTTTGAAGGCGTTTCGGTGGATTGTATTCTGGTATCTGAATCGTGGCTCAAACCCTCTCTCCCGTCGACACTGTATCCTCTTCAAGAATTTACCTTAATACGCAACGATCGACGCGATGGTAGAGGCGGGGGTGTGTGCATTTATGTTAGGAAGGGCATCTCGTGCAAAATAGTTTCCCAATCTCCTAATACTAATCGTGGTCAGCTAGAATATCTTTTGCTCGAGATTGTGGTCTCCCACAGCAAAGTACTTTTAGGTGTAATGTACAGTCCTTCCTCTGCGGTCAACTATTTTGAGGGTCTTGATGAGTTAATTAGCCGTTATTACCCTTATTATGAGCATGTAATTTTCATGGGCGATTTCAACACATGTTTATTGAAAAATGACCACAGAGCTATTAAACTCCAACATTTGATTGGTTCTTTCAACATGCATATATTACCCCTATCTCCTACACATTTTCCTGTCAACTCCGATCCATCTCTTCTTGACCTCATGTTGATCTCCCAACCCTCCAAAGTAGTTTCCTATGGTCAATTAACTGCTCCCTTTTCATATCACGATCTCCTATATATGTCTTATAAGTTACGTCGTCCTAAAAATAGAGCCAAAACAGTCATGCAACGAAGTATTTCCGGAATTGATATCAACTCCTTAAGACAAGACTTCAGCCTAGTCGACTGGATTCCTCTCTATGAAGCTTCTTCTGTGGACAGTAAAGTAGATATCCTCAACTTGACAATAACAAGAATCTTTGATAGACATGCTCCTCTTAGACCAATTCGCGTTAAACGATTACCAGCACCCTGGATAACATCTGAATTAAAGAACCTGATGTCCAAACGCAATAAAGCCAAGACTAAGTGCAAACGTTCTCCTACTGAGTCGAACATTAAAATCTATAAGAATCTACGTAACACATGCAATAGAATGTGTAGAGATGCTAAACGTTCCTACATATTCAAATCTGTGGAAAACTTATCCCAGGCCCAACTGTGGAAATTCCTTGGTCGTCTTGGTGTGGGTAAAGGTAGTATGGATCCTGCTCCTACAATAAATATGGACGAACTTAATAAGCACTTTGCTGAGCCACCTCTGCTTCTATCTAACACCAACAAATCTGCTTGCTTAAACTCTCTTCATAATAAATCCCCTCCTTTGCATGATGCCTTTAACTTAAGTAACATTACCGAACATCAGGTTCTTACTAGTCTTCGCTCTATCTCGTCTAAGGCGTTTGGGTGCGATGGCCTTAGTAGGGACATGTTAATGCCCATCGTCGATCTGTTGTCTCCGGTCATAACCCACATCATTAATCATTCCATCACCTTAGGCTCCTTTCCGTCCATTTGGAAACATGCTCATATAATACCCCTTCCCAAAACTTCCAATCCCACTTCACATTCCGACTTCCGGCCTATCTCCATTCTACCTGTGATATCCAAAGTCCTAGAGCAAGCGGTAGCCAAACAGTTATCTGACTTTCTAAATACAAACCAGATTTTGAGTCATTACCAATCTGGTTTTCGTCCAGGTCACAGCACTACTACAGCTTTGCTAAAGGTAAGTGATGATGTTAGACTTGCGATGGATAACAAAATGCTCACGATTTTGGTCTTACTGGACTTCAGCTCCGCCTTCAACTCGGTGGATCACGACATTTTGTTAGCCATACTAAAATCCATTGGTGTCTCGCCATCTGCACTCTCATGGTTTGACTCATACCTAAGAGGACGAAAACAGCGTATTTCCACTCCAGACAGATGCTCTGAATGGGTCTATACATCGGTTGGGGTCCCGCAAGGAGGAGTTTTGTCTCCATTGCTTTTTGCAATTTTTATAAATGAGGTAACTAAATTCATATCCTCTGCTTATCATCTTTATGCAGACGACCTACAAATCTATAGGCACTTCACCATTGACAACATTGAGCTTGCGATTGACTCGATTAACAACGACCTCTTAAATATTGAAAAATGGGCTAACACATTCGGTCTACTTGTTAACCCGAGTAAATCGCGAGCTCTTTTAATTGGCAGTAGGCAGCTGCGTTCGAGGATTAATTTTAAATCTCTAACGAAGGTTACTTATAGTGGCAGCATGTTGGAGTATAGTGACAAAGCCAAAAACCTAGGAGTAATTTTTGATTGCCACTTTTCCTGGTTACCACATATTAACGAAGTAAGCAAGAAACTTCACCACTCATTGCATGCGCTGAAGAGGCTGCAAAATTTTCTTCCCATCCCTGCAAAAGTGCTTTTGGCGCAATCTTTACTTCTTCCTCTTTTTGATTACGCTGACGTGTGCTATCTAGATGTAACTGAAGAGCTTCTCAGCAAACTCGAACGGCTACAAAACTCGTGCATTCGATTTATATATGGATTGCGCAAATTCGACCATATATCCGAGTTTCGTAGCAAGTTGCAATGGCTTCCTATTCGCCTGCGGCGAGATATGCATGTTTTAACATTACTATTTAAAATACTTAAACTCTCATCTTCTCCCTCGTATCTATTTGAGCGATTCTCTTATACAGCTCCAAGTGAAAGACCTGCTCGCTCATGCCATCATAGGAAGGTACTAGACACTCCGTGGTACAACACAACTTTTTATGAAAACTCATTTACAGTTAGAGCTGCCCAGTTGTGGAATGCTCTGCCTGAAGACATTCAGCAGAGCCCAACAGTGGGCACCTTCAAAACAAGATTGAAGAGTCACTTTATGTCAACTTTGAACACTTAATTGTATTAATATTAGTATATGTAGGTTTATTTATTAATATTATATATTATAGTATATTTTAATATTAGTATATATTATAATATTTTATTATTAGTATATTTTTGTATTAGTATGTAGATTAATATTTTAGTGAATATTTAATGTATGTAAGTATAATGTACTTTAATATAATATTTAATGTTTTAATATAATAATTATTATTCTCTTTATGTTAGTCATCCTTTATATTAGTTTTAGTGCATGTTTAGTTTCATTAAGTTTTCATTATTCTTTTGTGTACTATCTATAAATTCTCTATTTTTCTCAATGTCTTGTAGGTCTGCTGGCAGAGATCTCTTCTAGAGATAAGCACACCTTTGTACTCTATTAATGTATGGTATATTTTAAGATAGTTTAAGAAAATTGTACATAAAGAATAAATAAATAAATAAATAAATAATAAGTTAAAAGTAGTACTTAACAGTTAATCACTTTTCATGGTGTAAGCAAATCCAACTATAAACAATTTGTAAACTTAACTAAATCAGAAAATAATATTATACTCGTAAGATCATCCTTCGCTATAGCTTAGGTATAACCAGCTAAAGTCAGTTAGTTACTCATAAGTTATGAAGCTTCAAAGAGAACATCCTACGGTAGGGTATCGTCAGTAATCTATAGCTGGTAGGAGATCAGCTGATTATGATGATATACGGCAGTCGTGGCTAGCGGGATCTGGAGTTATCAGGTGATACTGTAACTTATGACGACCTGCTATATTGAAACAGCGTTTACAACGATACAGTAGCTAGCGCCAGTAGCACTGGATCCAGCTTGAATTAAATTCAAAGACATTCGCAATCAAGTGAGTTTGTAGTCGGTCAAGGGTTCGATTCCCGTGTTAATGCAATATGAAATATAGGTTTCAAAGTTTGCTTGGGATAATGCAGGCAGTTAACCAGATTTTCTGACAAGAAAGATGATCAATGCGTGGGATGGCCGATGGGCATGTAAAATGTCCTGTCAAACGCCTGCTCAATCTGCCACTGGGTATTGTGTACACACTTAAAATGATGAACGTATTTAATTTCATTGAAACTAACATTGAAACTTGTGTAACAGTGCATCATAATCCATCAGTCATCACTCATGTGCCTTTTTTTGTTCATCAAGGGCATGCGTTATAGCGCAGTCAACAGCGAACGTGAGGCATGCCCGCGACGCGTGACCGTATCCAAAACTTTCGCTTTGTTCTTTGACGACAATATTGGCGTTGCGTTCGTTGACGCATTCAATTATTGAATGCGCCAATACGAAAGTTGAATGAAAGAAGATGACGAAAATTGAAGACGAAAGTGCACAGTGTCGACATAGCTAATGCCCTCTTACCTTTATTTGGTGTTAATTTTCCAAACTAACGCTATTTATCACATCCAATAGTTCCTACCACCACTACATCTCTAGTCTAACTACACTAAACCTGGGTCAACTACATAATAACAGCGCAATTATACGGCGTAATAGGATAAGTGAAATACGAGCGGGGGTATCAGGTGTCCAGGGGTCCAGGTGTGCAGGGGTGCAGGGGTCCAGGGGGTACATCGGTGATCGGCGAGCGCGCCAATTAACGATAAGCTACTCCTGCGTGTCTTCGCGTAATGGACAACAGCTACAGCTAAGGGTAAGTACACACTAGTTCATATCTAAGTAGATGCAATTCGCCATGATGAAGACTTAAGATACAGTAAACGTGCAGGTTTATGTATTTTAATTTTTCAAGTAGGTAATGTAACAATATGTATAAAATTGTCGGTTTTAAGCCACAAATTTTTTGTCATACTTACCTACAATTATTGAATCTAAGTTTATATTAGCTACTAATTTGATCATTAGTTAAATTCTGATTCAGATTTTTATTCTGACTGAGGTTTCGTTTCTACGATACGTGAACAACGACTTCTGTTTACATCGGTATGCGCCTTCAGATATCTCAACAAAAAGGCAAGTGTAGCACTACCTTAGCGCAGTGCGCAAGATAATGGCAGTGTATTATCGATGCGTACGCGCATCCGCCGACCATAAATCCCGCAATCCCGTACCCGCGCCCGGGATATCGCCAGGGTTGCCAACCGTCTGGGTAATGGGTTCCCAAAACCGTCCGGGTTCTTACAACATTCCGGTTTCCGACCGTCAGGTTTTCGACTGGACTTTTGGGTTTCAGAAGGAATTATTGGATCAGGTTAAATTCCGAATGCAATTTGTCCGGTCATACAACATTTTTAAACGCAACGTTGTAAAATAGATGTAGGAAAACTACTTGTTCTTTGTTAAAAATATTAGAAGCGAGAGCCAGTACAATAAGGGCCTGTTTTACCACTTCCTGATAAGTGCCGAATAGGCTATTGACCATGAGTCATGACCCACTTGACAGATCAAGTATGGAAAATCTGTCAAAAAACTTGTGAATAGCCTATTCGGCACTTTATCAGAAAGTGGTGAAACAGGCCCTTAGTCTTTTTGTTATGTTGATAACCATACTACCTGCCATTTTTCATAACATTCATGCTGATACTTAGCGTATTCTTTTAAAGATTTTGACCAAGTATGGCCATATTAAACTTGTCCGGTTATGGTGTCTGTAAAGTTGGCAGCCCTGGATATCGCGGGCACTATCCCGTATCCCGCGTCCCGCGACCCGCGACTTATTAGGAAGTTAATCCTATCGGCTAGGGCCGGTTACATGCGCCTTGATGAGGAATTTTAATTAGCTTTTTCTATAAGGCTAAACTTGATCATTGGTGGTGCTGATTAAAATTTTTACTACTTATTACATGGATTCTTTGAACATTGCGTTAAAACTGTTAAAACTTAAAAGTTAACACTACTTATCGTAACTGAAAAACATATTCTACTCAAATACGTGCAACACTCGGAGATTGCCACAGTAAAGCTATTGCATAGCATTTTTTATCAACTTATGCTATTATAATTCGCATACGTCTCTCGCACGCAAACAAACACCGTGCCGAAGTTTGCTGAACTGCAATGGCGTTAGACGATGCACGGCAACGCCGCGCGCCGTACCGACCGACCGAATGGATGTAAGGTTTATTGTCGTTACGGAATTTCTTATTTCGATTAAAGCCATGCAATAGCTTAACATGTCAAAGTTGGCGGATTCTCTAAAACTACATAGTTTTGTTGAATCTGAAACGGTTTTCCTAACCAAGAATTTCTCTGAGTGTCTTCGCATCGGAAATCAGAATATACTCGTACATCTATTTGGAACATACTCGATCCCGCGAATTCCCGTGTCCCGTGTAACGCGAGGTATAATAGCGCGATAAATTGCGCGGACACCTCGCGACACCGTGATAGACTGTGCGCTGATAGCGGGGACATTCCACGGTTTGCGCACTTGGATCTGAAGATGCAAAGCATTTGTAAAGGAAGGTTTTGAAGGATACAACTAGAGGTTTCGAGTTACCTATGTGCATATGGTTTTGATATGTCATTGTTTGCACTTTGCAATGAATGCGGTGTGTATGTCTGTTAGTTGTTACCTCTTCACGCCAATACTGCTGAGCCGATTTTGCTGAAATTCTGTATAGAGTCCCAGGAAAGGATAAATACTAAAAAGTACTTTCATCCCGAAAAAAAATTACGGTTCCCGCGCGCGGCGCGACCTTTTGGCGCAACGAAGTTGCGAGCGCGGAGCGTCATTTAGTTATATTTTATTAAAAGCGGTTCAATCCCATACTCCTGGCTAAATCCACATAGCTGGAAAACGACCTGAATAGTTTTATACACACGCAGTGACAATTTTCTTACATTGATTTTGAGGCAGCCATCATTCATCATTGAACCAAACCACCAGGCTAACATAACGCGCACGGAGACTCGGCACTAGTGAAAAGCGATTTTTCGTGACGTGACATCACTAATAGACATTGTTAGCGGGGGAAGATGCGGCGGGGGTGTCGGGGGGCGGGGTGGGGAGAGCGGGCACCTGTGGAGCCACTTGTTGCGCCAGTTTTAACGATCATCTAATTTGGCCGATATCATGTTTGAAGGCTCTAGAGGAGAGGCTCTGAAGGAATCTAAGATTATATTATTTTGACACAATTTTGTGATCTTTTATGTCGTTGTTGTAAGAGATGACAGTCCTTCACACCGAATTTGATAAAATTAAGAAATAGTGTTTTCCAAACTTTATCTATGACCCCCTTGGATTGTAATTCCTATATTTCACCCGCTCTAAAATTGTTGTTTTATATTTTTAATAATTATTAATTATTATTATTGGTTGTGCAAATAACAGTAATCGTTTAAAAATAAAAACGTTTTATTTCCAAATCAAAACTTTAAATTATTTTGACTATCCCGCAAACAATCAGCTAAACCCTCAATTTCCTCCCCCGTACTCAGTGTAGAGTGTAGAGTCAATCTGTCACCTCTCGACAAATTGATATCAGTGACAAACGACATTCAGTGCTGGGCGTGGACATCTGAATGTCAGTCGTGATAGTTCACTCGTTGCCCACACTATCAATTGTATTATCATACATCAATTATTTAATAATGTCAACATTATTATAATGGATGAAATTGGTTTCAGATTACCCCATTATAAAATTGTTTATAAATTATAATTTATAAGAAACGATACGAGTAACAGAAGGCATATATTATAAGGACGCACAATATGATAACCAAGTCCTTAAGTAGGACGTCGCTTTTTGTTAACTAGAAGGAACCTTGTTTGTGAGTTAAGTTATTACTTAATTATTTTTGCTTGTTAAGCTTTATATTATATTCTTTCAAGTTAATCTATTTGGTACAAAATAAACATTGCACAAGAAAGTAAACAAGTACGTAACTCGTAAGTTAAGTCGTAGGAAAAACTCCCACTAAATCGTTGACTAAGCAGAATACAATGCTACAAGCGGAGTACTATCAGCGATCTTGCACCTGCCGGGAACCGAACCCCGACCGGTCACGACCGCCGTGTTGGCCGTACACTACTGAACACTGTACATGTACAGTGTACACCGGTGTCCACTTGTCTATTCCTTTTATTGGCTGATTCATAAAATCACCGTTTATTTTGCGATGCATCGTCTCATTGTGTAACACGGTGTTTCTCAAACTTTTTTAAACGAAGATCCCCTCGTATTAAATGAAATTGCACTTCGTTATAATTCGGATTTTTGTTTATCATCAGCCCTAGCGACTAGCGAGCAGCAGATTTAGTAGAATTAGCAGTACTGCTTTTATAACACATCTAGGTTACGCTCGCAATTCCGTTACGCCAACATCAATATTAGTTTGTCGCGCGGGAACCGTACATTTTTCCGGGATAAAAAGTATCCTATATCCTTACCCGGGTCTTAAAGTATCTCCATACAAAATAATCATAATCGTTTCAGCGTAGGGCGAGGAGAGAAAACAGACAGACAGACACATTTTCGCAATAGATTTAAGGCCGTCCCCCGAACAAATGACCTTGGCCATACATTTGCCGCGTTGCCGAGATCGCGCCAAAACCCTATTATTTTTACTTATCTTAGTTCAAAATTGTCCTAAAAAAAATTAAAACGGCGAATATGTAGTTTATGATATTGTCGATCTTGGCGTGAGTTTCAAATAAAAGTAATTTGTAAATCCTAAGGAGATGCTGAATGTATGCTTGAATTTTAACAAATTGATATTACTTTGGAAGCTGATATCATGAGTATAAGAAACAAAAATAGAAAATTTAAAACGACAAAAGGATGTTGATATACTGAAGATTATTGCTGTATTTTTATTATAACTTTGTAGCTTTCAGATTATGAGTTTATAAGGTTTTAAATACGGTCAATTACGAAATCTCCGGACGGAACGCCCTTAAGCTTTAAATAAATCATTTAAGCTCGAAAACACGCTGTCGTCACTGAACTAGAATTTTTTATTCTTCCCTATTCAAAAATTATTATTTTCAATCAATATACAGGAAGCGGCAACAATAATTTGCGGTGATAATGTATGGTGACGCGCGTCGGGCTTAACTAAACGCCTTATTACGGCGACGGTAAACACTATCGACGCCGCCGCCCCCGCCGCTGCCGACGATATTGATACAATTTATCAACCATCAGCCTGGCTCGTGGACAAGGGAGCAGCGGAAAGCGGGGGGCAGAGATGAGCGGATGCTGAACGAAAGGTGTGACGAAATTCGGGACTTTACAATAATTATACAGATATTTATGATTGCTTTATTTATATAATAATTGTAAAAAATATGTAATAATTATGTGAAATTTAAAATAGCTCAACAACAGCAACAGTGGTAGAGAATGTGAACAAAGTGGTAGAGACGGAAATTGGACCAGTGTTAAAAATAATGTTAAAAATAACGTAAAGTGTGTGTTTCTCTATAGTGCCAGGCTCATTCAGCACACAAAAACACATTTTAGCCTTTAATAACTTCTGTAAATATTTACATGATACCGAATTCTATGATTATTTCTTATTATGAGAGTTTTCTGAGGTGATCACACAAGCACGTAATATTTTACATTGGATAAATTATACGTATGAGAATATTTTACTGACCAGTGGATAGGAGTCATATTTTGTAGGTGATAATAATAAAATTTATGATAAACGCCCTCGCTTATGCCTTAAACCTAAGCAGTAAGCGCCGATCACTGCGCGTTACTACACCTGGTTTGTGGGTGCCGCACCTCCTCTACAATGTGAACTAGGTATCACCCAGGTCACCTAGGTATGCTAAAACTAAGCAAGCTAGAGTTTGCAGGTTCGTTGCTTCAAATATTCAGGGCATATGGACTTCAATGACCCAATAGTGGAACTTCCCGGATTTAGAAGTTACATTGTTATATTAAAAATCGATCTACAATTTTGAAGCAATCTTAAAAAATCTAAGAATATATTGGACGAAGTTTATGACATTGATTATTGACGTATTTTTAACAGGAAGAACCACTAACAGAAATGGTGTGAAGAGAGGTTTATGGGCCAAATTAACTTCCTCAAGTTAAGATACGGGGCGAATAATTTACTGTAATACAAATCTTTCTGATGGCTTCATTAATATGCCACGATTCTTTCATCGTTACTGAATATATCTGAATATTATTATCATTATATAGCTACAATGGGGATTGTCCATTTTTTTTTAATTTTGCTCATTACAAAAACATTTCGAGGAATAAGGTCAGTGATCGTTTTTCTGTATATAAACGAAAAAAATACCCATTAGTTACTTATATTTTTGAACAAATATGTTTAACCTTAGTTTGACCTTCAATGGCGTTAAATTAGCAATAAATTCGATCAACATTACGTTTCGAACTTTTGGTAAGTTTCTCGTATCAACTTTCACATAATGATAACTTGCATTAGACGAACCAGCCATTATAAATAAGATTGAAAGGAAAAAAAAACATACTACAGAGGTCAATTGGGCGCCGATGATGACGTCAGAGCGAAACTTTAAAAAATTATTGAGAAAAAACTAGCCAATGGATTTCAAAATTATTTAATTTATATTCTTAAAATACCCTATTTTAACGAAAAAAAATATAAAAAGTACATGTGATTTTTTTTGGACAATGCCCATTAGGTAGATTTTTGGACATAAAATATTGTTATATCCGCGAAAACGCAAAATGTCTGAACTCTGAAGTCTTATAATTGTAGTCAATAATTAAAAAAATATTTTTTTAAACACCGCGACCGCTCGGTATATTGTGATTGGCATCTTTTATATTAGAAAATAATAATCACTAATCAGTATAAAACAATTATAAGGCCCTACAACACAATAAGTATGTTCCTTAATGATGATCAAACAGCAAATTATGATAATTTTAACAATACGTGTCTCAAAACTTTAATTCATTAATTGAATTTTATGGGTCTGTACAACCCTAATACGTTATTAGTTATTACTTATTAGGCAGATGTTTCTTCAATCTTGATACATAAAATCGATTACAAAATAAATAACATTATTGTCGCACAATATAAAATTACATTATATATTTGCTTAATTAAAGTTTTATGGGGACAACAAAGAATTTGTAAATACGACATATAAGTAACAAAATTCTTTATTTTCAATAAATAAAGCCACTCAAATGTGACATAATATTGAGTTGAATTAAATTACAATAATAAATTAATTTTAATGACACTGTATTTACAACATTCTAATAATATACTAAAGGGGTCATGTCAGGAAAACTTTGAAAAACACTGCTCTAAAACTCAGTGAACGAGTCATACGCTATTGATTCTAACAAACATATTTTACGGAGCAACATATCGAAACAAACTTTCATCTCTGAATAAAGATAAATCCAATAGGTTTACAGTTCACATGCTTGTCTGTCTGTGTCGGCATTTGTCGGTAACTCACGCGGGTACGATACTGTTATTGAAAAACTATAAACGCCCGTCATCCGAAATTCTAAAACTAAACGCACTGAATTGTTACACAAAAATTGCGTTAGAATTTAGATTTTTGTGCCTGTCAGTTGTCTATGAAAGCCATAAAGATGTAGTGGATATTTTAAACGGCATAAGCTAAATCTACTACGGTTACTAAGCTACGTTGACTAGTAATTAGTACTTCATACTTGCCTACTCTGGGAAAAAGGAGTTAAGTATTTTTTTATGTTTTGGTTTCTGACTTTATTTAGTAGTTTATTACTGGTATTTTTGATGTAAGAAAGAATAACCAACCAATCAACAATATATTATAAAGATATTCTTATAAATATTATAATGATAAACTACAGTCATATTATGGACCTCAAAAATTAAGTACTTATACTATTACTAGCTGTCCCGGCAAACGTTGCTTTGCCATAATATTATAAAGTATTTCGATCATATTATTTTATTGAAGTGACTAAATAAATAATATGTCGCCATGGCAACGTCGATCACAAACAATGGCCGCCGTCAGTCTCAGGTTCTAATTAATTTACTATTATTTATTCAACAAATGCACTTACCAATATATAAAATACCCAGTAGCCGATTCTTAGACCTACTGAATATGCATATAAAATTTGGTAAAAATCAGTAAAGCCGTTTCGAAGGAGTTCGTGGACTAACATTGTGACACGAGAATTTTATGTATAAGAAGAAGTTAGGAGTTAGGACTGTTGACTTACAGTATGGGTAAAAAATGAAAATGATTTCTACCGTGGGAGAGCCATGCTTCGACACGAATGGGCCGGCTCAACAGGAGAAATACCACGGGCTCACAGAAAACCGGCGTGAAACAGCGCCTGCGCTGTGTTTCGCCGAGTGAGTGAGTTTACCGGAGGCCCTACCTTATTCCCTTCACTACCCTCCCCTACCCTATTATCCTTTTGCCACTTAAAAGGCCGGCAACGCACCTCCAGCTCTTCTGATGTTGAGACTTGAGAGTGTCCAAGGGCGACGAAAGTTGCTTTCCATCAGGTGACCCGTTTGCTCGATTGTCCCCTTATTTTAAAATATAAAGAAAAAATTAAAGATCTTTACATAAACGCCTTTCTAGCACCAAACAATCATGTTTTAAAAGGTGAAGTAACCTAGAAACAGAACCGTGAATAGAGGCGTAGAGCGACTTGGGCCATCACGTATCGCGGGAATTAGTCGGCGTCGTATAAAATTATTCAAATTATTGTCATCGATGGGCGCGTAATAAACATGTCGTCGGTCGTCGCGTCGGGCGCGATAAATCGTCGGCGATAATCTTGTCGGTCATTACGTGACAGATTTATCGGGCAGGTTACCAGACTTCGTCTAATAGTGGACCGGTAGATTCGAATGTAGATACGTCGCTTATGTCGTTATCTGCCGATTTATGGACACACGGGCCTGTTACTTAAAATTTAGATCGGATTTCGTTAATGTGAACGGGCCATTATATTTTTTATTGGCAGATGGGTGTCGAAGCCTTATCTAAACTGTTTACACAGCGGTTGTTTCAATAATTTGATGTTCGAGCTGGTTATGACATCCTGGTAGCAGAGCGGTGGAATTGCTAATACGATTAATTATGTATAACTGTTTTTTTTTTAGTATAGGGGCAAATGAGTAAAATATTCCTTGTGTGTCTCGTTTTTCCACGATCGAGGGAATATGATGATAGAGATAACCATGGATAACAACACACCACCGGATGAGCTGTACCTAAGTGACAATTTTGACAAACGATTAACGAGGCCTTATAAGTTAAAACTGAAAAGGATATGTAAGTCTTAAACCAAGTCTAAAAAAGAACCAAAATATAATATTGTTTATCTTTGACTGTCACAAATTCTTTTTTATCATATTTTGAGTATCATATTTTTAATTTTTTTTTTATTTGGTTAGTCGAGCTTGCAACATTCTGATAATTTTTCATCAAACTCAAAATAAAATTAAAATACCTCCAAAAAATATCTTAAACCTCCTCTTCGCTACCGTTAGAAACAAGTATTTGGAATAGTATATCAAATATTAGCATAAAGGAAACAAATTATTGACACATTAATAAAAGATTTCCTAAATGGATTTTTAAATGAATAAAAATTGTTTGCCATTTTATAGATTTTAAACTGAAACTATAATAATTTGATTTTTATGATATTCACGGATGAGTATCAAGATACATACAATATACATATTTTATTATTATATAAAAATAAATTATTATGAAATAAAATAAAAAAAATGCCGACCCAAAACACGAATATCTGTGATTAACTAATTAATAAAATTGTTACTAAAGGAGGTCGCGTAAAAAAATTGAGAAACACTGGTATTACTTATTTTTGGAAAGTAGAGCAAAATATGAGTAAGTATAGTTTAATTTCAGACAGGATGTAATATTATTATTACAAAGTTTTGTTATAAATATTAGTTCTTCTGTCATACTAATTAGTAATTAAGTTTTCAAGTCCTTTGTATACCTACCTACTAACAAAATATTATGGTTTGTACTTTGTGTAATGGCATGAAATAAACGTACCTACTTATTACATATTTTTGTAATAATTAACTAATTAAACTCCAAAATATTTGTTGAAACAACTTCATGTGACATTTTCTGTGTTCCTCATAAACAGGTCGTTTTCTCAGATTTGTGTGTGGTAATATGTTATAATAAACAAAGATTAGTTGCGTCAGACGCGGTTGATTTGATGTTACCGGGAGAACATAACGACGAGATGTTATTGAGTTCTGTATGTCTGCTGACAGAGGCGAACACTCACAATAAAGATATCATCTTAATAATTATGTAGATACATAGACTTTTGGTATAGTTTGTGAATTTCTAAAACTTATTATTCCTTCGATCGGAGATCCTCCGAAATGCCATTGTATTCTAGTGTTGCCGCGATCACCGGTGCTCGTACAGGGGCTTGATGGGTTATTGTAACCTCAATTCAACAGTGCAGTGGGCAAGCAGAAACAGTCAGCTACGTATTTGTAACAATATCAAATAACAAATCTTTCGTTAACACTCACATAACACATCTCTATTCTCTATCAATCGCTGGTGTAATAGCTTTACGACGCGAAGTAACGAATAAACGATACAATAGAAAGAAACATAATGTTATAGTAAACCTTGTCATAAATAGAAGACGTCTATTCACTTCAGAAATTCAACCAATAACATCACACCTTGCTTTGTAAGAGGATTAAGAGAGTGCTTTTCCTGGATATCCTTCAGTAGCAGCTCCCGAAACGAAAAGTACCAACGAGGAAATTGATTCCTAAGTAGTAGACAGACCGACGTTAATTGTGATCTGTCGGCTGGGTTTGGTTTGACGTAACGCGACCAAACTACGTAGGTCCCCCACACAGGTGTTTGGAAATGGAAGGAATCAACTTCTCTGTTACTAACAGACTCTGTTACAACAGTCAGGAACTCAGAACTATAACAAAAATATTTTTTACATATCTTTTATATCAACAAATAGTTTTCCACATAGAGGCACGGTAGCCTTAAAGCAGATAAGCAAGTTAATCTGCAGGCATGCGGATAAGCAGCGCTGCCGACTGCCGTGCGTGGGGCCGCGGGCTGCGGGCCGTAAAGGGCCGTAAAGGGCGGTTTATGGGTTGTTTATGTGGTAACAAGGACAAACTTAACTACCGACTTTACGACGATCGACAGCCGTTTTAATGATTTAATACTGTTTTGATCGATCCTCTTTATGATCTATAAAATCGCTTCTTTTATTACCCATTATCAGCGTATTAGTTTTATGTGTGTGATAATAAAAAAATATTATGTGTTCTAGTTTTCGTTACATAAGATTCAAATATTTCGGAAGACGGAGAGCAAGATTATGTTAAAATTCATACGACATGCACCACAAAATGAATTTGTTTTTAGGATTGTCTAGATTTTAATCATGCTACTACTAAGCTACTCGGTACAATCTTGCAGAGCGTTTCTTTTTAATCCTTCGATCGGGGATTCTTAGAAATGCTATTGCATTATATTGCTGTCGCGATCACCGGTGCTCCTATGGGGCATGAAGGATTAATTCTGTAAATTGTGATTTACACAACATAATATTACAATTTACAACCAAGTACAAAGTAAACTAAAGCAAACATGTTACATGACATTAAAAACTCAGCTATCTCCTGTAACAGCTAGGCTTTAATGAAGGGCGGCGGAGTAAAAGTTTAGTGCGGATAAAATCAGTTGTAAAAGTGTGTCGTAAATTGGCCGGGAACGGGAGCCGTCGTCGGTCAGATAAATCATCGTACACATTCGACCCGCCGGTCTTAGTGCTAGATAATTCCAGAGAGATCCAGTGTTTTCGAGCTAGTCTTAAAGTATCGGGAACTTTCCATCCTGTGTGGGTATATTCGGATTTAAAATAAGATTATGCGACATGTTCCTAGACATTGAAATTGGTTGACAATATTATAGTAAAGATAAGTCATTGCAAGCAACAATAATTAATATACTTCATTAAAACTTCATGCCAAATGATATGATTTCTTAGATTTTCGTATGATAATAGCATATTTTGCGAATTGCGGTTCTTCAAGATTGTGAATTTATCAGTAGCGAAAGAGTGAGAACATGTTACGTAGTATACTTCAAATAAAATAGTATTATTCTAGGCAAATTACATAAATGATTTTCTGCCAATATCGGTAGATTCTCTGATCCATTGACGACGATTTAACTTCAGTTAAACTTGTCCATACGGCACCGCTAGTTTTGGTTACGTGTGTCAGGTTAAATTTACGAGGCCGTAACTTTTATGACATGAACGACTGTCCTTTGTTAATTGTTCTTTTGGCTTTTTTGTTCCTCCTTTTATTTGTTGTCGGTTACTTTACTGCCGTTTAAAGCTATGTCGGGGGGCTTCCGTGGAATTCCTCAATAATTGCACAACAGACTTGAGGTTAAAAACGAAGAATGAATGAATTCACTATGAATACTTACTTACAAACTAAAACAACAATTGCAAAATTGGATCCGATGTAAACAGAGGGCTGATAAAATAATAAAAAAACTGAAAATTCCTATAATGCACGGAAAACGTTACATTTTGGGGACAAAAAAAATATTTTACCCTTTTCCGAGACTTAAAATTATTTTCTTCTTTCTTCGGAAAATGGAAAATATGTATTAGGTATATCGAAATCGCCTCAACGGGAAAAGTAGAAATGTTTCTGGTGAACATTGGCATTATACAAAAATTGAAGACGTTTCCCTTCCTATATATAAATAAAATACACTGTATCGGTTCAAAATGCTGGTAAAAGAACATTTCCTAACTATTAGTGGTAATACTCATTCCAAAAATTGACTATCATGTAATAGTTAAAATTCGAAAATAATGATAAAATTGTAGTTTCAAGTTCCAACTTCCGAATTATGTCTTTTTTATTTTATTTTATTTTTTATTTTCATTTATTTATTTACTAAGTATTTATTTATTTTTAACACCTTTTAATTTAATATTATAATGTATGTATGTATTTGTGTATGTATTATAATAAATATTAAATCCTTATCTAAGTAATATAGCACACTCATCAAAATATCAATAACATACTGTCCTTTGCCTGTGGTTGCCTGGAAGAAATTACTTATTAGTAATAAGGCCGCCATTGTGGTACACTATAAGTTTATAATTGTTATATTTGTTTTTTTTTCTTCTTTGTGTGCACAATAAAGAATATTATTATTATTATTATTATTATATTTAAATGGATTTTTGTCTCGGCAACTATGCCGGTGAATGATTCAGGAACGGGCATGTGCCAAGTACCTGATTCAATTTGTATGAGGGAAGAGTCATAATTGTGGAGTATTAAAGCATGACGATGGATTTAGAAAGCGACGAACGATGGAGCAGGTGTCAATTACGATGGATTTTTGTAAGTGAATGTATATGTTTTTGTTTAGATCGAGTGATTTCAAAGCAGCAATGAGGGTTTTAGGGATGACGCCAGTTGAGGAAATGATGATGGGTATGATTTTTACGGTATCCTGGCGCCACATTTGCTTTATTTCGTCTGCGAGAGGTATGTATTTTTGAATTTTTTCATTATGTTTTTGTTTCAGGTTATTGGTGTTGGGGACAGCTATATCTATGAGGTAGGTGACTTTTTGAGATTTTATTGTTAGGCATATAAATTATCAGGTCTATTACTTAGTATGGTTCGATCGGTGACTATATCTCGATCCCAATAGAGCTTAGCGGTACTATTTTCCAGGACGTTGCAGGGTTTATATTTGTAATAAGGTGTGTGTGTGTCAATTAGTTTATATTTTAGGGCTAGTAATTGATGGATATGTTTGGCTACGTTGTTGTGACGGTGCGTGTATTCTTTATTAGCGAGTGAGCTACATCCTCCTGTAATGTGGTCTATCGTTTCGGTGGTTTGGTGGCATAATCTACATTTATCAGTTTCTATATTTTCTTTGAGTATATATTTGGAATAGTTGCGAGTTTTAATTATTTGGTCCTGGATTGCTACTAGGAAGCCTTCTGTCTCACTGTATATATTGCCTCTTGTTAGCCAACTAAATGATGCGGTTTGATCTATATGGTCCTGTTCTAACTGATGAGGGAATTTACCGTGTAGTGCTTTACCTTTCCATTTAGCTATTTTATCGCAATCGTTTGTTATTTTATATTTCGGATTAAAATTACTATTGTTTAGCTGCAGAGGAGTTCCAGAGTGTGTAAGTTGTGTTAAGGCTTTATGTAGGTGACTAGTTTGAGCTTTAACTTGAAAATATGTTCTCAAATTTTCTATTTGGCTATAGCACAGGTTTTTTATGTCGATGCAACCTCGGCCTCCTAGCTTTCTCTTAAGGGTGAATCGTTCGACTGCAGAGTGTATGTGATGGATATTATGTTTGTAGCATGCGGTACGGGTTGCGGTATTAATTGCTTCAAGTTCTGTATCTGACCATTTTATAATTCCAAACGAGTAAGTTAATATAGGTATTGAGTATGTGTTAATTGCTTTTACTTTATTTCGACCTGATAATTGAGTGGATAATATTTTATTTAATCTTTGTTTGTATTTCGATTTTAGAGTGTTTTTGATATCCTTGTGATTGATGGTGGTGTTTTGTATGTAACCCAAATATTTGTAAGTATCGTGTGCTTGCATGCTATCTATAATGTCTTCTTGTAGCTCTAGGTTATGCGGGTTTATTTGTTGATGTTGGCCCTTTATTACACAGTTAATTCTACACTTATCGATGCCGAATGCCATTTTAATATCTATGCTAAATCTTTCAGTAAGTTTAAGGAGATAATCTAGTTGTTGTCTGTCGGTTGCGTAAATTTTGATATCGTCCATATATAACAGGTGGGTAAGCTTGATATTATTAGTTCTATCGATGGTATATCCATAGGAAGATTTATTAAGAATTTTGGATAACGGGTTGAGGGCCAAACAAAACCATAATGGGCTGAGTGAATCGCCTTGAAAAATACCTCGTTTTATTTTAATTGGGAGTGTGGAGAATTGGGTATTAGTTGTTCTTAAGAAAAGTTGGGTAGACCAGGTAGACATTAGATACTGAAGCAGCTGTATTAATTTGCTATTTACTTGATATATCTTTAAAACTTTAATTAACCATGAATGGGGAATACTGTCAAAGGCTTTTTGATAATCAATGTATGCGAAGTAAAGGTTATTACGGTTTTGTTTAGCATTGTTGTGTATTTCGGCATCGATTACCAGCTGTTCTTTGCAACCCATAGACCCCTTCGCGCATCCCTTTTGCTCCTCAGGTATGATCTTATTTTGTGTGATATGTGCATTAAGCTTCTGCGTTATGATTGATGTAAATAATTTGTAAACGGTGGGTAGACAAGTGATCGGTCGGTATTTTGTTGGATTTGCAGTATCGTCTTTGTCTTTGGGTTTTAGATATGTGATTCCCTGTGTGAAAAATAAGGGTATGGTTTCCGGAGTATGTATAAATGAATTAAATATGTTTGCAATGTGGCGATGCGTCGATGTGAAATACTTTAACCAGTAGTTTTGTATCTTATCGGGTCCGGGGGCCTTCCAATTCAACGTTTTCTTGATAGCGCGGGTTACATCATCTCTATCCACTGTAATGTCCGGCATTTGGTTTATGTTTTGATAATCCTGTTCTTCAGACTTGATCCATGAGCAATCGCTATTATGTTGGACTGGTATATTCAATTCAATTCAATTCAATTAATTTATTTCAGATTTTCATCCATAGTGTTAGTTTCAACAATAGGTCCTTATTCTAGTGTTAGTAAAAAATATAAAATAAATTGGAATCACATTACATAATATTGTTCAACAATTAAATATATGGGAACCGTGCTATCGGAGCATGGAGCTGCACCCAATGTTTCAGCAACACGGAATCCCACCTGCTACCCAACACATTCAGGACTCTGTTTGGACTGTTTTGCACACGCGACCAGAGCGAGGCACATCTCTTTCTAATAATTGTCTGAAAACAGTCTGTATGTGCCTCAGCAAACATAGATGAGGCGCTGCAATAACGCGACAGACCAAACAGCATCCTGAATATGTTATTGTACTGGACTTTGAGAGTACTATATGAGCGCTGTGTATATCTGACCCATAGGCTACACGTGTAGAACGACTGACAATACGCTTTAAAGAGCGTCATTTTTGCGTCCCTGCTACATCGTGCGAACCTACGTGCCAGCATATTGCCGCGCACACATAGCGCTCTACGCTCCCTCTCTATGTCCTCCGTATCTGATAGAGAGGCGGTGACCCAGTGACCCAGATATTTCACTCGGTCGACTCTTCTCAGCTGCACACCTCCAAGAGTCACAGGAGGTACACTTCTGCGACTCCTGTCGGCGCCTGCATTAAAAACCATAAATTCGCTTTTATTTGCGTTATATCTGAGCCCATGTTCCACCGCATACTCTTCACAGATACGGAGAAGTCTACGTAACGCACTGATAGATGGGCTCAACAGCACCATATCGTCCGCATAACTTATATTATTAATACAGACGCCGTCAACGTGACATCCTACGTATGTGCTGTTGAGCTCACCTATCAGCCGATTCATGTACAGGTTAAAGAGGCGGGGCGAGCTTAACCCCCCCTGTCTCGTCCCACACTCCAACCCGTACACCTCCGAAAACACTCCAGCCCATTTTACACTATTTTTCTGATGACCGTACCAGTACTGAAAGAGTCCAATCAGTTCCTTGGGCAGATTGGTTTCGTCTCTAAGTTTTTGCCACAATTTGTCGTATGACATTAAGTCGAATGCCTTCGACAGGTCCAGGAAGCAAGCGTATACCGGCGTTTTCCTGGATGTGTAGTACTGCACAGTCTGCTTAAGACAATAAATGGCACTTTCAGTGGACAGGCCCGGCTGGAACCCAAATTGAGAATCGTTTATATCTGTATGCAGTTCCAGCCTTTTATCAAGCAGACTGTCCAGTACCTTGGCAATCACAGTAGCCAGTGATATCGGCCTGTAATTGGACAGGTCGGAGGCGTTCCCCGTCTTATTTTTTATAATAGGCACAACAACTGTAGACATCAACGTCTGCGGCAGATATTGATGACTCACACACAAATTAAAAAGCATAGCAAGTATTCGTGGCAAGTGCACCCCAGCATATCTCAAGTGCTCGACACTGAGACTATCGTGTCCCGGAGACTTGCCTCGACGCATTTTTTTAATAATAGAGGCAACCTCTTTAGCACTGAATCTAACCTTTACTTCCTCGGCGGCGCTTGGGCCCCACAGCACTCCATTCCGCCGAGGAAGTAGGGAGGATATCTTGAAGTACTTTTGGAAAGCACTCGCTATTCCAGCAGGATCACTAATACCAGCCACAGACATTGGAAGGCTCGGCTTAGGATTCAACTTACTCGTATTTTTCCAAAATTTTGAGAAATTTTTTTCAGAATGATTTTTAGCTATTATGTCCATTTTAATTTGTAATGCATTATCTTGACAATATTTTAATTTAGCCTTAAAATATTTTCTAGATTCGCACATATTTTTATAAACAAAACCATGTCTAGGTTTGCCCAGGGAAACCCAGAATTGAAACCATAGACGAGCCTCCTTATGCGCGCTACTTACATGTCTATTCCACCCTGTTATATAATTAATGTTCTTAAGTTTTTTCTCCCTATAACAATTCTCAGCAGACTCACTTAAGGTACATACAATACTATTGTACAATCTGTCTAATATTATTCTGTGTTCGACGTTTGTACATATTTTGTCGGCACACATAGACAATTCAGCAGGAAAATCAATTAGGCTTAACCTATTATTACACAAATTATTATACTTTTTTATTTGATCACTGTCTCTCTCACCCCATATTACTTTATTTTTAATAAACGAGGGTGCCTCAATTTTGGTAACAAATTTGTTTATATTACACACTAATTTCAGCGGGAAGTGATCAGACCAAAAAACATTATACAATACGGAAACATCAACAATTGCGTGTCGAGCGGCACTAGTTACAATACAGTGATCGAGCCATCGCCTGCATCCGTGAGCTTCGCTCACAAATGTATAGGTGTCACTAGGTAACATATCTAAGTCAACGCAAGTCCACAGTTGTTCAGAACAGAAGTTAGAAAGTTCATGCGAAAACAACTCACCGGGGTGGGCATTAAAGTCTCCAAGAACAAACACATATTCGCTGTTGCACGTGTCGATCAGAGCACTTATCTCACCTAGGCATTCCGCAAACAAGGGGAGGTTGTCAACGTCGTCCGTAGGCATATATACAGAAATCACTAACACTGAACTGTTGTTACTGAGATGAATTTTAATAGCACAAAGACGAACACTATGACAATCAACTATGGAAACATTGGGGAACGCCGACTTTCTCCACAGCAATGCCACACCTCCGTGTGGTCTGCCCCGTAGCACTCCACTGGATGTGTCCACAGCAGATTTCCCATGAAATGCAAAGCCAGGATGTATATTCCCGAGAAGAGGTATATCTTGCGGCAGTAGCCATGTTTCTTGTAGCGCCAAAATATCAGCTTCAACGCAAAGGCCCCTCACACAGTCCATTGAGCGACTCACATTTTTACAATTAAAACTAATTATTGTAGTTGTGGCCATATTCATAAATTCTAAATATATAGACCACAAGTTTTCCCAATATTCTTGAACATCTTTTATATCAGGTGGCTGCGTGACTTTAATGGTTTCGGAGTTAAGGTTTTGATAAAATAATTTTTGGTTGTTATTAAATTGTATATTGTCTTTTCTTCTAGCGTTACTAATTTTTAGTCGACGTAGACGTTTGGATTGTGCTTTTAGTTTTTGTTTTAAATTATCTAGGTGATCGGTTAATTGATTTTCAGGGAGACTTTTTGGGTTTATTTTCTGTTGTTTTCTGGGGTTGATATTTCCTTTTAAATATTGTGTTAACTGTCCTATATCTTTACGTAGCTTTTTGATTCTATTTTCTATTCGTATCTGCCATTTTGGATTAACATTGTCTATTGTGTTTCTTTTTTCTTTTTTTTCATGATTAACAGTTTTAGTATGTAAGCTCGCTGTGGCCATAGCACCACAATACATAACGCTGTGAACTTCCTCCAGACTGGGTTCTTCTTTTTCTTCCAAATATTTTCCGATAGCATGGTTTAGTACGTTTACTGTTTTAATTACGTTGTGGGTAATCTGGAGTTTAGGTATCATAGGTCTTAGATTTGGATCCATACCATTGTATTTTATCAACATTTCTTGAAAAACATTTTCAATCTTTTCAGTTTCTATTGGGTTGATATTTGTCGGTGGTCTCGGGGTTGTAGTTATTTGCGTTTCTACAGTCTGGGATGAGTTCGGCTGGATAATTGGTTCGTGTGATGATAATATAGAATGATGTGGTGGTATGATGTTGGTGACAATTTGATCATCAGTTTGTAGGTTACTTGAGTAGGTGCTTAGTTGTAGATCTGCATCATTTTGGCCATTGGATTCTACAAAGGTTTCGGTTATTTCAGCTACAGATTTTTTTATTTGTTCTCTTATATGAGGTGCTATTCTATTATTACGATGGATTACTCGGATTTGATCGGCGAGTCTTTGTTCTGATAATTGGCTCAGTTCCGGGAACTTGTCAATGAATTTTTGATGAAGTAATGGTCTGAAAGCTGTGAGGTTTGATTCGCATGATGTGACTATGTAGTAACAACGGAGAAGTTCTGTGTTAATTTCATCAGTCCATTTCATCCGTTGTCTACATTTTCCAGCTAGGGTGGTTGGAGGAAGCATTTCCTGCAAAACACTTCTAGTTGGTGTGTTGGTGAGATGTGATTGTGAGGTATTATGGTCTACGGGAAGTCGTTCATTACTTTGCAATGTACTCGTAGACTGCGTGTTGTCAACGATGGGCACAGGGTAAGTAGCAGTTGCTTCCCGTGTAACAACGTATGACATTGGTGACTGTGAAGTAGAACGAGATGATGATGATGATTTATCGAACATGTATGATCTCGGCGATGAGTGAGGAGATGGGAACAGGCTGATGGATGAAGTAGGTGATATAGAGTGCGAGTGTGTGTTGCTCGTAGTTGGCACGATGTTCTCTGCAGCAGTACTAGCCTGGGCAGAATGAAGCGATACGTTGCCCCCCCCAGAATACGAGGGACTGCCCGGGCCCGGGGGCCCGGGGCGGGATTCTCCATTGCATTTCGCGCCGGTACCCGCCTGGGGTATATATCTATTACGTAGTCGCATATCATAGGTTTTAAAATGTAAACACAAGGAAGAGTTAACTAAAAAGGAAATATAGTACGAGATGAAATAAAGGCGGTGAAAGATAGCGAAAGCACAAACGAAAACGTTGCTCAAACAAAGATTGATTAAAAAAGGTGATGAAAAGATAGTGAAGACAAGGACAGAACCGACGATCTGCCACATGGTTGACCCACCCTGCAGTAGACAGGGTGGCGCAGCCATGTGTTGCCCGGGGACACTAACTAGGAAGAATCGGCTTCACCCCCTTATTATTATTATTATTATAAAATTACGCCAGAAAAAACCAACCGACTGGACTGGACTTATTCCAAAAGTCATGCCTATTAAAGAATTAATATTAAAAAAACTTGTAAACTTTGCAACCACGATACCGGCTATTGTTACTACTGAAAGGGTTTAAGGGCAATTGACACGTACCTGCTCAACAATTGCGGTGCACAACCCTTTATTGAGACATGAAGCGATTATTATTGACGACTTATTGTGTTTTTGTTCAAAACCACACTCGCCGCTACTGTTAGTGAATATTATTCATTAGCTTTTGCGGTACAAATTATCACTTGAAAGGAAACGTTAAAAGGTTCCTATGAAAGGTATCATGTGGCGCTTGTAAACTACAGAAAAGGGTTTTAACTGTTTAGAGACTAAGAATGACAAATGCATATTTTGCATAAACGGATACGCTAAGCTTAGTACTTACTACTTAGTCACTTACTAATCAAAAGAATTCCTGCTGATTCGTGAGGAAAGGTGTCGTTGGCCCCAATTAGGGCATCAATTTCGGAGACTCTTCCAAACTTATCAAGCCCTATCCTTACAAAAGTTAACACGTACGACACATCACCGTTTGCATTAGACCCTTACCGATAAAATACCAACATAATAATTATTATGCATGTATTCTAATGATCTGATTATCATTTTTGATGGTCGGAATATGCAGATGCGACGACTTGACGCCTGGGGCCGTTTCACTATTGACAGCTGTCAATAAATCTGTCACGCGAACAGGTTGTGTCAATTATGCTCATCAATTAATGGCGGTTGCCACCTCGCGACCCGCTTCCACTTACAGATCTTCTCAGAGATATGATCGAGGATAAAGTTTGACCTACAAGGATCTTGGGGCAAGAGAATGACATTAAATGGGGCCTGTCACTAAAAATGACACTGAAAATGATACTTGGACGACACTGACGGGAAGGCAGGGGTGTAAAACAGTTGTCTCTCAAATGATAAAATGACACTTCATGTCTGTCACAAAAATATCCTATGACGATTGTAAACGTTTCTATGTGATCTACCTTTCGTACTGAGTAGGTCATTGATGGTTTTTAAGGGCTTTTTTTAAGGTAAAAAAGAATAGTATATTTTTTATTAGCCTATACTGTCCCACTTCTGGACAAAAGTCCTCCGCAAAGTAAAAAAAAAATGTAAGTTACTTTTTGAATTATTAAATTTAAATTATGATAGTTCTCAAAGTACACCTAGACCTAGTACCAACTAGACCAGTTTACGAAATAGGGCAATTTTAATAGGCTAACGCATAATTTATGTACAAAAAGGTTGTGTGAAAGTACCGGGCTGGCATAAATAACGCTAGGATCACATAAATAACGGCTCCTCATTGTCGTGCTGATAGAAAGTTTATGTCGAACAAGCCAGCCAGCTTCTTACAAGGGATGTGAACAACTTGAACAGGTTACTTGCTAAACTAACACCAGGGGCGTAGATAGCGCATCTACCGTATCAATTATACTGGGCCCCGGGGCCATCGGGCCCCTACGTACGTATGCAAAAATGAGTAAAAATTCTCCTTAGGTAGGTATATTAGTTTTTTTAATTCACAAAATATATGACAAAGTTACATAATCGCAATTACTCTATTACTCGCGTAACTCGTAAGTTCAAAAGTTGCCCCCACATTTTTTTATACAGGCTACGCTACTGACTTACACGTAAGGTTCCTCTGGGTGTACCTAAACATAATATTTTTCTTTTACATACGTCTTTTTCTGTGTAGGTGAATAGGAAATAAGGAATAAATATTAGCATTATAAGTCTTCTAGAAGAAGCTAATGTAAAAGCAACTGTATCGACAAAAAAGGCGCTGGAAGTTGGAACAATCCATAGTTTGCGACCTCTTGAAGAAAGCAACGCCTCGTTATATTTAACGCATGCTTTGTCATTTGCCAAGTGGCATCTTTTTCAACAGTAAAATCTACAAAGTTTATGGCATAAAAAAGGCAAGAGCAATAATTATAAGCTTCAAATAAATACATCATATAAAAATTATTACCAACTGACATTCACAATCACCTTTGATTTATATCTTCCATTTCCTAAATGAGTTCACTGAATGTCAAAATAACAAAAGGTTGGACATGTGCACTAAATAAAGATAATTACTGGATATTAGCATAATAAGTGTTTAAATACTACTGTTTGTGAAACATATTATGTGAGACAGCGAAATTACTTGCCGAAAAGTGGGGGCAGGCCACGAAAAGAGCGGAAGAGGTGCCAAATTTTCAGTCAAGACTAAAGGGATCACATATTTTAGGCTCCAAGTGGTACTTAATTTAAAAGAATGCCTACAAACTGTCCAAAATAATATTCCACAGCTACTTGTAGTAGCTCTAGAACATATTTTGAACGATGAAATTAGCGATAGAACAATTATTATGTACCTATTTAGATAATGGGTGTCAGTTTTATTTTATTTATTTATCACAATACTTTAAATAAAGAAAAACCTCCATTAAATTAAATTATAATATAATTAAATAATAATAAGGGAACATGCACTTACTGCGAGCCTTTTCACTTACTTTCCTTTAAACAGCAGACTGCACAAGTTTTAAGTTACCGCTAATAATACCTTATAAAATTCAGAGTTGTAAGACTCTTCATTTTAAATATTAAATAATGATTTTATTAATTTTATTGATAGAGAAGCCGACAATTTAAGCACTAAAGCCTGCTCTATAATAAGATTATTAATATGTACTAATAAAATTATTAGTAGGTATCTAAAATATGCAGAATTTATCTAGAAAATTATAACATTTGTCAAATATCTAAATTTATTGCAGTGCAAGCGATTTGTTTCGTAATTTTTAATGTCACTTCTGGTAGTATTTCTCATTAATTTAAAATTAATTAATTAATTAATTAATTAATTAATAATTAATTAATTAATTAATTAATAAGTAAAATTAATTAATTAATTTAAAAACCAGAGACACTTTTAAGCGCAGGGTACGTGACTTTTACTTGAAACAGTTGGCAGACTCTTAGTTAGTTAGTTTATGGCATAATTTAATATTTATAATATTTTAAACAAGATCAACTATATATTATATTATATACACCTATTAAATAATATATAATATTATGTATGGTTATTGGTTTTATTTGTATAATATGATTTATGTATGATAATAATAATATGTATATTATAAGTATAGTATAATATTATGCAATATGTTAAGTATATTATATTTTATAAGTATAATTTATTTATTTATATTTGTTTTTTTGGCAAGTTACTTAATTCCTCTTTCAACTCGACTGGCACCTATACAACTTTGTTCTTGTATCGCCCAAAGGTTGACTGGTAGATAATGCCATAAGGCATTAAGTCCACCTTTGTACCTATATGTGCATAAAGTTTTTTAAATAAATAAATAAATTATTTATCAATTCCAAGACTAATCGTGACTCGAGAGATGAAAAGTATGTTAATAATGTGATATCATTGATTTAATTTTTTGAATTATTTAAAATATTTTTCATATTAATTATCCTACTTAATTATTAATTTGTTGGTCATCAAAATTTTCCGTGAACACTGACTGATAATATCATCGTATTATTATGACACAATATTAAATTAAAATAATCTACCAAAATTCCTCATCTGAGGTTAGCTACCGAATTATTGAGTTTCTTCAAATCAAATCAAATTTATTACATGACAATTAATAATGATAACTTGATAACTGAAGATTCTTCATTGTTTTTTTTTTCTCAAAAAATAAATTCCGATTCATATCTTACATTGATATCTCAAGTACAAACTTATTGATTATTTAATAAACATGCTATGTAATCAAGTGTTACTTGCTTAAAGCTTGCTTCTTTCTGCAAGTTCTGTCACTTCTGGCAGTTCCGAGATGTGCGCATCCCCGCGCGCTCGGGGGCCCGCCTGCCCGCCCCGCGTACACCCATTACAACTGACAAAAACGCGTATAATAGCAAAAATAAATATTATTTATCGCTTCACGGTGGCTTAGCCGCGCACAAAGAGACCTATGAGTTATTACCGAGTATTACATTTGTGTTTTGTATTGCACTTTTTTCTATGGTCGTAACTTTATATTTATTGCGAGTTAGTTGAATATTCAAAACTGTCACGTCACGGTCCGGCTCCGAAACCGACGGGGCCCAAGCGCAGGCCCCTTTGTAAGCGAAAATAGACCCTAACTTCTGCCACGCAGCTTCTTTTTACATAGACCGCGCGTATTTTTATTCTTTTGATGGTATAATTTACGGAATTCATATTTATAACCGTTTATAATATTGTAAGCATCTAATTAAAGTTATGTTAGGTGTTTATCACTTTTTTTCGTGTGTGAAATAAAATGTAAATTCGAACAATTATTAAATTTAGTTATGCATCGCCGTTGCTGCGAACAAGTTTACATCAGAGAACAGCTACGTGATTTTGGTCACCGTGGAATTTTGTCAAAAAAGTGGTCTCTTAGTTTGGATACGTCCCCCTAATTTGTTTTGTCTAAATTTTTATTTCGTCATGTTAGTGCTACGCCGTAGCAGCTACTGCCTACGGGCTACGGGAACTATGTGAATCAACGATATATTTTTGTGACAGATATATATTATTTAAATCACTATCCATGGCCCTCTTATGCACTAGGATCACAATTTAACCAAACAGTCCATTAGCCACTCGCACAAAAGCTCTCAGGCTCACATAGTCCACTGAGGAGCAAATGACTATACACAACTGGCCACTACCAAACCAGTTACTAGGCTCACATAGTTAATGAGGAGCATATACCCATACAAATAGACGTCTGCCGGCCTAAGATGCGCAAACAGAAAATCTCGAGATAGCTCACTCTCGTGTGTAGTTGTATTGTCGATAGATTTTGACGACAGATCTACACGAGAAAAAAATTATATCATGTTAGGGTCAATAGAGATGAAGAGAAACGCCATCAAACATCGAGAAAACGTGTAGACAAAATTTTCTCGTTGGCGAGAGGGGCTGGCCACTGGCACACCAGTTACCAGGCTCACATATTCAGTGATGAGCATACCTGTATCGTTGGTGTTGAGCCAGCGGTACGACGGCCTGGGCTGCTGCTTGGAGCGCATCTCTAGTCGCCCCGCCTCTCACGCACCCACCGCTTCATCTGGAAATAGAGAGGAAAGGTCATGAAATTCTGGATTTTCTGATGATCCAAGGTACTAAGATGATGAGTGAAGACTAAGGTAACTCAAAATAATCTTATCCAGAAAAGCCAGTTTTCGAATTTGTAGTATCTAGAAGCGTTGGTAGGTATTTGGTAGATTATCAGTTAAGATTTCAGAGTCAATATTATGCCACTTAAGTTCTTATAAGTAGTAAATTGTTAAGAAGTTAGATTACATGGGCGTTGGCCGTTGCCTGAGATACATTAAAATATTGTTAGCTGGTCTTGGTACAAACGGTCATCAGTTTTAGTTACAGATATTTTAACCTTTAGTAGATAGCAGGTACGACGTAGGTAATTCATAAAGTAAATATGTAAAATCGAGGGCATACAACCTACAAGTTAGACCCCTTCGAGTCGCGAGTTTATTGGAATCCCAATTTATTACGAGCAGTGGACATAAAGAATAAATAATTGATAAATTAATAAACCGCCGGGGAATTCTTAAAAGCATAGGTATAATTTGCGGGGGAAAATCATAACATGTCGACATAACGAGGGCGAGTAGAGCCGAGTGGATCACAATAAACTATGCGATATATCGAAAACGGATAAACATTAAAAACGCCGACTTTAATACGAGGTAGCCAGGCGTTAATTAATTTTGGACCTTATCTGGACGTGGTAGGGTCGATATGCAAATACCGAGGGAAAAATCTTGAGGCGATATGTCACACAATTTATGTTCTCCCGGTGATGCGCCGTATATTCAATATGAAACAATGTCGTAAGTTGATACGACGCGCCGATATCAGGCGATTTATTGCTCGTTTGGACATGGGAGGAATTTAGACCACTTCCCGTAACTTCGTCACACAACACATTCTCAGATGATGTCAGAACTCAGACAAGAGTGATTGGGTCTCCCATTTTTTTCTTATTTTTAAAGTACGAAATCCACTAATTAATCCGAATTGACTTTTGTAATGATTCAGAAACATAATAAATCTGCTATTAAAATTATAAGATGTAAATATTAATTTTTAAAAGTAATGTAAGTAGGTACCTATTACCTACTATAAGGGAGATCGCACACGTCACACTTTTTGTGTGATCGAGTGTGCGGCTTACAAGTTACATACAGTCTGATGGCGCGCGCCATGCGGACTGTATGTGAGCCGCAGACTCGATCACACAAAAAGTGTGACGTGTGCGATCTCCCCCTAATGTTAATGAAGATGTCTATGAAACGCAGCAGTTCTCAAAGTTGTCAGTTGCGTGGGCATTGTGATCGGTGACTCAAGTACCTAGACTACCAATTAGGTAGTAGTTACTAGACGGTAACTTACTTAGTATGGAAATATCCTTGCGAATATTTCCTACTACTAAGAACCACGTCCACCAACGCCTAATAAAACTTAATTGTTGATTGAATAATAATTATGATGTCATATGCTACTTAATTTCGTAAAGAATGAGAATTGAGAAGGGATGAGGGCATGAGCAACGACGAATTAAAGGACATTAATTCCAGTAAACCTTTATAGTGAATTTATTAATTAACTCATTCCCCGAAACGATAATTTCGATTAAACCAAAATAAGATGAAAAAACAAATCATCAACATAAAACATTTCAATGAAACACGCGAGGGGATAAAATTAATTTACTATTCAAATCTCAGTATTAATAACGAAGCACCGATCATTATAAGGAACATATCAGTGGATTATCTAACAAAATATTACTGATGGGTCGGTATTATGGTCATAAAAAATTATACTTATGGCGCATCAAGTCATTTACGGCCTGCCGCCCCGCGTCCTGAGTTACTCGCGGACTGTCCGACCAATAAAATACATCACTTTACTATTTGTTATTTACACTATTCATGTCTATTTAACTAAAAATTAATGCTTGTGTAAATATTAATTAAAATAATTTTTTGTTTAGTATTTAATATTTCATTACGAAGTTTAAAGTTCAAGATGGTTTTCATGGGTTAGGTCTTAGAAATAAGGATTCAGGAGGAACTGAATCGGTGCGTCTATTATCATTTTACTTCCTAGCATTTTGGTGATGTTTGGTATAAACTATGAAGATACGTTCCGACCTGAGAAAGGACACAGGATAATTTTTATCCCAGAAAATTAACGGTTCCCTCGTAATATAGGAATTCTATAGAAATGAGGCTTAGGTAAAAGTAGGCCTTAAAACATATGTTGTCTTTAGTTTTAATCATTAGATTTATTATTATCTTATATAGATTCTGGGTAGATAACAGAACTTTTAATAAATAACGTCAGAAAATAAAACATGACAGTGTGTTTGCAAAATTCTAATAAAATAAATATATATAATTTGAAATTTGCATGAATATTAAGATACAAAAGAATTACTATAGTATAAAGAGTCCATTAGTGTTTATTAATGTTTATCAAGGAACAGATCTGCATGTTAAAATGTGTATTTTGTATGATAATTGAAACGTCTAAGTATTTCTTTATGTTCATAATAATGTACTTTGGGTACATAAAAATTTATTGTAAGTAGGTTATTTTGAATAATAAATATTTAAAAGTCTTCTACATAAACGTTATTACGTCTATGACTATAATTTTATGTATTTCAGGTTCTAAGAATCTTAAACCTTTTTTTATCTAGGTACTTTCAGAGAAGTTGATTCCTATGCAGATGGGGGACCTACGTAGTTTGGTCGCATTACGTCAAACCCAGCCGACAGATCACATTTAACATTGAATTGACATGATCGACCAAATGACGTTGGTCTCTCAACTGCATAGGAATCAATTTCCTTGATGGTACATATTCATTTTAAGTCCAAAGAGGACATAGGATTATTTCCTATTTCTATGTCCTTACCCAGGACGTTTCCCACGCGATGCAGGCTTTTCTAAATTTCTACTACTAAATCTATTACAAATTAAAATTAATTTATGTAGTCGCTAAAAGTCGAGAGCGGATGGACCGATTTGGATAATTTTTGGCTTGAAAATGTTAAAAGGAAAGTGAAACGAAGTTCATCGGGTCAACTATAATTAAATATTAATATTATACAGTACTAGCTGACCCGACAGACGTTCTCCTGTCTTAACGATGATTATTTAATTCGAATTGGTATAATTAAGAAAACAATAGATTAAAATTAGTATCTTCACGCCAAATTTCATCAAAATAAATTAAATAGTTTAAGCGACATTAATCATAAAAGTTTATTGTGCTGGAACCGTACATTTTCCCGGACAAAAGTATCCCTTATCCTTTCCCGAGGCTCAATGTATCTCCATACCGAATTTCATAAAAATAGACTGAATAGTTTAGGCGAAAATCATAAAAGTTTATTGTGCGGGAACCGTACATTTTCTGGGACCAAAAGTATCCCTTGTCCTTTCCCAAGACTCAAGGTATCTCCATACCAAAATTTATCAAAATCAATTGAATAGTTTACGCGCAAATCATAAAAGTATATTAAGCAGTAACCGTACATTTTTCCGGGACAAAATGTATCCCATGTCATTTTCCTGGTTCTAAGCTACCTCTTCACCAATTTTCAGTTAAACCGGTTTATCCGTTCTTGAGATAAAAGTTTATTGTGCGGGAACCGTACATTTTCCGGGACCAAAAGTATCCCTTGTCCTTTCCCGAGACTCAAAGTATCTCCATACCAAAATTTATCAAAATCAATTGAATAGTTTACGCGCAAATCTTAAAAGTATATTGTACAGTAACCGTACATTTTTCCGAGACAAAATGTACCCTATGTCCTATTCCTGGTTCTAAGCTACCCCTCCACCAATTTTCAGCCAAATCGGTTCATTCGTTCTTGAGTTATAAGTAGTGTAACTAACACCACTTTCTTTTATATATATATATATATATATATATATATATATATATATATATATATATATATATATATATATATAGATTAATATTTTTTTTTATATTTTAGTGACGAATGAAACCTAGTCTCGGGGGCGGTGGTAATTTCAAGGTGGTCAGTGGAGTCACAACAGAACACAGATTTAACGGTTGATATTCAGTCATTGGTTTAACGGCGGTTTTACTGCCGTTAGAGTGGACCACGTGATTTGTCGCTTTTGTCAATAAAACCACGGCGATTGGCTTTTAGAGCTATCTAAAGTTGCGTGACGTCGTAAAAAGTTTTATGTTAACTTGGTCGATGGTAGAGTTCAAGTTTGAGGCAGGCCGATAGGGCATCTTAATTCTTATCTCATAGTCTGTATTGAGTCTAAAATATTACCTACTTAGTACCCACGTAAAAATTGTTTCTTTAATACTTAGTGCAAGGAAAAAAAATTAAAAAAAGTACATAAGTAGAAAAAAATATGTAAGTTGAGAGTAAGTTCTCAGCAGTAGACTTAATATAAAACGGTATGTAATAACTAGTTAAGGGGCTTCATTACGTGAAAATACCATATTACCCGCAGAGTTTTTCTTTATTGCTCATTCAAATGTAAAGAGAGTACTCAATAAAAAATACGCAATGATAGCTAATTTATTGACCTTCATTTCCATTTTTTAAAATTCTAATTTAGAAGTATAGTTTACGAGAAAAAAAATAAATTTGAACGCAATAATTTTCCTACAAATATTGTTATAATTCCGTTGTTTCAAAAAATATTGCCAGAAATTTTGGCTCAAATTATGAGTATTTATGTCATTTATAAATTGGCCTTTTTAAATTTTTATTTAATGCAATATTTTATAAGTTATGACAACTTATAGCTGTTTTTGAGGAGAGGGGTCGGAGCGGGACGCGGGCGGCAGACGGCTGCGTGCCTTCGTAGGAGGAGGTTGTGTCGCTTCGTGTCGCTGCGCATACGATTTAAATTACGTAAAATAAGGCACGCCATCTGTCCTCATCATTCAGAACTACAATGAACTTGTCTTGTCTACAAGTAATACGCACCGAATAGACGGCAGCGCCCGATTTCAAGGTCACAATTTATGCACTACGATTGCGATGCAAAATTTTTTTAAAAAATATTATAATAAGTAATGAATACGTGCAAAATATTTATCTGTACAAATAAATAAAATTGGAGTAAAGAAATAACTGTTTTTACTACATGTAAGTATATTTATAATATGATTAATAATTATTATATAGACAATAAATAATAATAATAATATTAAAAAAATATAATATAATAATATAATTATTATAGTATGTATTTATAATATTATAAATACATGATATAATAATAATATTATTATATTATATTTTGCACGTATTCATTACTGTAGGTATAATATTTTTAAAATACAAACAGACAAAAATTGTAAAAAAATATATTTTTATGTATACAGTAACGTAAATTATAGGTAAGTACGTTACATACCTACATCAAAATACATATTATTTTTGTACAATTTTTGTCTGTTTGTTACGGCAATCTCTGTAATGCTTAGACCGATTGAGACTTTTTGGCAGTTCAGACTAAATATTATAATACATAAATTATATTTTAATTTTGTAGGTAGGTGATCTGTTTTAAATAATTGGCCAAGTGCGAGTCGGACTCGCGCACAAAGGGCTCCGTACATAGACATAAATATTACTAGCGGCTCCGTACCATTATAGAGCAAAATTAGGCACACGCGTTGGACGACCGCCACGCGCCGCCGCGCCGCGCCGCGGGCCACGAATCCGCGAGCGGGCAGTGGGCACCCGTCGCATGCGCCCATCTCACATCTCATTTATGATTTAGCGCTGCTAGTATAATTTTGGTCTCGAGCGTGTACACTGTACAGTTGTGTCGAGCTGTAGATTACCATGGATTATATTTTACTGATTTATTATTTAGCAAAAAGACGTCAACGGAAACAACGTCGAGTCCTGCAAGAAGCGTGCGTCCGGCGTCCGCGCCGTGTGCCCGCCGTCCGCCGCGTTACTTCTGAATAGGGCATCGAGACCGGGTTTTCCCGAAAACCCGGGTTTTTGGGATTACGAAAAAACCCGGGTTTCAAAAATGGAACCCGGGTTTTTCGAGCTTTTCGGATTTTTCGTTTTTTTGATTATTATTAAAGGCTAGATCTGATTTAAGGTATTTATAACAAACTAACACACAAATTCTTTATCTTTATAGCATAAGTATTAGATTTAATTATTTCTATTATTCATAATTAAACAAAATATAATATTTCAAAGTAAAAGTTTAGTTCTTAGAGCGTCACAGATTAATTGTCACAAAAATATTTATTAATATTTTGAACACCCTACCAAAACTATTCAATGTAAAAAAGCAAAGTCTCTTCAAGCAATCTATCCATCGCAAAAAGTTTTTAAATCTCATAGACGTATAATAGTTTTCAATCAACATTCAGTGACTGGCCACAGTTTTCTTCATTTTGTGATCAAAGCCTACCAAATAAGGAAAATAATGTCAAAAGAAAACAGCTTCAAAGAGTTCTAAGCCTGCTGAAAGTAAGGAAATTGATTCCTAAGCAGTTGACAGACCAACGTCATTTGGTCGGATCATGTCAATTCAATATTGATTGTGATCTGTCGGCTCTAGGAATCAACTTCTCTGATAGTAGCTTAGACTTTTGATAATGGGCAAGTCAGCCGCTAACAAAACGTTGTAACTTGGATCGACCGTTGCTGATAAAAAACACCCATCAACAAAGTCTTTATGAAAGAATAATATCTAAAAACCTGTCAGGAATTTTTGAAGACCGTGAATGTAAGAATGATAGCTTATATTTTTACAACACTTTTTCGAATTTTATTGTTTCTAAAACCATCACAGATTTTCCTAAGTCCAATGAATCTAAAGCCCAATGAAGCTAAAATCAATGATATATCAAGAAATCTTTATTTCGTCTTATAAACTAGAATTTTAATTGAAATGAGATATTTTTATTGCTGATTGTCAAATTTAAAATAATAAATAATAATTAATCAGGGTGAGCAAAGCAAGCCCTAGTAATATATCCCACAACCTGAGCATTTTCGTGATACACTTTACTGAAACCCGAAAAAAGTATCACGGAAAAAGTACCACGTCTAATGATTTTTATATATGATTAATATAGTAAAGTTTATTTATACTCGTATGTAGATGTATTTTCATCGGTTAGTCAAGGTTTGGTTACTATTAAAATAAAATAAAAAACTGCTTTAAAGATTATTACCACGGAAAAAAACGACGCAAGCCACAAAGCTCGGCTTTTAGCTAACTTACTAATTATTATGTATTTTTAGGTAAAATATAAAATGTATTTTTAGGTAAACATCATTACCTAAAAATACATTTTTGTGTCTTGCTGTGGTATGGGGCCCAGTCTTCTTTGCAATTTAAAGTCTTTTTTTACAGTCGACTAACTTACTAAAAACCTCTAGAAGTTTTTTTGTCGTTATTTGTTATATATTCACAATAAACAATCATATCTGATAACTGTGGAGTCCACAGTTATCAGATATGATTGTTTATTGTGTAGGGCTAGTCCACAGTGTGGACTAGCCCTAAGTTGAAATAATCTGGTTAAATTAACCCAATATTAAGACAATGCAACCAGTAAAAAGACTCCAGGAAAGCAGCCCATACAAACCGACAAAACCATCCAGAGGAGTTTCCATCAAGTTGGTTCTTACCATTTTGTATTCCATGATTACAGTCTGGTAAATGCAGCAGATTGCTTTTCATGAGCTTCGGAGACTGATAATGGTAACACATAATAGGACGAATGATTTTTCCATAGCCGGTCGTGGATGGCATACTCACTGCGGAATCTATACTAATATTATAAATGCGAAAGTATCCCTGTCTGTCTGTCTGTCTGTCTGTCTCGCTTTCACGCCAAAACTACTGAACCGATTGTGATGAAATTTTGTACACAGATAGTCTAAAGTCTGAGAAAGGACATAGGCTACTTTTTAACTGGACAAAGGGGTTGTAAGGGGGTGAAAATGCGCAAATTTGTTCAAATTAAGTTAGTTCCAAAAATTCATAATAGATGGCGCTGTGCATCTCCTACATCGCGCTATTGCTTACACAAACGTCTTTCTATAAGAGATGGTATCGTCTTATATTATATTTTCGATTGTTATTATGTACTATTTTACGTCATTAAATAACTCAGTACTTTATCTATGCAGTGACGTAACCTTAAACCTATAAATGATTAATAGTTTATGGCAAAAGTTGTGTAATTGGGGGGCAGGTGAACGCAGATTTGGCCGCACCGAACGCACCGCAGTCGCCGCATTCGCAATTCTTCATATTATTATGAAGTTGCGAAGACTGCGGCGCGGGTAGGTAGGTATGCGAACTCATAAATCATTTATTTCGGGCCAAAGCAACCTTACGCATTTGCCGAGTGGTCTGGTCTGGTCAACTAAATGGTAAAAAAATTCTTTGAGGGATTTTCCAGTAAGTTAGAAAATTAACTTAAATTGCAAAGAACAATCAGCCTCACCTCGACATAGCGAGTCAAGAAAAAAGCAATGGCAAAAGTAAAAACTATGGCACAAACATTAAGTCACAGGTATAAAGTATGCCATACATCAATTAGGGCTAAATAATTATTAATACTTTGACAATCAACAGTAAAAATGTAAAATATTAAATAAAGATTTGCTGGCATACGTTTTATATTAGTTTATTCTTCAATTTACTGTCTTCAAAAATTTTGTGATCTATACTAATATTATAAATGCGAAAGTATCTCTCTCTATCTGTCTGTCTGTCTCGCTTTCACGCCAAAACTATTGAACCGATTGTAATGAAATTTTGTACACAGATAGTCTAAAGCCTGAGAAAGGACATAGGCTACTTTTTAACTGGTAAAAGGGGTTATAAGGGGGTGAAAATGCGTAAATTTGTTCAAATTAAGTTAGTTTCAAAAATTCATAACAGATGGCGCTAAGAGTTGCCTACATCGCGCTATCGCTTGCTCATAAGTCTTTCTATAAGAGGTGGTACCATGTTGAGTTGGGTTTTTCGATTCTTTCGATTGTTATAATAATGTTATTAGAACAACTCACTACTCAGTACTTTATCTATGTAGTGACGTAACCTTAAACCTACCAATAATAAATAGTTTATGGGTAAAGCTAAAGTTGTGTAATGGGGGCTAAGTAGGGGCTAAATAAGCTTTAAAATTTGGTTTAAATAAAGTTTAATTTAAAAAAATTAAACATTATGTGCACACTACACAGCTGTTTTTGGGTATTTGATTATTATATTATTTTTCTGTTCTACACTGTCCAACGGCGGGACTAGTACTGAAAGACGCGAGAGTGTACAGTAGTGCGCTCGTTTTCCTCGCGAGACCCCTTGTCTCGGGCGCAAAATACCGACAACGGGTCGAGAGGGTCCGAGACACGCGAGACGAGGCGAGCGCACCCATTTACACTCTCGTACTCGGGCCGCCTCGCTGTGTCTCGGCGAGAGTGTACAGCCGCTTTAAGCTTTGATAAGATCCAAAATGTAGAAGAGGTTAAATAGTGGCTTCAATAAAAGTATGATATTATGGCCGTACCCGTTTAGCCAAGACTTGTTTGGGAACTGCTGTGACCCGAAACTATGGTATTTAAATGGTATTTAACTGGGTAGGTGCTGGCAATCGCAGAAAATCATATGTAACGTATTTTCGAATAGTTAATATTTGAATTGTAAAAAAACCCGAAAAAACCCGAAAAACCCGGGTACCCGGTTTTTCATTCTAAAAACCCGAAAACTCGGGTTTTGAAAATTGTTTCTGGGTTTCGATGCCCTACGTCTGAATTAAAAATTAAAAAAAAAGGTCAATAAAATATAAGCTATCATTCATTACGTATTTTTTTAGTAAGTAATCTAGTTACATTTTATGAGCTAAACATTTTAACTAAAGGTATTTTAAAACAGCAATTTGAATAAATAATATTTTGAAGAAATTACATTTGTTTTACCTAATTAATATTAAAATAATAATATTCCAAAAAAAGTTGTAAAATAGAAAACTAAATTTCATCGCGCAGCGAACCCGAGATATTGCAGTGTAAAACTCATGCTTCTATCCATTGCGCTACCATAACTCAATGAGTGTTCGTGAAATAGGCAAACTATCTATAATAGTTTTTCTCTTTACATTCAGACTGCGTTGTTGTTGATTGTTCGATATTGAACTAGATGTCGTTATTTCAAATGGCGCGGGGGTGAGGTAGGAAGTGGAGTGCGGAAACACTCGTTTGCCCAAGGTCGTTCGCATATTGAAGCCCCTTAAGAATAAAGATAAGCCAATCAGCGTAAGATTTAAAGAAAAGTTATTTTTATAGACCGAGTCGAGCGCTACAATAAAAAAAAAATTAATTATTATTAAGTATATAATGAATATTAATTATTCGATTTATTTGCTAATTTAATATCCTAAACTTATGACACTACTATACTATTATCTATACATAAATAATGTAACCAGATAGTGTCTTGATATCATGTACAGTGAATTGCGACACTCGAGAGGAAATGAACTATCAGACTACTACTGAATATTTCCCAGTAAACAGTTACTTAGAATCGCCCATAAATAACACTTACTAATAGTGGCTGTGATTGAGCAAATAAATGGGATTTAGGACACTTGTCCGCATATAATTTACTTATGGATCTATTAAATTTAAATCTAGAATTATACCCTATAATTTACTTATAGATGGTGGCTTAATTCGCTAAATATAAACCAAGAAATTACAGAGCGTTGATTCGAAAATTAAATTGGGAGTGGTCTCGGCACGAATGAGTCGACTACAGAGATTGGAGTAGTAAATAGCAATGGGCATTGTCCAAAAAAAAATCACATGTACTTTTTATATTTTTTTTCGTTAAAATAGGGTATTTTAAGAATATAAATTAAATAATTTTGAAATCCATTGGCTAGTTTTTTCTTAATAAATTTTTAAAGTTTCGCTCTGACGTCATCATCGGCGGCCAATTGACCTCTGTAGTGTGTTTTTTTTCCTTTCAATCTTATTTATAATGGCTGGTTCGTCTAATGCAAGTTATCATTATGTGAAAGCTGATACGAGAAACTTACCAAAAGTTCGAAACGTAATGTTGATCGAATTTATTGCTAATTTAACGCCATTGAAGGTCAAACTAAGGTTAAACATATTTGTTCAAAAATATAAGTAACTAATGGGTATTTTTTTCGTTTATATACAGAAAAACGATCACTGACCTTATTCCTCGAAATGTTTTTGTAATGAGCAAAATTAAAAAAAAATGGACAATCCCCATTGGACAAGATCATAATTTCTTCGAAGCGTCACCTGCGTCAAATCAGTCCGCATTTAAGGCGACGCCTTGATAATTTGGCTGTAGCGATATCGATTTTTCTCAGCAATGACTAAAGCTAAAAAATTAAAGTTTTCAGTATTCATCATGTCTTTGTCTCTGAATTACCCATAGCATAACACGATTGGTAAACTTTTATAACACAGAATAATCAATCAAAACAAACCTCTGTAAAAAAAAGATTCCTATTTTGCCAACAGAGGAGAGTGATTTAAGCTTCCAAAATTTGTACATAGATTGGTTCAAACATACACTTTAATTTGCCCATAATAATAAAGTTTTTAAATTACGCGACAAAAACCATTTTGTCACTACGCCTTTTCAATTTTTTGCTGTCCTATTGCTTCACCTAAAACATATTATCCAACACGGTTTTTTACTTTAACGCGGCGTCACCTTAACGGTATTATGCAGTTTTTTTTTATTAAGTGCATGGACAAATCAAAATCAATTTTATCGGCATTGTGTCAGCATAATAGGCAAAGGCAATTACTAAGTCTTCTGTTGTAAAATTGATAACAGCCAGCGTTTACGTCGGACACACGCGGTGACAGCTGAACTAAATTGACCGTCACCGCGTCAATACATTTAAAAATATTCATTGTACAAAAACCTATTGATTTTGTACAGGTTTTATGAAATGTTTCAGTCCAATATCTTATGTATAAAATTCTCGTGTCACTATGTTAGTTACCGTACTTCTCCGAAACGGCTTTACTGATTTTTACCAAATTTTATAATATACATATTCAGTATAATAATTAATAAAATAATAATAAAATAATTTTTATATTGAAAAGCGCATTTGTTGAATGAATAGTAGTAAATTATTACAACTCGAGACTGACTATGTTTGTGCGACGGGATAGCGATGTACGTTGCCATGGTGCCATACTTATTAAGTCTCTTCAATAAAAATATAATAACGGGTGAAATAATTTATATGGCAAAACAACGTTTGCCGGGATAGCTAGTAACTTTATAGAATATGCACAACAAGTAGGTTACAGGTGCTAGACAGGAAGACTAAACAATTTTACTTTCTCCTCCAAGACTATGATTTATCTATTGTTTGTAACATAAATAGTAGGCATATCATTACTTATTACTACAGCTACCTTGTAAACTGTATATGATAAATTACCAAACTAGGTGTGATACTCTATAACAATTAATTTTTGTATTTCTAGATGTTTCTGGCAACTTCGATTGTGCAGAAATCAATATATCGTGTAGGTACTGTACATTTTGCCAGGATAAAAGACGGTTGGAGAGTAGTGTTTTGTGTCGAACTCGAACTCGACTCGAACTCGGTTGTCTGTAAAGTCGTTTTACTGACGATAGTTGAACGTGACAACGTCATCGCCTTAAATAGAACGCCTCAGAGCGAGGTAACGCCGCATATTGCGTCATGTTTTTTCGTGCGCGCAGCCCATATCGAATTATAAGACGTTGTCACGTCAAAAACCTTCGTTTGTCCCGCAGGGCTCAGACTTTATTTTTTATTTTTTTATTTACTATTTATTGCACATACAAATGTTTTACACGAAATATACACAGAAGAAAGACGACACAACAGGTACTGCTTATCTCTAACAGAAATTTCTGCCAGCAGTCCCACGTAGAGAAATGTGATGGGAAATATCAGATAAATAACAATTATAGAAACCTACATAAAAAATAATAATACACATACAACTAACATTATAATATATATATATATATATATATATATATATATATATATATATATATATATATATATATCGCCGCCCCCACCGAATAGTATCGTAATCGACTATTACTATAGAAGTGCTTTTATAACGGATTATTGCTTTTGAAGGCCAATTCCATCTCGTGAATTTTTTTCATAGCGGTCGGACTGATAGTTTTTGAGATAGATATTTTGTAATAAACATACATGTATTATTCGCCTACGCATAAGCAACAAACTTTACGACGAACACTATGACAATAAAATATTACTATTTTCTGAATGACCAAACTAATATGGCTAACTGATATCGCGATCTTATTCCGGTACCAAAAAACAAAAGGCGGCTATAAACAGATGTCAGTCAGGACATTACCATATTATTCGGGTAAAAAGTACATTTCATATTTTTAGTAATTATATATTGCGATTTTATGTTCTAAAAGTAATAATGGTTATTATAGAATACTGTCTAAAGCGGACCTACATAAATGTAGTAATGCATCTCACGATAGTACTTTGCGTACATTGCGACAAGGGTTTACTTTACAGGTTGCGACAATTTGCTAATGCTTACATCAAAAAGTACTATACATTGCTCTCGCTTTGTTGGCATATAAAAGAAAGTGATAGCCTTAACCTCGTCACGTGTTTCGAAGGTCAAGCAATAATAATTGTTTACATTATCTTCATTTGTGATTTTGTTTACGGAAGTGCGAAAAAAAATGCAAAAGTTATAAACAATTAAGTAAACATAAAAAGAAGGGCTTGGATTTTTTTTAATATTTCGAAAACTATTTGAGATAATCAAAATTTAAAAATAGATCCTTAAAGAGCAGGAAATTTCCTAAAAAATCCTAGATTTTGGAACCTTACCAATAATCCTTATAGCTTTAATTGAGCGGCTAAAGTAACGGTAAAACCGCGTGGTTCGGGTTTCGCGTGATTTGCCGCAATCTGCTACGTGAACTAAAAAAATATTTTAAGTGATTAAATATTGATATTAAGGATTAAAAAATTTGGGTACTAAGTAGACATATTATGAATAAACAATAATCCGTTAACAAAAATAAATTATCACAATTTGTTTAATTATTATGCTTTTGTTCATTTGTTAATAGTCACCATTTTAATGTTAACATAAAAACGCTGATTATTTCAAAACAAGAAATCTAGATTTTTTATTATTCTTTAGAACTAATCTTAATAGGCCATATAAAAGATTCCCGTTGATAAAATTCATTTCTTTTTATTTTTCACTTTTTTATTAACATTCAAAGTCATTCCAAAATTATTCATGTAAATAAAGCAATTACGGTACTTTTATATCCAATTATTGTTACTATTTTGTTTTGCTACTGTTAGAAGCCAGATAACAATATATATATTTTTTATTTATAACTAATAAAATTTAAATAATCATTTTTATTGATGAAAAACCCCTAATTGCTATATTTACATGAAAATTTAATGAATGCCTTTGATTGTTCATAAAAAAGTGAAAAATCAAAATTGTTGAATTTTTCCACCGGATATCTCTTTTAAGCCCTTTTAAAATTAGCTCAAAAGAATAATAAAAATTTATAGATTTCTTGTTTTGAAATAATCAGCGTTTTTATGTTAACATTAAAATGGTGACTAATAACAAAAGAACACAAGCATAACAATTAAACAAATTATGATAATTTATTTTTGTTGATGGATTATTGTTTATTTATATGTCTACTTAGTACCCAATTTTTTTTATTTCTTTATATTAATATTTAATCAGTTAAAATATATTTTTTAGTTCACGTGGCAGATTGCGGCAATTCACGCGAAACCCGAACTACGCGTTTTTACCGTTACTTTCGCCGCTCAATTAAAGTTATAAGGATTGTTGATAAGGTTCCAGGATCTAGGATTTTTTTTAGGAAATTACCTGCTCTTTAAGGATCTATTTTTAAATTTTGATTAACTCAAATAGTTTTCGAAATATAAAAAGAAAACTAAACCCTTCTTTTTATGTTTACTTAATTGTTTATAACTTTTGCATTTTTCTCAGCCCCTCTTGGAATTTTCATAAAATGTTCTACATGGTATTCCAAATCGAATGAGACCAAAATCATAATTTTCGGTGCATTAGATCAGGATTTTGAGGAAAATGGCACTTGTTAATCAGACTATTAGTTAAAAAAGTTTTTAAATGTTGTTTTCGGTGTTTGAACCTTTTTAGTTATTAAACCTAGATGAGGCTTCGGACACAATAGACATAACTACCAGTAGTTCGACTGCAAAGAAATGAACAGGTTTCAATATCTGTCAAATTCGTCGGGTTTGGGGGTGATAAGTTAGAGGCTGGCGCGCTGGCTGGTATAATTTATTTTTAAAAATAAGATTTTGAAATTGAATTCTGACAGTTTTCTTTGCATGTGCCAAAATATAAACAACTAAATTTGTAGGTAACGACCCTAGCGACGACTTTTGTCATAATACGTCAAACTTAATTTTTTTTACATCAGTTCTAAGTCGGCATACTCTATCATTCTATCTACTCTGCTTCGGAGGTATAAAAAAAGGATAACTGATTGTTATATTACTGTAAAATTTTTATACTTACCTTTTGTTATAAAATTATTAAAATACCTATAAAATAAAAATAAAAAATGGTTTTATTTAAGAATCCAGTTAATTATTACAATATATTTTAAGTTTTTTAAATTCTGTTTTATATATTTACATATATAAAGTATGTTTCGCTTGCCATGGAATAATAAAGTTAATATATTTTACGATTAACATGTGACTTACTCTTAGCGTCGAATATATTGGTAACAGTCGATTACAGAGCCAGTAAACATGTCTGTAAGACAGCCAATAGGATCGCATCCAACTATTACTGTGTAGTTCGTTGTCGACAACTTACCCGAATAATATCGTATTGATGTGTTACGGACAAAAATTCTATTTAAATTTCGGTATTATACTTTTTGACTTATAATGTCAGTAAGAAATATCATTATATTTTTTTAAAAACATTAAGATATCGCAAAAAAAATTAGCTTTCTTTTGGTATAAAAATAAATTTCCTGTGTGAACCTGTTAAAAAGTTATGAGCCAAAAACCGTTTTTATTTTTTCCTGTAAAATTTAGATTTTTTGATTACGATTTTATTCGGTGGGGGCGGCGATATATATATATATATTATATAGATTATGCAATTCCCTTCTCCATATATATATATATATATATATATATATATATATATATATATGTAATTATGTCTAAAAATATATTATAAAATATACTATAATTTAATAAATAAATACATACTATATGTATATTTAATACGAGTTTTAGGATTCTTGGTTGAGGTAGTGCTCTTTCAGTCGCTTTTTAAAGACAGCTAAGGAAGGGCTATCACAAATGGTGTGGAGAAGGGAATTGCATAATCTAACTGCATGAACGGTAAAGGAATAGGAGAAGAAGTTGGAGCGATGGGAGGGGAGGGATAGATTCGTCCTTACACTTAGTACTAAATTTCATATATTCGACTTTATACTAAATTTCAACTAAATCGGTTCAGAAGTTTCTACGAAGAGGTGCCAGGTAGGTAATACTCGTATTTCCTTTATGGTAGAATGCACTAGTCACTACCTATGCGGTATGTAAGCAAAGTTTAGCAAAGGTCATAATTTTTGACTCCTCTCAATTCTGTCACCCTACTGACTTTCGAACGGCGTTATCGAAAGTGAGTCGTACGATCGGCTGTCTAAAGTTGTGAAATATCGGCCCGCGGCCCCCGTGCCCCGTGCCCCGGCCCCCGCGGACCCCAGCCCGTGGCCCCCGGCGAGATATCTCCAAGATTTATTCCCGCGGCCACAATGGGGACGTTTTAATTCCTTTCATATGCGACAGATTTATGCGGACAGATGCAGCGCGTCCAGATAACTTATCAATAAACGCCCTAAGAAATTCTACAGCGCTGGGCTAGCTTCACGACAGGTGTGAATACGTCACACATCTTAAGGTCAAAAGAATATTTAGGCAAGATTTTAGGAGCGAAGGAGCATACGGATTGCCTGATGGAAGCTGCCAATCATGAAGATGAGACACCCGAATTGTGGTATAATAAGTCAAATGCAGTTACAACTCTACTAGAGGTGTTACAGGCGTGAGGCGTATAAATATGCAAATTATCACCCACAATAATTTGATTACCTCTCCATTAGTAAATATACCGGACAAGTGCAAGTTGGACTCGCCCATGAAGGGTTCCGCAGCAGTAATAAAAATTATTTCTATAAAATTATAAGGTTTTTGATTTATTTTAATATTTCATTTTTGATATAATGAAAGTTAAATTAAGGTTTATCATTTATGACGTATAAAAAAACTACTGGCTAGATCTCGTTCAAACTAATTTTTGTTGGTAGTTTTTATAGAAATGTACATCATATATATTTTTTAGAATTATCATGCCCCTACTTTAGAAGTTAGAGGGGGGGAGACACACATTTTGCCACTTTGGAAGAGTCTCTCTCGCAAACTATTCAGGTTAGAAAAAATTTATATAAGAAACCTGAATATGATTTTTGAAGACCTATCCATAGATACTCCACACGCATAGGCCAGATGAAAAAAAAAATGTTGTTTCAGTTGTACCTATGGGGACCCCTAAAATTTTTAATATTTTTTCCATTTTTGTATCAAAATCTTAATGCGGTTCACAGACTACATCTACTTACCAAGTTTCAATAGTATAGCTCTTATAGTTTCGAAGAAAAGTGGCTGTGACATACGGACGGACAGACAGACAGACAGACATGACGAATCTATAAGGGTTCTGTTTTTTGCCATTTTGGCTACGGAACCCTAAAAACAATTCAAAAGCAACGGCAATCTTTAAAAAATCCATTGCAGCGTTGAACGACAAACGAGACAATATTTCAGCTAAGTTTCGCCGTAATCATCCGAGCGTCTGCGTTCCATTGACAAAAATGTAAAAAGGAAATGGTAAACATCGAAAACATTCAGTAGTTGAGCCGCATTGTACATCATCTGCGCAGTGATTACTCTTTTGTCGCGTTCGCCGTTCGCCATTGTTTTGCACTTTCTTGTAAGTTTTTCAACAAAGACTGTCACCGACAAAAGTGTTAATTAATGTGGAATCCTAAATATTTTATGGTTCCGTTTAGAATAACATACAGAATAAAGAATAAATGGCACATTTTAATGTAAAACGAGATTTTATTTGTGTTGCGAATTGCACGAGCAATAAAGTTACGACTCTACATTCCAGTGATTCTAGATAATATGAAACAATTTACACAGTGATATCAATAATCATCTTTTTCACGAAGAGGTAATTGACCTCCTCAATGTAGTAAATTAATATTTTGATTAGATGTGTGGCAATAAGTACGTTAAGGACCTCAAGTCTCATGCTTACCCCGGCCAACAATTTTGTAAGCAACACCTTGAAGTAAAGATAGATTACACAAAATTAACATCTAGATTCTAGATTCAGCAATTTATAAGCGACAACGACAGTAAAGATGGATTACAGAAAATCGACATCCTGCCATATCCATAGAAAATAGCGTCTAATGGCACGAATCATCGCCCCACGAACGCCATCCATCCATCGCCGCGGGTTGCGGGCGACGGGCCGACGGGCCGACGGGCCGACGGACCGACATATTTATCGGCCATAAATCCCACTTGTCATACATTTAATTACAGCTTGAGAGCGTCTCAATACGTCACGACTCCCCGGGGGCTTGCGCAACGACAATAGTAATTGTGCGCTTTGTTTTGAGCTTTTGGGTGGCACAAAAACTGCATAAAAGGACATAGAAAGTTTACTTTTACTAAAATTTTAGTTCTTTTCTTTCTAGTTTTCGTATAATAATGTTAGAATAAGCCGAAGTCGTATCCGGGAAAGTCCCACGACGACTTCTGACGTCCACATTCAGTTTCAGAGAATCCATAAAGGATATCCCCAAGAAAAAAAATATCGTGTATTGAACGACCCCTCTACTGTTTTTATGCGACATCAGCTTAGTCATTAGTACGATCCACCCTGATATTTGTTATTATTTAGTAGAATCGAGGCTATAAAGTGATACGTTTCACTTCAGGCCTGCATCAAACAGATATCAGCCATCGCAGCCGTAAAGCCGGTCGCGAATCAAATTACTGCATAAAAGCCAACCTGTCCATCTCATATTTAATTCCTTGCATTAAGCCTCTATCGACGGCGCGTCAATAAAAACGGAATAAAATAAATCCTGCAATAACGTGCCGTCACGCCCGCCATTTTGAAATAATGTGACGCGGCGACAGACGACGTTTAATTAGCGACCCCTCATTACCTGGGTATTGGCAGATATTGATATGGACGCGCTCGCACTGCACGACGCGATATCGTTACGACAATTCAGGATGCCAGTTTGGCAGAGACTTAACAGATTTTTTGAAGCCGCAAAAGACCCAAACTAAGCAAAAAAAAATTTGCAGTGATATAACACAAATACTTCTAACTTATAACAAAGAGTTCAAAGGGATGGTATCATAGAGTTAAAAGGATGGTTCCTCCTATAGAAGATCCTAGAACTTGCGTGATATTTCCCAGGTATATAAGAAACCTTCCATTGATTTCTCTACAAAATATAAGTAGACAAAACAATCACGACTTCAGTCTAGACTGTTATGAGTTATCTAATACTCTCGTTGTTAACAGTGACTGTAAAATAATTATAACGTCATGACGTAGTTAGTAATTGACTTGTTGTTAATTTATACCAATTACCTCTACAAAAGCATTTAAAAGGACCCGTAATGTGCTTATAACTTAACAGTAACAACCTTGAACAACATTACACATTCATCATCATCGTTAAAAAAAGCGAACGTAATTATTTATAGTATTTAATTATCACCGATGAGTCGTGCGGCGTAAGTGGCCTCTGATTAATATGTTTTCGTTAAAAACTGTCCCGGTAATTCGGCGGCTCAGTGTAAGAACTTAATTAAAACTTCCCTGACAGTACTCACTGTCCCTCTTCATCAATAGCTGTTATGACTTTCAAATATGTCCATAATTATTAACTATTGTTAACATTTAGCTCTTACAATTTACCTTAGTCTAAACTTTGCTTTACTGCCGGTAAAGGGTACTCTAGTTACTTAATACTTGAGTAGAGATCCAAGTAGAGTATAAAACGGTCTGTAACTTCGATCATTTCTGTTATGCATTTCAATTTTCAAGTTAGCTAAAGTAAGTAAGTAAGTCATTTAACAACGGCATCATGTAAACTTTCACCTAAAAGACAAGACAGACACCTGTCAACAATACGGTTATCCAAGTATCAAAGTTAGCCAAAATAACTAACGCTTGTGTCAATTTGCATCCCTATGGCGTTGTCACATAAGTGTCACAAGATCCTTGTAACATTGTAACAATTTGTTAATTGTCATTCGGAAAATAATCAAGTATCAAAATTAATTATAATCCTCCATGAAAACCGGCCCCCGTATCACGTATCTTGCGAGAGCAATGCGATAGCAATTATTGCGCGATAATTGCTCCAAAATCGCAATTTCGTATCAAGTATCAGCCAAAACAATACATTTGCAATCGATCACTATACGTCATGACACCATAGTTTGTGAAATTCATGACACCCAGCAATCACTCGCGCGATTATTGCTAGTGGATTGTTGATCGCTATTTTTACGTGATAACTTGATAATGTAGCCGGTAGTACATTATGACATCGTGTCATGACACTCATGACACGCGTTTAACTAATGACAGCAGTTTGGTAGCTCACTAGCGCGTCATACGTCACATAGCCCGAGAGCCCGCGATATAGTCTTAGAGCTAGTGCAACTTTTTTACTTATTTTGATATTATAAAATTAACTTATTTTGATATTATAAAATTAACTTATTTTGAACATTTATAAACAGTTAAACACTATTTACGGAAACTTAACGACCGACTCGTCGCAAAGAGACAAAATTATAACCATTTACTCGACTGCAACGGGATAAACGATGAAAGCAACTTTATAGGTGCTAGCGAGTTGTCTAGCGCATCATACATCTAGACCTAGGAATTCCATATGAAAGGAATCCCTCAGGGGTCTGTAATTTAATCCCACATTAGAAGCAGCGGATTAGAGAGCAGCTCAACAAGTTGACCGGACCTACGCAACATACCAAATCACGGGAAATCCAACCTTAAGTCTATGTGTATAAGGGTCACCAAGGTGTACGCAGAAAATTGCATTTGCATATGAAAATATAGCATCTCGAAGCGCATTACAAAATGAGGCACAATTATGATGGATGTTGATGCCTCGTTTCGCGCTTAATAAGACTATGTACCTCCACACTGTATTTTAAACTCTATCTCGACGTAATAAGGTGGTGTTTCGTGTGATTGTGGTGGTGAATCCCAGCAGCGCTGTCGGCAATAGATACGTGTAGTGTTACAGGTTCAATTCCGTGACACACCGCGATATCTCACTACTAAATATTATTAGATTGATGGATGCGGTCGGTTTACCTTACTAGCTTCCATATTATATTTTCTTGCATATTATAACACTTAATAGTAGGTACATAGAGCTAAATACAATAAGTAACTATACTAAAGTAAGGTCCTCCATATTTGCTGAAACTTTGAGGACAGTTTTTCTGGCGCAAATAACTCAAAAATAGCCATTTTTGAGTTATTTACTAATTTCACATATAGTCCGGTCACCGAACATTCAGAAATTAGGCCCTGACCTACCTCTATTTGTCCCGTTTCATTCACATTCGAATATTGCTACCGGATTTAACGTAGTATACGTATGAATAAAGTAGCCTCTCGAGCGAGTAAAAGACACAAGTAGGAATACGTCAATGGCCGAATCTCTACGTCTTCAGTGTCCGGACTAAACATCAATTATTATTGGCGTGTAACACTCTCTTCCTGATACTGGATTTAATCTAAAATCCCTCAACAAAATCATCATTAGCGTCATGTTACAGTTTTGATCAATTATTATCCTTACACCATAGTGGGTAGTATTAATCTACTGTCTTCCGCTATGACGTGTGTATGTGTGTGTGTGTATGCCGATCGAATCGAGTTAATTACACACGCACTGTGTACACTATTGTCACCAAGAATCCTGAAAATGTGGGACAAAAATAATATTACGAAAAATGCTCTGAGTATCGTATTTACTTCGATTTTGAATTTGAATGAATTAAAGTAAAGAATTTTAACAAATGTTATAAAAATTTTACATCTGGGCACTGGGCAAAGCAGGCCTGAAAACATAGTTTTATAATTAAAGCTGTAACTACAAAAACATCCTAATTCCTAAGTAGAATGCTTATGAATTCGCATACATGCAGGATGGCAAGTAGCAACAGGGGTTTGACCTAGTAGATAATAGATATTGTGTCATATTATCGGTAGACAAACGCCTATTTAAGGTGAACGCAGATTTGGCCGCACCGCACGCACCGCAGTCGCCGCATTTCGAATTCTTCATATAAAGAATGTAGAAGTTGCGAAGACTGCGGCGCGGGTAGGTATGCGAGCTTGCCTATAACTTGATATAAAGAATTCCAAATGCGGCGACTGCGGTGCGTGCGTTGCGGCCAAATCTGCGTTCACCTTTTTACCTGTGCAAGATACGTAATTAATAAAATCATTATTTTTATATCGCTAAGGCTTATTTCTAAGGACTTCCGAAACAGGACACTGTCCCCCATCAACCCTCACGGGTGGTCCCCACGTCAGCAGGCGGAGGAATTGTCAGCTCCTTTGGCAACGATACATTTATGAGTTATTTACGACTCGCAACCGGAGCGAGTTTATGGCCGCGATATGTAATAACTGGTGATTATGTCCTCATCATCCTGGAGGGCGAGTTGGGGCCAACGAACTCTTGGTCTAGCTGCTAGGGTCACAGGGTAAAGACAACACGATAGGCACTATGGTCCAGAATATTCGTCTCACGGTTTATACTACAAGCCTGCTTCTTCCTTTCTGAAATCTCTATGTTGTAATAATCTAAAAACATAGACCTATGTTTTGCAATATATCACAAAACGTTCAAAGGTTTTAGCAGTGTGTTGATAAGGAACAAGGTCATATTGCTTCGTTCCGTTGCGTCGTCGTAACGGAAAAATGCATTTCTTGCCACATAACATGCGTAATGCGTATGCATAGCAGCTTCGACAACGCAGCGCACCATCAACGCGTTGCAACAACGCGTCCGTTGAAACTTGAAACTTCGCTTCCGACGACGAGACTCATATTAACGTCGCAAAATGTTAAGGGCCCTCTCTCCCTAAATTTGCAGGTCGATTGTCTGTCAGTGCGAATATCGACCTAAATGACATTAAAATAACATTCATAATAGCGCGCCTTGTACGGTGGCGGTTACGACGCTCGCCGCGTTCATGATAAGGCGAAATAGGAGAAAAAACCTTTTTAAGGCTTAAAACAATACATATTTCAAAAAAGTAAAAAAACCAAATTATAAACTTATGTATTGCAAAGCAGTAGATATTTTTTATATATTCTTTCGATATATAATGAAGGAGTAAAGTGGTTTCATTCTACGATTTGGAGGTGATTTGGTTTTTTATTTCTTTATTATGTGATACCGATAGAAAAAATATGGCAAAACCAAATTACGTATCATATCATGTAGATTGCTAATTATTTTTTTCAGATATAATTTCTCTGTTAATGCCGATGAAAAGTTGTTTCATCTGCACGCTTTTTTCGAAAGAGCAGCCTTAAACTAAGCTGCGACGACGCAACGGAACAATACTGCTTCGGTCTTGATGTAGTGGCCTGATGATGACGCCGCGCCGTTGCGTATTATATTGTATGCAGAATGCGACGTATTTTAGCTCCTGCTGGCAGGGTGTGGGCTGATGATGACACTTGATTGGCGATGTCAGCTCAATTGAGAGTTATGCGCGGGCAAGTGACGGTCCGTCATGACCGTCATGAGCATATTGATGGGACTTTTGACTCCGCGCTAATAGCCGTCTTAATTATTGCCCCGTTTAACGTTTAATGTTAGATGATCAAATATTACAAACGTGATTGAATTGATCATTAACGAAGTAGATTACTGCAGAATGCCCACAATAGAATCGGGATACAGTAGACTGTAGAAATAGTATCAGTTTTTGGGGACAAACTGACAGCTGATGAGAAAGATCGTCCAAGAAGTATTTATTTGGACATGGCCAGGTGCTGAGGTAAGATGTAAGAATGTGAACATCAAAGAATTCTATCTCAGCAGCAGCAGAGTCCAGATGGACAACCGAAGAGTTAACGCAGTTTGTTCCTCGAATTTATTTAAGGGTCACAGACGGACTGCATTTCAACTGCATTCAAACTGCACTTGAACTGCAATTTGCAGTTGGATTGCAGTTGAAATGCAGTCCGTCTGTGTAGACCCTTAGTTTCTGCAGTTTATGTGACAAGAAGCGCACGATTTTCTTCGCGCTCCTTGACCGGACTTTACAGAACGCCATGTCAAGGTACAGAGATGCTAACACATAATTAGATCGTTCACCCCATCACCTTTTAAGTATTTACAAAGTTATTGCGAAATGCAATGTGACAACTGACAAGTGACATTAATACCCGACGTATGCAGGCGTGGCCGACCGGTGGTTATAAAATAAACATGATTTTATCGGGTAAGTTACGGTAATGCGGGGAGAGACGGGCCTCAATCATAACTTACTCGCTAATGACAGACAGATAGACAGTAAAACTTTTATGTCGATATCGTTATTTCATTTTATACTTTGTGATATCTTTGTGAGGATGTCGATAAAATATATTGCATTGTAGCTTGTGTCGTACATAAAGAAAGACTGGTTTTATTTATTTACGATTGAATTTTCAAGCTCTTCTTAAAGTTAAGTTGCTCTCAAATAACTTTGCTAGTTACAAGGTCTGCCTACTGACTTATCTCAAAATATATTAAATAGAGAATTTTTTTGTTATGTTTTCCTCAAACATGTCCCGAAGTCGCTGGACTGATATTGGTGGGCACAGAATAATATGTGCGCACCAATATATCATGACCATATTCTACTCTACATCTGATGTAGAGTAGAATATGGTGATGGACACAAGAGAATCTTTTGCGACAAAATATGTGCGGTTACCGCACAATTCAGTTTGTGCGTACAGAATCCCTAAAAACAGTTCGTGGCATAAAATTTAAGAAATCCTATGCCATAATATGCTTCCTGACTAAGTTTACTTTGAGATGTCAGCCATTAATTTTGCTGAAAAATAAAAATGTTATCATTTAATTAGTATTGCCATTATTAATACTTTTTATCGATTAAATGTGGGTTAAAAACGTAACATTTAAATGCAAAATATACATAGGCAAAATTACTTTTCGATTTCGCATAAAACGCTACTTAATTCAAGCGTCATTTCATTAAGCAGTTACAAATATTACAATTAAATATCGTCCATAATGGGGGTATAAAATTTTATGATCAAATGACACGGTCCATTTAATTCATGGCGCAGACGAAGCCGGGTGAGCGGTTTGTATGATCGTAAAACCTTAAATGTGGACACTAAAATCAAATGTTTATTGAAGAATGTTTGCTAATGATAAAATCCTCGATGTAAAGGTGTTTTGCGGGCTTTAGTATTTAAAATTAAAACAAACTCGAACGAAAAAAAGGTTGACCACCCCATGAACTTCATTGCCTAACGATCGTAGATTTGAGGATACAACGATTATCTACATCATTTCTGTTTTAACCGACATGCTAATTAAAAGGGTTTCGAATGTATGCTGTAGCAAGATAGTTTAAAGTAAGAATTTAATATTATTGTAACCAGTTGTAACTCCTCCATAACATAGTAAGTAGTAGGGCTTGTTTAAACTTAAAATGACGCATCCCTCCCTCGTATCGACAGTATAAAAATTTTCAGTTATATCAACTAGTGAAGTGGTTGGGGATTCATTAAATAGGGGTCAAATTAGACAAGGTCTACCTACTGGCTACTTTAGTCCAGGAGTAGACTCTACATTCTACACATGACTTTTCGTTTTAAACGACATTCATTATGGAGGTTTGCAATTTAACTGTATGTTGTAGCAGGATGTTACTCTTTTATTACCTCCTACATAGGGAATGCAATACCGGGATACCGAGATCCCGAAATACCGGGATCCCGCATACATTTTGCGGGACTAATCCCGGTCGAAAATTTTGCAGGATCCCGCGGGACTGGCGGGATTACAAAGTATTGAGCCAACCAGCGTGGATGGTGAGCGAGCTTTTCCGGAAACGTTTCGGAATCTGGGCACGATTTTTAGTTTTTACATATATTTCGATTTTTTTTATAAAAGATGAAAATAAATAAGCTAGTTTTTTTTAACTATTATTATTACGAAGCCATTTCCAAAAAAATTATAAGTTTTTCTTAAATTTTTTTATAAAGTCTGAAGTATGGAGGTGTTAATAAACCCTTGAAAAAAGTGTCTGACAAAGTTTGTTTTCTTTAAGATTCTAAGAATAAAACGGGCTCTATCAAGTAGTCATTATAACGATTTATTTTAAAAGTGTAAGTCCACCCAGCGGGATCCCGAGCTGGATACCGGGATCCAGCGGGATTGTGATGGTTCAATACCGCAAATACCGGGATTGAAATTCTCTTGCGTGATTGCATTCCCTACTCCTACAATACCAACTCCAGAAGTCGACTCCGCACATGACAATGTAGCTAGACGCATAAAAAACAACAGCCACAATCAAGCTGCACAAACATCTGAGCAGACGTAAGCGGCGAACACGAATCAATACGCGCCCAACTTAACACAAAAGGTGACAAAAGTGCGATTGCAAGGAAAAAGAACAAAATATAACTCATAGCGTATGTCCCCCCTCGGCGGTCGTTTTTCCCTCGCTATCTTCATATCCGGACCGAAGCTTGCCAGTAAGCCGACTTGTACCGCCGCATTGATTTGGGGTTGCCAGCGTGCGAGTTCTGCTGGAAATGTGGGGAAAACTGTCCGTTTACGTGGACGATCACCCAAACATAGCTAGGGGTTTGGGTTTTTGTCAATAGATGTGCGGCAGTAAACAGAGAAAAAAACGTGAAAAAAAACGCTCGCTGGGAATCGTCCGATTTTGATATTATAAATAACTGTTTATTGGACGCCTTACGATTACTGGACATGAAATTGCAGCAGAAAAAAGCACCGATGAGGTGACCTCAGGCTCCAAGCAGCCGCACAACCTGATTTGAAAATGTAATAACTAATTAGATATTTTTTATTTAATGTGGTGTCAAATCATTCTGTAACGTTGTTAGAACTTATATTAGATAAAAATATGTCACATAATATTTGAAATAACATAATTGAAGAAAAAACATAAACCTCCTTACTAATATACGTTGTATAAGCTTTGAATAGTTATACAGTGTTTTGTTCCTGTCACACAAGTGACATTTTTAATTGGATTGAAGAAGACAAAATACTGTATAACTATTCAAAGTGTATACAGCGTTTATTAGTAAGGGGGTAAATCTATAAAAAATAAAGTAACTTTAAGCTAAACAATGTATCGGCTACCACTATCATGTAAAAAGAAAGGGTATTTCTCCTACAGTCTCACATATTTTAGAGGGGATTTAGGAAACTTTTGGCGTTGTACCTGGCAACACAGCATCTAGGTTACAATGAGACGTGAGGAGTGTCTGTGTGTTTCTTTATCTCCAGTCCATAAACAGTCTTGATAGGGTGGCGACGGAAAAAAACGACCCAAGTCGGGGGATTTAATGAAAGGCTCTCTCGACTCCCAACTCCCGAGTTCTGGAGCTGTGCCCTGTCAAAGCTGATACAGCGATTGATTATTAAGAAGAATACAATTTGAGGCATGTGTTGACAAATTGATAAACCATTGTTCGATAATGAATAAGATAAAACATGTTTCGAAATATATAATGTAAGTCCTAGGCATTTTCTGCAACTTCTCTGGCCCGCGGAAAATATAAATGATTATTGATTAAGACTAAGTAATAAAAAGTAAATACTATCTAAACAGCAGTACTCAAAGATCTTTATACCAGAATTACATTGCTGACAGAAAATTCATGGAAATCTCAAAAACTTCATCTAATTAAAGTTAGTGTTATATCCGTTAGTCTTAATATTTCTCCAAATCAGTTAAGCGATAGACAGCCGGACACAGAAACCGACATACATAAAATATTAGTACGGATTATTATCCACCGTCCATAATGTTTCCGATTTCTTAGTAGAAACATTTCTTTTGATTTCTTCAATATGATCTGAATTTCATTTCCAAAAGTTTGAAATGTATCGTAAGATGAGCTCGCCAGATGTCGTGGCCAGTTGGCTCGCTTATCTCCCGACAGACGTACCTGATACTTGATAGTTGATACACAATCTCACTACATCTGATATTCTCATGCAACTCTTTCAATTATATTCGTCTGAATCTGACAAGAACTGAAAAGAAATGGGAAGAAATGCTACTGATTTGGTGCTTTTGGTAGAGTACCTACCTAATTCAATTCGACATCTAGGACTGTTAAGTTTTTGGTATTAAAAGAAGCTTTTAAAGGCCCCATGTACGGGGAAGCCGATCGATCCCGGTTCCGATCGAACTGATGACAGGCCGACCTTATAAACGAGTCTGCGTTTAGGGCGCATTTTCACTGGTCGATAGGGCCCGCATGCGGGGTGCGGGAGATTTCTGAAACGCATGCCTCGACCAATCAAAATGCGCCATTAGGTAGTTGTCATAGGCTCCACGTATGCCATTAGTGTTGTTCGGTCAGGTAGGCCTGCGCTCAGTCCGATCAGTTCGATCGGCCTGGGGTGTAAGACCTTTGGACCTTAACAGTCGTATCTCAATTTCTACGCGGCATTTTTCTGAACTGAAATGACCACTTCGAAATCGAGTATCGACACTTTTATTGACCGAACGCGAATCATCAATTCGAAATTTATCGACACCTTTATTTATAACACCGATAAACGTGAAGCTTAAATAAAACCGAGTGGGGCAAAAAGACACCGCGATAAGTGACAGGAGCACCACCTAGCCGGCGCGGGCGGCACGGGACGCGGCGCCGCGTCAAAGCCGCGTGGGCGCACATTTGCATAGATTCATTAGCGTTATCTCGCGGCCTTTTTTCCGTAATTAAGGTCCGTGTGAGGTCTGGCGGTAATTGTCGATACTAATATAATATGTTGCAGTTCGCGTGCGTCGCCGAATTAGCGACTCTTGGGCCCAATTAATATGCCAATTTCAGATTAGGGAGGTCCATTCAGGAATCTGGAGAAAGGCATTTAAATTGGCTCTTGTGATTACTTTCATGCTTTCAACTTTCAAGTGATGACTCGACGCTCCGAGTAGGGATATCAATCGCGTAGTCGAGAGAGAAGCTACGCTTCATGATAATCTATACTTATTATAAAACAAAGTCGCTATTTTTCCCTCATGTCCCATTGTTCCCTTTAATCTTTAAAACTACGCAACGGATTTTGATGATTCTTTCAGTGTTAGATAGCCCATTTATCGAGGAAGGTTATAGGCTATATTTTATCACGCTAAGACTAATAGGAGTGAAGAAATAGAGGAAAATGTGGAAAAAACGGGGAAAATTATTTGAAAGACCTAACTTGAATACGCTAATCTCAAGAACTACAGGTCCGATTTGAAAAATTCTTTTAGTGTTAGATAGCCCATTTATTGAGGAAGGCTATAGGCATAATTTTTCAGTTTCCGCCCCGGCGTCGCACGGGTATAAAATATATTTTATTTTATACCCGTGCGACGCCGGGGCGGATCGCTAGTTCATATTATGGTCTAGTCTACCAGTGATTACCTTCAATCCTGAGTCCTGACAGCTTTTCATAATTACGATTTTTAAGATTTTCAATAAATTCTCAACCAGCTACCTTTTTATACGAGCAAGACTTCCTAAAAAAAGATTGCCCTTGCCACTGTTAGCCTACTTACGTATGTATAGTCTAATCTATTATATACATATAAATCTCCTGTCACGATGTTTGTCCGCGATGGATTCCTAAACTACATAACCGATTTTAATATTTTTATTTTTTAAATGTGTGCTTTTTTCCAACTTGAGAGATAGGATAGCTGAAATCTCTAATTATAGTCGCAATTTTATTTTTTTGCAAATTATTTACAACCTGAGACTGACGGCGACCATTAATGTTTGTGCGACGGGATAGCGATTGACGTTGCCATGGTAACATACATATATTTAGTCACTTCAATAAAATAATATGGCAAATACATAATATATTATGGCCAAGCAACGTTTGCCGGGACACCTAGTATAGTATATAAATCTCCCGTCACGATGTTTGTCCGCGATGGATTCCTAAACTACTTAACCGATTTTAATGTTTCTTTTTTTAAAATGTGTGCTTTTTTCCAACTTAAGACATAGGATAGCTTAGATCTTTAATTATAGTCGCAATTTTATTTTATTTTATTGCAAATTATTTGTCCATAAAGAGCGACTATTGTTTATGCGAGTACGCGGGTCACGGGATAGCGATGGACGTTGCCATGGTGACATAAGTACTTATTTAGTCACTAATTCAATAAAATAATACGGGCGATATACTTTATATTTTATATAATATGGCAAAGAAACGTTTGCCGGGACAGCTAGTAAACTATAATTTATAAATAAACCGTGTTACCTACTTTGTAAAACATTGGCTAGACAAATAGTAAGCCATTGTCGTGATTTGAATGTTAAATAAAATAATTATAATTTAAATATGTATCAACTATCAAACTCATAAAGTGAGTGAAACTAAAACCTTAGTTTCACTCACTTTTAACCTTAGTAAAAGTTAGTGCAAATCCGGATTTTCGTTGTAATTTTCACAAAAATATACATTTTTAATTTTACTTCATTATTAACTTGGTATTTTATTTTTAACAGATTCTTGTCTTCACGCAAAGGCAATGACGGATTTCAGGGAATTTCACTTTATAATAATAATAAAATTATTATTTATTGTATAAATAGCATGTAATTAACAGCTAAGTAATAATTATATAATTTTATTTTAACGATTAAATGCCGTGGCACTCCTGCAATAAATATAATGCTGCGTGCACATTATATTTAAGTAACAATTACAATTAATAATCTTTAATATTACATTGTTGAAGCGTTAATTATAAAGAATAATTTTATATTTAACTGCCGCGGAAAATTACGAAAAAAATAACATTAAATGTCAAAAAACAAGGAAAGGCCATGTTTTGCGAAAATAATAAAAACGTTACGTAATTTAAATGCAATGTTTAATGTTGTCTAAATACATACCTAAATTTTATTAATTACTACATTTATTTTAGTTTTACATTTTTATTGAGTAACCTAATTAAAATACTTACCTACTTGATAATTATTATGTTCCTAAAACAAACCTAATACTAATTATATACAGTGTACATATTTAAAATTATTTTCAATTTTTAATTTTTTGTCAAAACCACACTAAAAAGTTTCATTTTAATTTTCCCCTTACGTAGCGCTGCTACTTTTATACAGCAAAGGGACACATCCTAAAGTCTATCACTTAGTTTTCTTACATCTTGTATAATATTTATATTGTACCTAGTATATAACTAGCAATTAGTTTGAAATATGATGCCCTTTCGCAGTACGCCTACCAACAATTAAGTTTTACACTTTCTAGTGTTGAAAATTGTTTATCATATAAAAATCATCACTATAAATACCAGCCACATATTTACACCTAACGACTTCCGACATCGCAATTTTATAGTATTAAGTGCATGTAGTAATTTCACACACTTTATCGAGTAAAGGATCAAAACGACATTTCTAAATATCGGACATTGACGTGCTATTGCTGTTCCTGTCACAAGCATTTATTATTATTTTTAACAAAAAATTAAAACCGACTTCCAAGGTAAAAACAATAATAACCTCCTTATAATATGAACTAAAAAGTATTAAATAATTTTTCCTCTCTAAATGTGCCTTTTTCCGAATTCGGCTAAACCTCAACTATTTCTGTACTCAATCTCATCATTTTGAAGTCGGTACCAGATATAGCTCAATCTTTATATTTTCTTTGACAGAAAATTTGAAACTTTTGGAATTTAGAGAGGAAAAATTATTTAATACTTTTTAGTTCATATTATAAGGAGGTTATTATTGTTTTTACCTTGGAAGTCGGTTTTAATTTTTTAATAAAAATAATAATTTCACTCTTTTCAGTTACCTAGTAGATGTCACTGAGGCGCCAGGTGTTGGCGCTATCGCTTGTCCGAACTCCGAATGTTGTTCATATAGTTTTAGTTACACGATGTATTCAATAGATGGCGCTGAGGTGCTCCTGAATCGCAGTATCGCTTGTACGTAGGAGTTTTATATACCTAGTTGTAACAGATTTTGGTTGTGTGAAATGTAAACTTGGTGTGAGCAGTGAACATTGAAATTTGAATTGTCAACATTTTGAGCGGTAATTATACTGATCTCATATTGTTATTAAAAATGTTAATTAGTAACCCTCCAAGATGACCTCCGTAATAGTCCGCGAGTTTAATAAGTGGTCGTCGATGGTAGTGACCATACCACCCTACGCGTCGAATTACTGCGTTTATTCTACGTATCTTATTACAATTTGTTAACAGTCATACCCCAAGGCCCAAATATCAGGTAGATAAATTTAAACAATACATTTAAAAAAATCTAAGTGAACACAACCCTATGCGTGCTAGGTAATTTAACGCTTCAACTCCCAAGCGGCCACATGTGGCCGCCAGAACAATGGATTTCCAAGAATCCGCGATCGAAGGATGAGCCGAATTACACCCAGCGGCGCGGCGAGCATATTTTCTGTGTCATAATAATATTATGATAATATTAATCTTTATCTTCATTATTGTAATACATAGTACTATCGCTTGGGAAACTTGAAAAGTCTCGCGGCCGCCTGCGCCTTTCTCAAGCGATACTATATTGTATTACATTAATGAAGATAAAGTTTAAAATCATATGACACTCAAAATGCTCGCAGCGCGGCTATGACATTCCGGTTAAAACTTGAATGCGATGTTTACCTACGCGCCGCACGCACTACCGACCGCCGTGTATAAACAGCCTATAATAATAATATAATTGGTGTTGTTATGTACTTAATTATTATTATTGTATCCATACCTATGCCTCGTAAGTTGTACTATTATCTATTTTGTGCCATAAGACATTGGTGACCTTAACACGACGTGGTGATGATGATGATGACGATGATGATGATGATGAGTTTGAATTGCGTGGTAGCATATGCTTTCTGTTCTTAAAACAACGCCGAAACTCCCAAACGTGTATATATAAGGAGTCAGGAGTTCTCTCAGCATCTTCGAAACCATGGTATACCTTGACCCAATATTTGACTTTTTGGTAGCATATTCTTAGTACACTTCACATAAAACCAAAATCACCATATGTTTCCATATAAATTTCGAGGAGTTCCCTCGATTACTCCTGGATCCCATCATCAGGTCACCACTTTTGTGAACATGGTACCAAATTGGAGTGAAACCTAATACAACAAAACAAAAATTTCGATAATCGGTTCACAAACGGCGGAGTTATCGTTGAACATACAAAAAAAATAAATAAAAAAAAAATATCCACAGCCGAACACATAACCTCCTCGTTTTTTGGAAGTCGGTTAAAAATATTCGCTATTGCACTCGTACCAGTTCAATGACCTAAAGTTTAAAGGCTGAGATTTTTTTATGAATACTTTATGACCCGTGAACTTCGTACCACTTCTCTCCTAATATCAACCTTTCCCGAACTTTCACTAGTATTTCAAGACTAAAATAAGCCAAATTGGTTCAGCCGTTCTCGAGTTTTAGAAAATTGAAAGTACATTTTTATGTATTTAACTATTTATAAGATATGCAGCAAACAAGAAAACGAATCATCGTCCAATCCTTCTAATCCAGAAGGTAGTTGTAACCTTAGGAGTTAGGACCTTTAGGTCATTTATGGTTGCATCTATAGTATCCATAGGATTATAATTAAACTACTGGATTATAGTAGGTCTGTACCTACTCTGTACCCATAGCGCGTTCACAGTTATGTTACCTCGGATTTTCTTCCTAACCTTATTTCGTTAGCATAAAGGTCATAATACTAGATGGTCTTGGTACTGGATGCAGTAAATTCGCAGGCAATTATCCATCATAAACGTAGTTGGTGGGTTCGAGGGGGTTATTATTGTCGGTAGCGGTAATCGCGCATTATCGCCCGTTCGATAAAATATCGAATGTTTTGATTGGTCGTTATCGCTGAAGCAACCGACAGTTACCGCCCGTACCAAGTTTGTGTTTAACCTCTTCTTGCTAAAACTACTAAACTAATTTTAGAAGAATTTGATTTGAAGATACTTTGTGCTCCGGGAAAGATAAAAATCGAATATCTACGAGAAGGAAGTCGCAGGCAATAACTAGTAGACAAAGCCCAACTAATTTTCAAAGAAATCAGAAAATAAAAGATCCGCATTGTTAACACTCCTAAATTGAAAAGAATCTCCGAGGAAATTGAAAAGCATCTATCAATGGGAATGAGTTTTGAATTGATTGAAATAATCGTGGCGATATAATGAGGTCGTCGCCACGACACAGCGCGTTATTCGCCACACAATGGACTTCGGGATTAGCCCCTTTGTCCCCCGATTCTGATTGATACTCATTGAAATTAAAAAATAAATGGCCATAAACATTTCGATTTGGCCCGAGGATGGCAAATTTCACTTATCGATATGCGTAGATACAGTCAAAGACAGGCTCCGATGGCCACGTCTTATCCTCCTCACAAGCAAAAATGGTAGAGCAGACCTTACAAGTGACTATCTGGTTTTGCGTTACCTCTTAGCCACTAGTCCGTTTCCCCCAGTTTTCCCCAGAGTTCTGCAGCAAGGGGGTTTTCACAAGAAAATGGCACCCAACATTGTTCCCATGTGGAAGCGGACGCCCTCTTTGCCCAATATTAGAATACGTCCGTAGAACCTCAGCAGTACCTATTCATTGAATTTTTTTAAGATTAGGTCAAAGGTGCAAACAACCCCCCCGAGGTCATGTCCAATGATCTATTTTTTGTGATCTATTTGGATCGTGTGGATACAAGTTGACCTACAAATCGGAAATAGAGTCGGCCCAATCGATAGGCCATGTCGGGTTATAGACGACTGCATATTAATCAGATGACAAATATTATTTTTGTGACACTTGTAAAAGAGTTAAATTAACGATCGACCTTCTCCGATCGAGGCGTATTTTATCCTTCTAAGGGTGGGATGCACCAACTATTACTTTAACTATAACTCTAACTTTAACTATATGTAACTACAATGAAAAATGTCAAATCTTTGGTTAAAGTAAAAAATGGACGCCATATTTAACAATTTAACCATAGAGCTCGACAAGGCTTTAAATCATTGATTCCCAAAGTGATCCAGGTGGACCCCATGGGGTCCACGGGAGCCCGATAGGGGTCTACGCTTGCGTGGAAAAAAAATGTTGCGTGGGGTAGCTGTGGGGTCCACCGGATCCAGCAAAATGTTTAAAGTGGTCTATGAGAAAAAAAAGTTTGGGAACCTCTGCTTTAAATGAACGTGGCGAAAAAAGGAACTAACGCTGTCATCATACAAAAACGCCATTTTGTCAGTTCTCCTTTACCAGCAGCGCCCTCGCCCACGTTTTGTCGGACCAGCAACGGACATCTGTCAAATTCTGTGGTCAAAATTAAGGTTAAAGTTAAGTTAGGCTTAACTATTACCATAACTTTGACCATAACTTTAACTTTAATCACGCCTCTGGTGTATCCCACCCTAAAATATTTCATTGTCTATTGCTTTTTGCTAATAGTAGGGGAGGTCGCGCTCAGTTAAAAAAGTAATTTCATACCGAGCGAAAATCGTTACAATAATAGTATTCCACTAATACATAATAACTTTGATCGTCAGCCACTTCATAATGGGTGGAATAAAAATTGAGAGCATCTCAAAGTTGATGTTGGGAATCGTATTGAATTGACATTAAAACGATCCCAATTCGCACCCAATAAAGGTTCATATCTAGATTATACACGTTTAGGTTGAGTAGGTGTTATTTTAGTTTTAGTATATAACAACAGATGGCGCTTTTAAAGTAAAATGTATATAATTCTTCTTCACAAGTATTGACTATCGAATTAATTACTTAAAATCCCTATGTGAGATAATTTTATGGTTAATTCAAACGAAAATCGCCGTCAGCTGAACGTTTGCAGGTGGAAATGTCGTCTACGCGACGCCCTAGGATATATTGAGCCCGAAGTAGGGCTATATTGGTCATAACTTATATCGCTGGCTGACGGTTTTTCCACCATCGTATTAGCGACTGACGGTTTTATTTTTTATTTACAAAGTAGAAACATTCACCTGTATAAATTTTGTACGGTATAAAATGACTTTATATTCAAATTTTTTTTACATGTTCAGTAACGCGACTGACGTTGAATCCCCCGTCTGCAATACGGCTGACGGTGATTTTTTGGTTAAACATGACCTCAATAATCATCCATCAAAGTTTCATTCGGTATAAAATCACTTTTCGCAACTATTTTTTTTACAACTTTGAAATACTCTCAGTTAACATTCCACCACGGGTGCGGCGACTGACGCTGATTATATTGATTGATAAATATTAAGCTACCGCTGTACAAAAATTTGGTCGGTATGAAATGGCTGCATGCATACGCTAGCACTACCTCCCCTACTATAAGTATTCCAATTGGATTTTTATAATAATTTACATAGGCCTTAAAGGTAGTTAACGTCAAAAAGAGTCTACTTATTTTGATCTTCCTATTTCTGCTTACTGCTCTATGAATTGTAAGAGTCATATTATATATAATCTTACAACCTTACACCGAAAAGGGCATAAAATTTTACCTTTTCATGTAACACCATGCAATTTCTTTCCAGAATTAACAATTAATGTGAACTAAAAAGTATTAAATAATTTTTACTATCTAATAGTGCCTTTTTCCGAATTCGGCTAAACCTCAACTATTTCTGTACTCAATCTTCATTATTTTGAAGTCGGTACCAGATAGCTGAATCTTCAGTCCTCTGACAGTATATTTAAAATTTTTGGAACTGGCACCGACTTCAAAATTATGAAGATTGAGTACAGAAATAGTTGAGGTTTAGCCGAATTCGGAAAAAGGCACTATTAGATAGTAAAAATTATTTAATACTTTTTAGTTCACATTAATGTTATTATTGTTTTTACCTTGGAAGTCGGTTTTAATTTTTTGTTAAAAAGAATAATAATTTCACTCTTTTTAGTTACACTAGTAGATAAATCTTCGCGTATATTTTACGTATCTTATTACAATTTGTTAAGAGTCACAACTCACACTCACAAAATAATATAATATTATCAGTGAAGTGAACATATTGTGCTAAGTAATTTAACAATTTTAATATTTCAAGCCCGAAGCGGTCACCGGCGATTGCGATAACAATAGAAAGGCTATTGTGTCTCGTTTTTCCACGATCGAAGGATCTATCAGATAAAAAATTGTACAAACTTGCATAGGATGTAGCGTAGCATAATATTTAATATTATCATAATTATTGACAGTTGTTCTTGTTATCAAGAATTCAAATCGATAGGTACTTAGTGCACCATCTATCGATTAATAAGTATAACTAATTAAAAATACACTTAATGACTTTGTTTTGTTTAAATGCTCTTTTTAAAATAACTTTATTTTAATTCTATTTGTCTATTAAAATTTTATAAGGTAGTAAAGTATTCGATCTGTATATTATAAAGTAGTTAGTAAAGTATTCGATATTCTGTCTTCGCGCGGCGGCGCTGGGCGGCGACCGACGCCGACCGCCGTGTATTAAAAACAAACAGGTGTTGTTAATTGTTATACAGTACATCATTATTATTATTAGTATATCCATACCTATGCCTTGTACTATTATCTATTCTGTGCCATGAGACATTCGTGGCTTTAACACGACGTGGTAATGATGATGATGACGATGATGATGATGATGATGATGATTATGATGATGAATATGAATTGCATAGTAGTTTATGCTTTCTGTTCTTAAAACAACGCCGAAACTCCCAAACGTGTATCTATAAGGAATCAGGAGTTCTCTCAGCATCATCGAAACCATGGTATACCTTGACCCAATATTTGACTTTTTGGTAGCGTATTCTTAGTACACTTCACATAAAACCAAAATCACCATATGTTTCCATATAAATTTCGAGGAGTTCCCTCGATTACTCATGGATCCCATCATCAGGTCACCACCTTTGTGAAAATGGGACCAAATTGGAGTGAAACCTAATACAACAAAACAAAAATTTCGAAAATCGGTTCACAAACGGCGGAGTAATCGTTGAACATACAAAAATAAAAAATAAAAAAAAATATCCACAGCCGAACATATAACCTCCTCGTTTTTTGGAAGTCGGTTAAAAATGAGTTTATGAGCCGTCCATCAGGCGATCCGTCTGACCATTTACCAATCCTAATAAAGAGCCCTAGCTATTTCCTCGTCAGTCAATCCATCATAGCCGCTCAAAGCAGACAGTTGGCACCACTCCAATACTAAATCATAGTCAACCGGCAGGGGCTTGGTGATGATGAATGCCAGTGACAGTTGTATATCATCCACGGCTAAATACTTGCATAAACATTGAGACATCAAGACGTTTTGTAGATATATGTATAGTACGGTAGTGAGCCAAGTCCACGAAATGATGACGCTAATAAAATATAACATTTCGGCTTTCGGCTGGATCGAAAACGAATAAAATTTGCAATACGTTGCACTCCACTAATCGTAATTAATTCGCGCGTTTACTTTCATCTTGGAATTGCGTTCAAAAGTCAACTTTAGGTGGATGCGATTAAAATTCCAAATCCAATGTGTCGATAGCGTCAAGTAATTACAAGAATGATTGTCTTTCTTACATTTCAGGGGTGTCCCAAACTTATTTTCACCAACCTCTTTTTATTTTATTGAAATCAGATTTCAATTTATTAGGATACTTTTGATTTTTCTGTCAAAATGTATTTTATCCTTATAAATGATCAGAAAACAACTAGCCATAGTACCTAGGTATCGAATTTAATTTCCTATAAAAATATTCAAGCTACACCTATTTCAAACTTAACTTAATATTCAGAGTTTGCTGTTCCATTTAAAGACAGTTACTCTGAAAAAAAAGCAATTAACAACTCCGTTACGTCATTAGAATAAACGTCACATTATGTATAATTAGTGTCGTATAAATCAAACACCGTATACAATATACATGCAGTAATTATCCTGTCAGACACACCATCATCCCGGTTGCCGTTTGACTCGATTATACAAGACAATTAACTTCATTGCAAAACCGTACCCAAGTGGCAAGTGCCTATTTTGATTGGGCAAAAAAATGGCACACAATGCCATTTTTAAGTTCATTATAATATTAATTTATACCAGAAATTAGGGCCCTGACTCTACAATTTCATTTCATTTGCACAAAAATGTCAAATGAATTTTAAACGCGTAGGTAGATAGGTCATTAGTCCAAATTCTGTTTTACGTTTGTTTGACGTATACAGAAAACTATTTTAAAGGATGATAAGATGGGGATGATGATGATAAGGGAGAAAAATAGGATGGATCGTACAAGAAACAAAGCTCCATTAGTTTATTTTTATCTATATATTAACTAAAAATTAATTTCAATTTTGTTAGTCTCGCAAAAACTCGAGAACGCCTGAACCGATTTGCCAGATTATATTATGTAGTCGTAGAAGTCCTGGGAAGGTTTATACGGTGACTTTTGGGAGTTAAGTGCTTGGTACGAATTACACGGGACATCTAGTCTTGCAAATTGCTATAAAGTAGTTTAATGGAGTTACAAATCTCCAAAGGCAAACGCCATAAATAACAGAAATACAGTTTTGATCCCTCTGCACTGGAGTCTGGACGGTCGGTTTTAAGGGTGGTAGCTGCCAACCACACATTTGACCCAAAACAAAGGTCTGTCAACACGGCGTCAATAGTGTGACAGCCCTGGTGATTTATATGACAGGCGTCAGTTCCCGGTACGTCGTGACGTATGATTTATCTCCGCGCCGCTCCTGCGTTCCTGGTACTTCGGCTATTCGCGTTGAAGGAGTAGACGGATCATCAACCGTCAAATTTAACTACCTCGTAAAATGGCTACACTCATTCCGCTAGTTACAAGATATTCTTTGTTTAATTCCAATTTGATCCTTACATCTGAATCGGGCTGTACGCATCGCAGTATATAATATTACTAGCTGTCCCGGCAAACGTTTCTTTGCCATATTATATGAAGTAAGTGATATACTTATATTTTATTGAATTACTTAGTGACTAAATAAATATGTCACCATGGCAACATCCATCGCTATCCCGTGACCCGCGTCGCATAAACAATGGTCGCTCTTTATAGACAATTTGCAATAAAATAAATTTGCGACTATAATTAAAGATCTAAGCTATCCTATATCTTAAGTTAGAAAAAAGCACACATTAAAAAAAAAGAAACATTAAAATCGGTTAAGTAGTTTAGTAATCCATCGCGGACAAACATCGTGACAGAAGATTTATATATATTAGATGACGGATTTTCGACAACGCCACGTACTCTATGATAAAATACCCCAAGAGCCAGCGACAGCCAGACTTTCGTGGTTTTATAAAAGCTGAAAGTTTTCCTGTGTGTAGATTGTAGACTCATACAGAGGTGATAATAACCAACAACTATGGAGTTTTGGTCGCGGTTACTTAAGGAGGCATCCAGTGCTGAAGGTCTACCTTCAATAAGAGTTAAGCTCAATTATTATTATCTTATTATTTTTAGGACATGCCGGACATTTTTGACAGTTGCTTCTGCCATACACCCTTAAACTTCCTTATAGTAGAAATTAGACTTTGAGCCTTGAGGTGCCGCTTGCCACTAATAATCGCGTTAGTTATAACGGGGTCACTATTCCAATTTTGATGGGTTTCTAACCGCATTGGCTCGTCACATTGCAATGTGAACCGACCTTAAATGTAAAACAAATCCACTAATACCACCAGACAACTAGAGTTACCTGGAACCGTTATGCTAATTGTGGTCTTCACGTTTTCGTGTCAAGTCAATCGCCTATGTTTGTATGGGCGTTTCTCGGAAACCGTGTTTGAAGACGCGACGTGTTATACTCCAAATAACCTAATGAGTGACCAGTTCAAACATATTAGGAAACTGGTTAAGACTTCTCAAATATATTAAGTTTTTACTGCAGAGAGCGGGAAAATCAAAGATCTTTGAACCCCTTTTATCTGTGTAAGACTAAAGGGAAAGGACCAACCCTTCCCTTTAGTCTTAGGTTTGGTATAGGAGAAATTACACTTGGACAGCAATATCAGAGGATCGCAAAATAGGTAAGGTACAATATCTTTAACGTTTCCATAACCGCCTCAGTTCAAACTCCAATCGCCAAAACAAAAAAATAAAAGAAAAAAAAATATCCACAGCCGAACATATAACCTCCTCGTTTTTTGGAAGTCGGTTAAAAATAGCTCCCACGCCGGTTTCGGTGACGGTGGCCGGTTTCATTGAAACCAGGCCAGCTACGCAGGAGTAATGTTATAGTGCCCAAGTGTGTGCGCAGTACACAAGAGCACTCTCTATTCCTTTACTCTCATAACCCAGTGGGAAGGCAGACCGACACGACCGGCGAGAGATCACGCGCAGGACCGAATTTTTACATGCCCATCCGACGCATGGTTAGATCTTACTTGTCAGACAATCAGGTGATCGGCCTGCATTGCCGTAACCAAACTTGGAAATATCATGTTTCCAACGCGGGAATCGAACCCACGACCTCCAAGTCAAGAGCCGCGCTCTATACCACTAGACCACGGAGGCGTCACTAACCACCACGGAAGCCAAAACAATAGAAGTGCTTCTAAATCGTGGCTAGTGGCTGGTTGTGTGATGTGTCACTACGATACGGTAGAGGTACTCGGTGGTACCCCAGGTAACCTAATTATTGACACTGACCACAGGTAACTAATACTAAAGACTATGACATGGGTTGCTCAACTTACATTTCACTATGTCCACAGCTCGCAGGCGAATCTGGAAAAGATAAGTTCGATATTAATTTCAAGTTACAGGAAACCGAGGGGTCGACGGCTTTTGGGATTTTATTTATTAATTTATTTTTAATGATTTTTTATTTATTTATAATTTATGTACAATACCTAATATTAAAATTAACTAAAAGTGGACAACGGAGATTCAAAAGGAGAAGTCTCTGCTAGACATTGGCGAGTAGCATTTAAAGCATAATATTTAAAATTAGGACTTTTAAAAAATCAACCTTCGAATATACGCAGGATCCAGCATAATTAGCAGCATAACGTATTCTCGATTAGGTGTCTTTTGTTATAGAAAAAATCGGAAAATTTTAGCGCAGTTTAACCTTTAACGGAGAGGTTTCAGTGAGTGGTTGAAATACATTGACATTTGAGTGAGAGGTGTGGTCACAGCCTAAAATTTAAGTGAGTGGTGTAGTCACAGCCTAACATTTAATAGAGAGTGCTCACTGGCCGTCTTCAGTTTATTGGCGGGATGAGTTATGTTCGTCGGCCATCAGCCTGTGATGACCAGACACACTAAATCACAATTGTAAACATCACATGTTTGCACAGAGTGGACACAATTATTAACTTTTGCAGGGAAAAAATTTCATTTGATCATCCTCAGTTCGTTTTGGTTCGTATAGATAATAATTGGAGTTTTCTAACCACTAAAAACTAAAAGTCACCCGGAGCTCTTGAATTTCCGAGTGATTTTTTGTGGTTAGAAATTTTATACAACACACCCTCTATAATTGTGACACAAAGTGGTGGTTAGAGCGATTACAGACGAACGGCACTTGTCGAAACTCGAAGGCACGCGTCGATTTTTTATTTCTTACATGCAAGTTGCCTTAGTACTAGTTTAAATAAATTACACGACTTTAATAACAATTTAAATTAAAGTTATCTTTATATTAATTATTGTTAAATAAGCCTTAACATTAGAATCACAAACAAAATAATTATCTGCAATAATTTTTATCAAAATCAAATGAATAATGGCAGTATAAAACTTTACGAGCGTTCAATTGTTCCAATGATAAATCAGAAGTAATTGGCGAAGTTTGATTAATAAGTGTCAATGCGATATTAATTGTTAGCCGCTTTCTACACGTGATAACACGTGATCACACGTGATACAACGGCCGTGTTGTTTGTCATAGCCACGGATAGTCATGATAGCTGAGAAAAATAGTTGTCTTATGTCCATTTTCAAAGTTGGTGAAAACGCTAAAACATGTGTCAAATAGCGGCCTTTTAGTGAATCAAAACTCTTTTTACCATAGACTTTTTTTTTTAAATTCGTCCCGGTCGGGACAGGCAAAGGGAGCGTTGCCCATACAGCCATTTCTATGTTTTTCATCATCGTTTTCATGTATCGTCAGGTCTAAAGTCTAGTCAAAGTCTAAGTAAAAGTCAATACAGTCAAGGAGTCAAGTCGGTCGATTCAGTAAAGTGGTAGACGCTTTACTGAAACTTTCGATAGAGTTTTGGAGGGAACACAAAATAGCACGTATCTGGATATTACATCACTTTCCTACACTTGTGCATGAACACGAATATCTAATGGTTAATATTCTACCAATATTACACATTAAAAACCCAGCTAACACAATTTTAGGAAAATAATACAAAAACACAACAGCACTCTTTCACATGCCCGCCAAAACTCCTTTACCATAGACTTATAAGTTATAATATATACTATGCTTTTTACCAACCTATAAGTCTTTAAAGGCACTAATGACAACAGCTAGCTGATGATTCAGTTAGGTAATAAGGTTAGGTTCGTTTTCAGCAATTCTATACATGGTTGGCGGTCATGTCATGGAGCTATTCTCGATGTCTTCCATAATTTATTATTTTAATAACTTTTTCCCGATGTCCCCCAGCGGCCAATCAACAGGACGACATTGAGAATAATCATTTCATTCACTCGGCCCCAATAAATCAAATAATCAATATACATAAAATCAATTGCAATAAAATAATTTCAATTATCTGTGAAGTATTTATGACGGAGTATAGTGGTGTATTGATGGCGGGCGCACACGAGATGAAGACCTCCGTCGCCCGCTGCGAGCCAGATCATTATTGACACGACATTCAGCAATAATGATAAAAAACCATCACTTTAAATTGATCAGGAGACTAACAAAGGGATCGATTGATGGAAATTGCGTAAATTAGCAACACCAGGATTAGGTACACCTGAAAGTCTTTTGTTCTTCATTCTTGCGTTCCTGGTCCTTTTACTCCTTATCCACCATTGGGAGTGCAAAAATCCAGTGTAAAACAACAAGATGGTAGAGCTGGTAGAGAGAGATGTTATTGTACCAAGTCAACCAAATCAATTGAACCTGTGGTGTGGATACGTCTTCGTATTTTATATTAAGAAAGGGCTGATATTGGTTTTAAGGTGAAAGTACTTATTAGCGTAGATCTTGTTAGTTTAGAGATGTAGAGGAAAGGACGTGATGGGACTCTCGCGTGATCGGCCTTTAACTCTTTCCGCTCAAGATCACACAAAAGTATGACGAGTCGTGGAGAATCTGTGCCACAACTCGAAATTGTAAAAGAATCGTAAACGTCCGTCACGACGCGACTATCGCACAATCGAAGCCGGAACAAAGCAGCCAGTGACTCCTCGCCGTTCTTTAATTAGGGTCGTGGATCGGCGGTACAAAGATCTATGGATCACAGATCTATCGGCTATGATCTGGCCAACAAAGCGTTTTCGGATCAAATCACACAATTACGGGCGGCCGCTTTGTCGGCGCCTGTCACTGGCTGGTGTGTTCCACTCCGCACCACAGCATGTCTGTCACTGTGCACCAGACTGTTCACACATCATACACAGTTTATCCCATAATGGCCCATACGTCAACAATCAAAAGTAAATACGATGGAACATAATTATTACGTACTCCCAATGTGTACTATCAGAGAAGTTGATTCATAGGCAGATTGTAAATTTCAAACTCGGCCGACAGGTCACAGCTTATATTGAACTGACATAACCCGACTAAATAACGCAGGTCCGTCATGTCTATGAATCAATTTCTTCGATGGTACATTCTTTAGGTTTCGCTATAATATGCACTTATTGGGAAAACTTTTTTTAATTAAATGTACCATTGGTATCGTCTATTAACTGTTTGCTTATAGATTAGATTCTATCAGAACAGATAGTTTAACGGTAGTGACACCGGCTTAACTCGCTCGTACACTTTCCCTGTCGCCTCATATGCATGCGATATGCATAACGTAATGACATTTGTATGATTTGATTTAATTAGATTGCGCGCATCAAGCTGCACGCGAACGTGATTTTAGGATACACTGCATGTGAAAGTAAATTAATACTTCTATGCAAATTTTTAGCACATTATTCATGATGCTTATTTTATTTTAAGAAAAAGCAAAAATCGTATGTAGTTTAAATTATAGTCCCAAGCGTAACGTATTTTGTAAATTATTATTTTTAACAAAAAAAATGAAAACCGACTTCCAATGTAAAAACAATCGTAATAATATGAACTAAAAAGTATTAAATAACTCTTACTCTTTAATAGTGCCTTTTTCAGAATTCGTCTAAATCTCAACTATTTCTGTACATATTACAGTATTCATTATTTTGAAGTCGGTACCAGCTAATTTAATCGTGAGTTCAGTGTCAGAATATCTGAAACTTTTGGGACTGGTACCGACTTCAAAGTAATGAAGACTGTAATATGTACAGGAATAGTTGAGAATTAAACGAATTCTGAAAAAGGCACTATTAAAGAGTAAGAGTTATTTAATACTTTTTAGTTCATATTATTACGATTGTTTTTACATTTGAAGTCGGTTTTCATTTTTTGTTAAAAATAATAATTTCACTCTTTTTATAGTGTTGTCTACAAAATAAAGCTTTATGCGTAAATAATCAATACGAATGTTAACTATTCAGTACATTATGTTATTGTAAGCAAAATTGTGGCAAATGCTTGCAGTTATCTGAGCGATGCTGCAATTTCCAAACTTTTATCTTTAAAGGTTCAGGAGTTCTATTCAGTGCCTTTGGACCAAGAGACACCTTTGTATGAAATTTCTCTAATTCGTAATATATGTTTAACTTACTAGAAACCACATTTTAACCACTATGAGCGTTTTGATAAATTTCAAGGATTTCCCTTGATTGCTCATAGATCCCATCATCAGCTCAGCACTTTCGTAATTGTTATACAAAATTAAGATTATATCCTATACAACAACACGAAAATTTCGAAAATCGGTCAACAAACAGTGAATTCATCGTCAAAAACATCTGCTTCGATGTAAAATATCACGAAAAGTACCAATAATTGGTTCATAGTGTGATGACCATGGTATAATAATTATAGTTGTGATGATGATGATTAATCAAATTGATGTGTTGGCTTATGCTTTCAGTTGTTTAAACAACGCCGAAATCCCCGAACCTGTACCTATAAACATTCAAAAGTTATGTTCGGTACCTTCGGATCCAGGGTATAACCTGGTGCGAAGTCTTACTTTTTGGTAGCATTTACCTCGAATGCTCCAGAAAAAATCGAAATCACTATATGTTTCCATACAAATTTCAAGGAGTCCCCTCGATTCCTCAAGGATCCCATCATCAGATCACCACTTTTGTGAACATGGTACCAAATTCGAGTTAAACCCTATACAACACAAAAATAATCTTGAAAATCGGACCACAAACGGCTGAGTAATCGAGGAACATACAAAAAAAAGATACATACAGTCGAAAATATTACCTCCTCCTTTTTGGAAGTCGGTCAATCAGATGAAAAATTACGAAATCCATGCCTAAGCTTCAGGCTGAAAACTGGCCGCAAGTAAAACTGGGAAAAATGGCCAACTTTATGCCCTAGCATTTTACAGTCACAAGTGGAATACACTCATTGTGTTTGGCGTCACAAGCTCACAGGCGCGGACAAACACTCGTCATACTGACGGTCGTGACGCGGCACTCCCGTAACTCCGTCACTCGCGTCACTCCACCCCGCAGGGGGCGAGTCATCATCAGCCCAGTGATAGCCAATTGGGTGAAGCTTATAAGAATTACACCACGTATGGATTATTAGCATAATAATAAAGGATATACAACAATATTAGCATAATTATACAACAATTAGTGGCAAAAAATGGTGGCAACTGACAAGGAACTCTTTTTGATTTGAAATATTATGAACTCTCAGCACCAGAAACCTGCCAGTCTATGGGCTACGTGCCTAATTGTTTTCAGGTAATCCGACTGCTTAATTCTAAATGTTATATGTATTATTAATTATTATCTGCTGAATGTCTTATCGTGAAAATATTGGGATCTCCATCTACGAAAGATTAAAGTAGTAAGAAAGTCAACGTCACATAACCCTTAAGAGTTATAAGGCGTTGATACGGAGGTCGAGGACGTCATGGACTACATCAGTAAGAAGACATCCCTCCGCCTGAGGGTCGAACGTCTGCAGTCTCGCCACAAGGTCAACTTCAGTTCCTTTGTGGTGAGAGTACCGACGCATCTACTGTCGACCTTTGAAGCGGAAGAATTCTGGCCGACTGATGTGGTTTACCGAAGGTTCCGGGGAAGACTCCGGAATGAAGCGCGCGTCACGTCGCCGTTAATTCGTGATAAAGTGTAGTTATTAAGATTATAATTGATATCTATGTTAGACATTAAGGTATATATTATATGGGCCTACGTAGCCTGATTTAAATAAATAAGTAAAATAAAATAAATATACCGAATCATCCGATAGAATTTCTATTCTCAAGCTAATGTTGACTGTGATCTCGCTGATGATGATGAGGTTCGTCAGCTGTGACGAGATCACGGGACCCGGGACGGTCGCGACGCGTGTGACTTGCACAATCGCGCCCTGTTGAGCCGCGAGGTTACCACGCTGCTGGAAAATCTAGGATATTCTAGGACTAAGAAATGTTTCGCTTTCAAGTGTGGCCCATGTGTTAATCCGGGCCCTTATCTACTACCACATCTTGATCTACTGGACCTTAAAGAAAGTTTCGCCTTTGTAATTATATCTAATATAAGGTGATAATTTGTGATATATTATAATAATAAAAATTAAAACAAACTCAAGGAGATTAAGAGAGTGTTTAAGGCTATTTCAATAGGAGTTTAATTCTTGTAGCGATGATATTGAATTAGAAGCTAGAATGTTGTTGACACCATATAAACAAGATCTATTCAAAAATTCAACACTGACTCTTACTCACAACCTAATTCCCATTAGATTGCGACAATTTTTTTAGATTTTAGAAGACCACCGTTTCAGCAAACGGAAATAAAACAAACAGGAATATCCCGCATCATCCAAAGCCATATCCAACATCAAACGCTAAGTGACTGTGATCGACAAAAACGGAGTGCGATTTTATGAACAGCTTTCAGCCGGAAAAGAGCTCAATGCGTAACAAATGATGTTGTTTGTCGACCATAGAGCAGCCAGAGGTGTAGAGGGCTATACATAGAGTATACAGGGGCACAGAGGGGCACAGAGGGGTATAAGGCAGATCCATTGATGGAGGTGACGACGCATTTCATCGTCATTTATAACGTCAGCTCACGCGGAAAAGTGTTTTCACATCCTGATGAATTGGAACTTTTGTTGAATGTTGATCAAACAGGTGTCTTTAGACTTGGTGAATTTCTACTCATAATTATTGAATTAATTATTAATTATTATTTGAAATCATCTAAGTTTAGTTTAATTTTTTAGCAAGCATTACAGAATAATTACAATCTTAGATATAAATAAAAAAGACTGCTTAATTTTTTATTTTCTCGCTGAAACTTGAGAACGACATAACCGATTTGGCTAATTTTCTTGTCAAAATGTTCGTGGAAAGTCCAGAGAAGTTTTATAATTATTATAAAATAATAGGAGTAATAAACTTCTATAAAGCGAACTGACAAATGCGTACCTCTGTACGCATTTGTCAGTCGGGTAAAATGAGCTGCGTCACTCCCTGGTCTCCACAGTTTGTACGTTTAAGAGGCCGGGTACCCTTGGAATTTTTCATACAAACGTAATACCAAAATAATTTTCTCATACGAAAATATTTAACATGTTTGAGTTATTTTTCAGTTTAGAATAGTAATTACCTAGGTTCCTGCACAAAAATTTACTTCAAAATATTTAAACACAAAAAAAAAATTTTTGTTTAAAATTTTTTTTTAGTAAATTTACTACTCAATATTGAAACACTAAAAAATAGAGTAAAACACTAAAAAATATATGAGTAAATAGTAAATTTACTACAAAATATTTAATTTCTAAAAAATATTTTTTAGTATTTAAATATTTAGTAGTAAATTTACTATTTATTTATATATTTTTTAGTAAAAAAAATTTTTTTTTGTTTAAATATTTTGAAGTAAATTTTTGTGTAGGAACCTAGGTAATTACTATCTTAAACTGAAAAATAATTCAAACATGTTAAATATTTTCGTATGAGAAAATGATTTTGGTATTACGTTTGTTATTTGTATGAGAAATTCCAAGGGTACCCGGCCCCTTAAGGAGTGATTTCTTATGCTAAACTAGCTGTTGCCCACGACTTCGTCCGCGTTATCATAGTATATCTATATGGACTTTCATTTAAACTTTCAACCCCTATTTCACCCCCTTGGGGTAGAATTTTCAAACACGCTTAAACATGTATCCAATCATTTTTAATCTGTAGCCCAAACATAAAATTTCATGCTTCTAACTCAAGAAATAACGGACTTCCATTGAAACTTCCAACCCCAATTTCACCCCCTTGGGGGAAGAATTTCCAAAAACGCTTAAATACGTATCCATTCATTTTTAATCAGTAACTCAAAGATAAAGTTTTATGTTCCTAACTTAAGAAATGACGGACTTTCATTCAGACTTTCAACCCCTATTTCACCCCCTTCGGGGTAACATTTTCAAAATTCCTTCCTTAGTGGGTGTCTACTTAATAAAACAACCCTACTCACCAAATTTCGTGGCTGTAACTTTAACAGTTTTTGCTCAGCGATGATGAATCAGTCAGTCAGTCAGGACATGTAATTTTATAAGTATAGATAAAGGTGATTTGTAGTATTCCAAACATCCAAACATTTCGGTTTTCAAAACGTTCTCAAATCGTTCTCAAATACGTTTTTGTTCCCAAAAACGTTATTGCAGTGAACCGTTCCGAACGAATCAAAACCGTTATTAAAAATAACGTTTTCGAGCCCTGATTTGTAGACTCTTTTATCGAGTCGATAGTACTATTTTACTAGCCTCTGTATTGTTGGTAATTAAATATTAGAAAGTTACATTCATCTTCTTAATAATAAGAGTTGCAATTTTTATATTGTTTTCAATTAAAGCACTGAAGAGTACCTACATACATTCTCACAAACATTCTCATGCATTGAAAATTTTCAAAACATTCAAAACTTTCTGGCAAAATTTACGATATTTTTACGACTTTCGAGTAGTGCTTTTAAGCTTAGCTTTTTATCCCCAAGTAGACCAAAGGTGTAAAAGTCTAGCTTATCAGTTCCTCGCATATATTAGTTGACAGTAATTAAAAACTGGAATTGTTACTCGTCTATTTAAAAAGCCATTTTACGTGTAATAAACTTTTGGTATTTAAATGTGCATATAAATCAAACGCCACACTTGACGGCCATTTAATTCTGCTAAACGAAGCAAGCGATGCATAAAAATCACCTTATAGTTACTAGTGTTTACATTATTATACTTATAATTTGACGTGGTGTAATAAATTTTAAGTAACCAGGTATGGTATAAAAGCTAGACTTGTTCCATTCCACCTAAGTTTATTGAAGTTAATCGTTGGTTAAAAATTAAAATCACATCCTATTGCTGTCTTTGCGTCTCCTTACAAAGGAGAGGTTAAGACATTAAGAAAAACCAAATAAAATAAGTACAATTTACTTAGTAAATAAAAATATTATACAGACACACTAGGAAAAAGTTTTAACTCATATTATATTAAGATAGGAGCAGAATTTCAACATTTTCTGTGACTAGGGTATAGTGTCTACTTACTGTCTACCTACAAGTGCAGGGCTAGCATAACAACAGTTATAGACATGGGTAAGAATCGAGTATCGACATACTGACAGGTTTTATCGACAAAATGGCAGATTTCCATTGTCTAACTGGCACTTTGTTTTGTCTGTCACTTTGTCTCTTCTTCCGTAGAAAGATACCGTTTCCATGGTGACCATGCTACGCCTGCAGTTCTTGACAGACAGACAGCAGATGCATGAATAATATTATTAATAAAATATAATCGCGACAAAAATCAATATGAGACTCGATTTCACTCGCAATAATTAATTCAATTATTCAGTCGTAAAATAGTAATTTATGACTTATACACCTAGTCTCACTAGTGGGAATCATCCGCCATGGGAATACGTCAAGTGAAATTGTAGGCAAATGATTTAAAACATAATTAGTAACTAAATACTTCCCTAGGCCTAGTGGAAATAGCGGACATAAAAGTTAAATGCCAAAATATTCATATTTTATATAAAAATTATACATGGAAGATTTATTTCATCATCATCATATAGCATCATAGCTTCCTTACTTATATTTCACTGGATGATAATATCTATGCAGTAGCTACGGTCAAAGTGACAGTACGAGTAGCAGTCAATGATAGCACAAGTATGGTTTGCATTACGAGTATATTTATAAATACTATATTGACCCTTTATTTGATTACAATATTTATCAAATCTAAAACAATATATATTATGTATTTATTAAGGCTCTTCTACATTAGCACAACTTTCAGAGCTCTGACTTATCTTTGCTTGCCTAGAAGACTATGTCGTTCCAACGACCCAGGAATCATTTATTACTTAATATTACATTAAAAGCATTAGCAAGGTATGACACACGGGATACGCGGCCATATTGGCGAGCGTTTTGTCAAGTTGTCACGCGCGCGCTGGATAAATGTCTGCCGGGTGTATGACAAACGAGCGGCGACAGACGCTGATGGTAAGTAATGGTGCGCCTGCGCATACACGCGTGACGGATACCCGGACATCCTTCTGCGACGATCTTATCCGTTCAGGGTACTTAGTCTAAGTGCATTCGATCGAAATAAGGAAATTTTCATGCCCAAGTTCAGTGAGTCTTAGTTAAATCTATGTAAAAAGTAAAACTAGAAACTAAACATCTTAGTTTCTATCCAATCATCTAAACTTCGTCGAAACAAGACGTGAATTTAAGAGTCTACTGTCAAAACGCTAGCCCCGCCTACACACACCGATACAACGGTTCCCGCATTATAGTGCGAAAGTAAAGGTCGTAAGTCCTAAAAATGTTTTTGATGATTACTTAAAAATTAAATACAATACTAATATTTTCTTTACCTATTATTTTATAAAGTGTGTGATTGAAGTAGTGCAAGTAATTTAATAATAGTAACTCAATAAGTGTATCAGATATTTGTTGAAAATTCCAGCTAAGGATTCATTATTTCGAAAAATATAACTATCGAGTCAAAATAAGTGAATCGTGTTTTCCGTTAGCCAAATATCAGATAAATATACAATGATTAAATAAATTTCAATTTTATTTGAGTCAATCGTCTGCCAGGATCGTAATACTTATTAGAAAACACAAGAAAAAATTTGACAGCCCGCTCCTAACATGACTAATATTACTGCTATTAATGATGCCTCTTATGTGGCTGATATTAATTATTAACGCCCTATCATGAGGTTATTGTAGTGCACCGACAGTACCAACTAAAAGTTGCCAACCAGCCACCAACATAATATTATTGTTATGAACGCGAAAGATTTTTTTAACGTAGCCACCCAATAACAACTTATAAGTATTCCTTTATTAATAAATTTAGCTATTGATTAGATATTTAATACTTCGTCCAACACGTTTAAAAAGGCTGCTGACTGGACGGGACGAAATAATGAGGGTGCAATAATACTTTAGGAGTTGTTTAGGAACCCGACACGTATAATTTACTTGTTCATGACCGCCGGAGAAATGTGAAGAACCCGATAATTGGCCGACTGCATGTAAATGTGCCTTAATTATTTAAATTTTGGTAATTAATACATTTTTATTGATTTTGAGTTTCGACGCTTCTGTATTATTTAGTTTGAAATTTATTTTTATCTGTTTATTTATGTTTGTTTATGGCGCTACGTTTTGGGGCGATTTTACTTTTTTGTTCGAGGAAGTCGTCAATAAGGCAGGTGATAAAGCTTTTTATAGCCGTGACAACGTAAAGGATCAACTACACTCATACAATTTAAATAGTCCAAGAATTTCCCGACAGCTATATTGAAAGTTCATTCAGTTACCGAACCCATGAAGGGTGCGTTTGACATTCATGTTTTACAAGAATTAAATTATTATTGTACCAAGTATACTGTATAAGGACGCTTTGGCTCTTGGCCGAAATAAGAAGTGTTGCTTGACAGCGCCAATGTCATCAAAGTTTCATGCGCCTACCATGTGATGGACTACAATGATTTTAGGTGGCCCAAGATTATCGACATGAGGAAACTTCTTCAATATAAATTATCATAAATATTTATTGGCACCGATTGAAATAAATACTCACGAAATTTAGGTTACCTTTACCTTTTCAAAACGACGTTCGACGTACTACATTGTCACTGTAAATATAACACTGCTACAGATTGAAAGAGATACTCAACAAATCATACTTTTATCTCTACAAAGGTCGATATTCTTCATTGTCGCGTAAATAATAAAGCCTCTGTCATGAAAATCACAGCAGTTCTTCTTCTTCTTCTTTTTTATTAATATTTATTAATTTTATTCCTTTGTGAATCACAGCAGTTTTCGCTATCTATCGCGGCCGGCCGTCAGTTGGCGCCCATCCGCCATATTTGACAACTGACAGTTGACAGCCGCCGTCAATGGCCGCTGCACTGATATAAAAATACGCCGCTTGTCGCAATGTGCTTTAGACACTGACATGACGAAATCGAGTGTAATGCATTCGGATATTGAATATATTCAGTGCACGAATTTGTGATTTATTTTATTTGCTATAATTTTTTTATTGACTGGCAATTTTTAAATTTAATTATTTGACACATTATAAAAGTCATTCATTAATTAGTGCCGAAGTGTCACTATCTCAGGTAATTTCTTACTTTAGACGTAGCTTTAGACAAAATAATATGTATTTTACTAAGTTGTATGCCTCGATTCGCCATTTCATCTACAGTAGTTCAAAATCATAATAATATTACTTATACTTAATATTGTCATTTTTAATTAATGTCGTTGCTAATTAATCATACTGAAATATGGCACATGACGATCACGTTTAAACCTGGCAGCTTTCACCAATCACTCACTTTATGGCGAATCGCGCCGAGAATGACAGCTCGAAATGTCACGATATTAATTAAATATACACATTTAATTATAAAGTCGCCGGTGCACTAAACGCGGGTAATTCATGACAGCTGTCACGCAAACGTCACTTTGACAGTCGCACCGGCGCGCATTGGCCACTGAAATATGTTTCCGTCAAGCGCGAGACCCGCATAAGCGCCAAAGGTCACCGGTGCAATTACTCGATAGATTGTACATTGACAGAAACTTTAGTGCTCACGATTTGTCGGATACCGTAAATCACGGATGCTAATTATGGATACTGAATAATTATTTCATATTTGTAATCCTATCTTTGAAAATTAATTGAGTACTTAGTTTCTGAGAACACTAGTGTAAATCAAATCCTGCCGATATAATAAATCGTAGAATCTAATCTTACCAATTGCAATATCAAACAAATCAAGTCATGCAATAAAACAGCTTATATACGGACCTATACGACCTGCAAACCTTCAATAAGAGAGCGTATTCTCTCTTCTGCCCGCAACGCACCTGCAGCTCTTCTGATGTTGCGAGTGTCCATGAGCGACGGTAGTTGCTTACCATCAGGTGACCCGTTGGCTCGATTGCCCCCTTATTTCATAAAAAAAACCAGTCGTTGAATCCTACCAATCGTGTTGTTACATATCGTATAATATCGTATCGTAAGCTGTTAAAAGTTCTAAGCAATCCCAAGCCGTACAAGGCAAAACCAACAGCCTAACCGCGTCATGATGAATTTGAAAGTATAATCGCCTATAGCCTGCGCCTGCGCGCGTCATACACCTGGTTATCAATTACAGCCATAAATGGCGGGAAAAAACGCAGGAAATTGCGTGTAGCTTAGATAGGCATAGATCGATTGCTGCAGCTTAACAAGCTACATGACTACCGAAGAATGTATCTTCATAAAACAATTCAATAAAAATAAATTTTAAATTTCGTTTGTCTCGCTAAAACTCGAAAACGACTATAGCAATTTAGCTGATCTAAGTCTTGAAATATTAGTGAAAGTCCAGGGAACTTTATGAAAAAAATTAGAGCTTTAACAGCTACTTTAACCTGAGGCAAATTATAATATAATGTTTGGCTAAAATCACGAATAAACTGAACTGCCCAGCAGCGATCACAAAAATCATGATATTGAAACTTGAAATTAATCATGTGGTTGATCATTTATTGAATGAATGATCAACATTGCAAATCACTCTAAAACTTCCACTAAAACCTAAATTAAAAGATGTCCAAACTAACTTACAGGTAGCCTAGAAATCCATCTAAACACAAGGCTTCATCAAGATAATAATTCTAGCTCAAAACCTAGGTTGTAAATAAACGAAGGCCGACTTAGCGCGTTCGTCTCGTCGGTTTATCCTTGACAAAAGTTACTAGACAGCGCGCAATCGATTTTGATCGTTGGCGCGTCAACATTTGATTGACACGCTGACAGACAGCCGGGCAGATTCGATATAATTACGCTGCATATTTTATACAACACAACTCACAATCGTTCCAGGCCAAAACGAACCCTAAACCAACAATCTAAAGTCCAAATTCGAAGGAAAGAAATGGTAGAAATGCCGTTTGAGACGTGAGCGCCGAGTTTATATCACGAAATCGCTTTAATCAATCTCTTATAAGGATATTGAGATTAGATCAAGCTCAATAGAGTCCTGTGCTCGAGGTGCCCTTTACATGCTATTCTTTGTCAGAACTTGGACTGAATAAATCTAAGGTTTTACTTTTATACTAACGTATATTATTCAATGTAAGGGAGCCATCATATCACATCTAGTGTACTTATTATGAAAACATGCTTATTTTAGAGATGCTTATAAGGATCTCCAAAATTCCGGTCGTGAAAACTTCGCGGGAGCACCGTACATTTTGCAGTTTACAGAACGTTTTGTCTTTGTCTCTTGTCAGACAGACAGACACATATTTTACTGGAGTTTAATGACCTATTTAGCAAGTCTTCTGATTAGCTTACGTTCAAATGTTAAAGTTGATCAAATGATAGTTAAATATCGTACTTAATCCTTTTTATCCACATTCTTATCCAATATTTGTCCCTTAAAAACTACCTTTTATATTTTAATTTATAAAAAGCGCAACACCAAATCTGACTGGTACACAGTCGATCTGCAATCTGCATCGAACTCATAATGGCAATATAATTTCACTCCATAATCAGAATATTCCCGGAACAAAAAGCCGGCTGATTGACGCGCGAGTGACGGGCGACGGCTGACGTTGACGTGACGTGACGGCCGCTGTTCGCTGTATAAACTACAAACAGATCAATACATTGAAATTAACTTTAGAGTTTAAGTCGATGGATTGAAAACGTGTTTTCATACACTACCTATCAATATAAAATGTTTACTGTTTTGGGAGTGGTGGTTGCCGGTTGGAAGGGAAAGAGGGAAAAGATCTTTCGACCGATCGAGATGGTATGCTCGGTCATGCCGAAACCAGCTTATCAGTTTCCACCTGTCGTATAGTATAATACGACGCCATACCTGCAAAACTTCGATATCGCGATGCAGGATTGTATCTAATCCACCACACTGTCGTTGAGCTGTTTGCGACCCTGTAGATCTACATCTTAGGGTCAATTCAGACCGCAACGCAACGGGTTGATGCATTTCTAAATTTGTATTGAATTAACAGATTTCAACTGCGTATGCTTTGTTAATTCAGTAAGTACAAATTTTGAAATGAATCTACGCGTCGCGTTGCGGTCTGAATTGACCCTTACAAGGATCTTGTGGCGCATTGATGACATTGTCATGGAGGCATGCATGCTAAACAGCCGTCACACAAGCTGTCATTCAAAATGACATTATCTCGACATCTTTATTTAACATTGCAACGATCAATGGCGTTTATGTTATAGAGCAGGCGCTAAATGGAGTAGCATAATGAGCACATTCTGTGAATGGGATTGAACTCAGAAAAGCATGCAGATTATGATTTTTTTACACCTGGGTGGGGTGTAAAAAATACCAATGCGACTCCTGGCAGCATTCAGAATCATAATCTGCATTCTTTTGCTAGGTTCCAGAATGCGTATCTTATATATTTTGTATACTCAACACCACCCAGCGCTTGCTCCATTACTCATGATATTTTCAAAACTTTGGAATAAGTAATAAAAATGTTAGTCAAATGGCAAACATGAAACAGGTGTAAAGTGATAGAAACTAGCGACAGAACAACATTTGTACCTACATCCTTTGATATTTAATTTTGTAATGTAATAAATAATAATGTTAAGTACCCTGTACAATGTATTCTTTTATTTGAAACGTTTATTTGCATGCTGATGATGGAAATAAAACCTCATGTTACTCCCAAATAACATCAAACCGACAATTAAACTGCAATTTATAAAAACTTCAGTCAAAACTCGAATAACAAATTACTTCAAAATTACAAAAATCCATTTGCTCGTCAAATCAAAAACGCGTACGACTTTGATCGGCCAACACCTAATTATCCGATCAAAAATATTCTCGTCGTAAACAATAGAATAGCCCAAATCAAAAGTAGCGATTTAGAAAAACTGACGAATGACGCGGCACGGGAGAAGAGCTTTTATTGCGGGCTATTAGGGGCGATTATTGATTGCGCTTTGATCTGGATAAGCTGTAAATGTGTCGGCGCGCGGATTGTTTCGTATCACTCGCTGGCCAAATGTTGTAAGTTGGCGGTGTTGGCGGTGTTTTGACAGGCTCAATCGTGGTTATCGCGATGCGGGTTTCACAAGTGCCAATGTATTCCAACTAGGACTATGATCAAATTTTTTTTTCGATTCAAGCTCATGATATTGTGTGTTGAGTTATTAGGGTCGGGTCACACCAGGCCGCATTACGGCTTGCCTTGGTGTGACAGACACTGATGAGATGCTGTATTAATAATATTTAATAACAGCAATAACTACAATAGATACTTGGATTAACGCCTAAAAACTTTTTATACTTAAGATAATTCTAGTTCCACCTGCATTTGATTCGAGGTTAAAGTTAACCCTCGATTAAGGTGCGTGTTATCTCTTTTTCATTTTGAAGAAAGAGAGGGCCTCTACTACATAGCCCAGGGTACATTTTTGTAAAGATCTGGCCTTAATCTACTTTGTAAATTGTAATTTCTAATCAAACGGTAACAGTAAACTATATTGTATCTAAAAATATTTTATTCATGATGTGTATGTATAAACACTTGTTTTAATGCGTTTTAATGTAACTAATTAGTATGATAAAATTAAATTCTAATTACATGAGATTACAATTAGACCTATTTTAAATTGAACCTCATTAAGTCAATTAACTAATAACAACATACAGGACCATTTGTGCCCATCAAGGTTTAAAGTTAGAAAAAAAAGTTAACCATAGTAAAGTCTGGGAGCCCTAGAACAAAAATTTTTTTATTGCTATCAAGCTCATTTTTTGTTAATGACAAACAACATTTTTATCTGCGAAAATTTTTGAAAGTGGTAAGTAGCTAACAGAATAGAAAGGATTTCATACTTTGATTTGATGGTCCTAAAATATTTATCGTTCTATTTGTGGGACAAATGACAATGTTACTCTTAAATTATATAACGTATTAACCTACCGATATACAAAAAATATGCTGGTTAGGGTTCCGTTTTAGGGTACCGTAATCAACCAAGATTTGTTGATTACTTACAGAAAACATGACAAAATATATTTCACTACAACTTTTACTATGGTTATAGTCAGGGAGCCCTAGAACAAATAAACATAATGTTTTGATTCTTTTTCTTCCAATGAACTGATAAAAGTAGGTTTGTCACTTAAACTTGAAAAGCCAAAAATGTCGTTCAGAATTTTACTGTACCATTTCAAATATAATATTATGCAGGTACAGAAAATAAATAAAAATAATAATTGAAGTTCTCAAAACCTACCTACACGTCATTATTTTAACATTTGTTTTTACTAAAATATTATCAATGACAAACATAATATTATGAAAAATTAGTCCAGAAGAGTAGCAATTTACCGAACGACACCAATCCATTCCCATTAAAATACACATCAAAACGAAAACAAATAAATTGTATCACAGTCATCGACATAATGACATGGAAATATTTATTTCGTCTACGGTGGAAATCTGAATGTAAATGGCGAATGGCGATAGAATAAATCGCTCTAAATTATGACAGAGCGAAGACGCTACTTAGCATTGACAGATTTTCTGTAAATAAATAAAACAATCGAATAAATAAAATAATTAATTAATATTCACAGAAATCAGCACTCGGCTCCTGGACCACTTTCTGTGGGAACTAGTGTTGTTACGCTTTTTATCTATGTGTCAAAATTGATTTAATTATTGATTGTGTAAAACGCTTTTAAAGTTGACATAATTTACACAGTTTTTACATAAATCTGTCTATTGTTAACAAATGAGCTCTTAACGGATGTTACATCCGAGTGGCCTTCCAGAACAACCACCTACTACATTTTGTAGATGGTTTAAACTATAAAGCATCAAATCAATGGTGGCAACTTACAATCTTTTATTGTCTCTTTTCCATTAAATTTTTAGCTCTTTTCCATAAAATATTTGTATCTGTTTACAAATATTAGATACCATATAGATCTTCTTCTTCTTCCTTTCATCACGGCGGCCTTAACAAATTGCCAATGACAGAATGGCTAGTAATGAGCCAACGACTGAGGTGTGTTTTTTAGTTTTTTTTTTTTGTATTTATTATTAGTTTTTTGCTTTTTGTTTAAATTGATGTTTTATTGTAAGTTATAATATTTATGAGAGTACATAAATAATATAGTATAGTTTTTACCCCTTATTTTGTGGTGACGTCACTCATTGGCAATTGCAGAATACCGGCGCGGTGCAGCGAGCTAGCTTGCTGGGTATAGCTGAGCTTGGGCCAATTTTGACATCACACAATATTATGTAGATTAATCCTTCAGGCCCCGCGCGAGCACCGGTGATCGCAAGAACAAAAGAATAGGTACAATGGGAATTCCTAGAACCTCCGATCGAAAGATTAAATTGTGCACAAGTAATTACTACTTCTGTATTATTGTATTATTTTACATGTGTTGTATGGTGACAAAATAAAAATGTTCTTATTCTTATTGATTAAACAAAATTATTGCTACATGATTCCTCAATTAAATAAAATAATTTAGAAAAAATTGACAATTGTTAGGTACAAGTTACAACCAAATAGGTGCTTATGTCGATGCGTGGTATGGCCGGTCTGAGTGGTATGGCCGGCTTGTCCAAGAGTAGGTATATTTTATTATGCTAGGAATAGGTAGCTAGGAAATAGGAATACGGTTTAATATGGCTTGGTTTAAAATACTAAGGGTCAAATAAAAAATATCATAGACAGAGAAAGCAAAAAAGAGTAACACAACCTGACCTTACTAGTTGTCCGACGACTCTTAATGAGATATTATGTTACCTACTCAATTTACTACTTTTCTCATAAGTTGTTAAAACTGAAACTGATCTCGTGTTCCCGTAACCGCCAAACGTGATTTACGTTCGGAAGGGTCGCCGTTAGCCGTCACTTACATACGCAATAACTAACAAAAAATTATGTTAATCCGGTCGTAAACTGATTTTATGGGACATATAATTACGACTATACTGCATATATAGACTATTAAAAGTTTTATAGACACTTAACAATACATTAGTATCGTTTATCTTACCATCGATAGAGTTGTAGGTCATCGGTCATCCCTAGCGCTAGAGACGCGACACGTCGATTAGCCGCTAATGTCATGTAAATAGTGATGCGCCGGGGAGCCACATTAAGATAAGCCCGACACAAATTCTACCGCCCATTCACAAAAGACGTAATTTAAGACGTCGAAATCATAATTTAGGAGTTTCTTGACTCCCAAAGATCAGAACCGACGCGACCATGAAAGGAAATATGTAAAATATGTCTAGCAATAGACGCGAGTATGATACGCGATATTTCCATCGTTCGAAATATAAATTTTAGCATGAACCTATATTTAGCCATAAATATTTATAAGTCCAAAAGTTCGTTCGAAGTTACGATTTATTGAACAATGTATCTTCCAAAATTTGACATTGATGCGAAGATACAGCGCGCTTATTACAATACGCCGTGACGATAAGGGCCTTATCACACTGGCGATTAGCGAGCGATTTGAAAGCGACGCGACTGCGCAACGCACACGCCGCGATTGCGTGACGTGCACGCCGCGACAGCGCAACGTCGTCGCGGCGTGGCGCGGGCGTGGACGCCATTTTGTACTCTCGTCTAGGGAATTCCCTGTACGAGTGTACAAAAAATGGTGGGGCGCGCACGTCATGCAATCGCTTCGTGTGCGTTGCGCAGTCGCATCGCTTTCAAATCGCTCGCTAAACGCCAGTGTGATAAGGCTCTAATGATAAACTGTGCTGTATATGTTGCGACATATTTATATGAAAACATTTTAGAGCACATGCTCGTGACAGGTGCACTTTAATTAAATTTACAGGGGAATAAAATACAATATCTCTTAATATGCATACGCGAATAAATAAAATCAATAGATGTTATCGCAGGTCATTTCGTAAATATTCTTTGTAATTTCAACTGCTACGTGCTTTATTTACCAACGTGGCATTGCTAATTCTCCTACCAGCCTTCAATGATCTGAATAATCGCTTATGATTTTATATGCCATGATATATTTTAGGAGTGGCTCCCAAAATATGTCATTCGTACATTTTTGAAGGTGTTACTTTCATTGTGCCAATTTTTAGAGCACATAAATGTAGTTTACTTATTCTCTACAGTGTTTATTATGACCTCAGAACATTTTGCATCAGAGGCCCATGGCCTACGCCACATGGATGATGACAAGCGCCGATGATGATGATGATGACAATACAATGAGTCATAATGCGAGATCATGATCATCCTGTACGGTAGCTTTATCGACCATAAAATAAAGCATGTCACCCGTAACTCAGTCGTATTTAATTGTCGTATTCCATTTGATTGCCTTCCGTTTCTCACGCTGGATAATTTATGACAGATTTTCGCTTACGGTTTTTCGCATCACCCACCACAACCGCTATGTCGATATCGATGTTGAACATGGTGGAACAACACTAAGAAGAGTCAGATTTTCCGTCCGAAAAGGTGAATTGTATAAGAGGTCCATAGGCTGTAACCGCTGTAAGTATCGTAGTATTTTTTTTTATTTTTTTTTAATGGCCTATGCTGTCCCACTGCTGGGCAAAGGCCTCCCCCAAAGTCTTCCAATTCTCTCGATCCAACGCAGCCGTAGGCCAACCTGGCTCGTATTTGTCTAGGTCATCGCGCCATCTTTTTCGAGGCCGGCCACGGCGGCGTTGTCGATCGTCTGGTACCCACCCATTCTGTGGTGATCCTTGCCCAACGGCCCGGATGCATGCGGCTTGTATGGCCCGCCCAGTCCCATTTTAGCTTGCCAGCTTTTATGCCGACGTCCGCAATACCAGTTTTGGAGCGCAGTATGCTATTTCTTATTCGGTCCGCTAGTCTGACCCCTAAAATGCTGCGCTCCATAGCTCTTTGGCAAACCCCGAGCTGGGACCGTTGCGACTCGGTCAATGACCAGGTCTGAGCGCCGTAAGTTAGGATGGGCAAAATACACATGTCGACGAGTCTGCGTTTCAGGGAGATTGGTAAATCTCCCTTCATCAGCGTCTTCATGGACCAGTAGCTCTTCCAGGAGTTTCCGATTCGTCGATCGACTTCCTTCCCTTGTCTGTTATCAAAAGAGACTAGCTGGCCCAAGTAGATGTACTCGTCGACATAGTGTATTTCTTGCCCATCTACCTCGACCTTACGTTTTTTGCTATTGGTCATTATCTTAGTTTTGGACCGGTTCATCGCTAATCCCACCTCGAGGCTTGCAGTGCTTAGGTCTTCAAGCATGCTTTGCAATTCTAAGGCTGAAGGTGCAAATAGGATGATGTCGTCGGCAAACCGAAGGTTTGTCAGCCTTCTGTCGCCGACCACAATACCTCTTGCCTCCCATGGTACTGTTAACTTTTTGAATACTTCTTCGAGAACACTCGTAAAAAGTTTAGGAGAGAGCGGGTCCCCTTGCTTGACCCCTTTGAGAATTCGGAATATTGGTCCTGTATTATTCAATTTTATATTGGCGGAACTGTTGCAGTAAATGATTTTTAAAAGATTTATATATGTGGTATCTATGTTTTGGTTATGGAGGGCTTGAAATATGGATGTGTGTTTGATATTATCGAAGGCTTTGGTGTAATCGATAAATGCCAGATATAGAGGTTTATTATAATCCGAATTTTTCTTAAGGAGTTGATTTATTGTTTGTAGATGGTCTGTTGTGGAGAAGCTGTGGCGAAAACCGGCATGTTCTGCTGGCTGGTGTTGGTCTAGTTTGTGGTCTATACGGTTGAGTATTATTTTTATAAAAGTTTTATATAAGTGTGAAACTAAACTGATTGGGCGATAGTTATTTATGTTATTCTTTTCACCTTTTTTGTGTAGAAGTATAATATTGGAATGTAGCATTTTGTTGAGAAACTTACCGGATTTGAGGATTGTGTTAAAAAGATTTGTTATATGCGGAAGCAGAGCAGGGGCACCAATTTTAAGGACTTCGGAGCTAATACCATCCTCTCCAGGACTTCGGTTGTATGGGAAGCTACTTAATACTTTTCTTACTTCTGAATCAGTAATGGGAGGGATTGATTCCGAACATTCATAATTAGATGGGCAATGTTCAGTTTCTACAGTGTCAAAATAAAGCTCTTTATAAAATGTTGTGGCTATTTCCATTATTCTATCTCTATTACTGTGTGTTTTTCCTTCTTTATCTTTTAGGTCATGTTTTTCCATTAGTAATTCCCTGTTTTAGTATTCTTAATGATGAATTAGTTTGTAGTGCATTTTTTACTAAATGGGTGTTAAGATTCCTAATATCTTTTCTTATACTACGCTTAACTTTTCTATCAATTTCTCTGTATTCTTTGGATCCGATAATCATTTCTGTTCTTTTGTCTATTAACTTTAAAGTCTCGTCTGTCAGTTTCTTTTTTTGGATAGGTTGTCTTTTAACATTTTTTGTGCTCTTAGAAATTCCTGTAAGGATGGCATTATATTGGATTTCTGGGTCTGACTTGTCTAATTTTAAACTACTAAAGTGGTTAAAAAGATCTAAATTAAATTGTTCGCGATTATTAATGAGAATTTCTTTAGAGTGTGTGCAGGTAGATTTTTTAAATGTCTTGGCGCGGTGAATTTTAAAATTGAATTTTACTTTAGCTCTTAACGGTCTATGGTCGGAGCTATACTTTATTTTATTTATAGTACCGATGTCTTTTATTATTTGCTTATCATAGGAGAGGATGTAATCAATTTCAATCGTAGTATAATGAGTACTTAATGACTGCAGATTTGTGGATACTGTAAAAAATACACCATCAATAAAATATTAGATTGAAAAAAAAACTGTTTACTTGTAGGTACTGTAAAGTACGTTACTTAATATTCGTAATCTGGTAACGCATAATAGTTAAATCTATACATATAATGAAACTGTAGAAATGAAGATTCTGTACATTAAAGATATTAAAAAAATAATAAACGGAGGGTGTCACTACATCGCTATAGAAGCCACAAATGGTTAGTTTTTTTGTCTGTCTGTCTGTCTGTCTGTCTGTATGTTTGTTCCACTATCACACGAAAACTACTGATCCGATTTGAATGCGGTTTTCGCAGATATATTTGCCTTCTTCCAACTTAACATCTGGTCTATAAAAAAAATCCCCCCACCCTTCTAAAGGGAATAAAGAGGGGGTCAGATTTTATATAAGACTTTTGCTTTAACACGAAAACAACTGATCTGATTTACATACGGTTTTCGCAGATATATTTATCTTCTTCCAACTCAAAAGCTAGGATATAAAAATCGTCTCGTTCTCGTCTCGCTTTTACGATACGAGAACGAGACGAGACCTTTTGGAAAATAGTCTCGTTAATATTTTTTTATTAAGTTTTTATTCGAAAAATTAGAAAAGGTCTACTTAAAAAATAATATATTTTACAAAATATAAAATCTGGTAACCATCCAAGCTGCATTTTATCATATAAACACGTTAGTCATAAAATATTCTATATTCTCTTTATTATATTACAGAAATAAATCGTTATTTACAACTAAGCGAGACGAGACCATACAAACTGGTAACGAGACGAGACCGAGACTCGAACGAGACTCAATTTTTTGAGGATTGACGAGACCGAGACGAGATTTTTGTTACTCTCGCTTACTCTCGTCTCGTGTGAAGCCCTACCCACCCCTCTAAGGAGAGCAACGAGGGGGTCATTTTGTATCAAACTTTTCTCTTGAATGGACTTACTTCATATTATCAACTGTTTTTTCCAACTAAACATCTGGTGTATAAATTTTTTCCCCCGCCCAACTTAGGGGACAAAAGAGGGGGTAAGATTTTGTATCAACTGATGAAGTAGAAATACTTTAAATGGCAAAACAACGTTTTCCGGGACAGCTAGTTACTAATAAGTATAATGGTGTTGTTGGAAAAAAAACCTTCTAACAAGGTTCAAGCAAACAATGAGATAGGCATAATATTATGTATTGCGGATGACAATTTTTTAATTACCATTTTTATGGTTAAACCCTGATTCCCATTCTACTGAACCCATTTTGAGAATCCCTGGACTAGAGTCTAGCTAGACCTAGACAACCAACAGTAACGTAAGGTGCGTACACCGTACGGCAAGCGTTGCGTACGCGCAGCGGGGCGCGGCGGCCATCTTGCCCGCTAATTGTCCGGTGACAACGCGTCACTCATAATGCGGACAAATTACTACATCTGTTTTGTGTGTGTGACTGTGTGTTAAGTATATCTGAGAAGTAGAATATACATATAATGTTATGTCATCAGCTGTGAGAAAGATGCAGCTAGTTGCTATTGGACATGGTCTATAATTGCAATTGCATAATATGTAGTAGGTATGTGTGATTTATTCTTCAGATTTTATGCATGTTGACCTAATTAAACCGTATTTGGATAATTAGAGAAGCAAATGTTAAAACTTATAAGTAAAAATTTTAACAAAATGCAAAAAATGTTATAAATCTAAAACACCTTTTTGACGTGACATCGTCTTATAATTCGATATGGGCTGCGCGCACGAAAAAACATGACGCAATATGCGGCGTTACCTCGCTCTGAGGCGTTCCATTTAAGGCTATGACGTTGTCACGTTCAACTATCGTCAGTAAACCGACTTTACAGACAACCGAGTTCAAGTCGAGTTCGAGTCGAGTTTGAGTCGAGTTAGAGTTCGAGTTCGACACAAAACACTACTCTCCAACCGTCTTTTTATGGTTAATCTTAGGGATGGAGTTCGCTAACATCAGAACTAGGTACACAAATAAGTTACTAGTGCCAGCTATCAATTCTGATTAATTAAAAAAAATATTATGAGAGCTCACGAATTCCATAAACAAAAATGTTGCAAGTTAATTGACTCATAATTCCAATCTACACTAATTATCCTAGTCCTAGTCTTTTTAATTATAATAATATAAAATAATAATTGTGTAAATTGTCCGCATATTACGGCACCACCTACCGTGTGTGATATCGAATATGTTCACCAATATCAGTCGACGTGACGGGTGGTCTCTGACTCATTATAAAACCTTCAAAACCTGTTCAAAAATATTGGAAACATCGCTTTTTAACCGCTTATATAGTCATCAAAACGTTTAACGTTGGAGACTTTATATTGAATGGTAAAATATTAGATGTGTCACAAATCACAACACAAAGAATTTGATGCGAGCATATAATATGTTGCTTTTAATTAAAATTTCGTATTAAATTTATAGTGTTATCGAAGTTTTAGATCGTGTCAGGTCAAAAACGTGATTTAAACTTAAACCTCAATTATTCAAAGTTACATATTTGATTGGCTAATTTGAATTGTTAAAGCTAACAATAACTAAAAACAATATATAATATTAAATAACTACAAATTACACAAATTCATTGTCAACAATAATTAATATTTCATTGTCAAAATTTTTCTTTGGCACGCTTTGACCACATAATATTTGGAATGCATACGAATAAAATGAACCTATATTTATGATTTTTTTACTCAACAATGTTTTTCCTCGCAATGCTCTCTATCCAGTACGAAGGTGCGACCTGATCATCTTGCCACCTAACGGCATGTGAAAGAATTGCAGACTATAAAATGTTTTATCGTTTCCGTTAAAACTGAATCTGTCATTTTATTATCAATTAATACCCCTGCAAAGATGAATTTTACGAGTGCCATTATTTATTCTGGAGAGCACTAGCTCATATTATCTACTATCTACCCGCGGCTATTCTTTTATATCCAAATCATTTAAAGTATTAAAAACTTTATTACCTTTAACATACATATTTAATTTGTTTTAAACATATTATACATCTTTGATCAGGTAATTATAAATACGTAAACGTGTGTTTCAAGGCTTGCCCTTAAGCACCAAAATGGCAAACTAATCCACGAGTGAGGCTTGTAACTCATAATACATGGACTTTTATAAATTGTTAAAAATTAAAATGTATTACGTCATACTTGCTATTTTTTTTTTTGGGAAAATACTTAGGTACATGACGCAAAATTGAATATTTTTTTCAGTACTAATTAATGTATTTAAAGTACATAATTAGGTAAGTTAATAAAGTGAAAAAACCTACCCAATCTCATATTATAACTATGGGCTAGTACAGCTTTTAATTATCACATAAAAATAACATACTCCTGTTATTTCTTGTGTACGACGTCACATTGTCATGTAACTGTATAATAAATATTTTTTGTGAAAACTTAATTGAATCATAATTAATAATAATTATGTGTTTGTTTTTTTAAACCCAGCAATCCCCAAGTGGCAGCCAGCTGCCGCATAACAATTGAAAATCTATTGTAGGTACTGTATGTGATACCTATATAGATAGGGAGGTGGTACTAAATAAATATATGTATTGTTAAAATAAATGACTAGTCCTTTTTTTAATTTAGTTAATTTTCTGATAGATATCGAAATTCCTAGGCTACTGTACCTGCTAAAAGAGTATTAAAAAGGTAACTTTGCTACTCGTTAACATTGCCTCAAAATAAAATTCCTATATTACCTACTTATATTACCTATCATTCAAAAGAATTGTAGGAAATAAAAATTGCAAAAACATCTAAACATTCAACCATTTAGTTTGTCTGAAACAAAAACTTAGACTTTCATATTCTTCTTACTAATTCTCACACGTGTAGACGTCTGCCTGTATTAGAGACCAAAAAACTGACGGTGGTTGTTTCAACCCGCGACATGAGAGATTTACGACCACTTAAACACTTACAACGACCATCAAAACCAACCGAGGATAACGGCAAGTAAAAACCATTAAAGAATAATACAATATACAAATAGTTCAGTAATAAAAATTTAGCTTTTTATTCGTAAAACAAATAAGTGGTTGTTAAGGAAGTCTGTATTTTTTAAATACAAACTCAATAGTGACTTATGAAAAATACTGGCGTAACGTATTGTATCTTGAAAATAATTGTACCAATTAATGTAAAAATAATAATATTAGACACTTAAACCACATTAAATATTGCCTAAAATTAGGTACCTATATACCTACTACAAAATATAATATTTGCAATATCAAATTGGGAATATGGCTGCACGTTTGTTATTTATTTTGAGTTTAATATTTGAAGTTACCTTACCACAAGATGGGAAATGTTTTGCAACATTTTTAAATACTAAACATAAAATCAAATTAGAAGACTTTTGATTAGTAATTAATATTTAAATTTAAACAAAAAAACATGAAAAATGAATCATGTCAAAATTCAATACAAACTTAAAAAAATATTCCAAATATGCAACAATTTGTAAAAGTGCACAAAAAATCTGCGAGCATTGTCACCCCCGTGCTAGAGAAACGTCAAAAAAAGTTAATGTTTACATGCTATCTCGCTCGCACGCCCCGCCCCTGCCGCGCCGTGTGCATTCAACTACAACTAAAGATGGCCGATTTGAAAAAAAAGCCTCGGTCACAACTCACATCATCCGTGTCATTTACAACTAATAACTACGGCTCTATGCATCATTAATCTGTTTACTATTCTAATTATTTATAGCCTATAGGTAATTAATTTAGCCTATTTATAAATAGGTCTGAATTCATTTCGTTACAAATGCATTAAAAGTTTTATTTACGTTGGGTTAAATGCACTCTTCTATTTAATTTTATCAGTTTATTTTTTAATGATTGACATTGAAAAAGAAAAAAATGTACCTAACACGGAAAAATATCACTTGTCACATTTTATTAAAAAGGATTTCGGAAATATGTAATAATAATTCTATGCACATAAATATTTCTACTTACAAGTTGCGAATTGTGATTTGTGATCCTCGCGATACAAGAAAATAAAACCTAGGATCCATGTAAAATTAAGTTACATTTTCATATTATTTATTCGATTATGTACCAATTTCGCGTGTTACGACTTACGAATAATGAAATTCAATGCAAATTATGGATTTTAACATTAATTGTAGCCCGAAATCGTGTTATTTCTCACGAAACATGCTCAGAGTTCCGAGTTCCGACCGAACAACGTACCGTCGCCGGCCGTCGCCGCGATACCACTAACTAGTCTACTTTGCGAATTTGCAAAGTTTTGCGAATCGAATAATAACTTTGAAGATTGGAATTTTAATCATTTTGATGGACACTTCAACAATTTTAGCGCATTTTAGTAAAATACACTTGGATAAATAATACAAACTTGAATTACAAAAGTTTTAAAAAGTTGCCTGTTCAATTAGTCAAACACTTCTTAGTCACGGCTCCAAGTTTGTTGGTAAAGTTGGAGCTCCGTGATCCGTCAAACAACCTTACCTGGATACGGCACAATTAGTCCAATTTGAATAGCAGCAAAGCACAAGAATGTCACGATTCCACCTGTCATCGGCACCTAGGCGAGTGTATCCTTTGTTTTCCGAGCCGTATTTGCGTACACTGGACGTGATCCGTGGTGTTTGAGCTGCGTGTTTGTACAGGTGTGGCGAGGTAAGTGGTAACGAGTCACAACACTGGCACTGGGCACGTTTGGCACATCGCGGTTTGTTTTGGATCGCGCGGGCGGCGGCGGAGGCGGCGTGGCGCGGTGCGGTCGGGACGCGCGCCGCGGCCGGAGTGACGCGCCCGCCGCGCCGCTAGCGCCGCGCGGACGAACCCCGTACTACGCGCACTCAATCAAACGTCTGCTCGGCCCACTACTTGCATATTTTTTCAATGCAACTTGTTCTGTGTTTGTATGTTTTATTGTTTATGCTAATTCATTTGCGATATACCTACTTATTATGCTATGCAAATGCGTTGTAATACAGTTTCTACGAATTTCACTTTGTAGAATCTTGTTATTAAATTTTTATGTCAGAAAACCACAGAAAACTAATGAAAATATTTTGAATTCACGTTTTCAAAACTCCTGCTCGATGTAGTCAATGTGTATCTGCAAAACATTCCAATTTCCAAATAAAAAAATAATGTTCAAAAAAATAAACAAAACATTTTTTAAATAAATTATTTGATAATTAAAAAAATCATAATTACAATAATTGCAATGAGCACAGAGTGACCCCCGTCCGTCACGGTGACCTTGCAGCTGCAGGTCGGGTGCACAGTGCACTATCTCCGTCCCGCTCGCACGGGGGGCGGGGCTGGTCCGCCCCCCGCCCCCCGCCCACCGCGCCGCAACACCTTTTCCCGCGTAACTCACTTTCCTCGCGATTATTGTTGTGCCTACGTTTTGTATCCGATTTTAGGACTTTTGACGCGATTCGCGTAATTTTTTTATTTGTAAATTAATTGTATTTTACTATTTTGGTCTGTAATAATTTAATTTACCTAAATATTCGTTCCAAAGCAGTTATTTTGTAGTAAAATAAGCAGTGAAACAAATAAAATATTTTCTTTTACTTTTAAATTTTTCTTTTATTTCAATACAAAAAAAATGGTTCGTTCGGTGGTATTAACCAACTGGTATTTACCTAGGCCTAACATGCCAAGTGTCTTAGTGCAAGTAGATAATAGTTAGATAGGTATACCGTACTTCCTTGCAACTTTTGCAAGTCATAAATCCACTCTAAAATATAAAAATATTTTTTAGTCGGAGTAGGTACCTACCTTTAATTGTAAAAATATTTGCAAATTTAATTTCAAGTCAATTTAAGGCCTTCCCCCGAGCAAACGACCTTGACCGCGTTGCCGAGATCGCACCAAAACCCTATTTTTTTTACTTAGGTACTTATCTTAGTTCAAAATTGACCTAAAAACGTGGAATACCTATGTAGTTTTTGATATTGTCGATCTATTGGCGTGTGTTTCAAATATAATCGTTGAACATACAAAAAAAAAATCACAGCCGAACATATAACCTCCTCGTTTTTTGGAAGTCGGTTAAAAAGTAATTTGTAAATACTAAGGAGATGCTGAATATATGCTTAAATTTTAATAAATTGGGTTTACTTTGGAAGCTGATAATTATTATCATGAGTACCTATAATAAACAAAAAAAAACATTTAAAACAGGAAATGAATATTGATATACTGAAGATTATTGCTGTATTTTTTTATTATAAGTTTGTAGCTTTCCAATTATGAGTTTATAAGGCTCTAAATACGGTAGATTACAAACGTAAGTGACAAAATGGTTTTTGTCGCGTAATTTAAAAACCATAAATACATATTTTCAGATAAGCTACGGGCAAATCAAAGTGTATGCTTGAACCAATCTATGTACAAATTTTGGAAGCTTAAATTTGTACATAAACTCTCCTCGGTTGGCAAAATAGGAATCTCTTTTTTTACAGAGGTATTTTTAACCGACGAGGAGAAAAAAAAATAATAAAATAAAATGTCTTTATTTCAGGCTTAAAAATGTACCCATACAGATTATATAAAATATTATGTAAAATAATAAAATGATAAAAACCGATTTGATAAAACTAAAGCTAAAATTAAAAATTTCGCGGTTGGTGACTTTGTGCTATTAGAGAACGAGGAACGAAATCAAAACAAAAGGCTACTTGACCTAATTTTTTTCTTCATGCTAATCGCTTCATAATCATTCATTTTTACAAAAAAAAACTAATATTTTAATATTTTACACAGTAGAAACCCATAAAAATGTTTATTGAAAAATATGCCTCTTAAATGGCGCCGAAAACACTGTCCGCCATAGTGTGACGTCATACGCTTTGTATTTGAAACTCCCTTTATTGAATTTTTTTAATGTGCTAAATGTACGAGTCTAAAAGTGCCCAAAAATTATAAAATAATTATATAAGAAATTAGAAATCATTTGTAATGTTGAAAACTTTTGGAGAAAAGTTTTGGCCATTTCATTTCCCGTCTACAATAAATGGAGATAATATATATAAAACTGATGTTTTATTTGAATTATTCAAGAAACTATATAATAGGCTTATTATTATTATTTATGTACAAATAAACTTACATATAGCGAGCGCGATAAATAAAAGATATTCAATTAGTATGAGGATGACGTCACATCCAAATCGGAAGTACCGCAAAAGCGTTTTCGTCAGTACAATTCCTATTTTCATAAAATCATATTTTCAAATCGAGTTTATTTATCAATCATAAGCTTTTATTTGATAATAAGGGTGAAATACGGTTTCCCAGGCCAAGTTCTACTAGAAATATGCATTTGTTCAATGAAATTGAATATAGGTCAAGTAGCCTATTAGATCCGAAATATAAAGGTCCGTTTAAGGTGATAGAAGTTTTGGAGAGTGACCGTTACACACTAAAAGCACTAAATTCTAAGCGTACCTATAAATACGCACGGTCAAGTTGAAGTTGATGATTTTTAACCGACTTCCAAAAAACGAGGAGGTTATATGTTCGGCTGTGGATATATATTTTTTTATTTTTTTATTTTTGTATGTTCAACGATTACTCCGCCGTTTGTGAACCGATTTTCAAAATTTTTGTTTTGTTGTATTAGGTTTCACTCCAATTTGGTACCATGTTCACAAAAGTGGTGACTTGATGATGGGATCCATGAGTAATCGAGGGAACTCCTCGAAATTTATATGGAAACATATGGCGATTTTGGTTTTATGAGAAGCATCCTAAGCATATGCTACCAACTCAAGATTTTGCACCAAGGTATACTATGGTTCCGAAGATACTAAGAGAACTCCGGATTCCTTATAGATACAAGTTTGGGAGTTTAGGCGCTGTTTTAAGAACTGAAAGCAAATGCTTCGATGCTAATTGCATTCATCAGCATCATCATCATTACCAAGTCAGGGTCACCAATGTCACCAAATTCAACCTTATCTCCAGAGCATAAGGCACACATTTGACATTACTTCTGAGAAGTTAAAGTTGCTTCGATCATGTAACATTCTGTCTCACTTCGCCGAGATATTCTGTAAAACAACCTAATTTCAACCTTTTGCATTGCGTTTAGCGTTCATGGTACAATAACTGTCGTCTGCCGGGTACCGTACTATACAGTGCGAGGCGTGTGCGACAAGTCGAGCGATCACCCTAAACTAGTCCGGTGACCGGCTACTTAGTACGTCACACGTGTTCACTTCGATTTTTTTTAAATGTATTGTTTAAAATTGTCTGCAGGCTGCAGCTGATATTATATTTTGTAAGTGTGACAGTAATAAGATACCTACGTAGAATAATATACAGGTGTATTATTCTACGTATAGTACGCGATGGCTTACTAGGTAACTAAAAAGAGTGAAATTATTATTTTTAACAAAAAATTAAAACCGACTTCTCAGGTAAAAAATAATAGCATCCTTATAATATGAACTAAAAAGTATTAAATACTCGTAATTATTCCTATCCTAGTTATTAATAGATGTCCGAATTTATATAATACAACACCACAATGTGGCCGCTTGGGAGTTGAAGCGTTCGAGACCGGTTTCAGCACGATACTTATAATTTGTTGCTAATACCTAGTTTGTATCCTTCGATCGTGGATTCTTGGAAATCTATTGTTATTCTATTGTGTCTTGCTCACCGGTAAGCTTGTAACAAGATACGTAGAATAATATTCTACAGGTGTATTATTTACGTACATAGTACGTGAGATAGTACGCGATAGTTTAGTACTAGGTAACTAAAAACTAAAAAGAGTGATATTATTATTTTTAACAAAAAATTAAAACCGACTTCTAAGGTAAAAACAAAAATTACATCCTTATAATATGAACTAAAAAGTATTAAATAATTATTCCTATCTAATAGTGCCTTTTTCCGAATTCGGCTAAAACTCAACTATTTCTGTACTCAATCTTCATAATTTTGAAGTCGGTGCCAGTTCCAAAAGTTTCAAATATTCTGTCAGAGAACTGAAGATTCATCTGGTACCGACTTCTAAATGATGAAGATTGAGTACAGAAATAGTTGAGTTTTAGCCGAATTCGGAAAAAGGCACTATTCGATAGGAAAAATTATTTTAGTTCAAATTATACTTTTTAGTTCATATTATAAGGATGTAATTTTTGTTTTTACCTTAGAAGTCGGTTTTAATTTTTTGTTATTGATTGATTATTCTGTGTTATAAAAGTTGACCAATCGTGTTATGTTATGGGTTGTTCAAAGACAAAGACATGATGAATACTGACAATGAACTTTAATTTCTTAGCTTAAGTCATTGCTGAGAAAAATCTATACCGCTACAGCCAAATTATCAAGGCGTCGCCTTAACCTTTTTTCTAAAAAGTAAAAACAATGAGTAGGTAACCTACCTTTTTGTTTTTTTATAGGTACCTTCCTAGTACCTAGCAACCGTAGTAGAGACTAGAAACGGTCGACGGAGACAGGACACAAAACTTTGTATTGGCACAACATTTTTAAGAAATCTTGTGCCACATTTCGGATATTTCCGTTGAAGATAAAGTCACTCTTGTATCCTCGATCATAAATCATTAATATGGAGGATAAAATGAAGAAAAACATTAAACAACCTCTGTTGGCCTATTAGTATAAGATTTTAATTAATTAACTTAAGAAAATTTAAAAATATCGTACCTACTTAGTACTTACATAATATTATTTTCCTGAGTGTGATGTGTTTGCTGATAAGTGGTACCTATAACCTAACTGATTATTGGATGGATGTGAAGAGAGATAAGAGTGTATGAGATTTTGCGAAAGTACTTATAAATGGTGTTTTCCATTAATACTAATTAGTAATAATATGTACTATTGATCTATGTCTGGATTACTATAATTTGTGTATATTTTAACTGTTTGTATATTTATTGTGACACTATTATTATAAGTTATTACTTATTGTTAATTTTAAGTTATGATAGTGCTTAGTAAGTAATAACTTTAATTATTGTAATTGGGGTAATCTGTTGGCCGTGTACCCTTGGAATTTCTCATACAAACGTAGATACCAAAATCATTATCTCATACGAAAATATTTAACATGTTTGAGTTGTTTTTCAGTTTAAAATAGTAATTACCTAGGTTCCTGCACAAAAATTTACTTCAAAATATTTTTAAAACAAAATTTTTTTTTACTAGTACCTACTTAAATTTACCTACTACAAAATAATTTAAACTCGAAAAAATATTTTTTAGTAAGTATTTAAATATTTTGTAGTAAATTTACTATTTATTTATATATTTTGTAGTGTTTTACTCTATTTTTAGTGTTTAAATATTTAGTAGTAAATTTACTAAAAAAAAATTAAAACAAAAAAAAAATTGTGCTTAAATATTTTGAAGTAAATTTTTGTGCAGGAACCTAGGTATTTACTATTTTAAACTGAAAAACAACTCAAACATGTTAAATATTTTCGTATGAGAAAATGATTTTGGTATTACGTAGGTAGGTATGTATGAGAATTTCGAGGGTACCCGGCCCCTTAAATAATTAACTTTCAGAAATAAATAGATTATTTTGTGTTAGTACTTAGTATGCCCCGGATATCCCGGTTCACGATGCCGGTGCTCAAAACAGTTTGTTCACTGCGCGGCGTTATCACGCAAGGTCGGGTTCCCGAATACCGGTTCTGTGATCGCTTAAATCACTATCAGTATCGCCCCAATCGAAACCAATTCTCAATCGAATCAAAATTATTTTTGGTAAGTACAAAATTATGTAAACGACGAACTCGTATTATATATAGTAATTGAAGAGTTTGAAGTTTTCATCAATATTAAGTATGGTGGTTCTTTAACTTTTTTGTGCATAAAATAAATAGACAAGACAGTAAGCAAGTAATAAAAATTTTAATAAGTAGATATACCTAATTAATAAGCTTAGCGCTTACTAATACAGTATATTATGTATTTAATAAAATACAAACTACTAATAGATATATTTTGTAGTACTTTTTTTGTTAGTAGCCGAAATAATTCCTAATAACTCATAGCCTATGACTTATGAGTACCTATGAGTCAGGAATACCAAGCACTACAGTCTACACCACTGCTGAACAGAAAAGGTCTTCCCTATTGGCAAAAAAATCACATTTAGCGCACAACATGACATCCCAGGGTCCAGGATAAAAACATCAAATCCTTCCATCCTTCTCAATTTCGAATATAAAAACAACAAAATTGAAAATGCTCCACAACGTCAAACTGCACTCAATCTGCATACATACATTAGGATGTGTGTGAGATGTGTGACACAGCTCACCCACACTCACCCACTCGGAGTGGACCTAATTATCTTATCACCTAAATCACCGGTGGTCGTTGCACCCACCCTGGCATCAGCTCCATAAACTGATGAGTTTATGTCCGCGGTCCTCACTCGTAAATATCGGAATAAATTGGAATTCTCCTTTTTATAGCGTTTTTATTGGTCAGCTGGGCCGCCGGTACATCAAAGCTAGCTCCTATCTTGGCACATCCGTCCATTATCCTCATCGTCATCAGCAAGGAGCCTTGGCCCTTGAGCACCAAAATCTGACCAACCTTTACCTACTAGTAAAAGATTGGAGGAGACGAAAATGAGGTTCAGGACACAATATCACACTAAGATTTTTAATTAGATTTTATCATTTTACTAAAGTACCTAACAATTTAATTTGCTATACCCCATAGGCCATAGGCCATTATGCTTAAAACCTATATTTAAACTAATTTTAAAGTGTACATTCAAAAAGCTATACTTAACAGTAATAAATTCAATTTCTTTTCCATAAAACAATTGTACCGATTCCTTAAAAGTTAAAACTTACAACTTCAAATTAGGAACTCGTTGCGGGTTGCCAATTTGCGAAAATAAATAACTTAAATGATACAAAAATGAGTAACAAGCCGTGCAAAATCTGACGGCGGATATCAATCACCTATCACTCAGCTGTCCTGCAAACGTGATTAATTTGGGAATTTTATATCCCACTACGCTTTTGTATTATGAGCTTTTTTGTAAGCAAATAGAGTTGCAATTGAAAGATGCTTGCGTCGGTGTTGCCAGTGTGTAATTTGCCGCCATAAAATGGGTAATTTTCGCGGGCGCATGATGCATCTGTCATCAGGTTTATGGCGGCAAATTACATGGTGTTGCGCCGAGCTGCGCGCGCGCATGCGAATCTACAGCTTATTAGATTTGAAGAATTGGATATTGAAATAGTTATCATTTGTTTCATGTCTGTTTTACGATTGGTTATAAACAAACAATCATTTTACACTACTTCCGAAAACCTCTACAGTGTATTGTTAGACTAACTTTAAAAAGCTATAGGTAGTAATTAGTAACGTCTATTTCCAGTAACGAATAGAACATACTTTGGTATACAGTTATATATAGTGCAGTCGCCAGAGGTTTAACCTCCGAAATTTGTAATAGTGAATGGATTTTTGTTTTTGAGGTGTCATTTTCTTTTTTACACAATAACTTGCAAAGTTTACCAAAAAATTTTTTGTGCTTTTAATTTTTTAGTTACTTATTTAAAAATTTATATTACACCATATAAAACCACTCCAGAAAAAAATATTTTTTCTTGTTCCTGTTATTCAATGACTCTTATCCGATTGTTTACGTTGAAAATTAACCAAATACACAATTTTTAAAAAGAAAGTTTGCTTTGCTAAGCTAAATACAGCTATAAGGTTTTTGCAAAGTTTTTAGAGATTAACGCTCGTCGTAACCAAGATAAAATGGTTTGGGTGGATTTAAGGTTTGTAACGTAAAGTGTGTTAAACTTACTTGTTGTGCGTATTTAATTTTTAGAGAAATGATAACTTTTAAGTACTTAAAAACGTTTAAACATCTCCAAATGTGTAAAATAGACCGGAAACATTTTTCTATATTTGTTGAGAATTTATTTAAGTGAGAGCTAAATATTAAATACATCGACAAATGAAAGACTTTTTCTAGTCTTTGAAATATATTTAAACTTCCTACATAAAGCCAGAAAAAAAATTGGGTCCTACAAATCTCACGTACATACTAAAGACGCATCGACCTATGTTCGGAAAATGCTTATCTGAATACAAAAAATGTCAGTTCTTAACCTAATTTGTATTTTTTCCCTTTAAGTATGTTTTAGCAAATATAATTAATAAAAAAAAATTAATAAATAATTAATTTTATTCTGTAAAAACCTAACCAAAAGAAATAAAATACAGATTTTCTTCGAAATATCCGTGAAAAGTTTGTGCTACACTTTCAGAAAATTTAATAAAGTAAGAGCTAAAAAGTTTTACACATTAAGAAAAAGAAGGCTTTGCTAAGCCTAAAAAGTAATTTTAAACTTCCTATTTAAAAACCAAAGAAAAATAGGAACGCCATTTACCTGGCGAGGCACACAACAAGCACATTTGGAGGTATGCCCATCTACATACAAAATATTAATTTTAAATCTAAATTATATATTTTTTGAACTTATTTTCTTTCTTTGGAATATAAGCAACGATACAAATAAAAAAAATAATAATATATTTTATTATTTTGCTATATATTTAAAAGAAAGAAATATGCAAATTTTCTTCAAAATTTTACAGTTTATGAGTTTACTTGGAGTGGAAGAGAATAATTTAAAAATCAAAAGCACAACTTTTCAATAGGTAAACTTTATTATTTATGTTTTTTTATTATTTATTTTTTACGATTGCTAAGTCAACTAACTCAACTAACAACTAATCAGCTACACATTCCTTTTTTTCTTTTCAATTTTCATCCACTATTGCAAAAATCGGAGGTTTGCACGATTTTTACGCTCTGGGAAATGCACTAATAGGCGTACCTATTACTACTATTTTGACCTTTTACATAATATGTCACAGACCTTAATTTACGATTGATTTAATAAAAAAACTTGCATGCAAGCAGTAAGCACGTAGGTAAATGCATTTTTCAAAAACAACATTAACCTGCCAATAAAGCCAACAACAAGAACACAACGATATGATCACAACAACACAAGTTGTGACAGCCCGGTGACAGCGGCCGCGTCACCGCTTCCCGGCTGTAACCCGGATGTGGGTATAATCACCACCCTGTAGTTCTTAACACGTATAATGCAGTAACTGTATTAGATTTTTACTAGTCTAACTGCCATGTTTCCACACTCAGACGAGTATTAATTATTTAACTGTAATTAAATTAATTTAATGAAGAGTATACTGTATGAGGCTTACATCATAATATTATTACAGTATCTGCCAAACTCTTCATTAAATTGAAGTTTAATCATAATTATTAATTGTTGATTGAATCTATCTGACTTCTGATATCTGAGTGCTTCCGTATGACTCTATACATATTAATTTGCTTTAGTTACAAATCCAATGTTTGGTGATTACTGATTGGTCATAAAAGTTCTGAAACTTCAAAAAAAAAAGTTTAAGCTTGGAAAATGTTGACTGGCTTTACGTTTTTCAGCTTAACAATCTATTAAATTAGACCGAAGGTCTATTTACTTTTTTGTGTTCTGATTTTTTGTGATCTTTTAGATTTTGGATCATAACCCATCAAGCCCCATAAGGACACCGGTGACCGCGACAACAATAGAATAAGAATAGATTTCCAAGAATCCGCGATCGAAGGATTAATATAGAACTACAATGTCCACGTGTATAAAATTGATTCGATAAATGTTACGACGACTTTTAAATAGTTTTAAGTTTTAACTACATATAAAATTCACTTTAAAGTTTAAATTGTTAAAACGATGAGACATTCAGATGAAAAATAAACAAAAAATAATTTTTACCAATCACGATTATCTAGCTTTTATGTCTTTATGGATCAGAATTTCTCTATTAGTCGGAGTCATCGGTATACAATGATGGAATGATAGTTTTATTGTTATTAGAAAGTCCGAAGTCGGATTGAACCGGCGACCCGCGAGCACAGAGCCGCGGGGTATAATCAGTGTATTTGTATTGTGTTCGATGTATATTAATATTTTATATCGCCATATTTCATTATTTACGACGATAATTTAATAATTTCCATTATAATATAAGATGATATTGATGTATTTAATGATGGAATTTAAACCGTCAGGGAATGACAGAATTGATTCTATAAACTGGATCTGACTGTTTTATTTTTAATGAGAAATCAGAAAACACATTTAATAGCTATCCTTGTAACAAAATTATAGTTTTTTATAAAAGTAGGTAGCTTTTATAGGTAACTTTTGTTTGTAAATTGTAAATGTTAGTGAAGTGTAAAGTAAAGCATTCGATTTAAATAAGCGTAAAGTGCCGCTAAATTGCCAGTGTGCGTCTTCAGGGTCAGCTTAAAAACGTATCGCGTATTATTGTAATCACTAATCAGTAATTACTAATTAGTAATTACTGATTAAGTACTTTTTCTCAGAATCATCTATAAACACAGTACCTTATTGAAAATGCCTTTGCCCTTTCCCGAGACTCAATTTATTGAAGCACCTCATCAAAATCGATTTGGTGGTTTAACATACTGACTACTGACACATTTTATTAGCAGACAGTATAGTATAGAGTTATAGACTATAGATAGACTATGGCACTATAAAGTGTGCTGTGTGTAGTAAGTTAGTAACTAGTAACGACGCGATGTACGGTCATGAATGGGCCGCACCGTTCATTCACACCGCCTCAAGGTCGCCGCGCCGCCCAAATATCGGGTTGTTCTCGGGTAAAAATATCTCGCTTTATACCCGTATGATTGCCGCATCAAATTAGATGCTTTGGGTTCCGTACGAAGAATATTTCAATATACTTAATAATAAAAATCACATATTATCTAATAATATCTATGGACGCTTCACACCACGTCAGTCTGGACTCTGGCCCCGTGCTAAGTACCTAAAGGACTTGTGTTACAGGTACCAGACAACGGAAATATATTTAATACTTTTATACTAGATCATATTTAAGACTTTTATTATATCATACACATATTTATTACACATCCAGACCCGGGAACATTGAAAACTTTTTGTTCCGTCGGCGGGATTCGAACCCGCGACCCCCGGCTTGAGCTACCAACGCGCTCACCACTGAGCCACAGAGGTCGTCGAATATGACTATGACTCACTCTTGGCCAGTTTTCTGCGAAACCCCCGATTTAGGTTAAGTTTGTGTCAAAGCGCAACAGCTCTCCTAGTAAGATAGCCTTTAGGACTACGGATTACGGTATGTATGTCGAAGACGATAGAAATAAAATAATTGTGAAAGGTTAAAAAAGCGGGTAAATTAAAAAGAAGCAAGGACCTAGGTGTTCATAAATCTTGGTATTATAGTTAATTATAGATATAGATTATAGACTTTTCACTCTACCGCACAGACCTACAGGTCAATGACCTATAGTGCCAAGTCTCTACAAGTAAGTATATCGGACAATAAGGCGTTGTTTATCGCGGTAATGCAGATAGCCGCAGGGCGGGAGTAATGCACGCCGATACCGACTTACGATTAACGACTTTTTATGTAAATCTGCCTTCTTCGCCGTGTGGTATAAGTTATGAAAGAGTGGCGGAACAAGTAGCGCCATAAATCTGAATTGACAACATTTCAAAATTTTAACATGGCTTTTTTATTATTTTATAAGAAAGTAGACTTAAAATAAGAAAATACGTATTTCTTGCTTTTTCAAAATTATGTTTTTAAGATACCTAAAAAATAGATTTTAATCCTTCGTATTCTAAAGAGACGTAAGCGCCAAGTGACGTCATATTTACGCCTGAACGGATATTAAAAGAAAAAATATTATGTCAATGTAAGTTTGTTACGTTTATTAGGACGCCTGTCAATGTCATCGTGGTATTTTCGTATCTTAGAAATGTCATTGTTGACAGTGACTGTTTTTTTTATGCTTCATGATGTCTTTTTAAAACGATTTTACACCAGGCAAAGAAAAAATGTCTGATATGCCGTAAGTATGACGTCACAGCGTATTTTTCAGTTTTTCTTTATTTTCTCAGTAAATAACCAATGTAAAATTTTTTGGAATATTTTTTGATATCAGGAGAAGAAACTAAAGAAACGGTATTTTTTATTTTAAGGCTTAAAATTTTTGAAATGTTGTCAATTGCGCCATCGAAGTTTTTTAAGTGAGTCCTACGTTATTTGACTTAGCAGACAGCTGAAAAGTGAAATCGGCAAGCTTTGGTCCAATCAAACATTTCCGCACTTGTCACTTAATATGACATAACTCAAAACTCAAACTCAAAATTTTTTATTCAGAATAAATTTTTGCAAATATTTTCTGAAAGTCTACATGATGCCTACCACCGGTTCGGGAACTAACCCGGCGAGAAGAACCGGCGTAAGAAACTCATAGCCTTGCCAATGCCATATTCCAACCCACATAATATAATAATAATATTAATAATAATATTATCTATGGACGCTTCACACCACGTCAATCTGGCCCCGTGCTAAGTACCTGAAGGACTTGTGTTACAGGTACCAGACGACGGAAATATATTTAATACGTTTATACTATACATTATACAATATGTATTTAAGATTTTTATTATATCATACACATATTTAATACACATCTATGACCCAGGAACTTTGAAAAACTTTTTGTTTCGTCGGCGGGACTCAAACCCGCGACGCCCGGCTTGACCTGCCACACACTCTGCCCATTGAGCCACAGATGTCGTCAAAAAAGTATAAAAAAGAAATTGCTGCCACTCACAACTTCTAGCGACTAGCGTGTTAAAGTTTAAACTAAATAATTACGTACCATGTAAAATTTCAATTAAAAATGCTATAAAAGTAAGCTAATTTTTCTTTGCCATAATGGTTACAAAGCAGTGGTATGTAATATCATGTAAATAATATTATGTATCCTTATAAACCATAATAATATTAGTTTACTAGGTTTTTAAACGGATTTTGGTAACTAGTAAAGTGTTCTACAGAAACATTTTTTTTGAAAAGCAATGCTTTATGATATTTTATCTACGGTCAAAAAACACAAACCCGCTACATCTCATGCCCCAGTCCCTACCTCACTACAGAGCAATGATGTGCACGGTTTAGCACCGTGAACCGTCCCACACGTCTGTCCGTCTGTCCGTCCTAATGTAAGGTGTGATTCACACACATAAACTCGCGGGAATAATGTTCATCTAGTGTCGTCTCTTATGGGAGATATCACATCTGAAGGCTTGCATTTATTGACTATCCATACTATCCATACTAATATTATACTATCCATACTATCCATATACTATCCATACTATCCATACTAATATCCATACTAATATACTAATATTGACTATCCATACTAATATTATAAATGCGAAAGTGCGTCTGTCTGTCTGTCTGTTACCTCTTTACGTTTAAACCGCTGAACCGATTTTGCTGAAGTTTGGTATGGAGATTGGAGATACATACTTTGATTCTCGGGAAAAGGATACTAATAGGATACTTTCTATCCAGGAAAATGTATAGTTCTCGCGCGATAAACGAATTTTGGCGCGACGGAGTTGCGGGCATCATCTAGTATTTTTTAACCGACTTCCAAAAAACGAGGAGGTTATATGTTCGGCTGTGGATATATATAATATATATATATATATATATTATTTATAAGTTATAGCCAATGTTACGATTTGCTTGTAATTGAATGATCAGGAAATGCCTATTTAGGTATAGCCCGTATAGCCAAAATACCTGCAACAAAATTTGTGATTTTTAACCCCCGACGGAAATAGAGAAGTTATAAGTTTGACGTGTCTGTCAGCTGTGAGCTGCTTCGTGACATGGTAGCAATTAAATAAGTTAATTTTATCCAATAACTACATATTATTATATTCTTATCTCTAACATATTTCTTTACTTGCAAGTTGTAGAGAATATATTTTCTAATCACTAGTATTTCATTCCCGGCTCCCTTCTGTATCTGGAAGTAATCACCGAATACGAAGTCAATTTGTATGGAAAAATCAACTACCAGTTACTTACAATATGCCACCATTGGCAGAAGTCTGGAATTTCATTAGCACATCGAGCGCAGAAGTAATTCTTAAGAATTGGAGGCCGCAATAACTGAACACATTGTATACAAACGATGACGTAAATACTCATTGTGGGGAACAATATCCGATATTGAGTGAGGCCTGTCTTACCGATACACTGCCGACACGAAAAAACGGGCCGGTATCTAAAAAATCTCAATTTTTTTCTTTAGTCAAGTGCTGTGTAATTTTTGTTAAATGAAAAAATGAAGTTTCCTATTATGCTTTTCAACGCTTTTTCCGGAAATTTTAGTTGGGCCCTTTTAATACTAGGTGCGATATTTAATTTTACGAAGTTCCAGCTGGTGAGAGTCTGCACTCTGCAACTTCCAAGCACTTCTCAAATCAAAGTACCGAATCGAAAAAGAAAACATTTGATTCCTTGGGAAATTTTGATGGGATCAAGACTCTAGTATTGAATTCATTATTCAATTTAAATTATTGATTCATAAAATCATAAATCACAATACACTGTATTGAAAATCGCTCTAGCACAACTTCTTTTCCTACTGAAGCATAAAGTGATCTAGGCCGATAATAAACTTATTTTTGCGTCTGCTAAACTCAATTATACATCATCCTTTCTACGAAATCGCCACGGTTTTGATCACAGAAACTCATTAGTCATAACTCATAAGTCATTATTGCAGATACATACTGTGTTTGTGTAAAACCTTTATCCGACTTAGTAATAAAAATGCTTACATAGCGAATCATTACATATTGTTTGCCTGTAAAAGAATGCTATTCCTATAATTGTTTTAAACTTTGAAAATAATAATTATTCCTGTGTTAGTTCTTATAATATTTTAGATTTAAGGCTAAAGTAATGTACAATTTTTCTTGGCACGCAGTGTAATGTTACCATGTTTACGCGAGCCCCCTCAACAGATATATTTCGACGGGTGCAAAGTAAAAAGAGTCATCTACAAAACAGCAACTTTTCAGGAGAGCGCATAATAGGAAAAAATGCTCCCATTTTGTCAATTTCCAATCAAATTTATTGAAATTTCTATCATTGCTTCATTATTTATTAATGAATCCACGTGTATACTTAATTTCTTCTAATATTGTTTAATTTACGAGATATTGTAGTTGTCTTCATCTACATTGCGCTTAAAAATATGACAACTGAGTTAACTACCACTTGGTCGTTTCTACGTGGGGAAAAAAATTAAATGAATTAAAGTAGTTTTACCGATTACGAGTACGATTATCAGTAAATACGTAAAGTGTAACACTTTATATTATTAAAATACGCAGTTAATGACCGTTTTACATCTTAAACACAGCAAATTCAGAACATAATTGCGTAGATATCTTTTTCTACGTTGTCGATTAGGTGCAAGGTGCACGATTTAGAAGGAAGTTATAATATTAGTTTATTCGTTAGAGCGAGAAGGTAGGATAAACAAACAAATAAATAAACACACTTTTTTATTTATAATATTAGTATGTATTTACTTAGGAATCATTCATTTAATTTCGTAAAAATCGTAATTTCTCACAAGAAAAATGAAATTCTGTGTCAATACTTTATCAGTACAGAGACTATGTTGTTAATTATTATAATTTAGGCAGAGGCTTATTAAGTCTTTATACTTGGCACTTGTAATCATGATGTGTTCATTATAACATCATAAGCATCGCCGGACGCTTTATACCACCGGAGAAATGTATGTACGATTCTTCAGAACAAAAAAATGAGTTTTTATTTCAACGATTTCTCAATTGCTTTTCACGATCACAGATATCCTAAAACCGGTCAAAGATGAGTTAATAGGAAAACTTAAACTACAGTTAAACTTGCTAATGCCGGAATATTATGTTTTGCAGGTTGCAATTTCCCATTTCTGGACTGATCTAATTGTTTGCCTAAATATTGTCGCAATTCACGTCTCGTATCAATACACGTACTCTTTATTTCTCAATCGCCTTTTCTTTAGATTAATACTGAACTGACGTCTTTTTCTAGCGAACCGCTTCACGAGGAAGGCGTAGAACATTCACATGATGCCTCCACTGCCGAAGAACTATCAAAGGCGTTGTCTTAGAAGATTTACAGTTTGAAAGGGACAATATACTCGATTGCCTGTATGAGTTAATAAACTGAAGCAAGTCATGGATGGATGAAGTAATGAATTGTATTCTGAGGGTGTCCCCGTATTCGTTAATTTTCTGAGAATCTCTATTATCGACATCCAAATTTTCAGAATCATTTTTTATTTCAGACTGAGAGTGAACTTGTGTGACTGACCTAGAGTATTCAGATCATGGGGATATATCTTTAAGTTAACGAAGTTAACTTAAAGATAGAAAGTATACACATTTTGTCTTCATCGCTGACACATCAAGGTCTGCTATAAGATGTTATAGACCTTCATCGGGGCAGCACAATATTTTGCTCGATAAATCTTTCGTTTATGTTCTGGAAACTTTCAACTTCTTTAAAAAGTCGTTTTGGACTTTCTAAACATTAAACAACAGTTAAAAATAACAGTAGGAAAGTAGAAGTCAATTAATATAGCTAACAATAAGAATTAACATAGATAGGTACTCATAAACATCACAAACAATACTAATTTACAAAAGTAAATTGAGACATCTAAATCACAATCGCAACGTATAAAAAGCTATATGGCAGATAGCCGCTTATGCCGCATAACATGACCACCGCGCGTCCCGCGTATAAACGACCAGCGGTAGTTATCCGCATCTACATCGTGCAATTTCACAAAACAGGAGTAGATGTCTTCTTTTACGTTACAAAAGTACCAAAAATAAGGTGATATTCGAATTTTTGTTTTTGCTATATTGTAGAACATGATATTTTAAGCTTGTTTTTACAAAAAAACAAAAAACTCAAAATTGCAGATGACTTTTTTTACTTTGCACCCGTCGATTTATTGGTTTGCATCAGCCGCGGCTGGGAAGGGGTTTCTTACATTTTACGCCGCGGGGGGAGGGGGGAGAAGGGGTTTCTTACACTTTACGCCGGTATGCAGATTCAGGTTGCGGGGTTGCCGTATATTAGCGGTTTTATCCGCACCCCGCTAGATTACGGCTTATTAAAGTGTTCCGATTTATATGCCTTTTTATGATTAGCCTAGGTGAAGGTTAAGAATTCCTGTTTGATTATTTTATTTATGGCTACTGGCTACAGCGGTTATAGTTTTAAAGCGGTGAATGTGAAATATATTTATGATTGACGACTGACACCAATAAATTGAATTTACAAAAACCCTCTGGACCAAAAGTAGATTAAAAAAAAAAATTGAATTTAACACAACATAAAAGTACCTGGCCCATAAGCAAAAATTATATTTTATCAATTTCCTATCGCGCTCAGTTACCAGGGGTTACCAGCTCAAAATTAATAGAGACACGTAATCGCTATTCAACAAGGAAAAAAATGAGCTTTACTTTTTTTATTGGAATTACAAGTTACATAGTACAGATAATAAGTTTTTGCACCAGTGGTTTTGCCACCTGCGCTGCAGTGCGCACTACCTACGAGTAGTACTAAAAAGTACTACTTACTAAGGGCTAATTCCGTAACCTTTGCACCACCTGCGCGACCACACACCCTACACTATCTGTGTCTTCATTAAACGCATTCAATTAAGAATTATCGACAGATTGTATCGAACTATTACACTAGGCGTCGATGAAAATATGCTCGAGCAATAAGTAACAATTAAAGAAGTTAAGACGTAAGTCTTCGAGTGGTTTGTAAGTTACGCACTTTTAGCAGGCACGTTTAAAAGAACTTTTAAATGTGGAATATTTACATCATGAGGATTTTTTATTGCTTAGATTGTGTACGTTTACAGAATATTGATTGGTTTACAAAAGTTAGTATTTACTTTTTAGTTAGCATTAAAAACTTAATAAACATCTCTGGAATCTGACAGTCATAGCTCAAGTCTTAATGTAAGGTTTCAAGCTGCCAAGCAACACAACCTATAACTAGTTCCTGATATCAGAAATAGAACAGCTAATTAAAAACTGCATCGTGCATAACTAATACTTGATCAATATTAATGAGCAAACGGGGGCCAAAAGTGACGTACAGACGTACATAGCTATTTACATCAGTAACGTGTGTTCGATATGATTAAGATCGAGAGATATACGCTGAAAAACTGCCGATAAAGGAGCCTGTACACTGTACACAGGTGAAATAAAATATGACAGCAAGTATACAGTTTCTTAGCCCGTTTAGAGCGTCTGTGGCCTAATGGGTTATACTTATAGAGTATAGACCTTTGGAAGTTTGATTCGCACTCTTAGAGGATGCAGGTTCGATCCCGGTTGGAGGCGTGTACCAATTGAGACAATTTCTGATCTCAAGTACATAATACGGACAATTACAACATAGTAATATGTATACTTACCCTTAAAAAAAGTACAGTACCCTACGGCTTTTGTGGCTAGCCCAACTCTGTTATGGTTCTGACAGGGGTAAAATCTTTCTGAACCAGTAGCTTCAGAATCTAAATGGTAAAAAAAAACATAGCTGATAGTCGCGGGCTGTTGACCACGTGACAGTGACGTACACACAGGAACCCGGCATACACCGATGACGTCGGTGATGCGTAACACCTTGATTATTTACCTGTCATTCTGCACGTAAATTAAAACAATGTTTTTAATCACTTGATGATGAGAATTACATTTTTAGGGTTCCGTACCTCAAATGGAAAAAACGGAACCCTTATAGGATCACTTTGTTGTCCGTCTGTCCGTCCGTCTGTCAAGACCCTTTTTCTCAGGAACGCGTGGAGGTATGAAGCTGAAATTTATATCAATTACTCAGGTCTACTGTCCCTTGAAGCTGTGAAAAAATCAAACTTCTAAGCCAACGCAATCAAAAGATACAGCCGTTTATGCCGCAAATTTTCGACACTTGCAAGGGAATCAAAACCTACAGGGTGCTTCCCGTGAACTCAGAATCTTGAAATTTGGTACGAAGCAACGTCTTATAGCATAGATAAAGGAAAAATTACGAAAACCATAAATTTTTAGTTACATCACATAATATATTTTTTTTTTATAATTTTAAACTTACTACCCATTTCCTCATAAACGCGTAGAGGTATTAAATTGAAATTCATACCAAATACTCAGGTCTATAATACCTTTAAGCTGTAACAAAATCAAACTTCTATGTCAACGCAATCAAAAGAAACAGCAATTTAAGCTGCATATTTTGAAACTCGCAAGTACTCGCAAGGGAATCAAAACCTAAAGGGTACTTCCAGTCGACCTAGAATCTTGAAATTTGGCATGAAGCAACGTTTTATAGCACACATAAAGGAAAAATTCCGAAAACCTTAAATTTTTAGTTACATTACAAAATATATATTTTTTAATAAATATAAACTTATTACTTTTTTCCTCATGAACGCGTAGAGCTATCAAGTTGAAATTCATATCAAACGAACTTTGTAAACCTTGCAGGTTTGTACGGAACCCTCGGTGCGCGAGTCCGACTCGCACTTGGCCGGTTTTTTAAACATTGTATTAATTCTCAGCTTCAAATTCTTGGGAACATGGTTGACAAGTGACAGCAGACAGTATGTCGCATGATCAAAATTTCTGCTTTCAAATAAGACGAAGAAACTAAGAAGAGAAAAGAACTGATATAATTGCTCGTATTCTTTCTCGACAACGTTGAACTAGTCTGCGAACCGCGGGTGTACGTTTTACGTAGGTAGACTGTAGTAAATGTTTAGCAATCTGTTGACTCATTGACTGTGCTACTGGCTGCTGGCGGCTTTCGGGTCTCATAGTAAGTTGAAGAATGATGCCCCCCAAAAGAAGTCTTAATTAGTCAATTTTCTGTTAGATGAACTAGTCCATGGAGTAATCTATGGACTGGTGTACAAACTATGAAGTATGGACTAGTCTGTGGACTGGTGGCCGGTGTCAAGGCCCGCGGTCGGCGGCGCGGCGGCATGGCGCGACGGTCGCACGGTAATCACACGCGCATCAATCTGCACACACTATTCATTACGATTTACGAGTGACGACGCCGCTGAGGTGGATACGGCACTTTATTTTTGCACCAGAATATTATTTCAAAATAGCTAAACTTTTATTAACTATTATTATCAAAGATAATATAATTAGGATTATTTTGAGGCGCAAACAGTCCTGTCGCAGTCGGGTAAAAAAATGAAGTGGTATACGAACGACAACTTTTTTTCTTCATTATTAAGAAAGTGTACAATGTCAAGATTCCTAAGAATTTAGATCTAAGATACTTACACAAAAGTCCTATTTGATTCACACGAGCGTAATTTTGTGAGGCATTATTTGTATGAAAATATATTTACGCGGCAGAAATTTTGCGACTCACAACTCACAAATTACGCTCGTTTGGCTGAAGCCAAAATTCGTGTTATGCATAAGGTTCACCTTATGCTTATTGTTTGAGAAGAACACAGCCTACTTTTTGAAGGAAAATGTACGGTTTCTTCGAAACTATTTAGTTTTTTTCTTCTAATAATTAAAAAGCAATAAGTACTACTTAATTGTAACTAGAAATTAAAGTTATTTGTTAAAGTACCATATCCACATTTACGGCGTCACTACACTAGTCAGGCGCGTAGATTGATGAGGTGTGTCGTGTGACGCTTCCGTGTAAACGGCCCTTGTTACACCACAATACCTGCGCACCGGTTACCGGTTACCGCCTAGTACAGTTACTGTATGTTATTACTTATTACTTTAATAGACACCTAGATGGTGCCCGCAACTTCGTTGCGCCAAAATTCGTTTATCGCGCGGGAACCGTACATTTTTCCGGGATAAAAAGTATCCTATGCCCTTTCCCGGAACTCAAAGTATCTCCATACTTTTCATAAAAATCGGTTCTGTGGTTTGGGCGTGAACCGCGTGAAGAGGTAACAGACAGACAGTCACACTTTCGCATTTATAATATTAGTATGGATAAAAATTAAAGTATGGATGTATTTATAGGAAAGTGATTACTTATTTTATTAACTGCAAAGTTATAAAAATAATAAAAGAAAACATTATCTTCATGACAATTCAATGATGGCCTCGCAAAAAAATATCGTTTCTTCAAATGAGCCGAGACTCGAGAGGTTGCGAACTCCGAGTTACAAGTAGATTGTTATTATAGCACTCGAAAGTCGGAATGCAAATGGTCAACACCAGGAAAAGTAAAGACGTAACTCCTGTGGCCAGTATGGGCAGTATCACAATGTCCAGTAACAAATTAAAACCCTCCTCTACCACACACGAACAACAAAAGCATCTTTCGCGCGACAGCGGATTAATGAGAAACATTTATAAGATCGATACTATCATGCGCGCGCGCAGAATCGATCATAGTCTATTATTGGCCCCAGTTGGCCCCAGCAGGCCTCGTCCGGCATCGTCTGGCCCCAGGACGGCCCCACAGTAATTATAATCCACTAATTGGATTACGGCCTGGACCCACCCAGCGCTAAAATAAAACTTGGACATTCATCTTGTGGTTTCAATTATTTGTTAAAATTTAATTTAAGTACGGTTTCAATCCGGTGTATAATTTTTCAACCTTATATCAGTGTGAATCTTGCAAGAGTGTCCACTATATGTATTATCTCGGTGTCTTGTTTGTCTGCCAAAATATAATGTCTTTTTCAGCAGATAGGTAAGACGAAGACAGCAACATGGGCAAGTTCATAGACTTATAATATATACTGTCGGGCAAGTTAGTCCATTCTCATTCCGTGTTTTTAGGCCGTAAGTTTTCACATAATATTATACATTGAAAATCTAACAAGAAACATGAAATCGTGGGTTAAATAAACAAAACAAACATAATAAACAAAATATCCATAAATCACACAGCAAATATTTCTTTAGAAATACATTTTTTATGTTTGTCATCCATAACAAACATTTAATTATTTAGGTATAGCTGTTATTGCTTATGATAACTGTATTACGATTTACGAATTAGGACAGCAGAAGAAACTATCGCTAATATGGCGAATTTTGAGAACATAAAAAAATTAAAACACATTTTTTCATGTTAAATTCTGCCGACATCTTCCCTAAGGTATAATTTTTAATTTCTATTACGTAATCTAAATATCCAGACAGGAATTTACCCATAAATCACTGACACTATAAGTGCTTTTAGCGCCATAAACAATTTCCCGATGTAATCTGGGTTCGTCACATAAGTCTGCCGATAGCCCGCGGCAGATAGGCCGCAGATAGCCTATCTCCAGCCTACCGGATCCCGACTCTACCGACCGACACTATGTCCATTAGGCTACGTTTCTTAGGTTTTAGAAATTTAAGAATAATACAGCTTATAGGAACGGAAAGGTTTCATATTTGCTTAGACACACTTGAAAATATAGCGGGTCATTTTGGGAACGTCAAAATATTATGTCAATTCATTATTAATGTATTTTTATAATAATATTATTAATTATTAGACATCGTATTATATGCATTTGCATACTTGCATATGCAAATGAATATAATGGCACATCTAACGGCGGCCGCAAGATGCCACGAGCGGCCATGAGCGTCCACGGGCGGCCGTAGATTTCTCAAGCGATACTTTGTATTACAATAATGAAGATAAAGTTTAAAATCATATGACACTGAAACTGATCGCCTCGCCTCTGCCATTCCGGTGTGAATCGGCCCTAAATTACAGTGGAGCAGCGTCATCGGTGTATCAGATCACAGATGACGCGCTTGTACTCGCGATCGACGCGCGACGTCTCGCCACTTGTTGCACCGCGAGCGTGCAGTTTGTATGCGGTCACCCTAATAACACCCTAGTGATGCCTTTTTAGGGTTCCGTACCCAAAGGGTAAAAATGGGACCGTATTACTAAGACTTCGATGTCTGTCTGTCCGTCTGTCTATCAGCAGGCTGTAACTCGAGAACGGTAATAGCTAGAGAGTTGAAATTTTCACAAATTGTGTAGGTTTAGGTATATCGGTTACTACTATAACAACAAATACTAAAAACAAATAAAAATAATATTTAAGGGGGCTCCCAATTCCCATACAACAAACGTGATTTTTTGGCCTTTTTTTTCTCTATATCACTAATGGCAACAGGTAAGTACTTCAGTTTCTCACAAAACCCTTAGTTATATGTGTACTTTTAATAATAACATTAAAATAAAATAAAAAAATTAAGGGGGGCCTACCATACAAAAAACACAATTTTTTGACTAGTTTTGCTCTATAATCGTACGGAACTGTTCGTGCGCGAGTCCGACTCGCACTTGGCCGATTATTATTTCATTAATTTATGCGTCTGTGGTTTTTATGGAGAAACAAAGATTTCTGATAATCCAACTATCGATTTTACTGTACTCTACATTAATTAATCTAGACATGAATACATAAGTACTAGTAACTAGATAGTGATTAACATATTATAAGAACTCGAGATATGACATAAAGCTACCAACTGAACACACTGTCACATAACGAAAACTCTATCACATAATATACTGTTAGCTGATAAGTTACCAAGCTGATTTTGTTTGACAGGAAAAAAAACAACGAGACGAGAAGTGACTTTATAATTTGTTTTATATTATGTAGTGATGAAGCATCGAGCAGGCACTTAGTAACCCTTCTGACTAACTTGCAACTATCTAAGTCATAGGAATTCACATCTAATTACATAGAGCCATGCATTGTAGAAACTGCCAGTTAAAAAAACCAGTAACTTTCAATTTATGGCGGATGCAAATTATCCGTTGGATTCTCAGAATACACTTACAATCAGGTGGAAAGCTCATTAAGGCAGATGTTTTTGCACGTGATTAATATTGTAGGGGGAGTTTAAAGTTGGTACATAATATGTAACCGATTCGTGTTGCGGCGATATAAAGAAGCGATACAAGTTAGCGTTTATTTATGTTTTAAGTTATTATATCTAAACTTATGACCCTAGGAACAGTTACCGACTGTACTAACAGAGCTAAAGAATGCCCTGTAGGCTGTATTAAATATTTTTTTTGGAATTCACATCAAATATTATAACTTATAAGCTACGTCATCACATAACACGACATAAGTGTACTCCACACTTATGTCGTGTTATGTGATGACTTATGAGAACTTATGAGTATGACTGATGAGCATAGCGTGAGATATTTTTGTCAATTTGAAATCATCTTGACTTGAAAACATCGAGTGGACGTAAAACGTCTGAAAAGCTCTAACTGTGTGGAGCTTTTCAGACTCGCCTCGACAAACAGTGGTTAGCAGATGAAACAGTACGGCAATATTTTTTGCCATGCTAGTTTAACTAACACTTAACTTGAATTATAACAACCAAAGTCCTTAAAGCCGTTGGGTCAACGAGTGACGACTGTCTTAGCGGGTGGATTATTAATATGCTAATGGTAACTACGTGCGCCGCATGCAGCCCCGGGGACACATCCTAGGACAACTTCAGTAGACTTTCTGGTTTATGTCACAGAATACATATTAGTACAAGAAGTGTTTATGTGAGGAAATAGAAAGAAACAATCGGAGTTGGATGTAGAGAATGGTTATTACCTACAGATCCGTGTGAAATTGGTATTTTTTTGGGACTTTTTATAAAAAATATTTTTTGGTGGAATACAATTACGCAGCTATCGAAAACTTAAACTCACCTCTCAGTATATTCATCACCACGGCTTTGGGGACTCTGTAAATCTAAGCCTATTCAATGCGTTAGTAGTAATAATTTTAAGCATAAGTTATTGCTAGATCCTATGAAAGACTTAATAGACGATCAACATAAAATCAATCGTCCCGTTATGATCAATGAAATTACTAAATCTCTATTCAGTGTGTGCACAATCATTATTTACAATGATTTACAGTTTGATGCATTTAGTATTGACTCTTGACTCTATCTTATTGTAAGGACAGGCCCTTGATTAACGTTGATATGTCTCTTACTAAACCACGACCAACACGTTACACGAGCATACAATCCGCGAAGTTTGAGAACGCTACGCGATTTTACGACAATAATAATAATTGTAATATTATTGTATTATTTATCTTTGAGTCATTTTGGACATTGAAGTTCGGACAACCCTTTAAGTACATTACTTTCTCGCAACGATCATCGCATTTCTAGAACCTATATTATAATCTAGTAGATTTTTTCCAAAGGCTCGACAAAGAGAGCTTTTATACGTGTTATAATTAAGGCTTTTATTTAGGCATTTGGAGTTAAGATAAACAATATGGCAAAACATTAAAAATACATGACTATGAATTCGTACATAGTATGAAAGAAGTTTGCAAAGAATAAAACTGTTCTGTGGAACTCTTCCTTACTCCGGCAACCGTTTGACGCGTGATTGACAGGTGCGCGCAGTGAGCCGCGACGTCCGTGCAACACAGTTGCGTTGTGCCATATACGGCACAATGAATCCATTAACACGATTCGCTACGATTGTGTCATGGATCATAATTAATCAATTACACTTATTAATTGTTATAATGAAAGAAGGTGTAGCTTCTAGGAAGTAGGAACTGAGCATTTTGCCAGGAAAAATCGAGTCTAATACATAATTAATTTTTTCATACTCTGAATGTTTCTGTTTGTCTATAATCTCTTTACGTTTATACCATTGATTCCCAAAGTGGTCCAGGTGGACCCCGTGGGGTCCACGGGAGCCCGATAGGGGTCTACGCTTGCGTGGAAAAAAAAATGGGGGTCCACCAGTCGTTAACGGGGGTCTATGAAAATTAGGTGACCCGATTTGATTTGACTTCTATGAATATAGGCAGACAATATAATATTAATAGCAGATTAAACATTACAGAGCGAGGAGATTTAGAAATAAGTGAAAGTGTCGTAATTTTTGTGTTAAATAGCTACAAAACAAGAAAATATTTGCGTTTACTTTTTACCACTCCGAAGTAATCCTTGTGTACTGTGACTTGTGAGTCAAACTGATAATACAAAGGTCCAACTGTTGGATGAATACGCTTTTTAGAAGACCGACCTTGAACATAGCTGTGGGGTCCACCGGATCCAGCTAAATGTTAAAAGGGGTCTATGACAAAAAAAAAAGTTTGGGGACCTATGGTTTATACCATCAAAACGATTGTGGTGTTTGTTTTGAGATATTTCGGTCTTCAAATCCAGGAAATAATTTTTTTGTCACGGAAAAACTTATAATTCTTCATGTCACATACTTATAATTCTTCATGTCACATACTTATAATTCTTCATGAGAGATTATTACAAGAAATGAGGATTTCTTGTAATAATCTCTCATGAAGAATTATAAGTATGTGTATCCAAACAAATTCTAAATCTTATTACAAGGGTAATAAGATGTATTTTCGAATTTGTTTGGATAAAAACAGCAGAGCCAAAGCTAGTAAACTAGATCACAATTATTATTTTTAACAAAAAATTAAAACCGACTTCCAAGGCAAAAACAATAATAGCATCCTTATAATATGAACTAAAAAGTATTAAATAATAATTATTCCTATCTAATGGTGCCTTTTTCCGAATTCGGCTAAAACTCAAGTATTTCTGTACTCAATCTTCATCATTTTGAAGTCGGTACCAGATGAATCTTCAGTTCTCTGACAGAATATTTGAAACTTTTGGAACTGGCACCGACTTCAAAATTATGAAGATTGAGTACAGAAATAGTTGAGTTTTAGCCGAATTCGGAAAAAGGCACTATTAAATAGGAATAATTATTATTTAATACTTTTTAGTTCATATTATAAGGATGCTATTATTGTTTTTGCCTTGGAAGTCGGTTTTAATTTTTTGTTAAATATAATAATTTCACTCTTTTTAGTTACCTAGTAAGCCATCGCGTACTATACGTAGAATAATACACCTGTATATTATTCTACGTAGGTATCTTATTACAGTCACACTTACAAAATATAATATCAGCTGCAGACTGCAGATAATTTTAAAAAATATATTTAAAAAAAATTGAAGTGAACACGTGTGACGTGCTAAGTAGCCGGTCACCGGACTAGTTTCAATAGGCTGGCACTCGCTCGACTTGTCGCACACGCCTCGCACTGTATAGTCTTACATAGTACGGTAGGTACCCGGCCCGCGCCGCGCCGCCGCCGCCGCGCCGCCGTCGAGCCGCGGCTCTCGCGACTAAACGCGATGCAAAAGGTTGAAATTAGGTTGTTTTCCAGAATATCTCGGCGAAGTGAGACAGAATGTTACATGGTCGAAGCAACTTTAACTTCTCAGAAGTAATGTCAGTTAATGTGTGCCTTATGCTCTGGAGATAAGGTTGAATTTGGTGACATTGGTGACCCTGACTTGGTAATGATGATGATAATGATGATGATGATGAATGTAATTTGCATAGTAGCATATGCTTTCAGTTCTTAAAACAGCGCCTAAACTCCCAAACTTCTATATATAAGGAATCCGGAGTTCTCTTAGTATCTTCGGAACCATAGTATACCTTGGTGCAAAATCTTGCGTTTTGGTAGCATATGCTTAGGATGCTTCTTATGAAACAAAAATCACCATATGTTTCCACATAAATTTCGAGGAGTTCCCTCGATTACTCATGGATCCCATCATCAGGTCACCCCTTTTGTGAACATGGTACCAAATTGGAGTGAAACCTAATACAACAAAACAAAAATTTCGAAAATCGGTTCACAAACGGCGGAGTAATCGTTGAACATACAAAAAAAATAAAAAAATATATATCCACAGCCGAACATATAACCTCCTCGTTTTTTGGAAGTCGGTTAAAAAACTAACTTGCTACTTGTTTGGATATAAACTACGAATCGTAAAGTGTCAGTCACTTCGACAATGTAGCGTACAGTACCATTCACTCTCATACTAAACTTTGCAGTTTGCGTAAGAAGCACGAAAACATAAGCAGATTTCAATGTAGTAAAATCCCATCTACTATTGTCCTTTATGATTAGCCAGGATTTTCATCATACAATAATATTATGTTTACACGTTTGTGTTGGTCCTTGTGTTGGTCCATCACGATTCATGGTCCATAGGCCGTCTGCGAGGCCACGCACGCGCTTTAAACTTTTCTCTGTGTCTTCTGTCTTTACACAGTTAACTGATTTTCTGAAGATGTTACTTTACTGTAATTTATGTTGTGGTAGCGTGGTAGTAAAGTTTTTTCAGTGCATTATCACACGAGCAAGTATTTAAGACAGAATTGTTAATTACATCGGGGTTTTAACAACAATGTAATGCGATACCGGTGAAATCTACTGTTTTACGTTTATTCAGTATCTTTTTTTTGGGTAAGCCCCCTCTTCACGTTAGTTTACTTCCGCAATCATTGCTATCCTGATGAATAGTTGACGCTTAACCTATCAATCCCCAATCTTGCCAATCGACAGCCGGCTGCCGCATAAAAAATGAAAATTCTATCGTGTCTGCGATACCCACGATGGAGGTGCTAGTTGCTACGCACGATCATTAGCAACTAAATACAAATAATAATATTCCACGCTCGTAATCGTCTGTATTTGTCCATCATGGGTGGACATGGTGAGGCTGTAATAGTGTAAGAACCCACAGCGATTAACATAAGTTTAAAGAATGCATTAACATAATAATAATTGTAAAATCCTGGAATTTAAACCACTTGTTAAACAAATCTACCAAACTTTTAAAGACGTTTATAAACCAAATAATTATTAGTTAGTATCGAAACATAACCTGCATTGACAAAATATGATTAAGGTGATAATCATTTTATCATAATATCATAATACCAGCAGTATATTTAGCTCATATTTTTCATCACAATTCACAACACAAGCATGACGTGTAACTGACAGCGCATTTAGTGAATTCCAAATTCATATTTAGAACGCTCGTATTATCTGCTCGCATTGACGTTCCAATTGACAGCCGTCAGTCACAAACCGGAGATTGACAGTGACGATATGGAGCTGTCACGCTTCCGGCCGCGTGACGTCACACAATGGAGTTTATAAAATTGAATTTTATGCGAAAGTAAATTAAAAATAACAACGCACCTGACGCTTACAGGCACTAGTCGAGTAAATAGGCAATTGTGTATTGCTGTACCAATTATTCGCTCGTTGTATACTGTATAGTTAGTGTCTATATGGTGACATTTTTAACAAAGATTGCTGACCCCCTGAAATTTAAATAAGAACTCTGTAGTTCACGCCACACGAGTGATTTTATAATGCCCAAGTTTGTACGCAGTACAGCGAGTAAGCATAACCCCGGGCAGATGACCCAACACGACCGGTGAAATATCTGTCTCAGGAGTTGGACAGACTTTATATCCGACGCAAATGGATAATTTTTTGAGACAATCATGTGATCATCCTATATTGTCCTAAGTTCCAATCCAAAGAAAAAGAAAATCGCCATTTTACATGCAGCATCGGAATCGAACCCACGATCTCCGTTCAAGAACCTCACACTATCCACTGAACCACGAAGGCTTATAGCAAAACTACATGAAATACCTATTTACCGCAAACATACTTCGCATGTCATCAGGTCCCTAATAAGGTGCGGTGACGGAGGTCCGCGGGGGGCGTTCGGGGGACGTGGGGGTCGAAGGGGACGAAGGCGCGGGGTACGAGACGTGCCTTAAGTGAATGGGAACAAAACGAAGGGGACAGCGCGTTGATGTAGATTTACGTGGACGCAGGGTGCTCTACTGGACCAACCTGGGACACTGGTGGTGTGGAGACGACTGTATTTTTAATTTTTGGGAAAATTAAAGAAGTTTGCAGGTTTTAAAATTTACAGTTATATGAATCGTCTATGGGCTTTTATCGCCTATATCCTTATTCCTTACTGACGTTTTTTGACGTGACAACGTCTTATAATTCGATATGGGCTGCGCGCACGAAAAAACATGACGCAATATGTGGCGTTAACTCTGAGGCTCTGAGGCGTTCCGTTTAAGGCTATGACGTTGTCACGTTCAACTATCGTCAGTAAACCGACTTTACAGACAACCGAGTTCGAGTCGAGTTCGAGTCGAGTTCGAGTCGAGTTCGAGTCGAGTTCGAGTCGAGTTCGAGTCGAGTTCGAGTCGAGTTCGAGTCGAGTTCGAGTCGAGTTCGAGTCGAGTTCGAGTCGAGTTCGAGTCGAGTTCGAGTCGAGTTCGAGTCGAGTTCGAGTCGAGTTCGAGTCGAGTTCGAGTCGAGTTCGAGTCGAGTTCGAGTCGAGTTCGAGTCGAGTTCGAGTCGAGTTCGAGTCGAGTTCGAGTCGAGTTCGAGTCGAGTTCGAGTCGAGTTCGAGTCGAGTTCGAGTCGAGTTCGAGTCGAGTTCGAGTCGAGTTCGAGTCGAGTTCGAGTCGAGTTCGAGTCGAGTTCGAGTCGAGTTCGAGTCGAGTTCGAGTCGAGTTCGAGTCGAGTTCGAGTCGAGTTCGAGTCGAGTTCGAGTCGAGTTCGAGTCGAGTTCGAGTCGAGTTCGAGTCGAGTTCGAGTCGAGTTCGAGTCGAGTTCGAGTCGAGTTCGAGTCGAGTTCGAGTCGAGTTCGAGTCGAGTTCGAGTCGAGTTCGAGTCGAGTTCGAGTCGAGTCGAGTTCGAGTCGAGTTCGAGTCGAGTTCGAGTCGAGTTCGAGTCGAGTTCGAGTCGAGTTCGAGTCGAGTTCGAGTCTAGTTCGAGTCGAGTTCGAGTCGAGTTCGAGTCGAGTTCGAGTCGAGTTCGAGTCGAGTTCGAGTCGAGTTCGAGTCGAGTTCGAGTCGAGTTCGAGTCGAGTTCGAGTCGAGTTCGAGTCGAGTTCGAGTCGAGTTCGAGTCGAGTTCGAGTCGAGTTCGAGTCGAGTTCGAGTCGAGTTCGAGTCGAGTTCGAGTCGAGTTCGAGTCGAGTTCGAGTCGAGTTCGAGTCGAGTTCGAGTCGAGTTCGAGTCGAGTTCGAGTCGAGTTCGAGTCGAGTTCGAGTCGAGTTCGAGTCGAGTTCGAGTCGAGTTCGAGACCAGTTCGAGTCGAGTTCGAGACGAGTTCGAGTCGAGTTCGAGTCGAGTTCGAGTCGAGTTCGAGTCGAGTTCGAGTTCGAGTTCGAGTCGAGTTCGAGTTCGAGTTCGAGTTCGAGTTCGAGTTCGAGTTGGAGTTCGACACAAAACACTATTTTAATAATTTGATGGTTGTAGGCATGGACCTATAAAAAAGGCGGACGGAGTCGCACCATACACAAAACTATGTCCTTTAGAGTCGGCCAGCTGACTGTATATGTCGCAGCCAACTGGTTTGAATAGCCGATCAATCAAACAGCTAGTCCTTTGACTGAACAACGCCATTCAATCACACGGCTACACGTCTTTTAGCCGACTTGTTGACTGGAACGTTCAACACTACAGCTAGACGACGCTTAGCTAACTGGTTTAATGGCAAATTAACTAAGCTGACCATTAGTTTAGTTTTATTATTACACAAGCGCAATGATAATAAGCAGAATAAATTGTATTCTAACTCATTTTGAACACGTTAATTGCAAAATTAATACCTTCGTGATGAATTTCATAATCCCGTAATTTTTCCTCGAAATTAGAATATTTGTTTAAATTTTGATTCACTCGTATGTGCCCTCATAATTCCTGTCCCTTAATAACACTTGAAACGTATATTTATGAAAAATATCTTAATACAATCACAAACCACTGGCTAGTTGACGCCATATTGTTAACAAAACGCACCTAGCGCCGCGGTGGTGAGCGCTGAACTAATTCAATCAAACGGTGGCGGCTTGAATCAGCTGTAGTATTGAACGTTTCGAGCGACTGAAATATTCAATTAAAAAGCTAGCCGTGAGATTGAATGGCGTTGTTCAGTCAAAGGGCTAGCTGTTTGATTGAACGGCTTTTTTAACCAGTGGACTGCGACATATACATACACAGTCCGCACGCACACATTATTACGCTAGTCCATACCATTTGACATGCGTCAGAATGTGTGCGTGGCCGACTCTGAAGACACAGTTCTGTGTATAATAAGACTCCGTCCGCCTTTTTTTCTACGTTCATGGTTGTAGGTCACTTGCAGGTTTTATACGTGTTGAGAGTTTGTTTAAAGGTGAAAATGTTTTATTTGAAAAGCGAAAATGTATTAACTAATAATGACAATATGTAATTATCACAAATAATTTTAAATAAATCACTTTATTATAATTCGTAATAACAACACATGCTTTTGTATTGCCATATGAAGTCTTAGAACTTAGAAGGGCTTTTATAAAAAAAAAGATGGGTTGCACTCCGGGAGTGCCGGCACAAGTGAAAACTTGATATATATGTGCATTATTTTTTCAATCCATTTTTTATGAAAATCGATTTAAAAAAAATAATAAAAAAACGATTGTTTTAATTAATTAATCGAAACCCTTACAATCGATAAAAAAATATCGACAATCGAAAAAAAATCTGCTGTCAGACAGACTGTCAGACACATCTCGCGACAGTTGTCTTGCAGGTGGAAACACGGCCTTAATCAGCGCATATCTGCTAAACTCTAAAGAATTCATTTCCCCGACTGTACATTTCTGCTAAACGACTCATTTCCCGACTGTACATTTCTGCTAAACAACTCATTTCCCTGACTGTACATTTCTGCTAAACAACTCATTTCCCCGACTGTACATTTCTGCTTAGCACAATTTTCCCCGACTGTACATTTCTGCTAAACAACTCATTTCCGCGAATGTACATTTCTGCTAAGCAACTAATTTCCCCGACTGTACATTTCTGCTAAACAACTCATTTCCCCGACTGTACAGTTCTGCCAAACAACTCATTTCCCCGACTGTACATTTCGTTCGAGTTCGAGTTCGAGTTCGACACAAAACACTACTCTCCAACCGTCTTACGCGTTTTGTATGGTTTTTCGATCAACACGAAAATATGGCGCGAGTTTCACAGTTTTTACCCATCCCACAAAAGTGCTCAACGCCGCTAAAGAAGAGTTCGAGTTCGAGTTCGAGTTCGCTTTCGAGTTCGAGTTCGAGTTCAAGTTCGAGTTCGATTTCGACACAAAACACTACTCTCCAACCGTCTTACGGTTTTTCCAGGGTTTTTCGATCAGCACGAGAATCTGACGCGAGTTTCACAGTTTTTACCCATCCCACAAAAGTGCTCAACGCCGCTAAAGAAGAGTTCGAGTTCGAGTTCGAGTTCGCTTTCGAGTTCGAGTTCGAGTTTAAGTTCGAGTTCGATTTCGACACAAAACACTACTCTCCAACCGTCTTACGGTTTTTCCAGGGTTTTTCGATCAGCACGAGAATCTGACGCGAGTTTCACAGTTTTTACCCATCCCACAAAAGTGCTCAACGCCGCTAAAGAAGAGTTCGAGTTCGAGTTCGAGTTCGCTTTCGAGTTCGAGTTCGAGTTTAAGTTCGAGTTCGATTTCGACACAAAACACTACTCTCCAACCGTCTTACGGTTTTTCCAGGGTTTTTCGATCAGCACGAGAATCTGACGCGAGTTTCACAGTTTTTACCCATCCCACAAAAGTGCTCAACGCCGCTAAAGAAGTTTTCACTTCAAAAAGGAAAATAGTTTTGTAGGGATTTGTACATATATTTTATTGTAGATATATTTTACTTATTTAAATCAAGAACCAAGAATTAAGATCATTTAGTCAATATGAGTTAAATGCGGACCATATTAAGAGGATACTGCCTACTGGATAACTTAATAAGTACAAGACTGCTGGCTCTCTCTATAGTCAACATTGGTTGCATAAATTGTTAAACAAGTAGTAATATAGAATGAAGGTCAGTGAAGGTGTTAGTGTGCCAAATCAATATTATGTAAACAAAAAAAAACCACATACCTTCTCCACAGCATCGCCTGTGCCATATTTGAGACAGGATCGCGGCGTGTAGATAGCGCGCCGGCAGACATTTTTTGTCCACTTTTTGTCCCCGCATTGTCCCGCACGCCAACTACCGTCGCCGCCTGGAATTCATCGTAATTATGCCTACTTATGTCTCAATAAATAAAATAGATAAAATTGTTCGAAACGAATGTACGACATTAACTCTCTACTCGGTACCTATTCTGCGGTTATTTCGAAAATGTAATTTACATAGAGTAGAATTAATAAGGTAGAGAGATATCAATCTATAACGATGGTCATGAAATTATAGAGTCGACGTAGCTACATTTTCTTTCGCTCTTGTTAACGTACGAGTATTTATGGTAGGCAAAATTTTAGTTGCTTTTTTAGTCTTCTTTATAATAATGGGGATTCTTTTGAAATAGATTTAATTATTACAATTTAATCTGAAAAAGTAATGAGCGATTCCTATAATTTAAACTTTAATAATTAGGTACTACTTTTGACTTTTGTGAGAAGTCGTTAGTCCGTAGTCATTACGTTTTATAAATCGATAGGACCTATGGATAGGACAGTACTACTGGTAAAGTATTGTCATTGGTCATAAAATAAACTAGCAATTTTTATCCTAATGTACTACCTCTACGTGCACACTGGCGCTGTACAGTGTACACTGTACAGTCAAGGAAACTAAAACTTGTCAGATAGGCACTCAGAATTATCAAATGCATATTATTACGATCAGATTGTATAAACGTTTCTTACAATAAAGCGGATACATAGACTCTCAATGAATCGACTGTCGAACAGCGAACTGCTTAGATCACGCGAGTCATCGTCAAATACATGATTAATATCATTTTCCGCGCGATCTACATTACATTACCAGCTACCACAGTATTAGTATCATATAGTAGTGTAGCTAAGTCCTTAATATCAAACTCGCTCACTATAAGAGCGAGTATTTTGATACGTCACAATTATTTGAATGGATCAAGAAAAGAAGCTGCAATAATGTTGCAAAATACAACAAAATACAATAATTGTGACGTATCAAAATACGATTGTTTCTTACTAAATGTCTATTTTGGTACCTAGAATACGGGGTAGGTACGTGTAGAACATTACACGAGAATATTATTTTGCAATTTAAAGTTTTTTGCAATCAAGTAGTGTGTGCGCGTGCCTAGTCGATCTATACTGTACTCGGCGAAACATGTCGGTAGCGGTCATTGACTCCCCTGTTAAAAACTTATTGGAGTTTACTCCTTAAGAATCGATTTTCATATATAAGGCGCCCGGTATGAGAAAAATCCGAGGGGTAAAACCTACTAACATGTACCAAAATCGGTCACGTTTTTGGTGCGCACCTTTAGTGCCCAACTTTCTAATTTGGCTGTGAGTCGGAACATTATATTATTATATAGTTATATTATTATATATTTTTTATTTAATTATATATTTTTCAGATAAAAAAGTAGTAGAGAAGTAGATTAGTTCAAATTCGGGGAGGGGGTAGCCGAGATGTTGCCTTTGATGTTAGAAGAAACCGTTCCTCTAGGCCTATTGGGAGCGGAGTTATGGCTACTTTAGTAAGACGTTTGACAGTTGCCGAGCTGTCAATTTCAAAGTTTGAATGCTTGTAACTCGGCAACTATTTGTCATGGATATGGGTTTCTTCGGCTTGATCTTCTTAGATTTTTCTCCTCTATTTGATTCTGGCCTTAGAATTGAAAAAAAAAAATTGATGTCTCTGATTTAGTTCAAATTCAGGGAGGGGGTAGCCGAGGTGTTGCCTTTGATGTTAGAAGAAACCCCGTTCCTCTAGGCCTATTGGGAGCGGAGTTATGGCTACTTTAGTAAGACGTTTGACAGTTGCCGAGCTGTCAATGTCAAAGTTTGAATACTTGTAACTCGGCAACTATTTGTCCTGGATAAGGGTTTCTTCAGCTTGATCTTCCTGGATTTTCTCCTCTATTTGATTCTGGCCTTAGAATTGAGAAAAAAAGTATTTTGAAATAACTATGGCAGAAAGGGGTGTAGATAATATTGCCGGAACATCTGATTTCATATGATATTAATCTTTTTTCAGTTGAATAAACTCTTTTTGCGTATGGTTAGATACTCGTACTTAAGGAGTAAAATCCAGTCGTGCGTCGGAGCTGACACACTTTTGGATTTTTGTTTTTTTCATTTTCAATATAAACCGCGATTGACAATAAAGGGATAGATGTTGTCAATCGTGGTTTTGTATATTTGAAAATGACAAGTTTTTGACAGGGAGTCAATGACCGCTACCGCTACGTTTCGCCGCGTACAGTATAGTATGAAGATGATCTACTGTATATTATTTATATTGTGTCATTACTTTCTGTTTGTTGTTGAGGCTCATTTGAAATTCTATCGTTTCCTGACGTTACGCACAACAGTTGGCACTTGGCACGAGTGGGCCTGCAGCGCTGCGGGCTCAAAGAAAATTACTGTCTTTACGGAAACTTACTAAGGCCCTAAAGAAACCCAACATGAAAAAACGTCGGTGTTCTGAAGCTCAAATGTCACATGTCACTGATCTCGTGATCTCCATCTCTTGTTTACCATCAGGCGATCCATTTGCTCGTTTTGTCAACATCTCGAGTGCTAATTACTTGGTGGAGATGTCGCTCAGCTGCTCATTACCGCACGCACGAAGCGACGTGCACGGCCTGATTAAATCTCGGCGGTGGCTGGCGGACATTATACGGTAATGGCCCAACAGATGTACCTCCACCTGCCATAATCGAACCTAATGATACTCGCATACGAGCAGTCGGTTCGCCTGATCGCCACCGATGGCCGCTGGCTATTTACTCATCTCGATGACATAAGAGTGTAGGAATTATTTTTTACGTGTATATTTAAACGCGGGAGAGCCATGCTCCGGTACAAATCGACCGGATCAATACCACGGTCTCATTGAAAACTGGCGGGAAACCACGCCAATGCTGAAAGTCGCTGAATGAGAAAGATTTAAAATGGTAAAGGTTTTAAGAACCAGAACCGTAACTCGTAATTAATCATAACTCTAAGAGGAGTTATACGCGAGTGATTCCTCTGTTGTTGATCCATGGAATGTTGACGTCGCTTACCAAGTGGCAAGTATCAATCAAATTAGTTAATCTGCACGTTTTCTTGTTAATTTCTACGTATACAGTAATAGTACTTGGGACTTACATTGTTAATTTAAATCATTGGACTTACATAAATTATGATGAAACACAGACGTTGAGTATAGTCCACGTTTTCTCCCAGCCCTTGGTATCCGTTCGCGCTTTTGATCATGCAAAATAACGCAAAACTTCAGGAATTCGCTCATATATCTGCTACTGACTTCACGGAGGCTTTCGATCGCACTGCACACACGAATGCAACACAATGGGGTATGTAAATATTTCGTGGAACAGATGCGCGATCGGCACGCGGCGTGCCACAAGGATAGTAATTATGCCCGATGTTATTCTGATTGTTCAGTAATGTGATACTGTCGATACTGTTTACTTTAATTTAAATGGGTACCGTTGATAATTTGGCCGATAAATTCTCAAGAATACTTTTCTGCTGTTGTCCAGGCTAATAAAGGAGGGCACTACAAAGATATTGCCATTAAAGTACCTAGCTGTGGTATGGCCGCTCAAAACAAACTGCATTCAACATTTTTACTCAACCAAGTCTCGATGGGCGGAATTTTGTATTATTTTCGATAGCCGATAAGAGATATAGATACTGTCACAGTCATCAGCTGTCAACTTTCAATCATCTGATAGGTATGTCAGTGTCATTCGCCTGACCGTTGCAGATACAGTCGTCCTTCAGTCAATCATTTTATCTTAGCTCTGTTATTTACTTGCAAAAACTTAAGATTATTGTTAGAGAATAAATAACATGCATATTTTGAAAATGCTTAGTTCTTTAGTTCTAGTAATTCATTGCTATAGGCTCCAAACGCTCTTGATAAAAAAAAACTTCCTTTTCATTTTTTATAGACACGGAAAACTAACGCCCACACAAAATTTTACATAACTCTTGTACGAACAGATTTCCCGTTTTTATTTTGCCTTAACTACCCTTAATATAATATTACATTTTTTGTGTCTTGATTGTGAATCTTATTTTGTTACAACTCGACGCCCCCACCGAATAATCGGTCAATGTGCTATTGTGGGGTTTTTGCTGTTATGCGTTTTTTGGTATCTAGAAGTCAAAATACATCATGTGAATTTTTTTCAGAATTTTCCTATGGATAATTACAAAGATATAAAAAATTATGTGTTTATTCCATAACAATATTTAAAATTGTATTTTACACCAAAAACTGGGCAATAGGCTATTGCGAAAAAATATGTCATAACGATTTGACGACAAACGACTATTGCATGATTATTCGGGTAAATACATTGCTGCCTACTGCACACTTCCACCCCTGCACATCTCACTTTCACACTCCTTCCACTCAGGTAGCCGCTGATCACCCGCCTCAGGTTTCCTAGAGACCTAACTTCAGCTAATCGAACCTTTACAGCTGACCAACAAGCATTTTGAAGGCCCCCTCTATGTCCAGCGATACCACAACAAAAATTTTCTCCTTCTCTTTCTTCCTTCTTATGTGGTTCACAAACCTATAGATGATGTCTTCGGTGCACCTTTGGAGTATAAAGGCATATTGGTTGGGTTTTATTTTGGACAACTTGTAGACTCTGAGTCGGACGACCATCATATCGCGGTGATCATCTCAGTCCACTCACCTCCAGCCTCCAGTTTCAGATCAGTATCAGATCAGTCATCGCAGAGGTTTATACAGGACCCAAGGGTCAGGAATACATAGTCAGACTTTCTTCATAAAAAAATAGGAATGTCTGACTGTCCCTGGCTAGCTTTTTTGAATGTCTTAAGTCGTCATAGACGTAAGAACGACCAGCGGTTGTTTTAGAAGACATCGAATGGTAAAATCCTTCCTAACATTCGTTAAATTATGTACGTTGCTCATGTTTTTATTTGATGCTTTATGGTAATTGTAGGGATCTGTCTTCTTGTGCAGTTTTCAGGATATATATCATAATCTGTTTCGATTTTTGTAATGAACATGCGGGTTTTCTGACAAACAAGGATGTATGGGCAATACTTGCCACAAAATAAACTAAACGTGACCGATAAGCAGCGAGATCTGTTACAAATACTCCTAAGAAGACGTGCTTAACACTGTCACGACAGCACTTGTTACAGTTTCATGCCTGCAAGCAACTGCTGTCAGACAGTCAAACATTATTCGTGGAAGTTGTCCTGCGGGTTCTAATAGGACCCAATTTGGTATTTAATTAGGAATGTGATAGCTAGCTACTATAAGATGTGCTGTTATAGTGTGCTGTGTGAATATTGTATTGCATAGTAACTTAAGAAGTTTGTAACATATTTTTGATCCTGATTACATTGAACTGTATCACGATGTAAATAGAAGTCGACGATTAGACCACCTTCATATAAGAAAGGCCTATGATGCTCTCGGAAGACTGTCTAAAGCAATTTCCTGCTATTATCATTCATTTTATTATAGAACATAAAATTATATTGATTATTGCGACACCAACTCAGGTGGCGATGAGGGTTATGATTGACATTTTAATTAACTGCAATGATTATAAGTACTAAAAATGATAGAGAAAGTCTCCAGAGTGACTTTTTTCTAACCTAGAGCTGTTTCGATTGCAATAATGTCATTTATGTCATAAAATAATGTATGTATTAAAACAAAAATATATATTATTTTTATATTACCTATAGTAGAAAATCATTGGAATAAACGACAATGATTATAATTATAACATGTACAATATTTTTTAATCACCGAATAGTAAAGTAATAGGTGTTTACCAATATTCTTATCCTAAACAATTTCCCCGAATAATATTGCAATGAGATATTATATGGGCATTTTATTACAGTCGAAACGCAAAATACCCGAATAATCGTGCAATAGACAATAATGATCAGAGCTTGACCTACTCCAGAACGACAAGTTGCGCTTTGCTTAAGGCCTCTATATCCGCCAATGACCTTGATCATTGTCTGTCAGTGCGAATATCGACGTAAATAACATTAAAAAAATAACATTCATAACAGCGCGCCTTGTACGGTGGCCCGTGGCGGTTACGACGCTCGCCGCGTCCATGATAGGGCGAAATAGGAGAAAAAACCTTTTTAAGGCTTAATATAATACATATTTCAAAAAAGTAAAAAAAACCAAATTAGATATTTTTTATATATTCTTTTGATAAATAATAAAGGAGTAAAGTGGTTTCATTCAACGATTTGGAGGTGATTTGGTTTTTTATTTCTTTATTATGTGATACCGATAGAAAAAATATGGCAAAACCACGTCATATCATGTAGATTACTAATTATTTTTTTCAGATATAATTTCTCTGTTAATGCCGATGAAAAGTGGTTTCATCTGCACGCTTTTTTCGCGAGAGGAGTTTTGATTAGTATTTCAGTAGGTAAGAATTTGGAGGAAAATGATCGGGACAAAAGTTGATGGCAATTCATTAAAACTTTCTCCCCTTATTTACCCGGCAGTAGTGGGAGACGTCGTTACAGGCAACACTCGCGCGACAACGAGCCAAGTTAGATTGCGGGCCGATTACGCCAGAATGAGGAACATTTTTCCACCCGTAACCTGGAGCCGCGGTGTTGCCATGGATCAACTACCAACTTCCTCGAGTAAGCTCAAAATCAACTTTCCTTCTTTATTGAAAACACGTGGATCCTTAAATGTGATTTATACTTACTAGGTAGGTACGTATAAGACGATTTGTAAAGATGGCATTAAGCTGCAGTCTGCATGCCCAGCCAGCCCAGTTGCTCAAGTAGGTATTCCATGGTTGACACTTGGGAATTTCGGAGATATTCCCTTTGGTAGCCAAATTACTAATTAGTTTTAGTATTTTTTTTTGTGATCGTTTTGATGTCTGCAATTATTTGTAGCACGACGACCTAACGTCGTGTTCTAGTGCTTCGTAGTCGTAATTAGGACTTAGGAGACATAAGGCAAAGAGCCAACCGTTAATCAAGAAACTTGTGACAACTTTTCCTAGATTCTAATCAAAAAAAAAGTACTAGATAGCTTGTGTCCGTGAGACGTGCATACGTGTGCAATAAAACATTCACATAAAAGTGAGCATGCAAAATGCCAACCAAAATATGTTTGCATGTATAGATTACACAATACCTATTAGGGTCCTATCCACCTGCCGCATTTGAAGCTCCTCGCGTATTTAACATTGTTGAATGCTGAATAAATTTTGTTATCACTTTTTAGCGTGCGCCTCACGTTTCGACACAGCTTACGCCATCTGCTAACGGTTTTCAGAACTATTCATGATTCTAAATTGTTTCAATTATTTTAAACTATTCACCATGTCACGTGTGTTTTACAATTTATTGTAGCATTGGTATCATGTTTTATTAAACTAAATAGGTATGTAAAGAGAATGCTCTAATCCTTTATGGTTTAAAACAAGTAATATGAATTCGTCGCCTCATCAGAATTTGAAAGGGAGGACTGGTAAAGTAGAATAGATATTGGCAGCAAAATACAGTGAAACCTGGTTAATCGGGACCTGGCTAAGCGAAAAACCTCTATTACTTATTGATAGTTGCAATGAGGTCCCGAGTCCCGACACTATTTCATTAAATTACCTCTGTTAATGGATTTTTTGAAACTGATTAAATGAGATTTGAATTCTAAGACTTTTTCGATATTTAACTCTATAATTGAGACTCTGTAGCTCATTAACCTGTATAATTGAGACAAATAACGATAGATGTAACAAGTTTTGACATGTTTGTTTACATACGTTTCGCGTCACCTATTGTGCATGCTTTTTTGTCAGTACTTTCTCAGTTTTTTATCTAAAAACAAGGGAATAAAAGTGTAAAAAATGTTCAAATGTAAATATATAAAACGCTATCAGTTTAAACTACTATCAGATAATGCTAGTGGAAAGTCGCGTGATGAACTGTGTCGGGAGAATAACACACCAAAGTCGACCCTATGTAGAATTATGAAAAATTACGAGGAAATTCGGTCTCAGTATATGTATTAATGGAAAACGAAAACTAAAACGAATAATAATTTTTCAATTTGAATACCCTCAATTACGGAGACCGGCACTCACAGCTCAGATCAATATGTGTCGTGACAAATTTTGATCTCTGTGAGTGCCGGCCTCTGTAATTGAGACACCCAAAATTTTAAGATCTGCCTAATTGAATAACTTTGTTATTCGGAGCTCTTAATAATTGGTACAAAAGTCTCGGTTCCTTGAGATCCCAATTAACCAGGTTTCACTGTAATTGTTACGGTTTAGTTCAAGCTCTATGTTATCTAAAATCGTAAATAAATATCAGATGCAAATTTTTAAAAGCAGCGACAAAAGTTGTATTAAAATGAACAAGAAAATGTCGATACTTAGTGCAAGTGAACAATATTTTCTAAACAGAAATGTCGACACCCGACAGCGATGTCGTGCCAATTCGACTATTGTCTTAAAATAAATTGAAAAAAGTGATTTGTTGGCCTCGTGTGAACTGATCCGGATCTTAACTTCTTGCTAGGAGTTGGCAATGGTTCGTCCGCTTCTATCGGCCCATATAAGATACAATAGCGAACAAAAATACTTACCGATGTTGAATGTGGTCCGCCATCTTTTTTTATCATGTTTAATTAAGCGAATCGTGGTCGGATGGCCATTGTCCGCCACGATTCGAATCAGCGCCCACTGCTACGGACTTGTCAACTCACTTTTTATTTTTTAATAATTTATTTACCCCTCAATATACCACGGGGAGATTATCAGCTCACGAACACGTCAAATTACGGCTAATCACCATACTGTTGATTCTTAATCCGAAGAGAAGTCTTTGTCGCTTACCATCAGAGAAGAAAAATTGCGTACAATTTAGCCGTCTACAGATGACTGCTAAATTGTACGCAATTTATCTTTTAATAAAATACATATTCTAATTAGGAAAATTAATAAATAACATTATGATAACATTACAATTTACAATTACCTAACGACATATTTGCAGAAAGACATGAATGAACATTGCAGAAAGACATGTAGGTATTAAAAATTAAACGGCGCGGGCGTACTTTTTTAACCAGCCAGTGGTACTTAGTGGTACAACTTACAAAGCTACTTCAAAAATCGGCCAAGTACGAGTTGTACTCGCGCACGAAGGGTTCCGTTATCCGTACCATTACAGAGCAAAAATGGGCTATAAATTTAATTTTTGTATGGGAGCCCCGCTTATTTAATTTATTTAAATTTTATTATTAATTAAGTATTATTAAACTACAATTTATATAATTAAGTATTTTGTAAACATTTCAATTGCCTATGTGCCGTTATTGATAGAGATAAAAAATCACGTTTGTTGCTCAATGTTTGTTGTATGGGAAATTTTAAATTAATTTATTAATTTATATTTAATTTATTTTGTTTTTGCTATTTATTGTTATAGCGGTAACAGATATAGCTGTACACAATCTGTGAAAATTTCAGAAGTCTAGCGGTTCTTGAGTTACAGCCTGGTGACAGACAGACGGACAGACATCGAAGTCTTAGTTTTTTTTTTATAAAATAAGGGGGCAAACGAGCAAACGGGCTGCCTGATGGAAAGCAACTCCCGTCGCCCATGGACACTCGCAACATCATAAGAGCTACAGGTGCGTTGCTGGCCTTTTAAGAGGGAATACGCTCTTTTCTTGAAGGTTTGCAGGTCGTATTGGTGCGGAAATACTGCTGGTGACAGCGTGTTCCAGAGTTTTGCGCGGCAGAAAGTAACGCGAGAAACGTACGGTGGAAGTCGGAAGACTGCTACTCATCAAGGTGATGAGGATGGTATATTTTTCGCGTGGGACGATGGCGAAAAGTTGCAGGTGCAGGTTTAGTAATATTAGGGTCCCGTTTTTACCCTTTGGGTACGGAACCCTAAAAATGGCCAATAGTCAAGTAACATTTTTAGCTTTTATTAGTGGTTGGTCAACAAGTAGGTTTTTTTAAGTTACTTAAAACAATCATTACTATAGTTACGAAATTGACAATTGTATCAAAAAAAATTAAAAAATAATACTTAGTTAGCGCTATTATCAGCAGCTGTCATTGCTGGCGAGGGCTCGGCGCTGCGCGAGGGGGGCGCGGGGCGCGGGCTCGGGCGAGCTCGGCTAACTTCGCGTATAATATGACAGTCTCGCAGCGTCCGCAAAGTGAACTGAGTTTCATGTTTTATACACGTTCGTTTTTGGTTATTTTGTGATTTATCATCTGAAATAAGTGAAGGTAAGTTTTGAAATTTCATTATTATGTGACATTAATATGCTGTGATTGTTTTTATAAGCAAAATCTACCTGTTAAAGCAGTTTATTTTGGTGTTAAATGTGTAAGTTATTTCTCGTATTTATCTCAATTTAACACCTTTGTAGTGCCTATGAAAACAGCAAACTTACAAGAATTCGAAGTATCATTGTTAGTTTGATATGTAAAAATCGGTAAAACAAGGTTTATGACTATTGTAATTTTGCATAACCTCAACTGCGTGTTTACATTTAGAAGTTTGTCTCTGACGCTCATAGATGGCGCTAGGAGTCTGAACAATTTTCATAACTGTGCGCATTTCAAAATGAATGTTCAATTAAATCTTGATGGGTTTTGCATAGTATATTTAATTATGTATCATGTTTTAATTTATATCCCTTTCAGCTCATAATATTATATTAGTTTTAAAACCCTAAAAAATGGTATATTATGAAATATGCTCATAGGGTGAGATGGGGACCTATCAACTATGATATAAAAATACAATTTTAGGCTGTTGATGAAAAATGCAAATGCAGGTTTCAGGTTTATATTTAACTGAATATTTTAAAGTTAACACTTAACAGTATAGCACACTTACTGTAAAAATTAAATATTATGTACTTTTTATTTTAATAATGAATTACAATTAGTGAACATGCCGCAGTTGCACTCGCGTCGTCACACCATGTGACGACTGACGACGCGAGTCCTGCGATGCGAGTCACAAAGCTCGGCTTTTAGCTAGTCATTTAAAATGACGTGATAAATGCCAAAAATCCATACGTTGTAAGTTGTATTGTAACATATGCGCAACTGCAACATGTCACACCTTGACTGACTGATGATAATTCTTCTTGTACTTAAAAAGAAAAATTACTATATTCAAGCACAAATCAATAGGAGTGATATTTTTTCCGTAAAGTGTACCACAAAATGTAAAGGTTGTGGGATATAATATTATGTACTAGGGCTCACTTCGCTCGCCCTGATAAGTCATATCTCGTAAGATCTGTCAGGATCTAGGCTTCACAAATAATACAAAACTTGATTCTCAAAACTCAACTTCGAAAATCAACGACCCTTTGAACGGTGAGAATGATATTAATTCATATTATAATATAACTATTGATACCATTCCACCAGGTATGTACATAATTTAACATTGACATCTATCGGGCTTATCTAATGGCATTGTTAAGAGCCGAAAACCAGTAACGTCTCGAGCCTTTCGGGCCACGGGGCCTGCCGCCTGTCGCGGACTGACAGATTTATGGCGTGCGTGCACACCGGCCGCGCCGGGTCCCGGGTCACATTCGTCCCAATGATCATCTTTACTGAGAACTTGTCAACGTTTCGCATTCGATTTACCCGACTCCATATATCTAACCTCCTTATGCAAATACTTTGATTGACCTTTTTGTGGCTGACAAGGTTACAAGTTAGCGCTTTATTTCGTCTCCGGATATATCTTGTGTTTTATATGCTTTATTCTGTTTTATGCTAGTTTTATATTGTTGTCGTTAGATTTCTAATTTTTAATGGCCAAAGTAAATTTATATTATCCTCAAACGGAGTCACAGATTGAAAATATGAGAAATCAAAATTATAATTGAAATTCAAATATGCCACTAAATGAAAGATTTATTCGTGAGTTATAAATTGTAGTATGATTTAAGTAGTCGACAGACGGTTCTGAGAGAAAGGGCAGATTAAAAAAATGTAATTCATGACATAGGCAGACAATAAGTGCAATGCATCACTCGTCATAAAGGGAAGATTATGGCTGTCTAGCTGAGGCAGATTTATCGCGGCTGCCATAATGACGCACACGCAGTTAGCATATCTCGTACAAAACTCGCACACCTCAGAATACAGAACAAACTGTATTCTGAGTCGCACACTCAATGAAAGACGGTTATTATGTTGGTTTGTTTGTATTGAATTTGTAGAGACTGTCAATCATGAGTGCGATTATAAAGTCAAGATAATGAGGCATACATATTGCTCTTAATACCTGGATGATTGGAATTAGAATAGATAATGTTACTCGTAAAAATATTTTTAACACAAATTCACACCCCTTTGCTATACAAGACCTTTTTTCAGCATATTATGTACAAAGTAACAACACGTAGGCTTAATTTCCCTGACGAAGGAAAACACCCGTGAATTAATATTTCGTTCGGGGTGTTGCCGGTTATTTCCACGGCCCAGGTACAAAATCGAGATTAGATCATAAAAAATAATGAATATACATCATAATCCGGTCCGGGGCAGTCGGAGTGCACATAACTCAGCCGGCCGGCTCCTCGACTATGACGCTCGCTAAATCTCCCCGAAGGCGGTCGTTAATAAATTATTATTTTGTAAATAAAAATAATAAAAATGTCCGCCCGGAAACATTTGTCCCCGGCGTCCCTAAGCCCGCGTGATATATTATTAATTAGCCCGCGTTATGATCTAAGCGTCTATTTTCGACCTGTTTTTGGAGGATATTTTTAATGGCATCTGACGGATTTATTTTATGTCCTTGTAAGCTTCGGGATAAATTATTACCTTTACACAAAGGCGATGCGTTCCTGATACTTTCCCGGCTGACGCTCGAGATGCTTTCCAAAATAGTGCGACTTTGAACACTGCAACAAATAGTTCCGAATAATCTTAATTGATTGGAACCATTTATCTTAATAATCCTCGCGACTTAGAGACAATTTTGTTTAATTGTCTCTTTTAATTTGGATAGGTACAAATGTAACTCAGTTATCAATTTACTTGGAGCTAACAACGTTGTCAATTAACAAATTATCAAAAATATTGTCCTTGCCCCTAGGAATCTACAAAACTAAAATCAATTCAAAAGTTCCATAATTAATAATTATTACTACAGAATTTAACTGTTTCGTAGCATAACAAACGTGATAGACTGATAGTTTCATGGGTTTTCCCCAAAGATCTAAAAAAGAACTACCTAAATATATTATTATATGTAAAGGAATAAGAAAAGATTATGTTCTTGTATGAAGCTGAAATGACGTGGTAACGTGGTAACTATTTTAATTACTAACATGTACACTGCCATAGAGCGAACATGGCATTGAATTCAGGTCGTGGCTTACATGTGGTACAAATTCCCTCATCCACCCACCCGCCTCTAGATTATTTATAATAAACCTTTTTTGTACATTTTGTTCTCGATCCCAGCATAAATAAGATATGTTATTTAAAGCTAATATATCACCTGACAGGTGGTAGAAGGCTCGGAGCTGCGTAGGGTATTATTGACCCTCACGCCCGGCGCGTAGGGTTCATTTTGACCGCCAGCCTTTGACAGACGGTTCATAAGATTTATAAATATATCAATGTGAGTCCTTGTGAACGTAGTGAGATTTTAATCAACGGTGGATCGGGGTTCGAGACGGGGATGAGACCTTCATGGTCGCCATGTTTAATTTAGATTATTAGAATTTAAACGCTTCTTATGACGATATTCGTATGAGTAGAAATATAATTAATAATCATAGATATTTTTTAATCTTTGAGACATTCACCAATTTTCTTTATAAATTAAGATTTGAATAGTAGGTACACTTTTCTATCCTTTGACTGCCTCGCGAACAATTTATATGCAGTATAGGTTAGCGGTGAGCGGTGACCTACACTGCCTTCAAAGGCTTATCTCCTCTTACAGTTGCTTAGGGGATGGTCAGAGTTCAATCTTTAACTGAATACTATTTTACAATAGGATTTTTACAATCTCAAAAGAGCCTTTACAAATATCAGTGTTTTTTATTTGAACAAAAAGACACAATAAAACGTCATATAAGGTAAACATTTAAATGATTGTTGTTTGGCTCAGCCGCAGTCAGACCAAAATTGATTTGGATTTTGTTAGCATCAATGAGATTGAATCGGTTATCAGGCGCCGCGGGTGACAGTAATTAAAATTTTCCTTTTTGGGTCTCTCTCCGTTTGGTAACAAAAATATATGTGTTTTCTTGTGATTTCTTTTAATTTCTTATTTCTTTTAAGTTCCGATATTTTATAATATTCTAATTTTGATGTTGAAATTGATTGCAAATAAAAAAAATGTTACTTAATGGGCGTTTTCACACTGCGACGGTAACGACACGAGATGATACCACATAATAGATAAGGGCCACCGCACATATAATACAATCAACAATTCAAGTTGGCCGACTATCTACAAACTAAATTGCGTAGTGTCACAATTTAATTAGACAACTTCATCGTGTACGCTGCCAGCCGCAGACTTTTAGATTTAGTTGGTAACGGTGTTGAAAGCCTAGCGACGTGCGTGTTAAAATGCGTAAAAAGCACGCTTTTATTGAGGCACTAATAAAACGAAGGTGAAAAGAAAGGAGAATATTTTGGGTGCATTCAATACTAAGTGACAGAATATTACAATTAGTACGATAGTCAGTTTGTACGATAGTCGGCTAACTTGAAATTGTATAATATGTGCGCTGGCCCTCTATTCTGTGGTATCGTGTCGTGTCGTTATCGTGCAGTGTGAAAACGCCCAATATCAGAGACCATGATACTTTATCATATTGTATCTGCTAATATTTGACACGACATGAAATACCCCTAACCTCCCCTTTGCGAGGCACTGTCTGTTTCTGTGTAAGAATAATAATTTAATTAGGTAATTTGTAATTTAGGACCTAGGTCTTAGATTGTTAGTGCCTACGGTAGGTAGTAGGTACTATATAATTGTACACTGTACCTACAGTACAGTTCCTTAGTCCTATACGTTAGGTATACCGTATACTTATGATGCATTTTCAATACAATTTGGATGCAATTGACATGTCAATAATTTACGACAATATTATGCGATATTATCTCGTAATATACCGGCCGCACCTGAAGACAGTAATTACAAATCAAACACAATGAGCTGTCACGCCATTGGTGGATCTTAATTGGAAACTGAGACACTCGACGTACGTAATTTACTGTAATACGTCAATAATGACGTAATTTATCGTTATTATCGTCGTAAGTACACGCGACATCGATCGTAAATTAGCTCTTTGTTATGAATCTCGACGTAATCGGCGCTGGTGATTATTATTTTATTGTCGCTGGTATTCAAATCGAAGCTACACCTAGCGCCATCTATCGGCGAAGACGCGGCAACTTATTTTCAGCGGTTTTCTGTTATTTTGGTGGTATAATTAGCGCGGGGTTACGGCTGGTGGCGCGGGCGGTCGCCGTGGTACGTGGTGCCAGTGGTGGCGGCGCGCTGCGTCGTCTGGCGCTGCTCGCTAATCGATGCGCGCCACTGCGCTGTCTTCCGACGTCGGCCATTACGCACCTTTATGACCAGGGCCGCCGCCCGCGCCCCGCGCCCCGCGCCAAGGCGGCACATGACGAATCAATATGCCGAGCGACTCAACACTTATTTATTCGTCGCGATTTATTAGCCGAATGCCTGTAAAGTTTTACGATGGACAGCCGACATAAAATTCTATGTTTCCCCGTCTTTTTATTGCGGAGCAGATGTCTGGTGATATTGTACGTGACGGGCCGGGCCTGCACCAGATGATGTACCGCCGCTCCCGGTAATTGAATTTATAATGGCCTCTCAATAGGTTTATTGGCTGTTGCCTAGGGTATAGGCGGTTGCCTAGGCTTGAGCGGTCGCTGCCCTTCTGTATGCTTCCTCACATTGGGACTTGAGTCTGTTAGAACTTGAGATACATTTCTTTGTCTTTAGATCATAATTACTGCTAAGTGCTATGGAGTCTATGATGCTGTATAAGAACTTCCTAATTTGACTAATATCCAAATTGCGGATATCCCTGATGTGTGGTGATTGGTGAAATCTGGTGCTAGAAATAGGTTTTCTCAGGATATAGTTAATAGATAATCTTCATTGGGAAGGAACTGTGGCAAGTTGAGTAAAGACTTCCCACGTGGCACCACACCACACCACGTGTGACTACAATTTTGTCAGCCATTTTGATTTTTAAATTTTATTTTCTTTCTGCACAAAAGAACCCAACCTAAGACTAAATTCAGTATAACCTAGAACATGATGACTACTATTTCGAACATATTTCATATCTTTATGACAGTAAGAATATTGCCAAAAATGTTGTAGATTAGGCGCGAGAAAATGAGCAGGATTGAGATAAGAGTGTCGTTTGACCCCGGAAGCGGGGGGAGTACACTTCCCTTGTCATTACCGCCACAGAATTGCCCAAAACTAGCCTAAATTTTGAAATGTGAATAAAGCTGGTGTGTCAACTGGTAGAAGATAAGCTATTGGTTGGTACTTCATACATATAGATTTTAGCAAAGTAGATTACAAAAGTATATATATACTAGCTGTCCCGGCAGTTTCTTTGCCATATTAAGTATATAAAGTATTTTTTTTTAATTTGATCGCAGCGCTGTCGGGACAGACTAAAATTAAAATTCGAATTCGAATATTATTTAAAATTTGACACTGCGCCGTCTGTCGGATCCAATGTAAAACATTCCAAAATCAACAACTCCTTATAAATAAGAAATTAATTGAAAAAACATTTTCCAGTAGACCAAACTGTAAATCTAAACCATTCTCGAATCTCCACGAACACACACAAAAAATTTCATCAAAATTGGTCCAGTCGTTTAGGAGGAGTTCAGTCACATACACACGCACACAAGAAATATATATATTAAGATATTTTTTTCGAGTTTATCGTGTTCCGTCTACCGTTTAAACTGGCCATGACTTACCATAATCGCGGGACAAACAATCGGCCAGAAAACATTAAAGAGTTAACTTTTTAAAATATTCATGGGTGAGGTCGGGAAGCTAACGATAATTAGCTTCCACTAACTCGCGGTTATTGTGCGGCAATTAACGACCCCCTCGCCCCCCGAGGGGTCACGGGGGGACAAACAAAATGTCGGCCGGAAGCGCGTAATTTTTTCACAAATATCGCGGAAGGAAGGCCGTCTTCCTGTTTAGGTGGTCTTTATGGTAATCGCGGGTTTTCCGAGAATCCTCTCTTAGCGCGACAATTATTTACGGGGCGCTCGCCCTTAAGAAATTAACGGTGGGGTGGCCGTTCCTGTGGTATTCTCTAGTCTTCAGTTGAAAATACCGCAGAAATAGAACATTAATGAAAACTGACGTGAAGGGTATGTAAAAGAAAGCGAAATGAATAATAATTAGAAATACTTTTGAAACATTTAATTTATTGGGAGGTTTAATTTTAAAGACCATCGGTCTTACTACAAAAGATTTAAACACCCGTTGAACAGTTGATTAGAGAAAAATTCCATACAAAATTGTCTCAAAACAACTGTTCAACAGATGTTTAAATCTTTTGTGGTAAGACCGTATGTCTCCCGAAGGGCGGGAGACACATTCCTACATAAAACAATAATAGATTTTCTAATATTTTTTCTTATCCTAAGAAAATATAAATTGTGGTCCGCGCAGCGTTTAACGACCGTTATAAGTTGTAACTTGTAACGCACTAACCAAAACTTGTGACTGAAGAATAAGGACTAGCAGTTTTTATTGTTTCAGTAACATGGATAGGAAATAGCCAATAGGAGAGAAATCCAATCATGTATGTTGTGAAATGTCTCAAACTCTACAAATCTTTCAGCATTTGTAGAGTTTGAGAATTTTGAGACAAAATCCATACTTCCATACTAATATTATAAATGCGAAAGTGTGCCTGTCTGTCTGTCCGTCTGTCTGTCTATCTGTCTGTCTGTCTGTTACCTCTTCACGCCCAAACCGCTGAACCGATTTTGCTGAAATTTGGTATGGAGATACTTTGAGTCCCGGGAAAGGACATAGGATACATTTTGTCCCGGGGAAATGTACGGTTCCCGCGCGATATACGAGTTTTGGCGCAACGGAGTTGCGGGCGTCAACACCCCAGACCACTGGACGAATTGGGCTGAAATCTGGCATGCAGGTAGATGTTATGACGTATAGGCATCCGCTAAGAAAGGATTTTGACAAATTCCAATTCCAAGGGGTTACAAATTACAATAGGGGATGAAAGTTTTTATACATATACTTATAGGTAATAATACTTCTTAACGAGCGAAGCCGCGGGCAAAAGCTGGTTCTTTATAAAACAGTAATTATTGATAAGTATTTTATACATATTAAGTATGCGATATATTAAGTTTGGTATCTTTAATTTGACTTACAACTTAGAAAGTTAGGATAGTCAAACAGAGTAAAGATATTTTGTAACTACATAATATTATCAGAGACCAGGCATACAATATATTTCTGAATATTAATTCACATAATATTGAAGCTAAGACATGATGATGTGAAATACAAGTCCTATAAAACCTACGTCGACTACCTAGGTAGGTCCTAAATTGTTATGACCACGCTAGCCTCCAGCGGGATGAATCTTTACCGCAATCCGCATATAGACTACAGATCATTCAGAGTTAATTTACCTGTAAGGATCACCTTTAATATCGTAGCAATAAGGGTATTATCAGAGGTAGAACAACAGTGAACAGTCAGTAGCAATCGGCATAAGATCGCGGGCCGCGGTGGCTCGCGATGCAAATGTGAAACAATTCTGACGACCCCTTCAGTGTTGGGGCCGGGACTGAGACGGGCCGGGCGGAGCGGGCAGCGGTGACCGGAGCGGAGAGCGATTGGGTGTTTGCACACTGCACGATAACGACACGACACGATACCACAGAATAGAGGGCCACCGCACATATTACACAATTTCAAGTTGGCCGACTATCGTACTAATTCTAATATTCTGTCACTTGGTATTGAATGCACCCAAAATATTCTCCTTTCTTTTCGCCTTCGTTTTATTAGTGCCACAATAAAAGCGTGCTTTTTACACTTTTAACACGCACGTTGCTAGGCTAGTAACACCGGTACCAAATAAATCTAAAAGTCTGCGGCTGGCAGCGTACATGATGAAGTTGTCCAATTAAATTGTGACATTACGCAATTTAGTTTGTACGATAGTCGGCCAACTTGAAATTGTATTATTTGTGCGGTGGCCCTTATCTATTCTGTGGTATCGTGTCGTGTCGTTACCGTCGCAGTGTGAAAACATCCATCGTTGTTGCTATTGATTGACAAAGACCACAATAATTATTATAGTACCTACAGACACCTACAATCTCAAATTTTTAAGTACCCTAAAGTAACTTTAAGCCTTCAAGGATATAATCTTATAAGCAAAATTATTGAGCAAGCAAAATATTTATTTAAATGAATCAAAATATAATAAATACATGCTTACCTACATATTAGCTAATTGTTCCAATTAAGGAAACTGAAATCAAATCTTTATTTACTTACTGAGTTTTACACTGTACAGGTAAAAACGAAAAAGTTGTTATGTATTGTTAGCAATAATCAAAATTCAGTGAAAATGCAGATTCCCCGCGTCGTGGCGTGATGCACAGACAGCACCGACAAACAGGCTAATCCGGGCGTTATCGTAAATCGTCAGTTTATGACGTGCGGAGCCGGGGGTTGAGTTTTCTAATTTCACCCCCCCCTTCGCTCCCCGCTCCGCCACCCGCCCGCTAATTCGTGTAAGCAGTTTCTGAACGTTTTCAGTTCGCTGACGCAAACTTTTTCGTGCGGTTACCTTGACTCTTATGTCTATGGTCATAAGGTTACTTTTAAAGCTGTACATTTTTGGGTGCATTGGCAAAAGTTATCTGGCTTTACATGGCGCTATTAGCTACGTTTGTTTGTTTGCCTTTTTAAATTGTATATAAAGAGTATCAGGCTGAATGGGGGTAGAATTAAAAGTAACTACGGCGTGTCAGTGACAATTTGCAATTGTTTTTTCGGCTGACGTTTTGTAAAAGTGGTGAATAATGCTGGCGATGAATGATGATACAGTAATGATTTGAATGTTTTTTTTTATCATATTTTGTCACTTCTTTTGTCATTACTCATTAAGCATTACTATCTATTGCTTCCATTTTTTTCTAATTATCTAATTAGTAATTTCACAAAATTTTCATGCCATCAACTTCCGTCGAGTCGGGTTACTTTGACTACTTTTTTCTTATTTTTAACAGACTTCCAAAAAACGAGGAGGTTGTATGTTCGGCTGTGGATATTATTTTTTTTTGTATGTTCAACGATTACTCCGCCGTTTGTGAACCGATTTTCGAAATTTTTATTTTGTTGTATTTGGTTTCACTCTAATTTGGTACCATGTTCACAAAAGTGGTGACCCGATGATGGGATCCAGGAGTAATCGAGGGAACTCCTCGAAATTTATATGGAAACATATGGTGATTTTGGTTTTATGTGAAGTGTACTAAGAATATGCTACCAAAAAGTCAAATATTGGGTCATGGTAAACCATGTATTCGAAGATGCTGAGAGAACTCCTGACTCCTTATAGAGTACAAACAATAATAACATTAATATGAACTAAAAAGTATTAAATAATTTTTACTATCTAATAGTGCCTTTTTCCGAATTCGGCTAAACCTCAACTATTTATGTACTCAATCTTCATAATTTTGAAGTCGGTGCCAGTTCCAAAAGTTTCAAATATTCTGTCAGAGGACTGAAGATTCAGCTATCTGGTATCGACTTCAAAATAATGAAGATTGAGTACAGAAATAGTTGAGGTTTAGCCGAATTCGGAAAAAGGCACTATTAGATAGTAAAAATTATTTAATACTTTTTAGTTCATATTAATGTTATTATTGTTTTTACCTTGGAAGTCGGTTTTAATTTTTTGTTAAAAATAATAATTTTATAAATCTATCTGGTATAGAGGCGCTGGATGATTTATAAGTTTGATATTGATTTTATTTGGTTAATAAGGATATATATGCTAATTATAAATAAATGATATATTTAATAAATATTTATGATTATACAATTATTATTTTTTTTAAATTGACCCAAAGTTGATCTGAAGGAAAGGTGACTTTGTCTCTCAGATTATTTTTAGCAAAAAACTTTTAGTTATTCTGACACAGAGCTAAAGTAACTTGCTAAAATAACAGGTTTAACAATAATAGACATTTCGACATCAAAAATTCTATATTTTTTGCAAAAAAATTATAAATTTTAGCAAAAACTTACATTTACCTACCGTGTTATTGATGAAAAAGGGCGTTCCGTCCGGAGATTCCGTAATTGACCGTATTTAAAACCTTATAAACTCATAATCTGAAAGCTACAAAGTTATATTAAATTTACAGCTATAATCTTCAGTATATCAACATTCCTTTTGTCGTTTTAAATTTTCTATTTTTATTTCTTATACTCATGATATCAGCTTCCAAAGTAATACCAATTTGTTAAAATTCAAGCATACATTCAGCATCTCCTTAGGATTTTCAAATTACTTTTATTTGAAACTCACGCAAATAGATCGACAATATCATAAACTACATATTCGCCGTTTTAAATTTTTTTTAGGACAATTTTGAACTAAGATAAGTAAAAATAATAGGGTTTTGGCGCGATCTCGGCAACGCGGCAAATGTATGGCCAAGGTCGTTTGCTCGGGGGACGACCTTAAGTAGGTTTTTTAAAATATTAGCATTTTACTTACAAACAAAATATTAACTTTGAATGTATATCTATCAAAAGTACTAACTTTTTTGATAATGTAGTAACTATAAATGCTTACAAAATAATCATATTATGGAGTTTATGATTGCACAGCCTTTTTATTGAGATCAATCAACATCAGTCAGCGATTCATAATATATTTACTTAATTATTTAGCTCAGGCACTGAAAAACAACCGTTTTTTTTTAATTCGGGAACATTAATCTTACAGATAATATTATCCCAAGCATAGCAGCAGCTTCTGAGGCATGGCCCTGGGCCTCAAAACATTGAAGCATTGTTCAAGTTCTTCATCTGTATAATCGATATAACGACGACTACCTGGTTTACGGCGATATTTTGATGGCATTGTGAGATCTGAAATGTAATGAATTCAACTTTGGCTCAAGAGCCAATGTTACCCGAATTTACGAGGCAAAAATATTCCCACACTTTGTAACTAAATTTTATCAATGAAATCTCGTAAAAAAGCATTTGTTTCTTCAATCTTTCTAGTCCTTAATATATTTCTGACCTGATTTAGTATAATATTCTTGACGAAACTCACCGTAATATTTCAGTTTCATTATAAAGTTTGCACACGTAAATTAAGCACGTTGTTACAATATGTCCGAACTCCGACATAAGAATGGCCGTTTCATACCTCGCAAACAAGTGCCCAACCAATTGAAAACTAGCGCTACTAATGCCATCTAATGAATCCCGCTTGAACGTAATCGATTGCTGCTTTAGCAGCAACGTGACGGGTAGTTTTAACATTTTCCGATTTGAGTCAAAGTTTCCCGCAGGAGCTAAGTAACCCGGCCTCATTTTATGAAGTTGCAACTTGCGAATGCGGACAACACTTTATTTTTCTTAATTTTGTGACTTCATTGAAAAAGGAATCTTGATCTTTGTTCATCCAAACATCCATCGCAGGCACACCAATTAATATTGTTCATTTGATTCCTTTATTTATCCCGACTACACGTGGTTATAATCACGAAGGAGGCGACCTCTATCGACAGATATTGATGTTTTTAATCTCACGTTAGTATTATTGTCTGTTCTCATTTATTTTTCCGCGAAGATTCTAAAATTCACCCTTATTGTAATCGCATGAGAGTTATGTTAACACGTTCTCTGCCGGTAGTACAAACAAGAAAAATTACAAAAAATCTTTTTGGTTGAAATAGATGTATTAGGTCAAGACATAAACCATGACATCATTTAGGGTTCGATGGGGTGCAGGGTTCCTGAGATATATTAAAAAAACCCCTTGAGGTCACATGTGACCTACGCGGCGCTGTAGTACGGAAAGTACGCAATCTTTATCACTGCGCCGCTCCGGTCACGTTTCCGGTCACCGCAGTCTGTCTGTCTCCAGGCTGTAACTCAATAACCGCTATGGCTAGACTTCTGAAATTTTCACAAATTATGTATTTCTGTTGCCGCTATAACAAAAGATACTAAAAATAGAATAAAATTAATATTTAAGGGGGCTCCCATACAACAAACGTAATAATTTTTACCTTTTTGGCTTGTAATTAACACGTTCTCTGCCGCGTAGGTCACATGTGCCCGGACCCCTACCTGTATCTACCCGCCGCGTAGGGCACCGGTGACCTCAGAGCAGACCTGTTTTTGAATCGAACTCGTAGGCCATAGGACACGTTTATCTTACATTTCTCTGTAGTAAGTGACCGGTGCGGCGCTGTACAGCAATACTCTCACATGGTATTCACCTGTGTTCATTATACGTGAAAATTTTAATGCAAAAACCCAAAGCACTAGAAAAAATAACTGTTTCTATAACTTTTTATTCATTTATCAATAATGGTATTAACAATTTATTATTAATAATTAGACAACAGATAAAATTAAGCATATTGTAAAAATTTCAAGTCCCTAGCTGTTGCCATTATTGATTACAAGCCAAAAAGGTAAAAATTATTACGTTTGTTGTATGGGAGCCCCCCTTAAATATTAATTTTTTTCTATTTTTAGTATCTTTTGTTATAGCGGCAACAGAAATACATAATTTGTGAAAATTTCAGAAGTCTAGCCATAGCGGTTATTGAGTTACAGCCTAGAGACAGACAGACTGCGGTGACCGGAAACGTGACCGGAGCGGCGCAGTGATAAAGATTGCGTACTTTCCGTACTACAGCGCCGCGTAGGTCACATGTGACCTCAAGGGGTTTTTTTAATATATCTCAGGAACCCTGCACCCCATCGAACCCTAAATGATGTCATGGTTTATGTCTTGACCTAATACATCTATTTCAACCAAAAAGATTTTTTGTAATTTTTCTTGTTTGTACTACCGGCAGAGAACGTGTTAATAATGGCAACAGCTAGGGACTTGAAATTTTTACAATATGCTTAATTTTATCTGTTGTCTAATTATTAATAATAAATTGTTAATACCATTATTGATAAATGAATAAAAAGTTATAGAAACAGTTATTTTTTCCAGTGCTTTAGGTTTTTGCATTAAAATTTTCACGTATAATGAACACAGGTGAATACCATGTGAGAGTATTGCTGTACAGCGCCGAACCGGTCACTTTCTACAGAGAAATGTAAGATAAACGTGTCCTATGGCCTACGAGTTCGATTCAAAAACAGGTCTGCTCTGAGGTCACCGGTGCCCTACGCGGCGGGTAGATACAGGTAGGGGTCCGGGCACATGTGACCTACGTGGCAGAGAACGTGTTAAAGGTAATATGACTGTGGACGTGTGCGCTCGACTTCGACAATCGAGTGATTTGTGTGCTCATTGCCGCATAATTATTATTCGAAGCGATATTTATAATTTAGGGTTCCGTGCCTAAAGGGTTAAACCTATTTATATGACTGTCTGTCTGTCACTATGTATATTCAACATCACAAGAACCGTGATCGCCAGACATGAGACTTAAAAAAATTGAATGATGTACTTACTTACTTTTGTTATAGTTAGGGCAGTTAGGTTCTGCAACTGCTGAAAAATGAAAACTGAACGAAATACCTACGTATTCTACAATATTCTTACCCGACTACTATTTTGTTTGAACTTTCAATAGACACAATAACGGTCCGCAAGACAAAACACAAGTCAAGTCATTGATTCAAGTTTTTGACTTGTGAAAATTTATTTGTTGCCGTTTTACGTAGGCCGCGCTCGCGCTTGGCCGGTTTTATCCGTCTCCCCGCGGTACAATACGTCAAATTTCAATACAGACACATGATCACCGCCATTATGTCTCCCGCCGGATTAGACTCCGTAATGAGATGAAAAAATACAACGACAAAATAATGAACAGATAATAAGGCACAGCTGGGCCCGCGAGGGCGCCACCGTCATTACAAAACGTAACAAAATACGTATTACGTGAAGGTGACAACGTGATCGATGTTTAATTTACGTTACTTAATATAAGTGTTACCTGTCTGTCTGTTTAATGCTCAGAATAGCTAAGGATATTGTATTGGGTTTCTTCGTTACTTAGCAAAATATGTATTAAAAAGTCGGCTCTATAGTAATATGAATTTGTAGCTTCATAAGCTGTAGAGATCAAGTTATTTTAAGTTCATTTCATTGTGTTAATTAAATAGCTTTGTTTCTAGATTTAAGTCTATTAAACGAGACATGTAGCGCCATCTAGTAACGGTCACTGTAAACAAATTTTACAATCAACGCTAAAAAATAAAAACAAAAATTACGCAATGTTTTTACAGTAAAAATAAAAGAAAAAGCATGGAAAAAGGTCATAAAATAAAATATGTATTTTACACAAGCCACCGCGTTGATAGAATAAAGGTGGAAAATAATGGCGTCTCCCGCCAAAATGATGGATTAGCGTCACGCGATTTTGCTGTAAAAAGCAAACAGCATCCTACTAATTCCCTTGCCAATCACCTCGAAGTCAATTTCCCGGTAATAGTAGGGGAGCCCGAGAGTGGATTTTGCGACATTCATAAGCGTGTCAGATGAAGCTAATACAGAATTCTCTGTATCTAGTTATCATCATTGCATTGTCTAAAAATCAGATTTTTTGGTTGGTGGGTAAAAATAGTTATTTTCAAGTATTAAAGGGTTATTGAATTTATCTGAATAAGGATAAAGGAAAGTTAACTATACGGTATACCGTATACCCCGAAAATCTTCCAAATAAAGCACTGATGATGGCTGACAAATGACTGACACAAGAACTCAGTACTTTAAACTCTCCATTCAAATAAAAAATACTAATATTTTTTCCTTGTTTCACTTGATCTGCAATACACTACACTTTTTCTTGATTTTTGATTCACTACACGAATAGCACTCTGGGCTCCCCTACTATAATAAGCGCGTCAGAGCAGTGCCCGAGTGGCTGTGTCGACACTTTTTATTGCACGCCAATCAGCCGGAATTAGGTTTAGCTCCAGTTTTTCTGATGGCTTATTATTTATTAAATAATAAGTAGGTGCTAACTGCTAAGTACTTTATTAGCTGCTTTTAATTTTTAATTTTATAACGAAACTGTTTATTACCAACATAATAATAATACATATTCTGTTTAAATTATACAGGTTAGAAGTTAGGACTGAAATTAATAGAAATCGTAATTATGTTTTACAAACTATTAATATTTCGTCTAATTATTAATATAGTCAGGGAGCCCTAGAACAAATTTTGATTACTAACAAGCTAATTTTTTGTGAGTGTTTAAGATAAACAACTTTTTTATCTGCGAAAAATTTTGAAAGTGGTAAGAGATACAAAGGATTTCTGAATACTTTGATGTGATGGTCCTAACTCCTAAATTCTAAATAAAATATGGATTGTTCTATATGTATTTTGTAGGATACAATATACAAGTTATATAATTTAAGACAATATTACTCTTAAATTATATAACTACATATTAACCTACCAATATACAAAAATCTGCACCTAGTCAGTTTCGTGTTTTATACTGTAATTTCGTCACTTAGGCAGAGAGCAGAGTGGCGCAGTGGAAGCGTGCTGGGCCCATAACCCAGAGGTCCGTGGATCGAAACCACGCTCTGCTAGAATCACTTTTTAACTTTTTACGATTTTTAAATTAAAATAATGTACTTTTGACGACATATTCCTAATTTTAAGATAGTTTTCATTTGTTAACATGTTTTGAATTGGGTTTTTCTTACATCTAGCTCTAGTAGCAAACTGCAATTTACCACTTACCAGCCTACCAGGAAAAATCACAATTAGTTTTTTTATAATATTACGAGAAGATGTATATTATGTAGTTCTATAAAAAGATACTGCTCTTGTTCTTTTGTCTTCTTTGAGGAACATATGTTTATAAAGTTTTGCGTAGTCGTTAATATTTTTTGAGTTGTTAAAAGCAGTTAACTATAAGTTACTTAATTAATAATACAATACAAGAATTTACTTTGTAATATAAATTATAATGTAATATGACGTTTTATGTACTTAGCATTTAACTTTACCTTCGTCCTTCAACGTTTAAAACATATTTCTGATGGTTGGTAGTTGGTCTTGGTACCCATGTCTGCGGCGTGGTTTCAACTCCATTAGCGTGCTGTCGCGAGAGATTTATGTATAATTGAAATCGTCCACTTTATTGTGCCACTGTGTTGATTTATACCCCCGACTAGTGATTGAATATAACATGTCGATAGAATTTAAAAATCATTATAAAAAGAAGAGGAAAACGTCGATATACTTTAAAAATTATTGTTAGTGTCAAATGTAGATAAATGCTCTAAAATCAACGATATTACTGCTGACAGTAGCTATCTTCAATAACTTTTGCTGGTACGGGCTACGGCGCTAATCGCTATACCTACTGTCTCCACACTCACAGTCCACTCTCTATTAAGACTAACTCTTCCCGCTGCCTGCTAAGCGAATCCAGAAACTTGTTAATTTTTATCATGACTTCGAGTCAGTCCGCTTGATAATAATTTCCATGAGACTGCGGGGCTAAAATGGTCACATTTAGCAATTCCTCTCAATCAATTCAGCAAATGAATTGTCAAAACTGTCAAACTGACAAATGTCAAATCAGTACAAAAATACAGAAATGAATAGCAAGCAAAGTTGCATTTTGCGATTTTAGAAAAATGAATTATATTATGATTCATATCATGATTCTTCAAAGCGACCATTTTAGCCCCGCTGATCTCTATATTGATGCAATGTTGACACATTGCATCAAATGCGGACTGATCTGTGTGCTTTCCTAATGTTACATGATCAAACTAATATAATTTTTCGCTCTTTAAAGCTATGGAACAGAAATATATTACATATTTGATAATATTAATATGTATTTCGATTTTAGACAAACGTTTAATCAACATAAACCGGCGGTATTTATCGATATGCTCTGGCCTCTGCCGGCCATCCCTACGGTCCTTCGACGCCGGAGTCCATCGTAGCTATCGGCGATACTCTCAATAGTTATTGTTTGATTGACTTAGCGCTGTTTGTGTTGGTCGCGGAGCCCCAGGCTGCGGGCAGGCGGGGCACCAACTGTTATTCTGATGCGCTATTTTGTTTATTCGAACATTAATGCAATGGCTTCCCGGGGTGTCTTTTGTCGGTATTTACTGCTTTATGCTCTGGACTCTGGAGTCAGGAGAGTAACTGTTAGAAACGTAGAATTTTCTAGAAGGAATGTACAGAGTCATAAAATAATAGCTAGCTTTTGATTTGGTAAGACGAAGGGCGAAGGCTTTTAATCTTTTTGAGATTTTCAACCATTTAACACTTGTAATTTTTCAAGGACACTAATTCTCCTTTCTCTAACTTCGATATTAATATAGCGATACAACCGAGAATCGAATTAAAAGTCACAAAGTAAACATTTTAAAGCCATCCACTGAGCATTCAGCAAAACAACTTCTTCGATTGCGTATTAATTTACAGCTACATGCATATTAATCACGTGAATATAGTTGTTTATTGCTCAATATATTGAAGCCGATAGTAATTTGTAAGTGAACAATTGTATTGTTTAATTGTATAGTATTTGCGATAATCGCGACATCTACATCCAGCGATAGATGCGCGGTGTCGGACACCGGTGTCCACTGGTGTCTGACCCCAGTGTCCAGCGGTGTCGGACGGTGTCGGCCCGTGGGAGATATATCGTCGCATTTATTACATATTTATTCGAGTGTCGAGTGACAAATTCCCTTGTCAGGTGCGCGCTGCCTTGTTATTTACAGCTGATTCTATGATATTGGCTGAGGTGGCCCGCACATTGAGGTGCTAAGATAGAAGTTTTGCAGCAAATCTCTGTTTTAGTGACTTCTGTAGTCTAAACGTAGCCTAGATACTCCAGAGCTCGATAGAGTTAATTCGGTTAGACTTTAGAGCCTAGAATTGCTGTCTCAAGTCTCAACAACATAAAACTAGTTTCCTCAAATTAGCAGCAGCGTTTACCTCTATACTAGCTGCTTTCTTTAAATTTCACTAAATTCTACCTACCTACTTCTTGTATTTTCTGGTACGTATGTAGGTCTAGGTACTAATATGTATTCTGTGGGTACTGGGTACATCAAAGTGTAAAGTGTACGCCAGCCCTTAGATAGAGCGGTTAAAGGATGGTTGATAGTGGATTTGCGTGCCTCGCGCCTCGCGCCTCGCCTCAGCCAGCCTCGTATTGATATTTATTGATATCCATGCCTTCAGATCTGACGTTTTAATTCCCGATATGCTTTGTGAATTTTAAACACGCACAATAATACTCAATTTCAATAACTTTTCATATTCTTATCGGTTTCATTACTAGCGTACCCCTTATTAGATATGTTTTATTGTTTTATGCTAATATTCGTACGTAACAATTACAGAAATTCCCTTTTTAGAGTTTTAAACGCTTTTTATTGTGGCACCTGCTTAGTTTAATAGATAGCGGACGGTAAACAAACGGACACATCACACAGCTTGCCTAGTAGAATGAGTTTTAATCATAGTAAACAGACAAACATAAAGTCGATATCCATACTAATATTATAAATGCGAAAGTGTGTCTGTCTGTCTGTCTGTCTGTCTGTCTGTCTGTTACCTCTTCACGCATAAACCGCTGAACCGATTTTGCTGAAATTTGGTAGAGAGATACTTTGAGACCCCAGAAAGGACATAGGATAGTTTTTGTCCCGGAAAAATGTACGGTTCCCGCGCGATAAACGAATTTTGGCGCAACGGAGTTGCGGGCGTCATATAGTTTTTTATATTTTGTTTGTTTACGTTTGTTTTTGTTCTGAACTTCTGAAGGGGGTCGTTCTTTTTCAGTTTAGAGAACTTTGAAAATTATTGAATGTAATAATATTATGTTCAGTTTACGATTCAAATATTATGTACTTTACTTACTTTCTTATTTTTTTCTCAGTAGGCAGACTCGACCGCAGAGTCTACGGTCTATGTTATGTATGTTATAGGTATATCACAAGAATCAAGATACATAACAACTGTAATTACATATGTATTAAATAGCTGTCTCTGACTTTATCAACAAATATTTTATATTTATTAGGTAGGTATTATACGTAGACTCAAAAATATTATAGAACATCGCTTGAACTGTGTTTACAATTCATAATATTGAAATTCCTCGAAAAAAAAACGAGTCATCGGACAGAATTAAGACAGCACCGGGCGACGGGCGACGGGCGACGAGGACACCTGAGTTACAGATTAAGACCCCGGGAAATAATCGCCTCCACGATAACTCATGGAAAGGGTAACCTATTAAATGCCATCTTGTCATTAAGTCCGCCATGAATAAATGCCACAAAAAACGCTCCACACGCCAAAATAGCCCCTCCGTCCACGACGGAGGATCCTCAACCCGCGAGCGGTCGGCGGTCGCTCGGACCGCATCACCCACAAATCTGTGTCATACAAAAAACGTTTATAAATAAGCGGTCTATATTATTTATTGGGCGAGCGGCTAACGATGACGAATACGAGATACGTTTGTGGAGTGCCCTTTTGAGGGCTGACGTGTGAGATATGGGAGCGCGCGCGCACATTATGCGCGCGGCGGGGTGCGCGCCGCGATTGGCCGAGCGCAGACGCCGAGTAATGACGCGCACTAAACCAATGACGGATAGAGGCTTAGCGGTGGCCAATTTGTGCCTACGTACACCCTACAGACTCCATGGCAATGAAAAATAAAAAATTACATGTCCGAGATACGAATGAAAGTATTGCAATCGTGCGTACGCGCAGAGAGTTAATCGTCGAAATATAATAACTAAATGAAATATTATGTATCATGGATTAAATCAACAAGGGACTTTTTGACCGCCGATGCTTTGGATGCAAGCCCCAATCTGTGTGCAATTTAGGGTTAAAATTGCGAACATAGACTTAGATCAGATATTTCTGGATAACCATAATGAGTACAGGAATTTCGTCCTTTTGCAGGACAGGATGTACATAATTAAAAGATCGAATTAATAATTAGAATTTGTGATTACAAATGGGCCGGGACCATCGATCATAGACAACAAATTACGGGAGCGGGGAGTGTGGGAGGGAATCAATTATAATTTCCATTAGATTTAGGCGGGGCGCTCGGATTTATGGCGAAAAAGTCCTGCAGAGTGCAGACTGCACCTTGCACCGGATGGGTGCCTGGCTCCGTCCAGTGTTATAGTGCATCCACATTGAGTATAGACTATAGAGTTATTGACGCTATTTTTTAAGGAGAGTACAGTGAGCATCTAGTGGCTTTTGACAGGAAACTTTTACATTCATTGTTGTCAAACAATTTTTACATCACGGAAGAACATAAAATCCTTGCTGCAAAATCAAAATATTATGTACTTATTTCAAAATTATAATTAGTGCTAACTGCTAAGACACTGCAATGTTGCAAAATAGAACTGACAAAATAATACGAAACAAGATGCAAAGAAGATCTAGATCTTGTTTCGTACACCCATTTTTTATGAAAATCGATTTTTTTAATTAATCGAAACCCTTACAATTCGAGTCGAGCTCTCGAGTTTTCGAGTTGTCGAGTTTTCGAGTTTTCGTGTTTTCGAGTTTTCGAGTTTTCGAGTTTTCGAGTTTTCGAGCTTTCGAGTTTTCGAGTTTTCGATTTTTCGATTTTTCGAATTTTCGAGTTCGAGTTCGACACAAAACACTATCTATTCTCCAACCGTCTTACGCTTTTTCTATGGTTTTTCGATCAGCATGAGAATCTGACGCGAGTTTCACAGTTTTTACCCATACCACAAAAGTGCTCAACGCCGCTAAAGAAGTTTTCGCTTCAAAAACTGGCGTCACCTTGAGGAATCCAATGAAGAAATCTGTGATAGATACTCTTTTTTTTTCTTCTTTTTGGCAACTTGACACATAGGATGTGTATGTTGTGCCACAGACAAGGTAAAAAGGTAAGGAATATGGCGGGAAAACCATATTCCTCCTATTAAAATTTTCATCATCGTTTTCATGTATCGTCAGGTCTAAAGTCTCTAAAGTCTAAGTAAAAGTCAATACAGTCAAGGAGTCAAGTCGGTCGATTCAGTACAGTGGTAGACGCTTTACTGAAACTTTCGATGGAGTTTTGGAGGGAACACAAAATAGCACGTTTCTGGATATTACATCACTTTCCCACACTTGTGCATGAACACGAATATCTAATGGTTAATATTCTACCAATATTACACATTAAAAACCCAGCTTACACAATTTTAGGAAAATAATACAAAAACACAACAGCACCCAGCACATTCCCGGCAAAACTCTCATAGATACTTTTAAAAACGTTGGACACGTTTTTAAAAGTATCTATGAGAGTACAAAAGGTAACAGCTCAATCCTACCGACGACTGCACCAACGTGAACGTGGAATGTGGACGCACCCGTACACCGCCTCTCTGAGTCTCAGGTGTACTGATAAAAGTCATTTGTATAAATCATTGTCACAAAACTAACTTTAATTATGTAGTCGCGTTATTTATAACTTATCCTAGTAACATTCTAGAACCTAGGTAATGAGTGGTTGATTAGCGTAAAGGGGTAATTAATGTTTCTGTCCTGCAACTGTGTTTTTCCCAAGTTATAATTCATAGGAATTTCTTGACATAAACATAGGCAAAATGTAAGGAGCATTAATATGTGACAGTGACTATTGGCGAAAGCTCACCGAAAGACCCAGAAGTTTAAAAATCATCCGAAAATAACCATTTAACCACAATAAACATTTCAAATAGTCTCAAAAACACTTTCAAAAAAGAAGACGGTCCTTCAGATCCGTATTGCTATAAGAGTAAATGGCAAAATTACTATCTCCAAACCACCCAAGCTCTTGCCTCAAAATGTTTGATAAAACAATCAATACTGGAACAATAGTACGTCTAGGTGCATCACGTGGCCTCCGCGTCAAAGGCTGTCGTCCTAATAATGACGTCTTCATCGATCGGCCCACCCCGCCGACTCACGCCTCACTTTTTACAGAACAAACAGATCCGTTCGACAAAGGATATTGTTAACTGATTAGACCTTCAGGCAGGTTGTTAGAGGTCACAAGGACTGAATATGTACTCCATAAATATAAGGACTTTATGACAGACGAAATTTCTTCTTCTTCTTTTTAACCCTAAAATAGCAGCGCAATTTATCGTAACGTGCGGCGTACTTGGGGTCAGATTATGTAAAGGTGCAGGGGCCTAGTGTCTCTGAGTAATGTCCGCTCGGATGATGCATGACTTGTGATAAATGATGAGTGCTAAATGCTAATACTGTCCGTCCGGGGCTATTTTAATCCCGACATGATATTTAGGCAGACGATATAAGAGTTACTTTTAAACACTCGCAGGTAAAATAGGAGTGGAGTGCAGGAATTACCAGCAGATGGACTGAGATGCGGCGACACTTAATCACCATAAATGTTAAGTACATGTGACATTTCGCTAAAAAATTACACATTCCTGTGATAGAGGCACACGTGTTCGTTGAGCTTAGCTTTTATCGCTGTTTATTGTGGAGTGTGGCCGTCCAGGTGACGAGTAAGCTTAGGGTTTAAAAAAAATCCTTTCCCTTCTGTCCGTTATTAAATTTTGATGATTATTCAGGAATGACAAGAAATGTTCTATGTTAAAAAATGGAAACTTCGCCAATGATGTTTTTGATTTTTTTACAGACTGATAGAATTGAGTTATGATAACCTGGATAATAGCCCATTTTCTCTTCAGACTCTACCCAGTTTATCTATATTCTGTCCACAATTTGACAAACCTATTTAACACAGTACGCGGAGTGACGAGACAGTCGACACACAAATCGTTTCCCCGAACCGCGTAATGACACAATAATGTCGCTAATGACACGCTCGTTTGTCAGCCGTCACTCGTCGCCGCGTCACCCTGACACCGTCGTGTATAGGTGTCAGCCGGCACCGTCACCATGTCAACTTGCATGTCATCGTGCACTAGATAAAGGGTTAAAATTCAATTTTTTTATTTTAATAACACCTGTCTGTGCTCTTCATGATTACTACGGTTTTGCGAAACTCAAAAAAAGTTGCCTAAACTTACACGGAAGCACACAGAATTATACAAAGATATTAATTAATTAATAATTAGTGAAAATTTTAATATATGTATGTATTATGATTTATGTATCTGCAAAGTCCGATACTTTATTATTTAAAAATTAAAACCTAGCGGCTGCTAGAAACAATATAATGATATCGTTAAGTATTGATTTCACTTCAATGCCATTTACAGCGCCGAGGGAACATCAGTAGATGATTAATTTCGCGATAAGACAGATACATAAAATTGGCGAAGTCAGTACAAATGGTAGCTAATATTTTACATTTAATGGGCGCGCAGGCATTTGATTGGACAGGTGAACGGCGGATTATTTAGTGTGGAGTGCCTGTCCTTACACAATACCTTCCGCAACCGCTCTCCGCTCGCCATCATCACTCCCTTCCCAACTATAGAACCGAGAGGTTCCCGAAATGACTCATACGAAAGTATATAGAGGAATTTTTAATAGCATTAGTGTTCCGGGGTAATTTTGAAGCAATGAAAAGTTTATTATCGATTGACACGCCTTCTATGTGGAGGCAGTAAAACAAAACCCATTTATAATCGCAAAAACGTTCAGCACGAATGAATTATAGTTCTAACTACCGAGGCATTGCAGTAAGCCGTATATTACGTTTAACCCAGTTTTCAGCGCAAACAGCAATCACATTCTTCTAAGTTCGCTAGCGGACGGACAGCGAATACCGGGCTATACTAGCGGCAAAGTTCAGCGTAATGAGGCTCGCATACATTATCGCTCATCACGAAACCGCCGGCATTCGAAGCCTTTAATAATCCGCAGTTCAAACGTATTTAACTGTGACAAGTCGGGGACGTCACCATTTATATCCGCGAGCCACGCGAATTTCTTACAAGCCTCAGACATGCGATGTCGCGAAACACGCCTAGTCTATCAATTCCGTTAACGATAATAATTACCGCTTCCAGATGCTGTCCCCGCACGATGACGACGAGGAGGACGACGACAGCCATCTGTGCATCAAGTGTAACACCACAATCGTCGGGCTAGATAACTATGTCCGGCATAGGAAGCAACGATGCGGCAAAGACAAAAATCCCCCAAAATCCGTTCTACCTATCGACGCTCTGGAGCCTACGTACGGTCTCGGCGCTGACTTCTTCTTCCAATCCTTGGAGCTGCAGAGTAGTGTAAAAAAGTCGTCTCTATCCCGCCTAACGCCTCCCACCTCCATATCTAAATCTGCAATAGATAACTCTAGTTCCTTACAAGTAGCGACAACTTCGCGGGATGTACCCCGCATGAGCCCTTTAGATGGAAACTTGAGAGGTGAAGATTGGATCGGTGGTCATAGTCTGAAAATTGGTGGAAACGAGGACAATCAAACTAAACTAATCAAAGCAGTGGCTAGCATTAGCGGCGCTGTGAAGAAAGATATACAATCTCATTCCTATAACATAGGTTCATTCAACGATTTTAAGCCAGATGACGATTCCGATGATCTCGAAGACTTGGAGGACGACGAAGATGACGACCAGGGATCGAAGTGGAAGCCTCCGCCGACGTACACGGGAGGAAAATGGCGGCCGTACTCACCAGAAAACGAGGAATGGGACGTGAGGGAAGAACAGGAGCACACTGGAGGTAAATGGAAACCGCCCTGTACACCTGACGCGCAGGAGCGAGACGAAGATTATGACGCACCTCCACCGGGACACACCAAAGGAAAATGGCTGCCCGGAGCTCATGAAAAAACTCAAATCATGCAAACCACAATACAGAACAGAGGCTCAGTGCAGTACTGGTGTGGACCCTGCAACAGAAGACTAGGCTCGAGGGCCATTTACGAGAAACATTTAAAATCTAATCTGCACAGACGTAAAGTTCTACCTGAACATGACTTGGAGTTCTCCGGACATATTAGACCGATCAGTTACTCCATCAACAAGAGAGTGTCGCGTCCTTCTCGATACCTAAATGAATCTATTTATTTGCAGCCCCCGAAGAAAGCGTCCGAGCTAAAGTCTACAAACCAAAGTTCAGCAAAATCAAAAATTAAAATGAAGAAAAAGAAACGGAGAAGGAACCCCATGTTCGTAAACTGCTCGGGCTGCAACTCCAGGGTACGAACGCACTTGATGGGCAAGCATTTAATCTCGCACTATCATTTCCGTAAAGTTGGTGACACCAAAAGTGATGTCTACCGGCAGCTGATCCTCGACAACATGGATGCCATTGTCCACCAGTCGCCTTTCCAATGCAGCCCTTGCAAGTTCTACAGTAACTGGCTCTCTAATTTCATCCAGCACTTCTATTCGGACGAGCACACGCAGACAGTCACCGCCATGGAAGGCAGGTACTGGTGCTCGTTTTGCAAATTCGAATGCGATCTGCCCGATCTGATGCTGAACCACCTGACCAGCTCGGAGCACGGGGACGTGGTGGCCGCCGTCAATAGATCGATGCCGATCATCATCCGCAAGAAGACGATATTCCAGTGCGAAACCTGCGGGGAAGAGTTCAGGTACAACATAGCGGTGAAGCAGCACTGCCTCAAAACCGACCATAGAATGCTGCACACCGCGGCTGACGATTATCAGCAGTTGCACCAGTGTGCACATTGCGAGCAAAAGTTCAAGTCCTCCCGCACGCTAGCCGCCCACTTAAAATCCAAGCATAAACAGAAAGCCTACCTGTGTCTGGTCTGTTCGAAGTCCTTCGACAGTGCCGACGAAGTGAAGGCCCACAGACAGAGCTCCGAGCACAGAGTATTAGCTCGCAAACAGAGACTACACAAGATGGGCCTGCCAGCTACAGAACTGCGAAAAAAGTGTCCGTACTGCACCGAAACCGTGATGCTGCCTACAGTCCTTGAACTTAAAGATCACATCCGTCAAGTGCATCCCAATATTAAAAAGAAGTAGGTTATGTTTTGTGTTGTAGCACAGAATATATATTAGTTGTGTTGTAGTAGATATTTAATATTTGTGCAATGTTTAAACTATTTACAAATAATATTATAATGCGCTACTCACGAATAGGTCCGCCCCGGTAGGTAGGTAGGTAAATATCCGAAATCCGAAGCACACAGTTTATTCCACCATTTCAAATTAATTGTCTTATTTGCTTATTTCTATATCTATACTTATTATAAAATAAAGTCGCTTTTTTCCCTCATGTCCCTTTGTTCCCTTTAATCTTTAAAACTACGCAACGGATTTTGATGATTCTTTCAGTGTTTGATAGCCCATTTATCGAGGAAGGTTATAGGCTAGATTTTATCACGCTAAGATTAATAGAAGCGAAGAAATAGAGGAAAATGTGAAAAAAACGGGGAAAATTATTTGATAGGGCTAACTTGAACGCGCTAATCTCAGGAACTACTGGTCCGACTTGAAAAATTCTTTCAGTGTTAGATATCTCATTTATTGACGAAGGCTATAGACTATTTTATACCCGTGCGACGCCGGGGCGGGTCGCTAGTTACAATTAAAAACCAAATCTATAACCGCAAAGTTAACAATTAATCGCAAGAAAACTTTTCAGGAAGCAATAATATTTTGTTTATGATTATTCAAACTAATATTAGTCCTTGAACATTTCAGGTGTCCGCACTGTGGAGCATCGTTCATCTTACCCCAGGAAGTGTCGCGACATATCCGAGACGGCGCCTGCAGCAAGCCCGAGGTATCCGGAGCCGGGACACTCTGGAACTGCATCCAGTGTTCCTACACCACCGACTCCCAGGCGGAGTGCTTCTTCCACGAGACCCTGCACTCAGACCCCGTGTCCATCGAGAGGGGTCCATCGAAGACCATCATCAAGAAATATAAATGCTCCTTCTGCGGACGGATATTTAAGAAATCTTCCCTTCGGGATCATTTAAGACAGCATACCTTCGAGAGGCCCTTCGCTTGTTCCATTTGTGGCGCCAACTTCACCAGACAGTCGAGCCTGGCTTATCACTCGCGGACTGAGCACAGCGCGCCGAAACTGCCGTTCGAGGATGTACAAGGGATGGAGGATGGACGGGAGTTTAGATGTCAGAGGTGCAGTCGAAGATTCGTTAATGGGTAAGAAAGTAATACTTACCTCACTCTACTTTATCTGTACTTAGCTCAAATAATATAAACTAAAGTGGCGGTTCAAAAGTTATCGTCAGGCTATTTTTGTGTCCATTTAAGTGTATAACCTTTTTAAAATAACTTCGAATATCAGTTAATGAGCATTTGTCCAGCAGTGGACGAATATAGGCTGATATGATGATGATGATCAGTTAATTGCAAAAAATTCGACTGCCTTTAGGACAGTTAGTGACTGACCGTCACATAAGTATAGTCTGTTCGCAACTAGTTGGCCGCTCTGCCCAATATTCTCACATACCGGCAGAGCGGCCAACTAGTTGCGCACAGACTATAGTAGCACGTGGTTTATTTAGTTATTTTATCTCGGGCGAAATTATTGACTGTCGCCTAATCAAATCATAAATATCAAACGAGTATGAAGCGAAAATAGCAGCGCATACCGTCCCGTCTTAACCGGCGGAAACCGTGGCGTCACTGTCACACAACTCGCTCGCAAGTGGCCAATCTGACCGCTTTGATGCGAGGCGCCGGTGACAGGTTAACTCCTAACACCGGACGATGTTGTCGCATTTATATATTGTTTTATAGTCATTAGGTGTCATGCGGAAATTGATGTCCGCGACTTCGTATGATCCGTTTAGTCCAGTGTATTTCAACCTGTGAGTGCTGAGTCACGTCAGTCACGAGCTTACAGTCTGCAGAAACTTCGTGAGTCGCAACCCCCCAGGTTGTTGCTTCTCCTCCGTGTGGGATTTTCTAGGCCCCCCCCCGTGGGACGACAGTAGAAAAGCCTGCATGTTTTGATGAGTCTGTGAGGCGCCGACAACCGTTGGTAGAGTTGCGGTTAATTGATCGTGCCTGTAACTATGCCTAAGCGGGGAGTGGAGCACCATGGGGTTTTAGTGGGTAGTTCCTCGGAGAGTCCCACATGCCCCGGCCGATGCCCCAATCCGCCGGGGATACGCAAAGCATTTCCCCATGTAAAAAAAATGTTGTCGCGTCTCGCGAAGCTCCTGTAAGGGGGTCGCCAGAGGTCGAGAGAATTATTGCATGATGCATCAGAAAACAATAAAGATTAAAATATTGATATTATACACATATTATATTATATAATTAAGTTTAAGACTTTTAACAAAAGGTAATATTCATTAACATATTATATCGTATCGGGGTCGTCAAATATTTTTCATACCATCATAAATAATTGGCCAAGTGCGAGTTGGACTCACGCACGAAGGGTTCCGTATAGGGAACGCAAATCTCGCGAGACTGGGGCTCAAGCGAGATCCCGCGAGTTTATGAATACAATACCGCGAGATCTCGCCAATTTCGAGATCTCGCGAGATTAGCAGTTTGGTGGGTTTTTCTGCAAATAATCACAATATTTCAATAAATTACGAAAAAAAGTTGAGTATTAACTATTATAAGATTAACATCCATTTTCACGAACTTTTTCAATAGAATTTTATGCATCAAGCATTGTTTAACGTATCTGTCTATAATTTTTAAGTATTAGTGTCTAAACGCACTAGGCTAAATTACGCCGGCGTGAATTCCGCCGCGTTTCAAACTCATACAAAATACGGGCGGAACGCGAGAGATGACACACTATTCCGTCGCGTATTTATATGCGTTTGACATTTGCGGCGGAATTTACGCCGGCGTAATTCAGCCTAGTGTGTTTAGACTACTTAAGACACTTAACTTTGACATACGTATCTACTATCTATCAAATAACAAATGACAGAAACAACCAGTCATCTCTTCTAATGTGCGCTTTTATAATTTTGAACGTGGCGGTAGGTAATATCGTAGACGTCCGCGGTAAAACGATAACATAGGGAAGTAAAATGTATGGAAATAATGAACACGTTTTTAAATTTTCGTCGACAATAACTTTTTAACGTGCACGTTAGAGGACATCACGACGTCTACACTTCTGAACCGCACAAAACATCGGCTGTGCGTAACAAAACAACGAGAAGTCAAAATTTAGGACCTAGTTGAAAATCACAGTGCATAGTTGCTTAGGCCCGCTCCTCTTTGTTTTTACTCCGTGATCGCAACTCCGTCCATGTCAGTCTGCGCTTCGAATAAGACGTTTAAATTATGCTCAAAAGCAATCTCGTCAAACTCGCGAGATCTCGCCTTTTTTTCGTCCGAGATCAATCTCGCTAAAAAAGGCCGAGATCTCGCGATAACGAGATTGCATTCCCTAGTTCCGTACCGTTAAAGAGCAAAAATAGGCCAAAAAATGTGTTTTTTGTATGGGAACCCCCTTATATTTATATTTTATTTAAATATTATTATTAATTATTAAAGTAGAGGTAGGCATATAACTAAGGCTTTTGTGAAAATTTCAAGTGCCTACTTGTCATCATTGATACCGAGCAAAAAATGTTTGAAAAATCACGTTTGTTATAGCAGTGGTTTAGTCTACAAAACTGTACATTTCGCACATAAAAAGCGTATTACCGCAAGATTTATCAATTAAGTTTCCTGTTTCCATCCAAACGGCACAGTCGTCATTCTGGTAGACGTGCAGAAATTATTTCCTAACACTTCTAAAATATTGTTTGTTTTGCCGAAGTTGTAGAGACCAAAATGTTATGTATTTGGGGTACTTCAATATATCATAAGTAGTCCATTAACTAGTCGTCGAGCACATCTACAGCGTCGGTCACTATAATATGCCTATCCGTTTACTTCTTCATTGCTTTGTTACATAATAATTATTATTATACATAATAATTATTATGAACCTACCAATCAGGGCGAATCTACAACTCTTCACCTTTAGCCATTGTCTACCCCGCACTAGATTCCAAAACTTCTAAGGACTTCTGTGGTCTTTAAGCTGGATATACGCGGCATTACGGCGTTGCAATGTGGCGGAGTTGTGGCAATGTGGCGGAGTTGTGGCGTCGAGTTGCGCCATCGACGGTCGTTGACGGCGCAAGTTGTGCGATAACTAACGCGTTATGGCCAGCGTTTGCATTAATGCACTCCGACTGTAATGCCGCTGATCCCACTGATGGAGTGGCCAACTTGGACTTCCTAATGGTCTGGGAGTCTAGAATCTCTTTTGTTTGTTTGAGCTTACCATGATCTGAAATCACAGTATTTTACGTGCATTGTCTAAGTACACCCTAAACTCAACTGAAGTTTTTTGTAAAAAATATCCTAATAATGTCGTTTTCAGTGATTTAAGAACATCCTCACCAAACAGCAAATTCGGTTCAACGGTAAAAGCTTGCAGACTTAACAAAAGAATTCGTAACGAATCCAACTTTTTAAATAGTTTAGCAATATACGTACTTAACACATGGTAAATAACGATACACGAGTATTTTTAGCCTATCTACTAGTAAATCTAGCCATAAATAAAGGAGCAATTACACGCGTCCCGGGAATCTGCAGACAGGAGAATGTGACAGTGCTAACATCATCGTAGTAAATATTAATTCCATGGCTAACATACACACATAACCATGCCATGCAAGGTATGTCATTTTTTGCAGGCAGATGGTCTATGAGTCATCCTAGGGTCATAGGCTACTCGAAGGGATATTTTAAACACCTTTTATTGGATTCTTTAATGCGATGCTTAATGTAATTTAATGCATAATAAATAGCAGTTTAAATAGTCATGTAAAAAATTATTGAAAATGGCAGGTTGCGTTGTATTTAAATCAAATATACGATTATTATTGAATAGCTGAAGTAAATTATGTCGTTTGAAAATAATTTACTGTCAATGAACACAGTATACTTAATTCTGCTGATGCTAAGCTTTTCAAAGCCTGACAACGCACCTGTAACTCCTCCGGCAGTATAGGATAGTGGGGAACTGCTGTGAACTTTCTCAACGTTACCATTGTTTGCCGCTAGGGGCGCTGTTTTAATGAAATCCACGTTGTAATTTCTAGTTTACCAGAATTTCTTACATTCATCTCTTGTTTAGTTTTTTAAATACACTATAATATTGTTGTATATATTACAGGCTTACACTGTCCCAGCACGCCGCGCGGTGTGAAGAGGGGTGCGAAGGAGGCCGGCGTTGCACTTACGATGGCTGCACTTATGTGGCTGTATCGTATGCTCAACTTGCCAGGTATTACAGTTATTTAATTTTAAATGCAGAGGAAAATTAAAATAATAATATAAAATATTTTATTTCATTATTTTGAGTATCAGTAGCGACATCTGTTATATAATCTCGTAACAATTTTATAGTTCCAGTCTCCAGATGGCTTCAAGCACAGAATATTATATATTAGTTGTACAAGTCAACTTCAAATTCAAGACCTTCATAGGTATATTACCTTTATATTCAAGACGAATTACAGCGCCATCTGCTGGTACATATTTGAAACTATTTCGGTCGACTGGAGTTTAGTTTGATATTTAATTAACAGATGGCGCTTAGAAGAAATTGCATTATATATTTTCACTTTTCAGAGAAAATAAACTTTTTTAAAATGTCAAATAATTGTAAAAATTATAATTAGTTTTCATTTTACAGACACATTGCAACACATGAGGATCGCAAAAAGTATAAATGCTTATTGTGTAGCTTCAAAACGAAACAAGCCACCCATCTCAAAAGACACAATATGGCCAACCACGAAGGCTCAAAACCGTACGCTTGTCCATATTGTGAATTTAGTTGTGCAATTCAGGTGAGGATACCGTAGTGATCCGTAATACATAATAATAATTATTATAACACAGTTTATTGCTAGACCGTATAATTTTCTTCACACCTCCGTCCTGGTCCCTGGATAGGAGCACCAATTCGAGGTAAAACTGACCTCTAGTCGTTAATATTCAGAACCTAAACTAAACCTACCTGGTACTTGGAAGTGGATTATTATAATCCACATCCAAGTTCCAGTACCTAATCAAAATCTGTTCAAATTTCAGATGTACTATCAGAGAAGTTGATTCCTAGGCAGATGGGGGACCTACGTAGTTTGGTCGCTTTTTATGTCAAGCCCAGCCGACAGATCGCAATTAACATTGAATTGACATGATCCGACCAAATGACGTTGGTCTCTCAACTGCATAGGAATCAATTTCCTCGATGGTACATTTTACATTACAACATTATACCTGAAACAGATCATGCAACTTGCATAGAGATACTGCGCAGTGTGCTGAGTGCAAGTTTTATCACTACCTACTCGCTGAGTCGCTGTAAAAAAGGGTTTTTCATAATATATCCTTTTTAGGACCTTTATGACTACACAGTAGTAATAATAAAAACTGCGCCCAACAACGTCCAATATAGGTATTTACAGTTCTTTCGAAATTTTCAGGAGAATCTCCGAAAACACGTGCTCAATACGTCTCGTCACCGCGGCTGCAATCTGTACAGATGTCGCCACTGTGACTTCGGCGTGGACTTGGCTAATGCTTTCCGTCTGCACCTCCTCAACGCCCATCCCCTTGAATACGACGCTCAAATGGCTCTTAAGACTGTTAAGGAATATCACATGAAAAGAAATTATAAATAAAGTTAACAAATACAAGTTTTTTTAAGTCTGAAAGTTTTATTTAATATACAATAGTATAAAAGCTAGCCGTAGCATTAAGCATACATCACGTTCACGTCGTCTAATCCCATGCTAAGTAAAAACTTGTGTTATGGCAATCAGACAACGGATTAAAGTCTTTCTTAACTCTATCCAGCCCAATCAAGCCCCATAGAGTACCGGTGATCGCGACAACAATAGATTAAATAATCGAATCAACAAGTTAAAAGTAAACTTTCATAATTGTCCGATTTAAATAGTAAGGGCCGATTCACATCGGATCGGCAGCGGCCGGCAGCGGCGCGAAGAGCACTTTTAGTGTGAAATAATTTTAAACTTTATTTCCATACTTATAACTACTAGCATCGCTTGAAAACTTCTAAAAGCCGTCGGCAGCCGTCGACGGCCGTCGATCGCGCCTCTGCCGACCGCTGCCGATCCAGTGTGAATAGGCCCTAAGGATTAAAAGTTAATTAAAACTGTATTCAAAAATTCTGTAAAATTTTGGAAAATGGTGTGACTGTGCTGCCACCTGTATGCTCCCTAATCAAGTTGCGTAAACGTAACCTGACATGAAACGAACCATAGTAGTCTACTGAATGAATAACAGATGGCGCTATACAAATACAGGAACATTATTGTTTGAGGTATTGATAATGGTAGTCCCATTAATGATAATATCATTTTAAGAATAGTTAAATAAAGATTACTTATGTAAATATTGATTCGTACCCTTAAAATTAATTTGTAATTAAATACAATTATAAACATTTTGATATTTTTTACCTAAAATATTTTTATTACTGGCAGCATAGACAACTGTCAAATCGTGTTGTGTTGCGCGGTGCGCGCGAATTTCTTTTTCTTTGGGAAAAATTATTATTTCGTCGAATGGTCGGTTAAGTGCGCGTGTTCAGTGTACAGTGGCATTCCGCATTTTGTGAAGATAAAATACACGAGGTTTATGTGGACAATTTATAAGTACAGGGTAAATTGGACAATAATAAATACGAACTGAATAATTACGTAATTACAGGACAAATATGTTTCAATGAAAATGTTTACAGTGATTTTAAATATTTTTTAAACGATGTTTAACTTGTAATAATATTTCAAGGAAATCGATTTAAAGCAGAGATGTCCCTAAAGGTATGTAGATATTATTTATTTTCGTATTTTATTTAAAGTATTATTTGACCGCATTGCAGTTTTCACGCTACTTCGATTTAACAATTATTTGATTGCAATCACGTGTTAATAAATGCATATTTTTTCAAGTTTACCCACGTATACAACAGCAAATCAAAATAAATACAATTGTATTTCAATACTTTCCTGATTCATTTTATTTTAATTTACAAATTACTATGCTATTTTCTATTTTATCCTAGCGACCTTCAAGACGACTGTGTTTTGTTTATGTTTTTTAAACCAAGAACAGGATTGTGCAAGTTATAATAATTATGTGATCTCAGCTTCTAAATATAACAATGGTTTAGTTAGAAGAATTAACATAATATTATAGCTTGAATATGAAACAAAAATAATAATCTTCTACTACTGTTCCATGGGTCTAAGATTTCAATAATAATATTATAGTTAAGTCTGTTCTGGATAAAAAAGGAATAATATGAACCACTGCAATATATAGGACAAAAGCTCGCCTTAGCTCTCTCTTAAGTCTAACATTTTTTAAGATAGTTCGTACTCAGTGTCGATAAGAGACAGGGCCCCCGCTACCATATGTGCAATGCACATGGGCGCCATCCTCTAGGGGCGCCAAATCACTATCTTTAGGGGCACCAAAACCAAGGACCCAAAAAGTTAGCTTAAAGGGGCGCCAAAATCCTTTTTTTGTACACAGGCGCCAGTGGCCCTTACGGGGGCCCTGATGAGAGATATTTAGTCAGTAATGTTTTTGGTGATTGAAGTTCTCAAATTAAAATAGAAATATTATTATTACCATATTTATAGAAATTATGCTTCTATTATACATTTTTATTTGCACATTACAATAATTTATGATACTTGCTATAAGGGCTTCTATTCTTATGGGCTTATGGCATTAACTTATCTAAGGTGAAATCTTTAAATTCAAATTTACTTGAAAATAAGTTTTAATCTTTAAGATAATTTGTATGCTCAGAAAAAAATCTTTCTTTTTTAATTATTTATAAGAATGGTCGGTATACCGTATGTATGATCATTGATCACCAATAGCTAATTACATTATAATTTAAAGCTTATACGTAGTGATTATTTGACAGCTATTCAGATTAGAAGAATAAAACTGGACTACAGTAATATTGAAAGCGACTAAAGTCAATCCAGGATTTTAATTAAAATATTTTAGTGTCATTTGATCAGTTACTTTTTCTAATGTAAAACATCTTTGACAATACTTTTTTGGACACTCTCCAAGATTATTATTAGTTAAATTATATAAAACTTGGCTTTCTTGCTTAAACAAAAAATACAAAATTTGCACAACTTGCTTACAATAGTATAATGATCATAAATTGTAACATACTGTATATTAATCCTTCAGGCCCCGCGCAAGCACCGGTGATCGCGAGAACAAAAGAATACAATGGGAATTCCTAGAACCTCTGATCGAATGATTAAAATTTAAGATACTTACAAAGTTCAATTTTATTAATAAATTGATTATAATATAAAATAATTATTGTAAATTGTTTGACATCATAAGGGTTTTGGCTCATACTTCTCAACATACATTTAAAGATTTTTGGTTGAGGTCAAGGATGTTATACTCCACTCGGGCTAGCTTGTCGTTAGCGGTCATTGACTCCCTGTCAAAAACTTGTCATTTTCCATATAGACCACAATTGACAATGAAGTGTCAGATATTGTCAATCGTGGTTTTATATGGAAAATGACAAGTTTTAGACAGGAAGTCAATGACCGCTAGCGACAAGCTAGCCCGAGTGGAGTATACCTAGTATTTTTTTATGGAATAAATAATTAATGGAAAACTTTTTCTGTATTTATACAATTGATATATTTATAAACTCGAATTTTAATCTATTTTAAGTTATGTCTGTGGGACTACTGCATGCTGGTAGTTGGCGTTTTCACTGATGCAGACTGCTGTTAGGGTTTGTCCACACTGCGAATTTTCACCGCGCGATATATTTTATTCTTGCGAGTTTATTTATTACAATTTTTTCATTGCTAGTGCAGGATACTTCACGATTCAATTTTTTACAGAATTGTGAGAAAAAATCCGCGCGGTTAAAATTCACAGTACGACTGGCCCTTAGTCAAGTCGTGCCGATATCTAGTTGTCTGTTTCCGGATACCGGCTATATCATATTCATTACCGTGCAGTCCGTCAATTCCCTGTACAATCGCGCTCGGAATCGATAGCTTGATATAGGTCAGTTATATTTAGCCGAGCTAAAGTCGCACAGTCTCGCACCAGCCGGCCGCCGTCTGAAGTCTAGAGTCTAGACCGCCACCGTTAGGCCTGATGAACTAACTGTACACTAATGAACCCATTAGGCGACGCAATTTGTCATATCCAGGTAATGGGTATTCTGGCTAGGTCTGTTTTCCACTTAGGTTCACACTAACCGTCGGCGACTTAGGCTACCAAACATAGAAGATTACAATAAACCGACAAAAAGAATGCTTAACCCATCAATCCCCAAGCGGCAGCCGGCTGCCGCATAATAATTGAAAATCTATTGTGTCTGCGATACCCACGATGGGGGTGCTACAATATAACTTTGGAGTTGGTACAGTTTAGGCACACATTACAAAATAAGTTCTTGACGTTGCTAATTAATGCTAATGATTAGGAGCCCGAGGAGTGAGGACTGAGGACTCTCTATAATGTGCTGGGTTGGCAGCTACAAGTTTCTAACATTACTTATTGTCCAAAAGATCATCCATGTACAGATACACACCATCATCTTCATAGGGAGTAATTAATGTAGCGTCAGTTAAATACTAGGTCGTAGAAATTAACGTAACGATGTCTATAAACGCTCGTACGTCTCCATCTTGGTTGGCGGCTGGTGACCCAATTAAAAGGAGGAAGTAGGTCTGTCATTCGTCCAAGTAACTTCTGGATCTTCAACGGGCAATGGGCATATATTATATTTTGCTATTGCACTTCCAAACTTTCAGTGAGCAATATAATTCAGAAATGATGAATTACTCGCCAAATATCCATAATATTATATTTTTGGCCTCTGCAGGTTGGCCATACTGAATATAGGCCTAATTTAAAGAGGAGCCAACAGTTGCAAGAGTATGCTTCAGTCAGAGCATACTCTGTAAAAGCCTTGAGGATGTAAGCTACAAATAATGGTGGCATCACTAGCAATGATAGTCACTCATCATGGCCCAGCGTAAAGGCCTATACCATATTATATGCTCCAAATACAAGCAACAAACAAATATTTATTAGGAGCAAGCGCCTGATCAACAAATGATGGGATTAGGAAGGAATCCAGCGCATTGCATTCAATCCTCCTCTTGTAATACACCGTGGAATGCACAGGAACACGGCGATTAAGTTACAAGGACAAAGGCGAATGCAACAATGCGTTTCAGTTCAGTGACTTGCGACTGGACTCGTCGGGTCGGTCTATAAATGGAACCCACCCTCGGCGCATCATCGCATGCCTCACATTCGTGATTCGGCAGATGTGACCCGGTTTGTCCCAGAATTGGCGAATCTGGGTGGATATTATACGACCACCAAGGATCTTCCTGGATGAAAGTATCTGCTGTATGAAATTGGCCAGTTCCCTTAGCTCGAAGTATACTTTCAAAGGGAATGATCCTACCGTTGCGCCTAAATTTCTTTATTAGAAGATACAAGTGTCCTATGTTCTTCCCGGGACTCAAAGTGTGGCATCTCCATCGAATTTTTCGTTTAAACTCGGAAGAAGACAAAGGTTCTGTTATCTGTATAATATTATGATCCCTCTTCATCATCTATTGATATTAAATCGCCTCAGGACTTGCTAATTAATTTGAAAGTTTTGATGCAAATAAGAACATAAAACCTTATTCTGAGAATATTATGCCATTGTATCTAAAGTCCAGATACATTCGTAATTAATGCCGTATGTGTCAAATTTTATGTTAATCAAAACAATATATAATTTATAATTTGTTTCCCCTATACCTACGCGTTTTGCCGAAACAGGTTTTTAAATCCGTCTTCTACTTCCTTATTACGCTGGCCCACATTCATACGAATGAAGGTGAAGAATTAAATCTGCAATTCAAAATCCTTTAAATGCACTACAAATATCTAGATTCTATTTTATAGTAGGTGTATAGTGTATACTGTATACTTAGGTAACTTAACTCCTTGTAGCACCTCCATCGTGATTCGTGGGTATCGAAGATACAATAGATTTTCAATTGTTATGTGACAGCCGGCAGGCGGCAACCACTTGGGGATTGAGGGTTAAAGATGCATATTTCATGGGTTGTTAAAATGTTTGAAAAACTGGTTTAATAGATTCTGATTTCTGACAATAACTTGCAGTGACTGATTGCTGTGATTATATGTAATCAATAATCATGCTGCACCCTTCCCTCATGTCGCAGTTTGCAAATGTGCTAAGATATTGAACAAGATAAAAAGTAGAAAACCCCTCGAGGGTTCATAGAAGGCAACGAGTCAACGTTCTCAACTTATTTAGAGAGAAATCGCGTCGCTCCGTATTCGTTGGTACAGGCAATGGGGACACGGAAGCTACGGGGCTACCGTCTGGCGTGAAAAGTTGCTCTGACCAACAAGTTACATTTAGGGACGTTGAATGGGATTTGATTCTTGCGTAAAGAAAAGCCAAGGACTTTAGGTACAGATTCCAGAATGTTCTCCCAATTTTTCTCTCCGCAAGGAACATGATAAGAGTGAAACTGATATTCCACTTAGCCTCATGAACATAAATAATTTGAAACGTTAACCAGGTTGTTCAATATCCTGCCGCTAAGTTGCGGTTTGGTTGCGAAATATTAGTAAACGTTATTGAGGGCAACCTGTTGAGGCTAGGGCCGTATTCGCCAATCCGGGTTATTGCTAATCCTGTGTTAAAATATCATGCCCTCTCTTTCTTCAATAGAGATACGAGAGGGACAACTTGATGAACCACGATTAACAAAATACCCAGATTGGTGCAAATGGGTACAAAATGGCATCAAGTTTTGGCTCTATTACTCATTGTTTAATATCCATATTTTTTTTTTTTTTTTAATAGAAGGCAGGTCGCTATAGCCCTGGCGTCACTGCGACCCATGAGGATCTATTGTGACTCCTTCGCACTAGAGAATCATCCCCAACCCAATACTGCTCATAAATTGAACGATATGGTTGGGGTTGGTGCCACGAATTTCCTCTGATGAGTGTTCGTGGCGACCAAGGTGCCTGTTCCTGCTCTGTACTAGAGCAGGACAGTCGAGGAGAAGGTGAATAGGTGTTTCATCCTCCTCCTCACAGAATCTGCAAGTCGTTATACTATTATTATTTTTAACAAAAAATTAAAACCGACTTCCAAGGTAAAAACAATAATAACATTAATATGAACTAAAAAGTATTAAATAATTTTTACTATCTAATAGTGCCTTTTTCCGAATTCGGCTAAACCTCAACTATTTCTGTACTCAATCTTCATTATTTTGAAGTCGGTACCAGATAGCTGAATCTTCAGTCCTCTGACAGAATATTTGAAACTTTTGGAACTGGCACCGACTTCAAAATAATGAAGATTGAGTACAGAAATAGTTGAGGTTTAGCCGAATTCGGAAAAAGGCACTATTAGATAGTAAAAATTATTTAATACTTTTTAGTTCATATTAATGTTATTATTGTTTTTACCTTGGAAGTCGGTTTTAATTTTTTGTTAAAAATAATAATAATTTCACTCTTTTTAGTTACACTAGTACGTAAACCTTCGCGTATATTTTACGTAATTTATTACAATTTGTTAAGTGTTGAGATTTGTAAATTTTTTATTTTCTAAGAAAATTTAGTTCCGCAATTCAACAACAGATGTCGTTGTTAAGCTTCTGCATCGCGGTATCGCTTACTCGATTACATTTGATATAACTAATTCGCTACAATAATTATTTTCTTCTCGCTCACTTCAGAGGGATTAACGTCCCAGAACCATAAGACCAGTTTTAGGCGTAAGACGTAAACGTCTATTCTTTACATTAAGAGTCACAACTCACACTCACAAAATAATATATTATCAGTGAAGTGAACAGTAGTTAGTAAAGTATTCGATCTGTATAATATAAAGTAGTAAAATATTCGATCTCTCGTTTGCCGCCACGCACCGCCCGCGCGACACCGTCGCCTCTGTAGCGCCGACCGCCGTGTATTAAACAAACAGGTGTTGTTATGTAACAATACATAATTATTATTACGAGTTAGTATATCCATACCTATGCCTTGCAGTACTTCTGTCTATTCTGTGCCATGAGACATTGGTGACCTTAACACGACGTGGTAATGATGATGATGACGATGATGATGATTATGATTATGATGATGAATATTAATTGCATAGTAGCATATGCTTTCTGTTCTTAAAACAACGCCGAAACTCCCAAACGTGTATCTATAAGGAGTCAGGAGTTCTCTCAGCATCTTCGAAACCATGGTATACCTTGACCCAATATTTGACTTTTTGGTAGCATATTCTTAGTACACTTCACATAAAACCAAAATAATCATATGTTTCCATATAAATTTCGAGGAGTTCCCTCGATTACTCCTGGATCCCATCATCAGGTCACCACTTTGTGAACATGGTACCAAATTGGAGTAAAACCAAATACAACAAAGCAAAAATTTCGAAAATCGGTTCACAAACGGCGGAGTAATCGTTGAACATACAAAAATAAAAAAAAAATAAATAAAAAAAAAAAAAAAAAAAATATCCACAGCCGAACATATAACCTCCTCGTTTTTTGGAAGTCGGTTAACAAATACCCATTCTGTTTAGGTGTTTGTTGAGCTTGCAGTGCCCAGTTAGGCTTCTGGATTCTTAATTGGTTCCTACCCAGGGTGAGTACTAATTCTGATAGTTTCTTGTTGAAGCCAGGAATTAGTGCCTTGGAGTGTTCAAGGCCAGGGGTCTCAGCCCATTGCTTCCTGCATAGTATGTGGCCCCATTCCTTGAGCACCTGTTTTGTGGTACTGGGAGTAAAATCCATATTTCTTGTGTCTATTAGTACTTAATGTAATTAGTATCTACTGTCTTGTCTATTATACCTAGCTGGTTAACAATAGAATGCTATTTCATAATTCATTCACAAGACTATGCAATATGCAACTTGCAAGTATTGTTGTGACTTGTGACTTGTACATTTATCAGGGTTGAGAACGACTAGTACTTTGTAAAATGTCATTAATATGCATTAACTTTCTATTATCATTAGTCATCACTCATCACTCATCACTATACCTTCTTTCTGAGATACTTACATGATATAAGTTTGATGGCCTTGTTACCTGCTACTTTTCAAAAAATCCACTGAAAATTCTAGTTCATATTTTATAAAGAATCAAGACTGCCAACTAAAAGGGTTATCCTTTATACGGCTTAATCCTCGAATATAGACGATGTGTGAAGCAGTATATTACATAACGCTGACGTACATGAGTATGGGGGGGCAGGCTGTTTACTCAAGTGTTTTTATGACCAGAGATCCGTGTTACGCCATAACATAATCTAGATTCTAGAATCTACAAGATTAAAACAGTTACCAATTACAACCTATAGATACCCAATGGGCATTGTCCAAAAAAAATCCATGTACTTTTTATATTTTTTTTCGTTAAAATAGGGTATTTTAAGAATATAAATTGAATAATTTTGAAATTCATTGGCTAGTTTTTTCTCAATAAATTTTTAAAGTTTCGCTCTGACGTCATCATCGGCGGCCAATTGACCTCTGCAGTATGTTTTTTTTCCTTTCAATCTTATTTATAATGGCTGGTTCGTCAAATGCAAGTTCTCATTATGTGAAAGCTGATACGAGAAGCTTACCAAAAGTTCGAAACGTAATGTTGGTCGACTTTATTCCTAATTTAACGTCATTGAAGGTCAAACTAAGGTTAAACATATTTTTTCAAAAATGTAAGTAACTAATGGGTATTTCTTTCGTTTATATACAGAAAAACGATCACTGACCTTATTCCTCGAAATGTTTTTGTAATGAGCAAAATTAAAAAAAAATGGACAATCCCCATTGCTAATATGAAGAGAAATTCAGATTGATTCCTGAATTCTGAACTCTGGACCTACATTATCGGCAGATTGAACCAAATTTTGGATTACAAAGATTATGTAATTCGATTTTCATACCGGCTTTGAATATTCAGTGCAACTTCGAACTGTGACGAGGTTCAAGTTGAATAACCTACGTTTAAAATTTTAATCCGCCCAACAGACCTGCATTCGTACAAAATGTTATTCCAACCTCTGACAAGGTAAGAGTTATCTTTAGATGTGACGATATCGTGATGTCATGACGTAATTGTAATAGAATTACATTACATGCTGGACGTTGGACAAATACCATTAATTCGTGCTCAAGGTTTTTGCTATGTTTTACTTGCGACCCCACTAGCTACGTATTCTGCTGATGTCACTTTTGACCTTTTTCCCCAAACCTATTTATTGCAAAAAACCACTGGTCAGTGGTCACTCTGTGATTAATTTGATCAATTCTCAAGAAATTGGAAACGTCATTTGAATTTATGGATGTTGCCTTTATACGTGTCACGTTTCATGTAAATAACACATTTTTTAAACACCTCAAAAAAATCCTATATTTTAGGAGGATTCACTTATTTTTAATCCATTATTGTCGTAATAACTTGTCGCATGGTTGGTTGTTCGAGAAAATTGCCCAAAGTAACGCATTAGTGTTGATGTCTCGTGACTCGTCACCAGATCGACCCCTGACCCGGACTCGGTAGACTCTCACCGCGTTACGGGATATCGAGAGGTCGTGGGATCGAATATCGCGGATCGCAGGCTGCGGGAGAAACGGTTCCGCATATCGCACTTCCACGCCATCACACTCGTGATTCAAGCATGAAGAGAAAACCACTAATGGTATTTAAAATAACTCGATTAAATGCAGATTGCAGTTTCTCGAAGGAAATTCTCCAGAAAACGAGATTGGCGTTTCCCAAACATGAGCAACTTGGATGTTATTTATAAGGTTTTTTGGAAATACCCGACCGTACCTAAGCTACGAGCAAATGCTCTCGCAATCTTTGATTCAAAGGACACAGACCCTCTTCTAATACAGATGAATCATCAAAGCATAAACCACTCTCGGCGGGGATCTCGAGTTTTGAAAGCTGTATCGATTAGGGGGGCTGCCTTTTGTCGCGCGAAGTGATTGCGAGATGTGAATCTGCGTGAAATATTTCAACCCCTTTTGCGTGCTTAATCAAAAGATTTGAAGCATTTTTGAAATAGGAACGGGAAGATTTTTGAGTTGTGTCCCTAAAACTTGGATTTGACAAACAAACATCGACCGTTTCGTCTTATAAGTTATAACTTATATCTGATGATGTTAGACCAGTCAGTCGCATGTTTTAGTATCAAGATATCGAAAGTGAAATTATTAAAATTGCTATACTTAAAGTATGTTGCCTATTACAGTGGAGCATTTACTATTATTATCAGGGTCTCGATCGAATGGAACCGCCGAATCGAACCGCCCAAACAGGCTTGCTTAATTTTCGCTTCATCTTCATCATCAAAGGATCTCTGGGATTTTTTATTTCTAGTCCAATTAGCTCAAGTTTCCATGGAAGCTTGGACAGTGTTTTAAGTCTAAGTTCGGCACTTCCTGCTTGAAATTATCTGTTAATTAGTTCGGATAATCGACTCTGTAATACTTTGTATGTATATTATCATAACGTAGGTGGTCCCACTTCTTGCACGTATTACGGTGAGGTTAATACGGAAACACGGCACATTGAACTTGCATTACGTTTTTGACCGACTTCCAAAAAGGAGGAGGTAATACGTTCGGCTGTATGTATCTTTTTTTTTGTATGTTCCTCGATTACTCAGCCGTTTGTGGTCCGATTTTCAAAATTGTTGTATAGGGTTTAACTCGAATTTGGTACCATGTTCACAAAAGTGGTGATTTGATGATGGGATCCTTGAGAAATCGAGGGGACTCCTTGAAATTTGTATGGAAACATATAGTGATTTTGATTTTTTTCTGAAGCATTCGAGGTAAATGCTACCAAAAAATAAGACTTCGCACCAGGTTATACCCTGGATCCGAAGGTACCGAACAGAACTTTTGAATGCTTATAGGTACAGGTTCGGGGATTTCGGCGTTGTTTAAACAACTGAAGGCATAAGCCAACATATCAATTTGATTTATCATCATCATCACAACTATAATTATACCATAGTCATCACACTATGACCCAATTATTGGTACTTTTCGTGATATTTTGCATCGAAGCAGATGTTTTTGACGATGATTTCACTGTTTGTGGACTAGGGCTTGAATATCGGATGGTTTTTCAATTCCGGAATTGGGTTTCGATATTCAGTATTTCAATTCCGGAATTCCGGAATTCCGGAACTCAAAAGTGTCTTTTTTGTGAAAAAAAGTTTAAATTGAAAATATTGAAACCAAAAGATCAACGCGAGTGGGATTTGAACCCACGAGCCTGGCGATCCGTGCCAGCCACTGCTCTAACCAACTAGCACTGTGAGTGCAGAACACAAATAAAAAAGTTTATATTGACTCTATCTATCTAAGTGTAAGATTGCAAAAATGTCATACCTAATATTATTATTTTATTATTTAAATATATGTTTTCTATCAAATACCATTAATTTTATGGATTTACTTTCTTAGTGTGTATTAGAAATATACACACCGGCAAAATTAGAGGAACATTTGAAAATTATTTGAAAATTATTCGCTGTTTTTTATATATTTATTTATTTATTTATTAAATAATTGAGGATTAAAAAATAAAACTTATATAAATTTAGGGCATAAAAACGTGTAAAATAGAAAAAATCTGCAAAAATCAAAAATTAAGAAAAATCTTTGAAATTTCAGTAGTAAGTTTTTAATATAAATTCTTCATTTTTACTTAAGAAATGCCATGTTTAAAGCATGTAATGCCTTCTATGGATCTCAAGAGGGTCTGGATACGCCATTCCATGCTTGCATTTTGATTGTCGATCATTTCCTGTGGGATATTCTTCTACTCCTCCAGTAGCGCCAACTCGAGCTTCTGAACAAATTTTGGAGCTGGAGTTTTAACTCGTACCGTTCATCCATTGATGTGCCACACGTCCTCAATTGGATCCACATCCGTAGACCGTGCTGACCTCTCCACCTGGGCTACGCCAGCATCATTTAGGTAATAATACCCAATTTTTTTACTCTATGGACGCGCATAAAATTAAAGTTACTGCCTAAAACTTTGTAAAAGGCACAACATGCAGTTCTAAGATGTTTGTGCTATAGCCCTGTACTGTCAAAGTACCATCATTAACAATCATCAGCTCCGTGCGGGCTCCAAATCATATGCCACCCCAAACCATTACGAAGCCTGCATGATAGGCCACTGTGTCCGTTAAGTTTGATGGTCTATAGCGTTCCTTACGATTTATCCACATTCTTTATCGCCTGTCAACAAAATTTACACAGAGTTTGCTCCCATCACTGTACAGCACACGATTTCACTAACTTGTTAAATTTTGATGTTCACGCGCAAATCTTAGCCTGGCTCTTTGCGGTCCTGTCTCAAGTTTTGGTGCCCTTGCTGGCACTTTTGAGTTTAATTGAACTTCTTTGATTCTTCTTCTTACTGTACAATCACTTACACGTCCATCTCGGACCTGTTCCGACAGGTTTCGTCTCTGCAAAGCAGTTTGAGGTCGATTTCTTAAGGCTTGTACCCTTACAGAACGGTCATCCTGAACCATTGCCACCCGAAATCTGCCTTGTTCTCGTCTCCAATCCAGTCTCTCTGTAGCGTTGAAAGTTACGATGGACCACGAAAGCCGACACACCTAAGGCCTGACTGACCGAACGGTAGGTGTGACCTTTCTCTATCGTGGTTACAGCTCTAGCAGTCGTAGATGCTGGAAAATCACTAATTTTGTATCTAAGCAATGTGTTCTTCCAAAAACCAAACAATAAAATGAGCTGGCATGCCTTGCACCCCGCTAAAAACGCCATTCTTATCAGAAACACTTACAACGTCAATCATCGAAAAACACTTAGTAGGGCATAATTGCAATAAAAATCTGTTAGCTTCCCAGTTGTGTTCAATATTTTATTTCTTAAATGAGCTTAGAAACTATAAAAAAGGATTTCACACAGCCCGACCCACTTGAATTCAAGTTGTGGCCCTTTTTACCTATGTTCCGCTAATTTTGCCGGTGTGTGTATGATCAAATAAAACAATTGAAATGAAAAGTACTTGAGTTTTATATACTTATAAGAAAAATCAGAAATTATTCATTTGTAGTAATTAAAGTCAATGAAATCGCATAAGAAGCTCACTACACTAACGGAAACGTGCGACAGCTGTTGATGATTTATAATCTAAGTACATTTTTGTTTATAATGAAATTTTAAGAAGGTAAGCGCGTTCAAACTGTCGTCATTGAGTGAGCTTCGTACGCGATTACATATATTGGTGACCACCGAAAAAGGTCTTTCCGCTTCTACGCTCGTTGGCGGTATTGTTTTCAAATATTGGAAACATTTTTGTAGGTACTGTCCTCTAACGCCACCGTTTTCATAAACTGCCATCTCTACTCTTATTAAACTTTCTAAATCTAAAACGTTCGTCTTCCTTCTACTTTTTACTGTTAATTTGTTTTGTATGGTTTGTTGTAATTCTTTTTTAATATCTTTTTTTTCATTTTCTGTATTTGTTACTATTTCAATACAATCACTATTTTCTTCCTCTTCTCCTGGGATTCTTTCACACACATCACAAGAAAAACATGCCCAAGATACAAACACTTGGCAACAAGATCTAGTACCCCAAAACAAGAGAAATAGAGTTGACACAAAATCTCCACCAACAGAAAATGCGAACAAAAAGATATGGATGCGCCGCGCCTCAAGCCGAATAATATTTTATTTTTTTCAATATCGAAATTTCGATATTGATCTCGCCAATTCCGGAATTGGAAACGATATTGGATTTCTTCGGAATTCCGGAATTATGCCAATTCCGGAATTCCGGAGCTCAAGCCCTATTGTGGACCGATTTTCGAAATTTTCGTATTGTTGTATAGGATATAATCTTAATTTTGTATAACAATTACGAAAGTGGTGAGCTGATGATGGGATCTATGAGCAAACAAGGGAAATCCTTGAAATTTATCAAAACGCTCATAGTGGTTAAAATGCTGTTTCTAGTAAGTTAAACATATATTACGAATAAGAGAAATTTCATACAAAGGTGTCTCTTGGTCTAAAGGCACTGAACAGAACTCCTGAACCTTTAAAGATAAAAGTTTGGAAATTGCAGCATCGCTTAGATAACTGCAAGCATTTGCCACAATTTTGCTTACAGTAACATAATGTACTGAATAGTTAATATTCGTATTGGTTATTTACGCATAAAGCCTTATTTTGTAGACAACACTAAAAAGAGTGAAATTATTATTTTTAACAAAAAAATGAAAACCGACTTCCAATGTAAAAACAATCGTAATATGAACTAAAAAGTATTAAATAACTCTTACTCTTTAATAGTGCCTTTTTCAGAATTTGTCTAAATCTCAACTATTTCTGTACATACATATTACAGTCTTCATTACTTTGAAGTCGGTACCAGTCCCAAAAGTTTCAGATATTCTGACATTACTGAACTCACGATTAAATTAGCTGGTACCGACTTCAAAATAATGAAGACTGTAATATGTACAGAAATAGTTGAGATTTAGACAAATTCTGAAAAAGGCACTATTAAAGAGTAAGAGTTTTATAGTTCATATTACGATTGTTTTTACATTGGAAGTCGGTTTTCATTTTTGTTATTACGATACATCATTATCGTTAGATTAATATGTATTTATTTTTATTCTAACACCGCCAATATTACCACCAATATTAGAAGAATCCTGTTTTGTAGTTCTTATTCAGTTAGAACTCTATGACCCATTTAGAATTTAGTTTATTCTTTCAATACTGTTCTCTTCAAGAATACCTAAAGTCACGTCGTAACTAGTTCTATTTATTTATTACGTTAATATTGTTGTTGTCTATAAACGTCTTGTCCTCGCTCGAGCTGCTAGATGACGACAGCAAAGCATAATTCTAAAAAGACCTTGGCGGAAACTTATGTTATGATATGGGGTTTCTCACCAAATAAGTACCTAAAGTAATACCTCACAAGTCAAGGCGATATTTACGTTATGTAACACGTGTTCGGTAGTTAATGGTCACGGACGCTGCCAAATGTTTACATTAATTGATGCTATACATATACTTATTACTAGTAGTTTCAGCTTCAAATTGGCTATTGCTACAAGAACTTTTACGATGTTCTACCAATTTCGAATAGTTTCTGGATTAAAAAAATTGACAATTTCAGAACGATAAACAAAAGCTGACTGTATTGTTATAGCTACGAGTATTTTCCGTAATTAATAATTTTGAGCATTCAAAACAATTATGAATAATTCATAATTGTTTTGAATGCTCAAAAGTCAAACAAAGGTGAAACGTAATTTAATTCCTTTCGATTTTTGAATGGGAGTCGTAAAATATGTTATTTGTTCTCAAACCTGTTGTTTTTCTCGCTAAAGAACGTCACAGAAGCGTTACCTAATACGTATATGACTAAAACAGTTTTAAAGAATTCTATTATCCTCTGTTTTCCTCCGTTATCCTCATCAACAGATGACAAGGTAACAGCCATTTTCTATCTACTTCAAATACGTACTTCCGTTTCAAGTTGGGAATCCTATTAACAAAAGTTATGGTTTTCATCAAATATGTAGTTGACACTTGTGAAGTTGTGATGACTCTGTAAAAGTACGAAGCCGAGTCTTCTCCAACGTTAAGCTTTAGGATAAGCATATGGATGACGATCTTTAAAATATAAGAAAAGCCGATAATGGAGCCCACGCCGCTGACATTAATATAATGTGCAAAAGGCGCGTGATTCCAGATAATACGCAGTACAATCTGCATTATAATGTGGTGGCCTCGTTCTGAGAGTTATTCTGCGATCGTCCAAGGAAAGTAATAAACGAATCGCGGTCTAACTGATAACACGAATGTAAAACAGTGGCAAGGTCATTTTTTCAATAAACATTATTTGTTGACATTGACGCCTTTCTAATTATTTCTTGTTTGGATACGTTATGCAATGTTGCAATTCTAATTTGAGTCATTATCATCAAGGCAAACCCACCAGCCTAACCTTTGAAGCTAGTCATCGCGAGCAGGCTTCGTTCTAATAATAATAATAATTTATTTGCAGAAAGATGTACAAAAGTTGTTCAGTTATTAATCATGGTCCCAGTCTTTCTACCTAGTATTTAGGCATGCAAAAAAGATAAAAAAGAACTTAAGTAAGTCTAAATTAACATTAAGTATTTAAAACATAAGTTAAGAATTTATACAGTCAATAATCATACAATTAAACATTATTATTTCATTGCAATGAAGTCATATTATGATTAATTACATTAAAAAAAATACAATTTAAAACAGATAAAAATGTGAATTAAATCGGTTAAAATGTAAATTAAATAAATTATAATTACATGAGATGTCAAAAAGAATTGAATATTTAAGTCATGTCCGAAAGAATAATGATAATGGGTATATTTAATGTCATAATAGTGTCATTCTAAAGTAAACAAAATAAAATAAAAAATATAATAATAATAAAAAAAGATCAAAATTACTACATTATGTCATTTTACACCTAAAATAAAATTTCATTAATCAGAAACGTTAGGTAAATCTATCATTATCATTTAGGTATTCTGAGACGCTATAGTAACATTTTTGTACTAGATATTCGCTAACAGCCTTTTTGAAGGAAATTACACTTACATTATTTTCTCTTAATTGTATTGGTAGCTTGTTGTATATTTTAGAAGACATTCCAATCACACTTTTAGACATGAGTGAAGTTTTATAGGTTCTAGTAATAATCTTATTTTTATCACGTCTATTTCTCTCTACAATATTAGACTTTTTAGGAAACAGATCATGATTTTTATGTACAAACAATGCTATTTCTAGTATGTATAATGACGGAAGTGTTAGAATTTTATATTTAGTAAAGCTTGGTTTACAGCTATCAGTCACTGTCAAGCCAAACATTGCCCTAATACAGCGCTTTTGCATCCGGAAGATAACATCATTATCCGTCGAGTTCCCCCAAAAAATTATACGAATAAGAATAAGAAACATTTATTTTGCACATCACACAACACAATATTTACAAACAGACGCAAGAACAAGGACAAAGTACGATTAATTTAACATTATATTGTGTGATGTCAAAAATGCCATAGCGTAGAAGCGATGCGACCATACCATGATAGGCTGATTATACTCCATCTGTGTTCATTATGGATGATAGCTTTAGGAGCGCATAACAACTACTGCTAATCTTTTTACTTAGTTGTTCAATGTGATTTTTCCAGTTAAGTTTTTTGTCAATAACTAATCCTAAAAATTTAGCACTGTCAACATGGTCAATTTTAGTATTATTATAATGCACACAAATCTTAGGTGGCATCTTTCTTTGAGAAAATTGGATAATGTTTGTCTTATTTAGGTTGATTTTTAAATTGTTATTATCAAGCCCAGTAATAATTGATGTCAAAGTTTTAATAATGTCATTTTCATAGTTTTCTAAATTGTCACAATCTATAGTTATGGTACTGTCGTCAGCAAATAATGTTAAGGGTTTGTCAATACACTTAGGAAAGTCGTTTATGTAAATTAAAAATAAAAGGGGACCTAACACACTACCCTGTGGAACTCCATAAAGTAAATGTCTCGGTTTTGATAAAAAAGTTTCTTCGTAGAGTGTTTTAAAATTGAGCCGTATTATTTCAGTATGTTGTTTTCTGTTAGTGAGATATGACTCAATAAGTTTCAGTGTGATCCCGCGTACACCATATGCTTCAAGTTTTTTAAGCAAAATTCTGTGGTCAATATAATCAAATGCTTGAGTCATATCACAAAGTATGGAGCATACTGGGTTTCCATTGTCCATGTTTTTAATAACATTTTGTAAAAAATCAAAAATAACATTTCGGCGAAAACCTTTTTGTTCCTTGCATAAAATTTAAAAATTTTCAAAAAAAATGTATAGGTAATTATATATATATTTTTCAAAGATTTTAGATATGACAGATGCAAGAGCAATGGGTCTATAATTAATTAGTAAACTTTTATAATTTTTTTTATGTAAAGGCTTTATAATTGAAACTTTTAATTTGTCTGGAAATACTCCATTAATGATAGCTAATGGGGTCTGAGACGATATTACTCACCGATTTTATAACTTTAGTTGATATTCCATCAAATCCAACGCTTTTTGTGTTTTTTAAATCAAATCAATAAAATGTCAAAAATTAATAAAATAATAATAATATGTTAAATATTAATAAAATAATAGTAATAATAAAATAAAATGTCAATTAGTCGAGATTAAATTAGCAATAGTATCATTGAAATCAATGATATAATAAATAATAACTCAAAGCAGATATGTTACTACCGCGCGAATTGTGAAGCTTCAAATACAGGTCAATTGTCCGGTCCTTTATTTAGTCTGCATCGAACCATCGAACGCACTTCACGAACGTACCGCGTCTTGTCAAGTACCAAAATAAATTGAAAAAGCCGTCGTGTGTATTTAGAAATTGTACGAACTATGGCTCCAAAGTAAACAAAACACATGGAATCTCTTACCACTTATAAGAATGCAATAAATACCTCGATTGATTACATTTTCAATTATTTTTTCGAACAATCTGAAAAAATCGAATTTCCGCCATGGTTCAGGCAAAGAAAGTGACAGCGATATGGTTTTGACGCAAGAACGATAAGGATGGATGATTTCATTGTTGTAACTATGGTAACCTTTAGATATGACAGAAGTAAGTACGTATTTGAATTTGAAAATTGTTTGGAAGCAATTTAAGCTGGAAGATAGTATGAACGTAACAGATCTGTATTTAGTAGAATATCATTGATTGAAATAATCAGAAAGGTTATAATAGCATTTGCTTATTAAAAGTTCTTTGACAGATTGTTTGAACAAGTTTATACTGACATTATTTTTTCTTATAGATAGTGGCAATATATTATAAATTTTGGATGACATACCTAATACACTTTTACAAACAAGTGACGTTTTATAATTGTTTGTGTATATTTTATCATTGTGACGCCTGTTTCTTTTTACGACCTCAGAAGTTTTAGGAAATAATTCAGGATTTTTATAAACAATTAGTACCATTTCTAATATATACAAGGACGGAAGTGATAGAATTTTGTGCTTGAGAAAATATGCCTTGCAACTATCCGTTACCTGCAAACCAAACATTGCCCGAATGCATCGTTTTTGCATTTTAAAAATTACGTCTTTTTCAGGTAAATTGCCCCAAAATATTATACCATAGCGCAAGAGAGATCCAACCATACCATGATAAGCTGCAGTTAAAATTCCATCAGTGCTCATAATAGGAGCTAGCTGAGCAAGTGCATAAGAACAGCTACAGATTTTTTTGCTAAGTTTTTCTATGTGAGATTTCCAGTTAAGCTTACTATCAATATTTAATCCTAAAAAATTACAGTCATCTACGCGGTTAACTTTTGTATTACTATAATGCACATTAATTTCGGGAGGAGATTTTCTTTGTGTGAAGTGCATGATACTAGTTTTGTTTAAATTAATTTTTAAGTTATTATTGTTTAGCCAAGATATTATATATGTCAAAGTTTTATTAATGTCATTTTCATAATTACTTAATATGTCATAAGCTATTGTTAAGGTACTATCATCCGCAAAGAGTGTCATTGGTTTGTCAGTTGTTTTAGGGAAGTCATTTATATAGATTATGAATAGAAGAGGGCCCAAAACACCACCCTGTGGAATGCCATAAATTAAATATCTCAGTTCAGATATAAATACATGATCCTGCAGTGTTTTGGTGTTTATTCGCTTTATTTTTGTATACTGTTTCCTATCTGATAAGTACGACTCTATTAGTCTCAATGCATTTCCGCGAACACCATATGCCTCAAGTTTTTTTATTAAGATTTTGTGATCAATGTAATCAAAGGCTTGGGTCATGTCGCAAAACATAGAGCATATCGGATTTCCATTATCTACATTATGCAGTACTATCTTTAGAAAATCAAAAATGGCCCTGTTTATGTGTGTATGTTTCGACGAAAACCCTTTTGTTCCTTACATAGTAAGTTATATTTTTCTAAATAATTGTACAATTGATTATTAATATGTTTTTCAAATATTTTCGAGATAACGGATGTCAAGGCTATAGGTCTGTAATTATTTAGTAATTTTTTGTCATTTTTCTTAAATAATGGCGTGATGACGGAGATTTTCAGTTTTTCCGGGAATACACCGGATACTATACACAAATTTAGGACATAGCTTAAGGGACCAGACACTATTTCACTAACGTTTTTGATCACAGGAGTTGATACTTCATCCCAACCAACACTCTTTGAGTTTCTTAGACCTTGAATAATTTTCTGTATGTCTTTAGGTGTGCTGGGGGCGATAAAAATCGAATTCATTGTAGATGAAATATTGTTTGTAACACTTTTGCCGTGTCCAGGGATGGGGTCAATTTTGTCTACGAAGTAATTATTAAATGCGTTTGAAATTTGCTTTGGTTCTGTTATCGTGTGGCCATTTACTATAATTTCTGATATATTATCCCGAGGTAAATTTATTTTAGTTTGTTTAATAATATTCCAAATAGACTTTGTTTTATTTTTAGACATTTTTATTTTATAAGTATTTTGCGCTTTTTGAGTTAGTTTTATTATTTTCTTTAATGTCTTTGTATTTTCATTGTTAGGAAATCTTCTATATAACCATAATAGTTTTCTTTTCTTTTTACAACCCAATTTGATTCCCCTAGATAACCATGTTGGTCTAGTATATACAGGTATTCTTATTATTTTATACGGGAAACATAAATTATAACATAACAAAAATGTTTCCAAGAAACAATTATATGCTTGGTTAGCGTCCTCAATGGTATACAAATCATGAAAACTTAAACTATTAAGGTAATTTTTAAATTTGTCAATATTTTCTGTACTATAGTCACGTTGTTTTTTACGCCAGTATTTTATTGTAGGCATATGCTTAGTCGGACAATGGATAATTTGCGCTGAGTGGTCGGATAAAGCTAATTCTATTACTTCAGTCTTACACTTTGTACTCAAGTTATGAGCAAAATTGTCTATACAGGTTTTACTACTAGATCTGGTAGGCTCATTGAGGGCAAGTTTAAAAGAGAAGTGTTTGTTTCTTTTTTATCAAGCAGCTGAGTAGATGCCCAAGCTTCTCAAAGAATATGTTGAGATTGCTAGGTCTAGGTACTCAGACATACTATAATTAGTTTGTGGTCTGTCAATTCCACAGCACAGCACTCAAAGTTATTCTCAATGGCCATGTTTGATATGTTTTTTAACTCACTCCACAATATTCCCTTTCTAATAAGGATACATGATCCACCTCTACTTATGTTTTCCCTACAATAACATGCTCCTAATAAATAGTTAGAAACGGCAATGTATTTTTGGTAACCAGCCTTTATAAAGTGTTCTGTAATGCAAATAACATCTATTAATCTATTATTATCAGATAGTTCAAACAAGCTGGAAACCAGAGTATTGCTCTTATTTAATATTCCAGAAATGTTTTAGTGGAGAATGAGGACCTTGCTAGTCAAGAAAAAAGTCTTTACAATGTTCCTTATCATTTATATTAAAAAGCTCAATAGGGTTATCTTGGATTTCACTGTCATAACCAGTATTAGAAATAACATTGTGTGTTTTAAAGTAATAATTGGATATGTCGTTAATACAATAATATAGGTCATGAAATATTACACTATATCCTAGATTATTAAGCTTCCCATTTCGTTTATTGAACATTGAGAAGTCATATTTAATATTTTTATTTGAATCCAATATGTAAACATGTTCGTGTGTTATTGCATCAAAGTAAAGTAAGTTGCTAAAGTGATCAATTCTCCAATTAAACATATCGTAACCAAGTATAAAGTAGAAAGACACAAAATTATATTTGTATTTTTGATATCTAGTAGCATATTTCTAATTTTTATCACTAAATTAAAATAATTTTTGGTAACAACAAAGTCATTTTCGCTTATAAATATTATACAAAAATCATTCATGGTGAATTCGTCAAGCTTATTATATAAGGAGTCAATTATTTGTGTGGTATTGGAATGAGGTGAGCTATAATGACATATATTAAAATTATTTTCAAATGTATTTAGAGCATTTTTTAACATGTTATTATTTGGTTTAGTACTTATTAAGCATAATTTATTCATTTTCTTTTGTTGTTGACAGATCTTCCTCGTCTTCTTGTGTAATGTATCTGACGTTTCCTTGGTGGGGTCGTATGGTGTTGTCTGTGGTATACCTGTAGTTTCCACTAGGTGTCAGCTCACTTCACAATTTAAATTCGTTTAAATTTAAAAATTCTTCTGATTGCCTTTTTTAAAATTTTTCTGTTTCCCATTGTATTATAATGATTTTTTTAAAATATTTTATAAAGTCTTAGTAGTTTTGATTAGTTTTTGTTTTATTAATCACAAATGGCACATATAACAGTTTTTATTTCAGTTTTTCAAAATCCTTTATACAGCCGATTTTGTTTCGTTCATTACACCTTACACTTATGAGTTTTTTTACAGATTATTTTTTCACTGAGTCACTGAGATCACATTTGGTTAATTTATGACACAGTTTCTTGTTAAAATTTAGGTTTAATATTTTAAATAGCTTATTTTCACGGAGCCTTTGTTTACGCAAATTTTGACAGCTGTCAACATTAACTTCTCATCAGTAACAATCCGAGTCGTGTCGTTATGTCACCAATTTTCTGTGGGTCACTAACTAGGAAGTTGGATTATTGATAAGCATCAAATCGCGTGTACACGTTTGGAACTCCGGCGTTACCTTTCGTATCGGAGTTGCAACAGCCGACATAAGGGCACGTTACACGTAGGGCGTTCACCTCGATGGGAATGTTTGCTATGACTTTTTATGAAATTCCATTGTTGTGTGCCTACTACCTAATTGATTTTGCACGGTCTTAGGTAACTTTACGGGAAGTAAAATGTATGGAAATACTTTTCGTTTCTGTTTATTGTGTTGCTTGAAATGTTTTGCGAGCTGAAACCGGTCGAAACTTTTAGTAGATGCCTGTCAATTTTACCTGTCAATGATTGTCTCAAACAACAACAACAATTTTATTTTAATTATTTCTGTACACAATATTCATTATTTTGAAGTCAATACCAGCTAAGAATGGTGAGTTCTTAGACAAAATATTTTTAATTGTAAAGACTGGTACCGACTTCAAAATTATGAAGATTGTGTACAGAAATAGTAGAGGTTTAGGAGTATTCTGCATAAGGCACTATTAATAGTAAGAATTATTTCATACTTTTTTGTTCATTATAATAATAATTATTATTGTTTTTACTCTGGAAGTCGGTTTTATTTTTTTGTTAAAAATAATAATTTCACTCTTTTTAGTAATTTAAGTAATTTATGAGGTTTTCTGTAAATACTAATGTGTTCTACTAAGTGACTTTGGAGCCAGGATACACATTTATGATATGAGAACTATAAAGTTAATATACCTAGCGCCCTCTCGGAATAGAGAATTGCATAAGCAACTCCAAGAATATACTCGTATCACTGTATAATTAATAATATAAGCTTGGCGTTAATCAAGCAATGATAAAATTAATGTTCATGCGCCTATCTCTAAAGGCTCTAAAGTTCTGTTCAGTGACTTTCTTTCTATCACAACACTCATGGAAAGTCATTAGCTCACTAATATAATTATTGTTCATGTAATATTATGCTTAAACTACTTAGAACTACGTTAATATAACTATTTATTTTGTCCCAATAACAAGGACTTTCCTACATACGGACATACCTCATAATTCATAGATCTCATAATCAAATTGCTAACTTGGTAACCTGATCACCAAGTTTGAATCATTTACTTTGATATAACAATATAAAACCAATATAATTTTTGAAATTGTTCGACAAATTAAGAGTTATGATTTAATGATTCATGGTGTGGTGGTAGTGGTGATGATGATGATGAATGTAACTAGCATAGTAATTAGTAGGATATGCTTTGAGTTCTTAAACCAAAGCCGAAACCCCCAAACTTGTATCTATAAGGAATCTGGAGTTCTCTTAGCACCTTCGGAACCAAGGTATATCTTAGTGCAAAATTTTGCTTTTTGGTAGCATATGCTTAGGATACTTCTCATAAAATCGAAATCACCATATTATGTTTCCATATAAATTTTGAGGAGTTCCCTCGATCACTCATGGACCTTATCATCAGGTCGAAATAATATAATAAAATAATTTTCAAAATAGCTTAACTTTCTACAGAACAATGTTTAAAAACATCCGTGATCCGTTTTGATCTAAAAATACTATGAAAAATACCTACCAATTATAATATTAATATATACCATAATGTGAAGGTGTATGGTGGAATGGTGGTGATGATGATGATGATGATTAATGTAATTAGCTTAGTAGTATATGCTTTCAATTCTTAAAACAACGCCGAAACCCCCAAACATGTATCTATAAGGAGTAAGGAGTTCTGTTCACCACTTTCGAACCATGGTATATTCTGGTGCAAAATCTTACTTTTTGACTAAACTATATATTATTATCCTCTTATGTTAATTCAGCATTATTACGAAGTGTCACCATCGCTTCCAAGTTCCACGGAATATTGTTCTCAGAAATGTTACACAAGCGAAGTTATTGGGCTTGTTTGTTGCTATCAGTGTCGATGACAGCGATGTATTTATATTGCTATTTTTGTTATAAATATCAATATACCTAATTAATATTGTTATTGTGAAGTTATAATTTTTATCATTATACTGGCTAAAGTGAAGTGGGTGTAGATAATATTGCCGGAACATCTGATTTCATATGATATTAATCTTTTTTCAGTTGAATAAACTCTTTTTGCGTATGGTTAGATACTCGTACTTAAGGGCGTTCCGTCCGGAGATTCCGTAATTGACCGTATTTAATACCTTATAAACTCATAATCTGAAAGCTACAAAGTTATAATAAAAATACAGCAATAATCTTCAGTATATCAACATTCCTTTTGTCGTTTTAAATTTTCTATTTATGTTTCTTATACTCATGATATTAGGTTCCAAAGTAATACCAATTTGTTAAAATTCAAGCATACATTCAGCATCTCCTTAGGATTTACAAATTACTTTTATTTGAAACTCACGCCAATAGATCGACAATATCATAAACTACATATTCGCCGTTTTAAATTTTTTTAGGACAATTTTGAACTAAGATATGTAAAAATAATAGCGTTTTGGCGCGATCTCGGCAACGCGGCAAATGTATGGCCAAGGTCGTTTGCTCGGGGGACGGCCTTAAGGAGTAAACTCCAGTCGTGCGTCGGAGCTGACACACTTTTTTTTTCGATGATATAATATCGCTCTACATTTATATAGCGATGAGAGGTCAAAGAGAACATAAACGTAAGAATCTACGATTTGTGTTCATAAAAGTATTAGATTATTCAATTTCTAATCTCATAAAGTGGTACTTAGTCAATTCTGCATGCAGCTTTCATTACGTCTAACGTATCAGGTATCAGGTACACGTATGAAAATTGAGAGTAAATGGCAGCTAAAACACATACAACATAGGTTCAATTTATTATTTGTCTAATGTTTATCTAACGTTTTATCGTCACCGGTTTTTAACCCACAAAAGAAAAGATCCATTTCGTCCTTTTTCGTCGTTGAGATTTGAATCGTTTGATCCGATTCTGGCACATCGCCAGACAGTGGTTGGATGTTATTTTCTGTCAAAACGGAGTTAGAGGAAGGAACGAGTGTTTGGTAAATGTGGAATGTGAGAATGAGACTGGCGAGATTAATTCGCGTCAAAAATCAGGTTAAAACAGTTATAATTGCTTTGATCTTTATAAACATTTAAATCCGCGTCTGCAAGGAACTAATATGCTTGGATTTTTTAAAACAATTGTTATAATAGCTTTAATTACTCGTGAATTATGGATTATTAACAATATTTTATATAATGTTTAATTTGTATTTTCCTTATTACGAGTAAGATAATAAACGAACACGTAAAGGACACGTAATGTTTGTGGTTTTTCAGCGAATCGGTCATTTACTTTACTTAGGTGTATTAACTATTCCGTGCGAACACTTTTATTGTGATTATGCACAAAATCTAAGAAGCCAAACCCAATACAGTATATAAATATTTTGGCCTCTAGCCATATCCTTGCTTTCACCTACATTCTGATATTCTTTCGTCTCTATGTAGGCCTAAAAATATGGATTATCCGAATATCAAAACGACCGACCATATGCTATGGATTTTCAAAATGAGAAAGCTTAATACAATTATAATTATCCTTCGTATTATTTCCAGGCAACTTTCACTGCCCCATAGTGAGCAGCGCAGTCAGCACGTAGCGCTAATTATATCAGAGGTCAGACAATGGCTTATGCAATTATCATGGCGGACTGTTAGACGCGCTCTTTTTACCGTTAGCCAATACCTCTTCCGTGTTGTAATGGCTGATTCTAATCAGCACCGCAATAAACACCGTATCGTAAAAAAAACGGTTGATACAATCGTCAATAAAACTATAGAATCTTGTGCCGTCTTCAGAACTTGTACGATATTCGGAAATAAATTAAAGTTGTAAATCTGTGGAACAGATTTTACTTAAAATTGATCTACAGATTTCCAATAGTAAACCTTCAATTTTTAAAGACATGCTTATCCCTTATGAAAGCCTAGAATCTAGATAGATACTAGATAGCTTAAACCTTGCTTTGAAAATGAAGTTGCACAATAATTAATACCTACTCCAAAATCCATCATCACAACTGCAAGTGCTTCCCAGATTACTAGATGATTAGAATGAAAAGCTGCATGCAATCAAAAATGATTACCGCGATGTTTACCTTCGCAGGGAGGACTTGGGGCATATTTTCACGACCCGGTGAAAGTTTGTTGCCTTGTGGGTCGCATGACGCATCCGAGGCATCGCTGTACATGCTGTAATTCACTTTCGTCACTGTTTGCTTTTGGCAGCGAAATACCTGAGATAACTGATAGCTAGTAGCTACTCGTTAGATACCGCTCGTGGTTTTGTGGAATTTTAATTGTATTGGTTTTTATATGATTTTGACAAGTAACAACAGCTTGTTAATTGCTTAGCATGCAATATTTCAGATTCTTTTGTTTTCTACTGAGATCTCTTCTTAAATCTATAAGAGATTTAAATTTTGATAAACAATTTGAAATTTAGATGGCCCACTAGTCAAAGTTGGACCTGCACTTATCAGATTCTAAAACCTTTATAAAGTGATCCTAATTCAATGACGTGATAGTTCTGAGTTAAGTCATTCAGCTTACAAAATTAACCGACTTTAACTGCTTAGATTACTAACCATGTGAGTAATTAGTGTTAATTACTGTAATAGCTGTTAATTGTTGAAGACTAGAATGTCATCAAAACTAGAAAGTCGAAAAGGAAAAGTCTGACAAAGACAATTTTCGTAAAAATAGTTTCTAGAACATAATGGCCTTAGGAACTGGAGTAATTACATATTTTCTTGGTCCATTATATAGAACCGGTTATATAAGTGAGGAAACAATAACAGAACAAAGCGCTTCGCCCGCGGGCTTTCTGGTAGGGTTGGTAACTCAGACCAAATATTCTACGGATTCTACGGGCGAACTGGGATTTTTCACATGTACGTACGTAGCTACGATATTTCACGGTCATTCAATAAATTATGTATAAAAGATTACACGGAGAAGCGTAGTTTTACGCATGTGTGCGAAAGCGCGTAAAAACAAACTCTTTTGTGGTGGAAATTACAAGAAACTTTTGGTAGTTGGTACAAATTGAAAATCTTAATTAAATTTTACCAATTACTTGCACCTGGCTACATATGCCTACTCAATACTTCTTAAACCTTTGAACTTCTACGTGTATATCCTTTAATCTTGTTAACGCTTTGTATTTACCCCTGTCTTGTCAGCGTTTGATTTTAATTAGTTCTTTCTTTGCTATTTACATTGATATAAATTATTTATACTGTATAGTAATCAAAATTCTTCAGTCATCTTTCACGTATCAGTATGGTGGTAGCCCTAGTGCAGTACGTCGTTGACCGTCCGTTACTATGGTTCTGCTTTTGAGGCCACAAAAACTGACATTGAAGGCCGGATGTAAACAACTCTCTATTTCTAAATTATCCCAATTTAATCATCTGAACAATTAGGTAATAAGACTGACGAAAACTTGGCAGCGGGGATTTACGGTGGTGGCTCTGAGAGCTTCGGGTCCATTTCCTTAGGAATAAGGCAGTGGAAGTTTCGGGGATCACCGGACAACCAAAGTTTACTAATTGTCGTGCTGCTTGCTAAGTATGTTAAAGCCTCATAACATCTGATACGCCTGACAAACGCTAATTCCCATAAATTCCTAACAAAACTGGGTTCGTGCCAATGTTTTGGGAGTTCTCGAACGGAATCATTGTCTAGTTTAGTCACGGGCCGTTAATTGTGTCGTGTTATGAGGCGGCGGCGGAGAACACCAGCTAATGGTGCTGTCGTGTTTCACATACTAATTCTATTAGCGGCCGGAAAATTGAGGTTACCGTCAAACGACCATGTACTGCGTTGCTCGCATCGCTTGCCACCATCTCAGAAGTTTCTATTATTTTATGTACACTTTTGTGTACTTATTTTTTAAATTTTATATGAGTTGATGACTAAAGGCCGTATGAATAAAAACTTAGCGAGGGTTTTAACTACGTTTTTACTATGTTAAAAGCTGTTATAAACCCTCGCTAAGTTTTTATTCATACGACCGTGAGCATTTAATGGCAATTTAGTTGAAGAGACAATGACGTATAAAACATTTGGGTACATGAAATTAATATTTATAGATTTTATACATTATTCATAACCTTGTTATATGGAACAACATGGATGACTCAAATTGTCAACACTCTTACGTTGAGACTTGAGCACCATTGAACGTCCCCTTCGATCTCATCACGCGTTGTCGAGTCTCAACTCTCATGAATACCTCCCGCTAACATGATCATAATAATACCTAGAATTTTGAAGTTATAGAAGTATTATTGTAAGCTATGAGTATTATCGTCTCAAAAAGAAGTATTTTTTTTCTTTGCTAAATATATTATTGATCATAAGTGGTTCTTAGCTGTGATCTTGATTGACGTCCTCAGTTAAGCTCTTTGTGAAACTAAACAGTATTTTTAATTCCTCATTTTACCTTATAGTTTTAGCAAGAATAATCCTCATGCCATTTACATAAAGGGTCCTTTGAGGAAAATCACCCAGCCCCGTTCCCTTTAACATGGTGTTTGATAAGTCTGAAGGCATCTTCGTCCTATGTCAGCTTCTATCTTGAATAGAAAGATATGAACCAACAGACGCGATATAAATACCAATGTTTATAGTTAACTTGTGTTTCGTCCGTCGTCGATGCACTTCCTGAGTGTGCTTTATCGTCGCGGATGCCCGTAAATCTTGATTATAGAACTCTGATTTTACTGTTTTAACACAATATTAATGCAGCTTCGTTTCTTCTTCGATTCAGACTGTTTCTTATTAGCTACAAAATGCATTTCTCATGGAATATCAAACCCACTTCAAAGGAGATTGATTGAAAAAACACTGATTGGTCTTCAAAAGTCAGTCGTTTACCGTTTGTTTGCCGTGTACGAGAATACTTTTGCTGTTAGGAAAACGGATCGGAACAATCGAAACAATAACGATATTGATTTAAATTGAGAAAAGTGTGTCAGCTCCGACGCACGACTGGAGTTTACTCCTTAAGTACGAGTATCTAACCATAGGGCGATTCCATTATCGCGGGTGCAACATTTTGACGCACTTGAAGCGTCCTACTGACAAAATAAAACACATTTATTAATAAATTATCTTTTGAAGGGATACATTTTAACTAGTTCAATCATAAATTGTAAATGAAAACTAAAATTAAATCTAAGAAAAGCCACAAAACATGTTTGGAGTACTATCGCGGGTGCAACCAAATTGGTCCTCTATTAAGAATTCGGACGAGTTCATTTGTGAAAACTGCTAATTGTGAATCTTTTAGTAATTTATTAACCCATATTTGAAAAGTGTATAAGACAAAAAAATGATTTAACTAGATACAAATAATTTAAGTAATTAGTACTAGGAATTATTAACAATTTTCACGATCGCGGGTGCAACATCAGAATATCGCGGGCGCAACGAGTCTAAAGAAATTGAATTTATTCATAAGTCTGCGACTAATTTCTACATTTTTGATATGCAATACATAATATTATTAGTAAATTGTAATAATACTATTTAAAATTTTATTATTTTTCAATTATCAGTCATTTATCGATCTGAGAAAAGAAATCGTCTAAATGACTAAAAACAATTTATACTTAAGCAAACTTTTTTCAATGTATTGTTATAAAACCGAACTACAGCAAACCTTTAATTCAAAATTAATATTTATAATTTAAAAGAATATGGGAGAATTATTTAGTAAAAATATTTTTTCAAAGAAAAATATTAAATATTTATGATTTTTCCTGTCATTTGTAGCATTTCTTCTAAAATATTTAAAAATAAAAGAATATAAATCACCATTTTGAAACATCTGTTAAGTAATACATGAAATATTTCGAAAAATATAAAACACGATGTGACTCCATTAAAATTTTTATAAATCTTGTAATAACATGTAAAGGTTTGATAACAAATATAATCTAACGTTATTGTTTACCTTAATAATATGAAATAAAATGAAAATCACTAGAATAGTCAAAAAATAATTTGTTGCATTCCCAATTGTACTGCTTCGATCGCGGGCGCAACTACTTTAAAGGTTCTGTTTTTTTATTTAAAATAATAAAATAGTTTGTTCCAATGATTAATTCTAATTTCCCTCACATTTCTCCTTACTTCCACAAAGTTTTAAATTATTAACAACATATTTTAGCGAGAAAACTAAACTTTTGTACCTTTTATATCGCGGGCGCAACCATGGCAATTTTCCTATACTAATGTTTGAAAAATATTTCAAAATTGTTGTTTCTTTTTTGCACCGAAATAGAAACTTATGTTATACAGTCAATATTATGTAATGAAATTCAACTTCGAGCTAGTGATCTAGAGTAAAAATGATCATGTGTGCAGTGTGGCATAAGCAGTTTTTCGCGCGCCGCGCCGTTAGATGATATCACTTCAAAATGCTCTAAATCATTCAAATTACAATTTTTACCCATAAAAGTTCTTTTGCTACAAAATGTACATATTTTTATTTATAATTGAATAAAAAAATGTAACAAATGCTATTCTTTAAAAATTCGTGTTAAGGGTCGTCTCTGGCGGAATCGCCCCATACGCAAAAAGAGTATATATATATATATATATATATATATATATATATATATATATATATATATATATATATATATATATATATATATATATATATATATATATATATAATATTCTCGTGTCACAATGTTAGTCCACGAACTCCTCCGAAACGGCTTTACTGATTTTTACCAAATTTTATATGCATATTCAGTAGGTCTGAGAATCGGCTACTCGGTACTTTATATATTGATAAGTGCATTTGTTGAATAAATAATAGTAAATTATTACAAGACGGCGACCATTGTTTTGTGCGACGGGCTAGCGACCGGCGGCGTTGCCATGGCGACATACTTATTTATATTTAGTCACTTCAATAAAATAATACGGGCGAGATACTTTATGTTATTATGGCAAAGCAACGTTTGCCGGGGCCCGGGACAGCTAGTAATATAATATAATATTCCGATGTCCGATGATTCCAAAAATGTGACACATTTTTTCGTTACTTGTTTAATAGGTTTTACCCCTCGGATTTTTCTCATACCGGGCGCCTTATATATGAAAATCGATTCTTAAGGAGTAAACTCCAAAACAGAATTGGAATATAGAACTCTTTGATATATTTTTATAACATCCAACAAGAACACAGTTCTAGTAGACGTTGCTATAACTTCTTTATGGGCTTCGATCGTGTGTGATTCGATCGTGTGTGCTTTCAACGCCTTTCATCTATTTCATCGACTCGTCTTTAACACGTTTCTGTGCGTTTATGGCTTTCTTCATATTTGAGCTATATTTTAGCCTTATAAGAGGCAACTATTGAATACTGCGGACTCACGGGATTTGAAAACCAAAAAGTCATCTTAGAAATCCGATCATTCTGATGGGATATTTAGAAAGTGAACTCTTCACAGCCATCAGATGAAGTCGTAGCATGTTTCCAATTTAATTTGAAAACGTTATTCAGCACTATCATTAAAAGTTGCCAGTCGATAGCGCAAAAATATTTTATGTAATCCATAATGTATGTAGTTCTACCGAGGGAATTTCCGACTGAATAATTAAAGTTATATCTTTCCGTATGAAGTTTTTGAGTTAGTGCCATATGGCGGGGGCGAAAAATCGTTTAACAGCACGCACACATACGTATAAAATGTAGAGCAATATCGTCTGCAGACGTTGCAGTCACTGTCTTGTGTTTTGAACTACGAGTAGTTTCACTGCTTTTAGGTGGCGAGCCCCCTAATATCTTCCTAAATAACATCTGTATTATGATTTATGAGGTAGGTAAGCGGTATTTACCCAAATGCGCTACAAGAAGAGTTAAGGATAAAGTTTTCACTAATTAATAATCCGAGGAAGAATCTTAGCTCCCCCACGGGGGGGTGTCACGAATTTCATCTAGGACCTAAGTTCTTTGTTGAAAATATGTATAACTTAACCAAAGACTTCTATTTAAACTGATTGAATAGAACTCTTTGAACTTAACCAAACCGAGTGTAATTAGTGCTCCCTATCTCGGTAAGTTCTCTACCTGCTTTACAACTTCATTGTTCATGAAGTTAGATGATTTTTTTTATTTAATTTTATATTCCTGCCGCTGGAAGTTATTAATGAATCTAATAATTTTGCGGCCTTTCTCGCAATGGGGATTGTCCATTTTTTTTAAATTTTGCTCATTACAAAAACATTTCGAGGAATAAGGTCAGTGATCGTTTTTCTGTATATAAACCAAAAAAATACCCATTAGTTACTTATATTTTTGAACAAATATGTTTAACCTTAGTTTGACCTTCAATGGCGTTAAATTAGCAATAAATTCGACCAACATTACGTTTCGAACTTTTGGCAAGCTTCTCGTATCAGTTTTCACATAATGAGAACTTGCATTTGACGAACCAGCCATTATAATAAGATTGAAAGGAAATTTAAACATACTGCAGAGGTCAATTGGCCGCCGATGATGACGTCAGAGCGAAACTTTAAAAATTTATTGAGAAAAAACTAGCCAATGAATTTCAAAATTATTTAATTTATATTCTTAAAATACCCTATTTTAACGAAAAAAAATATAAAAAGTACATGTGATTTTTTTTGGACAATGCCCATTGAGTGCGCAGGAGTGCGGGTCGGAACTTGCAGATTTATTTAGCAGACAGGTGCACAGATCCGGTTACCACTTTTCGATCTTATTACTTGACAATAAGGCTCAAAAGTGGTACACATAAATGTGCATGTATCAGCGCTTCTTCTCACGGAATTTGTGTCAGGCGGTAATCTCGGAACCGTCACGTATGGACTACTTCAGATGCCAAAACACATCAGTGCAGTATATCTCGCCAAACTAGGATATTGTATTCTTGGAATAATGTTCCTAACGTGACATACACGGAATTTTCGTTAGCACTTAGCAAATGTCTTTAAGTTCTATCCTGACCGAAAACTTAATTATGCTGAACTTTTGGTAGAAATAATATTGTAGTAATTAATACGTTTGACTTTAAATGGGCTTTTCTGTCGTCTTTAAAACTGCTAAGTGTTAAACTCTTAAATGTTCAAGTTATGAAATCTTGACCTTAATCTTAGTTGAAGACTTGCTCTATTTTAATTAAGTTAATATTAATTAAGTTAAGTGGTCCGAAATGTAAAGTAATTAGTAGAGATGTGCCGATCATGACTTTGGCCGACTAGCCGACTAGTCGGCTGCAAAGAAGCCGACTAGTCGGCCAAGCCGATCGTGGTTTCGGAAGTTTCCGTAATGCTTTTTTACTGCTGTTTGCGCCTGCAAACGTGTCGAATCGTGTTTAGTAGGTATGTTTACTTCGCGTAATAATTTAACTTTATTTTGTTTCTATGATACAGTTCATGGTTTTCGTTAAATAGTTCATGTACATGAAATCTCGATTTAATCTTATCGAGTCTCGGGAAAGGACAAGGGATACTTTTTGCCCCGGAAAATGTACGGTTCCCGCACAATAAACTTTTATTATTTTCGCCTTAACTATTCAATCTATTTTGGTGAAATTTGGTATGGAGATACTTTGAGTCTTGGCCCTTGGGAAAGGACAAGGGATACTTTTTGTACCGGAAAATGTACAGTTCCCGCACAATAAACTTTTATGATTTTCGGGATAGTTTGGGATGAGTGCACAATGACACTCAAAAATATACACACTTTTTTATTAATTATACCAATTCGAATTAAATAATCATCGTTAAGACAGGACAACGTCTGTCGGGTCAGCTATTTATTACATAAAAGAAAAGGGTGTTAGTTACTCCAGTCTCCTCCGAAACCTTTACCAAATTTTATATGCGTATTCAGTAGGTCTGAGAATTGGCTACTGGCTACTTTTTATATTGAAAAGTGCATTTTGTTGAACAAATAATTCTATTACTTACAACTCGAGAATCGAAACTGACGGCGACCATTATGTTAAAATTATATTAAAATTTACAAAAATAATTTCTTTACTAGCAAGTAATTTCAGATACTTCATTTAATTTTAAAATGTGTAACACTGATTGAGTGTGTTGTGTACATCATAAATATTAATCAAGGTTTTTCTTTAATATACTTTCAAAAATAGTAAAAAATTAAAAAGCCGACTAGTCGGCGCTTTTTGCCGACTATTCGCCGACTAGTCGCCGACTACAAAAGTGGCCGGATAGTCGGCTTTACCGACTAGTCGGCGACTAGTCGGCACATCTCTAGTAGTTAGTTAAATCAGCTACCAGCATACTACTAAACTGTGACTTTACTCCATGGTGAAATATAAAAGTGTATAATGTTTAGTAAAGTGTGAAGAATTGCGTGTATCTCACTGGAACAGTTAATTTAACCGCTCGCTCTTGGAAGATACTCGTTAAGCTATCTTTTATACTATATTTTATGTTCATAAACATAGGCTCTCCTACTTATAAAATAATCCGTAGACCGTAGGTACGAGGCTCGTACATTTAGGTCCCTGTCTATCAACAGTCAGTAGGTACTGTATCGTACTGAACAATGTATAGGTATTATACATTGTATAAGTAAGTAAAATAAGTCATAAACAGCATGGAGTAATGTACATATTATTATTATTATATGTGTCTGTTCAGTGCTCTACTGTTTATGTTCATGAGCGCAATTCTTACAGTTTCGTAACAGCCTTAGCGTTTAAAAATATCAAATTTAACTAGAGACTGAATTTATGACTTTTATTTTATGACAAATCTATGAACTTGTAGCATTTGTAAGGTAATTTTAATAAGGGCATACATAGAGCTAGTTTTTCTTGGACGCTCTCAACACCAAAGGAGTACACGACATAAGGGCCTTCGCTAGTTGAGTGCTGACGCGGACCTCTGAGAGTTGAGACCCTAAAGGTGCCGGTTGGATGTGGACGACATGTCGTCTGCGCTTGCTTCATGTCGTCCGCTGCTAACCGTCATTTTGACCCTTCTAGTATTACAAGTTGCGTTCCTGGCCATTTCAGTTAATTTAGGTGTCTGTTTACTGGTTTGAATTCCTTGACTAGCTTCATTGTTAAGGCCGTCCCCCGAGCAAACGACCTTGGCCATACATTTGCCGCGTTGCCGAGAGCGCATCAAAACCCTATTTTTTTACTTATCTTAGTTCAAAATTGACCTAAAAAAATTAAAACGTGGAATATGTAGTTTAGGATATTGTCGATCTATTGGCGTGTGTTTCAAATAAAAGCAATTGTAAATCCTAAGGAGATGCTGAATGTATGCTTGATTTTGAATAAATTGGTTTTACTTTGGAAGCTGATATCATGACTATAATAAACAAAAATAGAAAATTTAAAACGGGGAAAGGAATGTCGATATACTGAAGATTATTGCTGTATTTTTATTATAACTTTGTAGTTTTCAAATTATGAGTTACCTAACGATCAACCTGTATGATTGCAGAAGGAGTCCCGCACGGACGTTCAGTTCCACCTGGCGGCGCTGCGCGGCGACCGCAACCGCCTGAGACAGCTGCTCGACACCGGCAAGGTGCACATCGACTCCAGGGACAGGGTGAGTTGGAGAGAAAGAGGATGAGAGAAAGGAGAGATTAGTTTGTGATGAGCAGACAAGCTCTCTCCCGTCTACTGTCACTTCACTCTAACGAAAACATAAATACTTCGACAATACAATATAGAAGGAGACTATTACTTCTCTATCGCAGTGTGATTTGCACAACAAATAGCAACATTTAAAAAGATTGCATTGTGATGCATTGAGATGCTCAATCATTATCAGTTAGGCGTATTACGTATAGCAACATTACTGACGCAGATTTTAGTAACACACTTTAGTGGTTGTGGGCAGAGGAACATTTCGGATGAAGTAATGTTTGGGCAATTTAATTTTGTAGGTTAACGAGTCTCTCGTCCGTAACTAGCTCCGGCTAATAAACCTTTTAGTTAAAACTTTACTGTCCGGTCTCTTCTGAGTTCTGACATATTAGTTAAGTAACTTGACCAATTTCAACACTCGGGCATAACAACTCATAATAATATGGAAGTCAACAGTTTTATCCTGAATATCATTTCAATTTTCAATCCAACGTTACGGTTTGATCCCGTATGGATCCTATCAAAGTTTGTAAACTATCAAACACAAAATTGTGTCCTCAAATGGAAGTTTGTTTCTATTCTATGTATGTTTTATGACTTTTATGTAAGTACTTAAAACCTTGAGCTAAAAACGTTCTATATTCTGGGGAGGCATTAAATTTAATATGGAGCTCCGACAAAAGTTCCCTGCAGCTTTTCTTTCCGCTTTTATTATGTGGCAGTTTCGTTTTATTCTTGTGTTCACTTTTAACGTGCAGAATTGCCTTTGCAATTATCAATTTATCATAATCTTTTTTATAATTTTCCTAATTCATCTAAAATGTATAACTTGCTCGTCTATTCCTCCCTTTAATGGTATCTACATTATTTTTGCAAGTCACGTAGACAATAAAGGAAAAGTACGAACTTACAATATCGAATCGATACTCGTAGTGTTAAGGCGACGCCTTGATAATTTGGCTGTAGCGATATCGGTTTTTCTCAGCACTGACTAAAGCCTTAAGCTTTAGTCTAGTCTTAAAATTAAAGTTCAATGTCAGTATTCATCATGTCTTTGAATTACCCATAGCATAAAACGATTGGTCAACTTTTATAACACAGAATAATCAATCAAAAAGACCCCTGTAAAAAAGGAATTCCTATTTTGCCAACAGAGGAGAGTGATTTAAGTTTCCAAAATTTGTACATAGATTGGTTCAAGCATACACTTTAATTTGCCCATAGCTTATATGAAATGTATTTATGGTTTTTAAATTACGCGACAAAAACCATTTTGTCGCTACGCCCTTTCCATTTTTTGCTGTTCATCATTTTTAATCTAAAACATACCCAAAACGATTTTTTACTTTAACGCGGCGTCCGCGTCACCTTATCTCGTGCTCGTGAAAACTATTTGGGGCCGAGGAAATAGAGATTTCCTCGGCCCTGACATATTTAGCCTTAATATTCGTCCGTCGCCTGCCGGCTGTAATAAATCATACGCTAGCTATAATATTACTTCCGCATGCAACCACTTAATTGGTTCCTATAGGTTTTATGATATGACTGCAATAATATTATGTATTTGATCTAGTAAGGTAGGCCCAATCCCCTACCCTTTTCCCTTCCCTACCCTCCCCTATTACCCTATTCCCTCTTAAAAGGCCGGCAACGCACCTGCAGCTATTCTGATGCTGCGAGTGTCCATGGGTGACGGAAGTTGCTTTCCATCAGGTGACCCGTTTGCTCGTTTGCCCCCTTATTTCATAAAAAAGTGCTTATAAGTTATATTGGATGTTGTGATTAATGTCAATTAACATAGTATTCAACAATTCTTCAATAATCCAAATATTCAAACTGAATACTTGTCTTTGTAAGATTTTAAAGATCTAAATTCTAAACTCTAAAGCATGAAGCAATCTCGTTAGTATTAAATGTTGAATATCTATTACATCTCGAGATATCCTTTTGAAAACATAATGCCTTAATCTGATACGATTTATCAATATAAATCATAGCAGATTTGATGTTATATATGCAAAGATGGCATTAAGGTGCATAATATCTATAGATTATAAAGCCATTAGGGCTTAAGCAGGCTATGACTTATCAGGAACATCATTGATCATTCTAATGAATATATTTTTAGCTCAGCTTAGAAATAATAAATCAATGAGCAATGAGCATATTGTTACGTGCTAGGGTTCTTTGGATTCGGAGAAAAAGACCTGGTGACTCTCTTGAAGACTTTATTCACAAACACTAGCTCACACTAATCACTGAGCTCAAACACTAAGCACTAGATCCAAATCACTGAGCACTATCACTGTCCTAGGTCGTAGCCGAGTCACTATCACAATCACAATCACTCACTATTGATCACTTGTTTTCGCTCCGAAGTCGCCTCGAAGATAGCTCAGATAAAACTGAATTGCCGGCTCGACTGTCTGCGACTATTTATACGGGCCGGATCGAACGCTAGACTGTACGAGAACATTCGCATAAACACGTAAACAACACTTGTTTACGTAAACATGTGCGGAATGTTCGAGCATGCAATCGTACACTTTGCGCCATCTTGTGTCGATTAGGGGATTCGTTTGCGTTTTATGTTGCGCTAGCTTGACGCTAGATGGCACTACGTGCTCTTTTTCGTAACACTACTCCCCTCTTAGAGATGCTCGTCCCGAGCATCGTTGTTACTGCCATGGTAACGCGCCAGACGGTCTATGTGTACCACTTTGAATGTCCCTCTTGGTTGCTTTTGGATCCTGTAAGTCACATCATTCAATCGGGTAACCACTTTGTATGGGCCGTCCCACTTGGTCTGTAACTTTGGAGATTTCCCTTTTCGGCGAGTTGGGTTATGCAGCCACACCAGTGACCCTTCTTCGAAGCCGCTCGTGTTCGCTTTCCGGTCATATCTGGTCTTCATCTTCTCACTTGACTGTAACCCATTTTCCCGAACCGTGGCGTGTATATAGCGCATCTTTTCCCTTAAATCGCAGACATAGTCTGGTAAGGTCTTTGGTTCCTCCGGTGACCCTCCTGTCAAGAGGTCTACTGGTACTCGTAGTTCTCTACCGTAATTGACATACGCCGGGGTAGCTTTTATTCCCTCATGCTCGGCGGTACGGTACGACAGAAGGAAGAGCGGTATATACTTGTCCCAATCCTTTTGTTTGTCATCTACCAATTTCGCCAAATGCCTCTCAAGGGTCTGGTTAAATCTCTCAACCATTCCATCAGACTGTGGATGGTACGCGGTGGTCCTCGTCTTATGCATTCCCAAAATTCTGCATACTTCCTGGAAGACCTGCGATTCGAAATTCCTGCCCTGATCGGAATGGATTTCTAGAGGCACACCAAAGCGAGATATCACTTCTTCGACTAGCTTAGAAGCAACCGTTGTAGCTTCCTGATTTGGTATGGCGAACACTTCGGGCCATTTTGTGAAGTAATCCATGACCACCATAAAATACTTGTTTCCCGATTCCGTTACAGGAAATGGCCCAGCTACGTCAACTGCAATTCGTTCCCACGGTGCGCCAACGTTATACAAGCGCAGGTTCCCACGGCTCCTTGTCTGTGGGCCCTTCACTGCAGCGCAAGTAGTACATTTGCGGCACCAATCCTGCACATCATCTCGACAATGCAACCAGTAGAATCGTTCTCGCACTTTTGTTAACGTCCTCTTGACACCTAGATGACCTCCTGATACGCCATCGTGTATTTCGCGGAGAACATCTGGTACTCTCGTCCTTGGGACAACTATCTGAAGATGGAACTCTCTGCCGTTAGTCTTCTCCCATTTCCGGTAAAGTATTCCATTTTGAAGTATCAGACTGTCCCATTGCGCCCAGTACGCCTTAGTGGCAGCGCCAGTGGGTGCAACCTCACTCCAGATCGGTTTTACGTCACCCCGTTTCTTCCATGTGATGATGTGCCGAAGGTCGTCATCTCTTTCTTGAGCCTCCCTCATAGCATCATTCTCCCATGGACCCAAAGGACTTGTTTTCGTTAACTTTAATGTAATTTCATTAGATTCCTGCTTAACACAATGTTTGCAGTCTTCTGAACACGGCCTTCGTGAAAGTGCGTCGGCATTCCCATGCGCCTTTCCGCTGCGGTGTTCCGTCTTGAAGTCATACTCCTGGAGTTGTTCAATCCATCGAGCTACTTGGCCTTCTGGGTTCTTGAATTGTAGTAACCACTTCAAGGCTGCGTGATCAGTTCGCAATAAAAACTGTCTCCCGATGAGATATTTGCTGAAATGTTGTAGCGTCTTTACGACAGCCAAGAGTTCTCTTCTTGTCACACAGTAGTTTCTCTCTGGCTTAGATAAAGATTTGCTGAAATATGCAATTACAACTTCTCTTTCACCCTGTTTTTGAGATAACACCCCTCCAATGGCCGTGTTGCTTGCGTCCGTGTCGACTATAAACTGACCTTCAGGTTGTGGATACCCCAAGATTGGTGTTTCACACAGATGTTTCTTCAGTTTCTGAAAAGAATCTTCAGAAGTCTTGTCCCAAATAAACTGTCGTTTATCTTCTGTCAGCTGATGTAATGGCTTGGCTATCTCTGAGAATCCCTTAACAAAACGCCTGTAGTAGGAACATAGGCCGAGAAATGCCCGCACTTCGGTTTTGTTTTTAGGGGTTGGCCAATTTTGAACTGCTTCCAGTTTCTCCGGGTCCGTCTGGATTCCATCACTGGAGATAATATGGCCGAGATAATTGACCTTACTCCTGAACAAACGACACTTTTTCGGATTCAACTTTAACTTGGCCCCCTCTATTTTGGCGAAAACTCGTTCTAAGTTTCGCAAATGGTCCTCGAAGTCGCGGCCAACAATGATGACGTCATCCAAGTAGACTAAGCAAGCCTCTCCGACTAAGCCTGCCAGTACACACTCCATGAGTCGCTCGAATGTGGCAGGTGCGTTACACAATCCAAAGGGCATGACGTTAAACTGCCATAAACCTTTACCGGTGGAGAAAGCTGTCTTCTCCTTATCTTTTGGATGAATTTCCACCTGCCAGTATCCAGATTTCAGGTCCAGGGTCGAGAACCATTTCATGCCACTCAAGGTATCCAGAGTGTCGTCGATTCGAGGTAATGGATAGCTGTCCTTCTTAGTGACATCATTGAGACGCCTGTAGTCCACACAAAATCTTGTGCTGCCATCTTTCTTCTTCACTAACACAACAGGTGAGCACCACGGACTTGCAGACGGTTCAATTATCTTATGCCTTCTCATGCCCTCCAAAAGGCCTTCAACTTCTTTTTCCTTTGCAATGGGTATCCGTCTTGCTCGTTGACGAATTGGGTTCTCGCTTCCGGTATCTATCCTGTGCTGAACCATCGACGTTCTTCCAAGGTCGCCTTCCTGACTGGAGAAGATATTCGCGTGGCGTTGTAAAAACTTCTTAGCTTTCATGCTCTGCGAATAAGTCAGATTACTCTTGCAGTCATCGAGTAGCTCAGTCACTATTCCATAGTTGCTGCTGTTTGCTGAGTCTGAGCCTGTGATCGAACTACACTTTCTCATCCAGACAACTTCCTCGCACTTTCCAATGACGTCACCTTTGTTCAAGCAGATCTCGCGATCGCCAAGATTCAAAACCCTGACCACAGCGTTACTGTTTCCACTAACAAGGGTTCTCGCCGTCATCAGTTTTTGCGCAGATGTCTTGGTAGCCGTGTCTTCGATCAACACGCATCTGTTTGACTTTTTCTTTCCAGCTGGCGGTAGTTTAACCAGGACCCGAGCTTCCGCACGTCCAGGTATAATGACTTTCTTTACACATTCAACTTTCCCGCAGGCGCCTCCAAGGATAAAAATTTCCTCTTCACCACACTTGAAAACTCCGTCAGCGACATTAATTCTGCAGTTATGCTTCTTCATGAAATCCAAACCCAAGATGCAATCGTCCATAATCTCAGCCACGATAACGTCATGAGGGTATGAGGACCCCCCTACCTTAATCGTAACTGACATTTCTCCCAGGACGGGTATTGGCTGACCGGAGGCAGTAAGAAGCCGACAGTTAATTCTCCTCTTATGTCCACTTGCGGCTTTTACTAGATTTGGGTTCACTATCGTTCTAGAGGCTCCTGTGTCTAGAGTCATTTTGCAATCCGTCCTGTTAATAGTCCCCTGAATCACAAGACTATTCCCGCTGCATGCTTGGGAGATAACAGTTATTGGGGCTTCCTCCGCGTCAGCCAGCACTCGCCCCTTAGTCCTGGCTTTGTTTCTCTGCTCCCGGGCGGGGGACGATGGCCCTTGCTTCTTCAGCTCTTCTATTTGTTCCATGCGTTCCTCGAGCCTTTTCATCCTTGCCAGATGCGTCTCCTTCTGCGGACAGTTGAGCTGAAGATGGCCCCTCTCACCGCACTTATAGCACATGGCTCCATAACTTTTCTTCGTAGTAGCCTTGACCTCCTTGACTTCCTCCGAGACCTCGCGGATCTTATAGGTATGCCGAATGTCACGCCGAACAGCCTCGACCTCTAAAGCATGTGCCAACGCTTCCTTTAGTGAGGTGTGGTGACGTAGCCTCACTGCTGCTCTGACCTCGAGGTCCCTGATTCCGTCGACAAAGGCTTGAATAGTGTTCGAGTCAACCATCTTGGAGTCTGCTCCTGGATGTGCCTTCTTAACCAGTTTTTCAATTTCCAACGCCCATTGTTGTAGTCCCTCTCCAGAGCGTTGGACTCTGTCACGAAGTTGGGCACGGAACACGTGCTCCAGGTGTCGCTCCCCGTATCTGGATTCAAGCGCCTCCATCAGATCTTGGAACCCATTTCCTGTGTGTGCTTCCAGGACCGACAAAGCTTGCCCTCTAAGCGCAACAGTGAGAGCGGTCAGGCATTGTTCGTCAGTCCATCCGTTGGCAGAAGCAACCGTCTGGAATTGCTGACGATAAGCGTTCCAAGAAGTAGTACCGTCGTATGGTGGCACTTTAACTCTTGGTCCTTGTGCCACTACTCCATTAGTTCCACTAGACGTCGCGACTCCTGTGGTTTCCAGGCGCACTTTCCACTTCTGTAATTCTGTGAGGCCGGTTTTCACATTTTCCATATCCACTCCTAGCCCGGTAACTCGTTCTTCCATTATGTCGACATCTTTTCGAAGCTTAGTCACAGTGTCACTAACATCCTTTATGGCCAGAAGCGCTTTCTCTTGGAGGTCCTTTTGTTGCTCTTGTGACTCTTGCAACGCGCCGAGCTTGCGGTCTTGTGACTCTTGCAATGCGCCGAGCTTGCGGTCTTGTGACTCTCTCATTGCCTGAATTTCAGCCTTTTGAGAATCTTGCAAGGCCTGACTTTCAGCTTTTTGGGACTCCTGCAAAGCCTGAATATCAGCTCTTTGCAGCTCTATTAATTTAATTAAACTTTCCAATTGAAGAGCCATTTGAGGGGCCGTAGAAACTACGGACGTGGCAGGATGGATGGAGCTAGTCGACGGAGCCTGAGCAGGCAGGGCCCAGTGGGCGGGGCCAGTGGGCGTGGCCTGAGTGGGCGTGGCCTGGTGGGCGGAGCCGGTGGGCGTGGCCATGTCCAGAGTGGGCGGGGCCTGGGGGGCGTGGTCAGTGGGCGGGTCCCGGTGGGCGGAGCCAGTGGGCGTGGCTTCACCCGAAGTGGGTGGAGCCTGGGGGGCGTGGTCAGTGGGCGGAGCCTGGTGGGCGGGGCCAGCGGGTAGGGCCTGCCCCGCAGTGGGCGGAGCTTGGTCCCCAGTGGGTATGGCCTCCGCAGCTCCACCGCCAACTCCTCTCTCGAAGTCAATGGCAGCAGCTCGCTGCGCCCTTGTCCTGACACTCCCCTTGAAGTCCTCTCTCGGAGTCAATGGCATCTCCAAATCTCACTTCCGACACCAGTTGTTACGTGCTAGGGTTCTTTGGATTCGGAGAAAAAGACCTGGTGACTCTCTTGAAGACTTTATTCACAAACACTAGCTCACACTAATCACTGAGCTCAAACACTAAGCACTAGATCCAAATCACTGAGCACTATCACTGTCCTAGGTCGTAGCCGAGTCACTATCACAATCACAATCACTCACTATTGATCACTTGTTTTCGCTCCGAAGTCGCCTCGAAGATAGCTCAGATAAAACTGAATTGCCGGCTCGACTGTCTGCGACTATTTATACGGGCCGGATCGAACGCTAGACTGTACGAGAACATTCGCATAAACACGTAAACAACACTTGTTTACGTAAACATGTGCGGAATGTTCGAGCATGCAATCGTACACTTTGCGCCATCTTGTGTCGATTAGGGGATTCGTTTGCGTTTTATGTTGCGCTAGCTTGACGCTAGATGGCACTACGTGCTCTTTTTCGTAACAATATTATCCGTGATCAATTGCTCCACATTAAGTGCACTTCTCGCTCTATCGGCTGTAAGTCCCGTGCACCGTAAACGGAGCGTGGACAATTAATGCACAAACATACACATTGCACACACACACACACAGTGCACACGGCTATGTTGTTATGTGGGACGACCTGCATTGTATTCTTGGTTGATACACCTACATAAAAATCTACAATATATGCTGGAAATGCTGGAATACACCTTCCTTCTACTTCCTAGGCGGAGACGACGTCGCGTCGTAAAGAATTAAAGATCCTTTGACTATTGATATTTTCGCAAGCATTTTGTGCTTACATCCCTTTCATCAAAGGAAAATCCCTGTTCCTTAAATAATAAATCTGCTTTTCCTGAAACCCCTAACAAAATTTTATGTCCAAATAGCCATAATATAAAAGTCACAATTGATCCTCTTACACCTCAAGAACCCTGATTTTCCTTGGAGAATTTTTATCTAAACAATTGTGTTTAGATATTATGATGTGGTATGTTCCAGGACGGCACGACGCCGCTGATCCTGTCGGCGGCGATGGGGCACGCGGAGTGCGTGGCGGAGCTGCTGGCACAGGGCGCGGACCCCGCCTGCTGCAGGACGGTATGTACTTGTACACGTATTAGCAGGAGATTTCAGAGCAAACCAAGACAAGGTCTTTAGTATCCTAAAGGGTGATTTACAATTCCCTTTCGACACGGATTCTGAAACTTTACTGTCCGGTCATTGGGCAATGCCTAGCGCAGCGAGCGTTTATTGGATGTCGCGCGATGAAGTTTCCGAATCCCAGTGAAATTGCGCACTGTGAATCAGGGCTTGGTTTCTATCTCAGGAATTAGTGTCTAAGATATTCTTTAACCGTCTTTTTCGCGTTTGGTGGCCTTTGCCTGTTTCCCGTAGGAGTAGGTGGATCAAAGTATAAAAAAGGTCTAACAAAATGACATAGATACCAAAGCAATTGAATAATCAGATGTCATGCAGCGTCTCGTCAGCGCTGCCACCCTGAGGCCCAGTCTGGCTATCGCTGGCTCTTACTCTACTGCGAAAGGTCCAAAGCTAGAAATTATCTACGACTATACTGTACCGCAGTCGTCTACGCAACAGCGACCCAACCGCTGCGGCGCTCCGATACTATGGTCTATGAGACGTGCAGTTGCGTTGCGTCGTTCCGCTGCCGCCTAGGCCTAGACCGTTAACATTAACGAAATTTTATTATGATACTAACGCGCGTGTGGACAGACAGGAACGAGCGCGCTGTTCTTCGCGGCGCAGGGCGGGTTCCTGGACATCGCGCGCCTGCTGCTCGACGCCGGCGCCGCCATCGACGCGCCCAGCCTGGTACGTACCGCCCGCGCCGACACACGCCGCGTCATGACGTCACTGACGCCGCGCCCGCGTCGTGTGGACAGACAGGCAGACATGACATAGATAGACAGCGGCTTGGGTCATCCAGTAGCAAATGGTTGCATGTCCAATAAATGCGGACAACAACTAACTCTGCGAAACTTTAAGAACGAGGGTAGTGGCTAATATTTCTATATACCTCATAATGTCATTTGCTTTTCTTATTTGCCCCAGTAATAGTGTAAATAAAAAATATGGAAATTGAGGGTAGTTGCTTATTCTCCATTTGGTGTTTTCAGGATGGCGGCACCCCGCTGTTCGTGGCGTGTCAGTGCGGCCACCTGCCAGTCGTCGAGGAGCTCATCAAGAGGGGGGCCGATGTCAACTCCTGTATGAAGGTAATTTACATTCTTACCAAAAAGGTTATAAGCAACAAACTAAAATCTAGAAACCTTTTTAATGAGCTACGCATTCACTTATATCAAGTAATATTTATGTTAAACGGTAATATTTTATACAATCAGTAGGTCATTAACGGTTTTCAAAAACAACAGCGGACCTAGAATTGAACCTTGAGAAACCCCTGATGCAGCAATATAATATGGGATCACTCAAGGTCACAAATTTCATTGTATTTATTAAGTAAGACGCAAAGCACAATTGGACATTACCATGTATGTCCTGATTATTGATTGCTTAATATTATGTAATAGTTTATCTTGTCAAAGACTTTTATAAAGTCCGTGTAGAGAGAGTCAGTCTCTATATTTTGATTTATCGTTGTGTTCAGACATGCCTGTCACTCGGTAAAACTGATATGCATTAACGAAATAAGAAATACGCTTACAGTTTGTAGCATTGTTAAAGGTACATAGGTGGATGTAGTATCATAGTGACATATTATACAGAGAAGAAAACTACACACAAAAAAACGATTATGATTTCCAGGATCGAGCGACACCTCTATTCATAGCGGCGCAGAACGGGCACGCGTCGGTTTGTGTGGCGCTCCTGCGGGCGGGGGCGCGGCCGGACCGCGCGCGCGCCGACCGCGCCACGCCGCTGTGGATCGCGGCGCAGTGCGGACACGCGGCCGCCGCGCGCGCGCTGCTGGCTGCCGGCGCCGCTGTCGACGCCGTTAGACAGGTATGAGATTTTAGCAACAAGTTAAGGTAGTTTAAGGGTCGATTCAGACCGCAACGCGACGAGGCGAGGCGCGACGCGGCATAAATTTGTATGGATTTGACAGATTTCGTGAGTGTGAGACGTCTTGCGAATCTGTCAAATCCATATGAATTTAGAAATGCATCTACGCGTCGCTATGCGGTCAGAATCAACTCTAAGGGTCAATTCATACCTCAACGTCACGAGGCGAGGCGCGGCGCGGCATTTTGTATGAATTTGACAGATTTCAATCTACACGACGTGTTGCGGTCTGAATCAACCCTTACGGTCCTTGCGGCACGTAATTGCGACTAGAGAAACACAGTATACTTATGAATTTATTATATGGGGTTCGAAACCGTCCCCGCGACGAACCGCGAGCTTATGAGTGCCCTCAGAATGAGTGCCGCATTTCATGTGTACCAGTGACAAATGAAATAGCAATATATTCGTGAATCGTGAATCAGGAATAGAAATAAGTAGCGATTTGCTTTGCATCTATAGTTCACTACACACTTAGATAACAGTAGTGTAATGATGATGTGTGCACGTTTCAGGACGGCGCGACGCCGCTGTTCAAGGCGGCGCACAAGGGCCACACGGCGGTGGTCGCCGAGCTGCTGCCCTACAAACCCAACCTGGGTATACTACCGGTATGTATGTTGTATAATACACATACAACTCGGTCAAGTTAACTCCGCACCTCGCTGGAATGCGATGCCCCTCCCAATAACCCGCAGACCTCCCCGCGTTCGCCCCCCACTAACCCGCAACCTTCCCGCGTTCGCCACAGCGTCGATGTGACGTCATGGCCGCCATGTGCGGAGTTAACTTGACAAAGTTATGGGTAAGTAACAGTTGGAATCTTGCCGTTTTGAAATAAAAAAGTGTGGATTTTAAGTGTAGCCAGATGAATGAAGTAGATAAGTAACAAGGCTTGTTCAAAATTCAAATTATAAGGGAAAAAATGAGTAAGTCCTTGTGTTATACAAAGTTAGTTATCTGGTTCTTCCATTCACTAATTCTTCATTTATTTTCAAGGAAATGACTGTATAGAATAAAGAGTAGATGACGTTGAAGGTATTGTATGTGAGCATGTGTGCGTTGTTCGATTCAACGTTGACAGTGTATGTCTTGTCGGATATATTAATTTTAATATACCCGACAAGACATACACTGTCTAAGAGGTATCCTACGCCCTTAGGCCGTGTTTGCACTGACGCGGAGCGGAGCGGAGAGGAGCTTAGCAGTGCCGAATTGACAGTATCAGCGAAATCGGTACAGCGGTTTGGGCGTGAAGTGATGACAGACAGACACACTTTCGCATTTATAACATTAGTATGGATATCCATGTCTGTTACCTCTTCACGCCCAAACCGCTGAACCGATTTTGCTGAAATTTGGCATGGAGATACTTTGAGTCCCGGGAAAGGACATAGGATACTTTATATCGCATAAAAATGTACGGTTCCCGCGCGACAAACGGAGTTGCGGGCGTCATCTAGTTTTTTAAATAATTTATCTGACCATCTGTTGGTGACGTTCCAGAACGGTCAGACGGCGTTGCACGGCGCGGCGATGTTCGGTCAGCTGGAGTGCGTGCGGCAGCTGGCGCGGCTCACCGGCCCGCACGTCAAAAACGCCGCCGGACTCACGCCCGCACAGGTACATTCACTGATAATATTAATTAGTTGATAGTGTTCTCGAAAGCGACGTCAACAGACAGACATGGTCCTTTTTAAGTTTACATGAACGCTAGAAACGCAACATAATCCATTGCACAAGTTTATATCAATGATACCAAGGTCATAGATTAGTGAATTTTGTTATTAAAATAAAGAAATAACGGTCAAAAATAAGTGTTTCCAAAATTAAAGCTTGATAGCTTTTGTATTTTTTTGTTATGCGCCTTCAAAGTTGGATATTCAAGTCGAATTTTTTTCAATTAAATTGCTTAATATTTGAATACCGTTCGATAACTTTAAATGTAATTTAAAGCAACTTTTGTTATGAAACCACTTTCATAAACGCAATAATTAATATAGCTACCGAACAAAAATCTCCCGCGATGCCTACAAACAGCTCTAAGGTGACATAATAATCGAGTTGCATTTTGTATGGAGCGGTTCGGGCAGGTCTATTTTATGAGATGTTTGAATTGTCATATCTTGGTGAATTTTTAAGCTATCAGAGTCATTCTTTTACCAATGTTTCTATTTTTCAATTATCTTTCAATTACCAATAAGGAAAAAAATAGTCATCATGCCAATTGGTTCATGTAAACTTAAACACAATATCATCGACGCTCAATCAGGTAAACTACAGTCGTGAGCGTCGTTTTGGGCGCTTAGTGGAACGCACTAAGCGCCCAAAACGACGCACATCGCAAAAACATTAGCCCCCTTACTAATAAACGCTGTATAAGCTTTGAATAGTTATACAGTGTTTTGTCTTCTTCAATCCAATTAAAAATGTCACTTGTGTGACAGGAACAAAACACTGTATAACTATTCAAAGCTTATACAACGTTTATTAGTAAGGAGGTAGAACTTGAAATTTTCGGAATTCGAATGAAGCGTTCACTGCGGATGACGTTATCAAAAATATCAGCCGCAAACCGATGTCAAGCGCAGAAATGTCGATCCAGGAGGACTACTACGAAACCGTTTTGAGATTCGAACAATTGCAATCGGACGAGAATGCCGCGTCCTACTCTAATAACGTCGTCATTTTACGTTTCTTAGAGTAAGTAGGACGTGGCATTCTCGTTCGATTGTTTGAGTCTCAAAACAGTTTCGTGGTACGGCCCCAGTGCACGCAGTACCATACAAATAAATACAAAGCAACAAATCCGTCCGGTGGACGTCGACGAAGCTATCGCAGACACAATAGATTTTCAATTGTTATGCGACAGCCGGCTGCCGCTTGGGGATTGATGGGTTAAAAACACGTCATTCCTCGCAACACGGTTCCGGTTGTATTTTTTTGTCTTAAAAATGGACCACGAATCTAAGCAAATCGCCATGTAGCCAGGTTGATTGCCGCCGAACATAGGATAAACTGTGCAGTGTGAACTTGCTTTATTAGTCTGTTTGGGCCTTCTTCGGTACGGTACTCAGCACTCAGGACAACGTATGAACAGTTATGTAACGCCATCTGTTGGTAAAGGCGGAAACCATATTTTCACTTTCATATACTAGATGGCGCTTACCTTATGATGTTATGATAGCCAAGATCTAAACAGCTCGTACAGTACACTTTTATTTTTCTAGAATATAATGGAATAGAATAATATTTATTGCATGAAATGTGTTTTATAGAGTTGTTACAATATTATGGGTTTACAATTTACATGGATCCAACATTCTGCCTTGTCAGTGGCGTGCAAAAAGAAGCATAATTATATAAACATAAATATTCAAGTCATAACATAAAGTAAATTCTACAAGTCGTTCATAAATCATTACACATAGTAAATTTCTTTATAAAAATGCACTCAAAAGTTGTGATGTAATTTCAGGTGGCGACAGCGGCGCGGCACGGCTCGGTGGCCGCGTACCTGCAACAGCTGCCGCGCGCCTGACCCCCCGCCGCGCGCCGCTAGCCCACCGGCCACCGCCCCCCGCCCACCACTAACCCCTACCGCTTTATCCCCTCTCTCGTCCACGGAGCAGCAACTACAGCTGCTAATGTAGTACATACTATCATAGAAGTTGATCCATACGTGAACCTACGTCATTTGGTCGACTTATGTCAATTCAATTTTAGCTTTGATCGGTAGGAAGTTTGACATAACGCGACCAAATTACTTCGACGACTACAGTCGATAGCGTCTCTGTTGTGTATGTTCCTTAGTGCTTGTTCAGACACAGCGGGAACCGCGCGGTTTGGACCGCTCGCAGATTATTGCAAAGGCGTATTACAACGTTCACGCTTAACCGTTCGGTTTCTACATTAAGGGCCCTCTCTCCCTAAATTAGCAGGTCGATTGTCTGTCAGTGCGAATATCGACGTAAATGACATTAAAATAACATTCATAACAGCGCGCCTTGTACGGTGGCGGTTACGACGCTCGCCGCGTCCATAATAGGGCGAAATAGGAGAAAAAACCTTTTTAAGGCTTAATATAATACATATTTCAAAAAAGTAAAAAAAAACAAATTATTAACTTATGTATTGCAAATCAGTAGAAATTTTTTATTTATTTTTTTGATAAATAATGAAGGAGTAAAGTGGTTTCATTCAACGATTTGGAGGTGATTTGGTTTTTTATTTCTTTATTATGTGATACCGATAGAAAAAAATATGGCAAAACCACGTTACGTATCATATCATGTAGATTACTAATTATTTTTTTCAGATATAATTTCTCTGTAATGCCGATGAAAAGTTGTTTCATCTGCACGCTTTTTTCGAAAGAGCAGCCTTAAACGCGCGGTTGCCGTTGTGTCTGAAGAATAACTCATTACCGTGAGGCGTGCGAAACTTCTTACTGACCAACACTTATATATGAAATATATAAAAATGTTTGTCAATATGAAGTTTTGTCGCTATAGCTTACTTCGTTGCGTTGCTGTAAGCTTCAACCAATGCTGGCAACCTTCATAACCCCCTTAAAATCAGATCTTTCATTAAAATCGTCTGTAAATATAAAAGATACGCTGCATAGTGTATTATATGTTATCCTATAGGAATTAATGTCCAGTGACCACTAAGGTTTACATTTAAATAAGTTTTAAGGTCGAATTTGAATTGAATTAATCGTGTATTGAAATGTGAATTGATGATATTCATGACATGTTACTCGTTATTCGTGTTTATGAAAAAGAAGACGTGAAATTTTGTGACGCACGCGCAAGTGGACGCAAACTTCTTCAAAATGCAAATACTTGGATTGTCAGTTGACCTGACCATTATTTTATTTACTTTATGTAAAATATTTTACTCGTTTACTACATGAATTTCAAAAGAATCTTAGTGTCACCTCACACGAGCCACACGCGACAGCCACAAACGCCATTTTAAGCTAGTCTATTGATGGTCTATTGGTCGTAAAGTGAATCGTTGTAGCGTGTGGCGGCCGGCGTCATAAAATGTATAAAAACTACAGGAAATATGCCGGTAGCGGCGTTTTGTGGTTGTGGCCGGTGGCCTGTGTGCTGGGAGCCCTTAGCACGACTTGGAAGGATTGTGCTATTTACTTGTATTTATATTTTACCATACCATATTATACTGTAACATTGGCGAGAATCTCAGAATTATAGAAGTGTACTATGAAATTGGATGAAACAGATATTGTGATAACACATAAGGAAATTGGAAAGTATTAAAAGTTCCTAAACTCCTTGTAATTACTTGGTGTATATGAATCATAAAATTTGCAATGATTAGAGATATAAATCGATTTTCCAATGTAATGACGCTTGTCACAATCAGCAAATAATCTTTATATACAAGCAATGTTAAATATAATATGCACTCGAAATATAGGACTACCTGCAATCTCCAACAGTTTGTTATACTAAAGGAACACAATAAAATAACACTTGTATCTCAATAGTTTATTTAATAGTAAATATAAAATGTATAAAAATATTTTACATACTCAGCACGCCTTATGATCTGACCTCACGAGATGTACAGACAGTCATAATTGCAAAAGAAAAACTATATTATAAAATATTATAGTCTTAAATGTCACAGAGTATTTACTACAATCAAAAAATAAAAAAATATATTCTTTGAATTACGTACAAATATTTTATAATGTGGTTCTAATTTGCTTTGTACACTATATTCGTTTATACAATATTTATGGCCTGTTTCATCGCTTCCTGATAAGGTGCCCGATAGAGTTATTTGACAGATTTTCCATACTCCATCTGTCAAATTAAGTGGTGGATAGCCTTATCAGGAAGCGGTGAAACAGACCCTTAGGCTCGGAAATAACAATCAATTTGTAAATCCAGTCACTATGTAACTACTATAAGTATATTTTTATATGAATGTACGCGCACATGTAAGTACACATTATATTAAACCTAGTCAATTACTCTAACTTATCTCATAATACTTATTCGTACTGGAATCTCGTCTTTCTGAGGTATTAACTTATAGTTTTACTTAGATTTTAGTTTTTAGCTTTATTTTTTAGTTTTACCAAATATATTCGAGCAAAAACTTTGCCAGTGCATATTATGCGATAATTATATTATTGTTTGCATCAAAATTGTCACTCATATGCTAGGTTTCTGAACATTTTATATAAGTCACATAAGCTCCATTATGTAGTCCAGGAGTCAATAAGACTTTTCTAAATTTTATAACAAATCTGTTATGGTTTTGTAATGTCCGCAATTTATTCGTAGTCCGCAATATAAAATTCGCAAAAATAATCATTTTCTATGAAGTTTCCGATTACTTTATAATAACTACGATTTTAGAACCCATAACTCAAGCTTAGTTGTTGTTAAGTTAAACTTTTTATTGTCATATTAGGAACTATGTCTTGTGGAGTCAATAACACTAATGAATACATTAACTATTATATCAGAAACCTGTCATTGACATTTTATTTGATATTTAAGTTAATGTTACGTGCAATACGCAATAAAGTTGTATTGTATGAAGTGAGGTGGTTGTAGTAGGTTAAGAACTTGTTGTTTTTATTTATGTTATTAAATATACTAGTTGTTAATTTCGTCTTATCATTTGCAGCCCTTGTTGGAATAAATTATGAGTTAAATTGTAAAAGAATGCTAAGAACCCGCGAAGGACTTCTAAACCATTATTGGAACGAAGTTCCATATTATCGCGCGTTGCGAAAGGGGGCTAGAAGGAAAAAGTTGTAACGACACATTTTATTAGTTCCTGCGCTGTACGGGCAGAGGGCGTTGTTAGTATTCCTGTGCGTCAACTAGATGGCGTTTTTATAACTTCGTTCTCCGGATTCCGGGTGTCCCTTCCCTTGACACCTATTGAAGTTTTTTTTTTACAAATATTCTTTTTTATTATTACTAGATCATTTTTCCACAGTGCCCATTATTTCTTGTATACAAACATTCAATGGAAGTCATTTAACACTTCGGACAGGTCACAGGATTAATAATGCAATATGAAAAAAAATATCGTCAATTCTATTAGTATAGTTTACCTTTTTAATTATATTTGTTAATGTAGATAATATAAACAAATATAATTAAAAAGGTAAACTTCCGCGGCCACCCAAAAATTTTAAGACTATAAAGTTTCACGTTAAAGGACTACAGTCTTCAGCTAAAATAATCCATGGCACAGCGTCCTAAAAATAAAATCTATATTACATGTCAAAGTAAATAATTCTGTTATTTAATAATAAATGCTATCTCAACTTCCATTCCTTGCTGAAACACGAGTCAGCCATTGCTTGACCATGTCATTTTGTGGGATTCTGTGTCTGCAAGCAAACAAATAGTCGTTATAATATGTGCCAGATTGTCTTCAGAACACGTACTATCAGAGAAGTTGATTCCTATGCAGATCGGGGACCTACGTAGTTTGGTTGCGTTACGTCAAACCCAGCCGACAGATCACAATTAACATTAAGGCCGCATACAACGAGGATTAGTGAAATTTCGTGTTTTTATTTTCACTAGAACTTTGCACAAGTAATTATAAGCATTCAAACATTTTTTGTAAGTTATTTACGTTCCTTACCAAGGTTAGGGTCAGCTTACAATTTTTATTTAAATCCATTTACCACTAAAAAAATGTGCGTTAAAAATAATCCTTTCAAAATTTTATTTCTTCTAGAATTCAGCGAAAACAAATACAGGAATAAATATTTTTACGCCAAAATGTTTCAATCATGATTCCAGAGGCACCCATCAGCTTCGTTTTCGATAAAATATACCAATTATAAAGATAAATCGCTTTGTTTACAAATTTGAACAAGCTGTTGATATGTGAGAGCAACGCCTGATCATGAATATTTGGTACAAAAAATCCACAGGCACTTGATGGAAAATAAATAAATGACATCAGTCAAATCTGTGTGTCAGAGGCTGATTGTCTATCATAGAAAACCTAGAGTATGTTCACAAATATATCCCAGTATACTGGCAGCTCTTTACGTCTAGAATCGCCGTGGTCCCATACCGATGATTCGTTTCGAAATATTTGCCAGTGAATTGTCGAATACGTATTTCTTGTAATGTAATTATAATACGTCATACTTATCTAATACTAGACGTGGAATACTAGTACAAAATAGCGCCGTTATTTGACGTCTTGGGCAGTGGTCAGTAGACTGGGTTTTATTCCGGAACCTAGTCAACATTTTTGGTTTACAAATACTACAATATTGCTTTGTAACCTAAATTATTTGGCGAGAGACTACCTAATAAGATGCTATTCGATAATAATTTATATTCACCAAACGATCATTTTTACGGTTTTGGTAGGTTTGAAAGTCAAAAAATGTAAACATTACAGCTAGTCAAAAAACAATGTACAGATTACCGCAACACAGAGACAGATTTTTACGTATACATGTCAAAACATTGTAAAATGATATATGATATGTCAAATCCATAGCAATAATAAGAATTACTTTTTACATCTTAGCACTGGAGTAATAAAATCTGCACAAGAAATCGTAAAAATAATATTATCATGCGGATAGATCTAGATATTTTGTAGATACCTACACCATGATTTTGGTGCACCTCGGAGGAAATAACTAAGGATTCTAAATTCTTTAAGAAAAATAATGTAATCGAAATGAAATGCCCTTAACCTTATTTGATTTTATCAAAAAAATATATTTTATGAATAAAAATCGCGACGGCATTTAAAAGTAAAAACTAAAGAGATTGCATTTATGCAATTATTAATTCTTTACTCACGACAATTTGATGCAATGTACAGGAACCGTAATTTTTTTCCGGACCAAAAAGTATCCTTCGTCCGTTCTTCACCAAATTTCATAAAAAATGGTTCTAATATTAGTATAGATGATTTAATAATAATTTTAAAGTTTAAATTTAATAAAATACATATTTCGTAAATATTTCAAACACCTACCCGCTACTGGTTGTCATTATTAATGTCGAGCAAAAAAGGCCAAAAAATTGCATTTTTGTTTTGAATATTTCAGACCTCTTAATTATTCATTTAAATATTTTGTTTCTATATTTTGTTGTTATGGTGATTGGTGACAGCAAAAATAATAAAATATTCTTGAACATTTAAGTTCTCTAGCTACCGAGTTTACTTTATATACACCCTGGAGACAAACAGACGGATATCTCTTTTGGGAACAGATTCCTAAAAATTTAAAATGACAAAGAAAATATGAATATGATCTGCATAAGGATAATGAATATATTATTATTATAATGAAAACAAAAACGTTACCTTTACTGCAAGTAGAGTTATCGTTTTTGAACTTGTGGAGGGTGTTAGGTATATTGATTCCAGGTGATATAAGTGATCATCATGGGGCTACACTCTACATCTTATTTATTAAAGCTATTGCAATAAACCCAAACACAAGATTCTCATTGAGGTCATAAAATAAGCTCCCTATTTCCCAGCAGTAAGCGAGCTGTTTTATTCTAGTTAAGAACTTTTGAATCTAATTTACCGAATTTTAAATCTACTATTAATACTTTGGGATGTGTATGTGTCCCTTATATAAAGTTCACTGTGGAATTAGCAGCGTTAAAAGAGTTGCTTTTGAATTCCAATGTTTCTATGGAAAATACGCCAATATCATGAGCATTTGCGATGAACTATGTATGGGTAATACTTTATTTTGTTATGCATTGTAATTTGTATATTATGTATTATTATGAGAAAATACTTTTTTATGTTCGTGAGTACAGAACAAACATCATATTTAAATATGTATAAATACATCATTTTATTATAATACAAAATTCATTAAAGATTTCGTTTATCAAGTTATGCATAAGTTATGAACATAGCCTCTCTGTTAATCATTACTCTGTATGTCGAGTTTACCACGTGATCACATTATTTCTGAAAATACTAAAATCGACTACGGCTTGATATGTAAATATGTACCTTTCGAGCGCCATCTATTGAGATAGTTTGTCTAAAATTCTAAAATGTCACTCGCCTATAATCCCGCCTTACCTTAAATTGACACATTCGACCAAATAACGTTAACTATCAACTGCATAGGAATCAATTTCCTCTATCCTACATCATCATCATCATATCAGCCTATATTTGTCTACTGCTGGACTTAGGCCTCTCTCAATGAACGCCAAGATGACCGATCTCCTGCTACGTGGTACATAACAGTTATTTTTTCCCAAGAGCCAGCCACACAGCGCGTCGTCGCAATGCAAATATTTTGCCGCATAGCCGGCCACACGGGCGCTGCGCCATCGCAGCGTTATTACGAAGCAGTCTTAACGTCATCACCCCCTCCCGCTTCGTCTCGGGGGCTGCTGTCCGTCATGCGTTGCGACGACGCAGCCCTGTGACCACCTTGTTTATTTATATAATTTACTAGCTGTTGCCCGCGACTTCGTCCGCGTGGACTTTAGTTTATAGTTTTTCCCGTACATCGATTGAATAGTTAACGCGCAAATCATAAAAGTATATTGTGTGGGACAATATACTTTTATGATAATATGATAGATGTTCCGCGCGGCTTCGCCCGCGTAATTTAGGAATGTCAAGGAAACAGTACATTTTTCCACAAAAAAAGAAACCTGTGCCCTTTTACGTGGTCTATTCTTCATGTGTGCCAAATTACATCAAAATTGCTAGAGTAGTTTCTTAAAAGAGATTTTAGAAAAAAGAAAGAAATAGAGGAAAATGTGGAAAACGCGGAGACGCGTTTTCCACATTTTCCTCTATTTCTTCGCTTCTATTAGTTGTGGCGTAATAAAATATAGCCTATAGCCTTTCTCTATAAATAGGATATCTAACTCTGAAAGAATTTTTCAAATCCGACCAGTAGTTCCTGAGATTAGCGCGTTCAAATAAGCCCTTTCAAATAGTTTAGCCCGTTTTTCAACATTTTCCTCTATTTCTTCGCTTCTATTAGTCTTGGCGTGATAAAATATAGCCTATAGCCTTCCTCGATAAACGGGCTATCTAACACTGAAATAATTTTTTTAATCGGATCAGTAGTTCCTGAGATTAGCGCGTTCAAACAAAAAAACAAACACTTCCGCTTTATAATATTAGTATAGATATAATATTATGGCCAAGTATTCTGGTTGAGTTTACCTAGCTATGGCCACCATCCACAGTAACCATATCACAAGAACACGGTGTACATATCTTCGGCGGCGGCGGCGAGGTGTTGCGCGGTGGGTCTCGCGGCCGGCGCGGTCTCCGTGCAGCACCAGAACAGCGCCAGCGGACCCGCGTACTCCTGCTCGGTTATGTTCCCCGGCACGTCCGGACGGGTGCCTGTAATATTATGACAATAACTAAATATAATAGCATTATAGATTTTTTTATCACAACGCCATCTGTAATCGTTTTCTGTAAACCAACACTTTCAAATTCATCAACAGATGGCGTTGTGGATTTTGTTAGAGTTCCCCATACCCATAGTATACCGATTTTCATTATTATGTAGGTACTTACTACTTACTTTAAAGTTAATAAGTAATTATTTATAATGAAAGTCGCAAAAAGCATCTAGCACTCGACAATAATAAAATTTCTGATAATACACATACCACATCTAAATGTATGCTAGATGTTAGTGTTTTGTCTATTTAGAAAAATATGTTATAACATCATTATTCATCTATATATATAAAAGAAAGTTGTGTTTGTTATGCCACTTATAACTCAAGAACGGATGAACCGATTTGGCTGAAAATTGGTGGAGAGGTAGCTTAGAACCAGGAATAGGACATAGGATACATTTTGTCTCGGAAAAATGTATGGTTACTGCACAATATACTTTTATGGTTTGCGCGTAAACTATAAAATCGATTTTGATGAATTTTGGTATGGAGATACTTTGAGTCCCGGGAAAGGACAAGGGATACTTTTTGTCCCGGAAAATGTACGGTTCCCGCCCAATAAACTTTTATCTCAAGAACGGATAAACCGATTTGGCTGAAAATTGGTGGAGAGGTAGCTTAGAACCAGAAAAAGGACAAAGGATACATTTTGTCCAGGAAAAATGTACGGTTACTGCACAATATACTTTTATGATTTGCGTGTAAACTATTCAATCGATTTTGATGAATTTTGGTATGGAGATACTTTGAGTCTCGGGAAAGGACAAGGGATACTTTTGTTCCCGGAAAATGTACGGTTCCCGCACAATAAACTTTTATGATTTTCGCCTAAACTATTCAGTCTATTTTTATGAAATTCGGTATGGAGATACTTTGAGTCTCGGGAAAGGACAAGTGATACTTTTTGTCCCGGAAAATGTACGGTTCCTGCACCGTAAACTTTAATGATTTTCGCTTAAACTATTTATTAATATATTTTGATGAAATTTGGCATGAAGATACTAATTTTAATCTATTGTTTTCTTAATTATACCAATTTGAATTAAATAATCGTCGTTAAGACAGGTCAACGTCTGTCGGGTCAGCTAGTTACAAATAAATGAAACATCTTACCATATCTTTCAAAGACATGCTCTTGTAGCATGCTCTCATCTGCCTCGCTGTCTATAGTGTAGTCGAGGGTGTCATCGGTCTGCGAGTGCGGGGGCATGAGCGCCATCATCTCCCAGATGGTCAGGCCGAGCGACCACACGTCAGTCTTATTGGAGATCACTCCACCGTTGATAACTTCAGGTGCACTCCATGCCTCGGTACCTGAAATGTGTTTATGACAAAAGTTAGGAGTACTGTACTGTAACACAATGAGTAAATCCTGAAATATAAGAGCGCTTACAGACTTCGCGTCGGCGGCAGTCGACGGCAGACGACGGCACGTGTCGGCGGCAGTCGACGGCAGACGACGGCACGTGTCGGCGACAGTCGACGGCAGCCGTCAACAGTTTATCACGTTTGCAGTTGTAACGTAGCGCGTAAAGGTAAGCGTCCACAGGTCGGTATCGTACGCAGGGGACGTCTCGCATCAAACGGATATTTTTTTTACAGTACGTCTACTGTTATCGGCAGCGTACGGATTACCGACTAGCCTAAGTATTTTTATCTTCAAATTAGTCCAAACGTTCCTGAGTCAAAATGTCTGCTTTCGACTATTCCATCCACACCCCCTTTTGAGCATTCACATACAGTCTGTCAAGAAAGCGAAGAAATTAAAAAGTGGCAACATCGTAGTGTCATCCCTTTTTTCTTAGATTAATTTGAAAGGGATGACACTATACAATGTTGCCACTTTTTAATTTCTTCACTTTCTTGACAGACTGTACTAGTTGCCGATTCAGCGGACGTACTGTGAGAAAATTATCCGTTTGATGCGAGACATCTGTTGCGTATGATACCAACTTGTGGCCGCTTACCTTTAGTTGGTACGTCACAACTGGGGGCCTACCACCACCTCTACTAAGCGACACCGTTTGACAGATATTACTATATTACTTAAACGTCAAGCTAGCAAACAAAGTTGATATTTCACAGCGGATTTAACAATTTTTTGTATTTTTTTAATGTTTTTTAGTAAAATTATTTTTAAAAATTAAAATACCTTTAATATCTGTTTTAAAGTGGGTACAGTAATATTATTGAAATCTTGCAACAAAGTGTTTTGGAAACATGATCGTAATAGGAAAGGTTATGGTAGGCCCCTGCCAGCGTCATAAACTGTCAACGGCTGCCGTCGACTGCCGTAAACTGCCGCCGACACGTGCCGTTCGTCTGTAAGAAGCCTAAGCTGTAAATTCAAAGATGGAGAAAGTGAATAATTTCATGATTAATTTCATGATTATTTATTAGGTATTGCCGGTGACTGCTTAGGGCCTTATCACACTGGCGATTAGCGAGCGGTTTAAAAGCGACGCGATTGCGCAGCGCGCACGCCGCGACAGCGCAGCGTCGTCGCGTCGTGGCGTGGACGCCATTTTGTACACTCGTCTAGGGAATTCCCTAGTGCCTAGACGATTGGACTCCATTTTGTACACTTATCTAGGGAATTCCCTAGACGAGTGTACAAAATGGCGTCCATACCACGCCGCGACGCCGTTGCGCTGTCGCGGCGCGCACGTCGCGTAATCGCGGCGTGCGCGCTGCGCAATCGCGTCGCTTTCAAGTCGCTCGCTAATCGCCAGTGTGATAAGGCCCTTAGGGCTTGAAGCATTAATACTAATTATTGTGCTAAATAAATCTTACACACACTCAAGATTTTTGGGTAAAGAAGTGATGAGGCACTGACCATAGTACAAAACTTTTTTTGCATTTTCCTTGTCAAATATTCCATTTTCATCCAGCGGCAGAGTGACTCCGAAGTCACACAGCTTGCATATCTGGAAGTCTCCATTCACCAGCACATTGTAGGACTTCATGTCTCCGTGTAGAATCTGCATCTTTGTGTGAAGGTAGTCCAGTGCTTTGCCAATGTCCATGGCCACCTGCAAAATACAAAATGTAGCTTAAAACAACCCATATCAAGCGTTACACTGAGAAGTATATATGTTGCAGGGAAAAGAGGATATCAGGGATTTCATGATATCTCTAGGGATATTACGAACTCCTGGTAGATGCCGAATATTCTTGTTTGTTTCGTCTTCTTACTAAAAATATCTAGCGATATGTCATTTCACTAAACTCAATCTAGTGAAATGTCAGAAACGCGGATACCGCCAAATAAAAATTGAGCCACTCATTTCTACCGCTCGCTCTAGTTCCCACACGTGAGACGGGCACTAGTGGGAGTGAAACAAATGCGTCGCTCGAGCAGGCGCGGCTCGTCTAGCCTGGAGACAGACAGACAGACTAACCCTTTTGGTACGGAACCGTAAAAACTTGACTTCAAAAATTAAAGGTCTGAAGTATCTGATGAAGAACCCCCAGCTGCTTTCAACTGTATGATTCACAGATATGGTGATGCCCCCTCAGATCTGCTATAGTTGTATTACACGTGTGATAATAATAACTCCCACTCTGGTTTTGGTGACGGTGGCCGGTTTCATTGAAACCAGGCCAATAGTAATTTTATAGTGCCCAAGAGTGTGCGCAGTACACAAGAGCAATCTCTATATTCCTTTTCTCACATAACCCGGTGGGACGGCCGGCGAGAAATCAGGCGCAGGACTGACTTTTTACATGCCCATCCGACGCATGGATCATCTAAATTCTAACATCTTACTTGTCAGATTCAGATGTTAGATGATCCTATCAAAGTACCCGTGTGTATACTAATTGAGCAAGCGAGAGAAATGCGTGGCTTGATTTTTATTCGGCGGTGTCCGCTATTCTAACGTTTCACTAGATTTAGTTTAGTGAAATGACATATCACTAGATATTTTTAGTAAGAAGACGTAACAAACAAGAATATTCGGCATCTACCGGGAGTTCGTTATATCCCTAGGGATATCGTGAAATCCCTGATATCCTCTTTTCCCTGCAACATATATACTCAGGAAAAAACTGAGGAAGAAACCACCTAAAGCAGTAAGGCTGCAACTTTGAACATTTTATTTTTTGTTTCTTTTGTTTTACTTACTTTGTATGTTTATAAACTTCATATTACTATTGATCAGTTACTTATAACAATAAAAAAGTAAAAAAAATCACAATTGTAAGTATGTCATTTTGTTATTTAATTCTGCATTTATCCATATCCATACACAAAAGCACTTCTTTACCTTTAACATCTGTTTTACAGTAAAAGGGTCGCAATTTTCTTCCACCTTCTTCTCAATCATGTCTCCTAGAGACAAGTCGCAGGCTTCCATGCCCAGGTACACTATTTTGTTCTTGCCGAAGGCCCGGAAACCGACGATGTTGGGGTGAGACATGCGCTGTAGCAGCTCTGCCTCAGCTTGGAGACGGTCCGTGTACACTTTATTAGGTTTGACCCGTTTGTTCAACATTTTCAAGGCCCACGGGGAGCGGATTTGCCCCGCCTTCGGTGACCGCACGAGCTGCATTACAGACACTCCTAGAAATAAAAAAAAACATTATAGTTGATGGTTCACCTTGCAACGAAAATTGATGAAATAGTATCTAGCTCTATGAAGCTGAAATAATATCTAGCCAAAAATTGATGAGATCACTATGAAGCTGAAATAATATAACTAGCCAGATATTTACCTGTGCCATATCCCAACCGATGTAGGAATGGTGATGGAGGGATGGATATTTTCTCACCATCTTCCACTTTAGCTTTCGGTTTCACTGGCGTGCAGAATTCAGACATGATTAAGTTTTAAAGTTTAGGCGATCTTTTGAATTCTGCTAGATTATTTTAACAAAATCCAAAACAGAACCACTACAACAATTTTAAATATTATTTATTTTATTTATTATTCACTAAATAAAACGGTTCAAATTTGTTGTACATTCTAACGAATTTTTCGACTTTTTTTTTTTCTTGTTATGGCTCTCGGCTTTTAAACCATGGCCAGTGTCAAGTAAAGTTTTGGCGGGAAAAAAAAAATATTTCGTAACTGCCGATCCACACTCGCGCGCGAAGGCACGCCGCGGACCGCGGCGCGGATCGCGGCGCAAATCGCGGCGCGGATCGCACATTACTACCAAATCCTCTCAAAGTTCGCGACATGTCCGCGCTTTAAGCGTTCTTTATTTGAAAAATTTCCCGCGCGTCTACTTTTTCATAATATGGCACTCGGCTTTTTAAGAATAGCCAGTGTCAAGTAAAATATGGCGGGAAAAAAAAATCGTGAAAAGTTTACAAAAAGTTGTTTTTCCCATAGATATAGAATATACTGACGTATAGATCACCTGACAACCCGAAAATGCGTGACGATTTTTGATCTGTCAATGTGTGCGTGTGCTAGTGATGTATATTTTACTATCGATAGTATAGTATTTTGCTATCGATAGTATAGTGCGTTCGAGTTATTTTACCTGAGTTTCTATATGAAACAAATAATATGCAACTTTGACAGATTTTGTATTTCAAATTAGGTATCATAAATTTTAATTATTGGCAAAAAGGTGACAATTTAATAGTGATACACATTTTCGTTTGGAATGATTTTTCAATCGTCGGATATGTTATGACATGAGGTTCTTATAGGGGTAAATAATATACTTACACATATGACATAACACATTATAAAGTTACTTATTTATTACTCAGGTAAAATCTATCTGGTAAATCAGCCCTTACATTGAAAGTAAACGTTGAAAGTAAACAACACACATAGTACTATATTATATTTTATTCTTAAAACACTACACGTACACTATTAAAACCTATCGCTATAGGTGATGTGTGGAAAGTTATTGATAAATAGCTTAGAACCTATTCTTGTTTATTATTATGCAAAATTTCATAAAAAAATGTCAAGCTGTTTTGATGAACTTTTCCAACAATGAGACTCAAGAATTTTATGCAAAAGACAAAAATAATTGCTTCAGTAACAAGTGCAACAGTATGTCAAACTTACTGGTACGAATAATGTTGGGATAGCTCCTTTAGCCAAAATTGTATTTATTCTACTTTTTCTTTTAAAATTTTCAATGAAATGTTTGCTACATATTGTTGAATTTTTCGTGGGACTCCAACCAACACGCCCAATCAATTTTAGCCATTTTCCTCTAATTAGGGGATCTTGAGGGAATCTGTAAAACAAATGATTATGAACAAGCAAACAGCTTTGCATGGGTGCAATTTATTTTATATTAATGAAAGCTGCATTCAATGAGTATTAGATTCAAGTGACTGATCTGTGAAACCTTGATTTTGTACTAGGTATGTCAAAAGATTAATAATATTTAAAAATAATCGTTAAAATAAGATAATATGTCCTTTTAAGGTGATAAATATAAAGGTAAATGATTTTTATTTTAGTTTATGTTATTGTGAAATATCGATAAGCATATCGATAAATTTGATTCAAACACTAGCGTATATGTAAAAAATTTTAATGAAAATTTTTTCTTCAAAATTTGTGTAATATAAGAACAATTATACCTTAAGTTACGCAAAATATTAAAGTAAAAAGGCGGATTCACAATATTTTATTTGAAATAGAGAACTAAAGACAGAATATAGCGAAAATAAACACATCGTAGCAATTAGGACATGAAGATTAATTACCTGTGAAATGTATATTTTTCAGGATTTTTCTTATGATTTACACTGCAATCACTCACAGAACAAGTTACCATTTTTATATGTAATAGTATTTGATGAAAATAATAAAGGATTTAAACAATAAATTGCAAATACCGAAAGGGCATAAAAACGTGTGACGACTTGTTGACGACCTGTCAAATGAAAGTGGTTAAAGTTTTCATGAGACTGCCTCTCTCTTTTCATCTTGTTATAATTCCATAACGGATTTTCTTCTCTCTCGCACTCTTTGTTGGTCTTTAGCATCATACGTTTATGGTTTTTCCAGATGATCGTCAAGTCAAAAGTCTAGTAAAAGTCTAAAAATAGTATTTTAAAAAGATAAAACCGACTTCATCGTAAATAATTACGTAGCATTAAAATTCCCTATCTCAAAAACTACTGAACCGATTTTGATGAAACTTGCAGCATTCCCTAAGTTGAACAATACCTAGTAAAACAAAAAAAGAATCACTTAAATCGGACTTGTAGTTCCAGAGATATGCGCGCACAAACATAAAAACATACATACGTACATAAGAATAAGAATAAGAATAAGAATACTTTTATTTCCAGCATCACACGAAACATCATAATAATAAACAGTATAGAGTGGTACAGTTATTGTGATCTAGTTACATTAATATCATAATATTATAATGCTGTGTGATGCCAAATACATACATACATACACATTCGAGATTTGGCACATTTGTTCAGAAGCTGCTATAGATTAACATATAAAAAAACTGGACAGTTCTGGAAATATTACATACATACGCGTCGAATTATTGATAACCTCCTTTTTTTGAAGTCGGTTAAAAAGTAGTCAGTAAAGTCAACGAGTCAAGTCAGTTGTTTTAGTAAAGTGGTAGACCCTTTACTAAAACTTTCGACGGAGTTTTGGAGGGAACACAAAATGGCACGTTTCTTGAAGTTGTATCACTTGCCCACACTTGTGCACGACATCAAATTTTTAATGTTTTTTTTATGAAATAAGGGGGCAAACGAGCAAACGGGTCACCTGATGGAAAGCAACTTCCGTCGCCCATGGACACTCGCAGCATCAGAAGAGCTGCAGGTGCGTTGCCAAGGCTGGCAACGCACCTGCAGCTCTTCTGATTAAGGGGTAATAGGGGAAGGTAGGGAAGGGAATAGGGGAGGGTACGGAAGGGAAAAGGGTAGGGAATTGGGCCTCCGGTAAACTCACTCACTCGGCGAAACACAGCGCAAGCGCTGTTTCACGCCGGTTTTCTGTGAGGACGTGGTATTTTTCCGGTCGAGCCGGCCCATTCATGCCGAAGCATGGCTCTCCCACGTCAACGCCGGTTTTCTGTGAGGACGTACGTAAATCGTAATACGTAATGGTTAATATTCTACCAACATTACACATTAAAAACCGAAATAACACAATTTTAGGAAAATAATACAAAAACACAACGGCACTCTTTCGTATTCCCAGCAAAATTCCGCGCGTCTACTCTTTCTTGACAGACTGTATTATCTGTTCACTAAACAATGCTGGCATGTCTTGTATGGCAAAAGCCCTTATTAAAATAAAGATTAAAAAAAAACCCTTTGTCGCGGGACAGAAAACCGACAACATTCGGGGAACGGGCCGCGAAGTGCGAGACATATGCGAATCGGATCCACACTCATGCTTCGCAGAAATTTCGCGGCGCCGCGGCGTCGCGCACGGTCCGCGTGCGAGTGTGGATGCGGCCGGGGAACCAGCCGCGAAGTGCGAAAAATATGCGAACCGGATCCACACTCACGTTTCGCGGAAGTTTCGCGGCGTCGCGCGCGTTTCGCACGCGAGTGGGGATGGGGCTTAAAAAATTTACAAAATTTTCAAGATGTTTTTCCAGATTATCGTCAAGTCGAAAGTCTAGTCAAAGTCTAAAAAGTAGTCGGTAAAGTTAACGAGTCAAGTCAGTTGTTTTAGTAAAGTGGTAGACCCTTTACTAAAACTTTCGATGGAGTTTTGGAGGGAACACAAAATGGCACGTTTCTTGAAGTTGTATCACTTGCCCACACTTGTGCATGAAAACGAATATTTAATGGTTAATATTCTACCAACATTACACATTAAAAACCGAAATAACACAATTTTAGGAAAATAATACAAAAACAAAACGTCACTCTTTCGTATTCCCGGCAAAACTCCATTTTTCGACTTTGTCAAACAGTCAAGGAATTTCTCGGCAGTTTTGGCGGGCATGTGAAACAGTGCTGTTGTGTTTTTGTATTATTTTCCTAAAATTGTGTTAGCTGGGTTTTTAATGTGTAATATTGGTAGAATATTAAGCATTAGATATTCGTGTTCATGCAGAAGTGTAGGAAAGTGATTTAATATCCAGAAACGTGCTATTTTGTGTTCCCTCCAAAACTCCATCGAAAGTTTCAGTAAAGCGTCTACCACTTTACTGAATCGACCGACTTGACTCCTTGACTGTATTGACTTTTACTTAGACTTTGACTAGACTTTAGACCTGACGATACATGAAAACGATGATGAAAAATATAATAGGAGGAATATGGTTTTCCCGCCATATTCCTTACCTTTTTACCTTGTCTGTGGCACAAAATACACATCTTTTGTGTCAAGTTGCCAAAAAAGAAAAAAAAAAAAAAAACAGTCAAGTGTCAACTAGACGCGGAACGTCAAACGTCAATTTTTTTTATATGGCGTTATAGCCATAGACTTATAATATCCAGTCATTAGACAGCTAAGGATTTTTTTTACAGAAAAAGCTCTAAAATATTAAATACTACGCATGAAAGAGAAATAGATATCATATTTGTGTTCATAAATTATCTAACTTAAGATTTATGCAAACATAAAAATGTGATGGTTTTTCAGTTTATATTGATTTTTTGGTAAAAACTGAATGGTAGTTTGCCACAGTCATGGGACGGAATTACAGTAGTTGGGACACCCAAAACCAGTAGTAGGACAAGCAAAGTTTGATTAAAAAATTGGTATTGTAGGAAGGAAATATTATAAATAATTGTTGTTTTCACATATATTTTCATTATTTATTGTAAATTATGGTATTTAATTAAATATTTATCAAAAATGACTTCAAAAAATTAAAATTCTTACCTATATTACATAATACCATTGTAAGAACTAATATTATAACTTTATATGTATTAAAGTCTGTTCGCCTGTCTGTCTGTCAATTACTTCATCACGCTCAAACCACTGAACGGATTTTGCAAAAATTTGGTATAGAGACACTGAGTCCCGGAAAAGGAAAAGTAGTACTTTTGGCCCCGGGAATGGAGTTCGCGCCATCTATTAATATTATAGATGTGAAAAGAGGTCCGTCTCAATATCAGCTGTATGTCTGTATATTACATTATTCAGGTAAAACGTAACTCAAATAGTTAGAGATTTCAGATTGTCCTCCTACAATAATATGGAGCACAATGCATAGCAGCTCATTTTCCTGTCGATGAGGACCTACTCTACTTTCAGGAGGAAGTTGGGCTTGTCTAATAGATCCCACAGGTTGCACATGTTCTTGAGTCTGGATTATACTGATGGGTAACAAAAATTGTATGGCATTTGTTTAATTTAATTCATTATGCACAAAGTCGAGGGGTTTCATGAAAATATATAAACCAAAGGCTTGCCATCTGCCTTCTTCAGCAACAAAAATAATAGGAACGTACTACGAATCCAGGGATTTCCTAATAAAACATAAACAAAAAGGGTAGCTGATTTTGAAAATTCTTATTCCTCTATAAAACCGAAAAAAAATTAACGCGTTGTTTTAATATCAGCCCTTGTGAAACGCACCGAAGCATTTTACAAGGCCCCCAAATTGCGTTACGTTCCCTTATTCATTTCATACAACACAACTAACGCCAACAAGTATGTTTTTAAAGAATAAAGTATTCAGAAGTCACACTTCATTGAAGTATTCAGAAGACACAAGTCAGCTGCAAATTAACTTTCGGATTGAATAATACTCTCATCTTTCGAATATTATAATTTAATATCAAGTAGATCAGTATTATTTAATTCATCTAATGACGTCCAATAACTGTTTTTCAGCACTTATACAATACCAGTAGTAGGACAGGAAAGAAAAACCTTTAATTGAGATAAAAGGTTGACTTGACAGACTATAGATACGTGGTCCTCAAGTTCAATGCCCAAAGCAGCATGAGACTCGGGACTGTTAGTTATTGATAATGACATTCTTCTTCAAAGCTTAAAAAATAACTAATAAAACGGTCCATTCACTATCCTGCATTGCAGTCCTGTAACCTGTTGCAGTGCGCCGTGCAGCCTGCAGGTCTGCAACACCATTCACTATCCTGCGTGCAGTCCGCAGGCTTATGCAGGATAGTGAATGCAGTGTTGCAGGCCTGCACGGCGGACTGCAACAGGACTGCAATGCAGAATAGTGAATGGACCCTTTAAGGCAAAACAACATTTTTAATACTAATAAAAGTGAGTCACAAAAATACTTATATACACGGACTATGACGTCGGGTCATAATGACCCGTTTTTACTTGGCACGCGTGTATCTTGCTCCACACGAGGTGTCGCTCTAGCCCACTTTACTACTCTAGTCTCTGGCCGTAACAGCTAGGCGGGTGTAAGGGGGTTGTATCTTCAGCTGCTATAGCCTATAGTCTATAAGTACTAAGGTTGAAAACATTCGATTGACGCAAAGACAAAATATGACCAAGTACACATGCCTCGGCCTTCGGGTCAATATGACCCAGCGTCATAGTAGCCGGGTTAATAATAGTGTTACGTGCTAGGGTTCGAGGATTGGTGGGTACGAATTGCCCCTCCTTTTATGCCATTATTTAACCGCGTGTGGTGACTGGTGAATAGCTGATTTTTTCAATAAATTATAATAATATATAGGTAGCTAATTTATCCGTCGATCGGACTGTAACAGATAGTCTACTCTATGAACTTGTAATATAACAGCAGGACACTGAGTATACCTTAGTTATAACTATTTTTATTATTAATTATAGTACCTACCCCGTTTAATTCTTGCACTGTTAATCAATTTCAACTTGCCACCGAATCGTCGATAGAAATTAAATAATTCCTATATTAGGTGCGAAGTTTGGTGTTTACAATGCCTACAGAATACAGGTTACATAAGAAATTACGCAGATTTAATAATGAAATATTGCCATAATAATGTTTTGAGTTCATTATGTCACACAATCGCTTCGTTCTCACGCACTTTTACAAAGGTAACGTTTCGGCCGATAAATCGTTATGCACTGAGTGTTCCGTATGAATATTTTAGTAAGTACATAAAATATGATAAGTATATCATAATATTTTAAGACACCTCGCTCGGTCGGAAGATCTTCCTTTGGCCTACACGCACTTTTCCCACATTGGTGACCCTCGACAGAACACGCCTCCTTCATCATCATCACTCCCCGCCCCTCCGTACCGCGCCAGCCAGCAGGGCCCCCGTAAGGGCTACTGGCGCCTGTGTGCAAAAAAAGTATTTTGGCGCCCCTTTAGGCAAATTTTTTTCTGACCTAAGTTTTGGTGCCCCTAAAGATGGCAATTAGGCGCCCCTAGAGGATGGCGCCCGTGTGCATTGCACACATTGCACATATGGTAGCGAGGGCCCTGCAAGCCAGCATCGCCTCATCGGGTACATCGTCCACTAGCCGCAATGTACTGCGGCCTGGGCAACTCCGCATCGGCATCATCGGGCCTTCTCACTACACCGACCGGTCAGCAAGCAGAGCACATCTCTTCTGGACCCTGGTCAGCACGAAGCATCGGCCCCACAGTTCCGACTCACTGGGACTTCACTGCAACAATTCCAACTCACTGGAACTTTCTGGCACTGGCGACTCAAGCGGCAAGACTTCAAGATTCGACCTCCGGTCTTCGGGGGGGAGTGATGTGGCGGTATCCACAATTCGCCTAGCATTCCTGCATCGCGCTATCGAAGTTTTATAAGCGCGTCGGTATATATACGACAGCTGAAATGTATCACTTGGGCTCCGGCCTGACCAAGCATATTATCACCTCGCTCGGTCGGAAGATCTTCCTTTGGCCTCCACGCGCTTATCCCACACATGGAATCCTGAATCAGTAGAAAATACATCGTGGGCACACGTTCACTTTTTTCCGAATTGAACGAATTCCGCACGTACGACGTTTCAAGTGCAAGCCGGCGCGTTTGCACGAAGGCGCTAATCTCACGAATTTCCGAATACGGAAAACGAATTCGAAAGTCTAATACGGAAAACGTGTGTATGCAGCCAGCCTTATATTTCCAGTATTGCTGAAGCGGTACAATAATTAGTTATGAAATGGCGTTGTCCTAACTTCATGCTTATAGTCCTTTACTTATTTCTGTAGCTATCCCGAAGGCCGAACCGCTAAACCCCGCTAAATGCAACCGAGCACACAGGATCGACAGCGGTGTCCATCAGACAGAATAATATGTAGAGCTGCCGAATTTGAATGTAAGCTCTACATTCAAATTCGGCCGAGCCGAAGGATAATATTATTAAGTTTAAAGTTTAAAACGACTTTAACGATTGAATCAACGAAATATATTTTGTCAGAATAAGTAAAAGTAGGATTCATCTCTCGATTACAGCTTCGATTGTATACATTATATTTTATGATGTAAGTAAATAAATACTTTGGATAGATTAAATAACTAGAAAATGATACCGACCATTTGAGTCATTATCCAACCGATTTGAATATTTGGATGGCTAAAAACTTTTAAATATTCCCTTTTGGTGATGTAACGGATTAGAAAGAAATAATTTACCTAGTTTTATTTACGATATTGTTGATATTTGTTTGAATATTTATATGTTGTGGCACGGTTCGCTTTTAGAACATTATGTAATTTAGGTAATATGCGTACGCCCACTTATTATTAAACTATTATTATAGAAAAGTATTCGTAAAGCATTGATTACTTCACAAATTTCACAATGACGGACCCTTACAAAATTTTAATAAACTATGTAGTATACAGTATAAGTTCTAACAAGCTAAGAAAAATAATTGGGTCAAAGGACTCTAATAGTTTTTTTGCTCTATGAAAAAACAAAAGCTACCTAAGCTCTAAAACTCTTACATAGTAATAATATGTTTACTTTTACATAAATCGGACACTGCATAACGCGTGATCTTAGACATCAAACCTTTTAACGTTAGATGCTTAGATCGATAGCTCTGAGAATATTATCTTAATAAGGATCAACGCCGCCGGCGCGGCGGTCTGACTAGGACTTTCACTGGATTCACTGGAAGGATATGCCGCGAATCTTGATTGAATTTGCGCGGATAATTTTAGGGTTCCTTAGTATTTCTAGGGCTCCATAAAAACAAATGTTTTCAGAGTACCCTCTTCGTTCATTTGGAAGAAAAATTGAAATGAATCGGTAAGAAGAAACTGCAGGAGGAACGATAGTACCTTTGATATGACGAAAGTAACTTAGGCAAAATGCTCATACACAAGGTGTAACAAAACTAATTTATAATAATTTAGGGTGTGTATGTATTCCTTACACAGATACCTATCACCGAGAAGATTCGCAGTGAACTTACTAATATTATAAATGCGAAAGTGTTACTGTCTGTCCGTTACCTCTTTACGCCCAAATCGCTGAAACAATTTAGCTGTTTGGCATAGAGATACTTTCAGTCCTGGGAAAGGACATAGCTTACTTCTTAATGGAATCAGGCGTTACTTTGCGGAAATCAATAGCTTAAAATTTAGTTTGTTATTATTTTTAGCAATATTCCGCGAAATAAATTTATTTCGCGGAATATTGCTAAAAATAATAACAAACTAAATTTTTATAGGTTACTTCTTGTTCCGAAAAAATGTACACTCCTGGCATTTAGGGCATTTGTTGGCGTTAGGATAGAGCAGAGGTTCCCAAACTTTTTTTTGTCATAGACCACTTTTAACGTCTAAAATGCGTATTCATCCAACAGTTGAACCTTTGTATTCTAAGTTTGAGTCACAAGTGTCACAGTGCAAGGAACCAATAATATTTATATATTTTCTTGTTTTGTAGCTATTTAACACAAAACTTACCACACTTTCTAAATCTCCTCGCTCTGTAATGTTTAATCTGCTATTAATATATTGTCTGCCTATATGCATAGGAGAAGTCAAATCGGGTCACCTCATTTTCATAGACCCCCGTTAACGACTCGTGGACCCCCATTTTTTTTCCACGCAAGCGTAGACCCCTATCGGGCTCCCGTGGACCCCATGGGGTCCACCTGGACCACTTTGGGAATCAATGGCATAGAGTAATAATGGCTGGCGTTAGTAATGGGGCAAATACGGGTCTCATGTCTTAAGGAGTCGGCTCACACTTGACCGGCGTCTGTTGCTAATCGCTTACATAATGTTAACACTTTACCCGGCGATTACGAGTGTCTAGTGTCAGTACAGTGTTGTTACAGAGACAGTAAATACCACGGCACATCACACGAGCCGCGGCGGCGACCCACATACCGCAGTTACATGGCGCCCGTAACCCGCAGTACAAAGGTCGAATAATTATCTTACATAAATATCATAAAACAATGTAAACGGTCAAGCAAAATGTAAGCTGTAACAATCCTCACCCTGAGTGATAAGTTGAAGCTATTATAAGGATTATAGGACTCAAAGCATCTAACGATTTGAAATTCTTTTGGGCTCTGAACCTCTCGTCGAGTACTTCGTACTGACGACAGCGTCTGCCTTCTCGCATCCCGCACCCCGTATGAGAGTTCACGAGATCACCTGCCTGGCTAGCATACGCCAACGTGATATCCCACTCTCGAGATAATTAAAAACTATTCGTCTCATAATGTCAAAATCTCGATATTATCTCGACAAAACTCTATAAAAATGTGTTATTTTGATGATAGATCTACGCGAGAAAAAATGTTTGTCATGCTAGGGTCAATATAGATGAAGATACAAACTATCAAACATCGAGAAACATGTAGAAAGAGAGATATTTCGTTGGCGTATGCTAGGCAGGCTGGACGTCTGTTGTGACAGTGCCTTGACCCGACACCAGACACGCGGGCCACGGCCTGCGACCCTGGCCCATTGTTCAGTTCCGCACACCGGAGACACGAGGTAAACAATCATGATAATCACCTGGGCCATCTCGGAAATCTCTATTCTTCTATTGTCAATTCTGTCCATCATTGGTTGTTATTAGGATGACGCGTTGACAGAAGAATGGGAAATGACGTGGAAAGCTATCACCGAGATTATATGCTAGCGTTCTAACTTCTACCCCTGTGGTTAGCCACCAATTACTTAAAATCGGCCAAGTGCGAGTCGGACTCGCGCACGAAGCCATTATTCATATAGAGCAAAAAAGGCCAAAAAATCACGTTTGTTGTATGGGAGCCCCCCTTAAATATTTATTTTATTTTGTTTTCAGTATTTGTTGTTATAGCGGCAACAGATATACACATTCTGTGAAATTTCAACTCTCTAGCTATTACCGTTCTCGAGTTACAGCCTGGTGACAGACAGACGGACAGACGGACAGACGGACAGACAACGAAGTCTTAGTAATAGGGTCCCGTTTTACCCTTTGGGTACGGAACCCTAAAAATATCATTTAGAAAAGTCTATCAGGTCCATTAGCGCTAGCCTGGGTTTAAAGTTATTAATCGTGGATTAGTAATCAAAGATCTGAGGGAGAACTTAGTACTTTTTATGATTTTTAAATGTAATTAGGTATAATATTTTAAAAGGTATCTTCTGTATTGAGGTCTACTCATAATAATTAAAAATAAATAACAATCGACCTAACTCTTTCGGATACATAAATAAATATAACACACATTAAGTAAGATTAATAATTATGTCTAATGATAGAAAACTTAAATAATAATAATAAATGCTTATTCAATTATTTCGATATTAGAGGTTAAGTACTATTATTATTAATCAATAAGTCATAATAATTAGCGTAAATAATTAACTTCTATTATTTGGCATAATTATTGCAAATGTCACCGATGCTATGTCATTAAAATGATGAAAATGAGCCAAGCCAATTAAAGACTGATATTATGTCTTGAATATCCAAAGTGTGGTTTTGCGTTTATTAAGGCTCTACAGTCTAAACAGTCTACATTTTTTGACCGACTTCCAAAAAGGAGGAGGTAATACGTTCGGCTGTATGTATCTTTTTTTTTGTATGTTCCTCGATTACTCAGCCGTTTGTGGTCCGATTTTCAAAATTGTTTTTGTGTTGTGGGTTTAACTCGAATTTGGTACCATGTTCACAAAAGTGGTGATCTGATGATGGGATCCTTGAGAAATCGAGGGGACTCCTTGAAATTTGTATGGAAAGATATAGTGATTTCAATTTTTTTTTGAAGCATTCGAGGTAAATGCTACCAAAAAGTAAGACTTCGCACAAGGTTATAGCCTGGATCCGAAGATACCGAACAGAACTTTTGAATGCTTATAGGTACAGGTTCGGGGATTTCGGCGTTGTTTAAACAACTGAAAGCATAAGCCAACACATCAATTAGATTAATCATCATCATCACAACTATAATTATACGATGGTCATCACACTATGACCCAATTATTGGTACATTTCGTGATATTTTGCATCGAAGCAGATGTTTTTGACGATGATTTCACTGTTTGTGGACCGATTTTTTTTAAATTTTCGTATTGTTGTATAGGATATAATCTTAATTTTGTATAACAATTACGAAAGTGGTGAGCTGATGATGGGATCTATGAGCAATCAAGGGAAATCCTTGAAATTTATCATAACGCTTATAGTGGTTAAAATGTTATTTCTAGTAAGTTAAACATATATTACGAATAAGAGAAATTTCATACAAAGGTGTTTCTTGGTCCAAAGGCACTGAACAGAACTCCTGAACCTTTAAAGATAAAAGTTTGGAAATTGCAGCATCGCTTAGATAACTGCAAGCATTTGCCACAATTTTGCTTACAGTAACATAATGAACTGAATAGTTAACATTCGTATTGGTTATTTACGCATAAAGCCTTATTTTGTAGACAACATTAAAAAGAGTGAAATTATTATTTTTAACAAAAAAATGAAAACCGACTTCCAATGTAAAAACAATCGTAATGTGAACTAAAAAGTATTAAATAACTCTTACTCTTTAATAGTGCCTTTTCAGATTTTGTCTAAATCTCAACTATTTCTGTACATATTGCAGTCTTCATTACTTTGAAGTCGGTACCAGTCCCAAAAGTTTCAGATATTCTGACATTACTGAACTCACGATTAAATTAGCTGGTACCGACTTCAAAATAATGAAGACTGTAGTATGTACAGAAATAGTTGAGATTTAGACAAATTCTGAAAAAGGCACTATTAAAGAGTAAGAGTTATTTAATACTTTTTAGTTCACATTACGATTGTTTTTACATTGGAAGTCGGTTTTCATTTTTTTGTTAAAAATAATAGCCAGGTAAGGTCATAAGTACATACAATGCATATTGTAATCATGACTATTATTAAAGATTGTAGAAGCTAAAAAATTGCTAGTCGACATCGACTTATTTATTTGTTTTACTCTACATAGAGCGTTACCGAGAATTGAAGCCAGATCAACATTCGCGCGACACACATTTTGGGCGGCTGTCGCAAACCTTCCCTTTCGGGTAAACAACTTGCACAATGTACAAGGAAGTGTCCATGCCCAGTACACGTGTGCTCCACATTCCCATTTTTGGGATTTTCTTCTGTGCGAGCTATTAGGTACATTACCTTAAATCACCGACAGTATGCGAGCTAAATATTATGGCAACTGTGTCGCTACGAGTTTCCGCAGGATACGTTCTCGAAACGGAAAACCTCCAATTAGATTTACTTTTAAAATAATACAAGTAATTTGGGGAGTAATCGAAATCTTCATTATGCAAAGTCCATTACTATTAATAACGCGTAATTTAATATAACGAGCTAGTTCCTCGTCTAATGATTCGGCGTCGGAGGGAAACCGAGTCCCGCGAAGGTCGGTCTCCCGATTTCGTGCGGGGGCAGCCGCAGTGGCAGCGGTCAGCGCCGGCCGCCAGTCAGCATCGGTCGTGGTAGCGCGACAGTCATGTGTGAGTGTCAGTGACGCAACAGAAGATGGCGATGTGCAACACTTTCAGGTACGTCAAATAGTGCGTAAAGCCGCGCGCGTGTTTGGTGGATTTGAAAAACGAATTTTGTTTTTTTTTTAATAATAATTTTTTGAGTTTATTCTCGATATATGCTAAATACGAATAATCGTAATTAGTATGAACTCGGGAGTTCCGGAGTATGGAAATCAGTTTACAGTTATTTTATCTTGCACCAAAATTAAAATTATTTCAAAAAAGTTCTGTTTTCAAAATGAACACTCATTTAACATTTCAAATTTTGAGTGACCGTTTGACTTCTGCAACTCTACCATATTATCTATTCTCTACTTGCCTATTTTTCGACAGTTTTCAGGCTGAATATGTTTATAAGTATTTTTATGAAGGTGGGTAAAAGTTAAGGCAATTTTTAGATATAACTAGCTGTCCCGGCAAACGATTCTTTGCCATATCATAAAGTATATCGCCCGTATTATTTTATTGAAGTGACTAAATAAAGTATGTCACCATGGCAACATCCATCGCTATCATAGTCGTCGTTTTTCTCAAGTTGTAATAATTTACTATTATTTATTCAACAAATGCTCTTTTCAATATAATAAGTACCGAGTAGCCGATTCTCAGACCTACTGAATATGCATATAAAATTTGGTAAAAATCAGTAAAGCCGTTTCGGAGGAGTTCGTGGACTAACATTGTGACACCAGAATTTTATATATAAGATTAGCTAATACTCACTGTCTTTTGCTGTAGGCATCGTGTAGAGTTTAGAGTTTAACTAACAAAATCGATTAGTTTAGTAACATCATTAGTATGCGCGAATTTAACTGCACTGGCCACGCACCGGTCGGGTTGCACATTGCACTTGTCAATGTGTTACAAAAACTATGTTAATGAATGGTTGCCTACTCGTCTTTAAAGGTCAGTTCACACATAGACGCGGTTGCATTTCAAGATAACGCGAGTGATCTATATTATTGATTGTTACTTCTGAGGATGATCGCACATTTTATCAGCTAGTTCAGTATATTAAGGGCCTGTTTCACCGCTTCCTGATAAGGCTATCCACCACTTAATTTGACAGATGGAGTATGGACAATCTGTCAAATAACCCTATCGGACTCCTTATCAGGAAGCGGTGAAACAGGCCATAATTATTCACATAGATATAGGTAGGCCAGTATCAATTATTATGATTTATGATTGTATAGCCTATAGTAAATAACGAAATATATTATACACACAGGCTGTAAATTGTAATATACTTACAGGGTGTAACAAAAATAAGTGATAATACTTTAGGGTGTGTACGTGTTAATTGTAGAGAGTTCACTGTGAAAGTAGCAGCGCTGTAAAACCAAATTTTTTTTCACTTTTGTATGGGGAAACTCGTGAGTCGTGACGCTCAGGCCCTTGCTCATACAAAAGTGAATAAAAAAATTCGTCTTTCAGCGCTGCTACTTTCACAGTGAACTCTCTACAAGGAACACGTACACACCCTAAAATATTATCACTTATTTTTGTTACACACTATAGATATAAATACTAATCGAACATTGCTTACTTTTCGTTTCACGCGACTCAGGCCGCTCTCAAAGACATTTAGTTCGTCTCTGAGTGCAGCAGATATTATAGTTAAGTGATTTCAAAAATTGTTTCTGTTAGTCAACAAATTGACCAGATTCTAGAAGATGCGTACCCACTACCCAGTGGATAAGGTAATTTCAAAGTCGGTAGAGTCTTGCGCAAATCAAACAGCGCTGGCCTACAGCTAACAGCAGTCACCAGTCAGTACACACGCATTACGATGACAGCTGATGTGTTACATGCATATCCTATGTATCTAACATTCTACTTGCTACTGAATAACTTCGTAGATAGATGACATGCCACTGTTTATGTCGAATTTTTCACACACACACACACACACAGTCACAGAGAGCTTATGGAAAAATCCATTTTTCCATAAACTCTCTGCGACCTTTCACTAATTTTTGAAAAAATAGTTACTTAAATTTTGTAAGTTGTAACTCGTCTGATATGAGACTGGTCAAAGTAGCATGCCTCGTATTTATAATGTTCAATGATAATAGAGATGTGAAATTAATTAAGGAAAACTTATAGTCCATAGTCTCTACCATAGATGATACAATATATTATAGAGAGTCTCTACCATAAAGAAATTCTAATTAGGATATTCTAGGTAACTTTTTTTCTAACGCAAATATAGTAGCCATGCGGTATCAGTCATTAGGTTTAAAATACAGTCGAGCCTTAAAATTCGTACTAACCTAACACTAAGTTATTTTGAGTAGAAATTCGTGAGAGCGGCCCATTGTGATGCAAATGAGCCAAAAGCAAATTACATGTAATTGTTCACGACTTATATCTGGAAAGTGATAATTATACGAATTAAAGTGTCATTTACAACATACAAGCTACGACACTTAGTTGCCACTACTCTATTTATTTTATGTAAGTATAGTTAGTAGACATTTCTTTCAACAAAGTTTTAAGTTCTTTGAGAAATAAATTGTATCTTTATCTAAAAGTTCAATACGATAAGTAACTAGTAGATACCGTTGCATAGACTGCAATTTTTAATATTATATTGCTAGCTTATCCTATTTAAATTTTAAATTGACATTTCTTTATAAATATGAAAAGGTGCCTTAGTATGTCCTTATAGTATTCATTAGCAATTAACACGTTGAAGAAGAGAGAGATTACAATGGTAACCTTATAGACATATTTTGCAATTCAAGAAGTTTTTCTTGTTTCATTCAAGCTATCTTGGATCTTAGACTAAACACGTAGTACGTAACTTATAACTGTAATTAACTTATGAATGAAAATTATGCAAGATAACATTTATTCACAATTCACATTACCTTCCTAGTTCTATTGTGCATTTTGAGTAGTTGATTAAAAATAAATTATGAAAAACTGCCTTTAACAACCTGTACACTTTGCGATGTAGAGTCTATATACTCGAATCTTTTTTGTGACGACGCGACGTAGAGAAACCCCTCAGCTCTTAGCTAACTGAAGTTAGCTGAAGCACCCCGGAGGTATATCGTCGTATATATTATATATATATATAGTGCAGTTCCCAGAGCGTAAAAATCGTGCAAACCTCCGATTTTTGCAATAGTGGATGAAAATTGAAAAGAAAAAAAGGAATGTGTAGCTGATAACATAAATAATAAAGTTTACCTATTGAAAAATTGTGCTTTAGATTTTTAAATTATTCTCTTCCACTTCAAGTAAACTCATAAACTGTAAAATTTTGAAGAAAATTTGCATATTTTTTCTTTTAAATATATAGCAAAATAATAAAATATATCATTATTTTTTTTATTTGTATCGTTGCCTATATTCCAAAGAAAGAAAATAAGTTGAAAAAAATATATAATTTATATATAAAATTAATATTTTTGTATGTAGATGAGCATACCTCCAAATGTGCTTGTTGTGTGCCTCCCAGGTAAATGGCGTTCCAATTTTTCTTCGGTTTTAAATAGGAAGTTTAAAATTATTTTTTAGGCTTAACAAAGCCTTCTACTTCTTAATGTGTATAACTTTTTAGCTGTTACTTTATTAAATTTTCTGAAAATGTAGCACAAACTTTTCACGGATATTTCGAAGAAAATCTGTATTTTATTTCTTTTGGTTAGGTTTTTACAGAATAAAATTGATTTTTTATTTATTTTTTTGATTAATTATATTTGCTAAAACATACTTAAAGGGAAAAAATACAAATTAGGTTAAGAACTGATATTTTTTGCATTCAGGTAAGCATTTTCCAAACATAGGTCGCAGCATGCGTCTTTAGTATGTACGTAAGATTTGTAGCACCCAATTTTTTTTCTGGCTTTAAGTAGGAAGCTTATATATATTTCAAAGTCTAGAAAAAGTCTTTAATTTGTCGATGCGTTTAATGTTTTAGCTCTCACTTAAATAAATTCTCAACAAGTATAGAAAAATATTTTCAGTCTATTTTACATTTTTTTAGAGATGTTTAATCGTTTTTAAGTACTTAAAAGTTATCATTTCTCTAAAAATCAAATACGCACAACAAGTAAGTTTAACACACTTTTCGTTACAACCCTTAAATCTACCTAAACCCTTTTATCTTGGTTACGACGAGCGTTAATCTCTAAAAACTTTGCGAAAACCTTATAGTTGTATTTAGCTTAGCAAAGCAAACTTTCTTTTTTAAAAATTGTGTATTTGGTTAATTTTCAACGTAAACAATCGGATAAGAGCCATTAAATAACAGGAACAAGAAAAACAATTTTTTTAGGGACCGACTTTATATGGTGAAATATTAATTTTTAATTAAGTAACTAAAAAATTTCAAGCACAAAAAATTTTTGGTAAACTTTGCAAGTTATAGTGTAAAAAAGAAAATGACACCTCAAAAACAAAAATCCATTCGCTATTACAATTTTCGGAGGTTAAAACCTCTGGCGACTGCTGCAGTAATAAGTACCTATATTATATGTAATTGGAATCTCAGAATCGGCTCCAACGCTTTTCATGAAATTTAGTATAAAGGGGGCGATAAATCGATCTAGCCAGGAATCATTTTCATAAAATGTAACTTTATGTGTGTTTTTGAATTTTTTGAATACCGAGCAAAGCTCGGTCATATAGCTGGCCGCGAACTACTATTACTAAAACCGCCTGCGATTTGCCATCAACCGTATAAGAAGGGATGTCCTGGGTTTGTCAAACACAGGAATAGTGTTATAGAGGAGGGCACTATAACACTCGACTCTAGCGTAATGTGAGTCTACACATAGAGTAGCCTACCTTTCCGTCTGTAAACTCTAACTGTAGAGAATGCCCTATCTATGCCCTATGGGCCTATGGCGCTATAAGTCCGCCATTGTACATCGTGCAAAAAGTGTAAAAAAATACAGAGTACTTAGGTAGTCGTTTTTGCAATACTGTTGAGTCAAATAATATATTGCGAAGAACCTTTCAAAATATATTGCGACGTTATCCTCGTGAACTACATCAATTTCGAACTTCAGCAGTTGGTACATAAGATTACAAGATATAAGATTGTAATATTATATTCATACAACAACACTTACAATAATGAATGGCGTTAGTTGTGGACTGAATTACGTTAATATTATGCTAATGTGGCAGGTAATTTAAATATGTTACAATTTATATTTGAGCAACGTTACACGTGCTATGTTTGCTCTAAATCGTCGCTGCCACTTCACAACTATAACACTTAATACCGATTTCAATGATGGAAGTGTCGAAGTTGAAGAAATAAGGAAAACTATAATCAAAATAACTATTAGATGAGGCCCAAGATTTGAATTATAACAATGGTTTACACTTTTCTGGGGCCCGATTGTGACATTCAGTTCTATTGCAGCATGTACCTAACGAAATGATACCGTCTCATATCTAAACGACATTATAAGTATGAGAATCTAGCCCCTGGGTAATTAAAATGGAATTTACTAAACTAGTAAGAGCAGTTATAGTAGTCAGATGAGAATAGAGATCTTGAACTCTATTTTAATTGCACCACTCACCAGTTAAGTGCAAAGTAAGTATAATATAGTACCTAATCACCTTTTTGCAACCATGAACACTAAGCACTAACACACCAGTCGCTAATGTTGGCAGTTGGCACAAGTAACAAAATCAATTTAAGAGAAAGTTAAATCTTTATATACAATACGGAACCCTAAAAATGGATTTTCAAATGTGTTAGTCGTGCTAAAACTCGAAAACGGCTGAACGGATTGGGCTGATTTTAGTCTTAAAATATTCCTAGAAGTCCAGGGAAGGTTTTAAAGTGACCTGTGACACGAAGTTCACCGGGACAGCTATATTATCCTGAAGTCTATGTAAAAAGCTAAAGCTCTACCTAAGACCCAAGAGTCGGATCGAGACCTGCAGACTTGAAAGTTCCTAGTTACAATTTACACTTCATGCTCAAGCCGTATAAGAGATAATAAAATTACCACCTCATTGTCTGGGTGTACCCTATATGTGCCAAGGGTCTTCGCAGTACCTAAAGGTCGATGAACGTTCCCACAATTACCATTTAGCACTAACGAGGTGTTATATAAGGTGACCGACATACGGACGGGACGGACTGGTGAGGCTTGATCGACTCAACTTGACCAGAACAACAACACGTTTATTGACGCGGCCTCAAATATTGCCAATAATTTCTCCATCAATTAAAAGTATAAAATTATATTTATAAATAGGTATATGTTAAAAACAGGTAGGACATTATGCAAAAATAACATTATTTTTGGGACAACAAAATTCTTATAATATTACTTGATGTCCTGGTGAACTTCGTGTGACTTTAAAACCTTCCCTGGACTTCTACGAATATTTTAAGACTAAAATTTGCCTAATCCGTTCAGCCGTTTTCGAGTTTTAGCGCGACTAACACATTTAGAAATCCATTTTTATATATAAGAAGAAGACTAGCTGTCCCGGTGAACTTCGTGTCACTTTAAAACCTTCCCTGGACTTCTACGAATATTTTAAGACTAATCAGCCCAACCCCTTTAGCCGTTTTCGAGTTTTAGCGCGACTAACACATTTGAAAATCTATTTTTATATATATAAATTAAATTATAAAGTTCAGATAATATTCAGTTGTGTTAATCTCCTTTTTAGCTTCGTTGTTGGGTAAATTTTAGACCCTATAATATCCAGTCTGTGGTAGAGCCACTGGTTAGCTGGTGGGTAGAGCAGTTTAAATTCTGAGGGTGCAGGTTTGACGATGGGTAGTAATGTTATGTTATCTCATGGATAATGAGCATCTTGACCACTGAGCCTTGTACTTAATTAGGCCCAAGGAGTTTACTTCAATGTAAAGGTCATTACATCTAGCACCTGCAGAACAATAGACGGAGGTATTTCAAACAGTTACGTTATTTTCATAACGCTCCGAGCATTGTCTATTGTCTAATGGCTCAAAACAATATATCCCATACTCTTTGTCTGATTTTATATAATATACTTGCGTAATGCACTATAATATGCAGTTATTCTTATTAGCTTGAGCCCTTATGGGCTTTACTTAATCCTAAGATCAAATCGGGCTAAGGTATTTTACGGTTATGTTTAACATACAATATGTTATTAACTTATTACATTGTCCATTATTATAGTATGTAATAGAGATTATGTAGGCTCTACATAAGCGAGCTATAAATAAAATACATCATTAATTTGAAACAATGAGACAAGATTTATTTTCCTACAATGTTGTCTTGTAAACGCCGTAATTGCGAGCGAATCGCACGTTTCACTAGGTTTAATGGATAATAAAAACAAACAATTGCCCAAGTTCCGTTTATAGAAACAATAAATCAATTAAATATTAATCGACGTAACGTGAAATCTGTTGCAGGCTTCTTGCGGTGAGCGTGGCACTGGTGGTCCTCGTCAGGAACGCAGAAGGGTTCTCGTTCCGAAGGACCACGACCCTTCGGAGGGCCGCGGACCTCTATCCAGACGAGACCAGAGCATCAGACGTCCGGGAAACGCGAGTGACGAATGCACACAACGGCAACGTCGCTTACGACAGAAATAGAACAGAAACCATACCCAACGTCAGTAATAAAACTTCGGGTAAGAAAAGAACAAACGAGGCACCGGCAACACCCAAAAAGAAGACATTCCAAGATGCTGTGACAACGTACAGACCCGGAATCAAAACTAGAGACAGGGACGTGAATAATAAAGCAGCGAAATCCGACGCAAGTTCGAAGTCATCTAACAAGAAGACACCTCATTTACAAAATAAAAACATTTCGAATAAGAGTACAGAAATAATATCGAACGAGAAAACAAGAGAAAAAGTATACGAAAAGCAGGCAGCACCGTTGCCTTCCTGGAAAAAATATACCTTCATAAATAGAAATAAAGTCGAAGAAGCCGCGCCAAGCGCGAAAGATAAAGTCGTTAAAGTAGATGTGCCCGAAGTTCTCTATTCGGCTTCATCCCTACGAGACACTATAACGTCTGACATACCATCACTCGAAAGATTGAAAAATGATTTGCTTTCCAATAGTAAGTCAAAATCAGCGGGACAGAAACAAAATACGTCTTCCGCAAAAACGCCTTCCGAATCGAAGGGAAACGATAATTCCAAATGGAGTGTAGAGTCCAAACGAGCTGGCTACTTAGATTATTCAGAAAAGAATAAGGAGATAGAATCGGAAAATTCAAAATCTACCACCGCCAGTGTCGAAAAATCACCTAGCACTAAACAAGCGTCACCAACCCAACAGGTAAACCAAAAATATAATTGTTATTTATTTAATTGTTACGCTTAAGGAATAAAAAGTGAGAAACAATATTTAATCATCTTTTTTCTTTATTTCAGACGAAAGACTCACTAATCAAAGAGATTTTACTAAGGGAGAGTGTCGACAACGATGTGAGAAAAGACCAAGAAGAAAAACAGGAAAAATTACAATTAGCGACGCAAACCTCACTCACAGAGAAAAACGAGAAACAAACTAGCATCGAGAAGTCTAAGAATGCCTCTCTATATACGGTAAGCCCTAACTATAAACCTCTTAAGAAATTAGAAGTCCAGCCACCGAAACCGTTCCTCAGAGATCCCGACGACAACAGCTGGAGAAACGAGAGCATCAGCTCATTGGGAATCGTGTTCAAGCCCAAGAACTCTTCGAAAGCATTCACTGAGGTCTTGAAAAATAAGACAGAGTCGGAATGGAACAGCTTGTTGGAAAAGGAACGGAAGAACGACCTACCCGATTTGAGAGAAAGGCTCGAACAAATGGCCAAAATGAGAAAAACTAAAAGAAAGAAAATCGATTCGATGGGCAATGTCGTTTATGTTGACTACGAGGAGAACGTCACTTCCAACGAAAACACCAACGAAAATAACAGTTCTAATGAAAACAGCAATCCCCTTCAAGGCGACATTATAATTCCTCTTCTAAGCTTCGACCCTCAATTCTTTTTGACCGGTTCTAAACTCCCCGACTCCACCCTGTCAGATCTGTCAAAAACGGATCCCTTCACGACAACAGTCGGGACGAGCATCAACAAAGAAACCACGAAGGCTAGAAAACCAAAGAAAAACTACAACATACCGGATTACTACGAGAGTTCCGAGGACGAGGATCTAGATTACTTGGACCTCGCTAAAATTGATATCAAGAAATTCACAACGCAGAAAACCACCCAGGCACCTTTCGACACCACGACGTGGCCGGTCACCACCTACAGGAATACTAACAGCGACGCTCCCGAGCGCAAGCCCAATCTCCAATACTTCCCGCCGCTGAGAAACAAAAAGATAAGCATCGTCAAGTACAACGCTCCAAGGGAGGAAATAGATAAGTACATTAACCCTATAGATCAGGCGAACTTCGTGGCGACGAGGAAGCCGACCACGACTTATGTTCCAGTACAATATCCCGAAACGAACGCACCCTTCAATGATAAGTACTCCCCGTACGGTGTGGACGGTTTCGACGAGCTCCCGGTGACGAACAAACCGACTACGATCGGCACCGATATATATCTGAGGCAGCCGCCGAGAATAGACGAGGATAGAATCAACGAACAGAGATTACAGGAACATAGATTAGGTGAGCAAAGAATCGGGGAACATAGAATAGGCGAGCAAAGAATAGACGAGCCCAGAATAGAAGTACCGAGAATAGAAGTGCCTAGAATAGAGGAGCCCATCAACCGGTTCAAGGTAGTCAGCGACGAGGGAAACCAGAACCGAGGGTCGTACGTCATCAAGAGCTACGACGATTTCATCAACGAAGCTGAGAAGGCGAACGAGTTCGATAGCCAGTTGGAGTACGGGCCGTACACGGAAGCGACGTCGGAGACCGTCACCACGGACGAGCTGGTAAAACCAGACCAGCTGAATGAAGACCTGGACTACGACACCAAGTTCCGGAAGGACGTCATCAACAGATTCGTCGAGAACTTCAACAGGAACACCGCGAAGTTCAAGTCGGAGTTCCCGATCATATTCAACAGTAGCATCGTCCACGATACTCACGGCGACGGCAAGGAGGTGGCGTCGTCCCGGGCCTTCCTGCGAGGCCTGCACGGGCCCGCCAGGAGACAGAACAAGAAGTACAACCTGTACGACGTCAATCAGGTCAATACGACGGTAGAGCCTACGTACGAGTTCCACTACTTCATGCCGCAGCAGGACGATAAAGACGCGCAATACAAGTTATGATACGGATCGTCTGTACACAGGTAGTTTAAAGGTGGACTTTCGAAGCGAGCGTCTATAGCGTCAGTGACGTCGCGATTGTGAAAAATGTATGGTTCCGCGTTAGTGTCGCTGTGCTCGACGCCGAACCATACATTTTTCACAGTCGCGGCATTTCACTGACGTTTTAGACGCTCGCTTCGAAAGGCTACCTTTAGTCACGCCACCAGAAGTAGCTAATAGTCGATATAACCAAAATTACACGCCCCAAAGGTTCGAGTAGTTCTTCAAGACTTTTAGGTTAATAATTGTAATTACCGACTGATGTAACTCCGTTTTTAGCGTTAAGTAATTTATGTAATATAGCTCTGTACTTCGTAGTATTTATTGATTTTGTGTTAAGATATCGAAGTGAAATCCGTGTATAGCAGATAACTGTCTTGCTGATTTATGCGAGGTTAAATAATTGATTATCGGTTTGCGTGTCAGCGATTCTCGTTCTGTATCAATTTAGTTGTCGACCTAGTTTCCCAGGATATGTCGATCGAGCTATCGACGTATTTATTTTAAATTTCATTAATAAAATCATTAGACTCGCTTATAAATATTGAAAGGATTAAGTGGAGCAGAGTCATCAAGCCATGTCGCTTCTCGAACGTTTACAATAATGTATCACGCATTAGTTTAAGGAAGACATAAATTTTGCAGTATCGGGCATCATCTTATCTAAACAGGCCCCCGCGAAACGTTTATCCGACTATTAAGTTTGATTTCGAAACCTAATGAGTTATTATGATTTAATAATATGTAAAAATTATGGATGACCCGCTGTCTGCGTATCGAACTTAGGGTCGTTTCACACTGAGACTTGAGGCGACGCGTCGCGAGAATTTGAATGAGTACTTTAAAAAAATTGTCATTCAAATTTATATTTTTTACTACCCCAGAAATTAAACGATCACTGCTTGCAGTGACATTCTTACTTAACTAATTAAATATAAATTAATTTAATTTTAGTGTTGTCTCGGTACCTATGCGGTATGCTGAACATACAGCCCTGTCATTTCATCATTGCTTAGGAAACCAGCAGCCCTTACAGATCCTTTACTGTGAGGACTGACGATAGTGAAATGAAATGAAAATATTTATTTCTAAGTAGGTTAACAAAGTTAACATTTTTAGAACGTCGCGTCTACATGAGGCCTACCACCGGTTCGGGAACTAAAGTATAATTTACACAGAGCCAGTACTGGCTGCCAATAAGACTGGCAGCCAGTATTGGCTTGGCAAATGCCGCGTGTGAACAGTTTGGCCTGGCTTGAAAAACTGTTCACACGCGGCATATACCAAATGTAAATTACACTTTAGTGCAGTGATGACGTCATTACGTCACATGTCACATGATAGCATTCGCTGTGGAGTGTGGTCCTTTCAACCTGTTTGATACTAAACACGTGTTTAGCCGCAGTGGCGAGGACCTTTACGGGTCGTTTGCATCAATAACCCGTAAGCATCTCTCTATGTAAATGTGTGATCTAATCGTTATATCAGATGCGATATTAAACGCTCCAACTGTTTAACATACGTCGCTCGGGTTATTTAAATATAAATTCGTTTAGAAAGCGCTGTGAGAAGCCGTTATGAGACATTGTCTGGTTCCGATGTAATTGGAAGTTCGTTTCATTAGTCTACGGTTGCATTGTTTGTAAAATTATCATATTTTCGTCATACGTTTGTAATGCGACGTTGCGAAGTTTAACGCGTCCAGTGTTAGCGTGCTAGTAACTTGTTGGATCACTTGCCCCTGCGCGGGCTCCGGTGCCGGCGATGTGTTCAATAAATAAATGTACCAATAATGGAATTTTATTATCGAAACCCCACCACTACTAGGATACCTACTGACCTTGGTATAAACGTTACTAAGGCTCGTTACGACAGTCGACGAAATTGATCACATTTCTTCGTTGGTGCTATCGAAGAAATCGATTCATAGACAATTAACGGACCTACGACGTACGTTTGGTCGGATTATGTCATTTTTTTTAAACGGGCTTTGGCCCACCACACTTTCCCACCACTGTATCTCCTGTGTCGCCAGGATCGACAGCGGTATCCAACCACGAAAACCCTTTGATATGATCTCAGGGAGCCCGAGGGACATGCTAAAACTGTCTTGGGACCCGCAACGAAATTAATCAGAAGAAAATAGGAGGAGTAGGAAGATTCCAATTTCCCTCCCCATAAAAGCGGGAGACCGCACAAAGTTGCAATGACCGAAAGTCAAAGAACTTAAGGGGAATAAGGTTAATAATAGTTGTGACTCCTAAGCTAAGCTAAGTTAATATTGGAGTGTATTGTGTTTGACTGTTGCCAATAATAATTGTGAAAAAACGCTTGAAGGCACGGAAGTTCCTAGCGCTGTCCACGAGATCACCGTAGTATGCGACTTCAGATGTACAGAATAGGTTGTTTAGCTGCTCAGCATATTAGTTCTTTCGTCCTGCCAGAGACTGCACTCCCAGAGAACATGATGAGCGGTTTGTTCAAACATGTTGCCTTCGGTCGAGCACTCGCACATGGGTGAAGGCACTAGTTTAAATCCGTAAAGTTTGGCCTTAAAATTTCCATGACCGGTCAGGAATTGAGAAACGCAGTGATCAATATCCATCCACTGTTTGGATAGCCGTTCACGAATATTAGGGAAAAAATTATAAAGATGACGCCCTTTGGTGGAACAGTCCCATCGCGACTGCCATTCGGAGATTAGGCTTTGCACAGAGTTTTCTAAAGGTTCAAACAATCTTGCTATTTTAATTTTATCGCGAGCGCTTAAAAAGAACGGGTTGTCAATGTTTTTGTTATGATAATACATTGTCGCACGACGCGGAATCTCAAGGTCAACGGGTAAAACTCCGGCTAAAACAGGCAAAGCTTCAGTGCTTGTGGTCCTGTAAGCTTTGCATAAGAATATAAGAGCAAGACGTTGGATTATGTCAATTCAATGATAGCTCATAGCTGTGAATTGTGATCTAAACACTTTGACATTGGCGACTCACTACGGGGCCATCTTTTAAAAAGAAGAAGAAGAGAAGAATTGTGATCTATTGGATGGGTTTGACACAACGCTACCAATTTACGTAGGTCCGTCATTTTCCTATGAATCAACTTCTCTGATAGTACATTTAACACTCATAGGCAGAAGCTATGTATTGATCACACAAGTAGTATTTGAAAAATAAAATACAGAAAATGTATGGACTTCATGTTAAAAACTTCCATAAGTAGTTAATTAAATGACTCTTGAGTGCGCCTTGATTTTGTTCGTATGTTCTAAGACTTGGTCCTGTTAATCTTGGTCTAGCATTGAATCTTGTTCTTGAATAACTTGATTGTATAATTCCACTTGCTAAAACCACGCCTGTTTCAATATGAAGTGGTTGTATTTGTAGGCAGACACAAAATACCAAAGATTATGACCATTTTCTACAAACTTTTTACGCACCTTATGACTTACTTAAGGAGTAATAAAAACCATAGTTGAGCGTTTTAAAATACCATTTTATTGACATTTCAGTAAAGTATGCAACAGCACTCGACGCCGCAGCGGGCGAGGGGACTACTGGACTGACGTTGGCTGCGGGACATACACACATTTGGCCTCACCGAGTTCAACAGAAAAAAAAGAAACGTCAACTATTGTTGTGTCAAAAAAAGATTTAAATGTATATTTTTAAAGGGAAATATAATAAGTTGATAGTATCTGTATGTCCCGCCGCCACTCACATCGAGTGTAAATGCATTCTGGGTCCAATAAATAATACAATTTTATTTAAAAAAAGATCTCAAAATAAAAAGACAAATTTAAAAAATGAACACATAGCTCTTTGGATAAACAAGAAGTCAGATTATATACACCACTGATGTGTCCATTTTGCAACAAAATAAAATATAACAAAAGTGAAGGGACGAAACAGAGGTATATTATATTGCAGAGGTTAGAGCGCGGGCTGTAAATATTATGTAATATACACGATATATACATTTATACACAATACATAGTAGTAGAATCGTACCTGCAATTCTTTAATGCACAGTATTATAAATTTATAACCTCAAAATACAACAAAAGTTGCATTCGAACCAATAACATTTGAATATGCAATCAAATGTGCATTAGACAAAAACTCAAAACATGAAGTAACATGGAGAGAGGAGATTAAACGAAATGTCTTTTAATGAACAATACAAATTATTAACAATATTATGAACAGCTCGCACCCACTTAGCAGACATAGGCCTAGCAGTATACAGTAGACTATTATAGTAGACTATCCGAGATATTGTCTCATAGGCAGATGGCGGCCTATTTCATTTGGTCGGATTATATTACGTTGTGGACAGCTGATGATTGTTAACATTGACATGACATAGCACGACTAAGTGAAGTAAGTTCGCCATCTGTCTATAATCGAAATCCCCGATAGTTAATATACAAAATGTCAGCAAATACAAAACATACAATACGGTCAAGCTGTAGCAATTGTCTCGAGCCGGCTCCGACTGGTAACGTTAACATACACTAGCATATAACTTCACCGATATGTCCTATTCGATTATTTGTTAAAGCTCACTCACGTACAATTGCTTAGGATGTATCGAGATGCAACAAAACGTGCGAGCGAGACGCAACTACATGGACGAGCATCTACCTGTCTCGCTTGCACGTTTCGTTGCAGTTCGATATAAGTCAGCGCTAGGTGTTACAGTATGTAACGATTGCAGCAAAAAAAAAATCAAGTCCATAGTTATTTTTTTTTTTCTAAAATCGGTACATACTGTTTATAAGTCGACTATAATATTATGTTTGGACTAAGATGCTATCGACAAGGCCAGTATTATAATTATACGTAGTTTAAGCTATGAGGTTTCATCTTCCGATCACAGGTGACCCCTTGTAGAAAGTAAGAATCAACTACGGTAAGTTTAATATTTGAATAGGTTACAATTTAGACCTAATACTTACTAAACATTCTGCGTACCTTATATGTATCGGAGAGGCGTGTAGAAGCCGAAAGTAATAATTTCTAATAACATTTACGCACTTTTAGACCAGAATTTCACTTACTTTAAATTCCAAAAACATAACATAGAAAATAAACGCTGTGTTCCTATACCGATGTCGTTTTGGTAGTTGGAATATAACAATAGTAACTAAACGATAAACACGATGTAAACGTAATAAATAAAGCACATAACTGCGCCACGCCGCTACTCTACAAGCTATATACATAGAGCATTACACCACAATAACTTTACTCCGGAATATAAATCAGTTCAATATTTTGCTTCAAATTGCTGGTAATATTATGCTCAAGATACAAATTCGGGCATTGACCGATAGCTGTTTGTCTCCTTCGCACATAAATATCTAGCTTACATAGCGTGTGTCGCGTATGAGATACCTATAATATGTTGGTGAGCGTGTAAAAGAGACAAGCTACAGGTGAATTGCCGAATTTTTTTATCCTGTTAAGACTGTAATGATAATGTTCACAATCCAGTCATACCTAGTCATGTTTTCTTACATACATACACGAAACAGGAACCGGATTGCAATTTTGTCACTGTAATTACTTTAAATCATTTTTATTACCAATAGATGGCGCCAGTAGTATGTTACAAATAGCGCCATCTAGTGGCGAGCAAGATCTTTTTTACATCAAACCTATTACGAAATAAAGTTACTCTAGTGATAATTCTAGGGTCACACCGCACCGTCCGCCGCGCCGCCCGGGCCGTTGAGCAAACAATATCCTATACCTGTATACTTGTACCGCACAGCCAGTTGTTACCGACCTAACCTCTCACACTAGCAAATAAAATTATAATAACGTTGACAGTTGAATTGGCGACTTCTGTGAAAAAAGTATTTCTAATTTTAGAAGCTACAATTTACATTTGCTTTTTTCAATTGATGCAGTGAAATCTATCGAAATTAAGAGAGAAACATTTATAATAATCGCATTAGGGTACGTTTCAACCAGAGCTGCGTTGCGAGGAATGTTTCTCTTTCTCTCGCTAAGCGCGGCGATTCTGATGATATTGGATTATTAAAAAAAAATTTGATAGTGAAAACGCAGCCTTATGCTATAAACACAGTGCAAATATTCATATGTAAATAATATCAAAAAATTCACAAAAATAATTGGCCATCTTACATCAATTCAACTGTCAGCAATCCTCCTTAAATTTTAGCAATCCCCCTTCCCCCCTCCCCGCTAGAGCCCGGGCCGCCGCGAGCCCACACCGTTACATTAGCCAGTCTTTCGTTTCCACTACACTACACTCTGATTTGTAATAGCAGTCGGTTAAATTTCAGAAACACTATTTATACTAAATTATCAAAAAGAAGACCCTTATTAAAAAGATCCACAGTGTGTATAATTGTTTTATTCAAACACTGTTTTGTCTTTGCCTGATACGTTAGAATAGTGGATTGTCAGACAACGGCAAAACATTGCATAACTATAACAACTAAATACGCGTATGCATCTTTTTGTTAATAAGAGGAACGTAAACGAATCATCCATTTCATCTCATTCCTTCTTGTAAGTTAGTAGAGACAGAACTACTATAATTTGACTGACAGGTATTACAAATCGTACTATACGCGGATATGGTCCGAAGCGGAGCGGAAACCAGTGTTCATTCGCACTTTTTTTTAATTTTATGTTTTTTTTTTACCGGGAGTGTGGACGTAGCTCGTGACTAAAACAACCAACATTGGCACCCACTTTTGGCACCGCTCGACCCAAAACAAAAATCTCGTCCGAACTGATCGATTTTTAGGGTTCCGTATTTCATACTTAAATCATTTATTTCTGTATTTTATATCCTGTGATGCTAAAAACTATAATGTGAGGGCTATCGAAACTTCTCGATTCGAACATTCAGTACTGTTTAAACTCGCTATAGTCTAGTATAGCGAGCAAAACGGTACCGTCGCAATCCGGATTCAGACTTGTCGGGGTCAGCACCCAAACGAAATAGGAACATAACACGCCACCCCACCCGACACGGCGCTAGCACCCGCCTCACACCCTACGACACGATATATCGGATGGATATCCCGAGTCCCGACGACAAATATAAAAAAAACTCGCCATCCTGAAAGAAAATTCACTGGCAATACGAAAGACATGTCTAATAAATGTATAAAAGAAGAAATACTTCTGGTAGAGCTGGTTGTAAAAGAGATGGATTTTCTTGGAATGAAAAACATTTTTTTATTTGGTATTTCCATTATATATAAGTAAATGTATTAAAGTTGGCAAGTTTTTTATATTTCTCGTATGGCAACACTAAATGCAACGCTGTATTTGTTCTGGCAACATAAATACCGACTGTCAAATGCTGCACTCGTCCGAACTACTTATTAATTGACTTCATAATATGATATTCAGGAATTCTAAAGCGCTCTTTAAAATAAAATATTTAATAACATAAAATTGTAGTGATGTATTAAATGCTTTTATATCTTTGCTCATATAAAACTAATAAAAACGAAACATGTAACGTATACGATAAAATAAATATATAACGCGTAATATTCGTATTCGGACGAGCATGTACAGATATATCTAGCTTCTCATACAAACGTAACAGTGAGTAGGTTTATATCTGCGTATACTTAACCATATCCGTACCTAGAGGAAGCCTCGCTATACATATATCTAATTAAATATATTTAAATATCATTTCGTTACATTTACATTACACATTCATACAAACACTACACTAAAGCGACCTCCGAGTCCGAACCGACCACATCCGACAACTTAAAACGATAATGTGACTTCAACAATTTCAACCTTAGACCCGCAGGGGCGCCCAGCAAAATAGAACCAAGTAAAGTATTTCCCTAATAATATTAATCATGGACAAGTGTAATCCATAGGCTTTAAGAAGCTAAAGGTAAGCACTTATTCAGATATTTTTTATAAAGAAACTAGCTGTCCCGGTGAACTTCGTGTCACAGGTTACTTTAAAACCTTCCCTGGACTTCTACGAATATTTTAAGACTAAAATCAGCCAAATCCGTTCAGCCGTTTTCGAGTTTTAGCGCGACTAACACATTTAAAAATCCATTTTTATATATAAGAAGATGCTTTGCTTTTAGAAGTTACGCAAAATAATTACGCATATTTTGAACATACGATTACCTGCCTACGTAAATGTTAAGATGGAAAAAACTAAAGAAATCATTTTACCGGTAAACGCAAACTCGCCTATAATGTTACATTTTTTGTGTGACAATGTGGTAAAAAAACCTTGACGACTTAATATAAGCAATACAAAATGAGCCCAAAGCACCCGTAACTAATTTTGAAAAACCTAATAAACCTTTTTGCTGGGACCATCTGGGAGCCGTGGTCGCTCGGAGTAAGATTCATTTTCGACTAGCACTATGTTCCGTCGGCGGAACGAATATATTTGTCTACGTGACTCTCGCCCTAACGTCGTAAAGCTCAACTCATCAAATCACAAAGTGTCTATACTAACAAAGTTACACTCGAATAGTATTCACATTGCAAAAATACCGGTACGTAGTTAAATCTCTTTCATAAGACCACTTCTATGTCTAATTACCTAGGGCGCCTCGCGCCCGCTCGAGCGGCGCGCTCGCACGCACGTGTACGTCCGCTCGCGTGTACGTACTCGTTGCGTGTGCGCGTGCCGCGTCGCTCGGTTTAAAAAAAATATAGTAAGCTATACATATGGGGTTCCGCAGGGTTCCGCAGCGAGCCCGCTACTGTAGATATAGGATAAATGCCTGTTGCGGTCGAGGCGCGCACTAGCTGGCCGCCGCGCCGAAGCTGCCGCGCAGCGACTCCTCCATCAGCCGGCACACCTTGTCCTGGTCACCCTGAAACGTTATGAAATAAAAATAAATAATTAAAAAAATATATTTCATATTAAAATTTATTATAACTCGTTCTAATAAAGATTTGACAATCAGGCATTAGAATTTATAAGATTATGATTAAAAAATGGCTGCGAGTTTCACCTCTTATGCGATACTGCAGGCCTTGTATAAGTGATGGGATTGACTCGCAATGAGCTATTCGTATGTATTTGTCCCTAGCACTATAACATCTACCGCCTTATGTATCTTTCATGAACACAAACTTCATTGCGTATCATCAAAATGTTGACATTACAAATGTCAAAATTGTGAATAAGCAATGAAGTTCATGATCATCACATAATTAGGGGGTTAAGTCAATCGCGCACCTCGTGCACGGTGCAGGGCCGGGTTTATATTTTTATAAGTATAGGTCACTGTAACTCTGCCGCCATCCTATGACGCTGCCGTCCTCGCCTAGGAAACCATGCCGCCGTCCAAAGGCCATGGCTTATACTGCTTATACATAAATCCAGAGCCTGACCTCGTGTATGAAGCCGAGCTGGACCAGGTCGGCGGCGAGGTCAGCGGCGGCGTCGCGCGGCGACACGGCGCACACCAGCTGCCGGTTCATCTTGTCGTCCATCCGCAGCAGCACCGTCAGCAGCAGCTCGCGCTCTGCGGCTGTGGCCGGTGCGGCGGGCTGGAATAAGAGAGCCATGTTACAGCGCTCGAGCCTTTCTGTCAATGTCAGAGTCAATGTACTATCAGAGAAGTTGATTCCTATGCAGATCGGGGACATACGTAGCTTGGTTGCGTTACGTCAAACCCAGCCGACAGATCACAATTGACATTGAATTGACATATTCGACCAAATAACGTTGAACTATCAAATGCATAGGAATCAATTTCCTCGATGGTACATTGTACAGTGCTCCCAAAGAGATAATGCGCATAGTTTTGGTCATTGTTCGGCAACGATAGTTTTTCCCGAGCGTCGGAAGAAAACCTTGTTGGTGGCATTGTCATGGCATGACATGATTTGGACATGCGCAATAAAAGGTTTTGACAATATGATATTTACTTCTATTTCTTTCGCACAAGGTGCAAAATGCAAAAGCATTATTTGGGGCTCTTACGTTTCATAGATTCGGGTGTTTCCGTGATTGCGAAGATTTGCATGCGCATTATTGATTTGGGAGTACTGTACGCAACTGATTGACGCGCTAGTTTTGATTCCGACTTATAAAATGATAGTTGACATTGAAATTCATCAGGATGACGCGAGTGTGGATAAAACTTTGTAAATGTCACTTACAAGATGACAGCGTTCTTATCTTGCATAAGATTACGGTTCACTTCTCAAAACTGATACGATCGGTAGTCGGTCAGTCGGTCGGTCGGTTGGTGGTCGCTCATATTATACACTGATTTGTATAGTTACATTTTGTCGTCAAGAAAAAAATTATACTTGTTTACGTATTCAGTAAAGAAGAATTACTTCACCAACACAAACCGCCAAGGCTCTCCTCATAACCGGCATACAACATTTACCTTAACACTACACATGACGTGTACAACCCGACGACACTCGCGTTCTCGCGGCGGTGACGGCGGCGACGCCTGCCGCTCGGGCGACGCCGCGCGCCGCCCTCCGCCGTACGCCGTCAACGGGTAGATGCCGTACCTGAAATTAGTGACGTGTCAGTTAGCAGGGGCGTGCACAAGATTTTGACACTGGTAATGCAGCGATATCGGTTCAGTAGTTTTGGTGTGAAAGCAAAACAGACAGACAAACGGACAAAAAGAGATATTTTCGCATAAATTAATATATACATAATTAATTAATTATTATTAATTAATATATACTACTATATTAATATAATAATAATAGTGTGGATATACATTGAAAACTATTTTCTAAACTAATTAGTATAATTACGTACTGTTATGAAGAAATAAAAAACACCATCTGTTGTCACGCGTTGGAACTACAATGAGAGTTTATTTCATCGATGTATACCAATTACCATACAACATAATATTGTGCGCTAAGCTAAAATAAATAAAAAAACGCCATCTATTGTTACGTATTAGAAATACAATGTGAATTTATTTTCATCGATATTGCCATGGAAATTAGATAATATATCTTTGCCAAAATGTAGCCTATGGCTCTCTCAGGCTCTAGACTAACTGTGTTCAAAATTTTATTACAATCGGTTCATTAGTTTTGGCGTGAAACAAAACAAAACAAAAACTTTTTCTTTTACAACTTTTTCATTTTTGTATCTAGTATATTTTAAGTACTCACCTAATCAGCTTAACTTTTGTCTTTTCACATAATCAAGGTTCCGGTTACTTGAGATCCGATCCATAATACGATGTAAATAAATGCAAAATTTCGGCCACCACAAATTATCTTATCCAAGTGAGTGATACTTTATGAATGTACGCAATTATTAATGTTAAACTGTTAAATATTATACAAACTTTCGAATATTAAAATCTAAAATATTCTTAGAAAACTATAAAACCAAAAATAATAATATAATATAGTAACAGTTCTCGATCACATGAAAAAAGCAAATGGCCTCCCAAAACACAAAAAATTTCAGCTATGTAAAATGTAAACAAATATTACAAACCTCACAAAACAAAAATGCATAATGTACATATTGTACGTAATTAGTTAGATTAATTGCGTCTATTCATTTTACTCGGATTATATCCGATTGCTCACGACTATAATTCACGAGTAGTTCCGATCGCCGTCAGCAAGGCGCGCGCCCGCGCCGGCCGCGGCGCCAGTGATGCCAACTGTTCAAAAATTTCCCCCTTAAATTAACTTGAAAACACATTGAATTTCAACCAGAACTCCCCAACTATTATTTAAATATATTATTTATTACTTGGGGTACTTTCCACTGAGAGATCAAAACGCTGAAAATACTACTTCAGCCGACCGCAATTATTGTGTTTGCGGCAAAAACGTCACTCATGATGTCATTATTTGTATAAAAACAGTAATAAAAACCAAATAAATATACATTTTTGCTTAAAAAATTTCACGCCCATGGATATAATATGATATTTTTACTCCCTAAAATACGCACTATATATTTAATTTTTCCCTATTAAAAGTGGGATATCCCCATAGTTGCCAACACTGCTGGTGTCTGCCGCAGAGCTTGCAGTACACAATCGCATTCGATATTCATGGTTGTGTGCGTTTTCGGCTGTGCACGGACACACTCACACATACGCGCAAGGCAGGCACCTCAACACTGAGCCTATCTTGACCTCTCGTGAACCCGTTCGCGCGTGTACCTGATTACATGTTGCTATTTTATAAATTGAGGGGTTTTAAATGTGTATATTTATTTTTTTACTGTATTTTTTATTATTATGTATTATTAAAAAATTAACGTCATGAGTCATTTAAAAAGTACGAAAGTTAAATTAAAATATCTGTTATCTGTGAATGGCAAGGCAAGCACTGCCTTTTTGCCTATAAAGACCGCACGCGCATGTCAGTTAGTGATGATGGAATTTGGGAAACTAAATATGATTTATAATGTGGCGAATGTGGAAGAATTTCCGTTTGCATTATCATTGAGGCTTGCAAGCCGCATTGGAAGAAATTGGAATTAGAATTGGAATCTTCCTACCGAGCGAGATAGCCTGTTCGGTCAGGCCGAAGCTCACTGATGTCTCGGGACGGCTTGAACCACGCCAGCGCCCCGCTCATCACCTCGTCGTGATCGTGCGACCCCGCCCCCCGCCGCTACTCACCGCACGTCCTCGACGAACTTGTCGAGCTTCTCGGCGTGCGCGAGGTCCCGCGCCGCCAGCTCCACCCGCTGTCCGCCGCGCACGCACCACGCCAGCGCCCCGCTCATCACCTCGTCGTGATCGTGCGACCACGCCCCCCGCCCCCCGCTTCTACTCACCGCACGTCCTCGACGAACTTGTCGAGCTTCTCGGCGTGCGCGAGGTCCCGCGCCGCCAGCTCCACCCGCTGTCCGCCGCGCACGCACCACGCCAGCGCCCCGCTCATCATCTCGTCGTGATCGTGCGACCACGCCCCCCGCCCCCCGCTTCTACTCACCGCACGTCCTCGACGAACTTGTCGAGCTTCTCGGCGTGCGCGAGGTCCCGCGCCGCCAGCTCCACCCGCTGTCCGCCGCGCACGCACCACGCCAGCGCCCCGCTCATCACCTCGTCGTGATCGTGCGACCACGCCCCCCGCCCCCCGCTTCTACTCACCGCACGTCCTCGACGAACTTGTCGAGCTTCTCGGCGTGCGCGAGGTCCCGCGCTGCCAGCTCCACCCGCTGTCCGCCGCGCACGCACCACGCCAGCGCGCCGCTCGCGCTCATCACCTCGTCCGTTATCGTCTCCGACACGTTCGCTGGAATATTACGATACCAAAATGAAGTTGTAACACTACTGACACATCTACGTATAAACGTCCGTCGTGGGGCGTCATCTAATTATAATTTATAACTAGTAATAGTAGTTATAATTTAAAACCATGTAAAACCCTTAGCCCGGAAAGCGATTATCGCCCCCATCCGCAACTCAAAAGGAGACTGCGTTGCCGACCTCTGACCCTTACTCTTTTGTTTAGTGGGGTAGATATTTTACCGTTAGTATTAACGAGCGTGTGCGCGGCGAGCAGCTTGAGCGAGTGCACCTCGAACAGCAGCGGGTGGAACAGCAGCTCGCGCGCCGTCGGCCGCCGCGCCGGGTCCGCGTGGATACATCTGAAATTACATGGCATGGCTCATCAGTACTGGGATATACCAAAAATTTCTGCAATGCTTTACAATAATTAGTCTTAATATTTCTGTAGCAAAGAATCCTTAATATAAAGTATTGCGTCTACACTGGTGGCTTGAAGTGGACGCATAACTACTATACCTTGTGCGTTTTAAGATGATATTATGCGTGACACATAATAATTGACAATAGTAGGGAAGTTACCTAAAAAAATAAATCGATAATTTAAAAATATCGAATCACTTCGTAAAGATTCGAATTGCAATCGAAATTATCGGTTTCGTACTGACGTTTCAGAGTGGCGCCAGCGATTTCAGATGGCCACCCTTTTTATCGGTTTAATTTCGATTCAACAGTGGCAATCTCTATTGACATAAGTTCCGTTTCATGCATCTGAAATTTTTCAAATGTTTTTGTAACAATAATTTCATACTCCTATTTCACAGTTAATATTTATAATTTTATATTAATAAGTTAGTATTTAGCAACTTTTCATTTTTATTCATTTACAATTATACGAAACATTTATTTTTTTAGATGGAATATAATTTATTGGAATACATTTTAGGATTTTTTTTGTTTTCTTGTAAAAAAAAAAACCGTAGCAAGGAATATGAGAACTGTCACCCATATCATCTTAAAACGCACAAACTATAGATGGAATCTTAATAGTCTAATTAATGAAAGCCTTACCGACGCTTTTGCTGCATTGGATTACTTATCAACCATAATTTTTTAAGTAATTATAGTTTTTATCTCGCATTTATACCAATTTTATACTCTTTCCTCTTCGCGTCGCTCCTCCTGTACTCGTCTCAACTCCTTAAACTCTTACTATTCTGACACAAACTATTTGTCAGCGCTGTCCTGGTAACGTGAGTCTGCACTAGGCTTCACTAGGCTACAGTAAAGCGACGATACACTTCATGTCCAATGACAGTGACATTTTGTATCGCGTAGCACCACTTCACTGCCGCTTAGTGCGGCTTGACTCATATCATCACCCAAAATATTTTGGCTAGGTAGTGTCACGTCGCTCCCGTGCAACGTAGTGTCGCCTAGAGCGTCTCGTCATAATGTTGATAGTTCACCTGTATATGAAGTCCTTCTGTCGCGGCTCCTCCACGCCCCGAACTACATGAGCAGCTCCTCACCTGTATATGAAGTCCTTCTGTCTCGGCTCCTCCAGCGACTCGACGGTCCGGGCGATGTGGTCGTCTGTGACGTGGCTGCCGGAGTCGCCGTTCCCCTGGATCTCCAGCGCCGCCGTCTCCAGCGCGCACATGCCGAACGAGTAGATGTCCATCGCTGGTGTCACCATTTGTGACGCTGGAAATATACGGAGTGAGGAAAGAGTACAAGTTCCCTGGAGTCACTCAGACCACTACACTTTATTTTGTAGCTAACGTGAGTTGATTAAGCTGGCTTTGCCAAACTTAGCTATGGCAACAGACTGGCAGAGCCCTATTAATACCCATTATCCTAAAATCTTTACTAATCCTTTGCTCAGGGTAGTTGTTATACTTGAACCTATGTCAGGCTCAAATGCAACAATTGAATCGAAAGCCTGCTAGAGCTACGTCTGACACATTCTTAGTCCCACTTGCGACAAACTGAGTTAAAATTGACATGGAGTAAATATTATGTTACTTATTTGATATTTCATTTCTCGTATTTGTGGTATATAATCGGCCAAGTGCCAGTCGGACTCACACACGAAGGGTTTCGTACCACGAAAGTAGGCAAAAAAATGTGCTTTTGTATGGGAGCCCCCCTTAAATATTTATTTATTTTTTATTTTATTATTAAGTACACATACAATTGAGAATTTTGTGAAAATATCAAGTGCCTACTTGTTACCATTGCATTATAGAGCAATACAATTACAAACAATACATACAATTATACAGCAAAAAAAGACAAAAATCACATTTGTTGTATGGAAGCCCCCCTTAATTTTTAATTTTATTTTGTTTTTAGTATTTGTTGTTATAGCGGCAACAGAAATACACAATCTGTGCAAATTTCAGAAGTCTAGATATAGCGGTTTTCTAGATACAGTCTGGAGACAGACAGACGGACAGAAAGACAACGAAGTCTCCGTAATAGGGTCCCGTTTTTAGGGTTCCGAACCCAAAGGGTAAAAACGGGAACCTATTCATGAGACTTCGATGTCTGTCTGTCCGTCTGTCTGTCTCCAGGCTGTATCTCAAGAACCGCTATAGCTAGAGTTCTGGAATTTTCACAGATTGTGTATTTCCGGTTCCGCTATAACAACAAATACTAAAATAAAAATAAAATTTAAGGGGGGCTCCCATACAACAAACGTGATTTTTTGCCCTTTTTGCTCGTAATAAATAATGATAAGAGGTAGGCACTTGAAACTTTCACGAAGGCCTTAAATATAATTTTACTTTAATAATTAATAATAATATTTAAATAAATAAAAAAATTAAGGGGGGCTCCCATACAAAAAACACAATTTTTGCTCTATAACGGTACGGAACCCTTCGTGCGCGAGTCCGACTCGCACTTGGCTGATTATTACACTTTGGGTACGGAACCCTAAAAAGGATATGATATTTAGCCCGGCCGCACATTGTCCGAAATTTCTGATCAGAAACATTTGAACGTCGGCCGGACCGCCACACCGCACACTATTCGAAATTTCTTTCCGGCCAGTTCGAGCTCAATCGGCTCAGTACAAAATGTAAGAGAGAGCGCGATCCGATTTTCTGATCAGAAACATTGGAACTGCTACCGATCGACGTCATCTGACATAAAATTTCGGACGCCCGCCGGAAGGCAATTAAAAATGTCTGCCATCCGATAGACGGCATCTGACAACTCATGACACAAAATATTTTTTTTTTCATCTGGCCTATGCGTGTGGGGTATCTATGGATAGGTCAAAAATCATATTGAGGTTTCTAATATCATTTTTTTCTAACCTGAATAGTTTGCGAGAGAGACTCTTTATATGAGCAGAGTGGGTTCCGGCGAGCGTCTGACATTATGTGTCAGATGACGTCGATCGGTAGCAGTTCAAATGTTTTTGATCAGAAAATCTGATCGCGCTCTCTCTTACATTTTGTACTGAGCCGAGTGAGCTCGAACTCGCCGGAAGGGATTTTCGGATAGTGTGCGGTGTGGCGGTCCGGCCGACGTTCAAATGTTTCTGATCAGAAATTTCGGACAATGTGCGGCCAGGCTTAAACTTTAATTCGGAATGGCGCAAGTAAACATAATACATCTACACAACTTACATCCATACTCCGGCGCGATGAGATGCATATTCTTCATGTTCTCCCGGCACGTCTTGACGTGATGGTGGATGGCGTCGGGCGCCACGGAGCCGATCTTGACGAGGCCGTTGTGTTGGATGAAGATGGTGTCGCACGTCAGGTTGCCGTGGACGATTGGTGGGATGCACTCGTGGAGGTAGCTGGAAAATTGGAGTTACCAATAAGAATATGGACAAAGTTGGCCAAAGTCTAATAAATGATTAAAAATAAACTTTTTAAGGTAAGAATTCTATAATTTTTAACGTAGATGTTAATAAAGTGGACCCTTGGTAGTCGAACTCTGCCACTTATTCCAGGAAAGATATTTGATATTTTCTGGAAAAAGTGGCAGAGTTCGACTACCAAGAATCAACGGTCAACATTCAGTAAATATGGACGGTCTTTTAAAGAAATGTGTAGGTTATACTTAACTGTCGGATGGTTTATTCGTAGGCCTAAAAAGATACAAGGAGGCTCATGCTTTCCTCCTTGCCCCATTAGCATAAGACTATCTCTTTCTTGCTCTCCTACCTGAGCGCGGACAGGATCTGCGTGCACCATCGCTTCCACGCCTGCAGAGGCAGCCGCTTGACGTTGCGCTTGGTGCGCTTGAGGAACTGCTTCAGCGACCCACACGACATGTACTCCGTTATGAAGATCACCTGGAAAAGTCAGCGTTGCCTTTTATAATAAGTACAGAAATTACTAAGAAAGATAGAGTACAAAATTATGCCAGAATTTTTGTTTTCAGTGACTGATAAAATCACTAAATTTCGGTAGATTGTTAAATTTAGAGAATGTCAATGTTAAGTAGATAATGTGCTAAGGACCTGAAAATGTCAGAGGCTATTGACGGCAACATGCATGACTAAAATAGAATTGCTTTTTGTCAATACTAGATAGTTCACAGTGAGGGACAAAACGACGAATTATCTTCACCAATCTATCCACCTATATAAAAATAAAACAATTCCAACATGACCATGCTGCTGCATAACCATGCCGCGATGGTCAGCACTTACCCTCGGCTTATCGATGTGCGTGTCTGTGTTGGAGTGCTCTAGGCGAGTGAGGCTGTCGAACACCGTCTGGATCTTGTCCTCCTGCGCATTGAAGTTCTTCCTCCGAATTGCACCTCGTTCTATTCCCACATGGTTATACTACTGCTACTGCGCCTGCCGCCATGGAACCGATCAGAAGTTAGCAATGTCAGCACTTACCCTCGGCTTATCGTTGTGTGTGTCGGTCCAGTAGCGGTGGAATTTCACGATGTTGGGGTGTTCGAGGCGCGTGAGGCTGTCGAACACCGTCTGGATCTTGTCCTCCTGCGCCTTAAAGTTCTTCCTCTCGGAGAACTGCACCTCGTTCCACACCACCTCCACTCCCTCCTCCGTGTCCATGGCGAGGTGCGCGCAGTCTATGCCGGGTACATCGCGCTGCTCAACCTGGAAATGACAAACACATATATCAGTTCTTTTCTCTCTCTCTATCATTATTCATAAATCTTTGTCAGTAGAAAGACTCTAATTTATATTTTTTACCCTGGTTAAGCTCTCTTTTGCTAAAATGCCTTTTGCTTAAATATTGATATAGGCAAAGGCCCGATATATATTTAGGAGCTCCTCCTATTTGCGATATGCTTCAAGATACAGAAAGATTTGCTGCAGTAAATAGCATTTAGATTGCTTCTTATTTTGCTTTGAACGCGTGTACAAAAATATCAAATACACTGTCTTGTAAAGTTCTCACGTGAACACGACAGACACGATTGATGTAGAACACATCGGCATCACGCTACATCGCGACAGCATCAGTCCATCCATCACCCGAGTCAATACGTTGTATCGGCGATGTCGCGAGGGTAGAGCGAAGTGCTTCTTATAATTATATGTCTTAGTCCATTGGTTAAAATAGCCGTCCGATTAAACGGCTAGCCCTTTGACTGAACAACGCCATTCAATCACACGGCTATACGTCGTTTAGCCGACTTGTTGACTGCAACGTTCAACACTACAGCTAGACGTCGCTTAGCTAACGTGTTAAATGGCAAATTAACTAAGCTGACCATTAGTTTAGTGTTATTATTACACTAAACTAATGGTCAGCTTATTTAAGAATGCATAATAAATAATACTGTAACTCGTTTCCAACACAATAATTGCAATTAATACCTTGGTGATGCATTTCATAATCCCGTAATTTTTCCTCGAATATTTATTAAACTTTTGATTCGCTCGTATGTGCCCCCATGATTTCTATCACTTTAATAAGACTTGTTACGTATATTTACGAAAAATAGCTTAAAACACCGGCTAGTTGACGCCATATTGTAAAGAAAACGCACCTAGCGCCGCGGTGGTGAGCGCTGAACTAATTCAATCAAACGGCTGCTTTTGGATCAGCTGTAGTGTTGAACGTTTCGAGCGACTGAAATATTCAATTAAAAATTGTTATTCAGTTAAAGGGCTAGCTGTTTGATTGAACGGCTATTTTAAGCAGTTGTCTGCGACATGTATATGAGTAATTTGCAAACAATGATCATAATTTATGTATAGGAGTTGGCGTATTGAACATTCATGGAAGTCTATGCATGTGAACTGTGAAGTGTGCAGTGACACATTACTTATAAAGATGCAATAGCAAAATGGGTTATTTTGGTTCAAGTGAATACAACTAATTGTGTCACTCGAAAGTACCTTGTTTAACATCTTGACTCAATCGAAATGTTTGTCAAGTCGACTAGAGTGTCTAGAAAGAAGACTTCTGACTCTACATTCCCATTGCCCATACTTGTACAATCAGAAGTTTATATCTACTAGTTAAGCTCAGGGCCCCCGCTACCATATTATTATGTGCAATGTGTGCAATGCACATAGGCGCCATCCTCTAGGGCAGTCTAGGGGCTCCAAATCGCCATCTTTAGGGGCGCCAAAATCATTTTTTGCACACAGGCGCCAGTAGCCCTTACGGGGGCCCTGGTTAAGCTACCTCTTAGGACTCTCAGAGCAATATTGCTATGCCCTGCGAGTTGCGACTACACACAGAATGCAGTATTTCAACTACCACTCTGTGTGGCCGTCACATTACAGGCGTGTTGTCTTACATATCGCCTTCATATCGGGTGTAACAGATACCCTCGCGCCTCGTCGTGATTGTTACTCGGAGCTCGTCGATATTTGCTCAGCTTTCCGAAAGGCATTAGTAATTGTATACCGAACGCGACGACGGCGAACAAATCACATTTCGTACGTTTCCCGTTACCCGCTATTACGTTACAAACGTTTACGTCACGTTAACATATAACAATGTGTATCAATTTATTTTTCTTGACTTTTGGAAGGCTTTTTGACCTAAAATAATTTCACCAAAATCCATACTTAATATTATAAATGCGAAAGTGTGTCTGTCTGTCTGTCTGTCTGTCTGTTACCTCTTCACACTCAAACCGCTGAACCCTTTTTCCCGAAATTTGCCATGGAGATACTTTGAGTCCCGGGAACGGACATAGGTTACTTTTCGTCCCGAAAAAATGTACGGTTCCCGCGCGAATTCGTTATAGTAATATGAGAGAAATCAATTTTAAATCTGCAATCTACGAGTAATAGAAGAGTCTTCTAACAAAACTAATAAATTCTTATATTATTATCTATTCCTTGGCATGCAAATTAAGCTGTTACGAATGGTATAGAGTATAGACATAATGTTTGATTACATACAGTGTTGCCAACACGGAGTTTTTAGAGCTAGATTTAGCTCTAAATCGATCCGCTTGGTTAGCTTTAAATAAGTGGGTCTAGCTCTTAAGCTTTATTTCTTCTACAATTTTAGCTTTTTTCCGTTTAAGGAAAACACTGTACACTATGAATAAACCCTTATGGAAGCACTTCACATGGCTATTTGTATTTGCGTATTTGATGTATTCGCCAAACAATCACCATGTGTAATATAAGTAGATGTTTGATTTAAATGTATGACATTATAGTTTAATGGTCAGTTCACAGCAAAGTTCGAATCGAATCGAGACAATCAGTGACTTGGCGATACAAAATGAACGCTGTTGGCGGTCCCCCGACACACCGTGACAACAATAATTATGGACTAAAATATCACTTTAGACTAGGAATTATTTAAACTTAAAGTCAGTAAATATTATTTCATTACTTTTAGTTGTTTGTTAATAAAAAGTACATAAAATAATTTAGCTCTTTTTTCTAAAAAATCTAGCTCTCTTTTAGCTTTTTTCAGATAATATGATCTAGCTCCATTTAAAAATTAGAGTTGGCAACACTGATTACATAAAGTCATAAGTTTCATGTATAAAATGGAAATTTTATCTCTATGTACCGTATATGATTTGTATATTGGCTGCTTTGCTCTACATCCATAATAAAATGTTATGCGTGATAATAATGGATTTGATAACATTGCAAATTGGTCCTCCGACGCATAAACAAATGCTATTACGTGTATTTTTGCTCATGTATTTTTGATATGAGTCCCAACTGAGCCCCGTGTATAAATAGGCGGTGTTTCGCACTGTGACGCCACATTGCCATTACTATTCATTACTGCGTTACGTATGTACTCTATGTACACTCATGTTCCATATTCAAATCAGATGCGGGCGTGACGTAAAGTAGTAAAGTACTATAATTGGGTATTTACGATCCTGGCCTTGTACCATGAAACAATTTTGAGACTCAAACAATCGGACGAGAATGCCGCGTCCTACTCTAACAAACGTGAAATGACGTTGTTTGAGCAGGACGCGGCATTCTCGTCCGATTATTTGAGTCTCAAAACAGTTTCATGGTACAAGGCCTGCTTACTAATAAAATTGCACCGTATGTACTTTTAATATTACGACGATCTTTTTAGGGTTCCATACCCAAAATGTAAAAACGGGACCTTATTACTGAGACTTCGATGTCTGTCCGTCCGTCTGTCTGTCTCCAGGCTGTATCTCAAAAACGGCTATAGCTAGACTTTTGAAATTTTCTCAGATTGTGCATTTCTGTTGCCGCTATAACAACAAATACTAACAACAAAATAAAATTAATAATTAAGGGGGGCTCTCATACAACAAACGTGATTTTTTGGCCCTTTTTGCTCGATTTCAATAATGGTAACTATTAGACACTTGAAATTTTCACAAAATCCTTTATTGTATGTGTTATTTAATAATTAATCATAATATTAAAATAAAAAATTGAGGGGGGCTCCCATACAAAAAAGACGATTTTTTGCCTATTTTTACCCTTCGTGCGCGAGTCCGACTCGCACTTGGCCGATTATTTTTGCTCTCTAATACAGAGGCGTAATAAAATTGAAGTCTTTCTTTTTCAAGCGACTTTTTAACATATTGGGTAACCTAATAACAAAATCCCACGACTCGCGTCTGTTTGTAACATAACAAGGATATTTTTCACTGCAAGTTACAGATGTATTTTGTAACTAAATATAGAGCCAATAATCTCTACTACTCCTCTCTTACTCAATGTACCATCGAGGAAATTGATTCCTATTCCTAGTTGACAGACTAATGTCATTTGGTCGGATCATGTCAATTGAGTTTGACATAACGTGACCAAATACCACCATCTGCCTATGAATCAACTTCTCTGTTAGTACAAATCAACGTTTAATCCGATATAAACGTGGCGTGCCAACCGAACATTACGTCTCGAACGCGGAGCAGTCGAGGGCAAAAGGTCGGACGGACGCGCAAATAGATACCCGTCCGCGTCCCCGCTACACCCGACATCAATCTCTGGACGGGACAGACGAGGAGGGAGATGTAGGGGGAGGGGAGAAGGAGTCGCGAATACCGCGGATAGATTAGCTAGGACAAGTGCACAACAAGACACAATAGATAGAGATGTACTCTCGTATGAACATGGTCTTCGCCCGATTCTATGAAAGAGTGGTCGTTTGTCAGATTGTTAACAATAATTAAATTATGAAAAACCTCAACAACACTAGGAACGTCCCGACGTCATTTATTTGTAACAAAATATTCAAACAGCCGAAAATATTGTTAACGAAGTATTGCAGACTGCCTTGCGCACTTGATACAGAGCAGATGCAACTCATGGAAATTGTAACATCGAAATTATTTTTTACATAATTAGTGAATGTTATTTGTTTACATGACTGTTGTATATAAACAATTTCGATCCTACATTTGTAGGTACAAGTTAAACCAAATTTGCAACTTGTAACTTACTTCAAGCAGAGCTACGGAGTATTTCAAGAAAATCGTTTTTTTTTCTGAAAAACTTTACTTTTCGTTTGTGCTGAAATAAATGATTCAATATTTTGGAACATTGGGTATATTCAGTGAACTTTAAACTACAGGAAGAGTAACTCCGTCAAAAAAAGTGCACCAAAAGGCTACAAAATGTGACCCGAATACATGTATACTTTAATATAATAATAGCTCCCACACCGGTTTCGGTGACGGTGGCCGGTTTCATTGAAAACCAGGCCAGCTACGCAGGAGTAATTTTATAGTGCCCAAGTGTGTGCGCAGTACACAAGAGCACTCTCTATTCCTTTACTCTCATAACCCAGTGGGACGGCAGACCGACACGACTGGCGAGAGATCAGGCGCAGGACCGACTTTTTACATGCCCATCCGACGCATGGATCATCTTACTTGTCAGACAATCAGGTGATCAGCCTGCATTGTCCTAACCAAACTTGGAAATAACATGTTTCCAACGCGGGAATCGAACCCACGACCTCCGAGTCAAGAGCCGAGCTCTGAACCACTGGACCACGGAGGCGTTAAATGTATACTTTATGCATGTGTTCGGTACACATTTTTCGTGTACTACACGAGTGACATTCAACCAGGTTGACATGATAATTATTGTCAAACTCATTTTACAATTTGTTTACTTACTTTTTACGTAGCTATTTACAACATTTTCGTTGTTAAAATGCCTAAATGCTCTGTGAAATGGTGTAGAAGTCATACAGATACGACTTTTAATACAGGAATAACCTTTCAAGTTTCATCAGTAAGTGATTTTTTAAAAATTATGCTTAGGTAAAGTTATTGTATTTTTTCCGACCCAAAAAGATGGTTTGTTTAAGTTGGATGCCGGGGTATTTGCGTAAAAATAAGCTAGTCTCTTTGTGTTTGTCTTATTAAGTTTACATGTTATTGTAAAAATGCAATAATCAAAAAATAATATAATTACAAAATTTTTACAAAGTCGCCATGGACAGTGTTATGCAAGATGTAACAATTTAATCATAATAATTCATAAGCGAGGGTCTGACTGACATTAGTATGAATTATCTTATTTTTATAATGCCGTTCGTACTTCGTTTAGTAAGAAACGAGCCGAATTTGATGCCGAGCCAGTACTACTCGTTAATGTAGCATACACTTTAATAGTCATGATATATTTTGTATGAGTAATGACCGAAAATTAAAGAGATTACGAAAATCTGCATTTGCACCGTAAGTTTTTTATTTCAATTCTGTATTAATTTAGCACATAGATTTTTGTAATCTGAAAACGTCTTGTCTAGGTGCTCTGGATAGTTTTAAATTCGTCCGAGTCGTACAAGGTTTGTTCAAAATTATTATATATTATTATTATCGATGACTTAAGGATCAGAGGAAAATGTTTGATTTTAAAATAATAATTATGTACTCCTTACTTCGTGATAGTAGATAATATTATGTTTGGTGTATACTGCATAATGCCATCCGCTTTTGACAATTATCATCCACGGCTTTGTTTCATAACTGTGACAGTGACAATAACCGCGCAGGCTGTCGTCCAGCGCGCAATATTATGATACGTTACCTGGGAAACGACCTTGGCGAGAATATGAATTGTCATATTTTTGTGTTCGAAAAGGAGCCAAATTTAAAACGGTTGAAGTATGGGAGTTACGTTTCCTGTAGTTTTGTTATCCGTAGGGTATATTCAACCTTTTGGACGATTTATATTCGTCTAAAATCTTGAACCCGAAGAAGACTTTTAGCTCGAATCACTCCCGAGATTCATTTTTTAGAAATCTAAATGTATTTCAGATCAATAGATAGTCAGATAGACATGTCTATAGACAGTAAAGTGTGTCGTGTCGGTCTGAGGTCGGTGGTCGGCGGTCTCGTTCGAAACAATGGACAAGATTGTGTTCGTTGCGAGTTGCGACTGATAACGTCGTTATAAAATTGTATGCACTTTGCACAGACCTAGTTTACTCGCATTGATATCAAATAAGCACCAGATTAAGGGTCGGTTCACAAAGTGTCTCAGTAATCTGTATATCAACGAACATAATGATCATTGATCATGGTATAAGCGACAAGCTATTTACAGGCTATAGGCACATAGGGTCCGCTGAAACGCAAATCCTTTTATGTCAATCTTGCGTTTAAAACATAATAAACCCAATTAAGATTTACCTAAGCTATCCCTCTCGTTCTTCGTATTTCTGTATGAAATAGCACTAACCTACTTCTATCTTTAAACCCAGATCTGCGCACGCTCTTTAACCGCAACCCTTAATTATAGATTCCTACTAACACCTTAGGTATTGCGTAGTAACTAGTACTACACAATACTCGTGTACCTAGTACCTAGTACCTGTATGTAGTAAACACGAGCGCACGTGGTCGTTATCGGCGGTCGTTCACACGGTGCGGCGCACGCGCAACGCGAATTACACCCGATAACGACACACACGTGATTTATTGACAATGTGTTACAAACGAACAAGTGTACAATAGATGAAGAGTAACAGGAGGAAAGGTTTCCTTCTTTATCAATCATTCTGCTACGTTCGCACGTTTGGCGTTTGCTACAAACTCCAAATCGCCACAAATGGACACAAACGTTTGGCTTGATTTCGAAATCCATCCACACGCTTGCGAGCGAGTTAGTTTGTTCTGACGCGGCAAGCATGACGGAAGTCGAAGTTGCTGTTTCGGCTATAAACATTTGGCAGTTATTTTTATCTATACATATAAATAAAATTAGAGTGTCTGTTTGTAATATTGAAAGAATATAATACGCTACATACACCAAAAACATTTTTTTTTATTTTTGTCTGTATGTCTGTCTGTCTGTCTATTTGTTCCGGCTAATCTCTGAAACAGCTGGAGTTATTTTGACGGGACTTTTTTTGGTAGATAGCTTATGTAGTAAGGAGTAACTTAGGCTATTTTTCAACCGGCTTCCAAAAAGCAGGATATATGTATTTTACTTTGACGCGGGCGAAGTCGCGGGCAACAGCTAGTTATAAATATAAGAAAACTATATAATTAATATAATATAATTTAATATTTTCATTTCGTTTTCATTTGACCACCAGTCATTCATTTTTCGAAAGCACACACAAACATAGTTAGAGTCGGTTTCGACTGCAACATGCGGTCTGTCTATGGCCGGCCTGATAGATCTTACTATGAATAGAACTTATTATTTGTAATAGGCAGAAGGCAAGATTTTCAATTTATTAGGACCTTCGAGTTTCTTTACTCTGCTTATTAATCGTTCAGGTTTACAAGTAGTGACAACCCACAAGTCTGAATACTATCATCACTCATTGCAGATATTATCGTTACAGATACCTCGCTAGTCGCTTTCTAGATAATACTGGGTCACAAGGAAAAATATAAAAAAATATCTCTACAGAATACAGATATTATAGATTCTACCGTTACAAATTACAAGTACTGTTACCTAAGTTGACTGTTGAGTGTTACCTAACATTTCAATATTAGACAGACACTTTAACATAAAGTATTTACATTTAGACATTGTATACAAAATACGAATTGTGTCTGTCGGGGACGAGACACAAATATATTGAATAGAGCAGTGTTGCGTATACGAGTACACAATGTCTGGAAACTAATACAAATAATGGATATTGTATATTTTGTTTGTACATAACCAAGGGTAAAGTTAGGTAGTATCGATTATTTATATTTCATATGCGGCCTATCTATAATATATAATCTACGATGGACCAATACAAGTGATGATGAACATGTAGAGAGGTTTATTCGTCTATAATTGCCCATTTTAGACGTCGATTACGCATGCTGAAGATATAGTTTCGCAATTATGGTGACAAATCACAATCATGCTTATGCATTACGTCACAACTCACAAGCCACAACGAAGAAAAGTGCAATTAAAAATAGAATAGCAATGAAAACCATCTACTAATGGGCCATCATAGATTAAGATACACCATAGTTAAAACACAATAAGTATTAACTATGAAGCCTAGGCAGACATTTGCACATAAAACCTGTTGGTTATATTAGTGTTTAAAAGATTAGAATATTCTAACTGGCAAGTCTATATAAGTATCCTAACCAGGTGTATCTGATATGGCGAAGGCACCACGACCGGCCGGCCTTCGCGCCCATAACATTAACACGTCACCGCATCTATAAGGAAGGGAATCTGACGGATAACATTTCAATCGGAACGAGGCCTTAGTCTAGGCCGGGGGGAGCTGTAGAAAATTGCGCGTATTTGGTGCGACTGTAAAATTAGTAAAAGCCATATAATACGACGTTTTTTTACGGCAAGAGGACTTAAATCTCCCCTGAACAAAAAGATAGTGTGGATATTTTCTAATCTATACTAATATTATTATAATTGGGAAGAGTTTGTTTGTTTGTTTAAACGCGCTAATCTCAGAAACTACTGGTCCAATTGAAAAATTCTTTCACTGTTGGATAGCCCATTTATCGAGGAAGGCTATAGGCTATATTTTATCACGCTAAGACTAATAGGAGCGAAGAAATAAAGGAAAATGTGGAAAAAACGGGGTGAAATTATTTGAAAGGGCTTATTTGAACTATCGAATCTCAGGAACTACTGGTCCGATTTCAAAATTTCATTTTTTCTATGTTAGATAGCCCATTGATCGAGGAAGGCTATAGGCTATATATTTTATCACCCTAAGACTAATAAGAGCGAAGAAATAGAGGAAAATGAGGAAAAGACGGGGGAAATTATATGAAAGGGCTTATTCGAACGCGCTAATCTCAGGAACTACTGGTCCGATTTGAAAAATTTTTTCAGTGTTAGATAGCCTATTTATTGAGGTAGGCTAAGCTATATTTTATTACGCTAAAACTAATTGAAGCGAAGAAATAGAGAAAAATGTGGAAAAAACGGGGGAAATTATATGAAATTGCTTATTATCTTAAGAACTACTGGAGCAATTTTTATGTTATTTGGCAAACATGAAGAATAGACCATGTGAAGGGACATAGGCTATTTTTTGCGGAAAACGTACGGTTGCGTGAAATTCCTAAATTACGCAAGCGAAGCCGCGCGGATCATCTATATATAATAAAATCGTACGTTTGTACAATAAATAATACTTGGGATGTGATCTACTATGCTAACGCGGACGAAGTCGCGGGCAACAGCTAGTATAAAATATTTTAGGACTTCTCGGCGCGGCGGGAGTCTAGACAGCCCTTTAACTTACAATTTATCGTCCACTTAACTGTCATTATATAAAACTCGGTCTATAACTAGGTGGTGGCGCTATAATGAGACATAATATTCAATCATCAGGCGGCGGCATGACAGGGCCATAATTAAATAGTTACAAATTTACAGCGGCTATTATTAAAGTAGGGACCGTCTGACGTTTGTGTTGACAAATAAGATCAAATAGACCATAGAGAACAGAGCATACGTGAAGTTGGCACTCGCCGCAGTCTCGTATCGAGATACGTAATAAATCTTGATATGTGACACGTTTCCAGGTAATCTTTTAAACACTATTATAGGTCTACCAGGATATGGTGGCAAAAAGTGAGAAAATAAATTGACTCTAGCAATACCGGGGTAATTGGGGAAAAACATTTTGATCCTTTTTTTCCTTATAGCGGCTGATTTGGAAAATAGTTGAATAACAACCTAACGCCGTGTTAGGCATAAAAATGTTACATATTACCGTGAATAAAAGGTAGCCATCTCCCGGCCTACAGCGGTATGTGTGTAAACAATTTTTTGCAGCAGTCGGCAGGATATTCGCAACTAGCAGAAACCTGTAGTAAGGTTGGCCGGTACTACGTAGTTGGTAGTAGTACGATACTAGAGTAATTACGATAATAGTGCAACGTATGTCGGCCACCCGACCGAAAACGGCTGTTCGGAAAATCTTGAGAATTCATCATCATCATCGACTGCGCGCTACTGAGGTAAAGATCTGTTATCAAATGTAGAGCACTACGCTTTGCTATAGCAAATTAATACATCCGAAAAGTACCTGTTAGTAGTACACTACCGATAGATAACTTGAGCTCAAGGACATACCTGTTTCAAAATATTAGGAGGTTTTTTGACTTGAACTTTTACTAACAACATCCCTGTCGCAAATCAGGTTTTTCAAGGTTCGGCAGATACAGACCATTAACAGAATTCTCACACCCCAGTTTCCTAGACGAAGAGGCTAAGCAGAGCCAGAGAGTAAAGACCAATAATAGAATTCTCACAACAGGCAGGCATTTGTATGTAAATATTACCGCGTATTAGTTTTGCGGTGTTCGTGGTGTGTGCTCGGTCAACATTGGCGCGCGAACAATATTTATGCCTCCAAGAAATCGCGCACTTCCTTATGTACCCGCTGTTATTACGTTTTGTGCGTCAGTTCCATTTTATATTGATGCGGTCTAAGTTCTGTTTACTGAACATAATAAAATGAAATCATTTTAGAGCTTGCGATTAAATAAAAGGAACCTCAAACAATATGAGGCAGACTTTGTCGCTCTCCTTATCAAAAACCGAATAACTAATAGAACAGAATGTTTTATTGACAGTCTGTAACATTCTAGACTTAAGAAATTTGATAAAGATACCTAGAGCTCTCTCCATATTTCAGATAAGTACAACATAATATCAATTCCAGTACTTTCTCTCAATAATCAGCTGTTTCTGTTCTTTTACTGTGTACCTACTTTGTATGCTGTACCCAAGTATAATCGGTACGAAAAAGTACGAACTATCCGCACGCAACGGCAGACATTTGCAGTATTTGATAGAGAATGTTATAATAATTATGTTGTAATTGTGAGCCGCTCCTTATGAAGAGAGTTTACGAGCGTTTTTTAGAGCCGCGAATAAAAGTTAATGTTGGCTATCGCTATACTCAACTGCTATAAAGTGCTATCGTGATTATTGCAGACCGCACCCAGTGACCAGTGGGGTGCAGGGATATATCATATAGTATGATGAGGAACGACAAAACAAATATGTAGAATGCGGGTAATGTTTTCTAAAGTTCCTGAAGATGGATGCATCTTGAGAAAACCTGGGATATGTTTTCCACATAGCATAATATGTCCTGTAAATCTCTTACTAGAATCTAGATACATAGTTAATTTTAGGGCATTTTTAACCTTCCTGATAAGTACCGGAAGGCTATCTGCAATTTAACTGCAGATAGATTATGGATAGTCTAAGATCCCACTGCAAAATTGTGCAGGTATCGAGTACACGCTTAAAACCACATTTTTACAAATATTTATGATAATTTCTACTGGGGTGCCAGTCCAAATGTGGCCGCAACTATTTTTAAATATTTTTTAAAAAATTGAGTTTGCGGGATAAAATGTTTTCATCGGGTATTGAAACGAAACATGGTTCATTTCACGGCAATGAGTATAGAGATTTAGAAAAATCCGGTGTGCCGTTAGGCACCCGGCCGCAACTCTGTCGTAACCAGGTGTGAACAGGTACCATTCCGAAACGTTTTTGCATCCATATCGTATATTGATATTTTATAAATCAAATGGAAGCTTATTTTCCTCTTATTATTATAATAAAGGTGTGCCTAATTAAACCTGGCCGCAAATAAGGGGTGCCGGCTGTCAAAGATGGCAAAGTATCGAAGGCTGAGGGAAAGGGAGCTAGCGCGAAACATTACGGGATAGTGATAGACTGGCACCCCAGTAGAAATAGGTTCTCCTTATCATAAATATTTGTTAAAATGTGGTTTTAAGCGTGTACTCGATACCTGCACAGTTCTGCAGTCGTAGCTCGTACTAGGAGTATCTGTCAAATAAAGTTGTGTAACGCAACTTATCAGGAAGTGGTGAAATTTTAAATCCATGTGCGATATTGAAGCCGCTTCTCACTGCCTGTCTATAAGCTTAGATAGGTATTTATAACGTATTTTAATGACAATTTTGTAAACATAATATACTCTGATTTAAGAGGCGGGTTTACTAGTCAATATTACGCGTGCGAAGCCTCGCGGGTACGTTGGTTACGTATATTATACAAACATACAAACAGTTCTATAACCGCACATCGCCTATGCAGGTGGTGATGTGGTGATGAGTTACACAACACGTAGAGAGGTCAGCGGGAAGCCGGTCGCGGCGCCAGCAACACTCCCTGACATTGAACCTCTCTGCCTCCCCCCTGCCCCTCCCCCCGGCAGTCGGTGACGTAGCGTGACGTCACGGTGACGTGCGTCCGTCTGATTAATGTCGGCGTCGCACGTGCCGGCGGCGTGATGGATCGCGTCCAACACAGTCATAAAGGGCGCTCCTTGCCTAAATTGGTCCGGTAAAGATAGCGGAGATGTTTCTATGTGTTTTTGGACGGGGACCTGGCTTATATGTCGCAGTCATCTGGTTTAATCTGCGATTCGTTTGAATGACTAGCGCATTCATTAAATGACAGCATTCAATCGAGTGACTTGACTGTGACGTTTAACGTCTTGACTAAAGGTCATATACCTGGTGAAATCGTTAAATGGGATGCTATAATTTTTTAAGTAGCCGTTGACGGGTAAATCCACGCTGTCATAATATTTTATTACAAATAAATCACTTTGAACTTTAAAGTTAATTTAATCGAAAAAATATCATTACAGTGCTATCAGCTGTGCGAGCTGTTTGACGCCATATTTGTTTTAGTGACGTTTTAGTAACGTCTTGACGAGTTGTCCTTTAGTCATTCGACTGAATGCTGTCATTCAATGAATGCGCTAGTCATTCAATCGAATCGGAGATTAAACCAGATGACTGCGACATATACAATGACAGAACCGCGTATAATAGGTGTTTTCACCTTAGTTCTTATTGCCTTAGCCTTACAGTAGGGCTAGCATAACAATTACAGTAGACATAGGAAATAATCGACATACTGACAGATTTTATCGACAAAATGGCGGATTTCCATCAGTCTAGTCTACAATTATAATAGCTATATTAAATATAGATATCTACTAGCCAAATACGAGCCAGGTTGGCCTACGGCTGCGTTGGATCGAGAGAACTGGAAGTCTTTGGGGGAGGCCTTTGCCCAGCAGTGGGACAGCACAGGCTCTTAAAAAAAATAATAAAAAAAAATCTACTAGAGCACACTCATTGATGCGTATTCACTTATACACACAAGTGTAAGCTATACACAATTGGTTCCTTTTGTCCTTTCTTAAGCAATAATGCTAGGCTAGAAACTGCATAGTGATAGTATCAGTAGCAATCTATGTCTTGTATTTATCGTGTACATTATCTAGCATAGCCCGGTCGGCCGCGACATAATATTTTATGTCCTACAATAAGTTTAGGTTTTACATATCTCCAGGTCTTAATGTAAATCAATAACTTACAGTTGACTAACACCTCTACTATTTCAAAGGTAGAGCCAGTACATGCAAATTACTAGTGCTGATAAGAAGACATGTAAATCAATCGTGTTAAGCGTATTAATTATTCCGTTGCGCGAAATTCGTTTATACGGGAATCGTACAATTCCTCAGGAAAGCATCCTATGTCCTTACCAGGGACTCGAAGTATCTCCATACCTCGCAAAATCGGTGCAGAGCTTTGATCGTGTAGAGGTAACAGACCGAAAGACAGACAAACAGATACACTTTCTATAATATTAGTATGGATAATCCTAATAGTAATTTTCTGTTACAAGTAATGCTTTACGAGGTTATAAAAAGTCTTGAGCTCATTATTAATTTATTACATCTTAGGACTTAGAAGGTCATCAAAAGAAGGCTTCCCCTTACATTCACCACCGATCCAGACAAAGAATGCTATTGTATCTAAATCATGTCTCTTGCATCGGAACTCACACTATAGTTAATCGTGTTCGTCCGCAAATAGTATGATAATGTGGCGACAATGGTGTCCGGTGTCATCGACCTCCGGGCTCCAGGCCTGGCGACACTCCAACATCCTCAGGACTATTCAGGACTATTCAGGACTAGTGATCGTCACCTCAAAACTATGAGGTCTAGATGGATCGAACCAAAAATCAATATATATTATGAATGCGAAAGCATGTCTTCGTTACCTCTTCACGCCAAAACCGCTTAAGCCGATTTTAATGGAATTTAGACGTACTTTAAGGCTCCAAAAAGGACATAGCATAGATGTTATCCTGGAAAAATGTACGATATACGCGCAATATAGTAATTAGTAGGTGAACGAAGACAAGTAAAAATCTTGTCTCTTCCACGTCTGAAACTAAGTATGAAGGTCTCTACCTTAATCTCTATATCTGAGAAACCCAAACTTATTTTGTCTACCGCCCATTTTAAGAACAAATTATATTTTAACGCCCCCATTGTTTTAACTTAAAATGCATCCCGTCCCATCCCACAAGCCTCTACACAACGCCTCCATTTTTTTCTGGGTCCCACACCGCCCCCTACAGACCTTTAGCGCCCACAAGGGGGCGTTATCGCCCACTTTGGGAAAAGCTGCTCTATATTAATACAAACTCTTGGAGAATTTATTGATTTTGATGAGAGATATCTTTATTTTTTTAAAGTCAACAATTAAATAACATTAATATGAACTAAAAAGTATTAAATAATTTTTACTATCTAATAGTATCTTATTTTGAAGTCGGTACCAGATAGCTGAATCTTCAGTTCTCTGACAGAATATTTAAAATTTTTGGAACTGGCACCGACTTCAAAATTATGAAGATTGAGTACGAAATAGTTGAGGTTTAGCCGAATTCGGAAAAAGGCACTATTAGATAGTAAAAATTATTTAATACTTTTTAGTTCATATTAATGTTATTATTGTTTTTACCTTGGAAGTCGGTTTTAATTTTTTGTTAAAAATAATAATAATTTCACTCTTTTTAGTTACACTAGTAGGTAAATCTTCGCGTATATTTTACGTATCTTATTACAATTTGTTAAGAGTCACAACTCACACTCACAAAATAATATAATATTATCAGTGAAGTGAACATATTGTGCTAAGTAATTTAACAATTTTAATACTTCAAGCCCGAAGCGGTCACCGGCGATTGCGATAACAATAGAAAGGCTATTGTGTCTCGTTTTTCCACGATCGAAGGATCTATCAGATAAAAAATTGTACAAACTTGCATAGGATGTAGCGTAGCATAATATGAGTATTTAATATTATCATAATTATTGACAGCTGTTCTTGTAATCAAGAATTCAAATCGATAGGTACTTAGTGCACCATCTATCGATTAATAAGTATTACTAATTAAAAAGACACTTAATGACTTTGTTTTGTTTAAATGCTCTTTTTAAAATAACTTTATTTTAATTCTATTTGTCTATTAAAATTTTATAAAGTAGTAAAGTATTCGATCTGTATATAAAGTAGTTAGTAAAGTATTCGATATTCTGTCTTCTGCCGCCATGCGCCGCGCGGCAGCGCGGGGCGGCGACGCCGACCGCCGTGTATTAAAAACAAGCAGGTGTTGTTATACAGTACATAATTATTATTATTAGTATATCCATACCTATGCCTTGTACTATTATCTATTCTGTGCCATGAGACATTGGTGGCCTTAACACGACGTGGTAATTATGATGATGACGATGATGATGAAGATGTAGCGTATTCTTAGTACACTTCACATAAAACCAAAATCACCATATGTTTCCATATAAATTTCGAGGAGTTCCCTCGATTACTCATGGATCCCATCATCAGGTCACCACGTTTGTGAAAATGGGACCAAATTGGAGTGAAACCTAATACAACAAAACAAAAATTTCGAAAATCGGTTCACAAACGGCGGAGTAATCGTTGAACATACAAAAAAAAAAAAATCCACAGCCGAACATATAACCTCCTCGTTTTTTGGAAGTCGGTTAAAAAGACACAGTAGTTTGAAAGAAGCAAACAAAGACAAAGAGGAAAATGTACTATACCTAGTAGGTATAATATAGAATCTCTTATACAGGAGAACTGGCGGTCTGTGGACAGCGGCGTCTGTTAGTGACCTATTGTGGACTTTAATTAATGTTATAATTATAGAACAGTCGGGATTGCCTGTATCTATAGTAGATTTGATTAAAACAAAGACAAAATAATCTTAATTGAAATTACATTTCGTGAAAACAGTGCTAGAATTTAAAGATTACACGTAACTAACTGAAAAGTATCAAACATTTCAATTTTCAATCCTAACCCATAACCATCTTCAAAAGCAAGTTTTCGCCTTTAACCTACAAGCCCCATAAGATCACCGGTGATCGCAACAACAATAGAATAACAATAGATTTCCGCGATCGAAGGATTAAAGTGCTTGAAATATATACTATCCGATCTGATTTCGTAATATATTATGTCTCGATAAGAACATGCTTGATGTGATATTTAAGTAAATATAATGCAGGTATGCATTTCACTATACTAAATAACATCCGATATCGTGTGGAAATCGTACCGAAGACGGATCGGATGAGTTGAAAAAGCCGTTGTGGTTCGTATTATCATCAGCGGCGCTGGAAAAAGTGTGAGTCACGTAAATATGTCAACAAATCTAATTACCAACGTGTCTAATGTCACGTTTATTCTCGATATGAGTAACGGGAATCCTATCAGGACTTGTTCGGTTGTAAATGTCAGTTGAGTTACTACATACACAAATAATAATAATACTCCCCACACCGGTTTCGGTGACGGTGGCCGGTTTCATTGAAATCAGGCCAGGTACGCAGGCGGCAGGAGTAATTTTATAGTGCCCAAGTGTGTGCGCAGTTCACAAGAGCACTCTCTATTCCTTTACTCTCATAACCTAGTGGGACGGAAGACCGACACGACTGGCGAGAGATCAGGCGCAGGACCGACTTTTTACATGCCCATCCGACGGATGGATCATCTTACTTGTCAGACAATCAGATGATCAGGCTGCATTGTCCTAACCAAACTTGGAACATGTTATATGTTTCCAACGCGGGAATCGAACCCACGACCTCCGAGTCGACGACCGAGCGACGCTCTAGAGTCTAGACTCTAGAGTCTAGACCACTGGACCACAGAGGCCGCATACACAAATAATGTACAGCAAGAAGTCTACTACGAAGAAAATAAATTATGCCCAGGTCTCGGTCAAGGTCAAGATGTTTTGGCTAAGCTCCCACAATTTCAAACTGATAAGGATGGCCTTTTATCGTGGGAATTGCAGTGTAGAAACTCCTATTTCTTAGTTTTTTTAGGGTTCCGTACCCAAAGGGTAAAAACGGGACTCTATTACTAAGACTTCGATGTCTGTCCGTCTGTCTGTCACCAGGCTGTAACTCAAGAACCACTATAGCTAGACTTCTGAAATTTTCACATATTGTGTATATCTGTTGCCGCTATAACAACAAATACTAAAAACAAAATAAATTAAGTATTTAAGGGGGGCTCCCATACCACTAACGTGATTTTTTTGCTATTTTTTGCTTTTAATCAATAACGGCAACACGTAAGCAATCGAAATGTTCACAAAATACTTTATTGAATTTTTTTTTAAATTTGATATTTAATAATAAAATAAAATTAAAATAAATAATTAAGGGGGGCTTCCATACAAAAAATACAATTTTTAGCCTATTTTTGCTCTGTAGTGGTACGGAACCCTTCGTGAGCGAGTCCGACTCGCACTTGGCCGATTATTTACAATATGAACTTATGTCTAGAAACGTCTATTTCTTAGCTCTTTTGCAGTAGGAAATACTAGAAACCTCTATTTCTCACCCCATTTCCAACCAAATCTGTATCAGTAGCAGTAATAGTTTCTCCGCAAACGGATCGCGTCGCAAGAACTCAAACAAAACAAGCACACAACTTCATATGGCACCGTCCTGTCCAAGTCCACCGGATAAATCTGTCGGATGCGGCTATTTCAAGGCGGTGTTCACAAGTTTCAAACTACATAGCTCGGAAGCTACGAATAATAAAACCTATTTATTATTCTTAGCTCGGAAGAAATAATAATAATAATAATAATAATAAAATGCTTTATTCAGACATTAAAACAATGCACAGCACACACTAAACAACAATCAAGCAATAAACCAAAAGAAAAAAAAAAAACTGCTTAACTAAAATACACAACAACATCGGAGAGAACAACAATAAGTAAAAGCATACAAAATAAATCTACAAAAAAATGGCAGCATTAGGCAGTGCATTGCATAATGCCGAAAAGGATCTCCACTCAGGTGTATTACCACGGCACAGAACACTACACCGCGGTTCCTGATCTTCCGTGGTTCCTATACATTACGCATGAAATGGAAATGTGGGCAGTTGATGAGCTCTTTTACGTTTAAACCCTTAAATAAACTTTATCTACATTGTTAAAGTGTCTGTTAGCATTCACGATTAATTAAACAGATACTGCAGTAGCAGTTTTTATCATAATATTTGGTATGCACTATGCAGATATTTTGAGTTCCGGAAAAGAAAATCGGAAAGCTTATTTAACTAAGTGTCTAAACACACAATGCCGAATTTCCGCGGCGGAATTTCCGCATGATTACGTCAGCGATGTCAAACGCATACAATATAACGCGACGGAATTTCGGCATGGTGTGTCATCGGTAATTTTAAATACATTGCAGGCGAAATTAAGCCGAACTTCCGTCGCGGAAATTCATAGAAAGGCATAGTGTTTAGACACTAAGATCTATACAGTTTAAGATCAGCGATTGCTGTTTCTAGTTCCTGTTAATACTTTTGGGGACTTTACCTAAGCAAAATATTCGCAACTATCTACATCATAATATATTATGCAATTTTTACTTTCATATAGATAAGGTATGTTATCGCGTCGAGTGCCGCTATCAGTGACGTCACCACATGTTCCACTTTTGAGTTATCGCGGTGCAACGACTTGCAACACGATAACAAAATATTATGAACTAAAATTTCTTTATAAAACAATGGTGAAATAAAAAATCGGTTGAAAACAATTCGGCAATTGCTTTTACATAAAGTACAATCATAGAACACGTGGAAATTCGGCCATTGACCTGTATATTTCGATAACGTACGAATATAAAGGCATTTCGTTTTCACGGGTATGCAATAGGAGTGTGATAGCTATATTTTTGGGTGTGTACGAAAAGAACTCTTCAAATAGTAGTAGAGAAGCACTCTTCAAATGGGCCTGGGACATGATGGTAAATGTCCGTATATGGTTGCCCAAGCACATACGCCATTCTCGTATCATAGTCGGCCTAGTCCTGACTCCTGAGGAATGAACAGCTGCCTTACTCCCGAAACTGATATCAACTTGATACGAGTCTGATTTCGAATTCGCTTTCGATGTCATTGTAATGCGTAGGAATTTCGGAACAAAATCGTATCAAAATCGAGATGTTGCCATGGCGTCTTATCAACGTCGTTATAGCAACGTCGATTGTTATAAAGTAGCAGAGGGTTATATCGAAAAATAACGAAAAATATGAAATAATGTTTGTGTTTTTTCGTCATACCATAAAGCCCGTCACAGACTTAGCTATAGTATGGATTAATATGCCTTGCTATAAATATATTAATATATATTAGTAAGTAAGTAAGTAAGTAAGTAAACATTTATTCAGTACAAACACATTACACCACATTACAATAAACATTTCACAAAAAAGTCACTAAGTATAATACTTTAAAAAACAAAAATAACATAAAAAAGGAACATTAACAAATAAGTGCCAGATGAACATAATATACTGTAGGTATTGCTATCTATATATATATATATATATATATATAGAGTAGGTATTGCTATCTATATATATATATATATAGATAGCAATACCTACAGTATATTATGTTCATCTGGCACTTATTTGTTAATGTTCCTTTTTTATGTTATTTTTGTTTTTTAAAGTATTATACTTAGTGACTTTTTTGTGAAATGTTTATTGTAATGTGGTGTAATGTGTTTGTACTGAATAAATGTTTACTTACTTACTTACTTACTAATATATATTAATATATTTATAGCAAGGCATATTAATCCATACTAAATCCACATGTCACAGAAATATATATTATAGCTTAGTGTGTGGTCACGCGAAAATTACATATAGAAAATATATACATGCCTAGCTATAAACATATTAATATATATTATAGCTAGGTCTGTGACGGGTTTAAAAATACATATCTTTAGAAACTTTAGATGGATGTGCCCATTTTCTACTTTAGTGGGTTTAAAATGGTTATTTTCGTAAAGGAACTTCTTGACATTAAACAAATATGTAAATTCTCTTTCGTAGTTACACTTAACATTGTCATACATATTCTAGTCTTTGTAAAATTTGTATTCCTGCATGCGGACATTAAAAATTAGTTTTATTTGGAAAATAATGGTCCGTCCGACGCACCTACAAATGGAGAATCGCAAAAGGGTACAGGCGGGCGAGCCAAGCTAAGCACGATACCAAACTTAAATGGGACCGTAGCTATAGAGCTTAACTCCATTGGAGATGCCATCAATCACATTAAAAATGCTTGCAGACTAGCCATATTATTATGTTAAAATAATAATGAATTAATAAGTATTATCAACAAAAAATGAAACGACACCACACCAATCGATACATCGACCCTAAAAACGTCTACAATACCTAACTCGGCAACTATCGATCTCAATCGATGTCGATGCCTCTGATGCTACCGTGAAATTTGACGTTTGTAAACGATCTGTAAGTCGATTCTCAGACAATTTTGTTTGTCGCGAGCACCTAAGATTTCGATTTGACGAAGGTTTCGATGCTGATTAGTTCCAAATTGAGGCGCAGCCCGATCGTGCGCTGGCATTGCTGTCAGGAATAGCAAAATCCATTGAGGTTGAATTAGTTTCAAATCGATCCGCAGCACGATCGTGCGCTATTTTAGATGTCTAAAGCATGTCTAAAGTGTCAAAAGCCGTTAAAATCGAAATCGATATCAGTTTCGGGAGTAAGGCCCCAGGTCAACAGTCAATACGTCTGGGACCAACTTTGGCGGGTTTCCTCACGATGTTTTCTTTCACCGCACTAGGAAGTGAAAGAGGATCGTCAACCAAATAATGAGGGAATTAACACCTCCTTCGTGGGTATGGCAGACACAATAGATTTTCAATTGTTATGTGGCAGCCAGCTGCCGCTTGGGGATTGAAGGGTTAGGATATATATTGTACTAGATGACGCCCGCAACTCCGTTGCGCCAAAATTCGTTTATTGCGGCGGAACCGTACATTTTTACGGGATAAAAAGTATCCTATGTCCTTTCCCGGGACTCAAAGTATCCCCATACCAAATTTCAGCAAAATCGGTTCAGCGGTTTGAGCGTGAAGAGGTAACAGACAGACATACAGACGGACGGACGGACGGACGGACGGACGGACGGACGGACGGACGGACAGACAGACAGACAGACAGACAGACAGACAGACAGACAGACAGACAGACAGACAGACAGACAGACAGACAGACAGACAGACAGACACAGACACACATTCGCATTTATAATATTAGTAAGGATTATGTTACTCAACTAACTACAGACTTTACATATTATCACAGTGTAAAACAACATCTGCAACAATATCAATTGATGGATGGAGAGTGGAGAGTGGAGAGGCTCGGTATGTTTATTGATGAGCCAATCCGTCATCGTCGACTGAATTAGAACAGAAAAATCAAAACTATTTTATTGCATTTGTCTGCTACTCTACATATTGGCAAATATTATTTTTGGATAAAAAAAAGCAAGTGTGTTTACTGTTTTATAGTTTTGAACTTAAGGCCGTCCCCCGAGCAAATGACCTTGGTCATACATTTGCCGCGTTGCCGAGATCGCGCCAAAACCCCTATTATTTTTACTTATTCTTAGTTCAAAATTGTCCTAAAAAATTTAAAACGGTGAATATGTAGTTTATGATATTGTCGATCTATTGAGTGAGTTTCAAATAAAAGTAATTTGTAAATGATAAGAAGATGCTGAATGTAAGCTTGAATTTTAATGAATTGGTATTACTTTGGAAGCTGATATCATGAGTATAATAAACAAAAATAGAAAATTTAAAACGGGGAAAGGAATGTTGATATACTAAAGATTATTACTGTATTTTTATTATAACTTTGTAGCTTTCAGATTATGAGTTTATAAGATTTTAAATGTAACGGTCAATTACGGAATCTCCGGAGGGAACGCCCTTAATGTACGTTGTCTGGTTGGTTGGATAATACTAACGATTACCAGCTTATAAATTAAGCTACCGTTATTTTAAATAAAAAAAAATGCTTATATCAGACGTAACCTAGACGTAACTAACATTGAAGCTATAACTTTAATAAACAAAGTTGCATAGTTTACAAGTTGTGGCTCTTACATGATAGGTTCGTACAATGGTATCAAAGGAAACTTATTTCGCTGGCTTCAATCTTATATTAGCAATCGTATTCTTACTGTGGTATGTAATGGATTTCATTCAGATTAATTTCTGGCTACTTCGGGTGTTCCACAAGGATCAATATCAGGCCCATTACTATTCATCCTGTATATCAATGATATCAACACATGTTTCCGCAATAGTAGGTTTTTATTATACGCAGATGATCTAAAAGTATTTAAAACCATTAAATCCCTAGAGGATAGCCGCCTGCTTCAAAATGATTTAAATAGACTCTCGAAATACTGTATTAAAAACGACCTCAAGTTAAATATTAGTAAATGCAAATACATTCATTTTACAAAAAACAAAAAAACTCTTCAATTTGATTATTCACTTTGTAATGAAATATTAGTCAGAGATACCCGAATTTGCGATCTAGGTGTCATTTTAGACTACAAGTTACATTTAAATCTTCACATCGATAAAATAGTTGCTAAAGCCTTCCAAATGTACAATTTCGTCATGAGAGCTTCATCTGATTTTAAGCGAGAAAATACCTTTATTTATCTGTTCAATTCATTGATTCGCCCACAAGTAGAATATGCATGTATGATATGGGACCCATATTATGCTAAATATGACAAAAATATAGAGAGGATCCAGCGGAAGTTTGTTAGAACCTTGCAATATAAATGTCATAAAAATCATCATCAGACTATATTACCGTATGAGGAATCATTAAACAAATACAAATTATTATTAACACTCAAGTCAAGACGTTTATTGCTCCAAACTATGATGCTACATGGGTTAGTAAACAATAAAATTGACTGTCCAGGATTAGTAAGCAACATTTTCTATATTGTCCCTAGGACTGTATTAAGACGAGAGACGCGCGTTTACCCACTATTTGCAACGACTACATGTCGTACAAATGCTGGTGAACGCGCGCCTCTACATAGATTAGTTAAAATTTATAATGACTACTTTACTAACATAGATATATTTGCAAAAGGTAAAAATGTATTTAGAAATGAAATAAAAAAAGTTTTAATGCACTGTTAGGTTTAGTATATTGTATTTATTTTTTCTAGTAATATGTGAAAACTTAGCGGAGTATACTATCGTTTATTTTAAGTGTAGTATGTAATTTCTTTTGTAATTTATTTGTATACTTGTTTGTTTTCCAATAAAATAAAATAAAAAAAAATAAAAAAAAGTATTATAACGCAAAAAATTCGATATATCATAACTCATAAGCTAAGACAAACCTTAGCTTTTTTAAATGTGAGTGATATATACTTGTTAGTTACCGGCCTTCCCAAGCAAAATTTCTGCTCTATTTTCCTCATTAGATTCTCTACAAAGTTTCGAAAAACCCCAGTTATCACACATGTTGTTTATATACATACATTATACATAATACGCATCTAACTGCACTGGGTTCAAGGGAGTTTGTCGCTGCGACTGCTGACTCACACTTGCCACAATATATTCTATTAGGGGCACATAAAATAAACAAATCGACTTATCACACTTACGAGATATTTATAGCTGGCGGCGTCACGCGATTGTCAACCCTGTTGGGAGGTAATAGGGGATAAAGGGATGAAGGAAAGTTTGCGAATATGTGAATTGCGCCCAGTAGGGCTGTGATACACAAAGTACTGGTTTGTTAGAGGGCGTCCACAAATTACGTGAGGTAAAATCTCACCTAATCTCACGTTGGGGAGAAGGGGGGTCTCGGCAAATCTCACGTAATTTTTTTCTCAACAAATTAATAGGTCCTATTTAGTATTTTGGTTCCATTTCATGCAGATTGCACTGTTATTGTATGATTTAATCGTAAGCGTAATCGTTATACGATTAAGATCATTCCAAATTCGTTCGAAAGAAAATCTACTGGCTGTCAAACCAAACGTTTATGTAAGAAACCATCATAAGTGTTTTCATCAACTTCAAATTGCCGAAATAAGAAATTAGATTATAGCGCAGGAACCCTTTTTCAGGCGTTAAAAGTTAAAACTATACCGTTTTTTCGGGGACAGTACTAAATTTCGTCAAAATCAGTTCAGCGGTTTAAACACGAAAGATAACAGACACATTTTAAGATTCATAGTATTAGAAAGACAGTTCTGATTGTTTCCATCATTTTTACCTAGTTTTTAGGGTTCCGTACCCAAAGGGTAAAAACGGGACCCTATTACTAAGACTTCGTTGTCTGTCCGTCTGTCTGTTCGTCTGTCTGTCTGTCTGTCTGTCGCCAGGCTGTATCTCAAGAACCGATATAGTAAGGCTTCTGAAATTTTCACAGATTGTGTTTATCTAACACTTGCCGCTATAACAACAAATACTAAAAACAAAATAATATTAATATTTAAGGGGGAGCTGCCATACAAAAAACGTGATTTTTTCGGCCTTTTTTGCTCGATATCAATAATGGCAACAGGTAGTCACTTGAAATGTTCACAAAAACCTTAAATAGGTACCTATATGTGTACTTTAATAAATAATAATATTTAAATAAAATAAAAATTTAAGAGGGGCTCTCATACAAAAAACTATTTTTGGCCTATTATTGCTCTATAACGGTACGGATTCCTTCGTGCGCGAGTCCGACTCGCACTTGGCCGATTTTTATTATTCACAGTTTTTACTCGACTGCCAGGAAGGGTTATTGTTTTATAGACATCTATTTAGTAAATAGTTTTAAAGTATCTGTAGAGATTATTGGCACAGAGCAGCTTGGCCGCAATCACTTTTACAACTTGATGGCTCCGGCAGTTAGCTGAAGAGCTTTTGGCTCGGGAATAGGAAACTTGGATTGTATCTAAATTTTGCATCAAAATATAAAATTTCAAGTTCATTTTATACAAACATACAAAGTTTTTATGGAATTACATGCTACCCTTAATATACCCAAAAATTAAGTTTTTTTTAAATTAAAATAGGTTTCTCATCAAATTATTTACACGTTGAATAAGAACAATTACGGCGAGAAAACCGTCTTTCATAAAAGATAAGAGATTTTCCCTTAAAAAATATTATAACATATTAAAAAAAATATATATAATAACATGACAGATTTTTGTATTGGCATTTGGCAATTTGAAAAAACTTCTTTTTCATTTAGAAATTTAATTTTTCCCTTGAGTTAATTACAATAAAGTAGAGGCTTATTACATTATTGTTATAAGTACCTTTTAATAAAGCTAAATATAATTTAGTGAATACAACTTATTTCTTTAAAAGTTATTACTGCTTTTTATTTTTTATAAGACATCACAATAATTTAGACATTAAAATATGTTAAATATCATGAAACAATGTTTCATGATATTTAACATATTTTAATGTCTTATGTCGCGTAATTATGGGGATATAGTCGTGACTGCAATGCTCATGATGATCAATGTGTAAAGTAACGTAATTTTCCTAACCAAAGCCCATTATAAGCAATTCGCATCCAAGTATCTCCATATTGGCTGCTTCCTGTCGCGGACTGCCGTCTGCCGCCTTGACTATACCTCTACTATAATAATTATTGTGATGTCTTATAAAAAATAAAAAGCAGTAATAACTTTTAAAGAAATAAGTTGTATTCACTAAATTATATTTAGCTTTATTAAAAGGTACTTATAACAATAATGTAATAAGCCTCTACTTTATTGTAATTAACTCAAGGGAAAAATTAAATTTCTCAATGAAAAAGAAGTTTTTTCAAATTGCCAAATGCCAATACAAAAATCTGTCATCAGTCATCAGTCATCACACTTTCAACCTGAACCCATAAAGTTAATATACCGCTAGGTATATTAACTTTATGCCTGAACCCGCCCAAAAACAATCGTTGAAAAGAATATTATGGAATGGTTACTTAAAATGAACATAAACAATATTTTACTTTCAATTTAGACATTTGCAAATTGAATTGAATAGCTAACAGATTTTAGAGTATTTCACAAGTCACAACGAATTTACATGAAATCGACATATTTTATCTTATGATATTATATCGTGACCGTTTACAAATTCGTAGCAAGTGCTACGCAGTGCGTTCCTGCTACGTTACAGTAATGTGAACCCAGTTTTAGGCTGTATGATGGATGGATGGATGGCTGTATGTACGTTTGTGAACCTAATACAATTAGCGTAACATTTACATGTACATACGAACTGTCTGTATGTACTATGTATAACACATAATATATCGGCGTCAAAGGACATTTGAAATTGCGCAGCAGACATCCATTCCAAAATTGATAATAACTTGTAAAAACAACGATATTTCAGTGATAATTTCTCGTCGATAGTGGCAAAACGAGACACAATAGCTTTTTCATTGTTATCGCGGCCGGATATGGCCGCTTGGGGCTTGATGAATTAATACAAAAAAATATAAAATAAGTGTCAAATATTGCGTATAGAAATAGAATTATACACTAAAAGAGAACATCATACAGATTATCATTATTAACATGGGGAAATGCTTTGCGCATCCCCGGCAAATTGGGGATATCGGCCGGCGTATATGGGACTCCTGCGTAGTCTACCCACTAAAACCCCATGGTGCTCCACTCATCGCTTAAGGCAGAGTTGCGGGTACGATAGAACCTACCGCAACTCTACCAGATTGTACTTGTTACCTACATACATAATACGGTATAATTATGACTATTTAGTATTTAGTAACCTTTGATATTACCATCACATCTCCAAGCAAATATCATGAAAAGCACATTGACTTAAAAATCATCAATCTATTTTGATGATGTTAATCTTCATCTCTATATTATAATATGTGTGATAGCGAATCGCGGTCAGAATTGATGGTGTTGAGATTGATGGAGGTCCTGCCGCCCGCGATTGACACTATCTAGATTCTAGTATCTGCACTGGTTTACTTGCACAGATATAGACTTGAGTGTAGAATTTTGCACATACCTGAGAATTGTAGCAAATCCATGCTTCCAAACCTTCAAACTAATAATATCCATACTTCCTAAATATCCATAAATGCGAAAGTGTGTCTGTCTGTTTGTTACCTCTTTGCGCCCAAACCACTGAACCGATTTTGCTAAAATTGGAGATACCTTGAGTCCCGAGAAAGGACATAGGACATTTTTTATCCCGGAAAAATGTACGGTTCCCGCGCGATAAACTAATTTTGGCGCAACGGAGTTGCGGGCATCATCTAGTAATTTAGTACTTAAAAATATTAGCTTATCTCGTTATGCCATTTATGTTTTCTCATGAAGATCTACTATAGTCCGCGCGCAACTAGTTGGCCGCTCTGCCGGTATGTGAATATATGAACAGAGCGGCCAACTAGTTGCGCGCGGACTATAATCCAAGTTATTCCACAATCCACAAAGTCTAGTATCTACTCACTAGTCAGTAGGGGAACGGGGGGCACGTTGTTACAATTTTTAGATAGTTGTTAATATGACAAAATCTATCAAATAAATTATTAATTTGATTACTTGTAATGTTAGTATGTCTATTTAGCTAAAAAATTATTAAAATTGATATAGTTTTATCACAATGGAGAATTTAACAAAACAAGTAGATTGTAACATCTTACCCCGGAATTGGGGCTAGTTGTTACATCATCGGGGCACGATGTTACGGTAGATATAGATAAATAAACAAAATCATCAGTGATACATATTTTTTTATTAGTATTTCAAAACAATATAAACAATAGAGATCACTTTATGTGTCTTCTAACATTTATTAGTAATTATAATGTCTATTATGGTAATTAATTCAGCTTTTCTGCTGCAGCAGATTCATAATCTTCTTTACTAGTTGTATCTCGTTCTGTTTTTCTTTTATAGTTTCTCATTCTGGAAAAAACAAAAATATGTCGAGTTTTTTAAATAAGAAGCGAACGGTACAATACCAGATATATGGTAATTTTTGGGGTAACATATTTGTATGTAACAATTTACCCCAAACAATTGTAACTACTTGCCCCATGGCACGTTTTTTAATATAAATTGAAGTCATTATTAATAGATATCGATATTAGAATAAAAAAATATTGTAAATTAAAGATAGACATATTATGAACGTTCAAGGTTAAAATTTTTGACAAAATAAAAAATATATTCATCAGGAATCAAACATTTCGTAAAGGATTTTTTTACTTACTTGATTGAAATCAGGACACATGCTCACAACCTAGCAGCTCAGCGCTTGGCGGGTCACTGATTGTTTTTATATAATGCACGATGTTTGAAGGAAACAAATGAGTCCAATCATGTCTACCAAAGAGTTTAAAATCCCGGTAAAAAACGCGTGTAACTTCTTACCCCTGTAACATCTCCCCTACTCAGGCCCATTTCACAAGTTCGGCGACATGACGCAACATCTGAATGTCACGTCTGTCCGTGGTAACACGATACCACGTGACGTCACACCGCGATATCAGCAATCAGTTATCACTTATCACCGACGTCATACAACACACACCATAGTCCATAACCGAAACACATGGCAACTCGCACAAACAATTGACGTAAACGAGTGGAATATTTTCGTTTGTTTGTTGGATAATAGGTTTTTATTTTAATGAAATGCATAATAATAATCATTTGAGCAAGTATCTTTGCAAAGAAAGTAAAGACACTCTACTAATCCTGATGGGTTATTACTTATTAGTTATTGCAGCGAATTCGCGGCGATCTTGCATAAGAATTTATATTGTATGGCACAGTGTGACAAAAACCTCGATTTTGTTTCATCACGTTTTTCTTTCAAAATACAATAGTTGATAGCTATATAAACATTAAAGTAAAACTCCGAGATCGATATTCTTTGTAGTTATCTTTTTAGAGAGTGTCAAAGTTGGCTTTTTTCCGGGTCAAAAATTTGCATAAAAATTAATTAAAAAAAAACTAATCAAGTAACATTAATTTTGTTTATACCAATGGGCATTGTCCAAAAAAAATCACATGTACTTTTTATAATTTTTTTCGTTAAAATAGGGTATTTTAAGAATATAAATTAAATAATTTTGAAATTCATTGGCCAGTTTTTTCTCAATAAATTTTTAAAGTTTCGCTCTGACGTCATCATCGGCGGCCAATTGACCTCTGCAGTATGTTTTTTTTCGTTTCAATCTTATTTATAATGGCTGGTTTGTCAAATATAAGTTATCATTATGTGAAAGCTGACACGAGAAGCTTACTAAAAGTTCGAAACGTAATGTTGGTCGAATTTATTGCTAATTTAACGCCATTAAAGGTCAAGCTAAGGTTAAACATATTTGTTCAAAAATATATGTAACTAATGGGTACTTATTTTTTTCGTTTATATACAGAAAAGCGATCACTGACCTTATTCCTCGAAATGTTTTTGTAATGAGCAAAATTTAAAAAAAATGGACAATCCCCATTGAACAAGCACTTAATAATTTACTTTTTCTCCTAATTTGGTTAACCTACTGTGATCAAATAGGGAGATATTTATTTATTTAATAATTTTAGTTTTTCATTTTCAATTTCGTGATTAGATCGAGTTAGAAAAAGTTTTAAGCATGAAACGATAGTGTGAGTAATCCTTTATCAATGTTATTAAAAATCACACTCTAATAACCTCCAGTTTATTTATTTTCCAATTTATATAAGTTATATTAAGGAAGTTATATTATGATTAATTTGAACAAATTTATGCAAAAACACCCCCTTTCAACCCCTTTTGTTATGTTTCAAAAGTAGCCTATGTCCTTTCTCAGGCTTAAGACTATCTGTGTACAAAATTTCATTACAATTGTTCCCTTTAATCTTTAAAACTACGCAACGGATTTTAATGATTCTTTCAGTGTTAGATAGCCCATTTATCGAGGAAGGTTATAGGCTATATTTTATCACGCTAAGATTAATAGAAGCGAAGAAATATAGGAACTGTGGAAAAAACGGGGAAAATTAACATAAAAATCGCTCCAGTTGTTCGCGAGATTAAACCCTTTCAAATAATTTTTCACATTCTCCTATTAATCTTAGTGTGATAAAATATAGCCTATAGCCTTCCTCAATAAATGGGTTATATATATATATATATATATATATATATATATATATATATATATATATATATATATATATATATATATATATATATATATATATATATATATATATATATATATATATATATATATAACCCATTTATTTATATATATATATATATAACCCATTTATTGAGGAAGGCTATAGGCTATATTTTATCACACTAAGATTAATAGGAGAATGTGAAAATTTATTTGAAAGGGTTTAATCTCGCGAACAACTGGAGCGATTTTTATGTTATTTGGCACAGATAAGAAGTAGACCACATGAAGGATCGTGATAGGCTATCGATTTTAATCATTTTTTCAGTGGCTATATATTTTATTCCCGTGCGACGCCGGGGCGGGTCGCTAGTAAGTTAATAAGAAAGCAAAGTAATAAACTTTATATGGCGTATAGTGATTATGGGCTAAATATTTTAAGACTAATTCCCCTCAACCAATGTTCCTCGACTTAATATTAACCCAACAAGTAAGTTAGCTACGCGTATTTAATTACATAGGTCTCGCAGTCAGCGCCTAATAAGGGTGGGTTATCGGCGGCCACAATCTGTACAATAAATCTAGGTTACACAGCTCACAGCCTGTACCTAGCTAGAGTCTAGACCGGCGACAAAGTGGCAAACCTTGTCGCTATCCATCACGGACAAGTTACTCGCATTCTGATCCTTGTTACCAGAGCAGTAAGGTAACAAAGTAAGATTGTATACAATAATTACCATAATAATTTTTACCCGACTTAATCTGTAATTTTTCAAGTGTAATGGCGCCGCTTAGCGTGAGAAGTTTCTAGATAAGGAAATTATTAATAGGATGTAACTGGCGAGTGGCAACCAGCAGACAGATCGCCTGACGGTAAACGATTCACAGTTCATTAGACGTCTGCATTCTGCTCTCGAGCTACCACCACCACTGAAGTTACTCATTCAGCTTACGGCCGCACTCATAGAAATTTAATCTTACTGATTTTGAAGAAAATTCCACATGTTTTCTGATAAATTCTTCATTTAAATAAAGTTAAATGCCTTTGAGTCGGATTTTAGTCTTTTAGGAAACCGCTTCGAGTTTTTGAGCACGGACGAAAAAGCGCAATGTCTCCATTCTGGTGTATTTTCCTTCGAGTTGGTAATCCTTCCATAGCGGCTCATAAAACTGGTCACTAGACAATTAAGTCGTAAAAGTCTGTTTTTCATGAAATTTTCCACTCGTGAAGGTTGTCAATTTCATGGCTTAGCAGCAAGCAGTTAGCTGGCACACCGCATGGGGATTATTCCGTTCGGTTTAGCCCGAGGTCTAGCGTCAACGTCACGACTCTTAATGCATGCTTTTTTCTTTGCATAATGTGGTTTATTTCCTTAATGTCAGAGTATGAAAATTCCTAAATCTATCCTCTACATACGTAGCGCACAGTGTGACATAGTTTGCCAAAACAATAAGCTACAGTTTACAGATTGTTACTTTAACCTTTCTAGGCAAAATTAAACATGCTTCTTTTAGGTGCTCAAATAGTCTAGCGCGCTTATAATCCATCAGAAATAGATATTCTTTATTCGGTAGAAATTAGAATAGATAAAGTGAACAACTGACAAAGGAAATTCGTCGTTTTACCTATTTTTTCACATATCTGCGTATCTGTGTGAATGCTTCGAAGTTCGACTGCAAATGTTCAAACATGAGTCATTACTATTCACTAATCATATCGAACCCACGTTCTCACACAAAACCTCTCTTAAAACGGTCATTATGGCGTTTGGAACCTGACATGGCTTGATCATGATGATGGAGACAGACAAGCGTTATCAGTTAATTAATTCTAACGTATTGAGCAGTGATAAGCCGTGTCAATTAGCATAATGAACTGTACAGATAGCGACTGGGCGTGGTTCACAACACTATATTATCCAATATCGACAGTCTGTGTTGCTAATCGCCTTATGATCAAAGACCTGTGGTACTAGTTTATTTGTGCTTGTTGCAGACACGGCTTAAAGAATTAATCGTTGGATAAAACTGCTCCAGTGTCTCTCATGTTAGGCTTGACAGAAGAGCATTACTGTTCTTTCTCTCTCTCTTGGATTCTTATTTAGTACTGGATCTAATATGTACACATTATACGTGATGAGGGCTAAAGCCTTGGTAGGTTTAAGTTTTTCTGATTCGAAACATAACAGTCCAATGTCTTAATACGGATTAGTGGTGCTCATGACGAAGGCTATGGTGGTAATAAATCCCCATACAGTCGCTTCGTTATACATATTACATAGTTTGAGTTCTGGTTTGTAATTAGTGGTACTGTCGATCATGATGAATTCTTTCAGATCGTGGCAGTTAGCAAGCGATTCTGTTCGATTAATAAAACACGTCTCATATCGAGCTGAGGTCACATATTGTGTTCCCGACAATATCCCGCTGCCGTCACCCGCCGCCATTGTACGATGTAAGGTTGGCAAAAACCACTTATTCTCTATTGACAATATATCGTTTGTCATAAGACTCATAAGCTGACGCGCCTTGTAGTACGCAAACGGAGGCGGTATGCGTTTGCGATTAAAGGTTGTAAACGCTTTAAATGCGTGGTAAAGGTTGCGTTAAAAAACCTTAAAAAGCACTAGTCTTAATACCGTTTTTGGTGACAGATATGAGCGGGACTGTGCAGTGCTCCTAAATAGCTTTATAGAAAAACTAAAAAATGGACGCAGCAGATGAAGTTAGTTCGACAAGCTGCTAGTATAGTCGAATTTTGCTCTCCCTATGATTTTGCGTTTTCGTAAAACAAAGCCTATTTTACTCCAACACAAAAATATTAAATACCACACACAAATCCAGGAGTAACTTTAAAAGCCGAGCTTGCAAAACTTTTTCACACAGGCTTGCAAACTGAACAAAATGTGGTGGAAATGTGAAAATCATTTCAACAAAATACGTTTCGTGTTTCAGTACATTTGTGTCGGATTTTAGTACTATCGGGACTTCGCCGATCTATAAATACACGTAGACATAATGCCCAGGTTTGATGGAAATCAATACGATTGCGTTTATTCAAGCACATATATAATCCTAATACTAAAAATAAGAAAGAAATGGATTGTTTTCCATAAAATAGGATTCCTTTACTATTGTTCGAGGTACCGTATTTCAGTTATTTTCAACGGCTTTTCCGTAATTTTGCTTTTAGCAAAATGTTGAATGCAAAAATACAATTTTAAAATATACGTGTCTCCGGCGTTTTCAATTTGGAAGTACAGGCTTCCCGGCAGCCTGGGGCTTCCTCTGGGAGCGATCGATCGGACCAGAATTCTACTTATATTCATTTAGTTAGTACCAAACATAAGTAACCCTAGTATTTCTAAACAAGATTTTGCCTTAATTCTCGTTGCACCAAAATTCATTCATCGCACGGGAATACATAGTACATTTTGCCTGGATAAATCTATCCCTAGGACGAAAAGTGTCTACATGTCAATTTCATCAGCCGTTTATACGTGTAGTCGAGGTTACAGACAGATCCTTACGCATTTAATGATCTCAGTCAAAATGAAATAACTATGTCAAATTATGCCGACATACTATTTAACTCGGTGTAGATGTACGAGATCAATAATTATTTTTATTAAATCTCCATCTTTATACAGTGTAAGGGTTCGTATAAGAACCCGAAGTCAAAGGTTTCTGCAGCTTAAACGCCTAATGCCTGTATATTTCGTATATTTTAAGCAACATTAAAAAAAAAATTGAGCGAAAATGCTAAATGAAACTTTAACATGTACCGCAGCTGGAGACCACTTGACGTCTAACGATGTTAGCTCGAGCAACTGATGTTGGTCAGATAAATTAGAATTTGCAATTTTATATTTAAGTGGTTCTGAGAAGAACGAGCAGCTTGCCGCAAAGCTTGTCCAATGTCCATACGCTAACCATAGACTAAGGAAATATTTTCCTTAGTCTATGGTTTAACGTTGGAAATGGTATGACTTTTGGATTAGACTTGCCCTAGTACTCCGATCAATTTAGACATCCAAGGTTACATTAATTCCGACAAGGCTGAATATTGGTAGGATTGTTCAATACACTATAATAAAGGAAATGTGAAAAGTCCTCATCGATCCGGCACGTGCAAAAAAATTTACTCGGGGTCAAAGGTCTTTTTTGCAATTTTCAGCAAAACGGTAAGTTTTATCATAAAATCAGCTCAGACAAAATTTGTAGATCAGATAATTATCTATAAAAATGTATTTATTCTTTTTTCCTAAGAGCCACCATTTTTGAGCTATAACGATTCAAAAAGTTGAAAGAGTTTGAGGTATAAGTGTACTTTTGTCTACGGCGATGTATCGCATACATCAGACTAGAATCTAGATACACCGCTAGTCAGTTTTGTCGTTGATGTACACTTATACCTCAAACTCATTCAACTTTTTAAATCGTTATATCTCAAAAATGGTGGCTCTTGGAAAAAATAGTATAAAGACATTTTTATAGATATTTATCTGATCTACTAATTTTGTCTCTGCTGATTTTATGATAAAACTTACCGTTTTGCTGAAAATCGCGGAAAACCCGTTTTTGTAACCTTTGACCGCGAGTAAATTTTTTTGCACGTGCCGGATCGATGAGGACTTTTCACATTTCCTTTATTATAGTGTATCCAACAATCCTACCAATATTCAGCCTTGTCGGAATTAATGTAACCTCACCCTTATTTTTTTGTCTAATTAGACCGGATTATAGCTGTTGTTTCTACTTCTGCAGTTCCGATATCTCAAGACCTTTTCGATAAAAACATGAAAGTTCCGATAACTCGAGACTTTTTCAATAAAAACATCAAATGCCAACCAATCAAAACCGGTTTGATTGGTAAGAATTAACCAATTATTAATTAACAACGCTGTTGAATAGATAATCTCCTAATAAAAACCGCAGAAACAACACGCCGCGAGGTGCACCGTAATGGCTACCATACATGCTACGGTCTACAGGAGAGGTCCACCTGTGCAGGTATGCCTGCGCAGGTAGACCGGAATGGGAATAGACCTGTGCAGTTTATTGGACCTGCGCAGGCGACCGGCGCAAAATCGATAATCAATTCTTTCGTGTGACACCTGCGCAGGCATACCTGCACAGGTGACCTTTCCGGTAGACCGTAGAGTGTATGGCTTACATAAGCGTCATGCTTATTCCTCATGCACTAATAAGCACGACGCTTACGGATTACGGAGGATGGACCAACTTCTCCCAGCATTTACGTAGTAACTATTAATTATGTAGTTGTTTGTAATAGCATGTCGTGGTCGATGATGATGAATGTCTGAACCTTGTACCTGTTGACGGTATTGCAGCCGCATCTAACGTGAATGACGTGTGTTTCATCTTTCTGCTGACCGCGCTTGCCGGGTTTTCAGTCAACGCATCACGTATTGTTCTATAATTAGACTATTATTTTGTCTTCGCTGGAAAGTTACATAATGAAAATTGATTGACGATCAGTATGTCGTAAAGTGTAAACTATGAGAAATTTGCTTAGTTTAGCTTAAATACTATGTAGTTAAGAAGTCAAACCTAAGTAAGTCCATTAAAAAAAAAAGAAGAACGTTCTGAGTTTCGTTTTAAGTTCTAATACTTCACCGACTATTATATAACCTCAAGTCTAAACAATTGATAGGATGGTCAAACGTCAATCAGGCTGGCGTCTAGACAGTTAATAAACTGACCTCAATTGTTTGTCTTAGTAATTACTGTTAACAACACAATATCTCAAAGGGCATCGGGCATCTCTTTAAAATGTATTGTAATGCCGCTTCACCACCATCACAAAAGATCAAGAGTCTCTCCTCTTACGACTTATCTATTAGACTCTCCTCTATCTATCAGTAGATTCTCTTCTATCTATCAGATAGATCCTCGATCTGTCAGAGCATCCAGCGTTTGTAATCGTGGTTATCTATTATGATTGATGGCATCCAGAAGCCTTTACACTACACCTACCTCACCAACTTCAGATCTTCTCAAACTAACAAATTGTGATAGTGCATTACCTGAAACAAAAATGATAAAATTAGTAATGCAAGTAACCTTTTCATTCTTTAAATATTTGGTGTAGGGTGGAGGAACAAATAGAAGCCCTCGATCTAAAAGGGCTTACGCAGGGCTTATCCTATAGGGCTCGGTCCTAAAATCACATGCCGTGTTACGGTAATAATCCAGGTTTAATTTTTAATCCTAGGCTTAAAAGTTAAAACGGACGAGACATGCACAGCGGCATAAATAGCCTTTGTTGCTCAAAAAATAATAATTGCTCTATAGCCCTATAAGACATTCCAATTTATCTACCAACAACAGAAATAGTCCATAGTCAATACGAGTACTAATATATCTATGCTATAAGACGTTGCTTCGTACCAAATTTCAAGATTCTGAGTTCACGGGAAGCACCCTGTAGGTTTTGATTCCCTTGCAAGTGTCGAAAATTTGCGGCATAAACGGCTGTATCTTTTGATTGCGTTGGCTTAGAAGTTTGATTTTTTCACAGCTTCAAGGGACAGTAGACCTGAGTAATTGATATAAATTTCAGCTTCATACCTCCACGCGTTCCTGAGAAAAAGGGTCTTGACAGACGGACAGACGGACAACAAAGTGATCCTATAAGGGTTCCGTTTTTTTCCTTTTGAGGTACGGAACCCTAAAAAGACGGGTTGCACTCCGCCGGGAGTGCCGGCAGAAGTGAAAACTTGATTATTAATGTTGTGCATTTTTAACCCATTTTTTACGAAAATCGATTATTAAAAAATCGATTTTTTTAATTAATCGAAACCCTTACAATCGATTAAATTATTAACTAATTTTTTGTGAAAATCGATTTTTAAAAAATCGTTTTCCCGAAATAATCGAAACCCTTACAATTCGAGTACGAGTTTTCGAGTTCGAGTTCGACACAAATAGGGATTGCAATCCCGCACCTTATTCAATCCCGCGGGATTGGCAAATCCCGCGGGATCCCGCATGTTGTAATTTATGTTATAAAATTGAATAAATTGAAACTAAGTGCTTATGTTTTATCAATAATCAACAAGTTATTAATAAAAAAGGTCTCATATTATGCCACAAAACTATTTGTTTTGTCACAAAATGACAATGAAATTATGTAATCACTTTAGTCTTATTAGATCCTAAAATTAAAATGCTTTTAATGCCTCAGCAATCTTGAAGTCATGGACCTCTCAACATTATGGCTCCGCATTGATTGCGACGACCACCCTCGCGTTTATGCGTACCCTTATAATATAGGTCCGATAGTGGTGACACCGCGACGGACTGACTCTTTGAATACCTGCAAGCTGCTTCAGATTAAGTACAGCAGCAGATCCCATCCGCAGAGATCATAATACTTGGCGACTTTAACGCCCACCACGCCGACCGGCTCAATTCCAGTAAAACTGATCATGCAGGCATCTGTCTGATCTGTCTGCGATTTAACACAACTGGTTGCTATGCCTTCGCGAATCCCAGATGTAGCGGTCAGAATCCTGCCCTGTTGGACCTTCTGCTGACTTTAAAACCCAATGGTTACCAAGCATCCATGATCGCACCACTTAGTTCATCGGATCACTGTCTTATTAGGAGTTCTGTGCCACTTATGACGGTATTGCGACAGCGTGCTATTAAATACCGTCATGTTTGGCACTACAAGTAAGCGGACTGGGATGGGATGCGGTCGTTTTTTGCATCCTATCGTTGGAGGGCACTGGTGCTTCTTGCCGGATGATCCCGGCAACATTGCCAACTGTGATGATGCAAAGGATGAAGCTTTTCATTCCGTTTGTAGTACCAACTTGCGGCAGATTTCATCCCTGGTTTGGTTCATCCTCCAAAAAAGCTTCTCGCCGGAAGCAGAAGGCTTACCAATCCTGGGCCAATGCAGTGTCTGCTCGGGATTTAAATACTAGCACATATAAAGTGAAGAACTCAAGAAAGAGATCACTCGGGCAAAAGAAACAGCACGTCAATAGAATTGGTGAGAGACTCGAGCGCCTGCCTTCGAGAACCCGTGCATCTGGTCTCTGGCCAAAGCTATTGAAGGGCATTTCTGCAAGCAAACCCTACCATCCCTACAGGTCAAAAATGGATTGTTGGCCCATGAAAGACAAAGCCGATCTTCTGGGTCTTCTTTGCGTGAAACTTGACCCGAGATGACAAAGGACAGAAACCGCCGACCATACTACGATGCACGAGCGTCATGTCGGACATTTGGTTTAATCAGCGCTTAGCGCAAATAGCCCTCCGTTCCTTCGATATACTTAAGTCGAGTGAGCCTGACGGAATCCCTCCTATTGTGTTAAAAAAGTGCTCCAGAGTTGACTCTGATCTTAACGCGTCTTTTTTGGCTCTCATGTTCTTCTGGCATTGTACCGGCTTCCTGGAAGACAGCTTTGGCGCACCAGATCCCCAAAAAAGGTGACCGCTCAAATCCATCCAATTACAGACCAATCGCTATAACCAATTTATAATATTGCTCCTTCGAAACTTGGACAGCCAGGGTTCCATAAGGGTCGCTCGGCAGGTGATCTCTTGGCGTACCTAACTCATCGTTGGGCTCAGGCGATTGTGTCGAAGGGAGAGACATTGGCTGTTAGTTTGGACATTGCGAAGGACTTTGATCGGGTTTGGCACAAAGTGCTGCTATCAAAACTTCCATCATATGGGCTCCCCGAGAAATTCTGACGCGAGTTTCACAGTTTTTACTCATCCCACAAAAGTGCTCAACGCCGCTAAAGAAGTTTTCACTTCAAAAATGTTTCGTTTCCAATCTACCACGGCCTCATCAAAGCCGATGACGGATGGGCAATAGGAAAGGGATAAAGGATGGACGGGTTTGGAGTGAAAACGTTTCGTACTCGGCACGAATCCCGCCGGACAACGGGGCGGGAGCTTCCCTTAATTAAATGAACAATACATAATTAAATGTTACATTTAGCCAGCATCCATATTTGGCGGGATTGTCGAATGTAGGGGATTGTCATTTTAATAGAACTATACAAACCAACCAAGATCATACCATCGGTAGAGTAGCTTGAAAAAACTTTAGAAATAAGCTACCCACGAAAAACATTTCATGTAAAATGTTGCCAAGACGACCACATAAGGTTTTCCCTGTGAAAAGGATATCAGATCTCATGAGGCAAAAACGATGATGATAATAATTGATAGTGCGCTCTTGTTTTTTTTTTACAATTTTTAAGCAAACGTCTGCACAAGGTACTAAGTCTTTACTTACAATGTTTGCATATTAATTACTTAGTTTGCAAATAAAATCTTTGAATCTTGTCCTCTGCGGTATGAAATGAGGCGTCGAGGCGAGCTGTGGGGCTGTCATCGATATGTACATTGTACACGACACCGCCCACCGCGGAACGCGAACAATGAGGTGATCGTATGTCTAGTGTTTGTGACAAACATACCAATGGGGATTGTCCATTTTTTTTTAATTTTGCTCATTACAAAAACATTTCGAGGAATAAGGTCAGTGATCGTTTTTCTGTATACAAACGAAAAAAATACCCATTAGTTACTTACATTTTTGAACAAATATGTTTAACCTTAGTTTGACCTTCAATGGCGTTAAATTAGCAGTAAATTCGACCAACATTACGTTTCGAACTTTTGGTAAGTTTTCGTATCAGCTTTCACATAATGATAACTTATATTTGACGAACCAGCCATTATAAATAAGATTGAAACGAAAAAAAACATACTGAAGAGGTCAATTGGCCGCCGATGATGACGTCAGAGCGAAACTTTAAAAATTTATTGAGAAAAAACTAGCCAATGAATTTCAAAATTATTTAATTTATATTCTTAAAATACCCTATTTTAACGAAAAAAAATATAAAAAGTACATGTGATTTTTTTTGGACAATGCCCATTATTATGTCATTGTAAAGGTGCGTTTACACGGACAATTTATTGTGAAAAATGTGTAGTGTCAAAAACTAAAATACACGCTTGGCAAATTATTGCATTGCCATTGGCTCTTAACACATATATACTATATTATATGCAAAGATTCAAATTAATTAGACTACTGGAGGTAGGTAAAAGTCGGTCTCAACGATTCCGTTACAATTTACATACATACAGCCCAAGCTAATAAAAACGTGTTAAAAACTGATAAACTAGGTGAAATGTAGAGGTAACTGCTTTATATTTTGACAGATGGCAATCGATGTCGAACATAGTCGATGGCAATGGACCATTTATTTGTTAGGTGTAAATAGATTATGTCATAAATCATAATCATTAATCACCAAACCAATCAAGTTATCATCATCCATACTAATACTATAAATGCGAAAGTGTGTCTGTCTGTCTGTCTGTTACCTCTTCACGCTCGAACCGCTGAACCGATTTTGCTGAAATTTGGCATGGAGATACTTTGAATCCCGAGAAAGGACATAGGATAGTTTTTATCCCGGAAAATGTACGGTTCCCGCGCGATAAACGAATTTAGGCGCAACGAAGTTGCGGGCATAATCTAGTAATAAACTAAATAAAACTTTATAGTTAATAGTCAAAAGCGGACTATAACAATAAACAAAACAAATTAACTTTATAGGTCTACCATTATTTCGAATGAAGCCGTTTCATAATAATTGTAAACTTGAAAAGAGAGTCACAATATATTTTACGACCATCAAAATGAGTTACGTCGAAAGACAACATTTTATTATAATTCGCGGCAATCCGCAGGGAAATATAGTACTGAATGTCAGCAACATTATTGTGTTACTAGCATAACGCTATGTCAGTGTCTTTCAACCTGTGGGTCGCGAACCCCTGGAAAGAGGCCGAGAGAACAAATGTATGTCAGTAAAAACAATTAAAATTAAAAAGATTTAAATATAATGCAGGACAATTTAAACAAATTAGGTAAATATCATAAGCATCGCAAATATTTTTTTATACCAGGGGGTCGCATCATAAAAAAGGTTGAAAAACACTGCGCTATGTATGTCGAGGTCGGGGTGAACGACCCGAGATATAAACACGCTAATATGCATGAAATCTCATTAGTATACGCTATTTAGCGGGAAAAAGTGGCCGCGGCGAAGAAGGAACAGTTTATCTCTTTGCCATTTAATATTTTTTAATCTAGTTGTGCCAGCATGATATATGAGTAAAACTTTTATCATTCAGAATAATAGCTTTCTACGAAATATTCACTGATCAGTAGCAAACAGTCAAATGCTTGAGACATATTCTATGTGTTCTAACTTCTGCTTCAATAAAATAAAATAAAAAACTGTTGATTACTGAAAATATTGACTGAGAAAGAAACGGGGCCGCAGCCCCATTCGTTGATCTAAATTCTCACCACACTCGTGTCTACTACTACGATGCTCCACGAGTGGCCGAAGACAGGTAAAGCTAGCGCCTATCATAAGGAGGAAGGTGATGAAAGAGCCTCATATAAAATTGACGCTGGACACATAATTTTACACAAACTTTGACAAGTTTTTGTCATTTTGGTTATGATTTTTTTTTTAAAGAAGGCAGGTCGCTATAGTCCTGGCGTCACTACGACCCATGAGGATCTATTGTGACTCCTTCGCACTAGAGAATCATCCCCAACCCAATACTGCTCATAAATTGAACGATATGGTTGGGGTTGGTGCCACGAATTTCCTCTGTGGATGAGTATTCGTGGCGACCAAGGTGTCTGTTCCTGCTCTGTAGTAGTCAGTAGAGCAGGACAGTAGAGGAGAAGGTGAATAGGTGTTTCATCCTCCTCCTCACAGAATCTGCAAGTCGTTATGCTACAAATACCCATTCTGTTTAGGTGTTGTTGAGCTTGCAGTGCCCAGTTAGGCTTCTGGTAAGGATTCTTAATTGGTTCCTACCCAGGGTGAGCACTAATTCTGATAATTTCTTGTTGAAGCCAGGAATTAGTGCCTTGGAATGTTCAAGGCCAGGGGTCTCAGCCCATTGCTTCCTGCATAGTCTGTGACCCCATTCCTTGAGCACTTGCTTTGTAGTACTGGGAGTTATACCACAGACTGGTTCTGGGCCATATATGAGACTCTCGGCCCCAAGCCTAGCCAGTTCGTGCTCATGATGAACACCAACTATAAACTATGCATTAGCAACATGTATTCAATCGGATCACCATTTTGGTATCGGCTTCCAATATCGTCTGACGGCAGCACCATTAATCTCCGTAGGACCTGTACCCGCGGGCTGTGTACAGCGCCTTGTATGTAATGCCCTAAATGGTGCCACACCAGATGGCATGGACGGATATTATCGTAATCGATATATTGTGGAGATAAATGCCGTTTAGCCGCGTCTCTCTTTGTAATGTGGACTCAATAACTTTATGGCTTGCGGATTTTGTTGTGCGTTTTGGTTACTAATTTGATTCTTTTAGGTCCTGAGTTTTTTTTTTGGATTCGATCCTTATGCCTCTGGCGCTCGGATTAAACGCTGCCTAAGTCACGCATGGGATAGCACGAGTGCGGAAGTGAGAGAGCATACAATCTAAGCAAATTCAAGGTATGAGAATCGGGCAAAAGAACAGAGTAACTTCCAACATGTAGGTCTCATATTATTATCTCCATATCAGAACGTCAATAAGTGTTGCTTTCAAGTTTCAACTGCACTGCCCCCTGCAAACATCCATTGAGGTTCTATTATTAGCCGTGCGAAGCGTAGTTTATTGCTAGCATTAGCATAGTATACGATATAAACAGAAATATGCGCATACGTAAACGAGTGCATTGTCTGCCAAAACGCATTACACAGTTCGTGGCGCGTGAAACTACCGCAGCTATCTTCCGTACTAATCTTGAAGAAAAAATTTACACCACGAGTTTTTGTTACGTAAAATTACGTGTCCAATATCACAATTCACAAAGTCCAATATCTTAATTACATTTGACGTTGCCCGCAACATTCATGCTTTAAAATCGTGATAAAATCTATTCTATATTTCCCGGGACTCAAATTATCTCCATGACACAATTTCACTAAAATCGTTTCAATGGATCAAGAGTTTAGAGGTAAGTTAGTAGTTTAGCTTTTTGTTCTGATAGAAACCAGATAGTTGACCATACAAGCCTTACAATTTTTAAGCCAATACATGCCCTCTGCCCATCTCAATTCTCACCTATAGGCTATAGCATACTTTAAGACGTGTTACTTTCCACGCAAACTTGTAACATTATAAGGGTGAAGTAATCGAAACTCCGTGCTCTGGGATGATGGATGTTCGGGGGAAGTTCAGGCGCCTCGTTAACACCGCTCCGCAGGGAGATACAAAATAATTACAAATTGTTGCGAATGTGTTTATTTTATTAACATGATTGTTAAGCTTCCTACACTATACTCAATCAAGGATGATCGTGTAAACTTAAAGAAATGTATGTCGCTCTATACGTTCCAATTTCCTATATTTATCCACCATAAATCAACTTGGAAAGTCCATATTAAAACGAATACAAACACTACACACATTTGCTATCATTTCTCTGTATTTAAATTATATATAGCTAATGGCCATATCATCGCGTGCTCTGTGCCGCAACCCCGCGGTGTCGGTGACAACACTGACAAGTGACAAATGACGGGCACATTATGGTGTCGCTCCCTGCTCCGACTCCCGCGACCGGCCCGGGATGTGCGCCCATTGTTGACGGGATGTTGTATAGAGCACTGGGGAATGAATACAATGCTGATGATGACTCTCGATTTTATGGTAGAGGCCTTTTAAGAAGAAGCAAGAATAATAAACAACTAGGTACATCTCGTTATGTAAAACGGTTCCATACATAGTTCTTGTTTTTCTGCAAGATATTCATTGGCAAACATAAAATCGTTGACAAAAAATCTCGTAACGTTTCCACACACGTCAGTCTGGTAACACCACTATCTAAAGGACTTGTGCCCAACACAAACACGCCCAATAATTATTATAATACTAGAATACTCAAAAACAATAACAATATGTATTTTTCGTGAGCTACAATAAAAAACAAAAGAATGAGAATTCTCGACAACCCACAATCTATTGCATACGCACATCTCTGCGCGGGCCGCAAGCTCGTGGGGCTGGTAGCATTGACAAGTGACATAATATTATGTCCCGGCATGGGGGCGAGCTACGTGACTGGGGCCGCGTTCGCCCAAGTAAGAGCGGTATGCACCCCGGACGAACGGATGTTCCCGGATCTCGCCGCCGCGCCGGGGTGATCCCGGAAAGCGCCTCGATGTTATGTTCCCGGATGATGACGGATGCTTCACATACAAATATGAAGTACATTCAGACTTCGGTTTAATCGAGAAATGTGCAAGAATAACACAGTGTAACTAATGCACAGAAGTAGAGGCATTCAATAGTAAATAATAAATAATAATATCTAAGGACGCTTCACACCACGTCAGTCTGGCCCCGTGCTAAGTACCTAAAGGACTTGTGTTATAGGTACCAGAAAACGGAAGTATATTTAATACTTTTATACTATACACATATTTAAGATTTTTATTATATCATACACATAATATTTAATACACATCCAGACCCGGAAACATTGAAAACTTTTTGTTCCGTCGGCCGACCCCCGGCTTGAGCGTCCAACGCGCTTACCACTGAGCCACAGAGGTCGTCAAATAGTCTGTTGTATCTTTAATGAAATAGATAAAATAGTCGTTTTTATCAAAATTAGAATCTTCAGGTTTACTTTTCTTCAAGCTTGCATTATACACAAGATGCACAATGCACATGCTACCGCAGCTCGGTCTGGCAGATTTTCAAACATCGATCCACACAGGCTCTATACACGTAGCTCGTAAAGTCGTAACTGAATTAATACAAACCGATACGACATTATAGGAGCTAGATTATGAAGTATGAGCTAACTTCTACCGATTCCTCCATTTCTTTAGAACCGTAATGCAGTTTAATCAAACATAAAAATATCAGTCCCCTCTTATAGTCCCTTTCATATGGAAAAGATGTTGCTCATCAGTCATCATGTAAAATCCCAATAGCCTTATTACAAAATAATATAATCCCTTCAAAGGTTACGCTTATCCTGATCCTTTATCACAACATCCAATATAGAGGGTATGTTCAATGATGTCCGGTGATCGCTCGACCAAAAATAACATTACCGGAGCTAATAGCTTTCTCCTGTAGAACCTTCAGGGTTTAATTGATTTACCAGCCTTCTATTTCAGCACACAAACAACATCGAACCAGACATTATACTTTATAGAGCATTCATAGAAGTGGGAGCTTTCGACTCTAATGAGGGCTTTTTTCGCACCACACTTCTTTTGAATGCACGTGTGTAGAGTAACTAACTAGTAACTACAGAGCATTACATATACTCTTTTAATAAAAACTCTCAGTTCATACTAACATCATTAATGCGATGGTGTTTCTGTCTGTATATTATCTCTTTGAACCGATAAGCATATTTTTATATAGATCAGCTTTTATATTATCTGCAAGAGCATTCCAAGGTATAAAGTATAAAATAAGTCACCTGTTCAAGTCTTCTCGCTTACCAGCTACCCAAAACCCTACCGGATATCAAGAGGATTCCTGAGCCTTTTCGTCTGCAATCTTTAAGGCATCAGCGAGCCTTATTAGCTGCACGGCCGCCATGGGGCACGTGGATGGAGCCATGAATCACAGACGGTGATTCACACCCGCCGCACGCCATTACGAGTACCACCTCTATCGCTGGGTGATAAGGGCGAGAACGCCTCTAAGCGGCGAACACTTTACTCATTAACTTTCGTAGACGTGTTTTATTACGGGCGCACTCAATCATCACTATCAGCGTTTAGTCTAAACAGTAGGCGTTTTAAACACTTAAAACGGCGCTACTGTAATACGAATGGCAAACAAATGAGTAACATTCTTCAAAGTCTGTTTTAGTTTTTAACGCCCAGTTTCAGAAGCTTTTTGGTAGGGGTTTATCTTTTAGGTAGCGTTGTTGACTGGTTAAACTTTTGACTTTAGCCAATCAAAAGCGTTATAGAATAGAAAAACTCCAAAATCACAGCAATCGGGTATAAGTCATGTACACTAAAGTGATTGATGATCCTTTTCGGCGGTAGCGATATTTTGTGTAGGCGTGAACTCTGAACACCTTTCCTGAAACTTATTTCAAGGTCCATTTACATAATTTGAGTTTGGTCAACTTACAAGGGATCAAGTTGCCTGTTAAAGGTTTAAACCTAATTAGAACACAACCCATCTACGAAACTTATTATTTTCCAGTTCTCAAAGATCCTTTGACTCAACTGGCTCTTCGGAACGTGGACTGTTATCATCTAAAAATAGCTGATAATGGGAGTGGGTTCGACGAGGCAGCGAGTGGGCTATTAGACTAATGCTGGTCATTATTGGAAGACTCAATTACTGCGACGCTGTTATCTTGCGAAGGTCGGTGTGGAGTGGCGAGAGTACCACTCAAATTGGATTAGGAATAGTATGAGCTTTTAGAACAGATACGAAGGATGCCAAAAAGTGTCAAACTTGATACAACTCCCTGGAGTTCTTATAAGAGTTCTCAAGATGCACTTGGTTCTGAATTCAAGCGTGCCTTGAGAACTTTTCCATTTTTTGTACATATTTATCTTGAAGGGATGAGGTGGGTATGCGGAAACCTGGCAAAATGTTGCACAGGATCGAATGCAAGGCTTTTCAGAGGCTAAAACTCAATTTGGATCGCTTTTCCGCGTCAAGTAAGTAATAATTGTATTGCTTGGAAGGCAGACACTAGGGGACTAGATAAATAAGCGAAGTAACCCTGTAATATCTATTACAATCAATAATCCCTGGTCGTCGTAGGTCGCGCTGACCTTCACTCGGTGATCCCGCGGCAACCGGTGAGCTGATTCACTATCTGACCTGATCTAGTTAATCCGGTCAACGAGTGTGTTATTACAACTAGCCGCTATTGTACTGATCTGTCCTGCTGCCTTCAGCGTTATGAGAATGTGAACTATCCTATAAGCTGGTTATTCTGCTTTTTATAGATTTTTCAGGACACCGGTGATTATAGCTACTGGAGGCACATAATATGCTACTTTAATGTCACCAAAATTCTATAAATATTAAGGCATATCTTGTCTGACTGCTGGTGGTTCAATAGCTGGTGGATACATTTATAGCCACTTTAAAGTTTCCACCATAACTGCGATCGTAACTTTGACCCAGATTCTGATGGGAAATAAATGTAATCATTGTTAAGTAGGTAGGTACTATGTAGCAAGAAGGAAAACTTACAACGACCTCCAGAGTCCAGACGCTACGCACATCGCTTAACCTTGCGTCTGGAGCCGGCAGTAACTCGGCACCACTAATTACAGACCAAAGTGTACAAGCTTTACGTAATCTACTTACAAAATATAAAATAATTTTTCGTAGAGAGAAAACTCCTTTGCTGAATTGTAATGTATTGGTATACGATGTTGTTAGCTCTAAATCGTAACGACCAAATAAAATTATTTTAGTTTATAATTTTTGAATTTGGAGAAACTTCTTAAATGTTAATATTGTAATAGATGGCCTTAACGATAGTAACCTTAAATGAATGAACAATCTAATACTTGGATATTCGATTGATGATTTCCAATCATGGTTATCTCGTATCACTGATCGTTATCAGTTCATAGATGTCGTGATAAACCAAACCCGATACGAGGGAAAGCTCCCGCCGACAACCTTCCGCGAAACCCGTTGAACAGCTGATAAACTGCATTACTGATAAGTGATAACTAAAACATCGTTATCTGCCTAGTTTCTTATCGCTCTATATTCTAGTTACTGATAAAAACTAATCAGTTATCATTCTATTGCATGATTTAGGCTAGTTATAATCTGCGGCTGCAGTTGCATAGTTCACGGATCACTTGTGCTTCCTGTTATATGATGTGTTTTTTGGGAACTGACAAGACACATATTACAGCAAGGTTTTGGAGTGGTTTCCAAGTAATCATTAGTTTAATTTATGGGCCGACAGGCGCGTAATAGCGTCAAGACTCAGGGTGGGGAATGTTGACAAAAGGTTAGCATCGATAAATTACAATAAAGCTGGACATGATCACAACCGGTGCGGTGGGCGCGGCCAGGGCTGATATCACTTGATACTGTTCAAAATTACATTAGAGTCGATCATAGGATACTTTCAAATTGGACATACATAATAATATGTGGATCCTTTTTTCCATGGGTATCCAGAATATTGTGTGTATAGAACCAATGTCACATAAGTAACATTTGCAGTTTTGTATTCAAGTTTTTTACAGCAGAAGTAGCATCTAATACGTACCTAGTGAAGTTATCAGCCCTTATGCCATTAATCGGTACAGTGGCTCGGAAAGTTCGCCCATACATTACGTCCCGAGTGATTTACTACGTTTTATATGGCTTTCTAATACACCACATGTCTTCGCGTTATTGGAACTGATAGCAATTTTTACGACCTGACTATTGATAGAATAGCGAATGGGACTTACTGAGAAATAGTACATTTTATTTCGTTATTTACATTAGTTCGTTGTAACTTGGAAGTTCCGAACACCTTCTACGGTCTATACATATTCTAATCTTTTAACAAAGAATGCTTATCATTCGAAAAGTAGTTAGCTCATTAGTTTTAACAATTAATTGTTTATATAATAATGGAAAGTAAAAATTTTAGAATTATGTAATTTTTAAAAACGTAACTGAAATATTTTGTAAGAGGCACACGCACAGAACACAGATATGCGTACAAATTTATTCTTGAATTTTGAGGAAAACAATCTTGCGAGTATTGAGCTACACATAAATTCGGTGGCGGCTTTGAAGCGGTCATAATTTGCAGTCTCGCTCCTGTTTCATAAAGCCCGTGACATCACACACTGGAGTCGACATCATAAGCGCTAAAATAACTAGATTTACGATTCAATATTCCACGCAAATGATCATAAATTCATAACATTTCTGAACGTAATGATCTCACGGTAACCTTTGTGAGAAGCGCAGAATTGCATCTATAAGAAAACCAAGATGGCGATTGAGGGATTGGCCGCAATGATACACGAACAATAACAATAAATGGCTGATCGCGATCTGGTGATTTAAATATTTAATTTGCCGTCGGTGGCCGAGTCGCCCACGCGACGCAGCAAGCGGGAGGCCGATTTATGGACCCCTGCGGCACGCCCGACGCCCGGCCTGGTTGGAAAGCTGCTCGACGAGCCCCGGACCTGGACTATATAACTTTCTGACAGCGACATTACAATGTAGCTATACATTAGTTCGAGACCTAAAACAAGTGGGCCGTATCGAACCGAGTTCTCTAGAAATACTTTGGTAGAATCTATAAGGCGTAGCCGATAAAATGCCTCAATAAGTACGATTGCCGAGTGACACTGTCTATAAGAATGTGTAAAGAAGAGATAACAGCTATCAATACGCAATTCTGACTCAAAAGTTTGTGGATCATTAGCTTATCGCGCGAAGATAAATACTTAATCCATCAGAGCTGTCACTATCACATTCAAGAACAGTTCACGAAGTTCTTAGTTTTAACTCATACCACCGGGAAATAAGTTAAATTTTAAAACAATCATCCAGGCATTCAAAATTAAAAATTTATGCTCCACATTTTGAGTCTACTCGGAAGGCTTTAGCCTAACTACATGAGTGATAAAGTGGAAAAACGCGAAAAACATAATCCGGTGTTCAGTTTCCACCTGTCACGGCTCAACGGCTCCGTCCAATGTCACTGCACAATGTCTACATGCAGCTCGCCGATACTCCGACGTTCGGGGACAATAACATGGATGGTTACACTAATGTCGATTAAATCACAGTAAAAGGCTGCCACTTTAAATGAAATAATCTGCATAATTTATTAGTCTTGTTTTATTCCGCAATGGAAGTTTTCAAAGACCTATTCGAAGGATATAATCTTACGAAGGCTCAGGACCTAAAAACATCAAATTAAAGCTACTAAACTTTAGAGACAGATAAAAGAAAGTAGACAGTAAAGAGCTATTTAATGAAATATAGACCCAAGAAAATATAAAATAAACAAAGAACGATTCATAATAAGAATAAGATTTATATCTCATTTCGAGCCCGAGGAAAACTTCGAAACTACTTTGAAGTAACTTTGCAAAGTTGACAAAATACGTAGGAAGATCAAGAAACATTTCCAATGAAAGGTATTGGAGAACTTCCTAACTCAAGAGCTGTAATAAATGAATTAGGTTTTACCCAGACTTTACTTAATATGAAGTTATAAAATATTAATTTGATTATATATATAATTTGAAAACATTAATTAATTATAAATTTGAAATTGAAAGTAGATGAAGGCTACGACAATGCGCTCAAATTATTTTGGGCTTAAAGCTTTTATTTCCGATATTGTTCCATCTCACCTTTGACCAATCAACGATATTGAAATTCCTACCAACCTAAACAAACATTAAATATCAAATACTCAGCATGTAAGCCCTCTCATGAAACAACAGAGCAGTACCAAAACCAAATTGCAGAAGCCCTCTCATGAAACAACAGAGCAGTACCAAAACCAAATTGCAGAATAAGGGCCTAAACAGTAAAGTAATGCACGTAAGCAGACCTTCCACCGCGCGTGGGCAGCTAACCTATCGGGAAAGGTCTAGTTTGGAAAGTGTAGGTACCCGGCGTGGTGGCCAGACGGCCGCCAGACGAGAGAAAGGCTGCCCAGCGGGTGCGTTGATCTGTTACGTGAGCGCGGAACAATGCGCTTATCCGCACATCGCAGCCGCCACTGAGCCATAGCTTTATGGCAGTTTCAATTACTTACACCACCACATAATCATTCCACAATTAACTTTAACCCACTATTTTCTAGTTCTTTGTAAAATGGCAGGCATTTGAATTTCAGTTTTTCAAATGTATCATTATTCTTACTCCTCCTTTCCTTCGTAATTCCTCGTTCATCCCAAAAAACCTTCGTACTCAAAGGTTGTTTGGTATATATTTAATGTTTGGTTACAACTGTCGATCCCGACCCAAAGGCGTTGCAGCGGCTACTCTAAAAAATGCATAAAAACGCACCTTGTAATGAAAAATACCTAATACCGGGCTGCCGGGCTGCCGGGCTATCGCCTGGTGCACATACCTAGGCCCGAGACCGTGCGTTCCCGCGGTGGCGGTGTAGGTTTCTACGTTAGGCGGGGACTTAGTACTCACATTCTTAAACATAGCTGTGTGACACCTAACGTCGAGCAGATGTGGCTGTCTTTAAAAGCTAATGGCAAGCTTCATTTGTTTGGCACGGCATACCGGCCCCCGTGGCTTTCGGTAAACACATTCTTGGATGCGTTAACAGATACAATCAGTAGTCTACCGGGTTATGACAATATTTACCTCGTTGGTGACTTTAATGTCGATTACCTAAACACCAGTTCGACACATTTTAGAATACTAAATGATTTCTTGTTAACGCATAGACTGCACCAATGTACAACTGAACCTACACATTTTACCGCGAGTTCAGAAACACTTCTCGACCTCGTCTGTACAAATACAGACTTGGATCGAGTCGTGGTTGACCATATACCAGATCTCAGTGCTCACGCGTTTGTAACATTTATTGTGCACGTACCTAAACCAAAGAGTGTTGCAAGGAAAATAACATTTAGACCTCTCAAGGACATTACTAATGACGATCTCGAACGCGTTATGAATACTGTAGACTGGAATTACATTGAAAATCTGTCAGATGTCAATGACATGGTGCGCGTATTCAATAACAGTGTCTTATGGGTGTTCGATGTGTTAGCCCCAGTGAAAACATCTTATGTTAAGGACCAACGGCACCCATGGGTCACGTACAATATTAAGCAAATGATGAAATGTCGAGACGATGCACACAAACGTGCTCGCGCTACTAAATGTGAAACACATATAAATTATTACAAGACCCTTAAGCGGGAAGTATCCAGTGCGCTTAATAGGGAAAAAGCAGCATATTATGATTCGTGTATTAACGCCAATATTAATACCCCAAAGCTTATGTGGAAGCACTTAAAGAAAAGTGTGGATGCACAAAAACCTAAGTCTGATTTTATTTTGCCTAATTCTCTCTCCGATGCCAATATCATTAATAAGTATTTTTTGGATATTCCTGGCAGCGATAATGTGCCCCAATCAGTTCTAGACCATTTCAATAATCACTTGCCTTCTTCCAATAAGTTTGGTTTTGTAACTGTTTGTGCCACCGATGTCATAAAACTTATCAAAAAATGTAAATCAAATGCGGCGGGCGCTGACGGCATTACTCTCGACATGCTGTCTATCGTTAGCAGCTTTCCTGCATGCTTAAGTGTTATCACCAAAATAATTAACACTTCTCTTGAAACATCGACCTTTCCTGATTCCTGGCATTTAGCAATAGTGAAACCGATACCCAAAAAAGAAAACGTGAGGGAATTAAAGGACCTAAGGCCGATCAGTATACTAGCTTGCATGTCAAAAATTCTTGAGAAGGTAGTAAATGATCAAATGAGCAAGTTTCTAGATAATAATCGTATATTGCCTCCCCTTCAGTCTGGTTTTCGTGGTATGCATAGTACGACCACAGCGCTAATCGATGTCGTTGATAACATTATTACGGCCCAAGACGGAGGTGAGGTTACCATCTTAGTGTTACTAGACCTGTCGCGTGCGTTTGAAACAATAAGTATCGCTTTGCTATTAGCCAAATTAAAATACTATGGTTTCGACGACGATACCATAGCTTGGTTCTCAGATTTTTTCAGTAACCGGTCTCAGATTGTTGAAATAAAAGATGAAAGAGGAATATCGACACGCTCCGATCCATTAGAGGTAGACAGAGGAGTGCCTCAGGGAACAGTGTTGGGACCTCGCCTTTTCTCGCTCTACTTAGCAGATATCACTCAACACATCAAACATTGTAGATACCACCTTTATTGTGACGATATACAAATATATATAACATTTCGGCCATGTGATGTTGACGTTGCAATAAAAAATCTAAATGAGGACTTAATGCGTATTGCAGAGTGGGCACATACGAACGGCCTTTTACTTAACCCTATTAAGTCACAGTACATCATACTGGGCACAAAACATCAAATCCAAAAAATTGAACAGGCACAACCTTTAGTACGTATTGGTAATGAAAAGATTACAAGGGTCACTGAAGCGCGAAACTTGGGGGTGATTATGGACGAAGGACTTAGATTCGAGAAGCATGTTGTTAAAACAGTCAGTCGTTGTTTTTACAGGTTAAAGTTGCTATATAGGATAAGAAATTTTATAGCGGAACCGCTGCGTCGAACCCTCTGTGAATCCTTAGTGCTCTCAAACCTAAATTATGCAGACGTGGTGATAGGCCCCTGTTTACTAGCACGATCTAAAAAGCTTATCCAAAAAGTGCAGAATGCGTGCAGTAGGTATTGTTGCGACATCCCCCCGCGTGCTCACGTAACGCCCTTTATAAACAACTTAAGATGGCTTAAAATGGATGGCCGCAGACAATTACACTTTGCAACCTTACTATTTGGAGTAGTAAAATTTAAAACACCGTCCTATCTTTATGATAAATTACAGTGGGCAAGCGATAAACACCTGACGATGACCACAAGGGGATCTAACTATCGGATGATCACTCCGCTTCACCGCACTTCCATGTTCCAAGGCAGCTTCAGATACCTCGCAAGCAAAGTCTGGAACAATCTTCTGCCGCCGCACATTCGAACTCTGCAAACAATAAACAATTTTAAATTTAGACTCAAATCTTATCTATTAAATGAACAACTCGCAGTAATTTAACTATATAATATTATGGATAATACTTATTTATTTGACCAATGAAATACCCTATTATTATTTATTATACATATTATTTATTTAGAACTGATCTTATATAATTATTGTTATGGAATAAAATATTATGAAATTTATATTATAAAGAAATTACCTATTATAATATTATCTATCTATGTTATCTTGGTACTTACCGTTCAAGTTGTAAGCCGGCGCAAGGCAGCGGATATTCCAGAGTCGCTTGCGAGGTCAATTAACGCCATCTTTCAAGGCTCATCCCCCATGCCTCAAGTGAATAATAGATGGGTACTGTGTACATATCTTGCAGAGGTATATTATTACTCCCTACAAATAACACAAAAACTGTACAAGTTATTCTATTACATATATTATTTTATAATTTAAAGTAACACAGGAAAGGATTCATTTTGAAAAATCTAGTTATTAATTGTCTATCTATGTAATTTATGTATAAATTGTTATGCTATATTAAGTATTAACCAAGTGCAGAATATGATATTTCAAACACAACTTATAATATCTTACCTGATTCCTGCTTGCGCTTAGTAAATCTCGTTGTTTCATTATTGTTTCATTACTGTATTACACACGTACATTATGTATTATTATTGTTATTGATAATACGTAAATATATTGTTCGTTGCTGAGGTATATTAGCGGTGACCCGTGACCGGTAGCCCTGCGCGCGCGGTGCACCTACCCCATGCAACAACCATATGCGTTATGGTGAGTGCACGGGATTTACGAGGGGCGCGGGTGGCGGGGGGCCGGGATAGCCGTAAAATCATGCCATAGCTAGCAATGAGTCACACGCACTGCTTTATAAAATCTATTTATTTGTTTTTATATCTTCATAATTAGACATCATCGTATTATGTAACTATATTATGTATATAATGTATTATATTATTATTATTTTAGGTTAAAATGTTAACGCTGAGTGCATGTATCTGTCCCTATTTCTGGATGACTGCTATTAGGAACCACATAACACCAGGCACTGTGGTGTACACCACGGTAATAAGCCTGAGTGGTATCCTTTTCTACAATGGACATAACAATACACTACTCGTACAGCTGACCCTTGCACTATGGGGATGTCAAGGATGTCCCCATAGTTTACGTCCTTATATTGTTATGCATACTGTCTCATGAGTATTAATTCCTCCCTTTTGATTTCTTTTTTTATTTTATAATTTTGTGTCTTTTGCGTATGTGATGTTTTAATTTTCTTTAGATATTGTATTGTAACGTGTTATTTATTATTGTAGTGTAATGTGGTGTCTTATTGTCGAATAAACCTTATTATTATTATTATTATTATTATTATTATTAATAACCACTTACCTTCGCTAGAAAATTGCACGTCCGTATATAATGTAGAGGTAATACGATAAGCAATAAACGTGTAGCGGTTACCGTGGGAAGTCAGTCAGTCCGGGATAAACGAGCCGAGGCCGGAGTGGACTTCAATTAGCGCAGTCCGAAGTTACCTCATGCCTGGACGATGTTGCCGTAGATACAAATCAAGCGGTAATACTAGTTCATATTAAGCTCAAAGAAACTATAATAACCTTGGGCTCCGCCCGCAAAAAAGCCGTACATTTTCACGCAAAAAAGTAGTCCATGGAGTATGGACTATGGACCCTCTCTGTGATTCGCTCTATATCTGTGGCAAGTTACATAAAAATGAGTCCAGTAGTTCGAAAGTTAAGAACATTCAAACAAACTCGTCAGCTTTATAATATTTAAATCTAGAAAATGTAGATTTTGTCATTTATCCCGTCATGTTTCGGAGTGTGGCCGTCAGAGGTGTCGATGACACAACGTGCGCAGTTCGCACTTCTCTCTCATAAAATTCAGAGGTAAAATATCTCTGAATGGCGGAATTTCGACGGAATGGGAATTCCTGGCGAATACCCTTTTACCACCGAACATTATTTAATAACGTAATGACTGTCGAATTCATCGAGAGCCAATATCCCATGGCCGAAAAGCTGGCCATTTCATTTATCAAATGCAATAAGTGCAAATGAAATACAAAGGTGTGTTTTTGCATATTTTTTTTTTTAATTATATGGACTGATACGAAGAGTTTGTTTGAAAGAGCTAATCTCACGAGCTACTGGACTGATTATAGTGTAATTTCGCACAGATATGCAGCATACCACGGAGAAGGACAAAGGCTAAATTTTTTGCGGGAAAATATTCTTTTCCGTGAAATCCCTCTTTTACAGAAGCAGAGCCGAGCGGAGTCTATACTTTTTACACTTTTATTTTTTTTGACCTAATATTTTACGAAGTACAAGCTTAACTCGTTACAACCCTTTATAAATGGATTAAATAAAACTTATTCCCAAAGTTCAACCGAGGTCATATAATATACAAGTACAGCATCGTGTCTTATGTCGGCACTACATACAGGCGAACGCGTTGGCCAACGCGTTGGCCAACGCGTCGGCCCAATGTGTAGAACAGGCGTTCGCGCGTTCGCGGTAGGTATTTAGACGTTGGCCAACGCGTTTGCGAGCTTGCCGCGCGGTGTCGGAATGATCAAAGGAAATTTGTCGCAAGGCTTGCGTTTCATCCACACATAGGCCGCGCGATCAGTTCGCCCGGAGCAGCGCTGTAGAGTGCACGTTTCCTTCTTGTAGCGAATTAACATCTAACTTGACGAAATAGTGAACAATATAAGTATTGAGTAAACATTTAAATTTATTGAGTTAACTATCAGAGTAAATCTGCCTGTGGAACAAAAAAATCATATCAAAAGTGCTAAAAAAATAAGGTTCTTGGACATGCTATTTTCCTCACGATGTTTTTTAGGGTTCCGTACCCAAAGGGTAAAAACGGGACACTATCATTAAGACTTTAATGGCTGTCTGCCTTTCTGTCTGCTTTTTGTCCGTCCGTCTGTCTGTCTGTTTGTCTATCTGTCTGTCTGTCTGTCTGTCTCCAGGATGTATATCTCAAGAACCGCTATAGCTAGATTTCTGAAATTTTCACAGATTTTGTACTCATATCTGTTGTCGCCATTAACAATAAATATACTAAAAACAAAATAAATTAAATGTTTAATAAATAATAAATATATATTAATCATGATAATTATAATTATAAGGTAATAATTATTATATACTTATAAAAAATAATAAATAATAAAATAATTATATTATTTTTATATTATAAAATATGTAAAGGTACTCTTTCTTTGTTGGTTACGTTTTTTCGCTTTTTACTTATTTATTTCGAGAAAACCCTTTAAAAACTATTTGTTGTCCACATTTATAAAGTAATTATAAACTGTGGATAAATATACAGCTGCAGCTGTTAGCGACTCAACATCCATTTTGAATCCGTCCGCACATTGGCGCGATCCAAAGCATACTGAACGACCTTCCAATGTGTGGATTACTCACAAATGCCGTTGCAAGCGCACCGCCAACGCGTTGGCCAACGCGTTGGCAGTGCGTTCGTCTATATGGGGAGGCAGCATTAAACATCGCGTGCACCGAGTCATTGTTGGCTGAGTAAACGCGATTCTCCGCCGTGCGCGCCGGTGACCTTACACAGCCGATCAGGGCCAAGGCAATTTGGCAGTTCTGTAAATTATATTGCTGATAATATTGTAAGTATAACCTGATAGTTATTTTGACTTCATTCTGGTAACAAACGGAGCAATAGCTTTGGAATCCTTTTGTAACGGGCAAATGACATAAACTTCTGTAGAATCCTTACTAGTACACATTTTAAATGCGAAAGTTCATCTGCCTGTTTGTCTCTTCAGGCATAAACGGCTCAACCGATTATAATTATTTTTGAATAAGACATAGACGGTCAATAACATTGAGGAAGGGACATAGGATATTTTTATAGCGGTATAATGTACGGTTCCCACGTCATAAAAGAATTTCGGCGTTAGGAAGTTACGAGCACTCTCTTTTATGTAAAGTTTACACCTCATTCATAATATAAGTTCATATTACTTAATTGCTATTATAATATTAATAAAGAGAGAGGTATTCCATATTAATTTTGAGTTTGTATAATTTAATGCAAGAGTAACTTTGTTACCATGTAGTGTTTTATAACTAAAAGATACAAAGTTCAACTAACAGCCGCACTCAAGAGATATTTAACGACTATGTAATCTATTTGTGACATTAGCTCCAAAATTATATTTTCTGTCAAACTCTACATTCAATAATTAATGTAAAGTGTGACCTACGAATAATAAAAACTAAGGAAGAGTAACTCCGTCAAAAAACATGCCCCAAAATACTTGTCAAAACAGTGAACCTTATAGGTACACATTTCAATGTACATTTGCAATATTTAGGTGGCCTTGAGCGGTATAAAGGCTGACGTTACAATGACATGACAGTTCGAATGGAACCAAATTTAAAACGGTAATAGCGTGGGAGTTACGTTTCCTTAGTTTTTATTATTCGTAGTAATTGTGTGTGCCGCGTCTCGCCGTTGCAGTTTGAGAAAATGTGGTTTAGGTGCTAAAGAAAAAACTCACGCCGGGTGCAACAGCTGAGAAGTGAGAATAGAAAGAAAAGAGGGGTAAAAAAAGGAACAACCACTCAGAAGCTCTTGGGGAAAAATTAAAACGCTGTTGTGCAAGTTTGAAGATCTCCGAGCGGCGCGGCAACTACTTAGCACTTTACAACATTTTGTTAGTTGCTTCGTCGACAGACTTAGCACGTTTAAGCCTTATTGTCATAAATTAATAATGATGAAGTTAAAATACAACCCGACTACGTGAAAAAGGTTTAAAAATGGTTGAATGAAGTACAATTTTTAAACACAACATAAAAGCTTGTTGTCTCCAGAGGCATCAAAACTCTATCGACACTGCATTTGTTTAAATCATAAAAGTAGTTTAGCCGTTAAGAGAATATATACATAACATACGTAAACTGTGAAAATAATTACCCTTCCTTTTGGCTTAACCGTAGCCAAGTAAAAAAAAAATTAGCACATTGCAGGGCCTTTCACCGTGCATTAAAAATTGGCACGAAAAGTCATCGACTCCCATACTTTCTTCATCTAAATATAGCCCGGACTGACTCACTTTCGTTCAATTTGTCTGTACCAATGACCCATTGACTCCCGTGCTGCTAAATCGCCAAGGTATTTTAGACTCTGGTACTTTATAATAAATGCTATATTAGCATGTTAATATCGGAGCGGAGCCGCACAAAAAAACGATTCATGATGAATAATCATGTGTGGGTCGTCTGAAGCGAGAGAGAAAAAATATACAAATGTCTGTACATAAGCTAGAATGACCGTGTGAACGTTGGCCTTTTACTACGATTTACGACTCGTTACTATTACATTACTGTTAGACCAGTCTGGCCCTGGGTTATTGCTAATCGTTTGCCTCCTCTTTCTTGAATATGAAGATCTAGGGAGAGACATAATTAATACTCGTTTATCTTTTGCCCTGACTGTCGAAAGAGGTAAGGCACAAATACTGGTCTGACTTCGTCGGTGTCCCAACTCCCAATCCCTCTTATATTAGGAGGCAAGATAAGAGGAAGAAAGAGTAGAGAGATAGAGCATCACGAAAATGATCGGCGGCAATTGTGGAAGCAGCTAAGTGCACTGCATTGTCAGAAGGCATTACACCATGCCAACAGAAATGGACACTAATAATTGACAAAATTCTTGAATTACTTTCGGGATTACGTTAACTCTGTACCACCTCAAAATATTTGAAAGGAAGTGATCGAAACGACTGCATAGTAAGTAAGTGGGCGCCCGATTCGAAGACGCTTCGTTTTTTAACCGACTTCCAAAAAGGAGGAGGTTATAATATGTTCAGCTGTGGACACTTTTTTATCGTAAGGCTGGTCGAGCATCAACTTAAGTTCACAGAACTTATGGCAGCTCACGTAGAGTACACCACGTGTATGCAGTATCAGCATGAAGCACGTACAATTCAAACGTGTCTGACTACCGTCTCGCCTATCTACTATAATAATTACTATGTATTCTGCAACTATTAATATTTAAACATACTTATTACTTACTGAGTACTGACAATAAAAACATATTGCAAATAATCTGATCACTGATATAAAAAATGTCTCCCCCATCTTTAGCAGAGCATGGTGAGACAAGACTAGATATAGACAAGACAAGAAAACTAAACCTATGGTTCAGTTTTTCTCAAAATATCATAAATAGTTAAAAATCTAGAAACATATTTAATGCTAAATTATTATGTTTATAAAACTATCGTGTATTGAATATTATAACAAATAACAATGCATTGAACATTTAAATTATGCAAAGTTATTCTAAAACTAAAAGTTTCCAGAACGCAAAGGCAAACCTTGCGTCTCAATCAAGATGGAAAACTTTTCCTTTATTAGGTAGATGTAACGTTTATCAAAATAAATCAACGATTACTCAATATTATTATGAAATATCAAGTACTTGGTCTTATCAGTGATCAGACGTATTCAAATGAAAAATTATTCATTGATTAGGTCGAAGTAATATTGAGGTTGATTTGAGTAATGGCGTGAGTCACAAATCTAATTCGAGTGATGACGTCACCAAATATCATCATTAAAATCTACAATAATATTTTCATTATTTTAATTACACTGGGCATAACTCAAGCACAGGTTTAAGATCGCTCGTCAAAAACGGAAGGGAATGCCCCGCGGGCAGTAAAGCCTTGATCACATCTACCGTCTACCGAGTAGAGTGGCGAGACGTCCCTTGACTCTACTCCAGGGGTTCCCAAACTTATTTTGTCCACTGCCCACTTTGAGAAGAAATTATGTTTTAGCGCCCCTTTTGTTTCAATTTAAAATGCATCCAGGTGAAATGAATCACCCCCCCAAGCTTGTAGCACAAAGCCCCCATTTTTTTTCTGAGTTCCCTGGCCCCTTTAGACCTTCAGCGCCCACAATGGGGCGTTATCGCCCACTTTGGGAAAGGCTGCTCTACTCGGTATAGGTGTAATCAAGCCCTATGGCAAGGAGAGGCGAAGACGGTTGGCAGAATAACGCAGACGGTAGTTTGTGGAAAAAGTGATGACGTCACAGATGTTACAGAGATTGTGTGACAAACACACATCGGGTGAGTAAACAAACTTTTACGGCGCACATTAAACACGCATAAATCCGCGCACGAGCTATAAACGAGAGACGTTCGACAAACGGCCATTGTGTAAATAATAGTTTTTGTGAACGATCAATGTGATGAATAATGTGCACCGTTTGCAGTTTACGTCTAAGCCCTAAGGTGACCCGTACCTAGCAGAATTTACGAATTAAATTCGAATATATTATATCAAAATATGAGCCTCGTACGGCTCGTAGTCGTAGCAGGCTTTGGACACGAAAAACTGTTTAACTTTCCTAAGAGACACTCCGCTCAGAGGCCAGCCATTTTACTTCTAACAGCCCTTTTATGATGAATATAATAAGCGAATATGCGATCGGAAGGCCTAAAGGGAGATCTCTAACAGGGCCCACTGTATTCGTTTTCGTTGCACAGATAACTTCTACAGCGTGATTCATGCTTGTGTCTCTAATTGGACCGCCACAATACCAACGACAAGGCTCGCATGACAATTTCGCGGCATAATATTATCTTACCTAGAAACAGTTTACGTTATTTTGCCTTATTTACGACTACGCAATTCGGAATTATACCTCCAGGAGCTTTTCGCCATCGTTCCACGCGAAAAATATACCATCCTCATCGCCCTGATTAGTGGTAGTCTGCCACCGTGCGTTGTTTGTGAAACTTTCTGCCGCGCACTGTAAAACTCAAAAAAACAGCACGAACTGCCATCAGCAGTATTTCCGGACCAATACGACTTGCAAGCCTTCGAGAAGAGAGCTCCATCTTAAAAGGCTGGCAACGCACCAGCAGCTCTTCTGATGTTGCGAGTGTACATGGGCGAGATGCTTTCCATCAGGTGACCCGTTTGCACCTTTGCCCCTTATTTTATAAAAAAAATACTACCAACGGCGATGATCACATAAGGGTTGAGCGAGCACTTTGGGCGACTTTCCCCCCGGTCAGTGACCACGGGCCACGGTTTCGGCAGGCGGCGCGGCGTTGCGCAACCACTCTCGCTTTCTATCGCTCCACTGTTGTCTTACCTCTTAACACCCTCGTTTGTTTTACGACGGCGCCAGACATTAGCATTTAGCGGTGTTTTGCTCATCTGCTTCAAAACACCATTATGATACCTTAATGTATGTTATGTAAATTAAGCTGTCCAGTCGAAAGCTACTATGGATTCGAAATGATAATTCTGTACAACCTAAGATGGTAGAGACAAAATGAGAATTCGCTATCTGTCTGTCTCAACTCTCGACTTACCAGGCCATGATAGTCATACACTTAAAATTGGTGCGCTTATTTATTAAATACGTAGCCATAGAAAAATGAAGAGTTAGTTATCTTAGCAGTTTGACCGTCTTTAATTTCTATTAGTCACGGACCACGGTCCACACTCCACGGACCTAATAATTTGCACGTCAAATAATCAAGAAATATTAATTATTACTCCCGAGTCCAAACTATAGTATATATTTGCCTTAGATAGCTATACGACTACGTTTAATTTCCTCCATCTCGGCACAAATGGCTGCAATACAATATATCGGGGTGATAGATTCCAATCCGTCTCCGTGTTCATTACCGGCAGATACCTCATACCGGGGGCGCACACGTCCCGTCTGCCGAGCTACATCACCGCACCGCTGCCAAAAACACAACGGCGTCGCAGAACAAAAATAACCTATTTCGTAACACATCAAAAACACTACGTAAACATACATAATGTACACTTGATATTAATACGAATGTGTGTCTGTCTGCTAACTGCTTGTCACCTTACGCGCAAACCGCTGAACCGATTACTTAACTCGGAAAAGCCTAAAAGGACATAAGATTATAAAATAGTTTAGGAAAATGTACACTTTCTGAACGAATTTGCAACATCTTACCCATTAAGGGGCCGGGTACCCTCGAAATTCTCATACATACGTAATACCAAAATAATTTTCTCATACGTATATATTTAACATGTTTGAGTTATTTTTCAGCTTAAAATAGTAATTATCTAGGTTCCTGCACAAAAATTTACTTCAAAATATTTAAACACAAAAAAAAAAAAAATTTGTTTAAAATTTTTTTTGTATATTTACTACTAAATATTTAAACACTAAAAATAGAGTAAAACACTCAAAAATATATAAATAAATAGTAAATTTACTACAAAATATTTAAACTAAAAAATATTTCTTAGTATTAATTGTAGTAAATTTAATATTTATTTAAATATTTTTTTGTGTTTTACTCTATTTTTTAGTGTTTAAATATTTAGTAGTAAATTTACTAAAAAAATTTTTTAAACAAAAAATGATTATTTTGTGTTTAAATATTTTGAAGTAAACTTTTGTGCATGAACCTAGGTAATTGCTATTTTAAACTGAAAAACAACTCAAACATGTTAAATATTTTCGTATGAGAAAATGATTTTGGTATTACGTATGTATGAGAAATTCCAAGGGTACCCAGCCTCTTAAGACGGGAGACTAGGCCGCATGACCACAAGTACTTTAGAGTTTAGCCATGTTTGGTAACATGGCTAAAGTACTTGTGGTCATTTTGTAGCATGGCTTTGGTATGTAACCACAAATTAGGAATTTATATTAGGTACAGTAAAATATAAAATTCTCTAAGGTTTTTTTACATTACGTAATTAGGGGTTGAACTACAACAGGAGTAGAAACTCTAAAGGTTGTAAAAGCTTATTCGGACATCCATAAATCCATACCAAACAAAATTATTTTTATTAAATAACTGATTTCATACAAGTAATAAGTGGGTTTTCAATTACAATATGTAACGGAATAACAAAAAAGCCGAAGAAGCTAATCCACATTTTAAATGGTTGGTTAGGTTGGCTTATGAGTGCAGAGGCATCTGTACACGCCAATCGTTGGTGAATTATTCATGAGATTCTATTAACTAAATAATTCTTATAATTTGAGTCTTGGTCTTAATGATAGAAAGAAATCCTAAGAAACTTTAAAAATTAATAATTTGTTTTGGAAGTTAATGTCAATTAAATTCATACACAAGCAGCCATACAGAAGTGACAGAAAATACAGAAACTGGTACATCTAATACCAAGTCATCCCAGGTTATCAATAATAATAATTAATAATTAATTAAGTAATTACCTAATAAAACATTTAAAGTATTAATAAAATATAAAATATGAAATAATTAATTTTACACTTCACAGAACCAGATTAACAATGAGCGTTAATACCTCGATCATAGAAAAACCAGACACAATAGCTTATCTATTGTTATCACGGCCGCATGTGGCCCCTTGGGAAGAATTGAAGTATACCTGAGGTAGATATTAAGTTTGTATATTTTGACAATGCTTGAATTAACCTGAATGTTAGATAATAACTAGCTGTCCCGGCAAACATTGCTTTGCCATATTATTTGCCATATATATTTGCCATATTATTTTATTGAAATGACTAAATAAGTGTGTCACCATGACAACGTTGATCACTATCCCGTCGCACAAACTTAATGGTCGCCATCAGTCTCAGGTTGTAATAATTTACTATTATTTACTCAACAAAACCACTTATCAATATATAAAGTACCCAGTAGCCGATTCTCAGACCTACTGAATATGCATATAAAATTTGATAAAAATCAGTAAAGCCGTTTCGGAGGAGTTCGTGGACTAACATTGTGACACGAGAATTTTATATATAAGATAATTGATGACTCAAGGTAAGTTTCAGTATACTAATTTACTTAAAATATATTTTATTATCTAATTCCTAAGATATAGCCTGGTGACAGACAGATTTGAAAATGGTTTAAAAGTCTTAGGCTGCGTTGCACCAGAGGCATGGTTAAAGCTAAAGCTAAAGTTAAATATGGCGTCCTTAGCTTTAGCTTTAGCTTTGACTTTAACTTTAACTGGAAAATTTGACAGATGTCGTATGAGATGACAGGTGTTTGGACGCCATATTTAACTTTAACCAGAGATTTGACATTTCGCACTGTTGTCAAAGTTAAAGCTAAAGTTAAAGTTAAATTCAAAGTCAAAGTTAGTTCGTGCAACCCACTCTTAATAATATTTTTTTTTATGTGGGAACCCTTTACCCACATAAAAAACCGGAACTCTTTGGTGCAGAATATGGAACATAAAGAAAAAAGGTTCTACATGAAACTCATAAAATCAATTTATAAAATCAGAACATTGCAGCGGTAAAAATGTAAATAGTAAATACTTTAAATATTTTTTTAGTTATTCATAAATATATATTGTCTATCATTAGCTTATAACTAGGGCCCGGAAAAATATGTATTAAAAAATCCAAAATATGTACTTAAAATATGGACAAAATAATCGAAAATATGGAAAAATATGGACTATAAAACAGAAATATGGAAAAATATGGACTATAAAATTACAATAATTAAACATTGTTTTAGTGTAGCTAACCCTTAAATATTTATTTTATTTAAATTTTTTATCAATTATTTAAGTACTTACAATTATATAATTAAGGATTTTGTAAAAAATTACGTTGTATGGGAACCACCCTTAACCCGTGAAGCGCATGCCTCTGCTAATGTCAATTTACCTAAATGTCAAGCTTTTTCAGTATTTGCAAAAAATTTGCAATAGGGGTTCGAAAATCGTAAAGTTACGGATAATAAGCTATAAATTACACCCTGAATCATACATCGTTGTAATCTACATAAAATTTACTACAATATTAAATATTATTATTGTTATAAAATAAACGCTTACTTCAATTTTTTTTTGTGTTTTTTCATAGTTTACTTATTTTGTCCTCATACTGCTGGAAATTTTGACAAATTTCACTCAATTATCTTTCACAATACACAAAATAATCACTATCACAATAAACTACATACATTTTAGAATTGACAACATAAGATATTTCTCTCCAAATCACAGTAATTACTTCACAATCTAAATATTTACATTACAACTTATAACACGCTCCCGCCATAACATTTGACCTATTCCCGACGGCAGCCGAGTGGTCCGACACAGACACAAAAGTACTGTCGGCACGAAAAGTGTTACTAGTACGGAAAAAAATATGTATAATTTTATGTAAATTTTTATCGTATTATTTGTATTTATTATCCAACATTTTAGCTGGATATCAAGTTTTTACGTACGTACATACATAAAATCACGCCCAGTAAGGGGTACTAGGTAGGAAAAGCCAAAAAAAATCATATTTTTATGATTTATTTTTTTATCGTACTATTTGTATATATTATCAAATATTATACTGGATATCAAGTTTCTACATACAAACATACATAAAACATGCAAAGCATCATAGTTCACGTTTTTAGGCTCTGCGGGGCTAAAATGTTCACATTTAGCAATTCCTCTCAATAAATTCAGCAAATGAATTGTCAAAACTGTCAAACTGACAAATGTCAAATCAGAACAAAAATACAATAATGAATTGCAAGCAGAGATGCATTTTGCGATTTTAGAAAAATGAATCATATTATGATTCATATCATGATTCTTCAAAGCGACCATTTTAGCCCCGCTGTTATAAATTCTTTTCCAATTAGGTAAATAAATCGATATTGTGCTTTTAGAGAGATAAATCATACTTGGTCTATTCTATCACATCAAAAATGTTATATTATTCAGGTGATATTATAATTCTTTGAAAATTGTAAAAATAGATGAAATAGCACTAAGCTAAGTATGTACATAATATAATATACAACATAAAAAATATTGAATAAAAATAAAAATTATTGATTATAATAAAATTCTTTCATTTTTCTCTCCACTAGTTACACAAGAGTAAATTGAAATAAACTAAAACTAGGCAACTGAATATCTTTATAAATTTTACTACTAGTGGGAAGACAGGAAACCCAAACTAGGAGAATGTGTGCTATGGGTTTGGATCATGATTGATGCTATAGTGATAGGTTGCTAGTCTATCGTGGCAGTTGTGGTTCCTGGCCCACTATTCTGCGCCGTGAGCATATTGTCCGCACTGGCATTGCTAGAATGGCGATGCGACCATAATAATATACTCACGTGACAGTTGGGACTTGGGGTTCCTTGCCATTTATTCTGCGCCGCGAACATAATAATAACGGTGCTGCGAGCATAATATTATGTTCCTATAGTACGAGTACAGAAATTATATATTTTTAGGGTTGAAATTTACAACCTCAATGGAGATATACTTCCTCTTATACAGGATGCAGCCTCTTGTTTTTGTACGAATCACGCCACCTGATTGCGCAGACGCATTGCGTTAGGGCCGCCCACTTCAATATGGTCGCATGCGAGATATTGTCTACGCATAGACGCCATATTGATAGGAATAGTCAAGTGAGAGTCAAAATAAAACAAAAGTGGACAGTTGATAACATAGTTTTATTTATTTACAAACAAGTTTTGTACATATTGTGACAAAAAGTCGAAATCAAAGTAAGCTATATAATATGGTGGACTTTATTTCTCACAAAATAATTTTACAAATTATTATACACGGCGAGAAACACGTGTTACAAAAATAAATTGAGTGATACATTTGGCAAACACTTCATAAGTACTTATAGACATTTACATTTCTGTCTTTTTCATATTCTCATAAAACATTACATTTATCATCACTATTTCAAAATTATACATCATACATTCTCTGGAAAACAAACATTATATATTTTATCATTTACTATTTCAAAATTATACATCATACATTTTCTGGAAAGCAAATATTACATTTATCATTCATCACTGTTTCAAAATTTTACATCATACATTTTCTGGAAAACAAACATTACATTTATCATTCATAACCATTTCAAAATTATATTATATCATACATTCTCTGGAAAAACATTTTATTATAATTATTATTTATTTATATAGGATCTTACGGTTTAAGACTTTATTTCTCACAAAATAATTTTACAAATTATTATGCAAAAACCTCAAACTATGTATTTCAATATACTCATATTGATTTGTCCGTGGATCAAACCCCATGTACATAAAAACAGCAAATAATACCATTATCTCGTCTGCATCAGTGTCAGTCCACTTATGCAGACGTGATGATGGTTTCAGTGTGCCTTCAGCTTTCATCTTGTCGATCGTCTGCTTAGCGTATCGGTCCAGAACGATACAATCTATAATGTCCTAACTCCAGATGTCAGTAAAATCATCATAGGTAGTCTTTGACTGGTCCAGGAGTAGGACCTGCAAAACTTTCAGGAACACCCAAGAACGAGTCAAAGTTTTCTTTCCAGAGATAACTAGTCGACACACCAGGAAGACGATCGGCTTCTGCATCCATTACACTCTCCATAGCGCCTATGATTTGACGAACGGGCTCCTCTAGTTCGTCGTCATTAGGGATGTTCCTATCTAATGTAGCCAAGTTAGTGACATCGACGAATTCACTGACGAGTTCACTACCTCCGCGTACCCTAATCCTAGCACTTCGTTTGCGTGTTTTCGTCATCCCTGAAGTGGCGTTCGGTAAGCCTTTGGAATTACTAATATTTGCAGCGCAAATACTAATAATTCCTGAAGCGTTATCGGCCGCAACTTCTGCAGAAGTACTCAGATTGGGGACATTAGTTGAGGAACACCCCTCCGCCTCACTTTCCCCCCTTGGAGCAGCCTCTCTGTCCTGGTCCTGGGGCAGGTCCGCCAGCCACCTGGTGACATGCCACGGTGCGGCATCCATCACCTCATCCACCTCCTCCTCCGACAGGTCCATGGCCTCCACCCTTTCCACAGCGTTAACACTGCAAACAAATTTTATTTTGAAACCCAAACTATATCATGAATCTGCTAATGTCAAGAAATATGTTCGAAAATAACTTACCATAGTGGTGGTGGTGGTTCCAACATACAGACGTGGTCACCGGGCGCTTGTGTAAAGCCCATGGACACGCCGGTTAGAAGGAGGCTGCCACCAGGTGTCTTCTAAACAACTCGAGCCCTTTTGATAAAACAATAAAAATATAATATAATATACAATAAAAATAAATATAAAAAACAATAAAATAACTAATTGTATAACGGCTTTGTCATGCGGCTTCACTCAAGCTATTTTTTTTTCTACTATTTCCAATAAGATAATATTTCCTCTTGTTAGAAATTGCCGATCCGATAAACAATAGTTTCAATAAAAATTAAATCACACATATATGTATTTATCATGATATCGGATATATGCTATGTCTCTTGATTTATATTATCAATCCCTATCTACAAAGTCCTAAACCTATATTATGTATCTACCTAATTCATAAAAATCAGTTCAGTCATGACAAACAGAGCTTATATGGGACGGACACTAAGTAGAAGAAAATATTATACTTACTGTTGGGCGGGAGAGACCGGTCTTGGATCCGGGTCGGGGCCTTCCAAAGAGCAGCCCATCAATAAGGCTGTTCGAGCGGCCGTCTAGTGGATTGAGAGGTCGACCGCAGTCATCCAAATCTAAAAATTGACAATAGTATGAAGTATCTCAATCACACACTTCAAACTATATCAAATAACACCATGGAAAGTGAGCATTTTGGCATTTGATATTCCGAGACCAAAAACAGAAATCATTCACAGAATCACTCCAAAAAATTATTGTATACACAATTGTATAAATGTATATAGTGTTACTTTTTTATCACTTTTGTTGCTTTCTGTACTTTCACCAACTTTCACCATAACAACACTCATTTCGCGCCATTTATTGTTTCAAAATACAAAAATTCTTTTATTAGCACTAAATTCTGAATAATTCTTTTGCAAATAAGTTTCTAAATAACTAATTTACACTTTAGAACGAATAGCTATACGTAAACGTTGAAATATGTGGGAAATTTCTTGTCAAATATGACGCGGCTTGAGTGAAAAAACCTAACTTGAAAAGTTTCATCGTTTTTTCTCCAAAAAACAATGCACTTTCTGCAATTGTTATTATTTCATAAGAAACTACACTAAATTTCCAGTAATTCCATATAAGATTCTTGTAAGAATACTCACTGTTTCCTGCATGAATTCATTTTCACAATTATCAACTACACACAGCAATGTCACGCGTCACATAAAAATGGCGGTCACATAATAATAATAATAATAATCATTTATTGCAGGCAATAAACCCATATAAAAATACATAAAATTAAAATTATAAAATTAAATTAAATTAAAAGTAAAAATGAAATAGTATATATTAATATCAAATACACTGTGAATAAATTTAAATAATAATATATATAAAATAAGATGCTACAATAATACATTAAAAAATAATACTAAAAATCATTTCTGGTTTCTGTCGCGATGCACCGATAACCAGTAGGCAGGAAACGAATTCTCCGGACACTCGGTACACACACTGAGGATTTCGTTACTAGAGGAACGCACGCGAGCCCAGAATTCCGCAACTCGTGCCCTAACAACGGCGAAGTAATCGGGAACTCTGGCGTCGGCAAACATGCCCGAAGCACTGCAGTATCTAGGCAGTCTCATAAGAATGCGGTATGCATTATTATACTGCACCCTGATGCTACTCCTTACAGATTTAGAGCAGTTGGCCCAAAGCTGACACGTATAAAAGCATTGACAGTATGCCCTAAACAGTGTCAGCCTTGCCTCAACGCTGCAACGTGCAAAACGGCGCGCGAGCATGTTACACCGAACGGCCATTGCCCGTCTCTCACGAACAATGTCTTCATTGTCAGACATACTCTCGGTCAGAATGTGTCCCAGGTACCGGAAACGCTCGACTCGCTGCACTACTTCTCCATCTAAATAAACCGGCGGGACCCTCTCCGGACCCTTGTCAGCCCTAAACACCATCATCTGCGTCTTAGCAACATTGTATTTGAGACCATGGCTTCTAGCATAGGTCTCACAAATGTCGAGAAGACGTCTTAAGCCTCTGATTGAGGGGCTCAGAAGCACCATATCGTCAGCATAGCTCAAATTATTAATGCATGTCGTACCTATGTGGCAACCCACACGGGTGCCTCTGAGCTCCTCAATCAGACCATTGACGTACAGGCTAAACAGGTCCGGCGAGGTTAACCCTCCTTGGCGCACCCCACACTCTAATCTAAAATCATTAGAGGTTGCGTCGCCCCATTTTACAAAATTCGTTTGGCTTTCGTACCAGTATCTCAACAGATTCACCGTTTGGTCGGGTATACTACATTGTACGAGCTTTTTCCAAAGTAAATTATAATTTACCAGGTCAAAAGCACGGCTAAGATCTAAGAAGCATGCGTATACGGATGTTTTTCTTTTTGTGTAATACTGCACCGTTGATTTGAGCGCAAATATAGCCGAATCTGTTGAGAGACCGGGACGAAAGCCAAACTGTGCATCATCAATCCTTATATTATTCCTTATGCTAGGGTAGATTAGTGTTTCATAAATTTTTCCTATAATGGTTCCTAAAGAGATCGGTCTATAGTTTTTCGGATTCGAGAGATCGCCAGTTCTATTCTTAGGTACGGGAACCACCATTGTTCTCATTAGGTTTTTCGGCAAATAACCTATGTTGGCGCAGATTGTAAAGAGATCTGCCAACATAGGCATCACAAAGTCTTTCGCGAATAAAATATGCTCTAAACTAAGTCCATCGTAACCAGGCGCTTTGCCCTTCTTCATTTTAATAATAACTTCTAATATCTCTTTAGGAGAGAAGCCACTACAACCGTAGTTATTCCTATCGACACTAACTTTAGTGGTATCGTTATTATTAGACACGGGCAAGGGACTTACTTTAAAATGGTGTGCAAATAATTCGGCTATCTCACTTTGATCCTGAACATCATTGACACAGACCGGAAGACCCTGCTCAAAGTTAAGGCGTTTTGACGCTTTCCAAAATTTGGAGAAGTTTCCGTCCGACCGGTGTGTGGCAATGATGTCCATCTTTATTTTATCTTCATTGCGTTGACACCATTTTAGCTTATTCTTAAAAAATTTCCGACTACTCACCATATTATTGTACAGAGTACCAGATTTTGGCTTCCCATTCCACACCCAACAGTTAAAATCAAATCTGGCCTTTTTGTGAAATTCACGGACATGGTGGTTCCACCCTACAACTTTTTTACTCCTAGCAGGTACATCGCGACTTGAAACACTTTGTATTGCAGCATCTTGTAAACTATTAACTATATAATCATAAAATTTATCTATTTCTAAAACATGTTCCTTACAGATATAAAATTTTAAAATATCACAATCAGTGCAATTTACAATGAAATGACTAGATTTTAAACTACTTTTACTTAAATTATCACAGCATAACTTCTTATACAGACTAATTTCGTCAATGGATCTATTACCCCAATACACTCTAGAAAGAGGGTTATTTACTTTTGTATGACTGAGTTTCTTTTGTATAATGTTTAGTAGCTTACACTTAATCAATAGGGGAAAATGGTCCGACCAGTAGACTCCGTAGTCGATAACAGCTGATGTCACCGACGCCTGGGCGGCCGCCGTCACGATGCAATGATCTAACCAACGCCTCGCCCCACTTCCATCGTTGATGTGCGTAAAAGAGTTTGTGGGCAGCAGCTGAACGTCAATGGGCTTAAGAGAATGATCACAGACCATACTTCATTTGTTTTTTATTTTTTTACTCAACATGTTCCGTTATACGCATCAAATGGCGAAAAAATTATTGCCAGTAAACCACAGATTTATTTAGAAAATAAATAAATTAGGCTACGTGTAAACGAACGTAGAAAATAAAGAGCCAATCAGCGCGTAGTGACCTTGTACACCCGTTAGTACATGCGACGCGCGGGGCATTCAAACTTCTTGTACACCCGTGTGTACAAGAAACATTTGACGGGTTAATTAATAATTTTATTTTGGTTTTAGTATTTGTTGTTATAGCGGCAATAGATATACACAAATTGATTTTTTGTAGTTTTTAGTAGATTTTTGTGAGAATATGGACGATTGTGACATTTTCTTGCAAAATATTGACTTATCTTTGAAAAAATATGGAAAAATATGGAAAATAAAACTTGGTTTTTCACAGTCTAAACATGATAATTCGTGTAAAATACACATTCTAGGCCGAAAATCACGCAAAACAAAAATATGTATTTACATATAAATCCGGGCCCTACTTATAACATATATGAAATAAAATAGACCTATACATGAACTAAAACTAAAAAAAAAACAAGGGCGCACGTGCAGTTACGAAATCGCACGGGACACAAAAAAGGCTAATTACGGCACTGATGGTCATTGAAATAAAATATTGCAACAAGATTTCAACATTATTTTATGGCATCCATCACATGCAGCATTTGTTTTAGAGAGCAAATTCTGCATCACTAATGTTTATAGTCAAAATATAAAACAGATGAAGAAAATACTAAGAAAAGTGAGTTCAGGGCCCCCGCTACTATATGGTAGCGGGGCCCTGATTATACTCACGTGTGCATTGCACACATTGCACATATGTTCAATGTGTGCAATGCACACGGGTGCCATCCTCTAGGGGCGCCAAATTGCCAACTTTAGGGGTGCCAAGACCAAGGACCCAAAAAATGTTTCCTAAAGGGGCGCCAGAATCCTTTGTTTGCACACAGGCGCCAGTAGCCCTTACGGGAGCCTTGAGTATAGTAATTTTACTTTGTTAATGTAGACTTTCTTTTTATGCACATGAACAAACTATGCTCAAAGAAGTGTTTAAAACAGTAATGCCATGTTGCGACTTTAGAACTTTTTGACTGAAAATAGTCAGATTCTTCCGTCCAAATCAGGACGTCACAGTAAAAAACATATAAAATCGAACGTTTTCAACAATTTATCTTATTATTTGACTTAAAATTTTGTTATGTGACAATAAAATTAAATCCACCTCGCTATCTCTCACACTCTTATCTTCATTACGCACCTTTCTTTCTCAGAAAGCTGTACATATGTTCGAGTTGTCTCCGAAAAGCTGAGCCTGTCCCGTGCAGGTCATTTAATTTTTTTTTGAGTATACATCCTTAACTGTGACAGTATAGGATATTTTATATTATACTCAATGATCAAGCGTATGATGTAGTAAAGACTTAACTTTCAAATAATTTATGATTTGGACTTCAGAGGGTAATATTTAGTAAGCGTAATTTTGAAATAAGTATTTTAAAAAAAATCTTAGAACTTCAACACTGTACCTATTGTTATGTCTGCAGAACATGTTTTAAAGTTTCTCAACCCATTAAATGTGTTACAACATCTATAATTCAATGCATTTATAGTCAAGCTTTGTAATAACAATCACTACAAAAACAATCAGACAAGAATTTATATTTTTACCAAACATATTTAATTCACAATTATTTTACAACAAATGGGTTAAAAATACACAAGAATTTGCGTCTTATTTTAGTGTAATAAGGGTAACCTTGTGAATCAGCTGATGACAGCTTTTGTTCTGGCCTACTTTGACTGATCAGTGATCACCTTGTGCGTGAGACTAATGTGTATATGTGAATGACTCACCTCCTCCCGGCGTTTGAGCCAGCGGCCGCAGGGACTCTCCTCCAGGATCTCACTCTCATCCTCCGAGTCCTCGCCACTCTCTCGGGGCGACTTGCGCTCCTTGTCGATGCTCCTGCCGCCCGACATAGCACGGATCCGCTCCCACTATATCCGAAACTGTACACGACACCGTCCACTAGTATCTCACAGGTGTTTTCTTCGCGAAAACGATCGGAAATACTTTCAAAATACACTTTTTCTCGTAATCATAACCGAGGTTGCGAGACTAGATGTCACAAATTCATTCCAAAGCATTATTTATCGCACGACACTGTATACGACGTTGTGATCACGCGAAAGACGATGCCCGAAGATTTATCTACGTAAACCAATAGAAGGCAGCTCGCCCAGCGAACTTACACATAATATTAATTGAAATAAATTGTTCACCGGCGTAACTCTCGACGTATTTCTGTTCGACACAAATATTGACCATAGACTGAACTTGTTTTTTTGTGCTGTCTGGCAAGTGCGCTGTGCGCCACAGACTTTCTCCACGATCTTGTGACCATAGACAAGTTCTATGATTTTATATTTTGCTATGTAGGTATAACTCATTTACTTTGGAATTAATAAATTATTATGATTTATAATTATTTATAAACAAGAAAATATAGAAATTGAGTTTAAAAGCAATATTATGAGTCTCGCTCGATATTTTTATGACCGCTGTACACTCTCGCCGAGAGCTCTCGGGCGAGAGTCTCGTGCGAGAGCCCCTTGCCCGAGTACGATCATGTACATTCTCGCTTAGTTCAATCGCAGTTAAGAACTCAGACAAGATGGACGAAAACGACCATTCACCATTCACCATGCATCGAAAGATATCATTGTAATCCAAAGATTTATAATCATAATTAATTTTATTTCTCACAGATAATGACTGATAATGTCGTTTATTATTGTTATTTTTCTGTTCTACACTGTCCAATGGCGGGACTAGTACTGAAAGACGCGAGAGTGTACAGTAGTGCGCTCGTTTTCCTCGCGAGACCCTTTGTCTCGGGCGCAAAATACCGACAACGGACCGAGAGGGTCCGAGACAGGCGAGACGAGGCGAGCGCACCCATTTACACTCTCGCACTCGGGCCGCCTCGCTGTGTCTCGGCGAGAGTGTACAGCCGGCTTTAAATTTACGACGTAGCGCCATCTAGTGTATCTATGTATAACTAGTACGTCCGTTTCAAAGCAACTTAAATGGGATGTTTTCTTTTTATCATCTCCACCAGACGGCGCGACAGTAGACACTCACTAATTTTCTATTGGTTCCCCACCGATTTGAAATTATCTGCAGGTTGGCATTACTGACTACATGTTGGTCGTGTTTCTAAAGAATATCAGTGTACTGTCAAGTGTAATATCAATCTAAATATCATACTCCTAAGCGATCATTGGCTTAAGCAATTAGGCCAGTATACTGGTAACAGCTTAGGAACACGCTTGCGCTTGTCAAACTGAAAACATGATAACTGAAAGAGTTTTCTACTTCTACTTTTTATTGTCGGTGTGGTTTTTATTATTTTTCCCCAAATTGTTTTATTTGGGTTTTTGATGTTCATTCTTGGTAAAATATTAGCCACTAAATATCTGTTATCTTGCACAAGTGCAGGTAAGATGTTGTCAAAACCAAAATGTATTATTCCTGTGACATTTGGTGTGAACAACGGTAAATATGGCTATTTCTTCCGCGAGTTTTAACTAAAACATCGTTATTATAACTTTATTATCCTATTCATTGGAATATTATTGTGTCTTTTTCAAATTGAAATGTATCAAGTTTTACATGCTTTTGCCCAGTTATGTAGCAATTATTGATGGTATTCCCTGGTATTACCGATAGTTGTCTACCCATACGCCATCTAGTTACTAAAATGGAAGCTGTTTGACAATCAAATTAAAAAGCTAAGAAAATTCCTCATTACCGTAGTATGCAAAGATATAATATCTTTGGTAGTGTGGTATTACCGTACCGTAGTAGCTGTAGGTATGTAGTTATTTATGCGTCATCTAGACGCCTGCAATTCCGTTGCGCCAAAATTCGTTTATCGCGCGGGAACCGTACATTTTTCCGGGATAAAAAGTATCCTATGTCCTTCCTCGGGACTCAAATTATCACCATATACCGAATTTCAGCAAAATCGGTTCAGCGGTTTGGGCGTGAAGAGACATCGACATCGACAGACATACAGATTACATACACTCTTTCGCATAATTTATAATATCAAATATGTAAGTAATATGGTAGTATGGATTTCCGGGATTAAAAAGTATCCTAATTCCTATGTGATATTACGAGTATGTCCTTCCTCGGGAGTCGGGAGTCAGGACTCAAATTATCGCCTGGATACCGAATTTCAGCAAAATCGGTTCAGCGGTTTGGGCGTGAAGAGGTAACAGTAAACAGACATACTGTTTTCGCATTTATTGCACACACTTTCGCATTTATAATATTAGTAAGTATGAAAATATGGATTGGATATTATATTTTACTTCTTATAAAAATTATTTTAAATTATTTTAAAATAAATTCTCAAAACAATGAATTATTTAAACAGACTCCATTTTAATACAGTACTGCCATCTGGACGTGATGTGAAGAGCTGTTGTTTGACCGTCGCGTAGCTCAGTCAGAAATGAGTTCATGAATTACTTCCCTAGATGGCAGCAAAAGTCACAAGTACGAAGTTTTATACTCCATAAAATTTTGAATTGTGAACAGTTTATCGTGAACTCTTTGAAGGCACTACTTTTATTTTTTTTAAAAAGAATCAGTTAAATAATAGTTGTAGAATTCCTAAAAAAAGTTTTGTTGAGTGTACTAAATGACGGATAACTGAATGTTTACATAGTATAGTTTAGTAAGTAAACTGTAGGTACGTAGTTACCGACTGTGGTGTAAATTAACAATGGTAAACCTAGCTCTGTGTAAACCATAAAGGTAATATACCTATCGAGGTATATTAACTTTATGGTGTAAACCCCATAGTCCATGTACCGTCGAGGAAATTGATTCCTAGGCAGTTGACGGACCTAAGTCATTTGGTCGGATCATGTGAATTCAATATTAATCCTTCGATCGGAGGTTCTAGGAATTAATTTGATTAATTGTGATTTGTCGGCTGGGTTTGACGTAACACGACCAAATTACGTAGGTAGGTCCCCCATCTGCCTATGAATTAAAATCTTTGATAGTACAACAGGTACATCCACATAGTTTTCAAAAAAAGGTTCCTAGATGGCTCTGCATGTAGCAAACTTAAGTTTAAGAACCAAGTTTGAGGTGGCGCCGCCCACGTTAAAGAAAAAAAAGCTGTGTTGGAAATGTTTTAGATTGCTTGTTTTCTATGAGTAACCGGCCCAGCCTCTCATAGAAAACGAGGAATGGAACAGCATGAAATGGAAAGGGCGTAAGCGACAAAATGGTTTTTTGTCGCGTAAAACCATAATCTAATATATATGTTACGCTCAAAGACCGAAATCGCTCAGTGACGCGAAATTCGCGTCGTGGCTCTAATGAAAACGGCCACGACGCGTTCTGGCAATCACAAAAAGACCATAACGCGAAATTCGTGTCGTGGCTGATATGCTATTCCGTTTTTCTTGGTTTGTTCTTGATTAATTAATCGTCCAGAGGTATGGAAAATTATAAATTTATAATATTGAATTACCACGCATACTACAAAACATTTTTTCTTTTACTAAATCACTGTATAACGTGTAAATTATCATTATTATTTATATTAAATCTCCATACTCTCCATACACTATACCAAAATCGGTTAGCCGTTAAGCGCCAAGCGGTTAGGCCGTAAAGAGGACCCGCCCGCAACAGACAGATTTAAACACACTTTCGCATTTATAATATTAGTATAGATACAATAAATTTAATTTTCTTCATTACTACGTGACGAAAAAAACTTTTCATTGGGAGTATTTCTACGGACTCGTACTTATTATTGTTATTTCGACTTTTGCGTACCTTCTAAAGCCGATGAGTAATGGAGTCATGTATCTGGCATTTAACTAAAAGTTAGGTAAGTACAAAAGGTTAGCGTTGAATCATTTACCTTCCCGTTTTTACCTCCCCCCCTCTCCTCTCCCTCGTGCCGGTCATAATATCACCGGGAAATTTCCCGTTCGCTTTGATTTCAACATTTTTATCACGATGTCGAAATTACTTTTTAAGTAAATACTCCTGTAATATCAATAAAGCGCTGTTCCGACAGGTTTCAGGTAATTTTTCCTTAAGATGGCAATAATTTTTGGAGACATTATTTTTCGAAGTTGGCGGGGTTTTTAAAAAGAGAAGTCGTATTTTTTCAATTTTTGCGAAATTAATTATTTAAAATAGTTTATATAAAGCATTTTAATAATAAAACAACGCAAAACGGTGGAATAATAGACGTTGAAATGGAGGATCCTGGGGGGACAGCCCCTGGGAAACCCGGCAGAAAAAGGCCGCGAGGGCCTGATACTGACGAAGACAGGGATGTTTTAGATGAGTCATTTTACATCCCGTATAGTAAACCCGGCTACAGACGCTTATTCCCTGAGAAGTCCCAATCTCAGGAGTATATCGTATACACCGAATCCACCCAAACCGATAGCAATATCGGCAACAAAAATCCGTTAACACTAACATCCATATTCAAAGAAGAAATCAAAGGAATAACCGGCATAAAAAGAGTAGCAGCCAATAAAATAGCAATAGCATTCTCCCAGGCAAGTTATGCCAATAATTACTTGCTGAATGAAAACTTCCATAGAAAAAATAATTTCAAAGCATTCATCCCAGCTAGGAGCATCGAAAAGATAGGAGTACTACGGTATGTACCGACTAGGATAAGTAATGAAGACCTATTCAAAAAGTTAACTTCTGCCTATGAAATTATTGGAGTGAGAAGGTTCACCAAAAAAGTTAATGGCAAAGTGAAACCGTTTCAAACGGTTTCTGTGACATTTCTCTCCAATATACTACCACAATCTGTCTCATTAGATATTTTTAATTATAAAGTATATGAATATAACCCTCCTTTGCTGCAATGTTACAAGTGCTTTAAATTTAATCACCATGCTAAGATATGTAAATGTGTCCAAAAATGTTCGATTTGTTCAAAGGAACATCATTATTCTAAGTGCCCTGATGATCAGGCACTGCATTGTGCCAACTGTGGTGGACCACATCTTGCTATATCTAGAAACTGTCCGGTTAAGCAAAAGAAAATATTGGAAAAACAAAATAAACAAAATAAAATGGCATACGCAAATGTGACTAAAAACACTGACCACACTTACAGTTTGGCACATTACAGTACTGATTTCCCGGCTTTACCACACAAAAAACATGAGATAACTAATGAGGAATTAATACAAGGTATAATAAAAAGCGACAACATTTTAAAGTCTTTAGTAGCTACATTAGTAAATTTAAGTAACAGTAATAAAAAAATGACAACATCAGTAATAAAGGAAGTATTATTAAATAACCTTAAACATGGATAGTAATTTTTTGAAAATATGCCAATTTAATGTTGAAAATCTTAATAGCAAAAAACCTCTTCTTATTACTTTTTTGGACCAAAATGACATTGATATATGTTTGTTAAATGAAACACATTTAAAAGAAAATCATAATTTTAAAATAACAGGTTATAATTTTATTTACCAACATGGCCTTAACGGCCGTGGTGGAGTCGGCATACTCATTAGGAATAATTTCAAATATATTACTGTCAATCTGCCTTTTTATGAAGATTTACAATCTGCAGCTATAGTTCTTAAAACTGATATTGGTAATTTGTCTATCTTATGTAGTTATAGTCCACCAAGACGAGGAAGGTTCAAATCTAGACAACTTAAACAAATTATTAATAGTTTACCAAAACCGATAATACTATCCGGAGATTTAAATGCTCATCATGTTGCTTTTGGATGTCTTCAAACCAAGCCTCGAGGTACAGATGTTTACGATTTATTAGATGAGTGTGACCTATGTATCCTGAACTCGGGAGCTCCAACAACAGTAGGTAGTTTGCGTAATAGCCAATCTTCAATTGACATTACTTGTGTTAGCCCACAAATCGCTCCTCTATGCCATTGGAGCGTTAGTGATGATCCAATGGGCAGCTATCATTATCCCACTTTCACATTTATTGAACTCCATCCACAAGATTTTGAAGTTGGTCAACCAACGGAAAGATTTCTGTATGACAAGGCAGATTGGAAGCTCTTCGCATCTGAAACTGAAAAGGCATTCAGGTCATTTACTATTGATTACAACGAACCTTTATCTACTTATAATAAATTTTGTGTTACATTAAATACAGTTAAAGAATCATGTATTCCAAAACTAAATATAACTTCCCCAACCATGAGGAAAAAACCAGTTCCCTGGTGGGATAATGAATGCTTAGAAGCAGTTAAAAAAAGTAAAGCTGCTCTAAATTTTTATAGAACACATTCATCTATAGAAAATTTCATTGAATATAAAAAAATAGATGCAATTAAAAAAAAGTTATTAAGGGAAAAGAAAAAGAATAGTTGGAGAAACCTTTGTGAATCATTCAACAGACAAACACCTGTTACTGTCATCTGGAATTATATCCGTAGATTTAAAAGAGCTTCTTCTGTTAGTAAACCAAAAAACAGTGAATGGATTCCATCTTTTCTTGATAAGTATGCACCCAATGATCCACCTGAAAAATATATAGATAGTAATTTATTAAATTCATATTTTATTCAGGAAGGCAATTCAAGTAGCATATTTTTGAGTAATACTTTTACATGGCAAGAATTCCAATTTGCTTTGAAATCTAGAAAAGACACTACTCCAGGCTTAGACGATATCCCTTACAAAATATTAGGCTACATGCATGAAGATGCCCAAAAAATATTATTAGATATTTATAATCTATTATGGACAAACAATCTTATACCAGACTCATGGAAAACACAATGTATTGTACCAATCCTTAAACCAGAAAAACCGGAAAATGACTGTAACTCATATAGACCTATATCTTTGTCATCTTGTGTTGGTAAAATATTTGAATACATGCTTAAGGTGAGACTAGACTGGTATGTTGAATCAAATAATATCTTACCAAGGGAGCAGTATGGCTTTCGTAAAGGTAAAAGTTGTGTAGAAAGCTATGTTGCATTATTAAGGGATATTAAAGATTCATTCCACTCATTTTCCTCCACTGTTTGTGCCTTTCTCGATGTTCAGGGGGCATTTGATAATGTTGATCCAACTATCCTTGTTGAAGTCTTGATAGATATAGGTGTCCCCGGAAAAGTCTGTGAATGGATTTTTAAATTTTTATTTAAGAGAACAATGTATGTCAAATTTAATAACATTTTACATGGACCTAGACATATATATAAAGGAACAATGCAAGGTGCCACTATTTCGACACTATTATATAGCATATACACAAGTCAACTGTGTAAATATCTTTTAAGTTGTAATGTAAAATTTCTACAGTATGCGGATGATATTGTTGTGTATAGTAGTCATAAGGATGTAAATATTGCTGTAAATATATTAAATAAGGCATTAGAACAAGTATATAATTACTATACAAGAAAATTAAAGCTATGGATAAGTTTGGAAAAAAGTACAGCCATGATTTTCTCTAAATCAGATCCAAGAAGTTTATTTAATGTTAAACTTCACAACAACAGTCTCAAATGGGTCTGCGAAAAAAAGTTTTTGGGGATATATCTTGACAATAAGTTAAAATTTGAAAATCATATCCAACAAATTATCAAAAAAGCTTGTGGAGGTCTTAACATAATTAGATCTTTGGCAGGAGTACACTGGGGATCCGACCCTAAAACTTTATCCATGTTATATAAGAGTTTAGTACGTAGTCACTTTGATTACAGCACCTTAGCATATTACAACTGTAATTATAACTTATTAAGAAAATTAGATGTTATTCAAAATAAAGCTCTTAGAGTCATAACAGGTGCAATGTGCTCTACTCCTATACATATCATGGAGGCCGAGACATGTATACCTCCACTAACTATTATAAGGCTAAAAATTGCTGAACGATTTTGCTTAAAGGTATTTGCCTCTAAAAATAATCATCTTTTAAATAGAATTCTTCCTATAGTTCCAACTAATAGTATGAAAGTGGGTCGATATACTGATGTTTCTAACATTATTTCTAGAAAATTGCCCGAACTATTAAGGATTATGATAAACATCTACTTAAATATTGGAAATTATATATTTAGAGAAAATCATTGGCCTATGTATAATATTGAATATAATGCATACATGCATGATGTTACAATATGTGAGCAACAAATAAGTAATCAAAATGATCTTCTCAATACTATAGATAATGAGTACAGAATTTATACTGATGGGTCGAAAACCTTAAATATTGTTACATCAGCCTATTATGACCCTCAGAAAAAAATTAAAAAATGTATAAAATTAGCGTATGAATGTAGTATATTTACTGCTGAATGTTATGCTATATATAAAGCATTATTGTATATATCTTCAATTAATGAAAGCAATTGTTTGATTTTAACTGATTCACTTAGTGTTATAACTGCACTTAAAAATAGGGTCTTAAAATTTAATACAAATTATTTAATATTAAAAATTAAGCAAACTTTGTACCATATGTATAATAATAGTAAAAATGTTAAATTCATTTGGGTACCTTCTCACTCTGGAATTACTGGCAACGAAGAAGCTGATGCCGCAACAAGAGGAGATCCAGACGAAGACCACAGTCAACTCCAGCACATACCGTATACAGATATACATGCTCCTATGAAAGACTGCCTGGGAGAGTTGTTCAAGGCATACTTTACCCAAACGTCGTCTGAAAAAGGAAAATGGTATTACGATATACAAAAGGTCCCGCCCGCCAAACCGTGGTACCATAAATTGAAAGAAATGTCTAGATCATTTATAGTTACTATGAACAGGATGAGATTTGGGCATTGCCAAGTTAAATCTCATCTCTACAGATTGAAGATGGTGAATACCTCATTTTGTGACTGCGGCGTTGAAGAGGAGACTCTTGATCATCTGGTTCTTCGATGTGGAAAACATAATATGGCACGCCTAATGATGCGTAGTGAAATCTTCTTCTTCTTTAAAAATGGCCTAGTGAATTGGACAAAGATGACAGTGACAGTGATATAAACATAGACAACTTGTCTTTGAAAGATTTACTTAAAAAAAATACTTTTTATGGTCCGCTTTATAGCTTCTTAAAAAATGTTGGGAAAAAACTTTAATTCCGTAATGCCCTGTGTAATGTTAAGTTAAGTTACTTGTTGTTAAAAACAATGAAATGTATTTTAAGGACTGGGCTAAAAGGACTAGAATCCAGGCCCGTAAAATTTTATTAAAAAAAAAAAAAAAAAAAAAAAAACATTATTTTTCATAATAAGCTTAGAATAAATAGGTAGATGTTAACCTGAATCTTTCCATGAAAAAAACATTCTTTGTCTATTGCCGGAAATTAAACGATTAGTACGTAGTTAAGAAAAACCCGGTTTCGGTTTAAACGTGAAGAGAAAAAAAATCCTATAATTTTATTTTCGTAAAATATTATTATCATCATTATGGATTTAGATGATATTATATTTAAATATTCCTTCAGATAGGCTTCATGTAGCACACCGTGTCCTGCGTAGGGCTTCGCCCTTTCAGTGTCTGAAAAAAGTCGATTATGATCGCTACAACTCGTAATCGAGTCGCCATAAATCACATCCCCGGTTTTTGCGGAGACCGCGGCAGCCGACCTACGTAAATGACAAATTGAAGATCGAGGAAAGTTTTTGTCTGTCAGTCGGAGACGTACAGATAAATAACGCAATACGCACGGGTAAACTTTATTTATCACTTTTTGTTCGACGTCTGTCTCCGGCCTCCACCGAACATAAAACCACTCTTTTCACATCCATACTAATGTTATAAATGTGAAAGTATGTCTGTCTGTCTGTAACCTCTTCGCGCCCAAACACCTGAACCGATTTTTCTGGGAATGCAGATACTTTGAGTCCCGAGAAAGGACATAGGATACTTTTTAAAATGTACGGTTCCCGCGTGATAAAGAAATTTTGGTGCAATATCTAATAAGAAAAATACGTTTGAAATCACAAATGTTAATATTTTTGTTTCCTATTTTCATGTCCGAAACCTTCATAATATAGGCTCAAAAGAGACAGATTTTTCTTTTTAGGGTTCCGTAGCCAAAATGGCAAAAAACGGAACCCTTATAGATTCGTCATGTCTGTCTGTCTGTCTGTCTGTCTGTCCGTCCGTATGTCACAGCCACTTTTCTCCGAAACTATAAGAGCTATACTATTGAAACTTGGTAAGTAGATGTAGTCTGTGAACCGCATTAAGATTTTGATACAAAAATGGAAAAATTATTAAAAATTTTAGGGGTCCCCATAAGTACAACTGACACAAAAAAAAAAAAAAATTTTTTCATCTGGCCTATGCATGTGGGGTATCTATGGATAGGTCTTCAAAAATCATATTGAGGTTTCTAATATCATTTTTTCTAACCTGAATAGTTTGCGAGAGAGACTCTTCCAAAGTGGCAAAATGTGTGTCCCCCTCTAACTTCTAAAGTTAGATATTTTATGATAATTAAAAAAATATATATGATGCATATTACTATAAAAACTACCAACGAAAATTGGTTTGTACGAGATCTAGCCAGTACTTTTTTTATACGTCATAAATGATAAACCTTAATTTAACTTTCATTATATCAAAAATGAAATATTAAAAGAAATCAAAAACCTTATAATTTCATAGAAATAATTCTTATTGCTGTTGCAGAACCCTTTATGGGCGAGTCCAACTCGCACTTGGCCGGTTTTTATGCTAACAATTGCTCGTGAAAAATCCGAAACGTTAGAAAATGCAATGATCGCACGAGAATTTCGTTTCCGTTTCATTTGCGTAGGAGAATTACGCGGGAATTCCAACCGGGAAATTGTCCACGACATGTCCGTCCATGAAAATATCCACATTCCACATCCATGTGCATTGTGCACACAGAAATAAGATCTAAATTAGATAGGAGGTCTGTGATTGTGCACCTCCATTTTTGGATTTCGGTTAACGATGAAAACTGGCAGATCCGAATTCCGAACAAATACGTTTTTATCGGAGCGCATGATTTGAAAGACTTTGATTGGTTAATTTGAACATGGCTTTAGCAATTATAAAGTACAAGGTCCAAATTGGGCTAATTTTAAAAGTGCCGGCCAACGCAAATAAACCCATTATTTAAATAGAAAATTATCTAAGGAACAATTTTTATTATTACACTAAAGTTCTAAGTCAAGTCTCCGAGTTGTTATTCAAAGTCAAACTTTTTTTTTAACATGAAATAAAACTTATTTTATTAATTAAAAGTAATAAATAATCGATCCCAACGTCCCATTCCGAGTCATAGAATAGATTATAGGCCAAATACCTACAAATTATTTGGAAAAAATGACGGACAGAAGGTAAATAAATCTTCCCCCAAGACGAGCCTGCTATATACCCCAAACAGTAGGCGACCGCCGATGGAGTCGCGGACGTAATGTTGTGGCTGCTGTGGCTCCGTCCGTCAATTTTTCCAAATCATTTGTAGGTATTTGGCCTCTAATCTATTCTATGACTCGGATAGGGACGTTGGGATCGATTACTTATTACTTTTAATTAATAAAATAAGTTTTATTAAGTACATGTTATAAAAAAAAAGTTTGACCTTGAATAACAACTCGGAGACTTGACTTAGAACTTTGTTGTAATAATAAAAATTATTCCTTAGATTATGTTCTATTTAAATAATGGGTTTATTTGCGTTGGCCGGCACTTTTAAAATTAGCCCAAAATTGTATGGACGTTGGATCTTGTCCTTTAGTAGTCAATTTTACCTACGTTTGCACTTGTAAGTAATGTCTCGTCTCTCAATGCAAACTTCGCAAATTAGTTGCTTTTAAAACATGTTAAATTGTTATGTTTGTCGGCAGTTTTATTTTTTACAATAATTAACCTATCAACCCCCGTAAGGCCCAAGTGGGCCGCGATTTAAACAAAAGATTTCCAAGAATCGGCGATCGAAGGATTAATACAAATACAATTAACCAAGAATTTTACCTAAGGCGATAGTTAGATTTTTACACTAGGCGATGCCTGTCATGTGGGGCGAGAAGGCTAAACATTACACGTTAAACAAGCCGGTAACATTTGTACAAATTGTAAGACATTAGGCTTCGTTTATGGAACAAAAGGAGTCACCTTGCGCCTGCTCGCGTCGCGTCGGGTTTACACAGAGCCTCTGGCCTGGTAAAATGAGATTCTCATGTCTATATTGTAAATTAAAGGGAAGACGAAACTCGTTTTAATACAAATTGCGACAGTAATTCGAAATGTCTTTAGGTAAATATTCAATATTATGTTATGTATTTAATACAATATCATAGCTAGCACGGCCTTTCCCAGTCGATTCTTCGGAAGAAAGTAATGGCAGATTCTTTCCCATGTCTACATATCTTTTTCCCGAGCATGGCGCTACCCATCGACTCGTGTTTCAATATGGTTTCAATCATAAAGGTAATATACCTATAGGTATATTAACTTTATGGTTTCAATGGACAAAGACAAGAAACTCTTTCCATAGCAACGAACATAGCAACGGTAATCGTACCACAGACTCTAAATTTTTTTTTCTTATTATGGCGCTCGGCTTTATAACCGTGGCCAGTGTCAAGTAAAATATGGCGGGGAAAGAAAATCGTAAAATGTTTACAACATTTTTATGTAGTTTTTCGGTTTTCCAGATTATCGTCAAGTCGAAAGTCTAATAAAAGTCTAAAAAGTAGTAGGTAAAGTCAACGAGTCAAGTCAGTTGTTTTAGAAAAGTGGTAGACCCTCTACTAAAACTTAAAATAGCACAAATTTAGGAAATAAATATAAAAATACAACGTCACTCTTTCGTATTCCCGACAAAACTCCTCTAATATTTTACAGATATTATGTCAAAGAAGCTAGCGATGTGACAAAATTTGTAAAATTACGAGTCAAAACCTATTTGATTCACGTAAAAAAAAATTGTTATCTACAATTTTTTATCTGTTCTGTTATCTGCATCACAATTCGCGCGAAAACTTCAAAGTTATACGGTACACATAGGTACTACATAAAATTTGGAAGTTTATAGGTATCGTTTTAGTGAAATTGAAACTAAATAATACTATGTCTGTCTCTCAGACTGGTCGAAAAAAGTAAGTAACTAACTGTTGTTGCTAAATGTAAACAATAATGATTTGTGGCTTACAATAATTATTCACTTAACTGTCCACTGGTATTTTGAAAAACCTAACTTACCTTTACTAAAACAGGCAGTCCTTGAGATGTTCGAGGAGCAAGATCCTGCCTTAACTCCTCGCACAAATACTCTACCATTTCTTTGCTGATTTTATAGTTTGCCAGAAACTCATTTTCTGGCAAACTTAGAGCATTAGAAAAGTTGCGGATTGCGGTTCTGTCGCGCCTTCTAATGCATTTTTCATTAAAAAAACTAATTCTATATCGGTAATATCGCGCCATATTTAATTCTGATGCCTAAATCAAGGAAAAAATTAAGTGTGAACTGTGAAGTGAATGGAAACTTAAAAGACGTGAGTTTCTTCGAGGAAACAATCAAGAAAGCAACAAGAAAGTAAATGTCAAAAGCGGATAAAAATGGTCGTCATGCTTGACATATAGATTTTCAAAGCGGAAGAAATCGAGATACGAAAGAAACATTTTCTCCTGTGTTTTTCCGGTAAAACTGTCAAAATTTGGTTTCTTCCGTTTGTCCGCTGACGGTATGCTAGCTCGGTAGGAGGACGGAAAATAAAGAACTTAACATTATTACGATCAGCTATGGAATGTTTATTTTATTGTATACTTAATATTAAGAAGATTTGTCTCATGTCTATCAAGATTAATCTACTCTAGTTTTTAATCTTTGCGTTTCACCTTAGTGTCGCCGCACACGGGCCACACGCGACAGCCACAAACGCCGTTAGCTAGTCTATTGGTGGTAAAGTGAATCGTTGTAGCGTGTACCGGCCACCGGCACCGGCATCAAAAAATGTATGAAAACTACAGGAAATATGCCTCGCGGTAGAGGCGTTTTGTAGTTGTGGCCGGTGCCCCGTGTGCGGGAGCCCTTAGACAGCAACTACTAATTTATTGCTAAGTATAATATTAACATTGGCTTAAAACTTGGCAGGCAGAAAATTGTAAACATAACAATTCAGTGTGATATTATAGCCATAATAACATGACAAGGCTTCGGTGTTGGAAGCCAAAAGTCATCGTGATGTGCCGATCGTGGACAGACTGCGGAACCATTTAGCCTGCTAATGTCTGTATTTCCGATAGAGGGCGTCCACAAATTACGTATGTTTTTTGACGTGATAACGTTTTATAATTCGATATGGGGTGCGCGCCCGAAAAACTAGACAGTTCATGTGTCGTTACCTCGCTCTGAGGCGTTCCATATAAGGCTTGAAGTGCAAGCGAGAGCGCGGAACGAGCGACAAGGAAGCACAATCGGCCTTTGCATTCGGCAGCGTTCGACATCCGTCTCACTCCTAAGTCCTACTTGAGTGAGCGATGCGTCTGCGTGGACAGCTGCAGCTATATTATATACTATAGTACATTTACAATATGTTTTTTAAAGAAAGCGAAAAGTTTGTATTGCCGCCGCGTGGACGCGATCCTGGAACTTGGCGCTGTGATATCTAGCTTGTCCCGCTGGGCCAACAAGACGCTGACGTAAGTGCTGTAAGTGCTGCTTGCTACTCGAAGTTGGTAGTGAGGTGACACTTGTAGTAACTATTGTTTTTACGTAACATTTTTAAATTTTTATTTTTTTTTATAAAATGTAGAGGTCCAATAGCAGTAAAAAATACGATAAAAGTACTTTGGTACATTTTTTGTACAATTTGGTATAATTTGGTATATTCAAATATAACTTTGTTCTTTGCATAGGTCGATTTGAAAGAAATACATCGAAATAACGTCATACGTTGTTACGTTTAACTATCGTCAGTGGATGAAATGGACCAAAATGGTACTTATTATTTTGTTGAGAAAAAAATTACGTGAGATTAGTTGAGACCCCCCCTCTCCCTAACGTGAGATGAGATCTGACTGCACCCCCTGCCCCCCTAAACACCTTGCGGTGCGTCCACATTTGTATCATTTGCGTGATCAGATCTCCGTCGCGATCATCGCTCCGTATCATGATCGCTAGTGTGGACACAAAATGATACGCGTATCATGATACAAAGTATCATGATACGCGTATCATTTTGATACGGCGCAATGATCGCGACGGAGATCTGATCGGAGATCTGATCACGCAAATGATACAAATGTGGACGCACCGTTACGTAATTTGTGGACGCCCCCATACTCTACGTTAATACGTATAAGCTTGTATAGTGCTTTTGGCTTTTCGACCGTAATTTTCAAGGCAGTATAATTTTATTGCCGTGATATTTTTATATCCAAAAGCGATTTGGGCGGTTAAATCTATTTTCATAGATAAAGATGAAAATCAAATTGTTTAGAATAAAGTGGTAGCCGTAACAGCAGCTATTTAAAGGCCCCGAGAATTTAAAAATTCAAGTCACTTTGTAAGACGAACAACAATGTTACGCGGCCGGGGTACTCTCAAAAACCATTTTGGGGTTGAAAATCTAATTTCTTTCGCACAAGCAACAAAAACGAACAATTACGTATTCCGGGGGATCTCAAAAGAAAATTTGGCAAATTATTTTTTTAACGAGCCGTTTGTTTCAATCGCTGACGACTTTTCGGACGGTATTCGGTATCTCCGCTTTGTTGACTCAGCCCGTTTGAGTCTGCGTATTTTAACCGACTACGTGAAAAATGAGGTTATCAATTCGTGTGTGTGTAATATTTCCAGAACTGCCTAGTTTTCGTATATTATGTTAGTCTATAATCTATATCAACCTCTTAATAAATGTGCCTCTCAATAGTGTACCTATGTAATATGTATGAATGTACTAGGTATTGTTACATCTCAATGGTTCAAATTAGGGAATATTGCAAGTTTTCAATTTTGAAGTCAATGTTACTTTTTTTAAATATTAGAATTCTCATCAAAAACTTTTAATATGAATGTAACATAAAATTGGTGTAAAGCGCCCGCAGCCGGTCTTTAATATTAAAATGGACGTAAAAGTAGTTTTATTATAATAATAAATGAGGGATAGGTAAAATGTAAGTTTATTATAGAATTTGTGGTCCTGCGACGCTCCTGTAATAAAATCTACAAAGTACTCGCCTAGACCGCAAGCATGCACTAGGGATTAGGGCTTAGGAAAATACAATAGTTTGTTTTACGATCAAATTACTCATTACTATACTCCACTCGGGCTAGCTTGTCGCTAGCGGTCATTGACTTCCTGTCAAAAACTTGTCATTTTCCATATAAAACCACGATTGACAATATCTGACACTTCATTGTCAATCGCGGTTTATATGGAAAATGACAAGTTTTTGACAGGGAGTCAATGACCGCTGGCGACAAGCTAGCGCGAGTGGAGTATAGATCACTTTATGGTTTTTAATTCGTCTTCTCGGATAATCTCATGATGTTGATGATCAATGCAAATTGTACCATAGTAAAATTAGCTCCATTTTATAATAACTTTAATTGCAGATTAATAAAAGTATAATCTAGATTCTAGAATAACGGGTGTTGTCTGCAAAATGCACCGAGCAAGCCGAAAGTGTGTTTTGCCTTTGTTTACTTTATGAACATAAAGGTTCTTTGACAATCTTTTTAACCTTTTTAAATGGACCAAAGTATGTTTTACCTTTTAGAATTAGTAGTTTCATAGAGTATGAAATTGTGTGAATAGATCGTAGATACTTATTTTAAACAAGAATGTAGTTGTCGTACATAATATAACAATTTTTATAATAAAAATTGGTGTCTATTTGTTCATCATTGCATTTTGGACGGCGATGCAGTTTTAAGCAGTAGGTATTATAATATAGAATATATGATCGAAATGCACAAAGTGATGTCAGGGCGTGTCGCTAGTATCCATCAAATGAAAGTTTAAATTATTATTTAAAAACGAAATCTGTGTTTATTTGATATTCAATATCAAACTATAAATAATTCTTTGTCTGAGACGTCTGAAGGTGACGAAATCTAATATTTATAATTATGTTAGCATCAAAAAGATACATTTTACGTTTGTCTGTCTGTCTGTCTGTCTGTTACCTCTTCACGCCCAAACCGCTGAATCGATTTTGCTGAAATTCTGTATGGAGATACTTTGAGTCCCGAGGAAAGACATAGGATACTTTTTATCACGGAAAAATGTACGGTTCGGTATAAACGAATTTTGACGCAACGAAGTTGCGGGCGTCGTCTAGTTGTAATAACTTTCTCAATTGTTCGATGTCACACTTTCCAGAATATTGTCTTCTAGTTTACTCGCTGTAGATTTTCATCGACGATGCTGTATATGGACCAACTTCGATCTGAATAATCGGGAATAATGTTCTGCTCACCGAATACACTGTAGTGAACATGTACAGTAACTGAGGCACAAATCGGAACAAGCCACAATCTGGACGCACAGTACGTGCGGCGGTCTCGTTACAGCTGATGCAATTATTCGGATGCGGATAACGATATTGCATTCCCCGCGTATCTGACATTGTTGCACCCCCTTAGACCCCTGGACCCCTTGTGATACAAGACCCCTGCTCCCCCGAGCGCTTTCGACCTGTTACCCCTCATCGGAGTAATGGACTACTAGCTCCCTCGTGATATGTGATGTCAACGTCTTGGCATACTGTATTAGCACTACACAGATGAATGACTGTCCTCGACACTACTACAACTCTACAGTACCTACTGTTTTAGCGGTTCAAAGTAATGCTGCTAGTGCCGTTTCACTACAATACTTGTATATTAGGTTTTTTCTCGTGAAATCAATCATAAAACATAAACCTCGATCTAAAGCCGTCAAATCTGGAAATAGGTCTTTTATATCAGTAATTTCGAACTTATAGTATAGTAGGCCTATTTTCGTCATAAAAGGTTTGGATATAGATAACCTAGATACTATTTTAGTTGTTTCATTAGTCTCGAATGTGCTATATTTATTAAGAATTCTACTTTATTGAAGTTTAATTAATAATTTTATTTCATCAGCTGTTTATTAAAGAATAAAAACTAAGATTACCTCGGTTGTGTTCATTTGTTCGGTGTATTACATTATAATATTCATGCAACACATTCTCTGGAGAATCATACCTTACGGGTGTTTCTGTGTGATGCAGCACTATAGCACAAGCACAAGATACATCTTATTTTATCTTTCCATAGAAATCGCCAAGATTCCACTTACGTAAGCAATAATATACAGTAGACTTTGATATCCTGACGATTTCAATATGGAGTAGTAATAATATAAGAATATGTATCGTGGTTTAATCCATACTTCCATATAAATGCGGAAGTGTGTCTGTCTGTCTGTCCGTCTGTCTGTCTGTCTGTCTGTCTGTCTGTCTGTTACCTCTTCACGCTCGAACCGCTGAACCGATTTTGCTGAAATTTGGCATGGAGATACTTTGAGTCCCGAGAAAGGACATAGGATACTTTTTATCCCGGAAAAATGTACGGTTCCCGCGCGATAAACGAATTTTGGCGCAACGAAGTTGCGGGCATCATCTAGTGTAAGTATATAATATAATATATCTTACTTTACTTAAGTAATGTTATTACTTTTTTAATGATACAAATTAATTACAAAATAGGAATTTTTTCACAGATTGCAGGAACAAAACAAGCTTTTAGTCCAATTAATTTAGAATAAACGACTATTTTTAAACGAAAAACTGTTACTTTTTAATAGAATGGAAAAGATTTCGCAATAAAAAATATTTTAATTAATACAGACGGACGCAATATATGAATAGTAACGGGATATCGAGCGAAAAAAATAAAACGTGGGTTTTAACTATAGCAGAAACATCTGAATATTTTTTTTATTTCAACATTGGGGTTCAGTATTGTATAAAACCAAAAAACTATAATTAATTGAATTCTATAAACAATTAATACTCTGTCAAACTTTAAATGTTTGAGTACCGTCACGGTACTCAAACATTAATTTTTATGCATCGTAATGCATAATATCATCGTCATGAATACTGTATTATTATAATACATTTATACAATATTGTATACTGTATTATAATACAGTACCTAATTTGTTCAAAATTAAGGATTTTTGGCTTTTACCAAAAATCCTTAATGCTGCCTGCTGATTTTTCAGCACAATATAACATATTGTGCTAATTTTACCGAAAATCCCAAATTTTGATCAAATTAGGTCAGCTCATAAACTCATTTACTCGTATAGTGTTTTCCACAAACAAAATTCTGTAAAGTAATATGAGTTTAAAAGTCTGAGCTATTTTAATCAACTTAGTTTGATCAAACAATAATTATGATACAAAGTCTACGCTCAACTCTAATGCAATTGTTTGACCTAATTTTTACATGAAGGCTCCCCACATGTGAAAACTTCGCTACAGTTCTTTCAGTATATTACCTCTGGGTTTCTTTAATATTAATCCTTGTGTAACCGACATAACGGTCATGTCAGAGGGATAATAACTGTGAATGGTGTGTAATTAGCAGCTAATGTGCGCCAGTATAGAGCAGGCACACCGCGCCAGGCCGCACTTATTTTTATGCGATTTGGCAACGTTTTTGCTGCAGCTCGGAAATTGTCCGGCCTTTTTACGATTATTGTTATGTTAACTTTTATGTCCGCTATTTAATAACTTTATTGTCGTATAAAATACGCGTATGGTAATGATTGCAAATGGGGTCGGAGGAAAATATTCGTATATTCACGAAATTAAATTATTATGTAGAGTGTACTCTGGCCTATAGATCCTTTTTAAGTAAAAGAATATACCGTTTTTTTAAATGTTCCTTATTGAATTCCCCCAAATTATAAAAGTATTAATTGTACTTCATACAATAATTATTAAAATGAAATTACAAAATATTATAGCAGGAGAGTCTGGTGCCCTAACTATAAAATGTAGGTTGCCCTGTGTTAAGGGTATTCTAGTAAAGCTTTGTAGATTACTTCATCTAATTATTCATCTAATGAAAATAATGATCTCGTAGACACACTGATAAGCTTAGAAAGTGCTTACAAAGTAAACACTAAATATGTTACTAACGTTACTAAAAATACTCCCTGAATAATATGGGTTTATCGTATTTGCTATTAATCTGTAGGCCTACTACGAAACTGTTTTGTGACTCAAATAATCGGACGAGAATGCCGCGTCCTGCTCTAACAACGTCATTTCACGTTTGTTAGAGTAGGACGCGGCATTCTCGGCCGATTATTTGAGTCTCAAAACAGTTTCATGGTACAAGGCCAGGATCGCCGAGCGCTATGTGAATAAACACTACAGTCGGGGCATTTTAATAGGCCACATTTGACATCTGTCAGATTAAACTCCATAGTGAGGTGAACTGCGTAAAAACATCGACCAAAACGAATAAATCGATACGGACTTGAAATAAAATATTTGAATTTTATACGTTATTTGTAAAACCAAAAACAAATTCCTGACCCTTTATTACTTTTTCTTTGTAAATTCAAGGACCAAAATAAGACAAGTACATAATTTACAAAAAACATTGCATTTATTCGCTTGAATCATAAAAATTGATAAATTTAGTATTATCATTATTCATTTCCCATAAATATGTGTTACTTTTCACAACGTGGTTATTGATTTATGGGGATATTTCGTTACAAGTAATAAATGCATCGATACTATTTATTAGCTTTCGATTTTTAGAGTAACATCCCTAGAGTTTTAAAAGAAAAAAGGTCAGCTGACGTAACATTGTAACGACGTGCAATTATTAAGATCAGAATTTGTTTATTACGTTTAGAATTGTTTATCAGTAAAAGCAAATCGTTAAATAATTCGTATCGGTCATGTCTACAATAAATATGTAATCGTAATTGAAAAAAGTTAATCAATTGTGCAGTTATAACAAAACGAAAATATTTATTTTTTATGCACGTCGCTACAAGGTTACGTGGTGCAATTTTGATGAACTGTCAAATGTGGCCTATTAAAATGCCCCGACTATAAACACGGATTACTGCAGTCGCCAGAGGTTTATTTACCTGCGAAAATTGTAATAGTGAATGCATTTTTGTTTTTAAGATGTCATTTTCTTTTTTTTACTATAACTTGCAAATTTTTTGTGCTTGTAATTTTTTAGTTGCTTAATTAAAAATTTATATTACACCATATAAAACCGGTCCCGAAAAAAAATTATTTTATTGTTCCTGTTATTTAATGACTCTTATCCGATCGTTTACGTTGAAAATTAACCAAATACACAATTTTTAAAAAAGAAAGTTTGCTTTGCTAAGCTAACGAAGTAAAATCGTCGTTGTAACCAAGATAAAAGGGTTTGGGTAGATTTAAGGGTTGTAACGAAAAGTGTGTTAAACTTACTTGTTGTGCATTTTTAGAGAAATGATAACTTTTAAGTACTTAAAAACGTTTAAATATCTCCAAAAATGTATAAAATAGACCGAAAATATTTTTCTATATTTGTTGAGAATTTATTTAAGTGAGAGCTAAAACATTAAAAAAAAAAAACGACAAATTAAAGCCTTTTTCTAGTCTTTGAAATATATTTAAACTTCCTACTTAAAGCCAGAAAAAAAAATTGGGTGCTACAAATGTCATGTAAATACTGTGCTGCGACCTATGTTTGGAAAATGCTTACCGGAATGCAAAAAATATCAGTTCTTAACCTAATTTGTATTTTTCCTTTAAGTATGTTTTAGGAAATATAATTAATGAAAAAAAAAAACAAATTAAAAATCAATTTTATTCTGTAAAAACCTAACCAAAAGAAATAAAATACAGATTTTCTTCGAAATATCCATGAAAAGTTTGTGCTACACTTTCAGAAAATTTAATAAAGTACGAGTAAGAGCTAAAAAGTTATACACATTAAGAAATAGAAGGCTTTGTTAAGCCTAAAAAATAATTTTAAACTTCCTATTTAAAACCAAAGAAAAATTGGAACGCCATTTACCTGGCGAGGCACACAACAAGCACATTTGGAGGGATGCTCATCTATATACAAAAATATTAATTTTAAATGTAAATTATACATTTTTTTTTCAACTTATTTTCTTTTTTTGGAATACAAGCAACGATAAAAATAAAAAAAAAAATTGTGAAATATTTTATTATGTTGCTATATATTTAAAAGAAAGAAATATGCAAATTTTCTTCAAAATTTTACAGTTTATGAGTTTACTTGAAGTGGAAGAGAATAATTTAAAAATCAAAAGCACAACTTTTCAATAGGTAAACTTTATTATTTATGTTATCTACACATTCCTTTTTTTCTTTTCAATTTTCATCCACTATTGCAAAAATCGGAGGTTTGCACGATTTTTACGCTCTGGGAACTCCACTAGATGTGTTAATCGAGCCTCGACCGAGAGTTCACCCCCCCTCCCGCCTGTGTCCGACAAGTGATGGAAATGATTAATAGTTGTCTAATGAATTTTAACGGTTGAAAGTCAATTACAGGGTCTAATTTTAGACTTTATGTTAGTGAAGACAATATATTTTTTAAATCAACTGTTTTTATAGATTTTTAATATTGTAAGTATACAAATTCATTTTATACTACCACTTACAAGCAATATAAAAGTCCTATCTACTTTGAAAGAACTGAGCCAGCGGAGTTAGCTAGTTAGCTAACTCTGCTCGCTCAGCGACCCAATGTGGATCTTGGCCTCTGAAATGAGCTTCCGCCATTGATCCCTGTCCTGCGCTACCTCCTGCCAGTTACTGACTTGAATATCACGCAGGTCAGCCTCAACAGCATCCTATCTACTTTGAAAGCCATTCATAAATGTTTCTTATTCGACATCTGCTAAGTATTACCAGCTAGTAGGTATAATAAACTTAATTATGTACCTCAAATTTAATTACCAATTATCTATTTTAATAACAACTGTGGAACATATTTTAATAAGAGCTGGAGAACATCTGTCACTCATAACATGAGGTGTAAGTAAGTTAGTGCTTAAGTTTATTATTGTGTGCCAGGTATTATGTGACCGTGAGACTCGACAGGTGGTGTACGTGTACAGTGCACCACACAATAGCCCATAAACAACAGCCTCAGCCCTCACGTGGCCGGTTACACGACTTTATACTCTCACTGTACATTACTTACAGAGCTGGTATCAAATTTAGAGCAGGTGCTTAAGGCCTGAAATCTAAATACTCTCATTTTTCCGTTTTAAAATTATATTATTTTGCCAATCCAAAACGAAATAGGAGGTTCTGGCTGGTAGGTGGCGTTACAATCAATACCTGGTAATTAATAATAAATAGAATTGTCCATTCCTGGGTAATTTTTTAAATTAGGCGTTTGAAATACTTAGTTTTTTTCCAGATTTGTTTGTTCAGGCGCACTTGATATTTTAAACTTATTTTTGCCTACCCAATTTGAAATTTTCACTGTAATAATAAATAAAAAGAATAAAGATACATTTTAATTTTTGGGGTAACGTAGGCCGGCAAAATAAATAATGTAAAATGTTAACTCGCCATATCGTTTTTCGTTTTGAACGCCTACAGACCGTAGGATCTAGGATGTTTTACTAATGATAACAAAATAATAGTATATTTTATTTTATTTTCTTTATTGGACCAAAAAACAGTTACATGTTAAATCTTAAACTAAGTACAATTAGATAAACAATAATTAGACAAACACATAACCCACACTATTGATCACGGCGTAAGATATAACGTCACCTACGCATCAGATGTGGTCCAATTTCGATTCCCCGCTTTTCATTTACTTTGAGATTCGAGGTACGAGAATGAAATATAGAATTAGGGAATAGACTGAGGTAGAAAAAATAGGTAAACCGGACGTGCTAATAGCAGTTTAAACTGTCGTACAGAGAGACCGCTACATAGCGATAGTTCTCAATTTAATTGCACTAATATAAGCCTTAATATGTTGTAAGCCAAAAATATGTAAAATACAAAGTCAAAGACTACAATTTGCTTATTAATCCTTCGATCATGGATTCTTGGAAATATATTGTTATTCTATTGTTGTCGCGATCACCGGTGCTCTTAATATGGGGCTTGATAGGTTAAGTCTGAGCTTCTGTTCCTTTTTATTACTCCAGTCCAACTCTTAGGCCGTCTGAAAATTTTTCCCGCCAAAATTATTACACAAAGCTAAGCGGCCAATTTGTCCCGCCGTCCATTTGCCTGGGGGAGGGTGACGGTAGAGAGGAAGGGGGAGCTAATTCGCCATTATGCTAATGTGACCCGTCTGTTCAACAATAACAAAAATGCCTTCTCTGTAAAATTGTATGCCTCAAATCTAAAGTCTAAATCTTCTAAATATACGTTGCTTGCTTTAATTTATGTTTGCTGACGTTAAATTGTATTTGATTGTATTTAACACACAAAAAGATAGATAAACGTACAAACAGACAGAGAGCGATGTCTCAATATAGGGTACAAAGTTCCATTCCATTCTAGGGTTAAATAAAAATTTAGTTTGTTATTATTTTTATTATTTTTCGCGGAATATTGCTAAAAATAATAACAAACTAAATTTTAAGCTATGGATTTCCGCAAAGTAACGCCTGATTCTATTAACTATTTAATAAAAATGTTTATTCTGTATTTGAAGAAGTAATTTTAAATATTGAATGAAACGTTATTAAAGCGTTATATTTCGCTTTGGAACTACATTCAAATTCATTTTAAATCAAACCGGAACTCAATTAGTGTTTCCGGAATCCAATTACGATGTAGTTACAAAAATGCGGCGAATGGCGACGCTGCGAGTTTCAAATGATCAAATTTTGTTTCGCTCTCTAATGAAATAGTTTTGGACGAATTTTGAATCAAATATAAATACATTTTGCTTCAATACTACATTCTGTAGCGATTATATTTGCGTTAATTTATAATTATTTCACTGAATTAGTAAACTAGTTTTACTAATTATAATTACAATTAACTGTACCATTTTTATCTGCTTGTTTATTTAATTTAGAATTTATAAACACTGACTCACTGCAATTTTAACCTATACTCATAGACATACGGTAACTTTACCTCATACGGCGTAGAAACGTAGCAGTAACTCTACGCCGCGCGTAGACTTTTTGCTACGCTATAGAATGAACGTTAAAATTGATTACGACCCTTTTCTTATTGCTTGTTAAATAAATTGACATAAACGGCAAAAATTCTGCTTGTGACATCTATTTTTACATTTTATAGTTTGTAATAAAACTCCTATAAATATAATTTACAACTTTTATTTTACGTTTCATGCCCTTTTTTGCTATAAAATATCAATTTATTGTTGCAAGCACAACATAAATAATGTGTAATAACATTTTTGGCGTAATTTTTCATAAAGCTTTATTAGATACACACAAATAAAAATGTACACTTGCCAAGAAATACTTACACAGTGAGCTGTCAATTTTATTGCATTACTATTTACTATAATTCTAAGTACTGACATACGGTTTTGCTCGATAGTTTTACTCCAAATCGAGCAATAACCACCGTGTGGACCGCCAAAACTGTTAGCTCTAAGTCTCGCTTCGAGCCGGGTTCGATATAATTAAATATGTCATTTCCATTTGTAGTAAAACTATCGAGCAAAACCGTATGTGAGTACCTACTTAGCATTAGACTAAGGACCTGTTTCACCACTTCCTGATAACGTGCTGAATAGGCTATTCACAACATTTTTGACAGATTCTCCATACTTTACCTGTCAAGTTAAGTGGTGGATAGCCTATTCGGCACTTATCTGGAAGTGGTGAAACAGGCCCTAATAATATTATTATGTGATTTCTGCCTCAGTCGTCCGCGTGCGTGATGCGGCGATGTGTCACTACTCACTATAATATACTTGTGTCGCGTAGCGACATCTATTAGGCCTCTTTAGAACCTTTACGCCTAATAGATTGCGTCGTTTATCGATAAAATATAACTTGAAATGAGGTTAGTAGCGACATCCTTGGGGTAATGGTGCAACTATTATAACTCTCCGTTGGGATATCTGATATTTTTACCAGTTATTTTCTATTTTTTATTAACTATTTCATAATTAAATTAAAAAAAAAGTATTGTTTTAAAGTACACCTACCTAAAGTTAATAATATTTTTTCTAACTTAATTTTTTTTTTTTATTAAAATAGTTGATGACTTTTAATTTGCGTTCTTTGACAGCTACCACTGCTATGCTAGCTATGAAATCTAATTACTATGTACCTGTTCCTCTTTATAAACGTTATTATGGCACATAGTTAATTATCTATAAAACTTAACAACGCAACTTGACGGATTATAGTAGATGCCAATTCTTATTAAACACTTACCCGGCAAACATTGCTTGTCAAATGTGTGTTTTGTATTGACGCTGCCGCTTCGCAGTCGCGTGGTCGCTTAGGTTTGCGCTAAGCATAAATTGTGGGAAAATATGTTTGAGCCTGTGGTTTGATCCCACTGTTTTCTTTTTAGATATTGTATTGGAGAAGTTTTATCTGTCACACCGATCTCAGAATAACTTCGATAACGTGATTAAAACTGTGCACTGTTTGGTACCATGTTATGTGTTATTATGTGAAATAACACACTTTTTAACGTAAAAAAAATGGTTGACAAAACAACATTTTAATAATAACATCGGTCTATTTTACTTCTAAGGAATTGAGCAATAATCGCTGCGACACGAGAATTCTATGTATATTATACAATAATTAGATGATGCCCGCAACCATATTGCGTCAAAACTCGTTTATCGCGCGGGAACCGTACATTTTTCCGGGATAAAAAGCATCCTATGTCCTTTCCCGGGACTCAAAGTATTTCCATAATTTACAGCAAAATCGGTTCAGTGGTTGGAGCGTGAAGAGGTAACAGACAGACAGACAAACAGACAGACACTTTCGAATTCATAATATTAGTATGGATATCTCAGCGGCAATGAAATCAAACAAATTAAATGAATGTAATTACAGTAACAGAAGCAGTGGCAGCTGGCATTTACGAGGAAACTTGAAACTGGCCATCTTAAGTTTATGGGGACAGTGCTTCGGCCTATACTTGTGGGGTAAGCACGAATAATTAACAGCGACGTAATCGTAACGTTGTCGAATGTCAAATATAAATTGGTGGCATCAAATCATCCAATAGCTTTGTCCACACTGGGCCTTTTTTTGTTCATCAAGGGCATGCGCTATAGCGTAGTCAACAGCGAACGTAAGGCATGCCCGTGACGCGCGTTGAAATTGTAGCGCTCGCTATGACACTTTTCTTTCAAGTTTGACGTATTCAATTACCAAACGAAAGTTGATTAAAAATTGCATAATGTGGACATAGCCTAATATATATTTTTTTGGATTAACCCATCAAGCCCCATGAGCTCACCGGTGAGCGAGACACAGTAGAATAACAATAGATTTCCAAGAATCCACGATCGAAGGATTAATATGGAAATAAAGGATATTTTTGATATTAGGTTTTCATCTTTTAAAATATGGAACATATTTTAAAATATACTTATATTAAATCAAAACATTAATTAAATATTCAATTTTTAGCTGGCCGTAGTTTCGTCAACTAAATAAGCATTTAGGAGACCTCTTTTAAATGTCAAGCGTTCCTTGAATTCGGCTTTTGACGGCCTTTAGCTTCAAAGCGTTTGAAAAAGCTTATTACATTCCTTTGTAATTTGGAAGTTTTAGTTTGTGTTCTCTGATTATAAAATCCGAATCTAATGTAGGATGAAAATGAACATTTTATACATATAGACCTTGTCTAACTTGAAATGACGCGCCCCTCCCTTGTATTCACAGTACAAAAATATTTCATTTATATCAACTTTGAAGTGGTGGAGCGCGTCATTTCAAATTAGACAAGCTCTACCCAGTGAATGAAATACGTTATAAACCAAATAAAACAATAATATAGCTTCGATCCACTTTTAATGCAGTCTCGGCAAAATATTTAACAAACATCCATGTTCTGCTTGCTTAGACAAAAAAAAACTGTTTAACGCGTATGAGAACACCATATTGTGTTTGATAGAATCCAAATTGGATCGAATCTTTATAAATATTGGATCAAAATATAAGAATCGAGTACTTACTGTCTGTTGCGGAAATATTGATTACACACATAAAATTGTCACGTATCGCAATTTCCCTGATGATAATAACCGTGCACGATCCACGGGGAGGGGGACTTAAGAGGGAAAGGGGGAGGAACACATTTTCGGCTCACATTCTGTCGACAACATTCGGCGAGCGATGCGTGATCGCAAATCTGTGGCGAGGGTGCGCACACGCTGTCGGCCGGAACGGGTTGCTGGTCGTGATGATGATGATTAGGAAAACCCATCAACTCCCAAGCGGCACCCGGGTGCCGCATAACAATTGAATATCTTTTGTGTCTGCGATTCCCACGATCGAGGTATTACTCCATAATAATGTTATGGTGGATATTGTGTTATTTCTTGCTTTTTTAAACGGCAAAACCAATAATTTTTATAAATACGTCAATATACTCTTAATAAGTGTGCTTAAAGTAGGTGCTGTATTTTCATCCGTTTGGGGGTGTATTTGACTATTCTGGGTAATAGGTACTTTGAGTCCAACAAAAAAATGGTTTCTGCCCAAAAAAAAGGTGGGTAATACTACTCGTAATACTTATCTACTATCTACGGCACTAGATGTGCCGTATTTATGTTTGCTGTAAAAAGCAATTTAAGAAAACTATTTTTTTTAATAAAATATGTCAGGTCCTATCATGATATTATATCAATTACTTTTGTGTTTACTCAGTAAAAGAATTGAATGAATAGACTACAAAATTACCGAGGCCCTAGAGGTTCATGAGCTAGAAGTAAAATATTTCTGAAATTAAATTCCCAAGCAGTATAGAAAAAATAACTATACTACTCGTAGGTACCTCTAGAATAAAGCCTCAAGAGTCTCTGAGGTATTGGTTGCGGTATCATAACAACATTTTTATATAGTATCATAAATTATTATTATAATATATCGTGTTATATGTATAATATTATACAAACAGAATATTTTAAGTCTCCGTAAGGTATTTTCAATAACAGAATTAAAAAAGACAAAGCTAATTAATTTTATATTGGATTTTATTAATGGCCGTGTATCTGTAACGGCAACATAAAAAGCCCTACGTGGTGTCGGTCACTATGTTTAGATAGAAGAGATGAAGACTTATCGTTATGACGACAATGTAACGTACTGTAACGTAACGCTCCGCTCTATATCCGCTCTATATCCCGTAATCGCACCCGCCTCGCTATCCGCGTCTTTCGTGCACCAGCCTTATCGTCTCGGCTGGTCGTAATAAAACAAAACCGCGAGATGAAAAGGCGCCACGTTTGTATAACATAAAAACATGGCGTCGTATGTCATCATGCGAATGTCGGGCGGAGGTTTACTGCGGCTTATTAAATCAAAACGTGAAATCCTCATTACGTTGTTATGAATGTACCCAATTTTGTTGCGGGAGGGTTTTTGCCGCGGTTTAACTTACATTATTAATTAGTATTCTCTTATTGGGGTGCCTCATTATTGTACTTACCAGAATATGCTGAGATAAAATCAAATAAAATAGAGTTTAAATGATAACAGCGTTATTCCGCGCCATGTTTATGAGAGTCCTTAGATACATTTAAATCAAGCTCTCTGCCTTACAATACCACAATAAGTCAAATTTACTGCTCATAAAGCTACATAATTCAATTTGAATTGATTCGCGAAAAGAAATAAGTTATAACTTATGGATTAAAAATCTTGTAATATTTTCAAATACTATTTTTCTTCTTAATTACTGTGTATAATAGGCGTATAACTTAAACAAGAAGCAATTAAACCGAGCTGTTAATTCGCAAGAATTTCTTTCGGCCTTTATAACGCTAATTTGAAATGTTTGCGCAAAAATCCACGCCATTTTAAGTTATTGATGGACGTAATACCGTCCTAATAAAGTCTTTATACCTGAAAATTGTTTGCGTAGGATTAGGCTTACTAGATTTTTTAAATAAAACTGTGTCTAATTGGAATTAGCGAAGCCAATTAGTCTATAATATTATGTTTCACGGCTTGAGCTCTTTATTATACGTTTTACTATAAATACCTAGGTACAAAAATAATTGGCACCTGCAGACATAGCATCTCAGCGTAGTGTTAGAGCGGGGCTACATCGCTGGGGAGGGCTGCGTTGCGTTATAGCATTACGTCGTCACAACGGAACGCATAGCATGTAATTCAATAGACACTTAGTTACGTTCGTGCCGATATATTACATCCCCAATAGCTTCGTCGCCATAATAGTATCGGCAAATCGGAGCTTATCTACCTTTCCCCCCGCTAATTATCCTACTTAAAATTTAGTTTGTTATTATTTTTAGCAATATTCCGCGAAATAAACTTCCACCACCATGCAGGTTGAAAACCTCGACGCGCGTTTCGCTCCAACACCGGAGCATCCTCAGGATGTGGACTCTACGAACAACGTCCGTCAAGTCAAACTGACTTGACGGACGTTGTTCGTAGAGTTCGTACCTAACCTTCACCTTTGGAAGTCGGTGAAGTCGAATATATTATGAGATTATAATTATTTCTTTTTAAAATTTGTGAACTGGAACCTAGCTCTTTACGCATTATCACCGGCTCCCATTTTCAGTGCCAGCGCCGGCAGCCGTTGTTTTATATCTCGGCTGCCGGCAGGACTCTACGAACAACGTCCGTCAAGTCAAACTGACTTGACGGACGTTGTTCGTAGAGTCCACATCCTGAGGATGCTCCGGTGTTGGAGCGAACGCGCGTCGAGGTTTTCAACCTGCATGGTGGTGGAAGTTTATTTCGCGGAATATTGCTAAAAATAATAACAAACTAAATTTTAAGCTATGGATTTCCGCAAAGTAACGCCTGATTCCATTAAATAATTATCCTACTTTTTAATCCGTTGAAATATCGACAACGATACAATATGTAGCATACCATAAAGTATCCATATCCATACTCATATTATAAATGTGAAAGTGTGTCTGTCTATTTGTTACCTCTTCACGCAAACCGCTGAACCGATTTTGCTGTGTATGGAAATACTTCGAGTTCCGGGAAAGGACATAGGATACTTTTTATCTCAGAAATTCGTCGCAACGTGCATCACGCATCAACGCAACGCAACAGATCAACGTGGCTTCACTCTAATAATTGGGGCTCATTTCGTCGCGCGCCGTTTCGAAGGCGGATCTCGCTCCGATCTGACTCAGATCTCGCCTCGATCTCGGAATCTAATCCCGGCTGAAGCTGCATACAATTGATTCTTATATCTCATTACATTGTATAATGTAATCTTGTATGAGCGCCGCTTAGTGCGAGATCACTACATTATTCGCTATCTGTTGTTAGATTTGCTTTTATATTCAGAATTTAATTTTCTTTTCGTTTTCTTTTGCAGTAGTTGTATTGTTATTGAGAGAATAGCTTTGGATTATAGTTGGATTTAATGTAATATTCCAATTAATTTAGATAGTAATACAGTATGAATTTGACTCTCTTCTGACCATGACAATGATACCTCACAAGCTCGTTATGCTGATGTGCTAAAAAATGTAAAAACATGTATGTACAGGATGTGTACATGTGTATGTACTATGTAGTACATCTCCCTCGCTTTGGTGCAGACCATAAAGTTAATATACCTATCGGAATAGAGAAACAAAGGCCTGAGCAAGCGAGAAGTCACTATCAGTAACACTGCGTGGTAGAAAGAGAAGCGTGATTTGAGGTTGCATAGCTTTTTTTTCATCTGTTTGACAGTCTGTCTGCCCCTGGGCCGATCGTTGTCAATTTGGGCTCTCAGAAAAATTGTGATTTTAAGTTAAATAATGAATAGTTTTTAGAAATACTGCTCTAGAAACATGGTTAATTGTTTGTGGAATGATTCTGGATCCACACATCGAAAAAACCCGGACAAATATTCATTTAACAGGTGAATTATTCTACATCGACAGGGCCTAGTTTTAAGTATATTTTTGCCAATTCCCTACGAGTTATTGGTATTGATTTTGGGAACTCACTTCTTTAAAGGGTTCATTATATGGAAAACATAACTTGACTAACCTTGGTGCACAATTTAAGGATAATTTGTGTAAACAATTTTCATATATTTTACACTAGGGCTGCATCAATTTATCGATAAGTTGTATCGATATGAAAATATTTTTTAGTTAAGTATACTAATTATCTAGGAATGTTGAAATGATAACATACTCATCCGTAGTTTATAATTAGTTTAAGTATATTAATATACTATCATACATAATTCATCGTTTTTAAGATTCCGCACCCAAAGGGTAAAAAGTCCTAGTAGTGGGGTCCCGCAGCCCGCTCTACTACTAAGACTTCGTTGCCTGTCAGTCTGTCCATCCGTCCGTCCGTCTCTCTGTGTCCAGACTGTATAACAAGAACCACTATAGTAATAGACTTCTGAAATTTCCACAGATGTAATGTCATTCTACATCCAATATGGCTGCTTATCAAAGATAGGGGAATAGTTGTAAGCACTTCTGCAAGATGGGCATCAAATAAAAGGGCTCATTGAGAGTGAATTGAAAATTAATAGGGTCTAGTGAAGTCGTGTCGTGTCGTGTACTGATATTGTCACGTGACGTAACCTGTCGTGTCGAATCGTGTCATGACGTCATGTCGTGTCGTATCGTGTCGGGTTTTAGAAAATGCCCGGTTGAAACCGGTCACCCTTCATGCGCGAGTCCGACTTACACTTGGCCAATTTTTCAGATTTCCTGCTGACCTGGATACCAGAAATTCATGGCTTAAAATAATTAACCGTCCAAACTGGACTCTGAAGTAAACTTCATGCATACTTAATTATGCAGCAAGCATTTTGAAGAAAAGTCACATTTTACTTCAAAATTACAATTTTATTATATATCTATGCAGTTTTATTTTATCCCATTTTATTTTGTTTACAATCTTACAATTATTATTCCATGATCGATATTTTGTCGAATTACAAGATGTTTGTACATCACTGACACGCACACGTAAACATAATTGTATACACAGATGTAAATCAAATTTTGGTTAAGCTTGACAGCTCGGGATTGTTTCTCTATTCCGATAGGTATATTACCTTTATGGTGCAGACGGATAAAATTTTACGCAGGTGTCATGGTCGGTCAGAAATTAATTTGTCAAGCAAATTAATTATTTTTCTTATAATTATCATTTTTCAATAACATATTTGAAAATGAGTCTATGTTTTTTAATATACTAGTAATTTTAAATTATAGTATAAATAACACTGATTAAACACAGCTTTGATGCCCTAATATGATTCGCTTTGCATAATATTGCAGTTGCATCCGGCACATACAAATTGAAAGCAATTCTGTAGTATTAAGGCTATGATTGACCGCCGATTACCTCCATACATTGACGTTCGTTAGCGCGCTTCCGCCGCCGCTTGTGTCGCATACAAATTGACACACATAATATTTCACATTTTATTTATTCTATTAGAGAATACTACGGTTTTTAGAATTTGATTTTTGTGCTATAATCTTTTTTTAGCATTTTTGTATTCATTGTATGGTGCTGAAATTAAAGCTATCAGTAAGTGGAGCAAAAATATTTGATACTGTTGCTTATCTTGAGTTAGAGAGAGATTATTACTAAAAATCATAAAAAATAAGGCGGTAAGGTGTCGTTTTATAAATATTAAAGCCGCGAAACCGCTATAAAAGTTGTCGCATCATGAATTTGGTTCCATAAATATATAATGTCTAATTCTATCACGGGCGGAGTAATTTATTGTTATAATGACGGAGCCCCGCCGGGAAATAAGCAGCTCTGTGTTAGCGGTCGAGTGGTTTAAAACATCACATAGTGCTGACATTTGTATTTATTATTAGATTTTATACCTAATATAGTTTTGGTTAATACTAATAGTTACCCGTGGTCCAGTGGTCTAGACTCTAGACTCTAGACTCTAGAGCGCTGCTCTTGACTCGGAGGTCGTGGGTTCGATTCCCGCGTTGGTAACATGTTATTTCCAAGTTTGGTTAGGACAATGCAGGTTGATCACCTGATTGTCTGACAAGTAAGATGATTCATGAGTCGGATGGGCATGTAAAAAGTCGGTCCTGCGCCTGATCTCTCGCCAGTCGTGTCGGTCTTTCGTCCTACTCGGTTATGAGAATAATGGCTGATTTACACGTATTAAGTAGATTAGTAGTTAACTAAATTTTAACTTAATTTTAAGTTACTTATTGCATGTAAACACACAATTTAGTAGCAAGTAGTAAGTTAAAATTTAGTTAAGTACTAAACAAGGAAATTAGAATTTTGACTATTTTCTGTAAGGTTGGCAGGCGGGGCTTGTCACTTGACATATTTCAGGCAGGCACTTCAAATTAAGTTAAAATTTAGTTACTACTTATCTACTTAATACGTGTAAACCAGCCCTTAAGGAATAGAAAGTGATCTTGTGTACTGCGCACACACCTGGGCACTATAAAATTACTACTGCGTAACTGGCCTGGTTTCAATGAATCTGGCCACCGTCACCGAAACCGGTGTGGGGAGTATTATAACTGGTTATAATAATTCCTCTCACACATGTTTCGCATTGAAACCAGGATGTAGGAATGATTCTATAGTGCCTATAGTATGTACGTAGTTATGAGAGCTCCCTCTCTCTCTATTTTCATAGCCCAGTAGATCAACTTTCTATACATACCCATTCGATTCATGGATTGTTTGATTTTGATTTGACGATCTATGTGCCTTAGTGGTTGAACGTGTTGTCAGCACTCATGTCGGGGGTTGCGGGCTCGGCCCGCCGACGTGACTGTATTAAATTGGACGGAACAATTTAAATTATGTATACTATAAAATTATTAAATATATTTCCGTTATCTGGTACCCGTAACACAAGTCCTTCAGGTACTTAGCACGGGACCAGACTGACGTGGTACGAAGTGTCCATAGATATTTCTTATGAAGACAATCGGGTGATTATGCCTGCATTGTCCTAATCAAACTTGCAATCGTGCAAACAACATTTTTGTAATGCGGGAATCGAATTCACGACTTTCGAGCCACGCTCTAAGGCACTGAAACATACCAACCAAGAATATACACTACGCGAACCATAGGCGCTTTAGTTGCTATTAGTAAACATAACATACTTACAAGCAGGCTTTACTAACTCAGTTTTCCATTAAAAATGTTAGTTGTAAAATCTAAATAAACTAAAGCGAGGTAGGTACTTTTGAAATGGCTTCCATCTCCTTTATTTGGCTGATTGAACCGGAGCCACTGGAGTCGACGGGATGTTGACTTTAGAATGTGGCTGAGCGTTGAATCTGGATTTAATTAATTGAAACTGGTAAGACGATTGATTCAACAAGCTGATACTCTCGAGCGAGTATTGCGGGCATAAGCGCCCCATATACGGTACGATTCGTCTGTACCATCGATCGTGACGATTGATCGCATCAAAAATATGGCTCATATTTGATTAATTAAATCGTTAACGAACTAATTGACATACACATCGATTTGTCGTTTCTATCGGTTTGACGTGACGGATCGTACAGATAAATCTTACCTTGTATGGGGCCCCTTAGGGCATGATTACCCCTACCGAGTGGAGTAGGGAGACAGCGGCGAGACAGTGCTCTCGGCCAATAAAATTAGCCAAAAGCTTTTTTTATTTTTGTTCCCTCCCTACATTATACAGGTAGATTTTTTTTTACCTTTCTTATTTGCTACATTGCAGTTTAAAAAGTGCTACACAATTTGGGTTAGTCATTTTACATGGTTTGTAATAATTTACATTTTCTTGTTATTTTCGTTATTAGTCATTAATTTAGCATTTTTTATGCAGTTCTTTATATTTCACATTACACATACATTCTTTTTTTGGGATATTTTTATAAATATTTTTATATATATTTTTAAAGTGCCACTGATTCACCAGTCTACTCGGTAGGTGTAACAGTGGCTTTACTAATAATTCTTACATTCTTAGTACTTTACATGGAATAACTTATATCGAACTGTACGAAATCCAGTCTTTTACTGAATAATCCAACACTTTAATTAATTCTTCTTCTATCCTATATCTTGGGGATTAATTTCTTAAGATTTTACACGAGTGGTCTATTTATTTATTTATTTAGGACCAAAAACAGTTTTACATTAATAATAACATTTGGTTTGGACATATTTTAGAATACAAGCCACATGCAATAACTAATTATAATTGGTCACAGCATGCATTTAACATTATGGAGTAGACACAAAGTTGAGATTAAAATAAATTATATAAAATCAAAGATATAAACTCTTAAACACAAAATTATTATAAATACAGATTTAAAATAAAAAATAATAAAAAATTACAATAATTCATTAAGCTACAATAAATTAAGCTAAAATAACAATAAATAGTAAAATAAATTATAAAATATTTTTAAATCATTATCAACAAATTAGAATTATTCTTAAAGCGATTTCTAATTAAATATTATCAGTGATAAGTGGTAATAAAAATATTCTTTAACGATTAAAACTTAATACAATTAATACAATCTATGGGTCAAGTTTACTCAGAGAACTTATAACGCACTCAGAGTGCAATATAATAACAGTTTCAGGGCGCTGGTGCGATTACTCCGGTACTGTAGTGCCTCAGGCATGTTTGCAGATGCTCATATTGATGATTTTCATGCTATCATGAGAAAGAAAACATGTTCTGTAGTACAAAGGTTAAGGGGTAGTGGCAACAGCATCCTGGAAATGATAGCCGGGAGGCTGGACTCGGCAGTTCTGGGTCGCTTCACTGAGTTGCATGTGAGAGGTGCAGCTGGGTGACCTGAATCAGGACGTGGTCGACACTGGCCTTACTTTTTATCTTTTAATTTTATTTTTGTTTATTCCTTTTAATTAAACTTTAAAATGCAAACTAACATAAGGTAAGATTTATGAATTTTTATTTTTATTTTATTTATTTTAAGCACGGCTGCAAGTGTTTCCATGACATTTATTATCGAGTAATCGTTCGTTTTGAAAGTACTAATGTTTGATTTCTTCTCAGACCGGTTATAGTAAAAAAATATATGAGTAAAACATAAGGTTGCACAATAGATAATATATAATATGTGAATTATTCTCAGTCCTAAAAACCAAAGGTATTAATTAAGGTTTTGGTTTTTAATTTATACCAAAGGTATAAATTAAAAACCAAAAGTATTAAACGAGATTAAAACTCATGACAAACTTCTTTAACCCGGCGTCTGCCTGGTAGAATTAGGAACGACAACTGCACGGTGGGTCATAATTACCCGGATTTTAAATCGTTGTTAATTTTTACTATTTCAATGATATTTAAAGCAAATTTATATTTAACTGTAAAGAATAGTACTTAGTTTATAATATTTTGAAGATACACAAAAAAAAGTAATATAATGATCGTTTTTTCCTATTTAAAAGGACAGTGTAAAATTTACAACTAAAAAAATTAACATCTCGAAATTTATTAATAAATGAACAAAAAGTGACTAATTCACACTTTGTATTTTACTTTTTAGAATGACAAACGTTAGACCTTAAAACAAGTATACGTAAAAATTATAACGAATCTTAGGTTTAGTCACTATGAGCTTTGTCATCCACGCAAACGCCACAGAAAGAAATGCCATGTTCAGGGCAGATGAAATTTTTAGATCTTGAGAGGTATGGGTAGTATTCTTGTCTTTTATAGCAGGGAATATTATCTGGCATCGCTTACGAAAACTAGACACTTTGACATGAAGCTCTTCTGGTGTTTTTCCTATAAACTACCTTATTTCTTTGCATATACTGTTATTACATGGATTACATCCATGTACGAGCCATCACGTGGTTATTTATAAGATCAAACACAAAATTAATGTAAAATATAGAGTAATATACATTTTGTCACCTGTCAGTACAAATAAATAAAATAAATAATCAAATAATTAACTAAATGTTACTGGCACGAAATGGAATCATGGAATGCATAGTTGGGTCATATTTACCCTTTTGTATGTTTGACCACGTTTATCATCCAGTCCAGATGCACACCATCTTAGCTGACATAAGAAACAAGAGGGGCAGGACTTTAACTGCAGCTACTGAGAAGTGTGGCAACGTTACACTATTATTTTCTCAAAATACACGCATTTGAAAACATCACGGGTCATTATGACCCAACGTGGCAGTCGCCGGGTTAAGGTCATTGTGTTTTTTCAGCCTAACTTTTGGTCCATTTTTAAAAAACGCGTCTTTATAGTACCTACGTCCATATACATAATCATTTGTTAAATATTACAAATATTTAACAAATGATTATGATTATGGATAAATAAACAAATGATTACTTATCCATATACATAATCATTTGTTAAATATTAAATACTAACCTTAATTGAAAACTGATAAATAGTAAACAGAATCAGTATTTAGTACAAAATATGTATTAATTCAAACTGGCCACCAATTATTGCGGGCTATAAATAACGTGTAATCTGTGGACAAATTAGTTTACTATCTATAATGATGAAGTACCTATACTGTGGTAATGCGCAAACGAGCTATCGCTTGCTGTTGTTCAGTTTTAAAGCTGAACACAATAATTATAATATTATGTTACTCTTTGAACCTGGCGCTACTACCCGAATATAACGTCACAAGTCGCAAGGCAACACAAATAAAGTCTGGCTGCACTCAGATAGGTTTAGTCATCATCACCCTATTGCCGTCTACTGCGTAGGCCTCCCCCAATGAGCGCCAACCATCCCGATCCTGGGCAGCCCTCATCTATCCGCTGCCAGCCACTTTTTTTTAAATCGTCGGTCAAAAGGTTTAGTAATGAACTTCAATTATTATTGATTTAATGACTTTTACTTTGAGAGTTTGACCAAAAATTTATAATATTATGTTAAAACCTGCAGTTATAATATTATTATTGACAGATTGCGGTCGTTGCATTATTTTCTACCACTTTTGTTTATTCGTTTATATAGTGGCGTAGTTAACGGTCGCGGCGTCTTAAAATGTATGAAAATTTGTCTCAGTGTGTCGCAACAGCCGCTCGTTTGCACCGAATTCATATTGTAGTCTGCATCCATTACGCAGTGATTTAGGCTAAGCCCCGCAGTAATGCAGCGTTAGCGCGCAATAGACATTACACGCCTCGGGGGATGACCGTTGACAAATGTAATGATCCTAACGATTTATCGCCTGTGATTTGTGTTTCACGCCTGATGCTACTTCCTTGTTCTCCTTCATTAAACCGTGCAACTAACTTGTAGTCTCCCGGCAATCATATAATATCTATTATCTATGTTACATGGAACTAGCAATGTCTAAAATAACGGTTTTCTCTAAAATTATTTGTAGAGTCACAAGATCAGTTGTTCCTATTTGAAGATGATATTCATGTTAACTGGAAATTTGCAAATGAAAATTTTATATTATAACACTTATTTAGCTGTCCCGGCAAACGTTGCTTTGCCATAATATTTAAAAGTATTTCGCCCATATTATTTTATTGAAGTGACTAAACAACGCCATGGCAACGTCAATCGCTATCTCGTCACACAAACAATGGTAGCCGTCAGTCTCAGGTTGTAATTATTTACTATTATATCAACAAATGCACTTATCAATATATAAAGTACCCAGTAGCCGATTCTCAGACCTACTGAATATGCATATAAAATTTGGTAAAAATCAGTAAAGCCGTTTCGGAGGAGTTCGCGGACTAACATTGTGACACGAGAATTTTATGTATAAGAAGAAGATAAGAAGATAATAGTAGCTACTCTAAAATCTATGAGCTTATCTTTATCTTATTGTAATTATTTAGTAGAGGTCAGTCATTCAGAAACTCGAGAATATAATTCAGCTCGTTATAGCTCGATCGAGTTACGGCGAAATATCGAGTTCGGCGATCGGAGATGGCAAGGTCACACGGTCACACCTAATTGACTTGAACCTTAATAAATTTCCTTGCAGTATGTTTTGTAGGAATAATTTTCATAAATCATGTTTGGAAGGAATAAAAACTGTCCAATCCCTAAGAGAAATAAACGAAATTGCTCACAAAAAACCAAAATCTGATAGAATTTTGATGTAGCCTGCCTTTGTTTGTTTGAATATCTCGTCTGATTGCGATAGAAACCTAAGCTTCATCTAGATACAGTATAAATACTGTATCTAGATGACGCCCGCAACTGTTGCACGAAATTCCGTTTATCGCGCCAGAATTGTACATTTTCCAGGATATAAAGTATCGTGTGTGTATGAGTATGGATTCTTGTATGATTGGACTAAGAGTGTCTCTAATAATGTCTATGAGGTGGATCGACGAGTTAAGTATTTTATATAAAGCAATACAGAAATAATTCGTTCAGACCACGGTTCAGACATTCGGCATTCACTATTAAGTAGGTATGATATTATTATAGTCTGAAAGCATGCCTATCTTTACAGTGAATACAATTTCACAAAATCAACATACAATAATGTTATACATGGAACTGTGCATTGCACATCTACAAATCTACATAGAAACAGGCTATAATATATGATAATATGATAGAATGTGTGATGTATGTATATTGTATGTATATGCAGAACCTCAGGCGATATTCGCGAGCTAATGTATGATAAGTTGGATGATGTATGTATGTTCATGTACCCCGCGTTGGGGTCCTTTCACACTAGCGAGCCGTCTCAGCATATATAAATCACGAAGACAATCAGAAAATTTCTGTTACTTAATGAAATTTGTGGCTCATTGTGGTTTGGTTTAATATAAAAAATATCCACTATTATAATCTATACATATAATAAAATCGTAGGAAAGTCAATTCTGTACATTGAATATTTTTGAAAAGTAAGTCGCGGGCACCAGCTAGTGTATTATAAAATAGAAATTAATTCGTCTAAGATAAAAAAATAACATAAGAGTTACCACTCCGGCTTTTTGTGTGAGTTTACGCAAGTATCATAATATATAATACTAGCTGTCCCGGCAAACGTTGCTTTGCCATAATATAAAGTATTTCGCCCATATTATTTTATTGAAGTGACTAAATAAGTATGTCGCCATGGCAACGTCGATCACAAACAATGGTCGCCGTCAGTCTCAGGTTGTAATAATATACTATTATTTATTCAACAAATGCACTTATCAATATATAAAGTACCGAGTAGCCGATTCTCAGACCTACTGAATATGCATTTAAAATTTGGTAAATATCAGTAAAGCCGTTTCGGAGGAGTTCGCGGACCAACATTGTGACACGAGAATTTTATATATAAGATTATCTTAGAATAATGATGTGCGTTACGTGTGGACAATAAGGACATCATGATATTAATTTACACAAATTAATTATTTATTCCAATGGTATTCTTTATGTTACTAACGTAACCTTTATTCACTAGTGTGAGCTGGGCCTTCGTGTTATCCGTCGCGAGGGCGCCAAATGTCGCGCCGCCCTGCAATTTGCCGTCAGGTGTGACCGACCGTTACAATTTTGTGCGAATAATAAATGTTCCCGGGTTATATTTTTACGGGTTTTATATGGCGGCTGTCGGCTGAGGAGTGGCTTTTTTTGGTTCAGTCAGAAAATAAATTAATTGTGTCAATCTTAATTACTGTTTTAGTTTTAAGGCCGTCCCCCGAGCACGGCGCGCGGGGGCTACCGGTTTGGCTGCCAGCGACGCGCGGCCCGATGAGACGCAGGAACATATTTTTTAGATTGACTGCACTTGCTATTTAAGATTAATAATAGAATTTTGTATGTAGTAACGTAGTTACTTTGTATTTTTATTTCTTTATCACATCTCAGCATTTTTATAGCAGAGAAGTTTTCATATTATAAATATTATATGTACCTACATAACGTTTAAAAAAATACAGTTAACAAGAAAAAGTTGTGTATATCTGGTGTGAGGCAATTACCCGAGCGCCGAATTTGTGTGATTTATAACGTTCGAAGTCAGCACATTCAACCTCATACATACATTCGCTTCATACATAACACATACATATTCATTTTAGTGAACACCTCGCCTAGTTAGCATAAATATAAATATTACAATGACAAATAGATTCGACTCTATACGATGTAAAACTAGAGTATACAAAATAGACACGAACTTTTCCATTTTAGGTTAATACCCGAAAATCTAGTTATCTTTGCGGGCATCAACTTAAAGTGTTCGAGGAATTAAAAGGAGACTAAGGGCTCCCGCACACGGGCCACCGGTCATAACCACAAATCGCCGCTACCGGCATATTTCCTATAGTTTTCATACATTTTTTGACGCCGGTGGCCGCCACACGCTATGTCAACGATTCACTTTACGACCAATTATAGACTAGCTTAAAACGGCGTTTGTGGCTGTCGCGTGTGGCCCGTGTGCGGCGACACTTATGTTTCTCAAGTGTTTTTATGTGCTTTTCTTTAGCATTCCAGAAATTATTTAAGTTCCAAACCGATCCGACCAACCAATGGTTGGTTGGTAGGATTTGAGTAGAGAGGTATCGTTGAATTCATCTTAATCGTTAGAGTATGATGAGGTATATCGTATTTGTTTTTTAAAGACATATTATGTTATTTGTGTTTTGTATGTACGTAAGTGTCAATATGTAATTAAAATGTCAAGGACATATAAAATTCATCAACAATACCAACCCGCAACGGGCTCCCAGGAATAGAGGGTTTACTTGCATTAAGACGACTTTTCATGTTAACTGTGCACCACATACTGCACATACATAATGATAGCACAGTTCATATTATAAACCACATACTATATGTACAGTGGTAGCAGCGATGCAGGGAATTAGCGTAATGGAGGCCACTTGTTGTACACAACCACGTGAATAATACAGCGTGTTCCCGGTTGTGCGGTAGTTGATCATCTAATATATATAAATCACCTGTCACGATGTTTGTGAGCATTTTCACAAAATGTTGTACCCCCTTTGTTTGGTGTGTCCCCAGACTTTCCGGAATTTTATACTCTTCTGGGTAATTATGTGATATTAATATTCAACTATATATTAAAGTATTTCGTAAATTTATGAATATATACTGCATTTGCACCAAAATACTTCTGAGGGACCTCATTATTTCGACTGTCCCCACCCCGAAATCCTGATAAAATGCGTTATTTTAACGTAATTGGCTTATGCAGCATCAAATATATAATATTTTTTATTATGCCAAGAATTTACTTACTTGGAATATGCAAATTAAGTCTTTTTTACCATTCAAATAAATTTACAAACCCGAATTGAATTCGGTCCCCAGATTTTGAATATGCCTGACATGTCAATTATGTTACCAAAAATCTGAGAGAAAATAATCAAATATGGATATTTTCTTTGTGAAATGGCAAGAAATTAGCTTGATTTATGTGTCGGCTTTTTACAATCATTCGGCGATTTGCACCGGGATTGCAACAAGAGTTGGAAGTGTCCACACAGTATTTCGTGAAAAAAAAGTCAGGACTGTTACCACTATTTTAATAACTTTTTCGCCTATACCACATAAAAACTATTTTTATATTTATAAAGTGTTTCGTAAGGATAGCGTTATTGTAAATATAAAATATTTTGGTGTAGAAATGAATTAAAAGTGAATTTATAAAACTGGGCGAGGATGATAATGTTACCTCCATTATGTTACCAATTTGGATGGTAACTATAAGATGACTGGCAAAGTAACATAATTGACAGGATAAAGTTGTGTTCACATGATGGTCATAGATAAATTAAATTTTAAATCAGTCTAATATTCTGAATGCAAAAGTTTTTGTGTGTGTATGTTTATTTATATGTAATTTTAGTAAAATTTGATTTGGAGATAGGAATAATACATGGACTAGTTTTTACTGCGGGTAAATACTTCATTCTCATGTAAAAATCTTTAGCCCGTAGGTGAAATCGTTTAATATAATTCACAAAATATGCATTTGTTTCCATTTTGAGCTAAACTTTCTTTAGTAATATGTTTAAGATTTCAGAATACATAATATTACGAATTACGATGCGATTTTTCTTTGACAATTTCGTCTAGGTTTCAGATTCGATCTCTAGAATATAATTTGATTTTAAAAATGTATGTTATATCTTGGTGCTATCATCAGTCTTGACATTTTCTTATCCACCCATTGTCACACATATAAAACTCCACCCATGTAAATTTACCTTTATGATTATGTTACTGTCAGTTATGTTACCCTTTTCCCAATCAATCCATTATATTTGTTATTTGTGCAGAAATATTTAGGTTTTGAGGGTTTTAAATATTAATTAAATAGTTTATTTTGCTAAATAAATAAATTTAAAGCCAATTCTTAAGGGAATGCACGAAACAAATAAAAAATATGATATCTCAACATACTTGGTAACAAAACTGACATTAAATCAGGGTAAATGAAAAAAAGGAATAAATGTTGAATTTTCTATTATATTTTTTAATAAATAGCAGTTAAAATTAATAAAATCAGTCATTTATTTCCTAACTGTCTGCTTAAATACTCTAGAAAATGTGGTAACATAATTGACAAGCCTTTTGTGACTATCTCTCATATTTTCTTCAATATTTTCGTAATTAAGAAGTATTTTAAACTGTTTTTCATATAAAATGATAGTTAATTGCGCACAGAACATTATTACCACATTTAATCCAAAAAATATAACACTTTAAAAAACCGTCCTCAAATCTGGCCAGGTACAACATTTTGTGAAAACGCTCTTGTCCGCGATGGATTCCTAAACTACTTAACTGATTTTAATGTTTTTTTTTAATGTGTGTTTTTTTCTAACTTGAGAGATAGGATAGCTTAAATCTTTAATTATAGTCGCAATTTTATTTTTTTGCAAATTATTTGTCTATAAAGAGCGGCCATTGTTTATGCGACGTGGGTCACGGGATAGCGAGTGACGTTGCTATGGTGACATACTCATTTAGTCACTAATTCAATAAAATAATACGGGCGATATACTTTATTATAATATAATATGGCAAAGAAACGTTTGCCGGGACAGCTAGTCTATTATATAAACTAATTAAAATATCCTATTTACTCGATATCAACTGAAGTTGTAATTTGTAAGGCCTCATCAAAGATTTATTATTTTTAATCTGTTGAGATTTTTTAGTATTTTCGTTAATAAAACAAATTAATATAATATAGCCGCTCATCTCAATAAAACAAAACAAATAGAACAACGATTAAAAATTGACAGACAAGCCTTATTTGTGCTAATAATACTGTTATGTCATGCCTTCTCATCCATACTAATATTATAAATGTGAAAGTGTCTGTCTGTTACCTCTTCACGCCCAAATCGCTCCACCGATTTTGCTGAAATTTAGTATACTTTAAGTACGGGGAAAGAATTTTATTTCTATTATTCATAATATATTATCCTTAGTGAGTTCAGAAAAGTGACACTATCGGTCATATGTTATACCTACACGAATTAATTTAATTATTAATCTATTTACTACGCTATCGAATTGGATATTAGTCTGTAATGATAGTTGTAAGAATGTTTAATAAATAAATAAATAAAAAATTCCGGAAAAACGCGCGATAAACGAAAGTCGGCGCAATTTGCTAGCACTGTGATGTCTATAATAAATAACGTACTTCATTTAACCTTCTCTATTTTCCCTTTTTATAGCATTCGAAGAATATAATATTTCCTATTGGTATTTGTTTTATAAATCTATATAGACACGCACTCGTTTTATGTTACAACTTCAGCGTTGGGTTCGAATTCGATTTCCTGATATCATTTCGTTACTAAATAACTTCTTTTATATCTCTGAAATGTCGTTATTATTTCTTACTCGTAGCTCTCGAATATACAACATTTATGTTTAATCTAAATATAAAGGAATATGTAAATACGTACAATGTAGAATTTTAGAGCATGTTTTCTTTAATTCTCGTGTTCGACCTCCTTGCAAAGTGAGCTGGCAACGGAATTGATGAAACAAAAGCACAGCTGAGTGCACTCAAATTACAAAACATATTCAAATGAAGTGCGGCGTGGTATTGTAAGTCGGTGTCGACTGTCGGCGCTCATTGGCGATTCCTGTTTCCTTACAGAACCGGTGTCGACAGAATATTTGAATACAAGTACTGATGATAATTAAGCTTGTAGTCATAATTTCCAAGTAGTTACTTCATTTTCTAAAGCTCTCTGTAACGGCACTAATTTATGTTCAGGTACAATACTTTAACCTATTTTAGAAGAGAAAAAATAATAATATAGAAGTTTAGCATTTTTCTTGCTACCGAAGTTGTAACGGCCTCTATGAGTGCTACACAAGCTGTCATAGCGGCCTCTACGAGTGCTACGCAAGTTGTAGCGGCTCCTACGAGTGCTACGCAAGTTGTAGCGGCTCCTACGAGTGCTACGCAAGTTGTAGCGGCCCCTACGAGTGCTACGCAAGTTGCAGCGGCCTCTACGAGTGCTACACAAGTTGTAGCGGCCCCTACGAGTGCTACGCAAGTTGTAGCGGCTCCTACGAGTGCTACGCAAGTTGTAGCGGCCCCTACGAGTGCTACGCAAGTTGCAGCGGCCTCTATGAGTGCTACACAAGTTGTAGCGGCCTCTACGAGTGCTACGCAAGTTGCAGCGGCCTCTACGAGTGCTACACAAGTTGTAGCGGCCCCTACGAGTGCTACGCAAGTTGTAGCGGCTCCTACGAGTGCTACGCAAGTTGTAGCGGCCCCTACGAGTGCTACGCAAGTTGCAGCGGCCTCTATGAGTGCTACACAAGTTGTAGCGGCCTCTACGAGTGCTACGCAAGTTGTAGCGGCTTGTACGCGCCAACCCGCTGAACGCTACTAATGTTACATTTTTCGCAAGTGGTTACGGAATGGGTCATAATATCTACGAGCGGTGGATTTATAGTTTTTTGAAGTGAAAACTTCTTTAGCGGCGTTGAGCACTTTTGTGGGTTGGGTAAAAACTGAAGCTGGAACTGAAACTCGCGTCAGATTCTCGTGCTGATCGAAAAACCTTGGAAAAGCCGTAAGACGGTTGGAGAGTAGTGTTTTGTGTCGAACTCGAACTCAAACTCGAACTTCGAATTGATTGTAAGGGTTTAGATTAATTAAAAAAAATCGATTTTTTAAAAATCGAATTTCATAAAAAAATGGGTTAAAAATTTAATCGATTGTAAGGGTTTCGATTAATTATCGATTTTTTAAAAATCGATTTTCATAAAAAATGGGTAAAAAATGCACAACGTTAATAATCAAGTTTTCACTTCTGCCGGCACTCCCGGAGTGCAACCCGTCTTTTTTTTAAATTTCCCCCGTACATGATACAGGCCAATTACAACATTATGGTTTTGCCTGATTACATAATATGTGATTATTTTTTATTCCTATTCATTTATTACATAATATGTATTTTATATCAATATTGAACGTTTCTATACTTATTATACCTATGATTGTCTAATATTTATTTGAATTCTATCTATTTATTTATTCACTATCTTACTCATGACAATGTCATTCCCCTATTTTGTTATTAGGTACATTTCTTACTTAATTCAAGATTTCTTACATTGAAAATTTACATTACGTCAGTCACGTGTATCCGATTCGACGTTGATTATATTACACTATAATTTGTATAAAAATTGTAATATTATACAGTAAGTGATTTCCATTTTCAAAATCATATACTTAGTGTCAATTATTTAATCTTGCCTGATTAATGCCGATATATAGACTATTAGATTAGAACATTAAATAATATATTATGTTACATATTAGAATTTCACAATATTATTAGTTAATACAATAAGATAAAATATCCAAGATTTAACAATAAAATAATAACTCTGAGTTTATAGTTAACTCAATTCACTTGTTTCGAATTCGTGATCAAAGGTATTATAAAAATAGTAGTAGTATGAACGGTCGCGTATCGAGAAGGCAAGTTGCATAAAAAGAATTACAAAGCTGACTGAACCGACGGTGCATTTTCAATTCGAAACAGAATTAAGTGCAAGCTTAAATAAAATTGAACATAATATGAAAATGTCAACTGTCTCCAAATGTTATGTATAAAACGACAGAGACATAAAGCGATGCAAACGAGATTACGTACATGATCGACATCCGGCGCGGGATGCGGGATCAAAGCCGATCGAGTTAGTGATCGAATACAGCCCGCGGCTGTCGCGACTAATTATTGCTCTGGGATGCACTCGGGAGCGGGGAACACTGCGGGGATCGGGTAAGATGCTGGGGAGCGAGCTGGAGTGTAGAGCGGGGAACGCGCTAATGAGCAGGTAACTTGCTTAGGAGTAGGGAACATGCTTGATAACAGTAGGCATATAACTTTACGTACGTTTTTGGTGCGATGGTAGCCTTTTGGTAAAATGGTCATACCGTCAATGCCCGCCCTTAAAATACGAGGGTATGTCGGATAGGAATCATTTGTATTTTGGTATGATAATAAAACAAGACCAACTTGTAATAACACAACTCGTATTTGCTCTGTTGCATTTTATTTGTTTATGACGTTGTTTGTTTGGCGGAGTGAATGCAACACCTCAATTATGTTTACGAAATACGCCAGCACAATTAGCTTTGGCTCCCGCACTATGTGTGTGCTGGAGCTCCCGGTCTATGAATATAGTGCAGGCTCTCCCAAAATAAATGTGTAGCTCAGGAGTCTGTAGCTCTAAGACTACGTATGTAGTGCAGGAGTCAGTAGTTCCCGGACTATGAACATATTGCAGGCGCTCCCAAACTATTTGGAGTTGTCTGCGCGGGATGAAATTTGTTTCTATTTGTGGCGAGTTTTAATTGAAGACTCGGCGGCGAGCGTTCCGCCACCGGCTCTACAGCAAAAACAGATTGCGTTCGCAATGCTCCTATTTATTTATCCAATCAGTAATTGAAACTTTTGTTGACTCCACACAAAGAGGGAGAGATGTTGTTAAGCGCTGTTTGTACGGGAGACGACGTCAACAGCTACTCACACAACAACTATTCACAATATTAACATTATAATCTCTATAGCACGCCTGGATCTCGTGAGCCTCTGATCGGTTGCAATAATTTTGCATACAACTGACATTTTTATAAATAGTATTCGGCGACTAATGCCACGCCAACACATATATCTCTTGTTTGTTAAATCTGTGACAATGTGTGTGTGAAAGAGTTCATACTCAACGAGATAAAAAGCGTAGTTAAACTTTATATTATATGCTAAACTATGTTCGAGTTGGAATCTTCGAAAGTTTTCGAAATTCCGTAAATTCAAAGTTGGCAGCGGGTAGCCGGGGTCGTAATGCTGAAATAATAGTTTAAATGCACTCGACCGATTCCAACTACTTTTACATAGTGATGCACTTTTTGAAAAGTTTGTAACACTATGGAGGTAGTATTTATATGAAATGGACAGGGGAATATTTGATTGATTGGAACTCGTCTTATTTGTGTTGTGTTGGTCGACCCGGTCCATTTGTGCTGGACTCTTTAGTCCAGCACAAATGGACCGGCTCGACCTCCACGAATATGACGTGGAGGTACTTTTACCTCCACGTCATATTCGTGGTTTTCCCGTTTTTTACCGGATTTCCAACTGATTGGCGGTTTCTATTCAAATTGTATCGGATATCTGTCACTCATGTTTCAATACACTCGTACATGTACGTAGTGAATAAATGATTTACCGAGCACACGAGCCAGTAATCAATGAGACTGTTTCATATTTTCGTATTATATACAGCTGATATTGTGAAACTTATTGAATACTTGATATTGCGACAACATTATAGTTCTTGCAATCTACTAGTGCGCGTCGCCCTTAGTTGTGTGAGTGACCATATCTATGCACGCGTACATGGCTCGCTCGCTACTGACTGCTCTGTCGGGTACGCACACTAACGAAAATGTCTATTCACATTTCCAACTACAAATAAAGGCGACGCGCATAGAAACAATTTGTCATTTAAAATATTACTTTGAATAGCATACAGTATAATTTATGGCGTTCAAAATTTACATTTTAAATATTTGGCTGTCACAATACACAATATGTGTATGTGCCCGGAGCGCCAGAACTCAGAAGGTGGCAAGTACTTAAACTAACTTATTTATTTTTTAACTATTACTAACCTAGTTTTTTAGGTTTATTGTTTACTAACGTAATATGGGTTAAGAAGCCTGAAATAAACGTATTTTATTTATTTATTTATTTAATAGCCTTTTATCATTTAGTATCAACTGTACGACGACAAAGCTAACAAATCTAGATTTCTAGTCAGTGCAGGCTCAATGTAAGTCTGAAATTCAGGTAGGAACTAGGAAGCCAATGTAAAAGTGTGACAGGGCCGTGCGACTGGCAAGTTGCCACACGCCGCGCGCACAAAGTATCGCCTCTGCGCTGCACTGCTATAAATATTTATTCGTCTTAACACTATGCTATACAACCTCCGTTTGGCTTACGTAAAATAGTTTTTGCTATGAAAACATAAGCTACTACTAACTAATTACTACGTATTACTAAACACTTTTTCCTTGAAATCTACAAATTGAATGGATAGACTTTCCCGCAGTGTCAGGCTGCTTGTTACGAATGGCTCATAAAAAATACACCATAACCTTACAGTGTAAATTGATCGTAATTCTACTCTATACTGTGATAAGAAGTTATCTATTACATTATTTTATATTTTATGAAATAAAAGAACCAAAAATACACTATACTTAACAACACAACATAATGCTTTGTTCAAACCTACGCGACCAAGCGACTGCGAGGCGGGAGCGTCAAGATGCGTCAAGTTGTCAAATGTGTGTTTTGAACTAGACTTCTTTTTTAAAACCATTTGACAACTTGACGCTCCCGCTTTGCAATCGCTTGGTCGAGTAGGTTTGAAGTTTGAACTATTGGGTACGCGCCGTACGCGCATTAGATAGGTATGACATTTTGTACTTCGCGATCGCTCCGTTGCGAATGCATACACTCTAATAAACCAGTCTGTTAACCACCGCCCTTGTTTCTTAGAATTAAATTAGAAAAATGTGAAAAATAAAATTTGCTATTTAGGGCACATTATAGATAAAAACGGGCTCCGCCCTGATGATAAAAAAGTAGCAGCCATCCTCAAAGCCCCCCGACCCGAGGACGTCACACAACTTAAGGCATTTCTGGGTCTCGTAAATTATTACGGCAAATTTATTGCGCGCTTGAGCACTATTTTATACCCACTTTATAATTTGTTAAAAAAAGATACCCCTTGGAACTGGGATGCGACGTGTGATAAGGCGTTTTCACAAATAAAACATATGTTGAGCTCAGATGTGGTGTTGGCTCATTACGACCCGAGTGTCGAGTTGGTGCTGAGCGTCGACAGTAGCGCTTACGGCATAGGCGCAGTACTGGCGCATAGGTATAAGGACGGTAGTGATAAGCCTATCTGCTACTCGTCGCGGACGCTATCCTCGGCTGAGCTTTCGTATAGTCAGCTGGACAAGGAAGCCCTAGCTATTTATTTTGGCGTCATTAAAAATCAGCAGTATCTGTACGGCAGAGATTCTACCATTCGGACAGACCACAAGCCGTTATCTCACATTTTCGGCGATAAAGTAGGTATGCCGCAGTCGGCGGCTAGCAGGTTACAGTGGTACGCGGCGCGGTTGGCGGCCTACACCTTTTCTATTGAGTGGATTAATTCAGCGAGTAACGCACCCGCAGACTGCCTATCTCGTCTTCCTTTACAGTCCAAGTATGTCACCGACGAAGACGATAGTATATCGTATTTATTTTTTATAGAAAATGAGTTTCCTATTAACTATAAAGATATCGCAAAAGCTACAGCGCGAGACTCATGGCCTGTTTCACCGCTTCCTGATAAGGTGCCCGATAGGGTTATTTGACAGATTTTCCATACTCCATCTGTCAAATTAAGTGGTGGATAGCCTTATCAGGAAGCGGTGAAACAGGCCCTCAATATTGCGTAACATCTTAAGATACATATCTGTCGGTTGGCCTAAAGAGGTATCTCATAAAGAGAAGTGCTACATCGATAGAAAAAAGGATTTATTGATCGAGAAAGGTTGCATCGTTTTCAACTATCGTATAGTCGTACCGCCCGTATACCGAAAAAAAATTCGCCGAATTGCACGAGGGCCACCTAGGCGTCGTAAAAATGAAAAGTATTGCACGAAGCTACGTCTATTGGCCGGGAATAGACACCGAGATAGAAAATATTCGTAAGTCATGTAGTGCCTGTCGCCAGCAGCGCGACGCTCCCCCGCACGCCCCTCTCACGCCGTGGCAGTTCCCCGCGCGCCCCTGGCAGAGGCTCCACGCGGACTTCGGCGAGTACAAGGGCAAACACTATTTAATTATAATCGACGCCCATAGTAAGTGGATCGGCGTTCCAAATGAACACCACTAGTGCCTCGGCCGTCATTAAAATATTTCGGGAAATATTCGCTAGGTTTGGGCTTCCGCCCCAAATTGTGACCGATAACGGGCCACTTCTAGTGAATTGAAATCGTACTTCGACAGGAACGGCATCGTACATAATCTCACTAGCCCCTACAGGCCGAAGGGTAACGGGGCAGCCGAGAACGCTGTAAAAACAGTCAAACGTTGTATAAAGAAGGCTCACTACGAGGGGTCAGACGTTGAGCGAGCTCTTAGCAAAATGCTCTTTCAATATCGCAATTGCGAGCACGCAACTACCGGGGTTCCCCCCGCCGTGGCCCTCCTGGGTCGCAGGCTTCGCGGGCGTCTAGATCTCCTGCGTTTCGATGTGGAGGAGCGTGTGCGGGCCAAACAGTCGCAGCAGGTGGAGCGCGCCGGCGGCACGCACCGTGACGTAGGCGTAGGTGACAGGGTATTCGTACGAGACTACTCGGTACGTAACAATAGGAAATGGGTCGAGGGGCGAGTCAACGAGCAGGTCGGGCCAGCTTCGTTTTCAGTAGATGTACCTACCGGTACCGTTAGGCGGCATGCGGATCAAATTCTGCTGCAAAAACAGAATCGCTACTCGCTGTCTCGCGCCTCAGACAATAATGATAAGGATGATAATATAAGTGACGAGCGCTCAACTGTTACTATGGAGGAGTCGGTCGACCCCGGCGAGTCAGCTGAGCGCGAGCCAAATGCGGCGGCGGCCGAGCCCTCGGCCCCTCCGCCTCCTGTTAGAACTATCGAGTTGCGCCCTCGCCGCGGCCGACCGAATACAATAATAATATATTGAAATGCACATCGAGTGTATCTGTTTTTGATAAGGAATAAGCGATTTGTAGCTGTGATCCATCGATCATGTTACTGCTATGAAAAACAAAAGATAGGTGATGACCTATCTTTTGTTTTTCATAGCAGTAACATGCCTAATATGGAATATGTTACTTTGTGGTACTTAAATTTCTTGTATAAGAATTATTTGTACTTGTTCTTATTTTTGTTAGTTATTACCTAGTAATAATTACTTATTGTTATAATTTAGTTGTCAATTAAGTTGGGAGGTGTTGGGTACGCGCCGTACGCGCATTAGATAGGTATGCCATTTTGTACTTCGCGATCGCTCCGTTGCGAATGCATACACTCTAATAAACCAGTCTGTTAACCACCGCCCTTGTTTCACTACTGTTATGATTAATGTAATTTAGAACCTAGTTTATTGTTTTTAGAATACTAAAAATTATTATAACTTAACTATTTTTGAGTAAATTTGATAATAGTTTTAATATTTAATACTGGCCACACTGACAACGTGCAATCCCTTCTACGATCACGTGATTTGGAGTGGGGTTGACGGGTAAAAATTGGGTATAAATACCCCAAGAGCTTAGTATGGTGTGGATTTTGACGGAGGAACAACTGTAAGAGGAACCTCTGCCCGAAAGTGTACAAGTTGTATAATAATGTATAATAAAAGTAGATATTACAATTAATATGGAGTTTTATAATTTTAACATCTCAGAAGTGGGATAAAAATCCAGGTACGCTCACTTTAAATTACTTATTATTAAATTATTATTAAGTGAGATATGAATATATTTATTTCTAAGAAATCGTACAAACGAGTTATCAGCATACAATAACGATTTTAAAATTCACATAAAATAAATATGAAAAGAATGTAGGGTAATTTTAAATTATTTTTCCAAAGTGTTAATAGTTGAAAGTATCACGAATTAAGGTGTAATAATATTAGCTGTGTTTTGAAAATTGATGTAGATGTTGCTTATTTATTGTTTGTGGTAAATCGTTTTGAAGTGCAGCATCTTCGTACAACAAACTTCTTTTTCAATAGTAATTACTAATAACTATTAGTGTGCGCCGTGCGGCGAGTATAATTATTATTGGTATGTCCTGTCTATTTTTCTTTTGTGTAGTTGATGTTTCTTTCTAAAGTGTATTCATTGAAATTGATTCGATAATTATTAATGATTATGAAACGGACGGGTAACTTTTCAAATACCCACATACGCCTTTAAAAAAAAAACGCGATTGCCTAGCAGATAAGCAAAGTTACTACTTTTGGTCCTAACCAACGTTGTATTATATCGAAGAATGAAGAGAAGAAATATAATTGAAATAGATTCGATAATTATTAATTGTGAAACGATTTTTACCGTAATGAAAGACTTTGTTTTCTATAATTTTAGATTTGATGAATATGCAGTCTTTCTATAATGTGACATTTTTATATGAACATTTATTTTGTACATTCGAGACTTATAAATTATAATGATAATGAAGATGTACATTGTACGTATATGGTTAATTTTAAAATATATTAAAAAGAAAAATGAGTATTAAGAGTATATTCTGGGCTTTTTACAAGAATTTTATATAACTTTGCAACAAGAGGTATTCAAAAAATACGTTGCGGAGTAGAAAGAACTCCAGTACACATAACAATCATGCTCCACACACATAATACCTTTCACTTGGTCGAGGCAACTCTTCGACAGTGAATTCAACATTACATTTTAACATCATTATACATTTCACTTGGTCGAGGCTACTCTTCGACAGTGAATTCAACATTACATTTTAACATCATTATACATTTCACTTGGTCGAGGCTACTCTTCGACAGTGAATTCAACATTACATTTTAACATTATACATTTCACTTGGTCGAGGCTACTCTTCGACAGTGTACACCACACACCACATTGTAGTTCACATTTGGACAGCTTATAGCTGTTATACACAATTCATTATTACACTACTTCAATTATACAACTTTCATTTTTATGAATAGCAAAAAGCCTACATGGAAGTTGATAAAATATCATTTTTATTACAAAGTATTATACATAAGTATTTTTAGTGCAAAGTGCAAACGGTAAATTATTCAAACTTGGTAACTAATGTATTATATTTTTGGTATTATATGTTTGGTATAGAATTACTTAGTTACTTTACTAAAATAATTATTTATTCAATACAAGAAATAAAATTAATATTGACCTCCTGTTGGACATTCACCAAACATAAACTATGCTTGGAAAAATACCCAAACCAGTAATATAAATAAATCGAAATGGTTTATTCCAATATAATGATAGTATGAGATCTCATTTTATTGCAGTTTATAGTTAATATTTAATAAGTTAACTTTTTATAGTTAATTTCAGAGTGTCGATTCAATAACAATATCATTTTTATTTTTTGTTTTCATGAAACTGCTGTGGAGTGAACCATTGATCAGTTGCTGTGGAGTGAACCATTGATCAGTTGCTGTGGAGTGAACCATTGATCAAAGTTGCTGTGGAGTGAACCACTGATCAAAGTTGCTGTGGAGTGAACCACTGATCAAAGTTGCTGTGGAGTGAACCACTGATCAAAGTTGCTGTGGAGTGAACCATTGATCAAAGTTAAAGGTATGTGAACTGAAAATTTTAAACTCAATTTCAACAGTATCGATTTTGAGGACTGTGAAGTGAACTCCTGAGTAAAGTAACTGTGGGATTGACCACTGTAAAGTTTCTATATAAAGTAAGACCCTATAGATGCAAAAGTACATGAAACTGTTTTCTCGTTTAAAGTTTACCTTTTGTATAAAAGGTGGAGATGAAAAGGTATTAAATAAAATTTGGATTAAATGAAATTTGGATTAAATGAAATTTGGATTAAATGAAATTTGGATTAAATGAAATTTGGATTAAATGAAATTTGGATTAAATGAAATTTGGATTAAATGAAACTTGGGTTAAATGAAACTTGGATTAAATGAAACTTGGATTAAATGAAATATGGATTAAATGAAATTTAGCGAATTAGATTAAATGATATTTTGTGAATTAGATTAAATGAAATTTAATTGAATCGATTAAATGAAATTTAATGAAATCGATTAAATTAAATTAAGTGAAATATTATATTAAATCTAATGATTTGTAAATAAAAATATGAAAGTAAGTGAAATATTGAATTGAGATTTTAGACTGAAATGGAGTTTTAGGCTGAAATGGAAAAACTGTCTTAGATACATTCTGCCTATCTAGAGGCGTACAAAAGTAAAAATGGTTTGGAAGTCAAAATCAGTAAAGGTAGTAGCTATCATTAGTTTAATCTATTGTCGAAAAGTCAATACAAGAGTTATGATTTCTAAATGAGATTCAGATGAAAATATTTTTCACTATGTACATATAATTCTAAATCCTAAAATATATAATGTAAATGATTAATCGAAATTCGACTCGTGTTTCTTAATATTGTATTTTTAATAATTAGCAATAGATAGGGAAGCGATGAAGAAAACTTCTTGGCTACTGGACCATGTAAAGGTTCTTAAATTCGTTTATAGATGTTACGGAACTTAAATAATTTGAATTTATTTCCTGGAAGAGCGGTTCGTGCATTTGCTCTTAGTAAAAAGTATTCAGAATGCTGTTGTTATAGAAATCAAGAAACGCTACAGTGAATATTAGTACTTACTGCAGTTAAACTTTGTAACTGATTTAATAACAAGATGTAATAGCCTCCAATTAAAAGTGCAATAATCATGGTCAATATTTAATCCTTGTTAATATTATGTATGTATAATTGTAACTATTGTTGGTTGTTCATAGCAAATATAAAAATAAATATCCAAAATTATTAATCCTGAAAGGTCATCATTCAGTCCATGTCAATATTTGTATTATAAAATTGTTAATCGAGATCAACTTCAACCATATTGTTAAGTTTTCGAAAAAAATATTTTACAAAGCCGAGCTTCGCGAGGGCGCGTGTCGTCACACCTTGACTGACTGATTATAATACATCTACATATATGTAAATAAAAATTACTATGTTAGAGCACAAATCAATAGGCATGATAGTTTATCCGTATATCCGTAAAGTGTATGATTCATCACAAAATGTAAAGGTTGTAGGATATACTATGTACTACTATGATTATTGCTGCCAAAGTTTTGACATCCACAAATAACACTGCTTTGTGATTGATAGCGCTAGGAAGATAAGTTAATATAATATTATATTATGTAAAACTTTCTCGTGTCAGTGTTTGCGCACGAGCTCCTCCAGAGCGGCTCAACCGATTTTAATGAAAATTTGTATGTACATTTGTTGGACCTGAGAATAGGTTTTTATCTAAGTACCTTTTATATTAATACTAGAAATAATTTATACGGCAAAACGTTTGCCGGGTCAGCTAGTAGTTTCGATTAAGAATTATAACGTTTTTGAATTTTAGATATTTATTGGATGAACAATTTTTAAGCGAACTCTTTGCTTTACCTCGTAAACGGTAGTTGTTAAACTTGAAAGCAATCAGTTTTGCGATCTACAAAGTCAAATGTATTTTTTGTCATATCCAGAAAAATGGCTACCTACCACAAGATTCCTATCATCGATAGATCAAAGCACTGTACAATGTACTCGTAGTATTGCTGTTCTTATAAAACAAACTGTTGGCTACTATTCGATAGTATATAAAAAATCGTATAGGTAGGTACTCGTAAGGCAAATCGTTTAGGATAGCTATTTTAAAAACTTTAAAATATTATGTTACGATTACGATCAATACGGTAACAATGAGATAAGACAATTCTACTGCTACTGATGTGAACAAATAAGTCTTAAGTTTATCAAGAAGTTTAGGGGTTGGATTATATTTTTGGTCCATACGATTGTCAAATTCTACTAAGTATATAATTATTTATCTTAAAGTTTAAATAATATTGTTTTTCATTTATAATTGTCGGTTTTAGCATTTTGGTTATTATTCGTTGAAGTAGAATTAACATAGCTGCTATCGAAGTAGAATTTATTATGATTTATCAATGGGACGTTTTCTTTTAATTCAAGTTAAAGTTCCACGTGGTCGATATATTGAGTATTTGGTAGACAACAATCGATGATCCCAAATGTAAAACTAGACTCATTTATATTTTTATGAATATTGACTTTCGAAATCTCATGTTTTACTTGTAACTATATTTTTCATGTTTAATGGTTAATATTCTACTAATACGACCCAATAAAAACGATAGCGATAACACAATTCTAAAAATAAAAAATGTTACATATTATATAAAAAAATATTATACTTCATCTGACACAGGTGTCAAAATATTACTCATCTCTCTTTGTGTATATTATTATACAGTAACAAAATTGTGATGAAATAAGAGAATAAATTATTATTATTTTATGTAAGTATATTATAGATAATCACTTAGGTCAAAACTCCTTTATTAAATTATTATTAATAGTGCCAGTTTGACAATTGACATAATATTTATCTGTATATGCTCAAACTAATATTACCTACTAAACTGGCCTGAGGTATTTAGGGTCCTGTGGGATTTAAATTAGAGACGAAGCAAAAACGTAGAAATATGACTTAAGGCCCAGTAGTCCCGAAAATTAGCAGGTCGATGTCTGTCAGTACGAATATCGACCTAAAGGACATTATAATAACATTCATATCAGCGCGCCTTGTACAGTGGCGGTTACGCGCTCGTCGCGTGCCTTGATAATAGAAAATAGGAGAAAAAAACCTTTTGTTTTTAGTATTACACAAATCAAATATATCAAATCGTTTAGGTTAGGTTATGACAAATGTACTACAATTTTTGTTTTTTCTAGAAAGTGTGTAATTTAGCCATAAAATGATTTAATTATGAAAAACAGCGTTATAATAGTCATCTTTGAGATTTTTTTCTATCGAGCAGAATTTTTCAAATTGTGTACTGATATACCTTTGCGTATAGGAAATTTTCTCAATTTTAACAGGGTACTTTTTTATACTTAAATAATGACATTTACTTTACAAAAAACGTTATTTAAAAAACCCATTTTACGTAGTTGCAACAACCACTGCACCTTAAGTTTTATGCTTGATCTTGAGCTAGTGGAATCTAGATTTAAAATACATGTTATGATTTATAAAATACCTGTTATGATTTATGTTACATTGAACAGTGATAATATGATTAGAAATATAACCCATGTGAGTTGGTCCCGAATTATTTGAGAACCGATAGAAAATCTAGGTATGTATCACGTCACTCTGGTTTCGATGATTAGAAGAAAGTCATCCTTAATAATAATTAAAATATGACTCATGACAATGAATATTCCGGTAATTTCTGGGTACTATTTAAACATGTATCGATGCCATTCTGTGTAATTTAAGGTCACAGATTTTTTTTATATATCCCAGTGATCCCACATTACTTCTGTTTTTGATTATTTATAGTTAAGTTATGTTTTTGTAATGAATCTTACTATTTGTCCTTGAACCTTTGCCTTTTGATTACCATAAGTTTATGTTAAGAGCGGGCTGCCAAATTTTGCTGTTTTCTAATAAGTATTACGATCCCGGAAGACGATTGACTCAAATGAAATTGGTATTTATTTAATCATTGTATATTTATCTGATATTTGGCTAACGGAAAATACGATTAACTTTGTTTAACTCGTAAGCTATATTTTTCGAAATTATTAATATTTCTGGGCTCTTCAACAAATACCTGTTACACTTATTGAGTTAATATCATTAAATAACTTGCACTACTACAATCACTTTATAAAATAATAGCTAAAGGAAATATTAGTATTGTATTTAATTTTTAAGTAATCATCAAAAGCATTTTTGGGACTTACGACTTTTACTTTCGTGCTATAATGCAGAAATCGTTGTCACGCGATATTGTTCACTATTAGCTGCAGCGTAAAGCACATCGCCCGGAAGCACGATTCATGGAATCATTATAATATGATCACGATTGGAGGTTAGCGGTATGTGTAGACGGGGCTAATGTTTTGACAGTAGGTCCTTAAATAAGATTTTCTTTTAGAAAGCTCAGGAAAGCGTAGTTTATGAAGCAGTAAACAATTGTTTCGTAAAATGTGAAAATAAGTATGCTCTTTGCTGCAGAAAAGCTTAACTTAGACATGCATGTAGATGTTTGGTTTTAGCAAATTTGTTAATTTTGGGTAGTCTTGTAAGTTAAAAAAGTGTTTAAATTTGAATTTATGGAATAATCCATAAATTTAAATTATTTGATATTTAAAATATATATTATACTTGAAGTTACTATTTGAAGTTATATAGATAATATTGTTAGTTTTTCTGTGAATACCAGATGATCACAGATCTATAGCTAGATACAAAATAAAATTAGAATCGGCTGAAGTGGAAGTTCCATATTTACTAGTACCTTTAAAAGTAAAATTGGAAGACCAATAATTATTGTTAAAACTTCCAGAGGTCTGTAATGTTTATTGTTTATTATTTCTAATTTTTATCACCAGCGACATTTGATAAGGTATCTAATATTTACTTAACTTTATTTTGTTGTGTATTATGTTAGAAAAGTTACTTTTTGTACCACTGCAATCGTTAAAGGTATTGTGTGAGAAGTTATTATTTTCAGGCTTATTTTTTCAGTTTGTTTTTATTAAGTTTTTTGTGATATTTTATTTTATTTTGACACTCGGAGTTATGTATCTCTATTAAATGAGTCGCAAAAAATATATTTAATTAGCCTAATGATTTGATTGATAGATTGTTGTATAGAAATACTGTAATTTCTGTTCTACATTGAAAGATATTATATAGATTACTTATAGCACATTTTAGTGTTAGAACTTATTTTTTAATTCAATTAATGTTGTAACATTAAGACTCAAGAGAGTAATACACAAGGATTTTTATCTTAATAATGTCAATGTTGGTTGTTGCAAAGCAATGATTGTACAAAAATCTTATATTAAGTTTAATTAAGTAATGTTTGTAAGTATAGGTAGATATATTATTTCATTCTACACGGTTTGTAACACAATACAACAAATGAATTGTTTTTTTTAAATGTGAAATTTAATTTGATCAGTGTATTTATTAACAATAGGTACTTACTAGTTTATAGTGAAAGTGTATAGATTACTAAAATATTTTTTGTATTGTACCATTGATGATTAGTTAAGTATGTTTTTAGAGTGCATCGGGACGCTGCACGTTGTCGGATGGCCGAATGTTATGATTAATGTAATTTAGAACCTAGTTTATTGTTTTTAGAATACTAAAAATTATTATAACTTAACTATTTTTGAGTAAATTTGATAATAGTTTTAATATTTAATACTGGCCACACTGACAACGTGCAATCCCTTCTACGATCACGTGATTTGGAGTGGGGTTGACGGGTAAAAATTGGGTATAAATACCCCAAGAGCTTAGTATGGTGTGGATTTTGACGGAGGAACAACTGTAAGAGGAACCTCTGCCCGAAAGTGTACAAGTTGTATAATAATGTATAATAAAAGTAGATATTACAATTAATATGGAGTTTTATAATTTTAACACTACGTATCTAACTTGAACAAAGCATAAAATGGCAAATAAAGTAAACAAAATACGAAGGCCTTCTGGATGCAGCAGGGCGGTCGTTATGAGAATTTGCGGGCGTCGCGCGCGGAATCTGGAAAAAGTTCGGGCCCGCTTTGTCACAATATGCATCGGTTTATTGCCGCATATTACTTTGTATTGTTTGTGTGTTTCGTACTGATAGCATTTGTATTCGGTTTCACGTTGAAATGATATGAGAAAATCTCTTTGTTATAGCAACTTGGATATGAAAATCAAAGCCTTGCAAATATGATTATTTATGATAAGACATTATAATGTCTTAATCATCATACAAGACTATAATATTATGATGATGCATAACAATATTATTATCATAGTATACTAGTAAAGGATTTAGTTGCGAAGGCAAAGAAATTGTAGTTATCTAAATGTCGACATTGACAATACGAACAATCCAGCTTGGGCCTCTAATGATGACCCAAGGAATTATTTGTCGCTAATTAACTCCCACCTAATCCCGACTTCTAATTCTGTCCACGAACTGATTTTAAGTTTTAATTAAATTCTTGAATAAAATTATTGCGGGTAGAGTGAAAAGTGGAGTTTTTGTGCAAACTTCTCATCTGGAATTCTGTTTATATCTGACGGGACGATCTGTAACCAACCGCGAACTCAAAGCGGAGCCAACAACCGCGCCGTGTGTACGAATATTTTGCCTTCAGCGAGCGCGCGCTTCTACTCGTAATTATATTGTGCTCCTGTATATTGTTTTTATTGTTGTTAAAAGCTGTGTTTTGACAAAGATTGAACAGTAAAATAAAAGCTGTGACGTAATCCATGTAACTGTACGCGATCAGCGCATTTAGAGTAACCGTAAACGGTTATCACTTTTTTACGGGCAAAACACAAAGCATCAAGACGTCTTCCGGTCATGTCATCTGTCAAGATTGGAATGTCAACGTCACCCTTCGCTTCGATGGCAGAAGTCTTTTTTTACATCCTTTCCCTGGCCAGGGGAACGCATCATCTATCTTCAAAACGTAATATTTATATTTTATTTTATATCTTAACTTATATAATACGGTCCACAAGTTTAAAGTAAATAACACAAACATAATGGTCCTTCGAATGTGAAACAAGCGACCTAGTGCAAAATTCGGGAAGGAAGACATCGCCTGCCATATTGGAATCAGAACAAAGGAATTTTTTCGGCACTCGGAGTTTGAACCCAATGGCCACATTATAACTGTGCAGCCCATAATTCAAGGAATTAACTGGGGACAAGATTCTTCTTGTTTCTACAGAATCGAGTGAGTCCGTTCCAATTACTTTCCATACAATCATTTTCCCTCGAATTGCATTTTGTACTTTTCAATATTGCATCAGTTGATACAACACGTAATTATCAATGCAATTACATTAAAATAACAAAAATATACTTGTCAATCATTATAGCTTCGTGTTTCTTACAATATTTTTACGAAATTTGTGTAATAAGTGTTGTTTCTACTTCGATTTTAAATCGATTGTTTATTGTGGTACAATCTGCGCCGGCGCCATAACAGGCTCCGCGTGTTTATCACAATAAGTTTCCTTTGTTTACTATTTTACTCAAACCGGGTTTTATTGAGCATTGACGTTTTTAAGGGGCATATTATCGTTTGAAAACTTGTTTTAACATAAAATGGCTTCTATTAAAGATTTAATTAAGAAACGTGGAAGTCTAAAAGCTAAATTAACATCATTCGGAAGTTTTTTAGAGCTTATTAGTGGTCATGAGACACTCGCGGAAAGACAAAAATGCGAACTAGAATGTCGAATAAATAAAATAAACACTACATTCGATCAATTCGACGCATTACAGACGGAAATTGAATCATTGTCGGAGAAAGTGGAAGACGAGTACGCTGTGCGTGGGCAATACGAGGAACAATATTATGGTCTGCTTTCCTCGGCACGCCTTTTGTTGAATGCTGTCATAAATAATAAATAATAATAAATAAATTTTTATTAATCAATTTCGTTACAATTTTTTACAATGCGAGGGACACAATATGTATTTATGCAAAGTATACTGATAGGGAAAACATTGGCAGCTGTACTAGTATGAACTGTGTCACAGCTGCCTTTGTTTACAGCACAAGGTATCTCAGTTTGTAGTAACCACACAAAGAGTACAGTATATTCCGCTTGCAAATAGTAATAAAATAAGTATTAAGATAACTAAAGCAATAGTAAAATATTTCATGCAGTAAACACATTAAACTAAACAATATGATTCAATGAAAATTGTTAGCATTCATTATAATATATACACCGGCAAAATAAGCGGAACGTAACAATTTTTTTTTTGAAAATTAATCGCTGTTTTTTATATATTTATTTATTAATTTAATAATTGATGATTAAAAAATAAAACTTATATAAATTTAGGGCATAAAAACGTGTAAAATTAAAAAAATCTGCAAAAATCTAAAATTAAGAAAAATCTTTGAAATTTCAGTAGTAAGTTTTTAAGTTAAATTCTTCATTTTTACTTAAGAAATGCCATGTTAACAGCGTGTAATGCCTTCTATGGATCTGAAGAGAGTCTGGATACGCCATTACATGCTTGCATTTTGATTGTCAATCATTTCCTGTGGGATATTCTTCTACTCCTCCAGTAGCGCCAACTCGAGCTCCTCAACACATTTTGGAGCTGGAGTTTTAATTCGTACCGTTCTCCCATTGATGTGCCACACGTTCTCAATCGGATCCACATCCGTAGACCGTGCTGACCTCTCCACCTGGGCTACGCTAGCATCATTTAGGTCATAATGCCCGATTTTTTTACTCTATGGACGCGCAAAAAATTGAAGTTACTACCTAAAACTGTGTAAAAGGCACAACATGCAGTTCTAGGATGTCTGTGCTATTGCCCTGTACTGTCAAAGTACCATCATTAACAATCATCAGCTGTGTGCGGGCTCCAAATCATATGCAACCCCAAACCATTACGAACCCTGCATGATATACCACTGTTTCCGTTAAGTTTGATGGTCTATAGCGTTCCTTACGATTTATCCACATTCTTTATCGCCTGTCAATAAAATTTACACAGAATTTGCTCCCATCACTGTACAGCACACGATTTCACTCACTTGTCAAATTTTGATGTTCACGCGCAAATCTTACCCTGGCTCTTTGGTGCCCTGTCTCAAGTTTTGGTGCCCTTGCTGGCACCTTTGAGTTTAATTTAACTTCTTTGAGTCTTCTTCTTACTGTACAATCACTTACAGGTACATCTCGGACCTGTTCCTATAGGTTTAATCTCTGCACAGCAGTTTAAGGTCGATTTCTTAAGGCTTGTACCCTTACAAAACGGTTATCCTGAACCTTTGCCACCCGATATCTGCCTTGTTCTCGTCTCCGAACGTAAGATCCAGTCTCTTTGTAGCGTTGAAATGACTGACTGACCGAACGGTAGGTGTGACCTTTCTCTATCGTGGTTACAGCTCTAGCTGTCGTAGATGCTGGAAAATCCACTAATTTTGTATCTAAGCAATGTGTTCTTCCAAAAACCAAACAATCAAATGAGCTGGCATACCTTGCACCCCGCTAAAAACGCCATTCTTATCAGAAACACTTACAACGTCAATCATCGAAAAACACTTATGGCCTGTTTCACCGCTTCCTGATAAGGTGCCCGATAGGGTAATTTGACAGATTTTCCATACTCCATCTGTCAAATTAAGTGGTGGATAGCCTTATCAGGAAGCGGTGAAACAGGCCCTTAGTAGGGCATAATTGCAATTAAAAACTGTCAACTTGCCAGTTTTGTTCAATATTTTATTTCTTAAATGAGCTTAGAAACTATAAAAAAGGATTTCACACAGCCCGACCCACTTGAATTCAAGTTGTGGCCCTTTTTACTTATGTTCCGCTAATTTTGCCGGTGTGATTATGACCATAAGATATTTTTAAGGTTTCAAGTAAATAAACACACCGGCAAAATTAGAGGAACATAACAAAATTTAATTTTTTTTGAAAATTATTCGCTGTTTTTTATATATTTATTTATTTATTAAATAATTGACGATTAAAAAATAAAAGTTATATAAATTTAGGGCATAAAAACGTGTAAAATAGAAAAAATCTGCAAAAATCAAAAATTAAGAAAAATCTTATAAAAATAGTCAGTGATTTTTTTTTCTGCGGTCATTCGTTTAGCAGTAAACGCAATATAAATATTTAAGAGTCCTGTGAAAAATAGTAAATGAAACTTATCCCTATGGTGAGTTCGACACGATGCGCGAAAAAAAATACAGGGTTATTACGAGATAATTTGTCGAAAAAAAATCTAAGTATTTTTGACTACAACTTTTAAACGGTGCCTCTAAAATAAAAAAATATAATAATAAAAAATGTCAGTAATGATTGTCGCAACACATTTAAACTAAAAAAATATAGGGTTTATTATACCACAAAAAAAATCGAAAATTTTTCTAAGTCTTTTTTCCTCAGCGCCCCTAAGGATACACCCTGACCGTGTAATGCCTTCTATGGATCTCAAGAGGGTCTGGATATGCCATTCCATGCTTGCATTTCGATTGTCGATCATTTCCTGTGGGATATTCTTCTTGTTGCAAATTGGCACAATAGATATTTTAGAGGACAGGACAGGAAAAGCTTTCCTACAGATATCAATCGCTCCACAAGACAGAAAGTATCTGAAATTACGTTGGTGGAAAGATGTTGATAAAAAAGAGGGAGAATTAGTTACTTATCAGCATGCAAGGGTTCGTCATTTCGGTCGAAATTTCGATTCAAACCGAATTTTCGATCTGACGAAAACTAGTATGCTCAATACTTCGCGTATACATAGCTTGTATTGAATCACATATGCATATTGCATAAGTCGAAATTAAAAACTAGTGCCCGACCGAATTTTCAATCAAACCGAATTTTCGATCTGACGAAAACTTGTATGCTCAATACACCCCATATATATAGCTTGTATTGAATCACATATGCATATTGCATAAGTCGAAATTAAAAACTAGTGGCCGACCGTAACCGAATTTTCATCCGAAACCGAATTTTCAATGAAACCGAATTTTCGATCTGACGAAAACTAGTATGCTCAATACTTCGCGTATACATAGCTTGTATTGAATCACATATGCATATTGCATAAGTCGAAATTAAAAACTAGTGCCCGACCGTAACCGAATTTTCATCCGAAACCGAATTTTCGACCTAACGAAAGCTGGTATGCTCAACACAACCCGTTTACGTAGCTTGTATTGAATCACATATACATATTGCATAAGTCGAAATTAAAAACTAGTGCCCGGCCGTAACCGAATTTTCATCCGAAACCAAATTTTCGACCTAACGAAAGCTGGTATGCTCAATACAACCCGTTTACGTAGCTCGTATTGAATCACATATGCACATTGCATAAGTCGAAATTAAAAACTAGTGCCCGACCGTAACCGAATTTTCATCCGCAACCGAATTTTCAATGAAACAGAATATTCGATCTGACGAAAACTGGTATGCTCAATAGATCCCGTATATGTAGCTTGTATTGAATCACATATGCATATTACATAAGTCGAAATTAAAAACTAGTGTCCGACCGTAACCGAATTTTCATTCGAAACTGAACTTCCAACCTAACGAAAGTTGGTATGCTCAATACAACCCGTTTACGTAGCTTGTATTGAATCACATATGCATATTGCATACGTCGAAATTTAAAACTTGTGCATGACCGTAACCGAATTTTCATCCGCAACCGAATTTTCAATGAAACCGAATTTTCGATCTGACGAAAACTGGTTTGCTCAATACACCCCGTATACATAGCTTGTATTGAATTATATATGCATATTGCAAAAGTCGAAATTAAAAACAAGTGTCCAACCGTGACCGAATTTTCATCCGCAACCGAATTTTCGATCTGTCGAAAACTGGTATGCTCAAAAGATCCCGTAAATGTAGCTTGTATTGAATCACATATGCATATTACATAAGTCGAAATTAAAAACTAGTGCCCAACCGTAACCGAATTTTCATCCGAAACCGAATTTTCAATTAAACCGAATTTTCGATCTGACGAAAACTGGTATGCTCAATAGATTACGTATATGTAGCTTGTATTGAATCACATATGCATATTACATAAGTCGAAATTAAAAACTAGTGTCCGACCGTAACCGAATTTTCATTCGAAACTGAACTTCCAACCTAACGAAAGCTGGTATGCTCAATACACCCCGTTTACGTAGCTTGCATTGAATCACATATGCATATTGCATAAGTCGAAATTAAAAACTAGTGCATGACCGTAACCGAATTTTCATCCGCAACCGAATTTTCAATAAAACCGAATTTTCGATCTGACGTAAACTGGTACGCTCAATACACTCCGTATACATAGCTTGTAATGAATCACATATGCATATTACATAAGTCGAAATTAAAAACTAGTGTCCGACCGTAACCGAATTTTCATCCGCAACCGAATTTGCAATCAAACCGAATTGTTGATCTGACGTAAACTGGTACGCTCAATACACCCCGTATTCATAGCTTGTATTGAATTATATATGCATATTGCATAAGTCGAAATTAAAAACAAGTGTCCAACCGTAACCGAATTTTTATCCGCAACCGAATTTTCGATCTGTCGAAAACTGGTATGCTCAATAGATCCCGTAAATGTAGCTTGTATTGAATCACATATGCATATTACAAAAGTTGAAATTAAAAACTAGTGTCCGACCGTAACCGAATTTTCATTCGAAACCGAATTTTCGATCTGACGAAAACTGGTATGCTCAATAGATCCCGTATATGAAGCTTGTATTGAATCACATATGCATATTACATAAGTCGAAATTAAAAACTAGTGCCCGACCGTAACCGAATTTTCATCCGAAACCGAATTTTCAATTAAACCGAATTTTCGATCTGACGAAAACTGGTATGCTCAATAGATCCCATATATGTAGCTTGTATTGAATCACATATACATATTGCATAAGTCGAAATTAAAAACTAGTGTCCGACCGTAACCGAATTTTCATTCGAAACTGAACTTCAAACCTAACGAAAGCTGGTATGCTCAATACAACCCGTTTACCTAGCTTGTATTGAATCACATATGCATATTGCATAAGTCGAAATTAAAAACTAGTGCATGACCGTAACCGAATTTTCATCCGCAACCGAATTTTCAATGAAACCGAATTTTCGATCTGACGAAAACGTGTATGCTCAATACACCCCGTATACATAGCTTGTATTGAATCACATTTCCATATGACATAAGTCGAAATTAAAAACTTGTGTCCAACCGTAACCGAATTTTCATTCGCAACTGAATTGTCAGTGAAACCGAATTTTCGATCTGACGAAAACTGGTATGCTCAATACACCCCGTATACGTAGCTTGTATTGAATCACATTTCCATATAACATGAGTCGAAATTAAAAACTAGTGTCCAACCGTAACCGAATTTTCATCCGCAACCGAATTTTTAGTGAAACCGAATTTTCGATGTGACGAAAACTGGTATACTCAATAGATCCCGTATATGAAGCTTGTATTGAATCACATATGCATATTACATAAGTCGAAATTAAAAACTAGTGACCAACCGTAACCGAATTTTCATCCGCAATCGAATTTTCAGTAAAACCGAATTTTCGATCTGACAAAAACTGGTATGCTCAATAGATCCCGTATATGTAGCTTGTATTGAATCACATATGCATATTACATAAGTCGAAATTAAAAACTAGTGATTAGACTAGTGACTATTAACGACCGTAACCGAATTTACTGACAAAAGGTGGTGTTTTCGCGAAAACACGAGTCGCCTCAGTAAGATTGCAAAGCGAATCGTTAGTTATTATCGAAAAAAAATCACTGATTGGTCGGTTTAAGCGCCCCACAACAACATTTTCTCTGATTGGTTGAAGAGTTGACATTTTAAATGTCTATCGATTGTCACGCGTTGTTTTGTTTGTGGTTGTTTTTGTAAGCGAACTAGCAGTTTTTAATATTTTAATGTGTTTAAAATTGCAGTTGGATTTGAAAAATAGTGCAAAAAGTTATCTAAAAGTGTGTCTGTAAATACAAAATGACTGATACAAGTGAAATTAGTGCTGAAAGTTCAACAGAACCAGAAAATATCCGAGGTTATATCCGATAAAAGGCTAAATAAAAAGTAAAATTCCTATGAACTGGCATTGTCATTTCTTACCCCTTATAAGTCTATGGTGTAATACCTCAAAGATACATAGGGAAAGATAGTAACCAATCAGAATAAGAGTTGGCCAGTAAGTAAAAATCAAGCCAATCAGCGTTAAGAATGTGCAATGTTACTAAGGTAACTCGTGTTTTCGCGAAAACACTACCTTTTGTCAGTAAGTTTGAAAAATGTAATCACCATTGTCTAATTATCCGTGTTTTCGCAAAGTCCCTAGAATTTTTGCGATAATTCGATTTATCAAATCATCCTACGCCATATGTAAATGGTTTCGCACTCATGTTTTGAATGATTTTAATTTTTTGAACTATTTTGATCCCGGTGAACTTCGTATCACATTCATCCTTATATAAATCTTCCCTGGACTTCCACGAATATTTCAAGACTAAAATTAGCCAAATTGGTCAGCTGTTCTCGAGTTTACGATTCTCATATTTTATGAAAAATTCTTAGGACCGCCAGTATGTCGTAGGATGAAGAAGTTACGTTAAGTTGCGTAGTGAAAATGCAATCCTGCTTCTGATGTTTCGTTTTCTATAGAGGTTAAAGTTAATCAGATCGGAGTATGAACAATATGTAGTACATAGTACTATCGAGGAAATTGATCCTGCAGTTGATAGACCAACGTTATTTGGTCGAATATGTCAATTCAATGTTAATAATTGGGATCTATCGGCTGTGTTTGACGTAACGCAACCAAACTACGTAGGTCCCCGATCTGCATAGGAATCAACTTCTCTAATAGTACATACTGTTGAGAGTAACAGTTGGTCCAAAGGTCCATAAGTCAACACAATTTGAAAATATTCGATATATTCCATTCATTGTGTATATGATTGTGTAAATAAACAATTTGTGTTTCCCCGAATTCATTTGTATAACAATAAAGAGGCCGGAAAACAGGAAATTATTGCCACTTGTATATCACAAATTGCGCTTGTTATATTTTCTTTGTTACAAACGAGCAGGTGGCTCATCTGATGGGGAGTCATTTACTATGCCAGACGAGTATTACAAACTTACTTACGAATTATGACCCTTGTAAGGAAACGATGCTATGTATCTTCCTCATTGCTATTTGTATCAATTTCATCATCTGCACATTTCACCTATATTTCTTTGTCACGAGTGCAGAATTAATAAAGATTTTGATACGAGTAGTATACGTACGGATGTGTGTAAAACATTCACTCAGTAAAATACTAACAGATACTTATTCAATAAATAATTAATCATCCATCAGCCATCATCAATTAATCACTTAAGTCTCTGCTTGTGACCGTCAGTTGTGAATGTCATTAGTTTAATTAATAACTTAATTATTATCATCTTATATATAAATTCTCTTGTCACAATGTGAGTTACCGTACTCCTCCGAAACGACTTTACTGATTTTCACCAAATTTTATATGCATAATATTCAGTAAGTCTGAGAATCGGCTACAGGGTACTTTTTACGTTGATAATTAGTGCATTTGTTGAATAAATAATAGTTAATTATTACAACCTGAGACTGACGGCGACCGTTGTTTGTGCGACGGGATAGATCACTTCTGTTATCATAACGATATAATTTTTTTTCTCTTATAGAGCTTCAATGCTAAATCTGTTTTTTTTATCGCTAATCTACATTAAAGGTTCTAAATACACATCGTAATTATTATTATAATTTTTTACAATTAGGGTTTAGTTTGATATTCATCACTCCAGTTATGCACAGCGTCATTTCTGTTATCAAGTAAAAACTTAGATTCTTGATTTTTTTTATTAATTATGGGCTGACGATCTCTAAAACTATTTTAATAGATTTATTACAGTATAATAATTTATTTTAAATAACAAAAATGTTAAGTTTCGGCAATTTTTTTGATTTATTTTTTCGGCTCAAAACTAGAATGGCTGTTAAAATCAATAAAGCCGTTTCGGAGGAGTTCGCTACCTAACATTGTGACACGAGAATTTTATATATAAGATTTTACAATCATAACCAATTTTTCTGACTGTACTGTTCAGTTTTATAGTATACAGTTGTATAGCAAACGTGACGCCAGCGGTAATTATGTCTGTCTGCATGTTCATATGTAATGAGCTTTCGTTTAGTGGAATTGAACGTGTTATTGTTGCCTGCAATTTCACTTTACAAACTAGTAAATACATGCCATTAGAACCATCACACTAATTAATAGTTTTAAATAAGATAATTATCTTAAAAATAAAGAATTTTAATTTTTATTAAATACATAATGTCAGTTTCGATCGAGTAAGATTGAGAAGAAGATAAGCTTAATTATTCATTATTATTTTTTAACAAAAAATTAAAACCGTCTTCCAAGGTAAAAACAAAAGTAATACTTATTCTTAATCTAAAAATAATCAAATGATTCTTATTCCTTATTATAGTGGCCTCTTCAGACTTCGCCTAAACCTCAACTATTTCTATACTCAATCTTCGTACTTTTGAAGTCGGTACCAGCCCGGAAAAGTTCTGAGATCCTTGACATAGCAATTGCGCTAAGCTAAGCTGGTACCGACTTCAAAAGCATGAAGATTGAGTACAGAAATAGTTGAGGTTTAGGCGAAGTCTGAAGACGCCACTATAATAAGGAATAAGAATTATTTGATTCTTTTTAACCGACTTCCAAAAAACGAGAAGGTTATATGTTCGGCTGTGGATATTTTTTTTTAGATTAAGAATAAGTATTACTTTGTTTTTACCTTGGAAGTCGGTTTTAATTTTTTGTTAAAAAATAATAATTTTACCCTTTTTAGTTACATAATATGAGACGACAAGGCTTTAATATTATAGCTTGTTGTCTTAGAGTTGTACATATTACTAGCGGTAGCCTGCGGCTCTGCCCGCGTGGATGTCGGTTACGGCTGAAAAAAGCCTACCCAGGAAAGACTCGGTCAGCAAAATGATTCCCAGGTCAATTCACAGACTCCGACACTGACATCGACGACGCGGATGCAGTCATTATCCGAAGGGTGTACAGTGCACAGTGCACACTACACAAATTGTCTTATCCTCCCGCAAACGCATCCCGCTTGGTGACGCCCACTATCGTAATATTTTACTTTCGCCATAATTTCAAAACCAAACGTCCCATTTTACTTATTCACAGACCAAATTTTATCTACATAAACTGTACTTAGTGATGAAATAATTTGTTTTGATAAGGATTAATGGCATGAGTAAAATAAATGCGTTTAAATGTTGTCCAAAAAAATTCAAGATTTTTAAATAAAAAAAATGGTTATTGTGCCTCACTCGACATAGATAAGTATAGTGTGTTGCAGACTTTTTTGTAGATATTTATAAGATCTACAATACTTAGAACATTTTATGGTTCTATCTTTTATAGTTTCGGCAGCGTACGCAAAATAACTAACTTTTCTGGTTGATTTTTTCACCTGGCGCCCGAAAAATCCAAATATCTTACGAAACCCTATTTTTTCCAAAATAAAATTTAGCCTATGTTCAGCACAAATAATGTAGGATTTGCTTGGAGTAGTTTAAATAATGAGAAAATCCTCAAACTTGTATCTATAAGGATTCAAAAGTTCTGTTGGGTACCTTCAGAACCAGGGTATATCCTGGTGCAAAATCTTACTTTTTGGTAGTTATGGTAGTACTACAAAATATTGAAACTCAAAAAAATATTTTTAGTATTTAAATATTTTGTAGTAAATTTACTATTTATTTATATATTTTTTAATGTTTTACTCTATTTTTTAGTGTTTCAGCTTTTAGTAGTAAATTTACTAAAAAAAAATTATAAACAAAAAAAATTTTTTTGTGTTTAAATATTTTGAAGTAAATTTTTGTGCATGAACCTAGGTAATTACTATTTTAAACTGAAAAATAACTCAAACATGTTAAATATTTTCGTATGAGAAAATGATTTTGGTATTACGTTTGTATGAGAAATTCCAAGGGTACCCGGCCTCTTAAGGCGGGATTATAGGCGACTGACATTTTAGAAATTGAGACAAACTAGCTCAATAGATGGCACTCGAAAGGTACATATTTACATATCAAGCCGTAGTCGATTTTAGTAACATACAATATCATTGATTTTAGTATTTTCAGAAATAATGTGATCGCGTGGTAAACTCGACATACAGAGTAATGATAAACAGAGAGGCCATGTTCATAACTTATGCATAACTTGATAAACGAAATCTTTAATGAATTTTGTATTATAATAAAATGATGTATTTATAGATATTTAAATATGATGTTTGTTCTGTACTCACGAATATAAAAAAGTATTTCCTCATAATAATACATATACAAATTACAATGTATAACAAAATAAAGTATTACCCATACATAGTTCATCGCAAATGTTCATGATATTGGCGTATTTTCCATAGAAACATTAGAATTCAAAAGCAACTCTTTTAACGCTGCTACTTTCACAGTGAACTTTATATAAGGGGCACATACACATCCCAAAGTATTAATACCGAAGTAGATTTAAAATTCGGCAAAGTAGATTCAAAAGTTCTTAACTAGAATAAAACAGCTCGCTTACTGCAGGGAAATAGGGAGCTTATTTTATGACCTCAATGTTCTCATTGAGGTCATAAAATAAGCTCCCTATTTCACAAGATTCTTCTTGTGCTTGGGTTTATTGCAATAGCTTTAATAAATAAGATGTAGAGTGTAGCCCCATGATGATCACTTATATCACCTGGAATCATTATACCTAACACCCTCCACAAGTTCAAAAACGTTAACTCTACTTGCAGTAAAGGTAACATTTTTGTTTTCATTTAAATAATAATATTATATTCATTATACTTATTCAGATCATATTCATATTTTATTTGTCATTTTAAATTTTTAGGAATCTGTTCCCAGAAGAGATATCCGTCTGTCTGTCTCCAGGGTGTATATCAAGTAAACTCGGTAGCTAGAGAACTTAAATTTTCAAGAATATTTTATTATTTTTGCTGTCACCAATCACCATAACAACAAAATATAGAAACAAAATATTTAAATGAATAATTAAGAGGTCTGAAATATTCAAAACAAAAATGCAATTTTTAGGCCTTTTCTGCTCGACATTAATAATGACAACCGGTATCGGGTAGGTGTTTGAAATATTTACGAAATGTGTAGGTATCTTATTAAATTTGAACTTTAATAATAATCTATACTAATATTAGAATAGTCTGTCTGTTACCTTTTCATGCCGAATCATTTTTTATGAAATTTGGTGAAGAACGGACGAAGGATACTTTTTGGTCCGGAAAAAAATCACGGTTCCTGTACATTGCATCAAATTGTCGTGAGTAAGGAATTAATAATTGCATAAATGTAATCTCTTTAGTTTTTACTTCTAAATGCCGTCGCGATTTTTTTTCATAAAATATATTTTTTTGATAAAATCAAATGAGGTTTACGGGTATTTCATTTCGATCACATTATTTTTTCTTAAAGAATTTAGAATCCTTAGTTATTTCCTCCCGAGGTGCACCAAAATCATGGTGTAGTACTTTTAAATGCCGTCGCGATTTTTGTTCATAAAATATATATTTTTGATAAAATCAAATAAGGTTTTAGGGCATTTCATTTCGATCACATTATTTTTTCTTAAATAATGTAGAATCCTTAGTTATTTCCTCCCGAGGTGCACCAAAATCATGGTGTAGGTAGCTACAAAATATCTAGATCTATCCGCATGATAATATTATTTTTACGATTTCTTGTGCAGATTTTATTACTCCAGTGCTAAGATGTAATAATTCTTTCTATTGCTATGGATTGGACATATTATATATCATTTGGCAATGTTTTGACATGTGTACGTAAAAATCTGTCTCTGTGTTGCGGTAATCTGTACATTGTTTTCTGACTAACTGTAATGTTTACATTTTTTGACTTTCAAACCTACCAAAACCGTAAAAATGATCGTTTGGTGAATATAAATTATCGAATAGCATCTTATAAGGTATCTTAAGGTATCTTCTCGCCAAATAATTTAGGTTACAAAGCAATTGCAAATTGTAGTATCCAGTCTACTGACCACTACCCAAGACGTCAAATTACGGCGCTATTTTGTACTGGTATTCCACTAGTATTAGATAAGTATGACGAATTATAATTACATTACAAGAAATACGTATTCAACAATTCACTGGCAAATATTTCGAAACGAATCAACGGTATGGGACCACGGCGATTCTAGACGTAAAGAGCTGCCAGTATACTGGGATATATTTGTGAACATACTCTAGGTTTTTTTATGATAGACAATCAGCCTAGTGACACACAGATTTGACTGATGTCATTTATTTATTTTCCATCAAGTGCCTGGGGATTTTTTGTACCAAATATTCATGATCAGGCGTTGCTCTCACATATCAACAGATTGTTCAAATTTGTAAACAAAGCGATTTATCTTTATAATTGGTATATTTTATCAAAAACGAAGCTGACGAGTGCCTCCGGAATCATGATTGAAACATTTTGGCGTAAAAATATTTATTCCTGTTGTGTTTTCGCTGTATTCCAGAAGAAATAAAATTTTGAAAGGATTATTTTTAATGCACATTTTTTTAGTGGTAAATGGATTTAAATCAAAATTTTAAGCTGACCCTAACCTTGGTAAGAAACGTAACTAACTTACAAAAAATGATTGAATGCTTATAATTACTTGTGGTCAAAGTTCTAGTAAAAATAAAAACACAAAAAATCCTCGTTTTATGCGGCATTTAGCCGACACCGCATTATGTTCGATATAACAGGCAACGTTCATAAAGTAGGCTTCCGCCGCATCGCCTGTCGCTACACGAATTTAAACGGCCATATATTAATAGTTATCGCTCTATCCAGCCTCGCCGGATCAACATGAGCGATGAAAATATTGTATTTATGTATTTATGAGGTCACTGTTTCACCGATAAATATGAATGAGCAAGGGTTTTGTTGACGCAACTCTGTCAAACGTTATTTCACGAAAAGTACATTATACACAATAAATATTGTTCCATTATGTTATCTAAATCATAAATAATAATATGTTCGTTTTTGCTGGAAAGATCATTTTATCTTCAGTCCTCCAAAATGTTTAATTGTACTCGTATACTTTAGACAATGGCTACTACAGATTTACGGCTTTATGTATGTAGTAAAAATAAGTATAATATTATAATGAGAACAATAATGTCACTTCCAAACCATGCAAGAAAAGAGCATATTCCGTCTTAAGAAGCCGAAAACGCACTGCAACTCTTCTGATGATGCCCCTGAGCGACGGAAGCTGCTTTCCATCAGGTGACTCGTTTATTCGTTTGCTATATAAAACCCTAATGTTATAAAAAAAAGTATAGCTTATGTTGTATTTTCCTAAACAAGTGATAGAAAATAAAACTTAGAGGGTTTCGATTTGAAAAGTTTAATTGCGTGCCATAACGGATGGGCGCAGCTGTTCTGGTGATTATTCGCCGTTTTCGTCTAGTCCCCTATTTGTAAGTGTCGTCGTCGGATCGAAGGATATTTATGCGTCTGAGGCGCAGCCCGGGGCTATAAAGGTTAGAACTCAGATGACACTAGCGCAGAAAAGTGTAGGGAAAGTAATCTGAAAACTCAATACAGGAATTTCTTTTCTATGTATTTTTGGACATTAGAGAGAAATAATTGCTAACTAGTAACAAAATGTGTTATTAGTATTATGTAGATTGTAGATACGATATAGATTTTAGACCATAATACACGTTCGTACGTATACTTGTCTTTTCGGAAGTAATATTTAATTACTGACCGACTTCCAAAAAGGAGGAGGTAATACGTTCGGCTGTATGTATCTTTTTTTTTGTATGTTCCACGATTACTCAGCCGTTCGTGGTCCGATTTTCAAAATTATTTTTGTGTTGTATGGGGTTTAACTCGAATTTGGTACCATGTTCACAAAAGTGGTGATCTAATGATGGGATCCTTAAGGAATCGAGGGGACTCCCTAAAATTTGTATAGAAACATAAAGTGATTTCGATTTTTTCTGAAGCATTTGAGGTAAAAGCTACCAAAATGTCTACCTAAAACCTACTTGAATGTTTATACACATATAGGTACAGGTTCGAGGATTTCGGCGTTGTTTAAACAACTGAAAGCATAAGCCAACACATAAATTTGATTGATCATCATCATCACAACCATAATTTTACCATGAGTCATCACACTATGACCCAATTATTGGTACTTTTCAGAGAGAAGCAGATGTTTTTGATAATTATTTTGCTGTTTGTGGACAGATTTCAAAAATTATTGTGTTGTTGTATAGGATATAAACTTAATTTTGTATAACAATTACGAAAGTGGTGAGCTGATGATGGTATCTATGAGCAATCGAGGGAAATCCTTGAAATTTAACAAAGCACTCATAGTGGTTAAAATGTTGTTTCTAGTAAGTTAAACATATGTTACGAATAAAAGAAATTTCATACGAAGGTGTCTCTTGGTCCAAATGCACTGAACAGAACTCCTGAACCTTTAAAGATAAAAGTTTAGAAATTACAGCATCGCTTAGATAACTGCTAGCATTTACCACAATTTTTCTTACAGTAACATAATGTGAATAGTTAACATTCGTATTGGTTATTCACGCATAAAGCCTTATTTTGTAGATAACTAAAAAGAGTGAAATTATTATTTTTAAGAAAAAAATTAAAACCGTCTTCCAAGGTAAAACAATAGTACTCGTAATATGAACTAAAAAGTATTAAATAACTCTTACTCTTTAATAACTTGCCTTTTCCAGAATTCATCTAAATCTCAACTATTTCTGTACATACTATAGTCTTCATTACTTTGAAGTCGGTACCAGTCCCAAAAGTTTCGGATATTCTGACATTGCTGAACTTACGATTAAATTAGCTGGTACCGACTTCAAAATAATGAAGACTGTAGTATGTACAGAAATAGTTGAGATATAGATGAATTCTGAAGAAGGCAAGTTATTAAAGAGTAAGAGCTTTTAATACTCTTAGTTCATATTACGAGTACTATTATTTTTACCTTGGAAGTCGGTTTTAATTTTTTTTTGTTATAAATAATAATTTTACGAACTAATGTCTTGATTTGCTCTGCCTAATACTTTCGCCTCCCTACGCTTTATCTGTATTCAGTATGATATTGCCCTTAGGTCCTGGTCACGTGTACGGGGTAATATATCTGACGCTGGTATCTGTTAATGGTCTCGATAACAAGACTCGCTACTAGTATTATACTCAGTCATAGTTCGATTATTTTGTGTATTGGAAACACAAAATAATAAACTTATAGTAATATAGTTATTACTATTATTACTAGTTTTGTATTGTTTGGATTAATGAAAGAATTGTTTCTTCAGTCAAGAAGCAATTGTACCTAGGAGTAAAGAAGTTCAAAATGTATTTTTGAGATATTATAATGTAACCATAATGTTAATATTATTTATTCTTTGACCAAGAAAAGTTATAATATTCAAGTGGAAAGCAAGAATTTTGATCAGATTTTTTATTCTTATTCTGTTTTATCTACCTAAAAGGCACTTTTGTTCTATAATTAGAAGCGAGCTTATTTGTCTGGCTTGCTAATTTTATACAGAAGGAATGCACAAACAGAATCAAGGAGAAATGAAAACAATTTGAATAACAACTCGAGGATGCCTGGGGGTAATTGGTAAAATGACTATCTTATATCCATACTGATTTTTTAAAAGCGAGTGATTTTTATACACCAGATGTTAAGTTGGAAGAAGAAAAATATATCTGCGAAAATTGCATTTAAATCGGATCAGTAGTTTTCTTGTGATAGTGGAACAAACATACAGACAGACAGACAAAAAACTGACCACATTTTTGGCTTGTATAGTGATGTAGTGACACCCTCCGCTTATTATTTTTTGAATATCTTTAATGTACAGAATCGTCGTTTCTACGGTTTTATTATATGTATAGATTATGCAGATATATAGCGCGTGAATTAGTATGCATCTCTCGTCGCAGACTTTTGGCCCCATTGCACCGACGAGATGGCCCCAGTTTGTCGAGTTCGACAATTCCATCGCAACAATTGCACATACATCCCGAATGTCACCTTTGTTGTCGCAGTCGATTTAAAGCTTTATTTTGGGCTATGAACATGAAATGAAGCATTATATTATTATCTTGGGAATATTTAAGAGTTGTTCTTCGTAAAAAAATAATTTCTTTTTTTTATGAGCCTCAGTTAAAGTTGTTGATGATTGACTGTAGCTATTTAAAATTCGGTACATTCGTTAAGGCGCTACGATGACACAAAAACATTAACACATCAACTTGTAATCTTCTGCTTTCGTAGTAGATAAAAATTAACAAATAAATATATTTGTTAATTTAATTATACTAGTGATACTAGTTAATTATACTCCCCTTGATATGTTCATAAACCTTATATAAAACCAGGAGATCATATTAATTAACCGTAAACCCCTATTTGTTTGTAAATCATTCCTAAAATAAACATATTTTGTAAAACGTTACAATACATAATATTTGGCTGGGGGCGACAGCTGTAGCTACTCGTAGGTTAATTACACATGAAGGCATCTTCGAATAGCACTTATCTTAATTACGTGTAATCACGGAGATGGGGTCACGCGCGGGACAGAGGCCCCATCCGTCACGCCGGGACAGCGGGAACAGCTGTGTCCTGCGGGGATTGATTTCGTCCCGTTATCGTTACAAATGATCCCGCCGTCCCGCAATACAATCGTTTTAATTCGACCAACAAATTGCGCCGATAAACAATTCAACATCTTGTTTTCGGGTGGATTTAAATTATAAATTAATTGCCGCCCGAGGAACCGTAAAAGCAATTAATAAAATCTTTATAGTAAAAATAAAAATATTGTGGGATAGCTAAATGTTTCATATAATGAATTATTGAATTTTTGTAATGAATTTAACAAAATTTGGTCTACATAAAATAACCAGTTCAGCTTTGTTATTGAACAGATATTAAAAATTTAAACACTGAATATTAAATCTATAACAAAGAATATATTTATGAATCAGCTGAGAACTGACCTATATAGCTCATGATAAGAGATGATCAAACAGCACTCAGTGATATAACACCTGCAACAGACGCTTGAACTGCAGCCAACAGTTCTGATGCTGGCTCCGAGACCTGACCTACGTGTTATCTAGACCTCGTGCTACTGAGAGGTCAGCCTGTCCAATAATATTAATGATCACTTTATCTTAATGTAAATCGTTGGATCTGCTGCAACACTCCATCAATTTTGTTTTGTTTCCATTACATGAATACGTTGGTCGTTGCTGTTTCTTGCATCTTCGCAACGAAAACAATTCTATTGTCGTTGATGATGTGATGATATCAAATATTTTGTTTGGAATTAAAAGGACTTATTTGCTTAACAGTAACACCATATTCGTTTATTTAGCAAATAAACGAATCATCAATCATATTTCTATTTGTAAGTGTTATTTCAATATTATTATTTATGTTTGTTAGAAATTAATTTTATTGGCCTAAAATAATAATAATAATAAATAGAGCTCGAAATTTGAGCGCAAATAACACAGATTACCTAGAAATAGGATGAACTAAAACTAGATATCCAAGGTTGTCGTCTTCTAGAATTGCTGGAACCTGGAGCAAAACCTACTTACGTAGTCTAAGGTACTAAAAGCCTACAATTTACGCCTTTATACATTATTCATGAAAACAATTTAGGTCTTTTTTAACCTTTATGAATGATTTATACGTTTACTTTAGCGCAGAAACCTCTTCAAATATTGTTGTGGCTGGATGGACAGTTTTTAGTGTCGCATTTTTGTCCAGAGGAATTATTGTCAACACGTCTGGACCTAGACTATGTGTGAGTTTTTTCACCTGTACGATATTGAAAAATGGAAATGGGTATAAGACAAAACCTGGGAATCGAACCTGCATCGAACCTGCAACGCCTACACTTTTTAACCCATCAATCCCTAAGCGACACCCTTCTGCCGCATAACAATCGAAAATCTATTGTGTCTGCGATTCTCACGATCGATGTATTACAATGTTAAAAACAAAAAAACTTTAAAAATATACTGAGAATGACGCTGAGGAATTTAGTACTTCATATTTACGTTCAGTATTCACTGAACGTAAATATGAAGTACTAAATACAAAACAGCAACAGAGAAAAACTTTCTTTGTAAGTAATAAGTAACCGTCGAAAATTAAGAAGTTAGCTGTGAACTTTCATAAAAGCAACGAGTATTATTAATTTCAACTCATATGAGAGTTCACTTGAGTAATTGTTCATTCGAATGAATGGTTCATTTTTCTTTGAGTGGATTGAAATAAGTAAACAAATATAAAATAATACAAAAATTAAAAAATAATACGCCTGATGTTGCTGATTAACTATTTTAATAATAATAATAATTGCTTTTAACCTTACCACAATAATTAATAATAATTATTGCTTTTTAAAATATTTAACCTCATCACAATAATTTATTATGTCAGCCACTAATTACTCATAACTTAAAATTAGTTAATGATTTCTTAAGATTTCCCGAGTATCACTCATGATATTATAAGTTTAAACACTTACGGATTTTGTCGCGGAGCACTTTTATTAATCCCGATGTTTCGGCTACTTTGCAGCGGCCGTGGTCATGGGCGGACTAAGGTGACAGGTGTCCAATTTCTTGAAGTTATCTACCCGACGACTCATCAATTTTTGTTTGCGTTCCGATCTACGCAGAACGAACTCACAGTGTTGAAGCCGAGGTGTCATGGATTTGTGCTTGAGTTTATTTATCACTGGATCCCAACTAGATGGCAGCACCCAACAATCTTCGCGGTTAAAATTAGGGTGTTTTTTTAATTTCTATGGCCTCGCGTATCATTCTTGGGCGGTATCGTGCTTCTTTTGCCAGTACTTGTGGCTTATCAAATCTTATGTAATGGCGAGGTTGATCCAGTGTGTGTTCACAAATCGCGAACTTGGTGTTTCTACGGTGTTTGACATCTGCAATGTGTTCCTTGATCCGGGTTTTGATGGACCTTTTGGTTTGCCAAGTTTAAGGTTGCTCAGCTGGCTATGGAAAGAGCTATGTTGGGAGTATCTCTGGTGGACAAAATTCCTAATATAGTCATTCGCCAGAGAACTAAAGTCACCGACATCGCTCGTAGAATTAGCACGCTGAAGTGGAAGTGGGCTGGTCATGTCTGCAGACGGGGTGAAGGTAGATGGAGCAGACAAGTGTTAGAGTGGAGACCACGCATGGGCAAACGTAGTGTAGGACGTCCCGCACGGGCCACAGCACGGTGGACCGACGATTTAAAGAAAGTGGCTGGCAGCGGATGGATGAGGGCTGCCCAAGATCGGGATGGTTGGCGCTCATTGGGGAGGCCTACGTTCAGCAGTGGACGGCAATAGGCTGATCATGATGATGATGATGATATATACTTTTAAATTCTCTATACATTAGTTAATAATATTGTTAGTAGAGATATTAAAAAAATATATTCTTTATATCTTTTTTATTTCTTAGCAAAAGTAGACAAAAAAATTGTATTTATTTGTATGGGACCCCCCTTAAACATTTACTTTATTTGAATTTTATTATTAATTATTAAAATACAAATATAATTAAGGATTTTGTAAAATTTTCAAGTGCCTAGCTATTACTATTATTGATTACGAGCAAAAAAGGCCAAAAATCACGTTTCTTGTTTGGGAGCCCCCCTTAAATATTATACTTTATTTTATTTTTAGTATTTGTTGTTATAGCGGCAACAGATATACACAATCTGTGAAAATTTCAGAAGTCTAGCTATAGCAGTTTTTCAGATACTGTTTGTCCGTTTGTCTGTATGTCTCCAGGCTGTATCTAAAAAAAAACGCTATAGCTAGCTACTTCTGAAATTTTCACAGATTGTGTATATTTGTTGCTGCTATAAAAACAAATACTATAAATAAAATAAGGTTATTATTTTAGGGGGGCTACCAAACAAGAAACGTGATTTTTTTGGTCTTTTTTGCTCGTAATCAATAATGGTAACAGCTAGGCACTTGAAAATTTCACAAAATTCTTAATTATGTTTGTAATTTAATAATTAATAATAAAATTTACTTGATTTAAATATTATTATTAATTATTAAATTACAAACAAAATGTTTAAGGGGGCTCCCATACAAATAAACACAATTTTTTGTCTACTTTTGCTAAGAAAAAAAAGATATAAACAATGAATTTTTTTTAAATCTCTACTAACGATCTTATTAACTAATATATATAGAATTTAAAAGTATACATAACTTAGACATTATTATGTTTTTTAATATATTTTTCATGGTTCAAAAGTACCCAAAATTGGGATTTTTGGAACCTTTAAAAATTCATATCTTTAAAAATATTAACTTAATCGTGAAAAGTCATAGGACCTTTTTTGTTGGTATTTCAATAAAGAATATAAAAAATAAAGTCCGGTTAAAAAATAACCATTCCTTGCAATTGTTTAAACAATGTTTGTTTAAACAATACGGCACCGGGTTGCACCGTGGCAACATGCATTTATATCATCAGGAGGGCAATTTGAAGAGGATCGCATAAAAAAATTAAGGTGGAATAGTTTCCGGTACTCATGCGCCGACTCGTGCCGGTCTAATTGCATAATGTGGACATTGCTAATACTTTACTTACCAAAACAATGATATATCAAGCCGCGCTCGCGAAACGCTTGTCTCTGTTTTCACAATTGATTTCAAGGGCACTAAGTAGCTGAGTTGCTCTACTTTTTATATTAGTATTGTATCTCCACGGTGTCGTCGACGCCATGTCAATCTGGCTGCTCAGCGAGGCAGGTGATGAGTAAAGATAATCACATCAGCTTTCAAGTGTGGGCTCATGTGGTTATTGTGTATTAAATTCTGAACCAGAGAGGTATATAATATTATGTGCCAAAATACTACAGTTGAGGCAAAAATGTGGTCCCGTAGCAATGGCATAGGACCACAGCCAAATTCCAATCGGATTTAACTTTGTAGGAACAAATTGGAAATTCTACCAGTAGAGCAGATACGAAGATTGAAGCGACGAAATTGCTTCAAATCCAAATTGCTTCAAAACCGTTTAATTTCAACAATTAGTCGGGTTAATTGATAGCGGCTACTTAAGTCCGCCAGACTTCCATCTGTCGCAGTCATCACCAGGCGGTATTACACAATATCTCCGCTCATTTATCTCCGGGGCTCCCGGGCTAAGCCAGGCTCTGTCCTGGACTCCACCTGGCCTCCACCTACCTCCTGGGGTCAGACACTTCGACCTTTGACCCCCAGGTGCATGCAGATCTCGTCCCCGATTCGAGATCCCATTTTAGATAAAAATTCCGAAGGTTTACGTTTTATCTCTATCAAATTCCCTTTTTGTATATTTTTATAAAAGTTTAAATTGAACAATATATTCCGTAAGTTAAAGGCGGGGAACTTAGTCAGCGATTTGCAAGTCTAGCCGGTGCCATTACGTTTAGAGTTTTTTTTTGTTAAATTATTTAATTTTAAAATGCTTACGTGATGTTAAAACAAAATGTGATGATGGCGAAAATCCTATTTATAAAGGTAAACTTAATTATTATGTGACATTTGACAAAAATTATTTTGTGTGCGTTCTTAAGATAATAATTCCAGCAATTATAGGTCAAAATTGATTGTAAAAGAATGTCTTTCAAAATCGCTTGTAACAAACTCTTTTCATTGTTTCAATCGCTTGTAGCAAACTCTTTTCATTGTTTCATCAAGTTCGTATCGAGTAAACAGCGGCGGATATGCCCGGGGGCTGTTGTTTTTATTAAAACGTTTCATTTCCAATTACACACGGTTATACATTTTGGTACGAAAGAAACGATAAAAAACTCCACTTTCAATATAAAGTTTGCACAGGTGGAGTTATGCGGAGTAAATTGGAATGTCATTTATTGTATACTCTGTATAGATGCCTCCTACAACGGTTTCAGTGAAAGTGACCAGTTTCACCGAAACGAGACTTCCTTATACGAGCTATACACAGGTATTGTATTGTAGTGCCCAAGTGTGTGTATAATGTATATAAGAGCACTGACTCTCTCTTCCTTCTCACTCTTCCTTTACTTCCATAACCACTATTTGCTATGTCCACACTGTGCGCTTTCGTCTTCAATTTTCGTCATCTTCTTTCATTCAACTTTCGTTTTGGCGCATTCAATAATTGAATGCGTCAAAGAACGCAACGCCAACATTGTCATTTTTGTGTTTTTGATACGTTCGCTGTTGACTGCGCTATAACGCTGCTTGATCTTGACGAACAGAAAAAGGCCCAGTGCGGACAAAGCTAGTCACTTCATCACCATTACTAAAAATCATAGCTCTTAAAGTTGATTACGCTACTTCGATATATTCAAACTCAGAGCTTTTCTGAAAATGTTTCTATAAGGATAATTATTACCCTTAATAATTTTCTGTGTTCCTGGAAAGGTCGAGCCATCGGTGTCTCTGGGACCGAGATGTGACTCTATCCGTTTACCGAGATTCATTGTTGTAACGGGTTTTAATTTTATTGACATACTACGCAACATTCTACGAATATTTTAGCTATTAACAGTATTCAAATAACGTGGTCATAATGTTTACGGGCAACTAAACTAAGTACTTATTTGATTCTTAGTTACTAGAAATGATTTATTTGTTTTACTTTATACGTAAAAAATAACCTTAATAAAATAAAATTAATAAACTTCGTAAGATAGTTGTTTGTTATAACTTATAATACTGTATAATTATGAGAAGGTGTAATACCTTCTTAATAAATACACAATATTATTTTAAGAAGTACCTATTATGAAATTGATAATAATTAACTAAGAGGCCCAAATGCCTCTTAGTTCATAATAGCAATAATTTATTAAATAGCTCCCACTTACGAAGTCAGGCGGCCATTGGACTCCACAAAATCTGTTTATGGTTAAATTTGTAAAGCCCTTTAGTATTTCAAGTACCTTCTTCAAATTAAGACCCAGGGCTTTCATTTACTGCGCCAAAGAGCTATGCGTAATGCGATCCAATGGGAGCGATTTTCTTTCTGAGAAAAACTAGCAATTATGAAATTGAAAAATCAATTTACTGAACTTTACTTTGATTCTGTTAATCAATGTCCAAATGCTCTAGTTAATTAAATAATTCCTTATCGAAACTGAAATTTATAAACATTTGACTTTTGATTCGGCTGAAACAATCAAAATGTCTTTTAATCGAATAATCACAATCCAAACTGAAATGAATAGAGACAAACTATTGTCGAGACATTTTCAATTCTTTTTAGAATCTTACTTTCCCTAAGCAAGATGATAATGCACTTTGCAAAATATTAAATCTACGACAACATGAGCTAAAAATAACGATTATTTGCAAGTCGTGTACGCAAGTGCGTCGTTTATAATAATCAGTTAAGTCATTACGATCGCGAAGTGTGTCGCGGTGCGGCGCGGCTGTCGCGCGACAAATAGGATCAATCTAAACTTTTCTCGCCAAAACTCTGCGAAGTTTGACAACTCTCCCTTTTTCCCCCTCGTGATCCGTGGCTGATGTTGTTGTTACGATTGTCATAAATCATTTCATTGTTGAAATGAGCTTGATAAGCCAAAATGTAATTTTATATCTTCAGATTTTGTAGGTTGGTAGGTATTTTGTTAGAATGTTACTGTAACTTAGTAGCTCAATAAAATATAAGTCATCACTTAAATAAAAAAAAGTTACCATTTAACATTAAATATGTAGACAATAAATATTATTAAGGCCCAAAGGATCCAGTGAACGCGTAAACACCTAATCCTCTTAGGAACAATAGGAATTAATTCAAAGTGTTAATATGTTAATGTAATCGAATACTCAAAGTGTTTTATCATCTTAATGGGCACAGAGTATAGCTAAAACAAGTTTAAAAAACAGTAAAAATATGAATAGTATAATCCCTTCAAATTTGTTTAGGACAAATAAAAGAAAATAACAAAAGTAATTTAAGAATACAAAGCAATTATAAGAATGGCCGTTTATCATGAAAGCTGTTAGCACGACGTAGGAGTCGTAGGACTTGTTAGAGTTTATACAGACATTGTCTGAGTGAAAACTACAGATTTATGCAGTCCTTGGCCTCCGAGTCTGGAAAGTTCTGACTCGTGACTCGTGTACGCGACTCCTACTTTCTATTTCGTTCGAACCTACGTCAATATTTTATATAAAAAGTCTATTTGTTTCGAACTATTTGACTGTGAAATTAAAATAAATGTAAAAAGTCAGAGAGAGGCGAACTATGTTTAATATTTTATCGCGCAGATCGTAAACTTCGTCTTCAGAACTTGTAAACTAATGTTTTTAGCGCGATTTCTTTTGAAACATTTTAATAATAAATGGGATGCTGCCTCAAAGTAGTTTTCCACTTTATAAATGGGTAACCCAAGAAAAATGGCGTTCGATTTTTCGTTTTTACTTATATTATGTACTATATCATGCTTTTTAGAATCTTATTATTATTTACTGGACGAACCGCGCGGCTCCGTCCACGTGAACATTCAAACGATCTCTAAAACACAGACTTATAAACTTGCTCATGAATATCTCCACTAAAATCCGTTGATAGACAGCGGGTAGCGACTTCAGTTTTTATTAGTAGTGATAAGAAAACTTGATCTTAGCATGCAAAGATATTTTGAAAGATTACAATTTTGATGCATGTCGTATTGTAACTAAAAAAAAATATATGATTGCACTGAAAGTCGGTCGTCTTTTCTAGTGAATCACAGACACATTCGTCACTTTATATGCCATAAAAGACTAATGCACTACCCTGAAAGTGTGTCGCACGCAATTTGCAAAGTGGCGGCTGGCGGCCATCAGAAGTGTTCATTTGGAGTAATTTGTAGTCTAACGCGGATGGATGCGATAGTATTAGCATATAGCCACCATGTCAGGAGGCCGCCATGTTAAAGGCCGCCATGTTAGATAGCCGCCATCCAGCCAAGTCTAATCAGGTCAGCCCGTCCACTTTTATGGTGTCAATCTTCGTTGCCTGTATTGTATGTGAACTAGATTGAAATGAATATGCAATTGAAGGTTCATCACATTCCGCTACGAATAGCGTATATTGCTATAACTTGCAGTTGTTTAAGAAAGTGATGCCGTGAGTTACGTCTAACAATAATGATTATTAGGGAATATATAAAACTCAAAGGTGACTGACTGACATGGTGATCTATCAAGGCACAGCCCAAATCACTAGACGGATCGGCCTGAAATTTTGCATGCAAGTTGATGTTATGAGTTATGACGTAGCTGGCATCCGCTAAGAAGGATTTTGATAAATTCCAACCCCAAGGGGATGAAAGTTTGTATGATATAATAATACTTCTTAACGCGAGCGAAGCCGCGGGCAAAAGCTCGTTATCAAATATAAGGCGGCTATAAAGATCTCTTGAATTTAAGTAATCATTTATAGTCATTTATTCACATTGCCTACAACGGTCCTTGAAGTAGTGTCAAGATTTTCGGTTTTGCTTTCTGGCACCTGTCGAGAAAGTCAAAGGATTTTCTCGCGTTTATCTCGTACTTTATATTTCATAACCGTGGCGTATGGTGATAGTATCATCTACATTATTGCACCATTATGTGTAACTAAACTTTTACAAGACTACACGAGCAGGGTAGTTAGTCAACTTGCATTCGATAATATCAACAACGAAGTCAGAAATCATAATTTTGAGATTTGACGCAACGCAACGCTACGAATAGCGTATATTGCTATAACTTGCAGTCGTTTAAGAAAGTGATGCCGTGAGTTACGTCTAACAATAATGATTATTAGGGAATATATAAAACTCAAAGGTGACTGACTGACATGGTGATCTATCAACGCACAACCCAAATCACTAGACGGATCGGGCTGAAATTTTGCATGCAAGTTGATGTTATGAGTTATGACGTAGCTGGCATCCGCTAAGGAGGATTTTGATAAATTCCAACCCCAAGGGGATGAAAGTTTGTATGATATAATAATACTTCTTAACGCGAGCGAAGCCGCGGGCAAAAGCTCGTTATAAAATATAAGGCGGCTATAAAGATCTCTTGAATTTAAGTAATCATTTATAGTCATTTATTTACATTGCCTACAACGGTCCTTGAAGTAGTGTCAAGATTTTCGGTTTTGCTTTCTGGCACCTGTCGAGAAAGTCAAAGGATTTTCACGCGTTTATCTCGTAGTTTATATTTCATAACCGTGGCGTATGGTGATAGCATCATCTACATTATTGCACCATTATGTGTAATTAAACTTTTACAAGACTACACGAGCAGGGTAGTTAGTCAACTTGCATTCGATAATATCAACAACGAAGTCAGAAATTATAATTTTGAGATTTGACGCAACTCGTCGCTTAAGTGAGATAGCGATTGTGATGACGTGTCAAGTTGTCTAAGTGCCCAGCGTATTAAACAATATCATGTTTGTAACCTCAACTTAGATAATATTGTTCCATTACATAAGTGTTATTAGATTATGTTTGTTCTGGCGACGCCCCCAGTGTCCCCGGTTCGGGTATAAAAGGTTGTTTACGGTTTATATTTGGGCACAATTTAACCCCATACTTACGAAATTCACGCTTCATTAACGTAAGAGGCTCTTGTGTGGATAAATATCATGTCCAGGTTTCGTTTCGGGCTAAAGGTTGCTGGAAAGGTCAGTTATGTTTCTAAATGTCATTTTGTGATGTGGAGTATTTATAGCATCAAGTTATTGCCCCTTAAAGTTATTGAATATAACTTTAAGGGACAGTTTACATTGTGTGGTCATGAGGCGATACAATGCGATGCATTCTCAAATTTTTCATTACGTTCGATTCATCTCTCAAAAAATTTAAATGACTTAAATAATATCATATGTTGGTCAAGGAGTTTGCTGTTTCTGATGGACTGTTCTCCTATTAGGCTATGTGCTTTTTAATTTTACGGTGTGTAATGTTTTCTTAAGGCTTCGTTCACATGTCACAATTCTGCACGTTTTCATTGTGCACCTTAATTTTTTATTGCAAATAATAATTTTTGTTCATCAAAGGCACGTAATAAATAAACACGTAAGGACAAATTTATAATATATTCAATATTTATTATAATAACGACATTATGACAATTGTGTGTGAATATTTACACGATATGTACATTTTTACAGTTAACAGTTAGATCAGTATACAAATAATACGTTACATCGCCACGCGACACCTAAACATTAATAAATTCTTCGTTAAACCCTAGCGCCGGGGCCGCGGCGCGGGTTGTTCCCCACACAGCGTGCGTGCGCACCGCACTCGCCCGCACGCACCACGCACGCACGAACATTTGCTATCGACGGAGAACACGATATCGTATACACAGGTCCACAAAACACCGACTTATAAAACATTTAGGACGATTAAAAGTGAGACGACGGTGACAGGGGGCGAGATTGGGCTCTAATCCCGCCGCCTGGCAGCGGCTTTGGTCCGGAGTGATATTAATCGATCGAAACTATCAGAGTGTCTTCCTCGAGCACCGCGCTGGAGGACTCGCGCCGGCGGCGAGACATCTTCACTCAGAGCCGGGTGTGCGACACGCCGTTGGGGGCGATCAGCGGCGCCAGCGGGGCCGCGCGGTCGTCCAGCAGCACGCCTTCGGGCGCGGCGGAGCGGGACCCCGTCACGCCCGTGGACGCCTCGCGCGACGCCCCGCCCGCCGCCTCCGGCACCGCCAGCTCGCGCGTCTCTTCTGGCGCCCGGAACTGCGCGCGCGCCGCACCACCGCCGCGCTTGCGCGGGATCACGCTGTTCTCCACGTGCAGCGTCGCGTTCACGTCCCGCCCGGATGCGCACTGGCACGCCTTCAGGAAGCTCTTCTTGAAGTTCTCCGAGAGAAACGCGTACAGGATCGGGTTGACCGCCGAGTTGCTGTAGCTGAAGCAGGCGGCGACCAGGAACACGGTGACGGTGATGCGGCTGGCGCACGGGTCCGGCGGCGAGTAGATCAGCGCCACCTGGAACGTCCAGTACGGCAGCCAGCACAGCACGTACACCGCGATCACGGTCAGCACGAGCTTCGTCACCTTGCGGTGCGAGCGCTTCTTCTCCTTCGACTTGTTCTTCGGCCCGACCGTCCGCAGCTTCCGGATGACGAGGCCGTAGAATACGAAGATGAGCGTGAGCGGCGTCGCGAAGCTGAGCGCGAACGAGTAGAGCGTGAAGGAGGACTGGCCGCGCGCCGACTCGTGCTCGGGCCACACGATGTTGCAGGACAGTCGGTGGTCGGGGCCCGCCTCTAGCAGCGTCGTGTACATGAAGATGGGCGTCATGACGAGCGCCGAGGCCGTCCACGCGGCCGCCGACACGCAGCGCGACACGGCCGGCGTGCGCAGGCGCGGCGCCGCGATCGGGTGGCACACGGCCACGTAGCGGTCCGCGCTCATGATGCACAGGAAGATGCTGCTCGTGAACTGGTTGATGCCGGTCGAGATCATGTACGCCTTGCACATGAAGCTGCCGAACGGCCACGAGCCGATCGCCATGGTGACGATGAGGAAGGGCAGGCCGATGAGGAAGCACTCGTCGGCGATGGCGAGGTTCACGATGTACATGTTGGTGACGGTCTGCATCTTGGAGTAGCGCAGCACGACGTAGATGACGAGCGAGTTGCCGAGCAGGCCGACCACGCAGACCAGCGCGTACAGCGCCTGCGTCACCGGCGTCACGAGCGGCAGGCTGAACCCGCCGCACCCCACCGTGCCGTTGTACTCGGTGAGGTTGCCCTCCCACGCCTCCACGTCCTCCAGCTCCATGCTGCCGGGCTCTCCGGGCTCACCGGCTCCTCCGGGCTCACCGGGCTCTCCGCGGGCGGCCGGGGGAGACACTCACCTGGAAAATTATCGTCAGTTTAAATATTGCAGCGACGCTAATTAACTTCTTAAAATTGAATCGCTCGGCGGACCGGTAGCTAAACTAGTTAATTATATAACCGGGCCAAACGTAATTCACTCTGCGGGTGAATTTTTGAAGTTTATAATGCGGTTGCAGTTGAAATATTTTCTGGCCACTCGGACGTAGGCCAGGAGTCGCCGGACGTGTCCTCCGACTCCTCCGCCCTAATTTAAATATATTTACATGAGTTTACGTCTGATATCGCTGATGCTATGTAAATTGTGGTTAACTTATTTTGCTGTTCGAGTGGAGACGTTTTATAAAAATTCATTTCGGGCTTTGGATAAGCTTGGGAGCGTAATTAAACTAATTCAGTTTTATTACAAATGTAATTGTATACGAGGCGACCCGTGCCACTCACATTTTGTTATTTCGGTGGCCGGAGATCGGCGAGATCAGTGGTCCGGCGGCGGGATCTGGAACAAAAATACAATTATTTGAAAATATTACTCGAGATAACGATCATACGCTGCTATTTGTCACCAAGTCTAGACGACTCGAGGTGACGAATGGGGAAAATAAGATTTAAATCGTTTAGTAGTGACGCAAACGGCTTCTAAAAGTTATGCGGACATTTTTATTTAATTTTAGAACGTAAACCACCAGGGATACTCGCCATACATTCTTTTCAAATCGATTCCAATTGATTGTATAAATTGAAGATCAAAGATCTGCGCTCGGGATGATATACAAACGGGTGCGTCATCTTTTTTGAATAAGACTGGCTGCCAGTAACTTCGTCCAACTAAAACTACTGCCAGTACCACGGCAATACTATCTGCTTATAGCTGACTATAGCATCTAATGCAAAACTATCCAATTCTCAATGAATATCTATATCTATAGCCTATAACCATCGTTGAAGGAATTTTTGCAGCAAACTCATGTCTTATATTGTTAAGACGCTCTGCAGTAGTTAGTCAACAGGTCGTAAATCTCGCGCCTCACCTGACCGGCCGTTAACTGTTTCAACGCCCCGCGTGTTATTGTTTACCGCACCGCTATTTCAGACACGACAAATGAAATACATCACATTCATTATGTTGTTAAATTCATAACAAACAACAGATCAGTTCTATGGCTTGAAAAATTTTATGGAATGCTTCTGAATCTAGCTACAGATTGTTATGTTTTGCATTCATTTTTAATAGATCATTCTTAATTGATTGCCACCTTATTATTCGTAGATCGCCACTGATTCGGATGGTCTAATGAAGATGACAATATTGTGTTATACTGTGTAGCTTGTGTAGTTATTTCTTTACCGAGTGTACCGAACTTATGCTGGAGATAAATGCTCATGAAATAACATAAAAAAATAATATATTCTTTTATCCATCAACTCCCAAGCGGCACCCGGGTGCCGCATAACAGTTGAATATCTATTGTGTCTGCGATTCTCACGATCGGGGTATTGCTACTATCTATACTTATAAAATTACATGTCCTGACTGACTGACTCACTGATTCATCATCGCTGAGCAAAAACTATTAAAGTTACAGCCACGAAATTTGGTGAGTACGGTTGTTTTATTAAGTAGACACCCACTAAGGAAGGAATTTTGAAAATTTTACCCCGAAGGGGGTGAAATAGGGGTTGAAAGTCTGAATGAAAGTCGGCGATTTCTTAAGTTAGGAACATGAAACTTTATTTTTGGGTTACTAATTAAAAATGAATGGATACGTATTTAAGCATTTTTGGAAATTCTACCCCCAAGGGGGTGAAATTAGGGTTGAAAGTTTCAATGGAAGTCCGTTATTTCTTGAGTCAGTAGAAACATGAAATTTTATGTTTTGGCTACTGATTAAAAATGATTGGATACGTGTTTAAGCGTTTTTGAAAATTCAACCCTCAAGGGGGTGAAATAGGGGTTGAAAGTTTAAATGAAAGTCTATATAGGTATACTATGTTAACGCGGACGAAGTCGCGGGCAACAGCTTGTGTTAAATATTAGAGACAGAGATCCATAATCGTAGGACCGCTTTGTAGTTCGCCCCGACCCCATAAATACCGAGTTGTAAATTTAAACGGAGGTGACGCGACGCTGCAACTAGTGTTTACGAATCTCAATGTACAAATGTGTTTTGGGTTTGCACGAAATAAAGATAAATAAGACTGCTTCTAAAAGATCACTATCACTTTTACTTGTACTTGTAAGATCTAATAAAGTGCGTAGGCTTTTAAATTGAAGACGAAATCGAATCTCAGCTTAATACTCGTGCTAATTCACAAGAGAGTAGAAATGATAAGTTACTTGTAGCTCATAATATGAATATAAATTAGTTTATTATTGGAATGATGAATGATATATATATATATATATATATATATATATATATATATATATATATATACAACTTCGCAACTTCTACATTCATATAAAGAATGTAGAAGTTGCGAAGACTGTGGCGCGGGTAGGTATGCGAGCTTGCCTATAACTTCATATTAGACGTGGGAGAGCCATGCTTCGGCACGAATGGGCCGGCTCGACCGGAGTAATACCTCGTCCTCACAGAAAACCGGCGTGAAACAGCGCTTGCGCTGTGTTTCGCCGAGTGAGTGAGTTTACCGGAGGCCCAATCCCCTACCATTTTCCCTTCCCTACTCTTCCCTATTTCCTTCCCCACCCTCCCCTATTACCCCTTAAAAGGCCGGCAACGCACCTGCAGCTCTTCTGATGCTGCGAGTGTCCATGGGCGACGGAAGTTGCTTTCCATCAGGTGACTCGTTTGCTCGTTTGCCCCCTTATTGCATAAAAAAAATATATATAAAGAATTCGAAATGCGGCGACTGCGGTGCGTGCGGTGCGGCCAAATCTGCGTTCACCTTCAATATCAAAAACTGACAACAAACAACGCGTGACAATGAATTGACATTTAAAACGTCAAGTCTTTAACCAATCAGAGAAGATGTTGTTGTGAGGCGCTTAAACCGACCAATCAGTGATTGTTTTTCGATAATAACTATAACGATTCGTTTCGCAATCGTATTTTCGCATTTTCGCGAAAACACTACCTTTTGTCAATAAGATTGAAAAATGTAATCAACAGTATCTAATTATCGGTGTTTTCGCGTATACCCTAAAATTTTCGCGAAAATTCGATTTATCAAATCATCCTACGATATATTATACAAGCTGTTCACCTAACATATTTTTGTAATAGATTAATTTTTAATTACGAAGAAAGGTTTTGCATAAACTATAAAGTGTGGAATATTTGTTAAAGGATAGGTGCTATTTTGTTTCTGACGTCCGTTACGTTACAATATTTGACGTTGTGTGGCAAATAATAAAATTTTTATTATGTGACTGACATGCATTTTTGATAGATATTTCAGAAGCTGATTAGCCATAACTGTCGATTGCCAATTCGCCGCCCATTAAACGATCGTAAAAATCGTTTACGACGGATTTATGGTGGGGTTTACGATGCTCCACGTCGGACGTCATGTCTGCCCGACGTAACCCATTTAGACGTCGCGTCGGATGTGTCGGAGCTCTAATCGCGGCGTGCGCGTTGCGCAGTCGCATCGCTTTCAAATCGCTCGCTAATCGTCAGTGTGATAAGGCACGTCTTAGTATCTGTTGGTATTAGGTATGAGATATAGCATCGTGTTGGGTAGGTTCTGTTGTGACTCACAAACTCACAAGTCACAACCCATAACTTGTGAGTTTGTGACCTACCTCTGATGTCTACATCAGACCTGACGTGTGATAGCAGGACGTTCATGGTGTGTGTTGATATATCTGTTTTATATTGCCGTACATGCTTCTTATAACTTATTCCACTAATTTACAACTGTGTAACTATTATCGTGTTAAATAATGACGAAACGGAGTAAAAGATTATTTCTAAATTCAGCGTTTACTAGAGATATAACAAATATTTACTATGAAAATACGTTAACGATTTTAGTTAAATTGTAATTTGTAGATATCTCGTTTTTCGAGGACTCAAATTTCGAGCTAGCTCTAATTGTACTGTTAATTTAGTTTCATAGTAGAAATTACGTAGCATTATTAGTTTACTCTGAAATTGGCGAACTTATGAAATATTTCATAAAAGATGATGGACGTATGATGGTTCTTCAGCGACCACGGCTCTAGAATATCATAATATAGTTTAATATAGCACACGACTGCTCGTATAAAATATGGTTAGTAAACATTGAGATTATCATAATATTATAATCTGTGTGAACAGAGAACATAATATTTTTATTGCGTCATCACAAAAATAGTTCCCTGATTAAGGCCATCGAATTTTGTTATTACTAATTCTATTAAGAAATGTCCTATATAAATACTTTAAGCTTTCTTACTAGTTCTGGTATAATAGGCTGCTACATATGAATATTTGTCAAGATTTCCGTGAAAAACGTTTAAATAGGTGTAAAACTTGTTCGCGGACTTTTCGCTGTATCTTTCTGGGTTCGCGGAAATTGTGTGGAGGAGAAAGAATGTGAGCTATAGATACAAACGTTACAAACGTTTTATTATTGTTCGGACGGTGATTCACTTCGCCACAATAAAACGCAACGAAAATAAAAGTTCTCTCCATTATCTGAGATTATCTTTAATCTTTTAATGCTGCCTTTCGAGATCACGACATATAACAATATTTTTATGCTCTGATAGTTTTAATGTCCCATAAAATACGTAAGAATCTTTTTTAACATTTAGTCAGTACTTTAATTTTGTATTTCATGTCTGAAAAAATGTCTCTCAATATTTGAGTTACGGTATAATGTATAAGAAAATAATTTTCATAATATGGCGAAAACTTATTTTTATTTTTGATTTTTCTAGGTAAAATTGTAAAGCCTAAGCACTAAGCAGTCTGGGTCCTAAGTCCAGTCGAGGTTACTTTAATACAATATTAAAACTATGAAACTTTCAGCTTACTTTTATAAGAAAACGGGAGGATCTCCGCGATCCCTCCTAACCCTCAAATATTATTTCAGAGGGGTATTTGTGTATTTTTAATATATTTAGGGCAATAACAAATGAGAAGGGTCCAACTTATAACGATATTTTGTGCATACAGAGGGTTTGTGGGGAGATTTATAGTTCTTCGTACATAAACGATGCTTAAGATCTCTATCAACTGTTGTGCAATGTTTGCAAAAGTATAATATAGAATATTATTTATGCAAGAAACAGGACTGGTAAATGTTATCAGCAAGACGTTATATAGTTAGCAAACCCTTTTCTTTCGTCAGTACAAAATAGATCAATGTTTTATGACATTTTTATAGCACATCGTGTATATTTCTTTACATTTTTATGACAATCACGAGGGTTCATCGAGGTGTGACATCACGGCGAGATTGTTTCGTGTCTGTGATTTATCTGCCAGTTCGTAGGCCGCGAGTAAACAGTAAACACCCGCGAATGTTCATTTTAAAACGATTCTATTTACACCCGCGATAAATCAGACGCGCCCAAACAAACGCGCTGACAGGTTATAAATGAACGTTATGTCATTATTGTGACGTCACATCGCGGGCCCGACGATAAAAACAGTGTAATTAATGATATCAAAGTTTTTTCTATTATTATTTAAATATAGACTTTTTAGTTACTTAAGGCAAAAACAATGCTATATAATTTTAACCAATTACTTGATAAATATCGCAGATATAAATTTAATAACTTTCTTAATATTACAAAAAATATATATCCACACCCGAACATATTACCTCCTCCTTTTTGGAAGTCGGTTAAAAATGTCTGTTAACTCTTATGGGGAACTATATTACTCGTAATTGTAATTATTGTTGTGTACACCTTTATTTATCTTATGTTTTAGAACAAGTAGATTTAAATGAATGTAATTAGTCAGAAGCTGTTTGTGTAATAAGTTCGAATTAACCAGCCGCATTCAGTTATAATATTTCCAGGGAGATTTTGAATTGACTTTTATGTCGTTACTGTAAAGTTGTAAGTAAAATAAGTGTAATATTTATAAAACAGTAGAATGTAGAGCTGAGCCCGCCACATCGACGCCGTCTGTTATTTCGTCGCGAGCTGTCGCTCGGTCGCGCTACATTTCCGCCCGCCCTACATTTGGCGAGTCTAATCGCCGGTCGATCATTGTCATTACTCGCTGTAATGAAACTTAAATTGCTAAGACCTAGTCCTTATTACCTAGCAAGTATAAAAAAGTAGATGCGATAACTACAACAAATATATTATTATTTATTTATTAAAATTAATGATAGCTGGTTACCCCAATTACAACAATCAACTTACTCTAGGTAAACTTCAATTTTGTATCATTAAATAAAAATAAAATTGATGTCTGCTTCAGCCTTCTTGTGACAATTCCAGTTAAAGTGGGGCCTGCAGTTACACAAATAACCAAAGGAATAATATTATAAAACTACCCAGAACTCAGAACCCAGGGAGACCTTAACTTTTAACTCGACTCGACGTGCAAGAGGGTTCATGGCATTTGACAAAAAAGTCTTTTTTATGACATTTAGCTATTGGCTGCTGTTACTACAGATATGTAGTAACAGCAGCCAATAGCCTTTGTGGTGAAAAACAAGCTTCGTTAGATATAACGAAGCTTGTTTTTCACCACAAAGGTTTAGGCGGAAGTAAACAATGAAAACAAAGTAAGTATTTGCAGGGTAAACCTACACATGTGGGCCGGACAAACAGACAAACACTGTAACAATGGCGTACAATATTTGCCGCGCGTAGGTGCAGCGGCGCGTGCGTATCTTATCGTAACTGCGTTGTATCTAATATAATTGTTATGTAAGCGTTGTATCTAATATAATTATTATGGCAGCGTGATTGTATTAATTGTTTTATCACTTTTTGCCACTTCTAATTTTTTTTTAAAGATAATTTTACTGTATAACCACTAACCAGTAGTGAGTAGAACCGAAAGAGGCAATATTTCAGGGTGAATATTTATTATTCTAATCTGCCAACGAAAAAATTATCTGTCATTCTGTTCAAAAATGCCGTAATACTTAAAATATCCTATTCCTTTAAAGCTGTTGCATAGCTTCTATCACGAGATTTGATCTAGACATTCCGTAACAAAAAACACCTAACCTCGGAATGGGGGGTCCATTCCGACGGTGCGGCTTACATCCGTGTTTGTGTGCGTGCGACTAGACGTATGCGATTTATAATTATTGAATCTTCTTCTTATCTTATATATAAAAATGGATTTTCAAATGTGTTAGTCGCGCTAAAACTCGAAAACGGCTGAATGGATTGGGCTGATTTTAATCTTAAAATATTCGTAGAAGTCCAGGGAAGGTTTTAAAGTGACACGAAGTTCACCGGGACAGCTAGTAAGTTGATAAAATAGCTCCACCGGCCAGTCCCCGAGTGTCACACTGTTCAAGTGGAAAAGTTGTTGCCATCAAAAGTTGCTTATACACAGGGTGTATACATTCTAAAACGCCCTCAAACGATATAACTACTCACATAATAAACAGGTATATTATATAATATTATATTATTATGTCAGTCAGCACTCAGCGATGAGTAAAGCGGGAGACGAGACAGTTAACAGCTGTCGCCGAGATACAATAAACTGGGACTGTCGGGAGACGAGATGTGGTTTGTGGAACATGGCAATATAACTGATTTAAAGTGGAAATAAAATAGATGTAATAAGTGACACAAAAGGTATACAGTGGGTCAATAAAGCAGATTATGTGCAATTGTGATTTGACCTTTACGATTTTAAAGTAGGTACTTACTTTTAAATATATTATTTAAATTAATATTAAAATATCTGTAAGCGATCAGCACGTTGGTAGTCTATAAAGTGTACGTTGAATTTAGTCTATTTACATCCTATACTCGTAGTATCACCATTTGATCTTCAATTATCGTCATCTTCTTTTTATTCAACTTTCGTTTGGCATATTTAATAATTGAATGCCTCAAAATCCACCCGCGTTGAAAGAAAAGTGTCAGCGAGCGCTACGATTTCAACGCGCGTCACGGGCATGCCTCACGTTCACTGTTGACTGCGCTATAACGCATGCCCTTGATGAACAAAAAAGGCCCAGTGCGGACAAAGCTATTAAGATATACGCGCATCATCATATTATAATTAATCAAGGTCATAGACCTTGATTAATTATAGTCTTATTTATCTGTTTCAATTATCTGTCAAGTCATATTTCCAATGTGCCAGACCTTGCATAGTTATTCGCTGGCTAAGTATTTTTATTAGAAGGGAGGTACTCGTAAGGAGAAAGACAGCGTCTAAATCTTAAGACCATCTCCCGAGCAATCGACCTTGACCATACATTTGACGCGTTGCCGAGATCGCACAAAAATCCTATTTTTTTTACTTATTTCAAAATTCAATTGCCGATTGCCAATGCCGAAAATTTAGTTGCCGAGATCGCATAAAAATCCTATTTTTTAATTATTTCAAATAGTTCAAAATTGATCTAAAAAATAAATAAAACGGGGAATATGAACCTACCTAGTTAATGAAATTATCTATCTATTGTTGTGTGTTTCAAATAAACGTAATTTGTAAATACTACGGAGATGCTGAAAGAACCTATGCTTAAATTTTAATAAATTGGTTTTACTTTGGAAGCTAATATCATGAGTATAATAAACAAAAATAGAAAATTTAAAACAGGAAAAGGAATGTTGATTTATTATGTAGTAGGTACTCAATATTATTGCTGTATTTTTATTATAACTTTATAGCTAGCTATACTAAAATCATGAGTTTATAAGGCTCTAAATACGGTAAATGACGGAATATCCGTAGGAGAAGGCCCCTTATAGAATTACATCGTAAGTAACTATTTCGTAGGCTCTTTGAAACTCAATTGTAATAGACTATAGTGTAATGTAATGTATTTCCTCTAACTCTATTAATTAAGGGAAGAGACCTAATGGCAGACACTTTAAGGAAACATTCAACATTTGAATGCTATAAAATATATATTTATGAAAATAAAGGATTGATAACTTCTTCCATGTCTTCAGTAACTCTTACAAAATAAAACTATTATAATTATTCACTGACAAATCAATAAAAAAATATATTATTGGTCTTTTTGTAAACTTAGTCATAAGTACTAATAGATGACATCACAAAAAACGAACATCACTAATAGTAGACAACAATATGAACTAATAGTTGACATAGAACATTACATTACATTTTTTTATTTATTTATTAGGTCTTTATTTGCCATTTTTCAAAAGATTTCATTTACTTCATCATAGTAACTACATGCATCAGAAATATTATCCACGTTGTCTCTAGATTCTATTCATTCTTCCATGCTGAAACTTCATTCATATTTTTGAAGTGAAAACTTCTTTAGCGGCGTTGAGCACTTTTGTGGGATGGGTAAAAACTGTGAAACTCGCGTCAGATTCTTGTGCTGATCGAAAAACTTTGGAAAAACCGTAAGACGGTTGGTGTGTAGTGTTTTGTGTCGAACTCGAACCTGAATTCGAACTCGAATTGATTGTAGGGTTTCGATTAATTAAAAAAATCGATTTTTCAAAAATCGTTTTTCATTAAAAATGGGTTAAAAATTTAATCGATTGTAGGGGTTTCGATTAATAAAAAAATCGATTTTTTAATAATCGATTTTCATACAAAATGGGTTAAAAATTTAATCGATTGTAAGGGTTTCGATTATTTAAAAAAATCGATTTTTTAATAATCGATTTTCATAAAAAATGGGTTAAAAATGTAATCGATTGTAAGGGTTTCAATTAATTAAAAAAATTGATTTTCATAAAAAATGGGTTAAAAATTTAATCGATTATAGGGGTTTCAATTAATAAAAAAAATCGATTTTTTAATAATCGATTTTCATAAAAAATGGGTTAAAAATGTAATCAATTGTAAGGGTTTCGATTAATTAAAAAAATTGATTTTCATAAAAAATGGGTTAAAAATTTAATCGATTGCAGGGGTTTCGATTAATAAAAAAATCGATTTTTTAATAATCGATTTTCATAAAAAATGGGTTAAAAATTTAATCGATTGTAAGGGTTTCGATTATTTAAAAAAATCGATTTTTTAATAATCGATTTTCATAAAAAATGGGTTAAAAATGTAATCGATTGTAAGGGTTTCGATTAATTAAAAAAATTGATTTTCATAAAAAATGGGTTAAAAATTTAATCGATTATAGGGGTTTCGATTAATAAAAAAAATCGATTTTTTAATAATCGATTTTCATAAAAAATGGAAAAAAAATGTAATCAATTGTAAGGGTTTCGATTAATTAAAAAAATTGATTTTCATAAAAAATGGGTTGAAAATTTAATCAATTGCAGAGGTTTCGATTAATAAAAAAATCGATTTTTTAATAATCGATTTTCATAAAAAATGGGTTAAAAATGTAATCGATTGTAAGGGTTTCGATTAATTAAAAAAATTGATTTTCATAAAAAATGGGTTAAAAATTTCATCGATTGTAGGGGTTTCGATTAATAAAAAAAACGATTTTTTAATAATCGATTTTCATAAAAAATGGGTTAAAATTTAATCGATTGTAAGGGTTTCAATTAATTAAAAAAAAAAAAATTTTAATACTTAATCGATTTTCATAAAAAATGGGTTAAAAATTTAATCGATTGTAGGAGTTTCGATTAATAAAAAAAATCGATTTTTTAATAATCGATTTTCATAAAAAATGGGTTAAAAATTTAATCGATTGTAAGGGTTTCGATTAATTAAAAAAAAAACAATTTTTAATAATCGATTTTCATAAAAAATGGGTTAAAATTTAATCGATTGTAAGGGTTTCGATTAATTAAAAAAATCTATTTTTTAATAATCGATTTTCATAAAAAATGGGTTAAAAATTTAATCGATTGTAAGGGTTTCGATTAATTAAAAAAATCGATTTTTTAATAATCGATTTTCATAAAAAATGGGTTAAAAATTTAATCGATTGTAAGGGTTTCGATTAATAAAAAAATCGATTTTTTAATAATCGATTTTCATAAAAAATGGGTTAAAAATTTAATCGATTGTAAGGGTTTCGATTAATTATTTTTTTTTAGAGAATATTGATTTTTGTAGTAGAATAAAGTAGTATGTATTGCAAAACTCAAAGATGAGATCCATGTCAACTATTAGGTTTTATAATTTTCAAGCACTAATAGTAGACACCTTTTATATTGTTAGGGAAAATGGATAAAAAATCTTAAATAAACATTAATTAGTGTATACAACATGACCATTAATCCAATGAAATCAATAGAAATTACAAAAAATCAAATAAATGTATTCAAAACTTACGTGCAAAATTTCGCCTTCCTTAACCTATTTGCTAAGAAGTTGCCGAACGTGTGTTGACGCGGTCATATTATTTACGAAAACTGATCCCATTTTAAAATGTTGTTCCCGAAGGTGTCTCTAATATATTTTTTCAATTCAACAGATAGCTTGAGAAGCTTATAAAATTTACAGTGGTGAGAAATAATTAGAGTAATTCTAATTTTTATGGTATTTTTGTCATAAGTGTCATCTATTATTTCAGTGTCTAGCATTAGGTCCTCTCCCTTAATTTGTTTCCGCGGGGTGTTTCAGCAAGACCCAGCATCTAGGTCATACATCAAATTATACATTCTAAAACCCCGACACTACATGCGTATAAAGTCGTGGCTAATTTTGAATTTAGACTTACTTTGTTGTGTAGGCTTTAGACTATGACTCTCTAGAATCTTGTGACACGAGATTTCAGTGTAGAGTTTTTAAACACATAGAGCTTTAATGTCGTCTCTACATCTGCGCCCTGTACACTACAAATACTAATTTCTCCTCACTATCATTCTCTTTTTTTCACTGACTGACTAGTGACTACTGAGTTTCTTTTCTTTAAGTTTTTTTTTAGTTTATTAGCATATTGCCCTAAAGATTCTTCGTTAAGTTTCTGAACTTAATCCATTGCTATCACGAGATGAAATAATTACTAATAGTTGGCGAACTAGAGGGACGGAGAGAATTGGGCGTTTAGTGGGCAAGTTGAGCACCGGGGGACTGACACACCGCCGAACGCGGGAATTGTTCTGAAGTGCCCAGCAATGTACTGCTCACTTCCTTGTAGATCTAAATTTCCTCTTGGCTTGTGTCTTTGATAATGAAGGTTTGATTTATGTTGCGGATCTCACATTATTCTGTGATGAAAAGAAGTTAGCGTATCGAAGTAGCTCGCTTTGTACTGCTCACTCGCTTGTAGATCTAAACTTCACCTTGGCCCGTGTCATTACTCTTTGATAATGAAGACATCGTATATTTTGGTATGATGCCAAGTGGTTAGCGTATGGTAGACCATAATTGTCTAATCGTAACTGTCGCCACAAAATACTTTTGCATAGCTGACCAAATACATCGAACTTTATCAATATTCGGCACTTTAGAAATGATTGCTCACATACCAACATCATATTGTGGGTAGTTATCATTCCAGTCAGTATTAAACTATAAGTTTCCTGGCATTTAGAAATAACCAAACAAACAACGTAAAATAAGAAATTCAGTGCTTAAACATTTTATTGAAAACAAAACACAATAAATATGTGAGGACCATGAACGTGCTATCTAATATTTAGATATTGCGGACAAATATACGAGCCGTGCAGTTTATATTGAGTTTGCAGGCAGGAGAATATGCACTCTAGCTCCTCTTGTTAAGGTATAAAATGCAGCTGCAAGTTTGTAAGTACAATACCTCGTAGGTTGTATATCGTGGAGTATTAGCGGATATTAGGTGTATCGAGCTGCAGCGAATATCACACGAATTCGGGAGATATTCGTTTGTTGTAAGAGGACCAGCCTGAAAATGTCATTAAGTGCATAATATGCATGTGCATATGGTAGCTCTTAATAGTAAGTGATTGAAAATAACTATAGCATTGTATAAATAACACTATACTCTGCTAAATAAGCCGATATGATACGATATGATCTTCTTCATTTAAATATTTCTACCCACGTTAGGACAATATTTATATCACATTATTATATCACATTATTGAATCGATCATAGGCAATTATAGACAACTAGTTGTTGCCCGCGACTTCGTCCGCGTTAGCATAGTATAATAACGGAGATGGATAATTTCCAAAAATAAACTTTTATGTTTCTAACCTAAGAAATGACAGACTTTCATTTAAACTTTCAACTCCTATTTTACTCCTTTGGGGGTAGAATTTTCAGAAACGCTTAAACACGTATCCAATAATTTTTAATTATTATACCAAAAATAAAGTTTCAAGTTTCTAACTCAAGAAATAACAGACTTTCATTGACACTTTAAACCCCCCAATTTCACCCGCTTGGGGGTAGAATTTTCAAAAACGCTCAAATACGTATTAATTAATTTTTAATTCGTCACTCAAAAATAAAGTTTCATGTTCCTAACTTAAGAAATGACGGATTTTCATTCAGACTTTCAATCCCTATTTCACCCCCTTCGGGGTAAAATTTTATAAAAACAACCCTACTCACCAAAGTTCGTGGCTGTAACTTTAAAGACCGTCACAGACCTTTTTTTTTTTTTTTTTTTTTTTTTAAAGAAGGCAGGTCGCTATAGCCCTGGCGTCACTGCGACCCATGAGGATCTATTGTGACTCCTTCGCACTAAAGAATCATCCCCAACCCAATACTGCTCATAAATTGAACGATATGGTTGGGGTTGGTGCCACGAATTTCCTCTGTGGATGAGTGTTCGTGGCGACCAAGGTGCCTGTTCCTGCTCTGTACTAGAGCAGGACAGTCGAGGAGAAGGTGCATAGGTGTTTCATCCTCCTCCTCACAGAATCTGCAAGTCGTTATGCTACAAATACCCATTCTGTTTAGGTGTTTGTTGAGCTTGCAGTGCCCAGTTAGGCTTCTGGTAAGGATTCTTAATTGGTTCCTACCCAGGGTGAGCACTAATTCTGATAGTTTCTTGTTGAAGCCAGGAATTAGTGCCTTGGAGTGTTCAAGGCCAGGGGTCTCAGCCCATTGCTTCCTGCATAGTGTGTGGCCCCATTCCTTGAGCACTTGTTTTGTGGTACTGGGAGTTATACCACAGACAGGTTCTGGGCCATATATGAGACTCTCGGCCCCAAGCCTAGCCAGTTCGTCAGCGGTTTCGTTGCCGGGGACGTTACTGTGGCCCGGGACCCATACTAGGCGGATGCTGTTGTTCCTTCCCCGTCACAGACCTAGCTATAATATATATTAATATGTTTAAAGCTGGCATATTAATATATATTTTCTATACTAAATTTCGCGTGACCACACACTCAGCTATAATATAATATATTTCTGTGACATGTGGATTTAGTATAGAATAATATGCCTTGCTATAAATATATAAATATTTATTATAGCTAAGTCTGTGACGGGCTTAACAGTTTTTGCTCAGCGATGATGAATCAGTCAGTCAGTCAGGACATGTAATTTTATAAGTATAGATATAGGGCCCCTCTAGTTCTAAATCTACGTGTTACTTACTTACTTGTCTATTTTGGGCCTACGTGGAGAGGTTGTATTACATATTATAATGATAAAAAAACTTGCACAGTTTATGGCTTTTTGTAATAACAAGTAAGTAAATATCTACAATCTTTATTTATTTATATTTAGTATAATATAGAAGTTAGCTTTGAAGTAAAGTGACTAACAGGATTGAGATCCTGTTAGTCACTTTACTTCCCTTTACACTTAACATCCCCATCTATACTAATATGAGATGTTGTTTAACGACTCCCGCGAATGGGGACAAATTGTGAGGCTGTAATAATTGGCCGCTTGTCTCCCGCTGACGAATTGATACTCATTAAATATATATTGAGATGTCCAGTCAACAATATTGTGACTTGTTTCTGTATAATTGTTTGCTTTTAAATTTTATTAATTAAGTAATAAGTACAATTCTGATATACAGGATATAACAAATGTAATTGATAATACTTTAGGGTGTGTATGAGTGTGTGTTATAAAGTCCGTTGTGAAAGTTGCAGCGCTGAAAGAGAAACTTTTTTTTTCACTTTTGTATTGGGGTGCTTGCCCATACAAATTCCAAAAAAATTGGTCTTTCATCGCTGCTACTTTTACAGTGAACTCTATAATATTATAATATAAGGAACATGTGTTGTATGTAAACACACCCTAGAGTTAGTTTTGTTACTTCTAGCTAGTGTTCGGTAATCGGTTCGTACCAAGCAAAAAAATAGTAAATTTAAAAGAAATGTCGTACAACTGATATTTTGGAGTTTTGGCGAATCAGAATGCTTAATCTTGGTTTGGTATTTCATAAGAATATGTATCCTTATCTTACCGATATAGCACCTAAACTAAATCAAAGTTTACAGCAAGCCGCAAGCGGCATATATTGTACTTTGTACGGAGCTACAGTCAAATTGATATGAGTTGGCGCCTGCAACCTGTAAATGATATCCCACCAAAACATGAAACGTAAAAGGTCGAGCCAAGCAAAATATTGCAGGATATTCAATACTTCTGTCGTAAAAAGTTTTCAGATCACATTCAAGCCAAGCCTTCAACTTATTTTGTAATTTAAATTAACATTCAGTAAAAGTATCAATAGATTTCTTATTTTATAATTATTAAAGTGTCTTGGCAATGAGCACAATAGAAACAAATATAAAACTGCATATTGGGAGGAGTTCATACTTACACAGACGGCAAGCGTAAAGTGTTTTAGTATGTAACGACGCATGTGGCCGATGGTACCCAATAATATCCAATTAGTCGCTGATTATTTCTCTAGTGCTCATTGCCAAGCCACTTTAATAATTATAAAATAAGAAATCTATTGATACTTTTACTGAATGTTGATTTAAATTACAAAATAAGTTAAAGGCTTGGCTTGAATGTGATCTGAAAACATTATACGACAGAAGTATTGAATATCCTGCAATATTTTGCTTGGCTCGACCTTTTACGTTTCATGTTTTTGGTGGGATTTCATTTCTTTTTTTAAGGTTTTTTTTCAGGTCTTTTTAGGTCACGTTATAACTTTTCTGTACTTAGCTTAGCACCCATTCCCTATTTCCTTTATATTTTTTCTTTGGGGCTTCGTTAGTTCTATAGGTGGACAACGTAACGTAAATACTTCTGAGTTCTGAGTCGATTATTATATTCATATAATATATATATTATATCATTATATAATATATATAAAACTCAAAGGTGACTGACTGACATGGTGATCTATCAACGCATAGCCCAAACCACTGGACGGATCGGGCTGAAATTTTGCATGCCGGTAGATATTATGACGTAGGCATCGGCTAAGAAAGGATTTTGATCAATTCTACCTCCAAGGGTTTAAAAAAGGGGATCAAAGTTTGTACATAATAATACTTCTTAACGCGAGCGAAGCCGCGGGCAAAAGCTCGTTATATAATGTAATTGACTCTTAAGCTTCAATACTTCAAGGTAGTCATTTTTGCATTACCGTTGAATACATAGCAGTACTGATATATAAGCGTCTCGACGTTCCTCGCAGGAAAGTAGCACACCTTATTTCATGTGATAACTTAAATTAAAACTCTCTTATTATATCGAGCGAGTAAGGACTAAGGAGTGTATATCGCAGTACTGATTACACAATACACATATAAAATATTTTAAAATTTAATTATTGTTTCATTGTCAACGTTGTTAATACTATTTTTTATTTAATTAATACCATTTCGTTAAGTACATGACTAACTTACAGCCTTTTGTACATACCTAAAGCAAATATGCAGTCGAAACTCATACTGTTCTTGCAAAGTTACAAACATAAACATATTTTATTGTAATAAAGTATTTATTATTATATTATTTTTCAGTTTTTAGGTTTCCCTGCTAAAATGATGAAAACGGGACTCTATTATTAATAAGTCTGCGCTGTCTGTCCATCGACCATCCGCATGTCACCAGGCTGGATGTCGAGAACCGCAATAGCTAGATAGTTGCAATTTTCACAAATTATGTATTTATGGTGTCGTTATAAAAGCTCAAAGTCCAATTAAAATAAAATAAATTATTAATGGGGGGCCTCATTCAAAAACACGATTTTTTTCCCTTTTTTGCTCTATATCCATAATGGTAACAGTAAGGTTTTTTAAAATTTCAGAAAATACTGAATTGTATTTTAACTTTAATAATTAATAATAAAAATTAAATAAACTTATTATTAAGGGGGGCTAAGCGGTACGCCAGTCCGACTCGCACTTGGCCGGTTTCATAATTTTTCCTTTCATTGAGAATAAAGACCTATCCGTGTACCAAATTTTAAGGTTCTAAGTCTGCTAGAAGTACCTTAGAATTTTGATGATCTATATGTCAGTGAGTGACAAAATGTAGTAACTTTGACCATCCGTAACTATTGAACTATTTATCGAAATTTCATGTAATTTGAAGGCTAAGCTAGTTTTAATACTTGCTCCTAGTGACCGAAATTCTAAATCCCTAGCTTTGTTAACATCGAATATAAAGGGGGTGTGAAATAGCCGCGAACCGCTTCGAGAAAAGTATGGTACGGCCGTGCCCCCAGATTATGTTTCACGTAGTTGTCAGTATACGTGACGTAGCATCTCATTTTTATTAAAAATATATGTACTTAATATATTTGGTAGGTACAACAAAACACTCTACTGGAACAAAATATTTTTTGTTTTATAAAGTGTTTCTTTCACACCACCGAAACGTAAATATATTATCCAATAATAATAATTGATAACTGTCATACGTTATTTACAATCTATCATGTATAATGTTGTATAATATGTATTATAATTCATAACTTATAAGGGTTGTCACGTGTCATTCTTCTATTTATGCATATGTAACACAGATACACACACTATCGCGCTAGCGAAAAACCCTTTTTCAAGGATGTGGCTCAATTACACTTGAATCCTTCTAGTGGATCCTTACAAAGGTGTAAGGGTCCATTACAAGGATTCAACACACTTGAAAGGTTTTCCTGTCTTTTGCAAATCATACTAACTACATAACAATCCAAAAGGCAAAAATATTAAACATTATTTTAAAAAGAAAAACATAAAGCTATATAAAATTGTAAATTGATTATTTGAATCGATAAACTTTTAATAAATGTACAATATCGAGTTATACAGTAAGTACTTATTCTATTTTATTTTACTATATTTACAGTATACTATATATTATGATAGACTACAAAAAGCCAATTACAAGCCTCCACAGGTTGCATCACATACATCAGATACCCAAAATACGTTGCTGGCCTCTTGTAAGTACAATAGCTGTCTTAATTTAGTGTGATAAAACTCTACGTAGTTTCGAACGTCATGTTTATTATTATATTATATTACGTTGTTATAAAATACGTAAGACGATACAACATTAGCCGAAATAATATAAGCCGGGCTAGCGGTAATGACACTCGGCGGAGGCCGACATGGGCCCTATTAGCTGACATGGGCTCAACGGCCTCATGTCAGTTATTGTTATGCCCCGAAATGAGGCCACCGCCCTATATACCAGGTTATGTGGTTGTACGGCTACGAGATACTTATGTGGGTACAAAAAACGTCACTCATATAACGTCCGCTTAAAATTTAAGAGGTTAACACGACATGTTATGCCAAAATATACTAGGTACTTAAAACGTTTTTAATTAGGATTTCTTATTCGATATTATCAATAAGAGACATCGTTAGAAGGAAAGATAAAGCGCTTATTTTGGGTGGACAAATTAAGTAGGCTCTGAGGATCCTAAGCCTTTAGCTCCACCTGACACCGGTAAATCTTCCGTGTCGAGTGACTTAAACATTTACCTGTTTTATTGACGAGATACTTAAGGAGATTTTACTCTACCTAAAGTTTTTTTTGTCGCGCGTGCGCAGCGGGAGGTGACAGCTGCGCGCATTGTTATGCAATGTGCTAATTAATACCGTGTGCTATCGCGTGTGTGTATTTCAATAATGGCTACATTAGTCAAGTGTACTAACTGTAATATAGTAATTGACGAATTATTGGCATATATTCAAAATAAAATCTCGGTAATAGATGAAGAAAGTTTGGTTAGAATTTGTGCTTCGTCATTCAATAGCGAACAAATAAAACGGTCGAAGTCGTTGTTATTTGATTCGTTGCCATCAGATAAACGTAAAATATTAAGAAAAAGACAAGGCAAGGAAAATCGTGATCTTGAAGACATAATTTCCTTCCTGAAGAGGGAAGAATCGGAAATACTGCCGGTTTTTGTTGCCCGAGATTTGGACAAACTTCCACCGATAACATTCGACCATCTTGATGTTACGAAACTCCTAAAGGATTTACTTATTGTGAAATCGAAAGTTGATGAAATTGAATCAAAATATGTCACTTTGGATCAGTTAGAAATAACGAAGAAGGAAATAGAAAATAAAATACCTAGTTCGATGGACGCATTAAGAAATAGGTTCGGACCGGACAGTTACGTCAATTTAAAACGAGGTGGGAATATCAACCTAGACAGTGGACCGATGGGATTGTCTCATCTTGATGTAATGTCAACTAATAACCCTGAAAACGAGGATTATACATTGTCCCCCAATGTCGACATACATAGAACGAGAGCGAAGGGCGTTGTCTGTGAGAGCAAATATGATTGCCCGCAGGTTCGCGTGCTGCACAACAGACGTTAAATTAACCCTTTTCAGGGCGTTCTGCACCAGCTTCTACACATGTAGCCTGTGGGTTGATTATACGCAACGACAGTACAACGCTCTTCGCATACAATACAATAACGCTTTTAGAGTGCTGCTGGCCCTGCCGCGGTACTGCAGCGCGTCGGGGATGTTTGCCGACGCCCGCGTGGACTGTTTTTATACGACCATGCGGAAGCGGTGCACATCTCTGGCGCGCAGGGTGAGGGGCAGCGACAACACCATTCTAAAAGTGATAGCAAACAGGTTTGACTTTGAGTATATGAATCATTGTTCGATGATTCATATGCGGAAAGTCACTACCTTGCGCATGTGAGCCGTTGAGCAGTGGCTCGTATTGCACAAGGTCTACTTTTGATAATAATTAATAATTTTAAATTTAATTTAATGATTAGTAATAGATAATTTTATTTGTAATGTAAAATATCTAAATTATTCTAATTTTAATTTGTTAAGAAATAGTTAATTTTATTTGTAATTTAAAGTTATGACCTGTTGTGGGGTTGAAATAAAAATTTATTTATTTATTTATTATTTATTAAAGTGTAAACCATGCTTCAGTCATTATTTAATAACAAAGAGCTTTTAACGAGTTCACGTTATATAATATTGTATTTAAACTGCGGAGCTTATTTTGCTCGTCCTGTAATTTTCGTCCAACAGATCACTCTATCTAGTCGTCAATACTCTGGCAGCGACGCCGCGGCGTGGTGGTTATCATCACATTTGCGGTGTTCCACTCAATTAGGCACGTGATCTCATCCCCCCATCACGGGGGGAACATTCCTCCATCTGTTTTGGCAGAACTTTTGTAAAGATAACGATTGCGTGTGATATCAAATCGTTCGCAAGTTTTGATTAGTTTAGCGAGGCTGATTGGATCTACAAATTTTATTCGCCTAGTTCAGTAATGAAATCGTATTTAAGTCTTGTTTGAGTCACCACTCGTACTTGAAAAGCTACGAAATCCCTCAGTCCTCATTCCTCACATGCTAAATTAATATCTTTTTTATTTCTAGTGAGTGTAACCTCATTACACTCCTAGAATTATGAAAGATGTACGAACAGTTTAAAATCTGTGTGGAACAACGCGCTTAAAAGATGTACAAGAACGCATTAAATCTCGTCCTATACAAAACGTAAATAAAAGTACAAAGTACACCCGCTGTTTAAATAATTTCAACACATTAGCACGCGCTACAAGACACTCCATTTGCTGGCGAACAAGACAGCATTAGAGTCGATGTGTTCAGCACACAGACCACAGTAACAATGTGTTAGTGCTGAGTGCTGTATCTGCGCAACTACTGAGTGTTGTTACTCTGAACACTTCTCATTACGTGAGCTTTTACCTCGGACTTTCAGTGGGTCAAATCGGAATACCTTTCGCATTAGGATGAGGAAATTTTTTGCACAGCCTTATTAGTATGTTGTGGGTGGGATGTTGGATTGGCGTTAATGTTTTTCAAGGTATTTAGGGGTACATGTCTAAACGGCTAAGGAGTAACGATTAATAAAAAGACGCGAATCAATCAGAAAAAGGCCATATTTGATTCGCGCAGGTGGCATCAGGCAAGTGTTATACGGTACGATTTGATTTAGGTTTCATAATGTATTTAGAGGTATACTTACATCGCCTACATATTTACGTTTAGTTATAGCTAGATAAAAAAATTTGTAGTATATAAATATTATTCTGTATTAAAATATATTATTATTGTCATGTTCTTTGACGTAATATTATAATCATGTTGATTGTCTACATACCTTGTAATTTATGTTAATTAAGAAAAACGTTGTTCTGAGCTTTCGGAATTGCGATGTCGCAAATGTCGCGAAATGTGTAACAAGCACGTAATTATTTAGTTTACATACCTTTCACAGTAAAAATGTTGGAATATCATCTATATTACTATCATTAGAGTACGAACCAAGAAAAAATAATTTAATTTAAATTGTAAACATCACAGAATGTGTGCGGAGAGAAAGTATCATGCTCCGTACTTTGCAAAACAATAATTTTCCGCAAACCACATTTCTTCTCGCGTAATTGTTTGCTTCCGGCTTGCTCATCTGTAGACGTGTATCGTGGACCCCCGGCGGAAACGTCTCACGGTTCACGAGACCCCCTGTTGTGGGGGTCATGAGACCCCCTGCTGTAGGGGGTCCCTGACTAGACTGAAACTACCGGAGTAACTGCAGACACATTAAAGTGTATCTTTGTGTAGTTTTTGTTTGGATGGTGATTATCGAAATCGTTAATAGTTTAGACAATATTTTCTTTCCAGTGAGAATAATTATTATAAGTCTGGCCTCTAGTGTACAACATAGATTCTTTAAAATTTTATACACTAGAGCATTAGGCAACCTATACATAATATTATGTAGACTATAGACTAGATGAAAATATAGTGTAATATTTTTGGGTATATTACGAGTGTAATGGCCTGTTTCACCGCTTCCTGATAAGGTGCCCGATAGGGTTATTTGACAGATTTTCCATACTCCATCTGTCAAATTAAGTGGTGGATAGCTTTATCAGGAAGCGGTGAAACAGGCCCTAAGAGTAATAATATAATTATCGTGAGAAGTAATAGTATGTATCAATAAATATTAGTTTGATAAAGTTCTTTAAATATGTTTTGTTTTACGAGTAAGTTTACAACTACGACAAAATTAAAGCGATTCAAAGTTGGTCCCAATTTTATGAGTATCAGTTTTCCCAATAGATTTGCTGTAACTATGAATTCGGAAATATCGTCAACCCCACGGGGAGAGAACTTCCCTCTGTGATACAACAATATGATAAAACTTCATTTTTCCTAAGGCCGGATATGGCTTGTTTCTAGTTCGTTATATTTGGCCTCTTGTGCATTTATATTTTATTTTTGACTAGATCATGATGTGAAGGTGTATTCCATTTAATTCAATTAACAATAAATAGTTGAAAAAGAGGAGTTTGGTACTAGCAGTAACCATTATTAACAAAAAATTTTAAAGTTATTGAAAGAGGCACTGACCACTGTCGAGACTCGAGACTCGAGAGTTACGAGCAGTCGACAGTTTATGCTAGTTTATGCTAAGCCTTTAGTTATTTAAATCGTAAATTCTAAGCTGAACTAATAATTACAAACAGGAAGGTTGCTGATGAATCGCTAGCTTGTAATTTGGCGAACTTCGTAAAAGGCGAAGTTTGCAGATATTTTGAGAACGTACAATTTGCCAATCAGGGATTTGGCGCAAACAGCGGGGTGGTTTGTTTCGTTTGTTCGTAATTAACTATCGGTTTCCCGACCTGATGTATAGATGTATAATATAGTATAGTATTATACATATAAATACTCTATATATGGATGTTCTATCGAGGGTGGCCTTTATTAATTGCGAGGATACAAGATATTTCAGGATCATTGCTTTATTTGCTCGGACATATAAAACGGCTGTATTGTGTTTCTTGATCTTTTGTGTCTATTCTTTTCTGCTCGTGACGTAACGGGGTAGAAGTATGATATAGCAGTTTTGTCTATAGCACTAGGTACTTGCTCTTACTTTCATTAGTTTTAACTTCATGCTTATTTCTTTCGTCTTCTTTTAAGATATAATAATACAATCTTTATGCGAGCAATTTAACGAGCCCCAACAAAATATAAAACGAAATGGTCTTGAAGCCTTTTAACTCGCACTTCGCCGCACGCACTCGGTGTCGAGTATCAAAAATCGCTTAATTTTAATCCTAAGTGAAAACGCACATTCACTTTTACGGCCGCGCGTTACATTCGTTGAAAATACTTCAGTAATCGAGCTGACGAAGGGCGGGAGGTGATGAAGACGTACCTGCCCTCGAGGGCCGAAATGAAAATAACTATGACGAGGCACAATTTTATATTTTTCGGGGTTTATGAAGCGGCGTCGGGGGATCGCTGACGCTGTTTGCGCGGGAATATTACGAAAATGTCAGGATCAACGCCAACATTTTTCAGGTCTGGATTTTTTCAGGGTGAAGTGCACTAGGTAATGGTATGTTATCATGATAAAAGACAAATTATACAGGATTTCACACCTACTCCTAGCTCACTGAGATGAAATTCAAAACGGTATTATAATAATTGTGTTTGTCGTATATCAGAAAAAGTTGTAAGCTTTTAAACTGTGAATTTATCACAGATGGGCAATAAAATATGACATTATCATACTTATATGATTTATTTTTTTACTTTATACCTGCTTATCTACTGTTTAAGTCTTATATCGTCATGTTAAAAATGTAGGATACGTGTTCATCTTTGTGAATATTTAACTAAAGCAAACTAAAACTAGGAGCGAAAGATTTTCTTTCCTCGAGTTTGTAGCGAACTCTACTTACATGGTGCTTCTTTTAAAGTTTAAAATGTAGCGAGTTTCCTGCATTACCTGGTAAGAGGCTATTCTGAGTTGAATCAAAATTAAGAGGCAAACTTCTCGCGTACTTATTCCGATCGTAAAAGAAACTCCGTCGACCTCGCCCCGACATCGCCGCTGCATTATTTTTGCGGCGCCCGTTTCGTGCATTTTATTAAATTATTTTTCATAACGCTGAAGCTCTTTGTTTGGAGAGAATTTTATGTTAGGTGTCGGCCGGCGGCGGGGGCGGTCATTTCTCTCGTCCAATTAGTTTTCTCGAGAAATCTCGGTAATTATTTTATTCATACTGGCATCAGCATTCCTTTAGAGTTTTCAGTTAAAACTTGAGATCTCTTTGGCTGTATCTAGATGCACATTATACAAGCAACGCTTTTAGTTGGAGTGGCCGGCTCCGACCCGCAGTTTACGTGCGCGGCTAACGATGCAGCTGCATGTGAACTAGATGTTAATCTTTTCTTACTCGCTGAATATACGTCCCGGGCTTGTGAATATAATAATTGTTAACTCAAACGTTAAATGCTCGTTTACAAGCTTGTGATACGACGCTTCAGTAATTGAATGTATTTAAATATGTAGCAGGACGTATTATAGGATTTTTAAACCTATTATTAGTACAAAATATTCTCCATTCATCAAATGAGTCGTTTTAGATAAATAAATTCCGAAATTGTTGTTTTGGTGTAACTTTAAATTTTGTTTACAGTTTCATAAATTGCTAATCCAAACGTTGTAAATAATCCGAATTCGGGGCTTATCCCTCGATCAAACAATCACAAAGTTGCCAACTACTCGCGACCTCATCAAAGTTTGTCAATCAGCGGGTCTCGGCGCGGGCGCGGGTCATTCAAATCATTAGAGATTTGTAATAATTTGGACGTCACAGAATAATACTAATGAGTACCGAAAATAAGCATGTGCTTTGTTATAATCCTTCGGGGATTATTGGAAATGCTATTGTATTCTATTGTTGTCGCGATCACCGGTGTCCTTAAAGGGGCTAGATGGGTTAATTCAAAATTTATCAAAAAACTAGATGATGCCGGCCAAAATTAGTTTATCGCGTGGAAACCGTACATTTTTCCGGGATAAAAGTATCCTAATTGTCCTTTCCCGGGACTCGAAGTAACTACATACCAAATTTTAAAAAAAATCGGTTTAGCGGTTTGGGCGTAAATAGGTAACAGACAGACAGACACACTTTCGTATTTATAATATTAAGACGTATCGAATATATGGCTGTTAACTAGATTAGGTGACTTATCACGTCGCTCCATCGAAGCACAATGCTACAAATAACAATCTTGCAGCCGTCTCCAGAGGCTCAAGACTTCATCCGTAACATAATCTATTTCTTTATCATCCTAACTACTTCATCAACCTGAAGCTTATTAACACTTTATATTGGTTGTTGCTACACCCGCATTACGCAATTAGTTAAGACGGTGACGTCACGGCGCTGTTTAAACTCAATACAAACTATAAATTCGTTAGCAGCTGGGGCCCGACACTGACGGATGGCCCTCAGATAGCCCGCTATTAAACTGCGAAACTGGCCTCTATATGACCGCACGGCCCACGGGAACTTTATATTGAGTCTTACTTGTTGAAGACAGGAAGGTTCTTCTTATCTACTTGGTACTCGTACCGCTGATGCATCGTTGTAGATCGTCGACGCTCAAAATTATTATTATTTTTAACAAAAAATTAAAACCGACTTCCAAGGTAAAAACAATAATAACATTAATGTGAACTAAAAAGTATTAAATAATTTTTGCTATCTAATAGTGCCTTTTTCCGAATTCGGCTAAACCTTGACTATTTCTGTACTCAATCTTCATTATTTTGAAGTCGGTACCAGATAGCTGAATCTTCAGTCCTCTGACAGAATATTTGAAACTTTTGGAACTGGCACCGACTTCAAAATTATGAAGATTGAGTACAGAAATAGTCAAGGTTTAGCCGAATTCGGAAAAAGGCACTATTAGATAGCAAAAATTATTTAATACTTTTTAGTTCATATTAATGTTAATATTGTTTTTACCTTGGAAGTCGGTTTTAATTTTTTGTTAAAAATAATAATAATTTCACTCTTTTTAGTTACACTAGTAGGTAAACCTTCGCGTATATTTTACGTATCTTATTACACAGTTCACACTCACAAAATAATATATTATCAGTGAAGTGAACATAATATTGTGCTAAGTAATTTAACAATTTTAATACTTCAAACCCCAAGCGGTCACCGGCGATTGCGATAACAATAGAAAGGCTATTGTGTCTCGTTTTTCCACGATCCAAGAATCTATCAGATAAAAAATTGTATAAACTTGCATAGGATGTAGCGTAGCTACTCATCTAATATATAAAATTCTCGTGTCACAGTTTTCGTTGCCATACTCCTCGGAAACGGCTTGACCGATTCTCATGAAATTATGTGAGCATATTGTGAGGATATTGGTCTGAGAATCGGCCAGCATCTATTTTTCATACCAAAAATTATTTATATGGCAAAACAACGTTTGCTGGGACAGCTAGTAATATAATATAATATTATCATAATTATTGACAGCTGTTCTTGTAATCAAGAATTCAATTTCAAATCCATTCAAATCGATACTTAGTGCGCCATCTATCGATTAATAAGTATAACTAATTAAAAAGACACTTATTGACTTTGTTTTGTTTAAATGTTCTTTTTAAAATAACTTTATTTTAATTCTATATTTTGTCTATTAAAATTTTATAAAGTAGTTAGTATAGTATTCGATCTGTATATAAAGTAGTAAAGTATATTCGATTCGGCGTATTCGGCGTATTCGGCGCTGACCGCCGTGTATATTTAAACAAAGTGTTGTTATACAGTATAAAATTATTATTATTATTAGTATATCCACACCTATGCCTTGTACTATTATCTATTCTGTGCCATGAGACATTGGTGACCTTAACACGACGTGGTAATGATGAAGACGATGATGATGATGATGATGATGATGATGATGATTATGATGATGAATATGAGTTGCATAGTAGCATATGCTTTCTGTTCTTAAAACAACGCCGAAACTCCCAAACGTGTATCTATAAGGAGTCAGGAGTTCTCTCAGCATCTTCGAAACCATGGTATACCTTGACCCAATATTTGACTTTTTGGTAGCATATTCTTAGTACACTTCACATAAATTCAAAATCACCATATGTTTCCATATAAATTTCGAGGAGTTCCCTCGATTACTCCTGGATCCCATCATCAGGTCACCACTTTGTGAACATGGTACCAAATTGGAGTAAAACCAAATACAACAAAGCAAAAATTTCGAAAATCGGTTCACAAACGGCGGAGTAATCGTTGAACATACAAAAATAAAAAAATAAAAAAATAATAAAAAAAAATATATATCCACAGCCGAACATATAACCTCCTCGTTTTTTGGAAGTCGGTTAAAAAGTATAGAACAATAGCAGTTAAGAACAAAAAAATGTTGATTTTAACAATGTAAGGCTGGGCAGTGCCAGATCAAGGAACACGGGATAACATATTTTAGGTAACTCAAAATTAAACTGTACAATCAGGCAAATGAAATAAAATCGAAAACCCGTGTATCGAGTTGTCACATTTGACGTAGGTCAGCTTAAGCTTGCCCCTCGGGCTTCATCAAAGGGTCTTTAGTGGGTATATACCGATGTCGATCCCGGCGACGCAGCTGGAGATACAGTGGCAGGAATGTGAGGTAGGCCAATGGTCATTATAAAAGAATTGACGTAAAGTGGTAGGCATTTTTGATTTCTATTTGGATATCCTGGTCTATGCAGTATTGCGGAGATCTATTTGGACTCTTTCGCTTTTTTCCCTCATGTCCCTTTGTTCCCTTTAATCTTTAAAACTACGCAACGGATTTTGATGATTCTTTCAGTGTTAGATAGCCCATTTATCGAGGAAGGTTATAGGCTATATTTTATCACGCTAAGACTAATAGGAGCGAAGAAATAGAGGAAAATGTGGAAAAAACGGGGGAAATTATTTGAAAGGGCTAACTTGAATACGCTAATCTCAAGAACTACAGGTCCGATTTGAAAAATTCTTTCAGTGTTAGATAGCCCATTTATTGAGGAAGGCTTTCGGCATAATTTGTTCAGTGGCTATATATTTTATACTCGCGCGACGCCGGGGCGGGTCGCTAGTAGTTGTATAAACTAGATTTTGAGTCGTACGACGTGCGGCGTTTGATTCGGGATTGTTGCCAAATGTAACATACCACAGTTCTTAAGAACTTTGGTATGTTACATTGGGCTCCTTAAATTACAAGCGGATGGTCCCTGCAGGATGTCAAGAACAGGGTTTTGCTTGGAGCCACTTAGTTAAAAAAGGGGTTGAGAAGTTATTTCTTCGTATAAAATTATTACGTGTTTAGTCCTGCATAGCTATTTCTAGTTTTGCGTAGGAGTAGAAGGGACTTATACTTAGTCCGAGCTTTGCTTGTACCTGACGTAAACAATTTCATATTATTTCGTTTTATAATTTTAACTTTTTCAGGTTTTACAGGAAAGGTGGAAAGAAAAGATTTTATCTCATTAGATTAATTATGCAATTTTAATAATTTTTAACGTTATTTTACAACCTCCATTAATCAGCGGCCAAGTGGTCCGCGAACGCAAAGATTTCAAAACTTGGAATATCCATTATGTTTATATTATGCTCACCTGGCATCATTGTGACTCTTGTCAAATTCAACATTTATGGTAAAGTTTTAAACAACCAATATGAATAGTTAGATGATATGATAAAATAATGTGCCATCTTTTCAAATAGTTTTTTTTTTAATTATAAAGCAACTAGCTATACGATACGAGGCAACTAAACAAGCGGTCGAGAGTATAGGCTTCGAAAGACTGATTTATTGCTATGAACCTGTCTGACTATAAGTATAATATTCCTTTATATAAAACCTAAAAACTTAAGTGAAAGGCCCTGGCAAATATTACATACCCTCTCTGATATGAACTCTTCGAATATTCCCAACAGACTGCAGCGTTTTGGCACAGCACTGTGCGAGCTTGTTAACACTTAGCGCTTCCCTGCTTATTGTTTCTGATTATTGGGTCAACTTCTATTTTTTAATATCGAAAAACATTTGGAATATTATGTTCTTTGATATGACTATTGTCGAAAAGCATATTATATTCCAATTTAGCATTAGAAACTTCTTTCGATTAGTGAATTTGAAAACCATTTGGCTAATATAGCGCTACAAGTTGCACCTCTAATATTACGTTTATTTCACAATGTGTGATGCTTATTTCCTTCCGGAGAACCACTACTAAGCATTACTAAGCATCAGTAGTCGCTCCGACCCAAATCCTTGATTGAATCAGATGACGTGTGTTAAATCGTGCATCAGGCGTGAGTGACCGGCTCTCCCACATAAGTGATCCACACGAGCTGGTGCAGTCTCGGTAATGCTCGGCCCAATTACATTACGATGCTATTGATCTCAAAATTTCTCGTCCAAATTGTAATTACGGCTCATATTTTCGAGCGCCCGTAGTTCGTGCGGACTTTTTTAATTTTCGTTGCACGAGCGCAATCAATGCCCTAATTATTCTACGGAAATGGAACGAACATTTTCATATTTTGGAAAGAATTTTACGTACCACGTAGGTGATTGGGTTAATTTTTTATTTTATTTGCTTTCAACATGTTTTTTAAAAGTAGGTGTTTAAATGTTTAAAACTTAAAAGCTCAAAGTTAGTTAATTTGCATAAACAGGTCTTTACAATCCATCATATTATTCACTCGTAATTGTAGTAGCAACTAACTAGTTTAAACTCTTACATGATTTCTTTTTCAATAATAATAATATTATTATTTGTACCTATACGTGTGTATAAATCAATATAAAGATAAATCAATACTAAAACATATAAAATATATTCTTTAATATATAAATCTCCTATTTTAATAACATGTGCGTCATAACTCACAATACTTAGTTAATCGTTACAATGATCAATGTTAATCATTGATCATAAATATTTGATTTATGATTAAGATGAATAATAACTGTTAAGATTATTATCTATAGCTTTAGTAATACGTATCAAAGCGCACGGAAGTGCGCAAGCCTAGTTCCAGCAGGCTGCGCGCATGCCGTGCACTATTTACACGAACCGTTTCGACGTACTTTTGACCCCCCTGTAGCTCAGTGTCTATTGCGAGTGCAAAGATAAAATTATACCTACGTAATTATTTACGAGTACGTAAGCAGTATACCCAATTTCATAGATATAGCTTAAGTAGATCCTGAGATATGTCCTTGTAAAAATAGCTTATTTTGGCACTGACTCACTCATTCACTCACTCACTCACTCACTGACCGGTAATCAAAACCTCTAGGCCACTTCCTATTGTCCTAGCGTTATGAAATTTGGCACACAGGTCGTGTGTTATATGTAGATTAACGAAAAATTAAGAAATTGTAGAAAATGGTCAAGCGTGAGTCGGTTCATCTACGAACTTCAGAGGCCACTTCCAATTGTCCTAGCGTTATGAAATTTGGCACACAGGTCGTGTGTTATATGTAGATTAAAAAAAATAAGAAATTTTAGAAATCGGTCAAGCGTGAGTTGGCCTATCTACAGCCCATACAAACTTTAATGTCATAGCGTTATGAAATTTGGCACACAGGTCATGTGTTAAATGTAGATTAACAAAAAATTAAGAAATTTTAGAAATCGGTCAAGCGTGAGTCGGCCGATCTACGAACTTTAGAGGCTACTTCCAAATGTCCTAGCGTTATGAAATTTAGCACACAGGTCGTGTGTTATATTATTATGTATGTGTTACGATAAATTAAGAAATTTAAGAAATCGTCAAGCGTGAGTCAGTTCATCTATGAACTTTAGATAAAAATTCTTATGTACCAGTGATATAATGAGGCATCTATTGAAAGTATTGTTTATATCGGGCGTAGCACAAAAAGAAAACATAGGTAGGATTTCTTGAAAAAAAGTATTGAAATCCCACCAAAAACATACCTGTTAAAATAGGGCCTAGTTCCTATAGACTAACTGTTGGTCTAAAAAAAGAGTTAAAATCCAATCCAATGCCAAGTTCAGATGCACTTCATCGATCATAATCATCTTCATCAACAGCCTGATCCATAATACTTCTAAATTTGAACTTGGCAGGTTTTTGTGCTATGCGTTACACTTGATTAATTATATAATTAGATAATATTAATTAGAATTTAAATAACTTGCCAAGTTCAAATTAGAAGTATTATGGATCAGGCTGTTGATGAAGATGATTATGATCGATGAAGTGCATCTGAACTTGGCATTGGATTGGATTTCAACTCTTTTTTTAGACCAACAGTTAGTCTATAGGAACTAGGCCCTATTTTAACAGGTATGTTTTTGGTGGGATTAAATAATAGCCGAACTAATATGTGTGTTGCGTCATGCCTTTTTAGGGTGCCGTAGTCAACAAGGAACCCTTATGGTTTCTGTCTGTCTGTCCGTCTGTCCGTTTGTCCGTTTGTCCGTTTGTCCGTTTGTCCGTTTGTCCGTTTGTCCGTTTGTCCGTTTGTCCGTTTGTCTGTCCACGGTTTTGTTCAGATACTACATAGGACCTACTAAGCTGTAATTTGGCATTAATGATTTCGACAAAATGGTGCATAAAATCTTAAATAAATACTTTTTTATGGTACCTCCCCTGTACACACATCAAGCGGGGATAATTTTTTTTTCGCGTCAACCCGATCGTGTGGGGCGTCGTTGGATAGGAACCTTATATTGCGTGTGGCCTGACACGCACTTGGCCGGTTTTCAAATAGAGATTTAGAAATTATACATTGACTATTTTTATTATTTTATTATTATTGAATTTTATACAAAAACTTACATAAATACATTTTATTTATTGTATTTGAAGTTTCAAAAGCAAAAATATTGCCCTAATAAAACATAACTGTAAAAGAAAATAATATATAGTTTTAATACGTTTAGTTTTGCTTTTCAGATAAGATACACAATTTTTTACTTTGTTGGGCCAAAATTCGTTTATCGCGCGGGAATCATACATTTTTCCGGGATAAAAAGTATATATTCTCTTCCCGGGCATCAAAGTATGCCCATACCAAATTTCAGCAAAATCGGTTTGGGCGTGAAGAGGTAACAGACAGAAAGACAGACGGACAGACAGACACACTTTCGCATATATTATTATGATATTAGTAAAGTAAAGTATGGATACTTTCAATGTAAATAAAATTGAGGAGCTGTTTACTGTTTCAAGAAAACGTGTACGTTTGATGAGTTTGACCTTAAACATCGCCCAATAAATGTCAATAAAATAAAAGATAATACTTTTATATGGTACTCAAATATTAGTTCTCCGTTTTAGGAAAATAGAGGTATTTCACGTAAGTTCCAGTCGCACAAACATCAATATAATATTATATTATTACTTTTGTCACGCGAAAGCTATTGGCATATATTTTATATATTAAAGATAATAGATATTTACTATTCGTAGGTTAAGGGATGATGATAAATTGAAAAGTTGGCTTCGTTTGATTAACGTTGTATAGGTTTCTTCAGGAGTTGCTGAGTGAATTTTTTGTCATGGTTTTCATTAAATAAAGCAGTAATAAATTAACAAGTAAATAAAATGAAGCAATTATTAAATGTCTCTGAATTTGATCTTTTCTATTTCTCCCGGAACAACTGGTTCCCGTCAACGTAGTTACCTAAATATGACGTACGGTGTAAAAAAATAAGAAAATAAATACATATTAATGTACACGAGCAAATTATTGCTTATAAATTATATTACTATCTGCGTGTATAAAGAATTAAGAAGAGAAAATATTTTTCCACTTCCATAGACAAAAACTTTGGAGCGATGAACCACGAAATACGAATTGTAATCCTGCCGAGTGCTGAGTCAGCAGATACTCGCTCATTACCGAATACCGCCCGTAATAAAATCCAACATCTTACCAACGTTCGCAATTTTTATTTGGATAATCATTTTGTAAAAATACTAGCTTATAAAATAAAATCGTGATTATTAAAAAACTCAGGTTTTGCGCTGGTTGAAGTAAAGTATAGAATTATTCGTTTAAAAAGAAATTTTAAATAAATAAATAAATAAAAGGCAGTCTCATAATCTACCTTAAAGAATCTACGTATGTTTCAAAATATGTGATCAATGCTCCTTAAACATTAAAATACCGGTACTGTAATTAAAACCTTTTTTGTTCACTTGGCGTTATATATTCTACTAGAAATTATGCTGATAATATTGTTGTGGTATTATATTTTGTACACGTCAAGGTATCGGGGTACTTGTAGTAATATTGTGTATTCTGTAATCGGGGTACAAAATTGAAAGGAGGTTGTAGCTCGGGTGAGTTTCTCTGTATTTCGGTTTTTATCTCGAGCGTGCTGACTCGGCTCTGTATGTTCACTGCTTAGCCTCACTAAATATTTACTTTTTTCCTAGAATTTAGGTTTGCGGGCCCATAGTAAATGTTCTAGGTTTTATACAAAGAATATTCTGTTTGTAGTGAAAAAGACTGAAATACGTAAACGCTGTTTTTGAAAGAATTTATTTCTCAGAATAAATATTATGTGTAATCGTATTATTATAGAAATGTATAGTATTTATTCCAAAAGAGCAATTACAGACACGTGAGACTAGTTGATATGAGACGAATATCATTATGTTTTATTGCGAGTGCAGGCAGGGTTCAGTACACCAGACGGCTGCACATACCACTTGACACAACCTACCCGATAGCTTACACTGAGGTACACTACAATACAATATTCTTTGGCCTGTTTCACCGCTTCCTGATAAGGCTATCCACCACTTAATTTGACAGATGGAGTATGGAAAATCTGTCAAATAACCCACCCTATCGGGCACCTTATCAGGAAGCGGTGAAACAGGCCATAGCGTTTTATCTAAGTCTTAGATATTTTTGTAGTTTTTAAAATCAGCATCAAGCCGTTATCAGTCAGAATTGTATACTGTGTATTAATCCTTCAAGCCCCATACGAGCACCGGTGATCGCGACAACAATAGAATACAATAGCATTTCCAAGAATCCCCGATAGAAGGATAATTTTATTATATTTCAAAGTTAAGGATTAATTTAATGTAAAATAATAATTAGTATTTAGTTATAACATTTTACAGTTACTATTTCTACTATTGCTCTGTATCAATGTTATCAACATGTTTTGCAGTTAAGGCACTTAAAACTAATTTCAGTTTTCAATTAATACTTTCAAAGTTAGTCTCTTAATAGTTTGAAATGTTAACAATTTACTCTGGGACGGTTCAGAAACAATCTGATGACGGGACCGAACAAAAGAAACGTTCGCAAACTGGCACCCTATAAAACTAGATGAGCACCGTTTACAGAAGATAGTGGCAGATATTAAAGCGGAGATTGTGAACTTCTTAGATAAAGTTTTTCTATAACGCTCAGCCACTTACCTAGTTATAATAAAAACGTGAAACGGCTTTTTAAAGTTGAGGGACCTCTTTATGGCTTGAAATTTTTCCATTTATTTAGTGGGACGGGGCTGGTGCCTATTATATTCGAGAACAAACGATACATGTAAAACCACTTATGTGGCAAAAGTTTATCGTGTACCTTCAAGTACGATTTATGATTGTAAGGGCCTGTTTCACCGCTTCCTGATAAGGCTATCTACCACTTAATTTGACAGATGGAGTATGGAAAATCTGTCAAATAACCCTATCGGGCACCTTATCAGGAAGCGGTGAAACAGGCCATAATTATTGAATTGTCTTGAGTTAATATTGATAAAATAAATAAAACTTATAATAAAGTTAATATTTTACGTACATTATCTCTGCTTATTAAAGAAAAAATATCATTGATATAATGTAATACAAGTAATGTGCTCTACATAATCGAAACTTGTTGGGAGAGTTTGTTATCACCGCGTTATGGCGGCCTTAGCCTCAAATGCACGGTTTTGGCGAAATGTACACACTTGTATTGATACAGTTGAGGTCAGACGGATCGTAAAACGTACTCAAGCTGATTACCAACTTGTTGAGTGCAGTTTAAACTCCAACACTCTTTGCATATTGGATGATGAATACATTAGCCTTCGCGAGACATATTGGCAAAAGGACGATACGTATGGTCGATATTTCCGAGTCTTCTCACATCTAGTACAATCTAGTTTCTAGTTAGAGAAGATAAAGATACTACTTTACTGTAAAGCAGTAACTTGTATTTTAAAACTAGCTGACCCGACAGACGTTGTCCTGTCTTAACGATGATTATTTAATTCGAATTGATATAATTAAGAAAACAATAGATTAAAATTAGTATCTCCATGCCAAATTCCATAAAAATAGATTAAATAGTTTAAGCGAAAATCATAAATTGTGCGGGAACTGTACATTTTCTGGGACAAAAAGTATCCCTTGTCCTTTCCCGAGACTCAAAGTATGTATATACTAGCTGTTTCCCGTAAATGAAATTAGTCTATATTATATAGGTATACGGACTTCCATTGAAACTTTCAACCCAAATTTCACCCCCTTGGGGGAAGAATTTCCAAAAACGCTTAAATACGTATCCATTCATTTTTAATTAGTAACCCAAAGATAAAGTTTCATGTTCCTAACTTAAGAAATGACGAACTTTCATTCAGACTTCCAACCCCTATTTCACCCCCTTCGGGATAAAATTGTCAAAATTGCTTCCTTAGTGGATGTCTACTTAATAAAACAAACCTACTCACCAAATTTCGTGGCTGTAACTTTAACGGTTTTTGCTCAGCGATTATGAATCAGTCAGTCAGTCATATATATATATATATATGTATATGATGTACCTAAACGTTCAAAAATAATTATTTTAAACAGACCAACTTAAAACCTTCTCTTTTAGTTGGAGAAAATACTTTTGAGCGTGTAGCTAAACGGGTAAAGCCCCTGACCCACTGTATATTATGCTGCGGCCGGCGGACTGCGGTCACAAGTTATCCCAGCGCGAGAACTCGGGAGTTGCGCTCACTAATTAAAACGACACAACTCTGGGAAGAAAATCAAAGAAAACCGCATCCACATTTATCATTTTTATGAGTAGCTAGATGAAAACTGCACGTTGATTGCAGCCTTACGATGCTTATTATAGAGTGCAATATCAAAAACAACTTCATGCATTATGATGACGTTGTAACGTTTGTATCTTTGAGGATTGAACCCTCTCTTAATTGGTCTCCTCCAAGGTGCAAGGACTGTCGTTAGTGTATAACGGCTGGTATAAACAGTGTGAATTGTAAATTCGAACCTGTGGGACATTTAACTGAACTAAAATTCAGAGTTGAACTCACTGGAGACGTCATTTATGTCAATATTTTACGAGCTGGGGCTCATGTGGGTCAACTTTACGGTCTTAATATGAATGGCTATGAAAATTAAGTTTATTGTGAGGATTTTAGGCAGAATTTATTATTACTCGGCTGAGTGAGTCCTGCTGCCTACATTAGGTATTGTTATTAAGCTATATCCACACTATGCGCTTTCGTCTTTTCGTCATAAGACGGCTTATTTGGTCATAAGAAATTCCAGAAAAAATATAACTAAGCGAAAGTTTTAGATACGGTCAGAGCGCATGCGTCGCGGGCATGCCTCACGTACGCTGTTGACCGCGCTATGACGCATGCCCTTGATGAACAAAAAAGACACAGTGTGGACAAAGCTTTAGTGTCTCTTGTGTCTAATATTTGTCTGCTATTTATGTTAATACAGCCTGCCGAATGATAATCGTCTGGCGTATAAAAATGGACAAATGATATCTTTGTAAATATTGAAATACAGTTTTCGCGAATATACCAGAATATTTTCGTTGTCATTCTCAAATCTGCATCACAGATTCAGCACGAGTGGGCGAACAATATGAAAGCTCGCATTTTGTTCTGAACGGTTTAAAACGCGAAAACCGCTCCGACAATCTGATATTCATAGCGGACGTGGTCTGCAAAACAACAGGTATTGTGACGGGTTTTGGCGCGCGGTGAAGCGGGAGATATCGTCCAATATCGGATAATATCGGGCGATATCGGGCTGTATCGGGATTGGCACCAGCGCCGGCTTCGCTCGTAAATAAATCGGGGGCTTTGCATCACGTGCGGCCATCAAAAGCACATAACTTTGAGAGATAGCACCCCGCACCATAAATATTGTGAAAAATTCCGACTACTGATTCAAATATTTCACCACAGGTTTTTAAAATTTAGTTTGTTGTTATTTTTAGCAATATTCCGCGAAATAAACTTCCACCTTTAAGTAAATGATTGAGTGCACGCATAGGCATGCGTACAGCACCTCCCTCCTCCCACCGGAGGGAGGAGGTGCTGTACGCATGCCTATGCGTGCACTCAATCATTTACTTAAAGGTGGAAGTTTATTTCGCGGAATATTGCTAAAAATAACAACAAACTAAATTTTAAGCTATGGATTTCCGCAAAGTAACGCCTGATTCCATTAACCACAGGTTTTTGTTGGACTTGTGAATTTTAAAATAGGTATATCCTTTGTCTACTTCACACAATTCGATAGTAAGCTGGGATTTAAAAATTCGACTTTCATTGTATTCAATATTTCTGTAGTTTTGTAATTTTTTTTGTATTGGCTTTTGCCTCCTTTTATCTTCTTTAACCCCACCTTCTTTTACCTCTACATAAGCAATGAGAAGATATACATTCTCATTGCAAAAGGTTTTAGTTGGTAAATAAAGTATTGAAGTCAAAATCGTTTAAATTTCGCACTCTTCAATCTGAAATCTAATCGTATCATAATGAGGAACATTGCAAGAGAATTGCACCGAAAAATTGGAAAAGTTGTTAATAAAGTTCGTCTGAAGTACGTCTAGCCGGAGGTTTTGAATATCGGCGCGGAATACTAAGCCGGGATTGATGGAGTCACGTATTTCATTACTTCTGTTGTTTTTGTAGTCTGCGGTCGTCATGCTTTCCTAGTAAAATGTCTGCCACTGTTTTATATCAATTCACCTTTTCGGTAGTTAGAGGTCGACCCACGATATATCGTGTAAGGTCTGAATGAATGTAAGCGAAAGAGAATATAAACCATACTTAAGTAATGGATCTTTTATATTATGTATAGGTAAACTATGTTTTCCACTCTCCATTAAGAGGGAAAACATCTAGCTAATGATTGTAAGTGAAGGTAAACGGTGCATTTCCTTCAATAAAATCTAAAATAGACGAACAAAGTCGAGGCGCGGCGCTGACCGGCCGGGCCCACCTGCCGCTGCGCGTCTGGTGCATGCTGTAAACAATACCTACTGTAAACAACTATACCTATTGTAAACACCGCGAATTAACGGTTTGTTGAAACGCGTCGGAGATGTTTACAACACGCTACACCACGCGGCACGCCACGCCACGCCACGCCACGAGATCAACGAGTTTATGACGGTTCAACAATTCCTTTATTCTTCATTCTAAAGTGTAAACAATCTTAAAATATTAATAGAAAATTAATGGCCGCATTATAGTGATTCTCTATCATAAGCTATGTCCACACTATGCGGTTTTCGTCTTCAATTTTCGTCATCTTCTTTGTATTCAACTTTCGTTAGGCGCTTTCACTAATTGAATGCGTTAACGAACGCAACGCCAACATTGTAATTTTTGTTTTTTGGATACGGTCAGAGGGCATGCGTCGCGGGCATGTCTCACGTTCGCTGTTGACTGCGCTCTAACGCATGCCCGTGACGAACAGAAAGAGGCACAGTGTGGACAAAGCTGTAGGATGAGATGCGGGATACCTAAGGGTACTCAAAGGATGATAGACAGATAGAAAGATGAAGCAAAAATGGTTCAATGTTGTTGCTAGAGAACCCTAGAAACGTTAAAAAATAACGTGTATAATAATAATAATATAACCACTCACAAATATACATATGTAGGTGATGATGATGACGATAAAGAAATATTGTGGTAAATAAGTTTACCGTTGTCAAAAATCTCGTACAAGTGTCGCGCTCGCTTGTAATCGGCGCACTTTATCAAAGTTCGTCCGTTGTTGTGATTGAAATCGTCCGCGTTGACACCGGCCCCGCGTTGCCGTGATAGATGTGATGTGATGGATGTGATACGTGATCACACGCGTGATATACAACATGCTTCGACACCGAACTTTACAGATTTAACTTGTGTCATTCCTATTACAAAGATTAACGACGCGTTTTGGCGTTTGAGGGACGATTGTGAACACAGAATTTTCTCTACAAGTTTTAGTTTTGAAATTATAACTGATTTTAGACAGTGATGCTTCCAGTGTGTAAATCTACGAAGTAAGTATATTATTATTATTCTTGAGACACATAACAAAGATGCGAAAAATAAATAAAACCAAATGAACTATCTCTCTAAATCAATAGTCGGCCTAACTCCCAAAACATTTCGTTTCTTTCCTAGATATATCCGGTGAAGCTCATCTAATAAAGCGATTCGGCCTGGGATCAGGGCCTCTATCCCGACCACTTACCGCGACCTAAGGGTCAGCTCAAATCAAACTAGTCGGCGAAACGAAGTTTCTCCTTATTTTTTAAACTATGTTACAGGAAATTACGATATTGTTTCATAACGTAATGCACATTGCACATGCTCCTTTTTAAATACAGCTAAGTGCTTCATCTTCGCTCGAGTAAGCGCGTCTGGGCATGACAAAAGCGACCATCTTTCTTAGTTCGAAAGGAATGTGTATAATTATTATTATTGAAAGGTCCTAATATTTTGCCGACCATTACGTGAATCATTGCCATTTCATTAAATGATTAGGACCGATTCATACTAACGCAGAAGCGCATCGATGCTAAGCTGTGACGATGTAAGCTAAGTAAACTTCAAGAGCTTAGCATCGATACGTTTCTGCGTTAGTATGAGTCGGTCCTAATCCTCAGCTTCTCCCAGCAGTCCCAATCCACTCCCGATCTCGAATTCATCTGTATTCGGCGCGTAAGGCGTTTATTACACGCCAGATAGCTCCAGAAATACACACATTTGCTTCAACGACTCTCTAACTTGCCCAAGTGAAAACCTTATTTCTAAGTTTTGTAGGGATCGCTCTGTCTGGACAAGACTATATTATTAAGATAAGGTAGCTAACATTTGGAAAACATTGCTTGTCTGTAATATAGTTCTAGTTATTGTATGCCACTTCTACAGTCTACATAGTGACCCATGACAACATTTGTTCACTATTTTATAGAAATCTATATCATGTAACTTGTAGTTTTCTGTTTTAGATATAATGACATGGTAGGTCATGATGTTTTGGCTTCGCAAACCAATTCTTATAAAGTAGGGGGATCTTAATAGTCGATGATGATGAAGATTTAAACACAATTTTGAGTTCATTAAGGGTTTCAATTAAGTCGCTCGTTCGCCTTTGCCGCAAATTCCGTGCGAAGTTGAAGACGGCTCGGCGGTGATATATGAGCTTCTGTGACACCGATAATAACAATACAAGATTGATTACGTTGCAGAATTTAATATAAATAAAATACTTTTACCAACTACATGACAAAACACTCCGTTTCGTGCGTCATTTTGTGTTTTTCCGGGATAGAAAGTAATCTATGTCCTTTCCCGGAACTCAAAGTATCGCCATACGCCACACCCGGCAAAATCGATTCAGCGGTTTGGGCGTGAAGAGGTAACAGACAGACAGACAAACAGAATATTAAGTATGGAATTATGGAATAATGGATGCGGATGAACATTTGTTCGCTCATATCTAAGCCAATGAGACAGGATGCTTTTGCTAGTCAATAGTCAAACATAATATTTTCGCTTTGCTTTTAACATCATTTATATCGTTGAAGCGTACTCCACAAAGAGCGTCCATTATGTGCTTTGTATATTGTCAGTTTCGCGGTAAAACGTCTATATTAATTACGAACTGCCGCGCATACACTACACTATATTTCATCGCAATCCATTAAGCCTTCACGAAACAAAAAACACCAGCCATAATGGGTTTATAATAAAAACGCCGGAAAACGCGAAAAATGTTTTGACATCACCATTAGCCGCAATATTGTTGTAAGTTACGATTGTTTTGTGGCAATTCTGGCGACTTATCCGTTGGCAGCGGGGGCCTGTTAAGTGGTTCACTTAAATCCAGTTAGTGTTGAATTAAGGCCAGTCTAATGATCACGAAGTTGGGCTGACAATTGCTATCTGTTGTGGCCACTTCCTTGCGGCCGAACATTAGTCGCTGGACAGTGCTGGCGCGCTGCCAGTTTACTTCAAGTTGCAGTTTTACTGTCGGAGTAATGGCCGCTCACCTTCCGAACGCATAAAGATAAGTGGTCAACTGTATTAAACTCTGGTTCTACAGTCTAAGCTCTAATCTATGTTACTAATCACGCTTGAATCTTGGACAAATAGTATAAGGATTGTTTGAATGACGACCTCTGCGGCTCAATTGGTTGAGTGACGAGTGTGTGGCAGCTCAATCTATGATTATATTAACCCTTCGATCGCGGATTCTTGGAAATCTATTGTTATTCTATTGTTGTCGCGATCACCGGTGATATTATGGGGCTGCTAGTTGGTAGTTTAAAAAATACTCGATTCATTGTATGGTAGCAATTTCTTAAAATTACTAACTTCAAGAAAATATTTGTCTGTCAGCACTCTGCCAGACAACCATAGTATGTGATGGGCTAGAGTGTCTCTTAATTTAAGTATTTACCATCTTTTTCATGTTTAACATGGTTTACTCTATAATACTCCTAGACAACCGTTAATAATGTGACTATCAATCACATAGCAACAGCCTTGTATCGCTCAGTGTGTGCAGAATTCTAAATGGATATCTTCTAAGAAACAGTTTGTTTGTTCGCGAGTGAGAAGGCCGTCTGCGGGACAGTTTATAGTCGGGATCCATTAGATCGCCGATCGATCCGGGAATAATATTTATCCTGCCATTAGCGCCGTAAGCCCGTGTTTATCTAACGTCCGACACGTACGCTGGGCGACGCAGACGTAGATCTATTTTCTAAATTAATGTATTGACATGTTTCGTTTAGTCTAAACATAAGAAAGTAACTTAATCCTAACAAAGAACTATACGACACGCAATGCTAAGAAATTATAGTGTGCAATAAAGAAAAACGTACTATACACAAAGTGGACACTAGTTTAATCTAGCGGGTGATGTAAGTGTTAATAAACAAATAAACAAAGTACAACAACAGTATGTTTTGGGGCACAGTGTAAGGTTTTAATTGAATAATGCTTAGAGTCTAAAGTTTTGTTTGAGAAGATTTCATATTTTACTCTCTTGATACGCTAATTAGTTGCGCTTAAAATATTTGTACAAGACACAAATTATTCTAGCTTCTCTTCAGATGCTTTAAATATTAAAGTAGTTTTTTCCCTTTTGAAAAAGGAGCTATCACGTTAAATTAATCAAAAGCACGTCTAATTGCTTTCTTTCGTGTAGCGAATGAAAAATGTTATTCTTAAACATAATTTGTACTGACTACTTACCAGTATTAAGTGGCTGTTGCTTCTTATAATCACGATCTCATCTGAAACAATGCAACTTTTATTTAAAAAGGTGTAATGTTATAAGAATAATAATTAGTATAATATGTTACGAAGAAGAATTACCGGAGTAAGATATTGTACGAGCAAGGTAATTTGGTAATCGTTTTAGTTGCTTTCACAATTTAGTTAAATTATTATGTAAGCGTGATAAGTATTAGTTTATCATATTGTGCAAGCCAATGATTTCAAAACTAATTGTAGCTGATACAAACATAATTCGACAAATAAAACAAAATGCCTATAATGTATTCCTTGTAAAATAGGCATGTTTAATGTGCAACCTAAATAAATATTACTCTAATAACTGTTAGCCTCGTATTGCATATTTGCTTTTATACTAAGGTGGTAGCAGTCAGCTAATACTAGCCAGCCTAAGGCGAATTATACACATTGCGTAGGAGTTAGGACACATATGTAGCGGATTTCCAGTTGAGAGGCTCAGCAAATAAATGGTCACCCGCCCGCCCACAACATCGCCGCCCACGTCACGACATGATCGTGGTCACACGCCTCACCTGCTCACTCGTCAACTGGCTAATATAGTCAGAGTTTACGTAGCTCAGAATATGAGGTAGTATTTTGCGGAAAAAATTAATACTGAAGGGGGAAATATCAAATATTCGCTTTGCAATTTTTTCTTTTCTGCTATTTCCCGAGTAGGCTTCAGGTTATTGAAATAAGTACGTTATTACTGACGTCTAATGAAATATTCAGGGCGTCTTTAAAAGCTCACAGCGAACCTTAATGATTCTGAAATCTTTTCTACTCTCACTGTCTTCTGTTGTCTTGTACATTTACTTTGTAGAATGTGTAGACGTAATATTATTGTTTGTTGGCTATTGTAATATATATTAGATATTACAATATATATATATATATATATATATATATATATATATATATATATATATATATATATATATATATATATATATATATATATATCTCCTGTCACGATGTTTGTCCGCGATGGATTCCTAAACTACTTAACCGATTTTAATGTTTTTTGTTTTTAAATGTGTGCTTTTTTCCAACTTGAGAGATAGGATAGCTTAGATCTTTAATTATTTACACAGGTACTCACCGGGCACGGGTGCTTCGGTGAGTACCTGTGTAGGGTTGCCAGGAGAGAGCCAACGCCAGCTTGCCATGAATGTGGCGCTGCGGAGGACACGGCCCAGCATACCCTTGAGGTGTGCGATCGTTGGGCCGTGCAGCGCCATGATCTCGTGGCGGTGCTAGGTGGAGACCTCTCACTCCCGAGCATGGTGCGCTGCATGCTCGAGAGCGATGAGGCCTGGCAGGCGGCGGTCTCTTTCTGCGAATTTGTTATGTCGCAGAAGGAGGCCACGGAGCGGGACAGAGAGAACGACCCCACCTCTCTGCCGCTCCGCCGGCGTAGGACGGGAGTGCGGAGGCGTCGCTACGCGAACCTCCAAACTCTTGTCTAACGGGGCTCCGGGTCAGGATGGGAACCTGCCCGGCTTTGTCAGTCCCGGCGCCGAGGGGAACGCTTTAGTTCGCCTAAGCGTTCCCTTACTTTGGTGGAAGTCCGGTCCGAGGTAGACCGGCCAGTCGTGGAGGGAGTCCCGTGTTTGTTAGATCCGGGATATCCCTCCGTTATACGGCTGAAGGCGAACCGCAGGTGGTTTTAGTGAGTAAGAGTCTCACATACCCAACCCGGGGCACCCACGATGGGTTTCCCCTGCGATATCAAAAAAAAAAAAGATCTTTAATTATAGTCGCAATTTTATTTTATTGCAAATTATTTGTCTATAAAGAGCGACCATTGTTTATGCGACGCGGATCACGGGATAGCGATGGACGTTGCCATGGTGACATACTTATTTTGTCACTAATTCAATAAAATAATACGAGCGATATACTTTATAATATAATATGGCAAAGAAACGTTTGCCGGGACAGCTAGTTCTTAATTATAAATATTTTTGAATTCTTCATAAACATCACATCTGTCCAGCTCGAAGATTGGATGATAAAGTTAATTGGTAAGCTATGTATCAGTTCGACCTGAACAGGTGGAAGTTATAGCTTATCTCCGGCGTTGATAATGGGCAACCAATAGCCAGGCCATCCGGAGTCCACCGCAGTTGTATAAAACGTGTACCGGACACAGCACATAAACTTTACAACCTCGGGCGGGGTCACGTCGGGTCACGTGGGGTCACATGTCATGTATAATTATTAATTACATATAAATGCGATCGTAAAAGTTAACGATCGTGAATCTGTTTGTCTACATCCGTGGCGCTCTCCGAGTTCCTTGACTGCTAAGTGCAGGTGACTGAACTTTTAGGTACTATTGTTTGTATTTTTCTCTGTTTAATAATCAAATGTTCCTTTATCTTTGTAAGACAGTAAAAAAGATGATCTATGTTGCGTCAGATGGGCATGTAAAAGGTCCGTCCTGCACCTGTCTCTCTCGCACAATCGACGCGACTAGTCGCGTCGATTGTATATGATATATATGAATTCATCGAGCTAACCTTCGAATAATTGAGTTTCACCACAGAATATATTATATTAGTAGCACCACACACACGCTTAAGTACTCTATTAAATATTGTCTTGCCTTCGACACCAGGAGCTATTATTAATCAGATCTTTTAATCAACGCAATGGTTTGAATGCGGTTTAATGGAACGTAAGATTAAGAAATAACAAGAAAGTTAGTAAGCCGCAGGTTCGCCCGAAGCGATGCTTAATTTATTAATACGACTTAAATTTACCTAATTATCGTCGGTTTGTTCGTCTATTACCGAGGTGTCGGTGCTCGGGGGTCGACCCCTGTTTTGATTCAACCTCGTCCGCTTCAGTACACACCTTGGGGTCACAATTTAATTATCAAAAGTTGCCTTCGGCCGCCTCCGGGAAATCAAAATGGGAGTTTACTTTTTCTTTGTCAAGATAGCACTCTCTCGGAACACTTTTCTCGTTATTTTTTGGTTTAAAAAGTCAAGTTTTTTTTACATCTTCTATGATTTTAAGGAGTAATTGAATTCAATTATTTTATAAAATCATCTTCAAATATATTTTTATATTCCACAAACAAACAATATTCCCAAAAGTCTTCTCTTTTTTTGCAAGAATTAATAAGAGTTTCATAAGCATAATTTGATTACAGACGATACCCGAGTTGATGCGGATCACGGATGGCCGAGATAGGAAATGGGGATGAAAAATGAAAGTGAACCGACGGGCGGCGGGCGGCTCTGGCTGCGGCCCAATTTGGTCAATCTCTGGCCAATAACTCGCGGCTAAGCCCCGCTCTATTTCCCCGACAGGGCCATCGGTAAGTATTACCGCTGTTGTGCCTTGATTGAACGATACATGCAAGGAAATATGTGAGAGAAAAATCTGAAACGTAACTTTTTTAGTTCAGGGAAAATAGTTACATTAGTTAATGCTTGTTCAACCATAACGACGGCTGACTGATCATATGTTTAAGTACTTGATACAAAAATGGAGGTTTTATGCATTTTATTCTAAACAGAACAAAATTAAAGAAAATTATTTTTACAGATTTAGGACGTAATGTATTGCTAAAGTTACCATCCAAACAGACTTATATCATTATCTCGACAACTAACCAAAATAAACAGCTCCTTCGAACTTAAGCGATATTTACATGTGCAAACTTCACTAGACCTAGCATCTATAATCTATTATACCGAGAGAAGGCATCTATTTGAATTTACACAACACCTCCGAACGTCATTACTCAATGACATGTTGATGTTTGTCGGGACTCGGGGGAAGTGTGATCAATCTACGTTTGGTTCCCCCTCCCCCCGCGTGGAGGGACCCCGCTTGCCGTACACTTGACCTCAGCTGATTTATTGCCCGCGGGCCAGCGCCTCACATGGCACTGATTTTAGTTTGGTTCGCCGCTACAAAAACAGTTTTATACTATGTTCAGATTCAATTCAATCTTATTGGTCCTGTTTTAAAGTAATCTTAAATTTTCGTTTAAGGGCTAAATGTTAACTTAAAGCTCTCTAAATCAATCTTATTTATTAGTTGTGTAACAAGAACTAAAATTATACATTGTGATTGTATTCCAGTATTTCCAATTTGTGTGTATAATTGTATATAGAACCAACAGGAAAGTAATGCCTTCGTGAATTCCAGTTCTGCAAGATTTACGTGAAACAAACTAAAACATCTCGGCTAAGAGCCCCGACATAGTAAGACGTTAATTTCATAAGAATATAAAAATTAAAAAGTTTACCTCTAAACCGCCTTACACGTTAAACGAGTAAGTTTCGCCGGCGAACCAACAGTTATCTAATAATATGTACGCTAGATAATGTTATCGGGACATGTGTTATCGCTTAATTATGGCGAAAAGATTTGAGTAACACTCTGGTAGCGAGTGTCACGTGCGTCTGCACACTCGATAACTTTGGGTTGTGATTAGTGATTACAGACAGGTGGGGTAAGAGAGACAAACTTTAGCTTTCATGATAATATCAGAGTGATGTGATTGTATGTATCAGGACTAGATAGTACATACATTGCAGATTAATTCTGGGCAGACCTATTAATTTCCTAGGCAGACGGCGGGCCTACGTAATTTGGTCGCGTTTCGTTAAACCGAGCCCACAGATCACAACTAACATTGAATTGGCATGATCCGACCAATTGACAAAATCAGGCCATATATCATTGGTCCGCCATGGGCCTATGAGTATCTGATTGTTCATTTACCTAGACTATGGTCATGTTTACCCAATATACCATCTTGCTCTAACAACTATCAGTTACAACTTACTGTATGCAATTACTGTTACTGACTTTTGCGCAAGATAAGTCCTGGAGACACATTTTTGCAGTCAGTCATCATCCTCATCCTTTTACGCCCAACCAATTTTATAATTTGACCCGCCCCACAGTTTCAAAATAGCCCTCATTACCGAGATCCGGCCTTCGATTCCTCATTACAGTAACAGCATTACAATCAGCGCGGTAACACGGTAACATCGTTACTCAACAAAGGCCTCGTTAGGAGCTGCTTACTGCAATTAAAATATAATGCCCAACGATTTCCCAGGTAGGGATAAGCCTGACACATCGCTAGAACATTGACACGTTCTTAGTTCAAGTACAATAAAATCTATAGGCTTCGAAAATATTGGTATTTTACAACTAGACTTTTTTTTAAAACGACGATTGCGCACTAATCTTTGCCGCTGACTTCCTGTTAGTTGACGTTATTTTGCATGTCAATAATATGTCAAATCATGTTATGAGTCCGCTGCATTCTCGGTCCAATGTCTATGGTCCAGATTTTTAGACCTTGTCCCTATAAATGTTAAAAAATTAGGAGCCACAGAAAATGTCGCTTTGGACGCAAAAATACTGCTCGTAGGACCCCGTCCTTACGCTGGTACGATTGAAACCTACCTTCAAATAGATCACCTTACGAAATCTTTACAAGTCGTCCCCAGAATATTTACGGGTGACAGAATCGAATAATTATAACTCGGAGATATAGATCATTCTAGACAGAAAATATAACATCCGTTACCGGTGGGTATGATGAATTGGAAAAGTATCGGGATACTAAGTTTAGTAATTTTTGTAGTGACTCTTTTACTTTTACACAAATAAAATAAAGAGCAAAGATATTTTATATGTATGTTTCGATGTTTGTATTGAAAAGTTTTATTGGCATTTTCAAATCAGGCTTGAAAAGCAGAAATAATAACATCAATAGAACGAACATAGGCTCGTGTATTATTTTCCTCTATGCATAGGCTACTTTAAATGTTGTTCGGAATGTGCACGTCAGTAGTGACATATTTCAAACAAAGTTTCAGGGGCGTGTCAAAAAATAAACAACAAGGGTTTGGTTTATTTTGTAAATATTATAGCAAATAAAATATATTTAGAACAATAATTATTGGTATTTGGATTATATTTAGTTAAAAACTACTTGTGGAAAATGAATATAATCATTAAAACTGATTTTTAGGGTGTTAAACACTCAATAAGTTTCAAGGCCCAATCTATGCTAAGAGGAAATAAATTGGTTTTAGCAGGACATGTAAGGGATGTAGAAGAGCTAAGAACTAATGGCAATGTTATTTAATACGAGCCAATATAATTCGCCGAACATTGGTGACTTTAGCACCCTATAAAACAAGTTCAAACGTAAGTACTGAACCAACCAAAAAACGTTCTAAGCATTTGGATAAAGCAAGTCTAAACATTTTTATTCATTCTTACAGATAGATTGTTGCTGGAGTTAAATGCAGCTGCGATTGTAACCAGAGCGACAAGTGCAAACATATTGCTGCTTTAATCAGTAACAAAAATACAAGCAATACCTTATACCTACTTGAAAGAAATAAATGAAATGTTTTTAAAATTCTTGTTTTTAATTATTTTTTACAACATCAATACTCTTGAAGTAAATCAGAGTCTATAAACTTACTAAATCACTGCAAACATTCTTCATGTTTTTGAGTCTTTGCATTAAGTAATTAAGTATTAAGTAATACACTTTCAATTAATGAGTTTCTAAAATAGTAACATAGAATATCATTGCTTTCAATCACTTCAATATAGATTCTTACTCGAGCAATATTATAAGTCCTTTCGGTTTCCTCTTGAGAGTAAGTACTCGTTTTGAATTTGCTCAAAATGGGGGCATAATAATTTTAACTTTATTACCCCTTTCATCTAAAACTTGCTTACTTGAAAAACCTTTTTTATTAAAAACTCTATGTCCAGCTTCTAAAAGATCAGTTAAACCAGATGTAGTATCTACTATCTAGTTTATCGTCATTTGTGAGTCACTATTTCTTCCACCTGATACTTTGGATTTAAATGAAATATTCTATGAAACTATCACTGCAAGTTTTGTCGTCGGGTTTTGGAGATCATGGTGATCCATCAACACTAAAACAATAATTAGGTACTCAATTAATATCTTTATAAAATGCAACTGAAATAAAATTCACTTTACTGATAATGCAATTTTAGGTTATATCGAATCACATACTTTTTCATTTTTACAGCAGCTATCTGATCTAATTTCTTAGTGGATTTAGGAAAAACATTAATTTGTATACTGACTATCTATTTTTGCTGTTATTTTTGCAGTCTACGATACAAAAACAATTAAGACCAATTTCTAAAAATTTCAAAACAAGATTGACAAGTTTGTTTGTTATCTGAGCCCTATTGGTTGTATATTTTTGCCACGGCATGCGCGGCAATCGCTATCACTTATAAGTTATCAGTTTTGACGACAGATCGATTAGTCGTAAATTCTATTTAAAATTTTTATGATCCAATTCTCAAATTATGTACATATGCGTCTGCGATGTTGCTTCGATTTCAGTATCATTCGTGCTTCTTACATTCGCGCGAGAAAGAGACAGCCTTCAAACATTCGAGGTATGAGAACTGGCCCCCAGTTCCCGGAATTCCCGACTAATTAACTTTCGCAACGAAATCTTTGCGAACAGCCCCGTCCACAGCTACTGATATCAGTATATACGCTAATCTGCTTATGAGATCGATTTTATTAATACTTAAGTAAAGGTTTGGTCGTATCGGCGTCGGGTCGGGTCGAGTTGGGTCGGACCTAATTGCGGTAGGTAAGCTCTATTGTAACGTCCGCGGCGAATTTATTGTCGACCCGCCTGAGCTTTAGACTTTAGAGTTTAAATGGCACGCTCACTTAAATCAAACGTATTTAACTTTATGCTAGGTCTAATTTGAAAGTTCGAATGAATCATCATCGTCCAAAACAATCAACAGTAGCAAAAGCCTGATATCAGCTGTACTTATCGTTTTTAATACAATTGGCAAGCTAAGAATAGCGTACGCCCCGTACGCTATTTCTCTTACACTGCTTTACGGTCTTCAAGTTAAAATGTAATTTGCCTATCATAAGATAGTCTTATTCTTTTGTGATCACACTTTAAAACTTAGCATGTGAAATCAAAGATAATATAAAGCAAAAAAACTTTATTGTCCTATTTCATGAAGACTCTAGGTTAGTAAACTAAAATGTTTATAAAAGCTGATGATGTTTTGTCAGAATTTGATTATCACAGCGCCACATAGCTGCCTCATTGCGGACTAATGCATAACCAATTCAATTACTCCATGCTATATTACCTCGATTACTATTCATAGAATTAATATTAACTATATTGGTATTTAATTATAGGCCAATAGGCCGAGAGGAATGTCTGTAATGGGCCATAACTACGATGAGCTTAGAATTGAGTTAAATTGTAGTAGGTTACAGCATGTTTACTGAAATATCGGCTGTATATTGAATTTAATTTGCTCGCAGATAATAATAATAATATATTATCTAAACTTTGTGTTTTTTTTTAGACACATTACTTGGATTTTTTTCTGATAACTATTGTAACTTGCCTTTCACGTGTTTACGGCTTGACGTCGATTTACGGGACACCTGTCAAAATCAAAATCAAAATCAAAATCAAAATTGTTTTATTTCTGAATAAATTTAAAATAAATATTTTCAGAATGTCCTACATGATGCCTACCACTGTATACTGTATAGTGTATAATATGTGTTACACTGTACCATATTATTTTCTCAACACTCATTTTAATTTCTGCTTTAACTGAAACCGACATCAATAAAACTTCATGATATAACTTCGTTATGATGTTCGAACGTAAATAATAAACTATGAGTCTCTTCGAATAAAAATATTTCAGCTACATTCCACGAACATTTTTAAGCCCAGTAAGATGTAAGGTCTGCTAAATGTCAGCAGGACATAAGTCAAAATAAATTTATCGGATCTAATCATAATAATTGTACTCAAATCTAAGGACCAATGATATTATATAAAAAAAACTCAAATATCATTGCTAAGGACGCTTTATATATTTTTATTTATGACCTACAATCACTCGCTCGTTTTTAACATTTCAAAGTAATTTTGGTTTTTAACCGACTTCCAAAAAACGAGGAGGTTATATGTTCGGCTGTGGATATTTTTTTATTTTTTTTTATTTTTGTATGTTCAACGATTACTCCGCCGTTTGTGAACCGATTTTCGAAATTTTCGTTTTGTTGTATTAGGTTTCACTCCAATTTGGTCCCATTTTCACAAAAGTGGTGACCTGATGATGGGATCCAGGAGTAATCGAGGGAACTCCTCGAAATTTATATGGAAACATATGGTAATTTTAGTTTTATGTGAAGTGTACTAAGAATATGCTACCAAAAAGTCAAATATTGGGTCAATCCATGGCCATGGTTTCGAAGATGCTGAGAGAACTCCTGACTCCTTATAGATACACGTTTGGGAGTTTCGGCGTTGTTTTAAGAACAGAAAGCATATTATACTACCACGCAATTAAAATTCATCATCATCATCATCATCATCATCATCATCATCATCACCATCATCATCATCATCGTCATCATCATCATTACCACGTCGTGTTAAGGTCACCAATGTCTCATGGCACAAAATAGGTAATAGTACAACTTACAAGGCATAGGTATGGATACAATAATAATAATTATGTACATAACAACACCAATTATTAATATAATAATAATAATAATAATAATAATAATAAAAAGCTTTATTTGCCACTACAAACACGGTACATATTTACATAACATGATAATATATAGCAATTCTAGCAGTTGCAAATTGGCCCACGCTCGGCATATGCTGGTACACCCGAAGGCATATTCAGCGCCGGTCTTCCGCGAGAGCCATAAGTGACGACATGGATATCACAATTCATTATAAACTAATCACAAACAGGAAACAACTTAAAAACAAATAATTAACTATATCTAGACAAATAAAATTAGGCGCGACAGCTCACGCTGATGCTGTCGCACACGCGACAAGCATCTGTCGCACGCCGCCGCCACAAGTGATTGTATTTGGCAACACACAATAAGACAAATTGTCTATGATTTTCATATGTCACTTGTCAAAACCAAGTCAAAAGTCATAAATACAGCTACAAATACTTAAATGTTTTTGTTGTACATACAAAATTGTTTCACCGCTTCCTGATAAGGCTATCCACCACTTAATTTGACAGATGGAGTATGGAAAATCTGTCAAATAACCCTATCGGGCACCTTATCAGGAAGCGGTGAAACAGGCCATAAGTTAATTATCAACTAAATAAAACAAGATACATACTAGAGAAAATCAAAAAGTACCCAACACCAACATTAACTAATAACCAAAAACAAAACAAAAAGTTCCTACAAAACGTAAAACGTAAGTATACTTTAATTATTATGGATGCCAGCCGGTTTTTAATTCTTAAAACTAATATTTTATTGGATTTTAGGTATTATAATTATGAAAACAAATAACTTAAATAACAACTTAAATAACAAATAAATAAATAACAAATAACTTAAACAACACAATGAATATAGGCTGTATTGTTCTGGCGGCCGCTTGGGAGTTGAAGCGTTAAATTGTTAAATTACCTAGCACGCATAGGGTTGTGTTCACTTAGATTTTTTTTAATGTATTATTTAAATTTATCTACCTGATATTTGGGCCTTGGGGTATGACTCATAACAGTCTTAACAAATTGTAACGTATCTTACGTAGAATACACGCAGTAATTCGACGCGTAGGGTGGTATGGTCACTAAGTCACTACTCACTTGTTCACTACCACCGACGACCACTTATAAACTCGCGGACTATGACGTAGGTCATCTTGGAGTGTTAATTAATATTTCTAATAACAATACGAGATCAATAATTACCACTCAAAATGTTGACAATTCAAATTTCAATGCTCACTGCTCACACCAATGGTGTCACAATACAACTATATAAAACTCCTACAAACAAGCGATACTGCGATTCAGGAGCACCTCAGCGAAATCTAATGAATACATCGTGTAACTAAAACTATATGAACAACAATCGGAGTTCGGACAAGCGATAGCGCCGACAGAGCGCCTCAATGACATATAGTGAAGACAATATAAAACTATTTTTATACAATTTAAATTGGCACTAATTATAGTTTATCTACTAGGTAACTAAAAAGAGTGAAATTATTATTTTTAACAAAAAATTAAAACCGACTTCTAAGGTAAAAACAATAATAACATTCTTATAATTACTATGAACTAAAAACTAAAAAGTATTAAATAATTTTCCTCTCTAAATGTGCCTTTTTCCGAATTCAGCTAAACCTCAACTATTTTTGTACTCAACCTTCATAATTTTGAAGTCGGTGCCAGTTCCATAAGTTTCAAATTTTCTGTCAAAGAAAATATAAAGATTCAGCTATATCTGGTACCGACTTCAAAATGATGAAGGTTGAGTACAGAAATAGTTGAGGTTTAGCTGAATTCGGAAAAAGGCACATTTAGAGAGGAAAATTATTTAATACTTTTTAGTTTTTAGTTCATAGTAATTATAAGAATGTTATTATTGTTTTTACCTTAGAAGTCGGTTTTAATTTTTTGTTAAAAATAATAATCGTTAACCGTACCGCTCAATGTACAGTTAGGGATAAAGCTGTATCCAGGAATATAGAGTTCTAAATATTACAATCAAACACAACCTTAAACATAATAGTCTGAAACTATTTAACTAGAGATAGAGACTGTTGCCTCCGTAACAACAACAGCAGCGACCCATCTCTCGTACACATGTACGAGAAGGGTCGAGTTCAGCTGTTGAGAGAACATGTTGAGATATTTCTCAGCATATTAAAAAACCAATAATAATAATATTTTGGTTCATAATAATACATTTAGTTACGTTTTCTATTGTTAAAGAGCCTTAAATTGCATGTAGCTCGCAGGCCGTATCGTTCGCTTTCCAAAAGCATCTTTGTTGTTCGAAATTTTACTTTGAGTTGTAATTAAATTGTCTGCTCCTCCTGTATAACAGAACACCACTTAGAGGATAAGTAACAATTACAGCGCTAATTCTCAAAGCAATATGTAATTACGCCATCAAAAGAACTCCCGGGAAAGTTGGAGCTTGCGAAATGAAATAAAAAGTTGTTGGGCCGAAAGGGGTAGCTAATGTACCTCACTACCAGGTAGCTGCTGTCGGATGAACTCGGGTAAAGAAGGTCACTTAACTCAGTTATAGTTCGCTGTTGCTATTTCAAGATTCAATCTCACATTTTCTGTTCTTCCTTGTTGAAAAAGTAGGTGGCTTTAAAACTTTGAAGGTTACGGTTACGTTATTTATTTAACGTTTTGCTTGTCAATTATGAGGAAGCAGTAAAAAACTAACGTCATATGTTATATTATTGAGTACACAGTGATAATTATTATAAGCTTATAATTAACTGATCACCAGAAATAGTAACATTTCACAGACAAAAATAGTAAACGATCACCAAAATATAGACCACCATTTTAATGTAAAATGATAACCAAAAATTTAACATCTTAAAACCAAAAATAGTAAAAGATCACCAAAATTAGTAAATGATCATCAAAAATAGTAAACGATCACCAAAATTAGTAAATGATCATTGCTCCGGAGAATAATAAATAATAAAAACCGAACTGCATTTTAATTCTAAAATGAGAAACAAAAAAAATGGTTGCCTGTAAAGTCGGTTTTACGGGCGAAGATTTTACGTGACAACGTGTGGGAGAGAGACGCAAGGCATTCGGCGGGCCTCTCTCTCGTTCGGTGACTCATCGTAACGTTACCGAGCGTTACACTTTTTCATAAGTGACTCCCAGCCGCAACCTAATTTAAGACGTTGTCACGTCAAAAATTATATCTCGTTATTTGACTATCGTAAATAAATAATAATATAATGATAACGGGACTCAGTATAAGTATCTCCATAGCAAATTTCAGCAACATCGGTTCAGTGGTTTGGGCGTGAAGATGTTACAGACAGTAGTTGGTAGACAAACACACTTTCACATTTATAATATTATTTATCAGTATGTAAAACTCTCATTATCCATGCTAATATTTTAAATTGGAATGGGTAGGTGTCCGTCTGTTATCTCTTCAGGTCCAAACTGCTGAATATAACAATAAATAATAATATGGAGTTATAATACTTCCTTGTTAATTATATGCTTACATTTTTTGTCAATAGTAATGATTTATTTGGACAGAAATATCGCATTGATTTGCTCGCAAGGATTTGGTGATCATTTACTATATTTGGTGATCATTTACTATATTTGGCGTTCGACTACAATTTGAAGTGTGGTCGTGACAAAAATAGCTGGTAGTATTGCAATTTTAGACTTTCTTTTTTTGGTGGTAAGTAACTTTTTTTGGTAAACAAGTTAAGGGTATCAGAGCATTTGGTGGTCATTATATTTGTTCTCATTATTATATATCTGAAGTAATTTCTAAAAATGCTGCAAAATTACGTAAAAATAATCCTGAAATTTTTATTTCTCGAAATATCCAATAATGTAGGTCCAATAAAACATTAATTATGATTGAATTAATTACTTCAGTCAGAATAATGAGTGTCGGTCGGACACGACCTGTCAGACTACAGGCTACACGAGCCACTCAGTGGAACAGCCGATGCGATCGATGCCACTTCATTTCTTTTGAAGCTCGCTTTGATATTTGTTTTTAAAATTTAATGGGCAAAAAATTTTATTGACCGTTTCAGGGCCGGTAACGAGCGATTCCGGGAATCCCCGGGCCCGCCTTCTCGCGGCGATAGTCGCTCTCCTCTCTCCCATCGCTCGGCCGATACATAAAGTGTTCGGGGAAATAAATAAAATCCCGGGGCGCGCAGTAAATTGATTCATCAGCAATGAATATTTTGTGCCGTCGTAAACGGCGCGTACGGGCCGTTCCGGGCGGTTACGCCTGATGACTGCCTCATACTTTACGATTTGTTTTCAATTTCTGATAGTTCCTCGTAAATTGTTTGCTCGTGTTTATGTATATTATTAGTGATATATTATAATAATGGTTCGGGGATCAATTGTCTCGAAGAGTTAATGAGACTTTTATCACTATTTAGCTAAATAAATATAATATACTAGCTGTCCCGGCAAACGTTGCTTTGCCATAATATATTATGTATTTGCCATATCATTTTATTGAAGTGACTAAATAATATGTATGTTACCATGGCAACGTCGATCGCTATCCCGTCGCACAAACAATGGTCGCTGTCAGTCTCAAGTTGTAATATTTTTTTGCAATAAAATAAAATTGCGACTATAATCAAAGATCTAAGCTATCTTATCTCTCAAGTTGGAAAAAAGCACACATTTTAATAAAAAAAACATTAAAATCGGTTAAGTAGTTTAGGAATCCATCGCGGACAAACATCGTGACAGGAGATTTATATATTATATTACATTTCGTAAACACCGTATAATTAAGGCGAAATTCTGGCACACGGCGGCACGTGTCCCGTGAAGCCGAGATTATAATCACCGTCATTGGAGCTTACACGCGCTAATTATGAGATTAATTGACAACATTTCAAAATTTTTAAGCCTTAAAATAAAAAAATACCGTTTCTTTAGTTTCTTCTCTTGATATCAAAAAAATATTCCAAAAAAATTTATATTGCTTATTTACTGAGAAAATAAAGAAAAACTGAAAAATATACGTTGTGACGTCATACTTACGGCATATCAGACATTTTTTCTTTGCCTGCATAGCTAGCACGGCCTTCCCCAGTCGATTCTTCGGAAGAAAGTAATGGCAGTTTCTTTCCCATGTCTACATATCTTTTTCCCGAGCATGGCGCCACCCATCGAGTTGAGTTTCAGTGGACAAAGACAAGAAACTTATTCCATAGCAACCATTATAGCAACGGCTATGCAACGGCAATTATTATATTTTTTGACAGTTTCTTGACTCTTTTTTTTATATGGCACTTCAGCTATAAAACCATGGCCAGTGTCGTGTAAATGGCGGCAAATTCAAAATACCGATGTATAGCAACCCTGTCTATAGCCGGAATTACAGTTTTGATCTACAAACTACGAGTAATAAACTTCTTTAGGTTTTATTATTCGTATTTCGTAGATCAAAACTATAATTTCGACTATAGATTGGGTTGCTACAAGTCGAATTTTTGCTGGTTTTATAGCCGAAGTGCCATATTAAAAAACAAAAAGAATCAAGAAACTAAATGTCAAAAGCGGATAAAAATGGTTGTCATGCTTGACATAATATAGATTTTCAAAAGCGGAAGAAATCGAGAGACGAAAGAAACTTTTTCTCCAATGTTTTTCCGGTAAAACTGTCAAAATTTAGTTTCTTTCGTTTGTCTACGACGGTATGCTAGCTACGCTGGTGTAAAATCGTTTTAAAAAGACATCATGAAGCATAAAAAACAGTCACTGTCAAAAATTACATTTCTAACATACGAAAACACCACGATGACATTGACAGACGTCCTAATAAACGTAACAAACTTACATTGACATATTTTTTCTTTTGTAAACTGTAATGGAATTAACCATTCAGGCGTAAGTATGACGTCACTTGGCGCTTACGTCTCTTTAGAATACGAAGGATTAAAATCTATTTTTTAGGTATCTTAAAAGCATAATTTTGAAAAAGCAAGAAACACGTGTCGCCTTATTTTAAGTCTGCTTTCTTATAAAATAATAAAAAATTCATGTTAAAATTTTGAAATGTTGTCATTTGGCGAGGGAGTATCGTGCGTGGCCCGCGGCGGTAACACTGTACGCGACCGGGACCGGGATGTCGCGATTACCGGGATTGCAGCCCCGGGGCTAATAGTCCCGGGATATCGGAGAGACAATAATAATAATTAAACATCAGCCCACTAATCCATATACTTACTAATATTATAAATGCGAATGAGTGCCTGTCTGTCTATCTTATACCTCTTTTGAAGCGACTTTGGTATGGAGATAGATATTTTAGTGCTTTGGAGACTTTGCGGGCGACATCTAGTTACTACTGAGCTTCATAAGACACGTTGTTCAAAATATAGACCTAATTACAAGTGCAGGTCTACGCACACCAAAATTAGATTCGCAGCACACAACAGGCGCTTGAGTGGATCCGACCGCCTTTGTACGGCGCGCGGCGGGCGGGGAATGTATGAGATGAGATAATTAACGCTCATCCACGAGTATCAGCTTTGTTCTGTTTCCGACTAACGCCAAATTAATTTAATGAGATCCTGAGTATTGTGCGTCTGTTAGCGCCCTCGTGCTGCAATATCAAATGATAATAATTAATGCCTACGGGAAAATTTTAGCTTAATTATCGAAGTATTTTGATCTACAATCTACATAGATACACAGATAGGCATTGCTTTACCTAAATTATTATAAAGGAAAGCTACTTTAGAAATATAACATTAATCTCCTCCAGTACAAACTATAATCGTAAATCTTTGATGATATATTTATGTATATCATTAGTCTCGCTAATTCCACAAGCGTCGTGTTTGATATTCAGCGATCATTAGCATAATAACCGACTGTATCGACCCGCGGTAATCGCGGCTTTAATCCTGTGTGACCACACTCTCAAGTCAACCGTGACTGACTGACAAAACATTTTAAACTCTACTGATAAGCGCGTAAAGTTCATTTTGAGTTGAGCAACACAAAAGTCATCATAAACTTTTAACGATAGATTTTAAACTCTAACGTTTAATTTTAGAGTTGCTTTTGCGTTGGGTAAAGCCACGATACGTTATCATAAATGTCACTAATGCGATAGTATTATGAGGTGTTAGCTCGGAATTAAATTTGTTGGAAGCTACGTTAGAGCGCTCAGTCTCATGAGGTCTGTCGCCAGTCGCCACACCTATTGTGTCAAGAAGCAAGATCAACTTATCACAGTCACTGTTATTAGAAGATCTTGACAGTGCAGGCTTCTATATAATCTTCTCTTTGATCGTAACTGAGAGAACGACTTTGGAAGATTCAGCGGTTTACGGAAGTGCTTTACGCAATTTAATGCATGAGCATACAGAATAATTTTCAAATATGATGCACATTTTAAGCTACTTTTTGACAGGTGATAAAATTTATTCTATTGAAACATTTTTTTGGTTCAAATCGTAAAGACTTTTCGTTACTTTCCTAAAGACAGTCAAAGATTTCAGTCAAAAAAAAAAAAACAATTGGGCAAGATTTCTCATAATACTTTCCATTCACAGCATCCTTACACATACTTATTGAAAAGATTTGTTCACAAACTGCACCTTGTTTGTTGTTTGTAATGGTCGGTAACACGAGGCCGGATAACAAACTGCTAACTCCGTCCAAGTTCCGGCTCCGGCCGCTTGCACGGCTTCGGCAGAATACTCGATATATAAATATCGAAGTTCGCCTCCCGTAGGCTCTGTTATAAACTTGGTGCAAGTTCGCTTATGAGGCAAATAAACTACAGCATATTGAAGTTATATTGAGTTCAGACTTCATTGTTTATTTTGTTGCATAAGAGCGATCTCGTAACTTAGTTTAGAAATTGACTTTGCAGTTATGTTTCAAGTCGCGCCGTAATTTTATATTGATGTATTGTTTTGGGTAGTGATATACTTTATTGGCATACTATAAATGGGAAAGTTCATATTAAACAAGCATTAATTAAAATTTTTAATGAAATTTTATTTTAATGTGACGCATGTGTTTTAACAAACCACTTTGTAATAAATACAATATATAAACACTAATAATACATATTACATATGTATATAAAGTATTACAGTGCATAAACAAGTTAGAATTAACTTTATTTCCATAGATTTTGCTCCGCAAAATTTAAGCTCTGAGGTGGCTCGATAGCTCCTGTATTTTTAATGACTTCTCTGATCTATCAGTATCGTGCGCGTGCGTGCATTTTGCCGCGAAAACTAAAGTTCTGGGAGGGCTCAATACTACTGTATTTTTGGCTGTATTTTATGGCCTTTTAAATTCTTCCATCTCTTAACATTTTTTAAACTTAACACGTAAAGTTTGTTGTTTTTCTCTGCATGTAGTTGTTGTCGGCCACAGCGACAGTCGCCGGTAGCTGGCGCTAACAGGTGATAAGATAGTGGTGTAATTAGACGCGCATCTCGAGTGGCCGCCGACCGCCCGCCCTGCCCCGCCCGCGCCGCCCCGCGCCACCCGCCCTATCTGATAAGCCGCGATTTCGCGCCAAACTACTAAACTACATATGCCAAAATAAACTTTTTAATATTTTTCAATAATATTATGAATGCGTAGAGTGTTTAAGTGCATGGATGAGATGAAATGAGGTATAATGTTAGTTTGAGAAGCTTAAACATGAGCTTTAAAAAATAAGTAGCTTAATTAATAATTATTGTTAAAGTGAAGTTTAATTATACACAACCACTTCAGCTTTTACCTTAAAATTTTATTGTAAAAACTCGCAATCTTTGTTAGGGCCGGGACACAATAACACGGCACGATGTCGTACGGCGTTGTACGACGTCACGTCGTAGAAACTCACGTAGAAATTTAAGAGAGTTTCTACGATGCGACGTCGTACGGCGCCGTGTCGTGGTTTTTTACGACGCGCGTTGTGGATTCCCACGACACGACATCGTGCCGTGTTTTTGTGTCCCGGTCCTTATTCTGTTTTTCAGACAAATTTTAATAAGCAAGAATTAAATAACATTACAGGATAAAATAAGGTAAATTATAATACTATAATTCACTTTATAATATTATAATTAAACAGACTTAATGTATTCCCTTCATTTGGAAATGTAATTTCGTTAATAAGTTAATATTACGTCAAGCACAAAGGCCCTTCTACAGGAAAAAATGTTAATAAACATTACTCGCCGTCGTCCGGCTTCTTGTTAAATTAATATGCCATTCTGTTGATAATTATTAACGCAACAATAAATAATTTAAGGAAAATGCAATTGTTATGTACAAATATTATGTACCTGTACTGTATAGTATTGTAAAATTCTATGCAAAGAAATGTCTTATAATTAAATTTACATGCCAATTTATTTACAAAGAACCGTAGCAAATAATAATTTAATTAAATACAAAATATCGAACAGGTTGTCTAATATAATATCATATCGATAGTTAAGTCAAAGTATGTTTACATACTTTGACTTAACTATCTTTCTTTAGAAAGCCACTAGCTTTCTTTAGAAAGCAATCAACCTGATCAACTATGTTTGTTCCTATCACCTATGATTATTAAGTAATTGAGCTATTACTCTATATTATTATTTTCAACACAGATATTTATTAAACTATTTATTACCACTAATTATTGTATTCGATTTCGTTTGACCACAGCCAACAATGTATTTGGCTAATTGTGCACTAATTATGACCCGGTCGTCGCAAACGAAGCAGTTGATGTAATTGTTCGACTGACACTGTTTAATTGTACCATATTTACTGATAATATACCACATACAGGGTGCGTGAAAATGAATTATATATACGGGCGATATTGCACTCAATAGAGCTAGTCAAATTGACTAACAATGACATTGACATGTTTGCTGTAGAAAGAAACAAGCTGGAGAAACAAAGAGCTACATCCGTGGTCAAGTTATTTTAAGTCTATAATAATCGTATTCGTGTGCATAATAATTGTTAAACTTACATGATTTTTATAAGCGTGTTATAGCACCGTTTTTGGCAAAATGTTTTTTTTTATAAGGATCATAAGACGACCTCTGTGGCTCAATGGTTAGAGTGTGTGGCAGCTCAAGCCGGGGGTTGTTGGGGCTGGAGCCTGGAGAACCGTATACAAATCGGATCAGTTGTTTTCGTGTTAAAGCAAAAGTCTTCAAGCAAAAATCTGATCCCATCTTTCGTCACTTTAGAGGGGTGGGGGGAAAAATTTTTATACGCCAGATGTTAAGATGGAAGAAGACAAATATAATACTGCGAAAACCGCATTCAAATCGGATCAGTAGTTTTCGTGTGATAGTGGAACAAAATACAGACAGACAGACAAAAAAACTGACCACATTTTTGGTTTCTATAGCGATGTAGTGACACCCTCCGCTTATTATTTTTTTAATATCTTTAATGTACAGAACCTTCATTTTGACAGTTTTATTATATGTATAGATTATATTAAAAGAAAATCATACTGGAGTATTGTTATTTGTTGGTATATTTTCTTACAACTACTATATTATGCAACTACACAATGTCATTCCCGTTACTTCTTACATAATTTCGCAATAAGATGACCATTTATTATTTCCTATTATACAGCTTATTTTATAGAGATAGATATTAGTGAGATAGAGGCCTATTATAATCGAAATTCAATTTGGCAAAGAAAAATACATCGCAAAAGCAATGTTTCATCTTTATTTTATTCGTGACATGTCTTACTAATGTTACCAACTAAACCTGCTATAATAAAAACTACGGAAGAGTAACTCCGTCAAAAAACATGCTCCAAAATACTTGTCAAAAAAGTGTACCGGTTCACTTTTCATACATTGGCAATGTTTAGGTGACCTTGAGCGGTATAAAGGCTGACGTTACATGACAGTTCGAATGGAATCAAATTTAAAACTGTATTAGTATGGGAGTTACGTTTCTTTAGGTTTTATTATTCGTAGCCAACCTGTATAATATTATTACATCCGTGGAACGTCAATAGTCAGTACCGATAGTATTAAGCGAGTGCAAGTACACTCACATTTTGTATAAGTTAATTGGTTTGTATTTACGGCTCTGACACAAATTTTTACGAGCTCAATTTTTCGATACCGTTTTAATTATCTTATTAATTTGTTTGTCACAAGCCGCATTTCATAATATTCTCGGAACTTTAACGGTCCACATCTGTGATTTAACATTAACCGTAATATTAAGCTGTTAATATGATTAATATTAAATCACAAAAGTGTCCCAATTATTGCTTTGACCGTTGACCATTTAAAATAATGGTATTTTATCACAGGTATATTATATCACCCCACATATTTTATATTTCTTATTCTGTATATTATACATAATATATTACACGGTCAAAGGGGGCAGGTGCTCGAGTCAAATAGTAAATCGTATTTCGTGAACATTAAAGATGGATCGGTCAATTTTAAAACGGATAGGATTTGAATATCGGATGAGTATCTGATGGACGCATCGCTCAGCCTCGTTCACGGGGCTCATGTAATATTGACCACCTAATACTGTAACATCACGAGAACGTTCGAGATTCTGACGGCCAAATGCTCGAGCTGGCCGCTACAGATGGTAATACTAAACAGTTTGGTTTGAATGAACATCTTCATAGTGTATCATTATTCATTACGAATAAAAAATAAATTAGTTTTTATTACTCTTTGCTACTTTAAATTACATTAAAAAAACATTACATTAGCTTTCTTCATCTGGTATTTCCACACTTTTAAGGGGTTTATATCATCTTCATTATCAAATTGTGATCCAACTCTTATCTTGGCAAAATCTTGTGCAATAAGTAAAGTGCATGCATGCAAAACAAAATGCTGATTAAATTTGGGTTTTAATAAAAATTTGTTTAAGGCAATAAATCAACAAAACATTGTAAATGTAAAGTCCGCCAAACAAGACTCAATTGAAAAGACAAGAAACACACGACCAAAAAGACAGGCCAAAAATAAATTTGGACTTTGACAGACGGGAAAGATTAAAAGGAATTCCGCCAAAACTAAAATATGTGAACAAAACTGAGTTGCGGGAGTCATCTAGTAGACATACAATAGAAAACGAGATTATGAAAGTAATAATCTCCATATTATCAAATTTCATCGAATGTTCAGTTCAGCCGTTTAAGTGTTAAGAGGTATTTAAAATAGACAGACAAACACGATTTCCTAATTTATAATTTTATTATTAAGGATCAATTTATTTTGCCATTATATGCGTTGTATTACGGGAGATTGCTTGAATATTTTACTTTTTTTTAAGCAATATGTCGAGTTTTTTTTATTCTATTAGTCAAAGGTGGTCAAAGGCATAGATATTATACAGGGTGCAATTAAACTTTCCTGCCAAATTTTGATATATTGATCCTGGTTAAAAATAAAAATACACGTATTTTTTCTTTTGTAGTCACTCAGTATTAAAATATTGAGAAAAAGCTTTCGAAAGTTATCCTAATTATTATTTTTAACAAAAAATTAAAACCGACTTCCAAGGTAAAAACAATAATAACATTAATGTGAACTAAAAAGTATTAAATAATTTTTACTATCTAATAGTGCCTTTTTCCGAATTCGGCTAAACCTCAACTATTTCTGTACTCAATCTTCATTATTTTGAAGTCGGTACCAGATAGCTGAATCTTCAGTCCTCTGACAGTATATTTAAAATTTTTGGAACTGGCACCGACTTCAAAATTATGAAGATTGAGTACAGAAATAGTTGAGGTTTAGCCGAATTCGGAAAAAGGCACTATTAGATAGTAAAAATTATTTAATACTTTTTAGTTCACATTAATGTTATTATTGTTTTTACCTTGGAAGTCGGTTTTAATTTTTTGTTAAAAATAATAATAATTTCACTCTTTTTAGTTACACTAGTAGATAAATCTTTGCGTATATTTTACGTATCTTATTACAATTTGTTAAGAGTCACAACTCACACTCACAAAATAATATAATATTATCAGTGAAGTGAACATATTGTGCTAAGTAATTTAACAATTTTAATATTTCAAGCCCGAAGCGGTCACCGGCGATTGCGATAACAATAGAAAGGCTATTGTGTCTCGTTTTTCCACGATCGAAGGATCTATCAGATAAAAAATTGTACAAACTTGCATAGGATGTAGCGTAGCATAATATTTAATATTATCATAATTATTGACAGCTGTTCTTGTTATCAAGAATTCAAATCGATAGGTACTTAGTGCACCATCTATCGATTAATAAGTATAACTAATTAAAAAGACACTTAATGACTTTGTTTTGTTTAAATGCTCTTTTTAAAATAACTTTATTTTAATTCTATTTGTCTATTAAAATTTTATAAAGTAGTAAAGTATTCGATCTGTATATTATAAAGTAGTTAGTAAAGTATTCGATATTCTGTCTTCGCGCGGCGGCGCTGGGCGGCGACCGACGCCGACCGCCGTGTATTAAAAACAAACAGGTGTTGTTAATTGTTATACAGTACATCATTATTATTATTAGTATATCCATACCTATGCCTTGTACTATTATCTATTCTGTGCCATGAGACATTCGTGGCCTTAACACGACGTGGTAATGATGATGATGACGATGATGATGATGATGATTATGATGATGAATATGAATTGCATAGTAGTTTATGCTTTCTGTTCTTAAAACAACGCCGAAACTCCCAAACGTGTATCTATAAGGAATCAGGAGTTCTCTCAGCATCATCGAAACCATGGTATGCCTTGACCCAATATTTGACTTTTTGGTAGCGTATTCTTAGTACACTTCACATAAAACCAAAATCACCATATGTTTCCATATAAATTTCGAGGAGTTCCCTCGATTACTCATGGATCCCATCATCAGGTCACCACCTTTTTGAAAATGGGACCAAATTGGAGTGAAACCTAATACAACAAAACAAAAATTTCGAAAATCGGTTCACAAACGGCGGAGTAATCGTTGAACATACAAAAATAAAAAAATAAAAAAAAATATCCACAGCCGAACATATAACCTCCTCGTTTTTTGGAAGTCGGTTAAAAAGCACTACAATTAATGGACACGATGCGTCGGCCGCGCGTGACATGCCCCCGCGCACGCGCCTTATCCCGCGCACCCCCTCTCATTCCCCCGCGCCGCGAGTGACCGTTCTGCAACGATTTTAAATGGGGTAAAATATGTCATTAAAAAAATAACACCCAATTTTTGTTGGTTAAATGGACTCTCCTAATGATATCTAAGCCCTGGAAAAAATTTGGCAAAAAGGTTTAATTGCACCCTGTATAATAATATTAATAGTACTTTTTAACGCGAGCGAAGCCGCGGGCAAAAGCTCGTTTTATATAATATCTATGCCTTTGACCACCTTTGACCAATAGAATAAAAAAAAAGTCGACATATTGCTTAAAAAAGTAAAATATTCAAGTGATCTCCCGTGACACAACACATAAATGGCTGTTACCCGCTTCTTGCATAATCATTTGGACGAACCCTGTAACTTACCTGCTTCATCATCTGGCTAACTTTGTAAGTATACGTAAAATTCAATTTTTTTTATTGCAAATCATTTTCCAAGTCCTAAAAGCTACATTTATGCAAAAAAACGTAAATTTTCAAAAATGTTACTTAACTCATTCTTCCACTCACCTCTTCAATTATGCTGATTATAACAAATGCTAGTAAGTATACCCTACTTGGGATTCTTTAGTCCCAATATCAGTAATGCCCTTGAGGGTTAATTTTGGTTAATTATAATAGGTATTTTGTCAAAATATGTTGCTATTTCCTTTATTGGCGTTTTTAATAAAAATAACGAATTAAAAAAGATATTTTTATCGAGCATAAAATTTTAATAGCCGAAACTGGCACTTTATGTTATGATTGCATATAAAAAATTTGGGTTTAATAAGTAGTAAACAAGACAAAATAATTAATATTGAAGGGTAAGTAATAAAAGTTCTTTACATTTTAATCAATAAAACGACCTCTGATCAAATTAATATAGACGTTTGTTAGCAACTAATGATAGGTGAATTAAATCACGTGTGGTGTCCCTTAACTCCAACTTCGGAGGGCAAATACCGCGCCACTATCTGATTTGGAAGATTGTCGGATACGCCCGTATACCCAACTTTAGTTAGCAAGAATTTCCGTGACGACACAAGACTTAGATCCCTTCGTGACTGAACTGAAACAAAATTCTTTTAAAGTTGATAAAGATTTTTATGAAATAGATCCAGAAATTAGGAGACAAAAAATTGGTATTATATAATTCGGCCACGCAAAGACAGTCGAAAGTCGAAACACCAGAGGAATTATAATTACGGTCATTAAAATAAGTTTTATATCGAGGGAGGAAAAATGTAAGCTCATCATTTAATCGCCGCCGCCATTATCGCAGAAAGTGTAAAAACAAGATTCCCACGCGGCGGGATACGAACACGCTAATTATGCTCGGTCACGCCTGGCCCCGGGATTCCCGGGAACTCCCGCACTTTCCTACAATCCCCATGCCCCCCGGGAACCCCCTCCAATACCCGGGATCCCCACACTTCCCGGGAACGGCACACGAGCGGTGACTCCCCGGAAATTCGCCGCTAATCAACTTTCCCGCTTCTCTCTTACAGGCGGTCGCCCAATTGTATCCAAATTATGATGTACGAAGGAGGAAATTCTTTACGGTTTCGCGTATTTCGAGACAAAAGTCGAATTGAATACAGAAGTATATATCTAATATTTGATGTATGCGCGCCGAAATAGCTCATGAATAATTCAAACTATCGTAATGGTTGTCTTCGGGCGACGAGTAAACACGCCCGGAGCCCGGTGGAGCCCGCATCAATCAATTATCAATTTTTTGTTCAAACAAACGCGCGTGGCGTGCGAAAGTATACAATAAAAGATGTATTCGACCATTACGCCGATCGCTGACGTGTTAATGGTTCCTTCTATCGCATTAGGCTCGGCACAGACCCGCCGCGTGAGTCAAGCAGTGACAACTGTACTAAGCTCGCCTTTTAAAGTCATCAATGTTTCATAAAGTGGATAATTACGTTAATTTGATGCAAATGTAGAAGTTGTTGATGACATAAGCTGTCTGCCGAGGCGCAAACAAAAATACGACAGATATTATACAGAGGATGCAAGATGGCAATACATTATGCAGTCCTCGCCGAGCCAGCGCGGCGGTACATTTCTTGGGATTTCATTTCTTACAACAGCTAGCGGTTGGTTTGTGAAGTAACTATGATTTCAGAAAAATGGTCAGCTGACTAAATTAAGAATTGCAGTCTGCTACTATACACTTCGTACTATACTATACACACATGCATATCGTACTACATAGAGATCAACTACGATAACATGGCGCGCCCCTCCAAAATTCAAAACGTTTTAAGTGCGTTGTCTTGCGCGGTCGGCTAGTTATGATTGGGTGACCAACAAATCTTGGTAATAAGTGACATTAAGTGAAGTATTACGTGTACTGTGATTGGTTGAATACTTACTACATACAAACTCTGTCATAAGGATGTTACTACACACATTGAAACAGTCATTTGGAGGGGCGCGCCATGTTATCGTAGTTGATCTCTACGTTTCTACGGCATTTTAGTTTCTTAAGTATTGTTGTATAAAGTAACTAAATCATATTATATTTTCTAACCTGTCTCTCGAATCTGTTGCGACCTTTTTTATGATATTGTGTGCCGTTTTATTGAAAATGTGACGTGGAAATAATATTCATGAAATATTGTAATGTAGAGAGTGGAGACGCCGGCAAATACGTCCAATATCTATACTAATATTATAAATGCGAAAGTGTCTCTGTCTGTCTGTCTGTCTCGCTTTCACGCCAAAACTACTGAACCGATTGTAATGAAATTTTGTACACAGATAGTCTAAAGTCTGAGAAAGGACATGGCTACTTTTTAACTAGACAAAAGGGTTGTAAGGGGGTGAAAATGCGCAAATTTATTCAAATTAAGTTAGTTCCAAAAATTCATAATAGATGGCGCTGTGCGGCTCTTACATCGCGCTATTGCTTACACAAACCTCTTTCTATAAGAGGTGGTATCAACTTTTGCTACATTTCCGATTTTTTCGATTGTTATTAATTATTATGTAATCTACGTTATTAAATTACTCAGTACTTTATTTAAGCAGTGACGAAACCTTAAACCTATGGGCTATCAAATAGTTTATGGATAAAGTTGTGTAATTGGGGGGGGCTAAATAGTAAATATACTTTAAAAATTAAAATTTGGCATAAATAAAGTTTAATTTTAAAAAAATTAAATAAGTTATGTGCACACTGCATAGCTATTTTTGGATGTTTTGATTTAAGGGGTACCAGGATTGTTTTATAAAAGCTTTTTACACCAATTTTGTTGACATCGCGCGCTATAAACTGAAGTCCACGCGGACGAAGTCGCGGGCAACAGTTAGTTACATAATACATTGTGTTCCACGCGTCTACTGTTTATATTACAATGTTTTATTGAACAAGTAAATAACGAAACAAATGAAAAGCCTACCAATACCCATGTTTATTAAATTATCTAAATATAAATTACTATACCTAATAACCATAAAAGGTATCCGTGGCGAGGCTGCTTTTTATTTACAGGAAAGCTTTAGCCTGTGTTGTAGGACGTAGGTGGTTCGGATTCTTCTTAACGGTAAGCGGGAAGTAAAGCCGATAGGAATATAGTGTAGCCAAATATTACAACGAGGTAGATCCTTAATTATTATAGTTAATTAGTTACAGTTCTTGTAAGAAGAGTCAGTCTTCGCCATTACTACTAAGACAAGTAGATAAATACCTAAGTTACTTCATAATAATTGCTCATTTAAAATAGTAAGTCTTGAAGCTGAGGATTAAATCTGTAAGTACTAAGTACTAAGTATTTAAGGTAAACAAGTACCCGACACGGAGTCACTGACTTAAATAAATTGTATACAGACATTGCGGTGCGACCAGAATCAGCACAGGATTTGTTATGGCGGTATTTTCGCGGTGTTTTGTAATTCCTGAATCCGCTCAGGGAGTCGGCCGAGAAATTGAGAAATCAGCAATTTATAAGTGACTTAAATAATTTGTAAAGCTTACATTGATTTCCTGATTATTTTTATAAACTCTTCAACCCTTTATAGTCACGAGCATAATAGAACATCTTCTGAATATGTTATGCACATCCATACTAATATTATAAATGTGAAAGTGTGTCTGTCTGTCTGTTACCTCTTCACGCCTAAACCGCTGAACCGATTTTGCTGGGCATGGATATATTATTAGTCCCGACTCCCGAAAAAGGACATACGACAGTTTTTACCCCGAAAAATGTACGGTTCCCGCACGATAAATTAATTTTTACGGAGTTGCGGTCGTCATCTAGTATAATATACAAACGTCTTCATTATATACCTACCTACATGTATACTGTACTCTACATCTATATTAGAAGAACACGTTTGTTCTAAAAATAAACATCTATCGTAAACCTGGGTAAATTGCGACATATACAAGATATTGGCCTGTTTAGAACCTTTTAGAACATTTTAGGACTGGTTCTAAATATTAAAATAATAATATTGACGTTTTTCGCCTTCGATTTTATATTGTCACTTTCTCCTTAAGCTCCTTGGAAATTATACTTTTGGAATTGATATCAAGGTGTAATTATTTTGCCTCAATACAACAAGCGGATTCTAAACATGGCCTGAAATGTAGTTTATATGACTGTACATTTTAAAATTTAAAGTTAATTAGTGCATGAAAAGTTGTATACAGTGTATATTTTGCTCGCGTGGTTTCCCCGTATAACGCGGTATAATTGTATAGTTCTCGGCCGACGTAACTTTTTGCTCTCGTGGGGCTTTTACGTTAATTACGATGGTTCTATCGCGGTTGACAGTCTAAGCTCCTATTATTGAGACTTAATATTAAGCTCCTAGACCTTGGCTTCAGTTCATTACAAGTAAATTAATATGCTAACCTTTTTTAATATAGTGCATGTTATAGTAGTACATTTGCGAAGCGTAAAATTTAATAATATTAAACAGCAGATGGCATCACGGTGTACAGATTTTGCTACCTTGGTCTTGTAATTCTAACTTCTTTTGATGTAATGACTTCTTTTGATGTGTAACTTTTGTCACACTTTTAGGGTTTAACTTCTGTTCCACTCGTCCCACGCACCGGTAACTTCTCATTCACAATCCGACATCCGTCTGTTTAGGAAAAGTTTTAATATCATAAAGTTGAGCGGTGATGAAGAGGAGTCATCTTAACACACATAATGAGCGGCGCGGCACCTGGCCGGGGGATGCCGGGGGGTGACAGGTGACACGTGACCACGTGGGCGCTGATCTATTGGTCGCTAAAAATATTTAAAATTATTGATGTGGACATTTTACATATGACGTGTTATTTTTTTCCTATGAAATATGAAACAATTTTTTTATTACATTAACGGGACACTACAGTCCGTATAAATAGCTCGCTTGCTACTGCTACTGCTAATATTGCTTTGAAGATCATTTTCGTATGCTGTTGCTAACAGCAGATACATCGTAGAGATCAACTACGATAACATGGCGCGCCCCTCTAAATTACTGTTTCAATGTGTGTAGTCACATCCTTATGAAAGAGTTTGTATGTAGTAAGTATTCAACAAATCACAGTACACGTAATATTTCACTTAATGTCACTTATTACCAAGATTAGTTGGTCAACTAATCATAACTAGCCTACTGCGCAAGATAACGCACTTAAAACGTTTTGACAACGCACTTCAAACGTTTTGAATTTTGGAGGGGCGCGCCATGTTATCGTAGTTGATCTCTACTTAAGTAATATTATTTTATGTCAACTTTATTGTGTACAATATAAAATGTTATTGCAACTAACTCTCTACTTATATTATAGTGAAGCTGTCGCCAGCCCGCGCCGATAAAACCCGGCTTATCTGCACATTAGCTATCGTGTGACTTCGAGCGTGATTTTATTCCTACATAATCCCGCATTCATTAACTTTTTCTAAAGTTTTTCCTACTTTAGATATAAGAAATTTTTAACAGTACCTAATAGCAAACGGGGATTCCTTGTTGTAATATCTTGTTATGCTTATTTATTTCAAAAAGGAAGGACTCACGTCACCTACAGAATATGTATAGATTTTATTTTTTATTAAAGAATAATTTCATTTGCGGAGCTCATAATAGAGATGAATGATGATGATCATCGCTAGTGTAACTGTAATAGATATCGAATACCGTCAGATTGTTATTAATTATAATGGCTCTCCAAAACTTTTGAGACTCAAACGCGATTAACTCGTGATATTGTTTAAAAGTGATAATCTCGTTGTAATTCAGTAGTTACTGTTAACTGTATACAATATACAGTGTATAGAGTACTGTTTCGTGTAGCACAACTTCAGTTCATAACCATACATATTACATATAGCTACAACTTCATAACTGTTTAAGTTCATTACGCTGTCGGTATTACTACAAGTTGCAGTTCGTTGCGATGAAATTCGTTTATGGTACATTTTTCACGATATCCTTTTCGGTAGTTAGTATTTTTCTACGCCGAATTTTATCCAAATCCGTTAATCGGTTGGTGAGTTATGCCCGAAGAGGTGAAAGAGGCGGATGGACAGACAGTAACAATTTCGTATTTATTAGTGGAGATTACATTGAACATCCCCCTAGGTAGGACTAGAGAGAAGTCGGAACGGACATTTAAATTACAAAATTCTTTGACAATTATAACGCTACGGTTACTCGTCTTTATTACAAAGGACGATGCAAAAGTTACAAAGAAAATATGTCCACCATTTAAATTGTTACTCAGAGTCAGCCGACTGGAAGACGCTTCGCGAGTATTTAAATATTCTTGCTCGGGAGCGTACAATCAAACAAGAGTCAATTGGTTTATGAAAGCAAGATTTTTTATCTAATTCTGCAAAAAATTGTAAGGATTTCATCATGAAATGTAAGTCATAATATCGGAAATCTGTATTATTGATTAACTACATACACTAACCCCTTTAGCATGGCCACAATAGAAATGCGAAAGTTTGTGTGAAGCACTGTGGAGTCTCAGTGGAGATAAACAGAAGGTTCTTCACCGTGGCTAACCGTGACCGACAAAAATCAAAAAAATAACCGCGGTACCTTCAATTTATCTCCACAGTATTTCATATTCTTTCGCATTTCTATTGTGGCCATCAGCTAAAGGGGTACTAGGCATACAAAAAAACCATACTTAAAATCTTAACACGTCATACATATTGTGTTAAGATTTTAGGTGTACTATTTTTTTGTACTAATTTGTACTAATTTTAGTGAAAATTCTTCAGGTATCTATGTCAGTGCTCCGTTGCTCGTGAATCGTGATAATATCACAGACAAGCCGCGAGCTGCACATAAGTTATCGTGCGGCCATACTTTACTACTTCTGTTATAAGCTGTTTAAGCTAATCGTGCTCAGACACGCTAATTCGAATGCACAAAACGTTAATGCCCGTATTATCGCGATATAAAAAATATCGTCGCATACGGACGAGTACAAATTACGTTTACCCAAGAATGTGCGGTTCGCTTTACCGTTTTATTGCAATATTAATAAATACTCGTGCATTTTAATGTAAATTCATATTTTATAACGGTACGTTATGATGTCCTTTTATAAGCTAACGGTATAATATGGTTATGCAGTTACGAGGCACTTGACCTGATTTGTGCTCTAAAACACGGTATATATGTCGCAGTCATCTGGTTCAATCTGCGATTCGATTGAATGACTAGCGCATTCATTGAATGACACCATTCAATTGAATGACTCGGCCGAACGTCGATTGAACGATCGTCCCTCAACGTTCAACTAGTTTTGAAGATAGCGGACATGAAATCAGTCAGGCAATTGAACGTATTTCATTTTCTACACTAAAACAAATATGGCGTCAAACAGCTCGCACAGCTGATAGCACTGTGTTGATATTTCACTTTTTTCCCACTGCGGCGCTAGTAGTCACTAAAACAAATATGGCGTCAAACAGCTCGCACAGCTGATAGCACTGTGTTGATATTTTATCGATTACATTTACATTAAAGTGATTTATATTTGTAATACTGATAAAATAATATGAAAGCCTGTATTTACCTATAACTACCCCGTCAACGGCTACTTGAAAAAAAAAATATAGCATCCCATTTAACGACTTCGCTATATGACTCTTAGTCAAGACGTTAAACGTTACAGTCAACGTCTTGACAAGTTGTCCTTTAGTCATTCAATGGAATGCTGTCGAAAATGAATGCACTAGTCATTCGATCGAATCGCAGATTAAACCAGATGACTGCGACATATATATATCTTCTGTTACGTTTCAACTTTATGAGAAAAGACTTTATTACTTTAAGCCTTATAGAGTATCTCTTCGTTGAGATTCATCATTAATTGTACTTGTTTTTTAAGAAAATTTACTAATAATGCCGCATACACATTTTTTAGTTTTCTGTGGTAGGAAAATTTTGAGTCAGTAATATATTTTAAACAAATAATAATCTTAAATCCAAGTTCAATCTTATTCCACTGAATAATTAAACTGCGAGCAGGCATTGTCCTCAGTAATCGCTAAACCGTATTTTTACTGGAACACGAAACAAAGCGCATTAAATCTGTTTCACTGAGTGAACTATGCAAGTGAGTGTTAATCCGAGGCATTGTTCACTCAGTTAACACTGTAGCAAACAAAAATGTTCAAATTACCACTTGCGGAGCCCCGGACCGTGGCTGTCAGCTGTCAGACTGTCACAGCACAGCTCAGTGAAATGTTAAATACCACTGGATTTCGTTGCGAGTTTCAACTTTTGTCTTTGTAGTTATTTTTACAGTAAATCTTTGTGAATGTAAATTCAGACGTCAGGCGCCGTTGGCAGGACAATTAATTGTTTAGTTGAGATTAATGACGAGTGTTGGTGCGAAGTAGAGCATCAGATAGAGCGAGCCGGCTACACGTATTAAGTACAGAGATCCGTCTGGGTAGCCGGCGTTAAGTACAGCCCGAGGCAGCTTCTACGTGAATGACAGACGTTTTCTCATATTTTTTATACTTATTTGATATGACTTCATCATATCATCATCATCATCATATCAGCCTATATTCGTCCATTGCTGGACATAGGCCTGTCTGCATGAACGCCAAGATGACCGATCTCCTGCTACTCGCATCCAACATGGACCCGCGACTAAACGGAGATCGTCGTCCCACCTAGTTGGAGGTCGACCTACACCCCGATTTCCCAGCCTTGGTCTCCATTCCAGAGTAAGTTTACTCCAGCGGTCGTCTGTTGTTCGAGCTACGTGACCAGCCCAGTTCCACTTCAGAGTACTGATTTTCTGCACTATGTCGGTGACTTTAGTTCTTTGACGAATTGTTTCGTTATCCGCCAAAGAAACACCGAGCATAGCGCGCTCCATAGCACGCTGAGCAACGGAAAACTTGTGAGCTAGCCCTGCTGTAAAAGGCCAGGTTTCCGCCCCGTAGGTCATAACAGGAAGCACGCATTGATCGAAGACTTTCGTCTTCATGCTCTGCGGAATTTGCGACGTGAGAATGTGGCTTAACTTCCTGAATGCTGCCCAACCCAACTGGATCCTCCTATCGGTTTCTCTCTCTATATGACTTCAATCATTGTGAAATATCAACCACGTTGCTAATGGTTTTACATTGTGTATCATCCATACTCATATTATAAATGCGAAAGTGTGTCTGTCTGTCTGTCTGTCTGTCTGTTACCTCTTCACGCCTAAACGGCTGAACCGATTGGGCTGAAATTTGGTACAGAGATACTTTGAATTCCGGGAAAGGACATAGGATACTTTTTCTCCCGAAAAAATGTACGGTTCCCACGCGATAAACTATTTTTGGCGCAACTAGTGTAATATAATTGAAAGTCAATGTGTTAAAGGAGACAATTTACGGCAAAGTTGCAAATGTTAGAGTGCGAGTCAATAAAACCTTCTCAAAGTCATCAAAGCCTATATTTGTTTGGAAACCCAGATTTAAGCAAAAAAATTATATTATATTATAATCACATAATATCATATCGAAAACACACACAAAGAAAGCGGCACAGATGACCGCCGCGTGGCGACGAGTCGGTTTTTATATTCGCGCCGTTCAGATCTGTCAGCACTCAGCAGGTCAGTCTCATCAGTAATTGCGTTATCCGGTCTTTTCATTGGCACATCGAATGTTGTTCAAAGCCAATTGATTATATTAAGAAACAAAGAGAAATCCTCGACGTTTTGCGCCCAAAATATTTACTCCCATATATTATTTTAAATGTTGTGTATATAATCTTATTTACATTTTAAAAAGGTGAATGTTTGTTTCGTTTACTGTGCCAACTGATTACCATATTAATCTCGTGACTGTGTCATTCCAAACATGTTTGTTTTGAGCCTAATCGCGACTAAACTAATAGCAGCAGCACGAATGTCTATTTCACCAACACATTAGGGCAAACTAATTTGTTTGCGCTGTCCGCTTGTGAAATGCAAAACTAGTTATTTGTTGGTTGCAGTCTACTGATAACAAATATGACGTCTGTTACTCTCAACATTTATGCTGTAAATAAATAAAGCCCGCAACTCCGTTGCGCTAACATAGGTACCAAATTTGAGGAAAATCGGTTTAGGAAGAGGTAAAAGACAGACAGACAGACACACTTTCGGATTTGTAATATTAAGTACTAGATGACGCCCGCAACTCCGTTGCGCTAAAATTCGTTTATCGCGCAGGAACCGTACATTTTTCCGGGATGAAAAGTATCCTATGTCCTACGTATACCAAATTTCAGCAAAATCGGTTCAGCGGTTCGGGCGTGAAGACGTAACAGACAGACAGACAGATAGACCGACAGACACACTTTCGCATTTATAATATTAGTATGGATGGATATTTAGTAACACCTAATATAACCAGTTAACATCCAAACATCCAGTGACCTCCAGATTTTTGGGAGTTCAGCTATCAACACACAGACATCTCCAAATGTAAGAGGGTGCAACGACTCTCCATTATACAGCGACCCCCTGCATAAGTGGGTCCAGTGACCCCCCAAAGTCGTCCATAATTCACAGCAGGCAAATGTACGGTAATGTGTGATAATGCACCCGACACATCCGATACGCTGCCGGGCAATTTGTTCACTAATTTATACACATTGGATGTTGTTTTAGATTCAACTGATATGTCGTTCAAATTTATTTGGAGCATTGTTTGTATTATGCCCCAGGCGAATTGCTATGCAAGTTCATATTGACAAAAAAAAAATGCAATTTCGTTCACATATTTCGAACTTTATTAATTACAGATTATCTATTTAAAGTTTGAACTAACGGTAGATGGAAATTATAGTATGTCTTTATGTAGAGTTGACTTGTCGCAGTAGATACAATACAATGTGTACAGTGACGTATTAGTGCTCTTGAACTGTCTATTCATGTACCAGTTTGCGTTTGAGATTGTAGATAAGTAATACAATTATTTGAGTTCACGGCGGCATGTATGTGATAGAAATGTCACGAAGGAGAACTGAGTGACACACAAAAAGTAAATTTTATGTTACGTTTGTCACTGCATACCTATATATTAACGTGAATTAAAACCACGTCAAAGAAAAATTCTTAAATCGCAATGTAAAAGATTCGCCATGTCTGTTACATTTTACAGTTTCGTTTCTTTGCGCTTTTAGTACGGTCCAAGAGGTACAACTTACAAGTGCAGATTGACGGTATGGAGACGAAAGACGAGGCGAGACGAGGCAGCGATAGACGTGATAGCATCTTAATAGACATGATAGCATCTTGATAGACGTGATAGCATCGTGATAGACGCAGAGAGATAGCCGTGATGAGAGATTTTCGCTTGTGTGACGCGGACTAATGCGGCGGTGGGTGGTTGTGGATGGACGAACTATCAAAACTCCGCGTTGTATACGATATAAATCAGATACGACGTTACTTCAGGAAAAGTGTAGTGTTTTCTAGGTTGGTTGGTTATTTTAAGACATTTAGATTTAGTGATTTTTTGTGTTTGGTCTGTCTGCACTGTATGGCTGTTAAAAATATGAAAATTTCCATGTTTCTTCGTAACTTAAAAATAATATTGTGATCAAGACGATGATTTCGATTGATGAGTTTTTTTTTTAACATAAATATACAATGGCAAACACTTACCCGACTCCAAATTATTTCGTGCCCTGTAGAGCGGTAATCAGTTATTATGTGTGGTACCTGTAAAATAAAGTAAAGTAAATAATTTATTAATTCTAACGTAACAATATTTTATAGTAAATGCTAACACGAAGGCCGATGTGATCATTGTATCATAAATCATAATGTGGTCATCCATATGAGTAATTAATTCGCTTGGGAAAAAATTATCTATTTTTAATACGCTATCGTTAACGTAACCACGTTTTCATATCCTTTGGAAATTTACTTTTTTATAAACCATTTTACTAATAAAAAGTCGAGAGACATTGTCAAAGTGATCATCCTGCCTCTAAAGGATCGTCTCACCTTCTTATCAGAGTTTCCGCCAGAGATAGGTGCGGCGGCAAGTTGGACTGTTTATTTGCTCGCGGTAATTAGTACTCCTTTGTCGGTCTGTCGGGATCTGTCCCGGGGTACCCGGTGTCGCCTTATCAGATCAGCCGCAAGTTTAGACGACAGCCGTCTTACTTTTAGGAGTACAACGAAAATCCTGACTGAATAATTCATATTTTTAGTGTTGCTAAATAAAAATTGATACCCCTATTTCACGCCCCGATAATATGTTATTTCTGCCCGGGGCCTGACATAAAAGCGGACGAAGCGCGAGTTTCCACAAAGTTTACCCGGCCGAGCCGCGGCACAATTTTTTGCTCGTCCGAGCTCGCCTAGTATACAATAAAACTGTTATGGGCGTTCGCCGCGATCTAGTCTGTATTGCGAAATATACTGCCAGCTATATTTTGTTCCTCTACAAAATCTTATTGGAAATTATTATATATCAATAAAATAAAGGTACAAGTTGGAAGCCGGCTACATGAAGTTGCAGCAGACGACGTGTCGTCGCGACACTACTGGTTTCTATGTATTTCTGTCAATAAGTGTCGCTAGTAGGGTATTTCACAGAAAAACATACAAACGTAGTGTCGCTGCGACACATCTTCTGCGGTGGCTTCATGTCGCACGCTGCCAACCGGCACCTTAAGGCTCCGTAGCAGATGCTTCCGTTATACATTTATTTTGGTTTTGATGTGTGATCCCCGAGGTAATAGTTTTATCCGCATTTGATTATAGAACGTCGCAGGCGGATCCGCCGGGGCCTGACACGTGTATGGAGATTATGGACGAATTTTTAAGACGAATTTACTTTATCCTATTGTAAAGGAGCGTAGCAGCTCATTACACTAAGTGAATAAGTTATTAAAAGAAGCCGGTTGCCGGAGCGACGCCGGAACATATTCCGGGAACCCATTTTATTACTCAACTTTGTTTCCGAATGGAAATACTTCGAATGATATTCGGCGCCCTTTTGTTGAGTTTTTCTGTTTCTGCAAGAATTTTCCCATTGTGCGGGATAACATTGTTCGAGTTCGCTTGTAGGTATGCCGTTATTGTATGTAATACTTAAAGAAGGGTTGAACAGGGGAAATCCACAAAAATGTATTGTACTCGAGAAAAGTTAAATACATATTTGAATACAGGTGTTTTGGTCCGGCAACTTTCACTGAGCTAAGATACCTACTTATTAGATTCAAGTTAAACAAAAGTCTTAGATTCCTTTATAAATTTATAATGCATTTATAGTAAAAAATAACATTTGGATTCGTATCAATTTAGATTTTTATTTACAACCATTGGAATAATATTGTTACCGAACAAAAAAAGTGGCCTCCAGGCAAAGAATATCAAAATTGCGGTCAGTAAAATGAAAACTGTTTACATCATGACTACTTATTGAATCGTCACTCATCATAATATTGCTGTGACGACAGTTTAACATTAATTTGTTGTATGATAGTCATTAGTCACGACTTGCCTGTACTCTTTGTCAGGCGTTCCAAACTTCAACAAAGGTTAATTTAAGCAAAATACCGCGTAGCTATAAAGTTTTTTTTTATATATTTTGTGAAAATGTCAGTCACTATTTATTTCTACGCCCGTCACTTTACAAATTGAAGATCTAATCTAATAGTAATAAATATAAGAAATTACGAATAGTTAATATCAACTGACCGTATAAAAAACCACATCCATTTGTTAGTTTTTAGTACAAAGTTAATAATAAAACAAATTCATAACATAATTTCATTTCATTGAAGTTGTAATTTTTATTAGAAATGTTAAGCTACGTCAATAATAATTATGAATTATGATTGTGATATAATATTCCTTAAATTGCCAGCGAAATTGGAGTTGTTATAAAGTGGTGTTTAATTTCCGTATTTAATGAAGAAGACTTATTACATGCCTACACAAAACGCCCGAGTAGATCTTAACTTCGAGGATCAAATATCCTTTGTAATTATATTATGGCTTAGTAATAATCTTATTTCACGTTAAATATTATAAATCCAAAACATCCTTTTGACACGCCTGCTCCTTTTCTACTTAGAAATATAATAAAATAATACAGGGGAATGCTAGCAGGAGAACCGCTTTAGATTTGTTGGGTTGTTGGGCAGTTTAATAACCACTGGATATTGACATAAAAGTAGCACTTACAATAAACATACCGTCTTACCTCAGGAGTTTCTATGAGGGTGATTAAAGTTTTTTATATTAATAAACCTCCGTGGTACAGTGGTTAAGAGCGTGGCTCTTGACTCGGAGGTCGTGGGGTCGAATCCCGCGTTGGAAACATGTTATTTCCAAGTTTGGTTAGGACAATGCAGGCTGATCACCTGATTGTCTGACAAGTAAAATGATCCATGCGTTGGATGGGCATGTAAAAAGTCGGTCCTGCGCCTGATCTCTCGCCAGTCGTGTCGGTCTTCCGTCCTACTGGGTTATGACAGTAAAAGGAATAGAAAGTACTCTTGTGTACTGCACACACACTTGGGCACTATAAAAATTACTCCTGCGTAACTGGCCTGGTTTCAATGAAACTGGCTATCGTCACCGAAACCGGTGTGGGAGTTATTATTATCTATATCTATTCTATACTTATTATAAAATGAAGTCACTTTTTTCCCTCATGTCCCTTTGTTCCCTTTAATCTTTAAAACTACGCAATGGATTTTGATGATTCTTTCAGTGTTAGATAGCCCATTTATCGAGGAAGGTAATAGGCTATATTTTATCACGCTAAAATTAATAGAAGCGAAGAAATAGAGGAAAATGTGGAAAAAAACGGGGAAAATTATTTGAAAGGGCTAACTTGAACGCGCTAATCTCAGGAACTACTGGTCCGAATTGAAAAATTCTTTCAGTGTTAGATAGCCCATTTATTGAGAAAGGCTATAGGCTATATTTTATCACGCTAAGGCTAAATTAATAGGAGAATGTGAAAAATTATTTGAAAGGGTTTTAATCTCGCGAACAACTGGAGCAATTTTTATGTTATTTGGCACAGATCTGGGGCCACGGCAGTGCCCCAGCCAAGCTTTTTAGCAAAGGCACGGCCGTACCATACTTTTCTCGAAGCGGTTCGCGGCTATTTCACATCCCCTTTATCTTCGATGTTAACAAAGCTAGGGATTTAGAATTTCGGTCACTAGGAGCAAGTATTAAAACTAGCTTCACCTCCAAATTACAGGAAATTTCGATAAATAGTTTAATGGTCTAGAGAAATAATCAGCGACTTATTGGATTTATTGAGTACCATCGGCCACATGCGTTGTTACATACTAAAACACTTTACGCTTGCCGTCTGTGTAAGTATTAACTCCTCCTATGCAGTTTTATATTTGTTTCTCTTGTGCTCATTGCCAAGCCACTATAATAATTATAAAATAAAGAAATCTATTGATATATTTACTGAATGTTGATTTTAATTACAAAATAAATTGAAGGCTTGGTTTGAATAATATGATCTGAAAACTTTTTACGACAGAAGTATTAATAAAGCTTTGCAATATTTTGCTTGGCTTCTTTTACATTTCATGTTTTGGTGGGATAAGAAGTATGAAGGAAGGAACATGAAGGATCGTGATAGGCTATCGATTTTAATAATTTTTTCAGTGGCTATATATTTTATTCCCGTGCGACGCCGGGGCGGGTCGCTAATTATAAATAAAACAAATCAAGTAGATGTAAAACATGTGAATTGTTTTAATAGACGTTTTATTCCAATTGCCTCCGAGTTCTGCTCCGTACTGAGAACATTACAGTCCGCACGTATATACTTTACAGTCCAACAATAAAACCTTTTGCACTTTGCTGATTAGCAGTCATTAAACGAGCATCCATCGGCAGTCAAGTTAAATGAGAGGAAACAGTGCCTTGTTGTAAATAATATGTCGACCGGAGAAAAGTACCATCGAGGAAATTGATTCCTAGGCAGTTAACAGACCAACGTCATTTGGTCGCATCATGTCAATTCAATGTTAATAATAGTGACCTGTCAGCTGAGTTTGACGTAACGCGACCAAACTCTTTAGATCCCCCATCTGCCTAGAAATCAACTTCTCTGATAGTACCTACGGAGAGCAGGAGCGATAAGGACTTGCATATTACCGTAGCCAAAAAATAATGAATATTTTCCACAGTCAATATATAATGTACTTTAAAATAATGACTGAAAGGACAACAACAGTGCCTTTTCTGCTAATTTCTAACTCTTGTTTGCCGGAACTGAATCGGTAAAGCTGTAAGTGTGTCGAGACGGCCGCGGCTTACGACAATCTAAATACTGTTAATTGGCGTGTCGTTATTGTGGCGACTGCCGAGTTCGCCACGCGTCACGCCACACTCGTCGGGCTTTGTTTCGGCCGTGACAAATATTTGTTACATTACACCACTTCGCCGAAACTAAACAGTTCACACGCGAAGCATTTTCCGAATTCATAGAAACAAAGTAATGATTGCTTAGAAATTAGAATACATTTAATTTTGTTGTAGTAGGTATAGTTTATACTATCATCATATTATGCTAACATAAGACTATCGCGCGGGTGCCGTTTATTTTTCCATTAGGCATACCATTCCCGGGACTCAAAGTCTCCATACCAAAGTTTGGGCGTGAACAAGAAACAGACAGACAGACAGAAACAATTTCGCAGTTATGATATTTGTATGATTTATTGTTTAGAATAACGCTACATTTTAGAACGTGCTCTTATAATAATAGTGAATGTGCTTTAGAGATAACCTATGTCAGCAACGTTTCGAGCAACGTATTTATCGTGAATGCGAGACTCCGGACAGGGCGAGATGAGCTGAAAACACGTAGTCGTTTGAATTGAAGCCAACTTAGCACTATGTAGCGTCTGGACTGGACTAATATCGTGCACGGTGTGTAGACGGTCATAGGCGTAGCGGGTGCGGACGGCGAAGCGGATTCGTGCTAGGGTGACCAAGAAGTTGCATTTTTGTTTAGTTTAAATAGCTGAAAAAAGTGAGAATATTATAGTAGAGAGTAGAGACATACACATACACATTACACACACCCACACACACACACACACACACTTTTACAGAAATTAACAAATTATTCTCAACAAAATGAAGAATTGGTTATGAAAATTACGTAAAGGTAGGATCTAAGTGTTAGGTGTTATTTAAATCTGTAGGAAAATAAAGGTATAGGTACTCGTTCCTCATTTGTTGGAGATATATTGTGTAAGATAATCATAATAATATTAATATGATGAGTATGCTTTTAAAGTTTAGTACAATATTCTACTATGTGGAAGTATCACGATGCTTGTAAGATACAATCGTTAGAAACAATAACAGTATTTTTTTAAACCGTGTTATGAAAAAGTTAAAAGTACAGTAATAATTATACGAAGAACTAGTAGTAGCAGTCACAGTAGATCGGCAGAGTAAAGGATTTAAATCTATGATTGCATGGTTGACGCGACTGTAATATTAAAACTAAATAATGAAAAATAAACCAAAGTATATTTTAAAACAAAAGCTTTTTTCACGAATTTAGGTCATAACTTAATCATAACTAATAAAGTTCTTGGAATAGATTTAAAAAATGTTCAAATAATTTTTCTAATCTAACTTTGCTGTAATTCCAGCTAAATGTTTTGTTGACTTCTAGTACTCAGAAGAATAATATTTTATTCACAGAGTCAGTATTTTATATTCCTCGAACCATTCTTTATTAGCAGAACAAACACGAAGTTGGCCTAGTCTGAGATTAACTTTCGATCCTTATTATACTAGCAGTTCAGATATTTTTATTTTTATAGGCTCGGTTGAATCAAAATGAGGATGCTTACATAAATTAACTTTTTTATATTATAATATCTTTATTATTATAGAAAGCACCAATTTATTTCTGTGTTATTTGACAAAAATTATACCAATTACTTACATACTATTTAAAACAAATATTTTGAAAAAAAAAAAAGCAATGAGATGCAGTTGCAAGTCCCACAGGCATCGCACAACATGGTCAGTGCAGTCGTAACTAAAATTCCGGCTTTTGTGTTCATGTGCATTTCTAAACTGAAAGCATTACCGACTTTCTAAACAGTGGCGGATCCTGCTCCATGGAGGGGGGAGAAATGGGGGGAGCTTTGTGTCCGTCTCATTCAATTCGGCCATCGCCTTTATTATTTGGCGGGGATATTGAACGTATATCATACCGCACATTGTCCGGGATGGGAATAAAACTCTACTTTTATAACTCGCTACAGTTTTTATGTCGCTCGCGGCACTAAAATTAATCCTCAGTGCCCTAGCCGTATTTATGTACTGGTGTATTGAATATGAGTATTGAGTTCACAGTATACGAATCACCGCACTTGGATATTTAATGATTGCGTGACTTCGATAAATTAATTAATATGATATGATATAAATATGATATAAAAGTCATACATTTTGTATCAAAATGTTAATTACATTAAAGTAATCGTCATGTGTGATGTGTCCCTCTGAGTGCGGCCGTAAGTATTTATTATATTTAGGGTCTGTTTCACCACTTCTGATAAGTGCTGAATAGGCTATCCACCACTTAAGGCTCCTCTCGCGAAAAAAGCGTGCAGATGAAACCACTTTTCATCGTCATTAACAGAGAAATTATATCTGAAAAAAATAATTAGTAATCTACATGATATGATACGTAACGTGGTTTTGCCATATTTTTTTCTATCGGTATCACATAATAAAGAAATAAAAAACCAAATCATTTCCAAATCGTTGAATGAAACCACTTTACTCCTTCATTATTTATCAAAAGAATATATAAAAAATATCTACTGCTTTGCAATACATAAGTTGATAATTTGGTTTTTTTACTTTTCTACACTACATATTTCAATGTATTATATTAAGCGTTAAAAAGGTTTTTTCTCCTATTTCGCCCTATCATGGACGCGGCGAGCGTCGTAACCGCCACCGTACAAGGCGCGCTGTTATGAATGTTATTTTAATGTCATTTACGTCGATATTCGCACTGACAGACAATGATCAAGGTCATTGGCGGATATAGAGGCCTTAACTTGACAGATGATGTATGGAGAATGGTGTGAATAGCCTATTCGGCACTGAAATGAAAATGAAGTTATAATATTAAGTTATTTTGTTTATAGTCATACGCGAATCAGTAGTGATACGTGCAAGGACGAGCTGGAAACGTTATCTACAAAAACTTTAAGGTGTTAATTCATCTTCAGTGTTAATAAATAAAAACCTATCAAATCTAAAAAAAAGACATAAAACTTTAAAATAGTGAGTGAATCTTCAACATACATCAATATTAAATACTTCCCGTTATCAGTTCTCCAATAAAAATAACTTTTAAGTGCTAAAAAGTGTTAATACCAAAAATTTTAAGACAAAGAAAGTGAACAAAGAACTATTCAAACGTGAAGTGAACCAATCAGAACTCAGCTCCCACTTCCAGATTTAACGGCAATCACAGAAAGATACCAAACCACAAATTTAACGTACAACGTCAGAACAACATTAGCTCAGTTTATACGAGTATCGCTTTTTGAAGCCCATACTGCCCTGGGTTCGATCCCAGCCGGCGCTTGAGCATTTTTTCTATTATTTACACTATACAAACTGTTACTGACATGGAGAATATTACATTTCGACGCAAAATGCCAAAAGCAAAATCAGTTTCCGAACTCCATAATATAACTGAAGACATGAATGTCTCATACTCAACAGATTCAAATCTGTCTACAAAAAGTCTACCGACATGTGATATGGATCTCGATTCAACCTTAATACATGATCTTAAAAACCAAGTTCAAGAATTGAAAAATGAATTAGAAATAGCCAACGAAGAAATTAACAAATTACATTCAGAAATCACTGTCTTAAATAAAAACTCGCTAGAAAAAGACAAAAAAATTGACTTGTTAATGAAAATTATTGGCGAACAGAATGAACACACACCGACGCCGTTAAGATATAGAACCAAGACGAAAACTCCTAAAAGACTATTGCCAAAAATATCTTCCCTGAATTTTTCGACCCCCCTACCTGAAGTCTGTCACAAAAGCAGCAGGAAACAGGACAACGCTGAAACGATTTCAACTCAACTTACAAAATATAACTCAATTGCGACTAACAACAAAGCAGAAGTACACACTCCAATAGATGGCGCCGTAGGGGTCATAAGCCCCAACAAAATTACACATCCACAAGCCGACTCCTTACTACAATATAATAACTGCAACACAATTTTACAATCTCAAGAAGAGCGCTCAATTTTCATTCTGGGAGACGAATCAGTTCGTGGCCTTTCAGCAGAATTAAGAAACTCAAATCAATGGAATGACTCATATAGAATCACATCCATGGTCAAACCAGGAGCCCCATGTGACCACTTATTTAGTTGCTGTAACGCTATTTATAAAAATATAAAGAAAGACGACATCTTAATAATAGGACTGGGTTCTAACGATAAAAATGCGTTCCATTTATATGCAATGTTATGCAATATTCTATTTAAATTTCAGAATAATAAGGTCCTTCTGCTCAATGTAAAATCTAATAATTTTATAGACACAAGGTTGATGAATTACCAACTTAAAAGATTAAGTAACTGTTATAAAAATTGTACTTTTATTGATATTTTTAACTATAAATTATTCTATCTAAGTAAAACTAGAAAAAAATACATGAACGCTCTTATTTTTAAGTTAAATATGGAAATTAACTCAATTCATTACATAAATACTTACATTCATAATAAGTTTTATCTGAAAAGCAATAACAAACCAATAAAAAATATTTTAACTAATGATGAGCCAAAAATTATTAACCTAGGATACGACAGTCAAAAAAAAGGAACCATTCCTTTTTATTTCAAGAAAATCGAAAATAAAAATGTAAGCAACAAAAATAATCTTTTTCGTCAGTAACAAACACACTACCGTTACGCTCTTACATCAGAATATCGCTGGCATTTTAAATAAAAAGGATATATTTGAAGTGTGCCTACAAGATTTATGTAAAAACTTTAACTTAATTAATATTATCTGCTTAACGGAGTCATTTATTAAATACGGATGTGAGTCAAATTTAAAACTACAAAACTACAAATTAGCTGCCAATTTTTCTCGATTTAGTCAAAGACGAGGTGGGTCCTGCATATTAGTGCACAAAAATATTAAATTTACTAAAATTAATCTTGGCATACAGCCTTTAGTATATAGTTTTGAATATTGTGCGATTAACATTTCAACTTTTGATATAGTAGTGGTGTGTATTTACAGAACTCCAAACTCAAATGTAAATATATTTTTAAATAAGCTTAAAAATCTTTTAATTCAACTAAACAAGAGGAAAGTTAAAAAAACTATACTCTGTGGAGACTGGAACATAGACCTATTGAAAGACACTACATCCACAAGAGATCTACTTGCCTTACTTTACAACTATAACTTCAAAAGTCATATCACTAACCCGACGCGCAATAAGGCATGTATTGACCACATTTTCAGCAATATTATGGACACCAAAATAAAACCAAATATTCACTATCTAGGTCTTTCTGACCACGAAACTGCTCAAAGTGTGTCTTTCGAATGTAACATCTCGCAGATTAATTATGTAAAAAACAACTGTAACTACGTGATAGAAAGAAAAAGAGACTATAACAATGAAAACATAGCAAAATTTATAGAATGCATCAATTCCCTAACATTTCACGATGTCTTAAATGAACAAAACGCTAGTAAAGCATTTTCTAATTTTTATGAAATATTTCGCCTATTCTATTATCTTTGTTTTCCTATTATTACCGTTAAAAAATTCGCTAAACGTAAAAATCAGTGGCTAACAAAAGGTCTCAAAAAATCTTCCGTTAAAAAAAGAATATATTACTTGCATTACCGACAAGGGTCAGTCACTCAACACATAAGCAAACAAAAATATAAACTATACTCGAAAATTTTGAATAAATGTATTTTACAATCTAAAAAAATCAGTAACATTAAATACATGCTAAAGGCAAAAAATTTAGCCAAGGCAACATGGGACATCATAAAAAATTATACAAATAATAATTCTACAGGATGTGAATCCTCTGACATTACCCAAATTCGAAATCTAGAAAATAATACTATATTGACAGATCCTAAAGACATTGCCGACACATTTAACTCCTTTTTTATTAACATGACTAGTAATAATTGCAACTTAAATAATCCCACGAATAAAAATAATCTAACACATAATAAATCAAAAAATGACATCTCGAATTTAAATTTTAGCAACAATAATAATTTTAATGACAAAACAATATTTCTTACACCTATCACGGAAGCACAAACCTGCAAAATTATCAGTGAACTAAAAAATACAAATTCTTCAGGCTTTGAAGATATAAAAACTGACATAATTAAAAAATGTAAAACTAAAATCTGCAAACCATTGACTCATATTATTAATTTAACTATGACCCAAGGAATTTTTCCAGAGGAGCTAAAGTTCTCCATAGTTAAGCCCATTTTCAAAAAAGGAGACAGTACTAACCCCAACAACTATAGACCAATCACTTTAATACCCATAATTGCTAAGATTTTTGAAAAAGTAATGTTTGACAAAATATATAACTTCCTAGAAAATAGTAAAATATTAAAAGAAGAGCAGTTTGGATTCAAAAAGAGAACATCTACAGTCCATGCTTGTTTCTCACTAATTAAAACCATAACAGAATGTTATAACTCAAGAACTCCTCTTGTGGCATTGTTTTTAGATATGACAAAAGCGTTCGATTTTGTCTCGCATGAAACCTTACTAAATAAATTGCATGTATTAGGCATACGAGGCGTTGCTCTTGAATGGATAAGAAGTTACTTATCTAATAGGCATCAGTGCGTGGAAATAACAACCACCAAGAACAGAATAAGAACTGTTTATAAATCTATCTTTAAAAAAAATGATGTAGGTGTGCCACAAGGCACAATCCTGGGTCCTTTACTATTTTTGGAATACATAAATGATTTGCCAGATGAATTCGAACATGAGACTATTTTATTTGCGGATGATACTACTTTTCTTATCAGGGGAACTAAAGAAAATGACATGAAAAGCGAAATAACTAAAACTTTGCGGTGTGCATCAAATTGGCTAAAACAAAACAACCTACAAATGAATTTAAGTAAAACAAAACTAGTTCACTTCCAAACTCGTAAACAAAATACAAACTATAAATTAAAAGTAAATTTCGGTGACGTTGAAATACAAGAAACAGAATCGACTGAATTTTTAGGCCTAACTGTGGACTATTTATGCACATGGAAGGACCATATCGATAAAATCTGTACTAAATTGGAAAGGTATATGTTCGTACTATTCAATCTAAAACACACAGTGTCTGTTCAAGCAGCCATCATAGCGTATCATGGGCATGTTGCCTCTGTTCTTCGCTATGGTCTCGTTATATGGGGCAACTCCGTAGACATGCACAGAGTCTTCAAAGTACAAAAGAAATGTATCAGATGTATATCGAGCGCTAAATATTTTGAAACCTGTAAGCCGTTGTTCAAAAAATTTAAAATACTGCCGCTGCCTTGTCAGTATATTTTTGATGTTTGTGTTTTTGTGCATAACAATCTGAATCGCTTCTTTACTAAAAAAATGAACTTAGCAACAAAAAGCAGTAGAGATAAACATAAACTTGTTATACCTGACCAAAGACTCAATATTTGTAGTAAAAACGCGTATTGTATGGCAGTTCGGATCTATAATAAATTACCTAACTGCTTTAAAGAACTGACCATAAAACAATATAAAAATAAACTACACATCTGGCTCCTTAACAAAATGTATTATTCGGTAAATGAATTTTTCGATGATAAAAATATTATGAATGAGTTAACTTAAACAAAATTAATTTGTAACAATGCACCTGTCTATTGTAATGTAATAAATCAATAATTAATTATCGACATTTCTATTTCTGATTGAATTGAATTGAATGAGTTAATTTAAACAAAATTAATGTGTAACAACGCACCTGTCTATTGTAATGTAATAAATCAATAATTAATTATCGACATTTCTATTTCTAAATTCTATGTAACAAATCTTAAATTATATGACATTAGTACTTTGTAGTTTGTAGGAATATTTGCACACTCATTGTAGTAGAATATGTGGAAAATGTAAAAGCTAACGCCTTATTGTACCATATTCCTAAGCAAATAAAATGATTTTGATTTGATTTGATTTTGATTTGAAATGAAAAATATTTATTTCTATTTAGGTTAACAAAGTTAACACTTATAGAACGTCGCGTCTACATGAGGCCTACCGCCGGTTCGGGAACTAACCCGGCGAGAAGAACCGGCGTAAGAAACTCGCACGGGGCCACCTTTTACCAAAAAGGTGGAAAATAACAATAATAGCTTATCTTTACTACTACTAAATACTACTAATACTTTATCAGAAAGTGGTGAAACACGCCCTAAATGTTGTTATGTTGGAAATGCTATTGTATCCTATTGTTGTCGCGGTCACCGGTGTCCTTATGGGGCTCGAAGGATTAAATGAAATACATTACGTTATTCCACGGAAACATTATTAGTTAGCTCAATGAGAGAACTCAGTGTGAATTAGCTCTATTGTCGAAATTTGAAAGTGTTACTTAACGCTGGCTTTAGTGTAAGCCGCTATTGTCCAGGGGCGGAATTTTAGAAGCAACTTCAGCTGAAGTTATTAAATTGCGGCTCGCTCTAACATATCAAGTGCTTAGTGAACTTTAACAAGTTGTGTTGCGCAATTCGTCTATGAATAAGTTGTTTTGCCACGTTGGCACTTGGTACATATTGGACAAATATTATACAAGCGATTACAAACTGGTAGAGGGATATATTCATCTATAATTGCTCATGATCGACGTCGATTGCATGATATATTATACGAGCAGTTGCAATCATCTCATACATTATAGATCAACACAGAGAAGGCTTAAATACTACTGCATTTTATGCTATTTTAGCCTGCGATAACGTTTAGCTTGGCGCCCAGGCTAAACGCCCGTTATGAACCGGAAAGTGCGGTCCGCTTGTAATGTCCGGCGGTCATTAGTCAACGCCACGTGACGTCACACCGCGCGTGTCGTGACACCCGTGACACTCGTGACGGTCGCGAGTTCGCGACAGGACACGTTGTTAAAGAGCACTTAACGCATTGGTAGCTTTGTAAGTTTGGACGTTGTCTAAACATTAGGAGCTGTCAAAGTGTATTGTTTATTTATTTATTTATGTAACATGGAAAACTTACCGCTAAGTCATATCGGTGGCAATTTTATGTGTGAATCAGAAAGCCAATTACAAGTTTTCACCTCTAATTAAAATAGTGTTCGGTGGTTGAGGGCTAAAAATTATTTCGTTAAGAACTTTGATTTCCAATTATAATATAAGTACAGTGCTCCAAAAGTGATAATGTGCATATACATTATACATTTTCGTAATTTTTCGGCAACGGTAGTATTTCCCGAGCGAAGGTACATGACATTGCATTTTCTAATTGCATTGCGTTTAAGATTTTAGATTAGTCAAAGTTAGTCGTGATATTCCTGTAGCTTTTGTAACACGGTCATTATTCACGGTCACTCATGCGCATTATTAATTTTGGAGTACTGTAATGCAAATATGGATAGATGGTGCAGAGGACGCTACAAGCACATACAGGAAATATAATCCGATCAATACTGACATATTGCACACTTCACAACAGAAATAGAACAAAACTTTTTACTGTCTTTGCACTGCCTCTATAGTGTAAAAACATTGCAGTAATACATCCTATTGAATTCGTATTCATAAATTTAATATCGTGTAATTGATATTCAGTTGAGTAGCAAATTGTAGAACTGATTGCCAGTTGTCGGCACAGTATCGCTGCGGTACCGCACAATCTACAGCCGGGCACGGAGTCCCCGCAAGAACCAATTAAGCGCGATTGTTTGTTGGTCGATTGCACATCGATTACTTGCAGACTCCCGTAGCCTCCTCGCTCCAGCATCATCATTGATCATCATCACTTCATGCGTAGTCATGCGTTATAGTCGTCATGGACGACAGTTGTCTCAAATGACTAATCTATGGACGCATCTATCACTGTCGGGTGGAGGCCTACAAGATATAATGTCTTGTACATTCCTTGCACGTTATCAATTTAATCATCTTGATTGGTTGTTGATTATTAGTTATTACTAATAACAATTGCAACGAAAATCGTTTTCATTGCTTTTAATTCTAGGAATCATTTGTATAAAACATTACAGTTTTATTCAAGCTTAACCGCAGCATTAATATGCATAATAGCTCATTGTCTGGAGCTGCTGAATATTGTATCAGATGGAAGGTTATAGTGGTGGTCGCGCGCGTCGCCGGCCGCTGGGAAATCTGCTACCATTGTGCTGGAGAAATGAAAAGATTGTAAATATAACTTCCAGTAGGGACCGAGACAATTCGATTTTATGCACCTCAAAAGTATGAAATTTTATATACATTGTTACCTAACATGAGATGCATACAAGATGCGTTTTTCACAATTAGATCGAGCTTGGGAGAACAACTGTTTACTAATGAATTTAATGTGTCCTATTTCCCGCCTTTACTTTATTTCACTTGTCTCACAAAAAACTCTCGTTAGGTGTATCAGACGAGAAGAAATATGACAAATGAGGTGTGAAACATTGTCGGCAGCTGTTTTCGACTCATTACACATGTATAGACATTGATTTCGATTCCAGTGGCTCCAGTAATGTGACATCCCAGTCATTATTTGGACCAAAATAAATCGCTCTGTAGTGGTTATAAGAAAACACCTTACATATTGTAACATTTTCAATGTTCATGCGCTTCGATAACTGAAACTTTCTATAAATATCTTCGAATCATCCAAAATAAATAACTAATTTCCTCGACACTCGACATTAATCATTTGTTTCGAAATGTTAGGTGTTGTTTAGTTCAAACGGCGAATTGAGGCACATAACTTTAGATAAAATGTTAAAATGAATTCCCTAAAATACATTCAAAACGTTGTTATACTTGATAGATTAATGAGGTTGATTACAAAACAAATACTACTGAACGATTTCAACTTAAAATTGATAAAAACTTTTGCATGAAACTTGTAAATTAATTAAAATGTAGTTAGCAGCACATTTCAGTTTCGTTTTGTTTGTGTTGTAGTCACAACACCGGAGCCGGCGCTCGGTGTTGTGATCTGCGGTGCGAGCTCCGACTGCTGTTTAATTTCAATAAATTTTGTAGTTTCGATCAAGTTTTCAAATAAAAGGGCGCTAAGCTGAGCTCTCGTGGGCGGTGTACTCACAAACTTTCTCATTTAAATAAAGCTAAATTTAGTATCAGAATATTTATAGCCTATTGAAGGAAATCACATTTAGTCTGAATGAGGTTTCATGTTAGGGGACGTCCGCAAATTACGTGAGGTGCTTTTGACGTGATAACGTCTTATAATTCGATATGGGGTGCGCGCCCGAAATACATGACGGCTACCTCGCGAGATACCTCGCTGACAGCTCTGAGCATTTACACTCTCAAGTCTCTCAACAACCGTAAGGCCCACCTGGGCCGCGCTCTTTGTTTCGATTATAACTATTACGTATTTCGATGACTTAGAGAATACTTTTGTATGAAGAAGTTTCGCTAGTTATGACCTTTGATACATTGACCACACTCTGAATGAAAAATAAATAAACAATCTGTGAGCTATTAGTATTATTTCGGCTATTTAAAATTGTGCTCTATTTCATACGTGTCAAGGTATGACTTGTGCTTTGTTCGAAGATTTTACTGGATTTCACGAATGTATGTAGCGTTTTGTATTGCGAATAGTTTATTTTCGAAAAGGTCCTACTCGTATATAAGCTCAGTATGTCAGGGCGGTTCATCGTATGTAACACGAGGACGCCTTTATTAAATTCGCTAAGAAGTGAAGTTTACTGCACCTGTACTGTACTGTGTTGTACGAAGCTTGTGCCGTTTTAGTAAATTAAAAACTAAGTAATTGATGGTCGGGCGTGTTCGGTCCGCTTTATATATTTAATACTGTCCAACGTAGTGTTGGGATATAAGGTTATCGAAAAATGTGAGAATTTTGTAGCTTTTAACGATATTGTCGTACACGTTTCTTTTGATATGTAATACAAAATTTTATATAATACAAAATAGCAATTTAAGTATTAGAACAAACGTTAAGATTTAAGGCAAATACCTTTATGTTTAACTTTCTTTGTTCTATTTGTGTCTCAACCGGGTCGAGATGTGAGATATCTTTTAACATTTCTTTTACTTTGAATGACTTAAAAGGTTTCAAAGGCTTCAGAAATACTTTTACTCCCAATGTTTATTATCAATCTCGCTCGCGTTTCCATTGTAACAGAACAAAGACCGATTTATATAATAATTTATATATAATAATTTGAATAAAAAAAAGACATTTTATTTATTTATTTATTTATTATACAAAGTATTACTTATTTGCTTACATATTTTTTGTATTTATTTAATCAATATACCGTTTAATAAAAATAAAATGCCATTATATTATGGTTACGCTCATTATATAAGTTCAAAACTGGATAGTATTGTTATAACAAGCATGAACAATATAGAACTATAGAACTCAGCATGGGATTAGGTAACGTGATGTGCATTGTCTTCTTTGTGCAATTAATATTATGTATTATTATATAAGATAATAATTTGGATATTTAATTTGATTTGATTGAAAGCAACATAACAAAATTCATCGTCTCGATTACGTTTTATCGACATTCAAGTTTCAAAGTGGCATCCCTATGTTCGTGTGCACATGCACGCGACAAGCAGACAGTTAAGTATAGTACAACACAGAGAACCTTATTGGACGTGCATTAGCTTGTCCACATTGTGCCTTTTTCTGTTCATCAATATGTCTTATAGCGCTGTCAACAGCGAACGTGAGGCATGCCCGTGACGCGCGTTGAAATCGTAGCGCTCTATGACACTTTTCTTTCAACGCGGGTAAATTTTGACGCGCGTCACGGGCATGCCACACCTTAGCTGTTGACTGCGCTATAACGCATGCCTTGTTGAACAAAAAAAGGCACAATGTGGACAAAGCTACATGCCAGCGGCCCGGCGCAGCGAGCGAGTACAAGTTGACGAGTACAGTACAGTGAAGCGAGAAATATTGTGCTTCATTTGAACTAATTTAAAACACAATTAATCCTTCGATCACGGATTCTTGGAAATGTTATTGTATTATATTGTTGTCGAGATCACCGGTGCTCATATATGGGGCTTGAAGGATTAATATGAAACATTCGAAAAATGTAACTTCAACTGCTCTGTTGTAATAATTAGTACGATCAATACAATTATTAAATAACTTGTACCGTTAACTTTAATACATAAATAAACTTACAAACAGAAAGCTACTGAGTTAATTTAAAAGACTTTTTATATTATTAAATTAAAATTTGTAACGAGTTTATAAACAAAACAATAATTAGTGATAAATAACGAAACATAAAGTAACCGAAATAATTATATTAATTACGTGTTGGGTGTTACTTTCGTTACTTGTTCAAAATATCCTGAAATCTCGACCCAAAAACGTCACTCCTGCCTTGTCTCGTTACTTACAGTGTGAAATGTTTGCTCAAATTATAACAAGACATTATTTGTTACGGCGAGGCCAAATGAGCCCAAAAACAAGCAGACGAATCAACTGATCACGCTGTCTATTTCAAATACTAGCTGTTGCCTGCGACTTCGTCCGCGTTAGCATAGTAGGTAGATCATATCCAAAATATTATTAACAAAAATATTTAATGTACAGAGTTCACCTTCCTACGATTTTATTAATATGTTTAGATGTTCCGCGCGGCTTCGCCCGCGTAATTTAGGAATTTCACGCAACCGTACATTTTTCCGCAAAAATAGCCTATGTCCCTTCACGTGGTCTATTCTTAATGTTTGCCAAATAACATAAAAATTGCCCTAGTAGTTCTTATGATAAAAAGCAATTTCATATAATTTCACCCGTTTTTTCCACATTTTCCTCTATTTATTCGCTCCAGTAGTCTTAGCGTAACAAAATATAACTTATAGCCTTTCTCAATAAACGGGCTATCTAACACTGAAATAATTTTTCAAAACGGACCAGTAGTTCCTGAGATTAGCGTGTTCAAATATGCCCTTTCATATAATTTCCCCCGTTTTTCTCACATTTTCCTCTATTTCTTCGCTCTTATTAGTTTTAGCGAGATAAAATATAGCCTATATCCTTCCTCGATAAATGGGCTATTTACAACTGACATTTTTTTTCAAATCGGACCAGTAGTTCCTGAGATTAGCGCGTTAAAATAAGCCCTTTCAAATAATTTCCCCCCCTTTTTTCCACATTTCCCTCTATTTTTGCTCCTATTAGTCATTACGTGATAAAATATAGCCTTATAGCCTTCCTCGATAAATGGGCTATCTAACATTGAAAGAATTTTTCAAATCGAACCAGTAGTTTCTGAGATTAGCGCATTCAGACAAACAAACAAACTAACTACTTAGTTACTAACTACTTAGTTAACTTAGCGCATTCAGTTCAGTATAAGTTAACATACTAACTACTTAGTTACTGCGCTATTACTAGTATAGATTACAAAGTTAAAAAATCAAAAGCTAAAAATGTTCAAAAATAAAAAAAAAAACATATTTTTACAATGTAATTAAGCGTATAATGTCTGGTAAATTGGCAGTGGCTTATATCATGTTTATTATATTGTGTCTGTTGTGGTCGGCCATGGGATATAAATAATAGAATTGACGTAATATGATCGTTAAATCACAATAAAAGGCCACATTCGAAACATGAACTTTGTCTGCGAGATGATTTAACTACATTTTCATTTAGAATATTATCGATATATAATATATATCGATATATAATGACAACCTCCGTGGCTCAATGGTAAGAGTGTGTGGCAACTAAAGCCAGCGCGTGGGTCGCGGGTTCGAATCCCGCCGACGGAACAAAAAGTTTTTCAAAGTTCCTGGGTCATGGATGTGTATTAAATATGTGTATAATATAATAAAAATATTAAATATATGTAAAGTATACAAGTATTAAATATATTTCCGTTTTCTGGTACCTGTAACACAAGTCCTTCAGGTACTTAGCACTGGGCCAGACTGACGTGGTGTGAAGCGTCCATAGATATTATTATTATAATTATCGATGAGCTGATTTTGGTTTATTGTCTAAGCAAAGATTTTATTATTTTCCGGAGATCTAAAGATTTAAGGGTAGATTTTAAGTCTAACGAGGAGACATCGGGATTCCGGCCCACGGAAAATAAATAGGTTAGTCTTAAAACCCGTCTACGTGGCGCTGAGGCGCTTTTGTATGAAGAGGATTATCTCTTTGTTAGGAAAATTGTTTCCATAGAAAATATTGCTCATTAATTCATCACACTCGATGAGTGTTTGCAATTTTCGTGTCGGAGTGTACACGAGTGAGGGTTTGTCGGGATTATAGCGCGATGTATGTCGGACGCGCTGACAATAAAGACCGGGGGGACGAGGAGGGGGGGAGAGGCTCATTTGCATTTACCTTCTTTTATTTATGGTTTCGAACGGGGCCAGCCCTCGGCAGTCGCTGCCATCGTAATAAAACGCTTAACCCAATAATATAAACTTCAGCTGAGACTGACTTGAATCTTCTACACGTAGTTCACGTTTGACGTATATGAGAAGACTATCAGCTGTTTGATTGGAAACGGATCGGACATGGCTTCGTTCCGTGTTTGATCTGATTCGTTTTCAATTAAACAAGCAATGAAGTTGCGTAAAATATAGAATTACGGTACAGATTGGTCACTTGGATTGCAATTTTACCTAATAGTTAAACAAAACATAACGAAAGCAAATTGCAAGGTAAAATTTCCTCTTTGCCGTTATACTTAACTTGCAAAATGCAACGATATTATTTGAGAGGAATATTGAAGTGACATAGTATAATATACTGTGTATATAGACAGTAAACGGACAGTATAAAGTATCTAAGACAGTAAGCTCGCTTCGTCTCCGGCCCGGAGATGTTTACCATGCACACTACACAGTACACAGAACACTGCACAGTGCAGACGCTTGAATCCCGCTCACTCCCAGCTCCGAGCTCAAACAAGATCACAAGTCTTTGAAGCTCAATGAAAAGTCACTAATTTTAAAACTTTCCAGAGATGGGTTATTATTGGCGTCGTTTATAGAATACTTATTTAACATACTTTGATAACAAAGTATGGATGCTTTTTTTGCTTGTAACAAGTATTAATGAGCAAGTGAAAAACTGACCTAGCTCCTAATTATATCAAAAAACGAGTAGCAAAGTTAAATAAAAATACTGGCATTATAAATTGTATGTTTAATTGTGTTGTAAAAACTTTGAGTACACTGCCGGTAAGTTGGTTAATTAGTTGTAAAAAGTGTAACAAAACTGAACGACCACCGGACGGTTGTTACTATAAACTAGCTTTATTTGTGAGGGGAAAACATTTCATTAAGCCGCGTTTTCTCATGTTAAATGTAAGTCTTTTTCGTGTGTTTCTTGGGTTAAAAGTAAATATATTTTCCATATGTGTTTCCTATGTTGCTCTAGGTTCTAGGTTGCTCTTACATTATGTTAATGTAAAACGAATCCCACCAAAAACATACCTGTTAAAATAGGGCCTAGTTCCTATAGGCTAACTGTTGGTCTAAAAAAAGAGTTGAAATCCAATCCAATGCCAAGTTCAGATGCACTTCATCGATCATAATCATCTTTATCAACAGCCTGATCCATAATACTTCTAATTTGAACTTGGCAGGTTATTTAAATTCTATTAATATTATCTAATTATATAATTAATCAAGTGTAACGCATAGCACAAAAACCTGCCAAGTTCAAATTTAGAAGTATTATGGATCAGGCTGTTGATAAAGATGATCCCACCAAAAACATACCTGTTAAAATAGGGCCTAGTTCCTATAGGCTAACTGTTGGTCTAAAAAAAAGAGTTGAAATCCAATCCAATGCCAAGTTCAGATGCACTTCATCGATCATAATCATCTTCATCAACAGCCTGATCCATAATACTTCTAATTTGAACTTGGCAGTGTTGTATAATCAAACGCCAGCTCGTTGACAACTGATATATTTCTTCTAAATCAAATAAGAACTACTTATTACATGACATCTTCCCCTACAGAAAATAAAGTTAATTATTAAAATTCTTTTGTACAACATAATAATTTCCCAAAATATACACTAAATAAAATAAACCGCTTATAAACTTCTATCCAAGATTATATGCCTTGCGTATGAGAAGGCGAGTAAGATGATTCAATTTTTTTCATCAACCAGATCATTATCATAAGCACAATATTCAGTGTTCCCCTCCTCATATCATACTATCAACCGACGTGTTTCAAAAGAATGGAACGTCCTTTGAGCCTATATCACAATCGACATTCCATCATTACATTAGAAGTAATTATTATCTAGGTTATCTCGAACATTTTATATAGTAACGAATTTACATTAATATTAGTGTTACTCCCAATAGATTTTTTAATAACCTCCTTAACGGCTTTTACAGCTTTCTCGACTTTTCTATTACATTGAACATAGTATGGAGACAAAGGTTTATGCTCAAAACCCCACTCTTTTGAGAAAATTTTAAAGTTGCGACCTAAAAATTGCGAACTATTGTCACTTATTACACATTCTGGTGTACCGTAACGCACAAAATTCTCCTTCATAGCATTTATAACCGTATAAGATTTACTATCTCCTATAGGACACACATTAACAAAACCTAAATAATAATCTACAAAAATCAAATAAGATTTTTTCCCGTACTTAAACATTTTTATACTAATTTTATTCCAACTCCTATGTGTCAATACAGAATTCTGACTTATTGTTGGTTTTTTACTGCCTCTACTTAAATATTTTAATAAAAACTTTCTGGGCGTTTGTCGTTTGTTGTCTGACGATACCTCTTTGTCTACAAACATAATATTATTATTACGTCGTGGTAAACGCTCAACCCTATTAATTATATTATCTTTGTTAGAAATGCCTAAATCATGAATCCGCAACAAATCATCCGATACAGAACTAATTTGATTAAAATTATGTACAGCCGATATAGTAAAGGTATTCGCCTTAAGCTCCCCGTCCAAATTTTGTGGTTGTTGCAATTGCTCTTTTACTTCTATGCCATGTACTTTTCGCACCTTACACATTCTAGCGAAATGATCTATGTTATAACAAATATAACATTGTTTATCTAAGGCTGGGCACTCCTCAATGTATTCGCACCCGCCTCCACATCGACGACACGTAGCCGTTTTCCCGAAGCTTCGTCGCGGCACCCCGGCGTCTGCATCGCCGACCGCGCCACAGTCCTTCCGCTGTGGCCAGCTCCGCTTTCTGCCGCCGCTCACACTGCCAGCGCCACTGCTGCCGCCGCTGCTGAAACTCCCTGCACGTGCATTCACACCGTCCACACGAGATGGCCCTAGCACACGGCTGCTCTCCTGGGACACTTCTTCGACCTGACAGGCCTCGATGGCTTTGTCAAGTGTCAGGTCATCACACCGCAGAAGGCGATCGCGGAGCGTCGTGCTGCGAATGCCGCACACGATACGATCCCGTAGCAGTTCATCCTCCAGATCTCTGAACTCACAAGTTTTACTAAGGAGCCTTAACGCAGTCACGTACTGGTCTACAGTCTCACAGACTTCCTGGCATCTTGTGAAGAAACGATATCTTGTTAACGTGATATTCTTTTTAACTCCAAAATGTTCGTTGAATTTTTTCTCTAAAATCTTTATATCATCTCTGTCGGACTCATTTTCAAATTTAAAAGTTTCGTATATATCGAACCCGTCCGGGCCGATGAGATTTAATAGCAGACTAGACTGTACCTCGCTGTCTTCTTTATGCATCCCCGATGCCTTGATGAAAACATGGAACTGGGTTTTCCATCTTTTCCAAGCGTCAGCCCGGCTGACGGAGTTGCCTCCCAAACAGAGCTCTGGCGGCGGGCGAGCGTATTCCATGCTTGTATTATATTAGTAATACGTTTGGCAACAGTTTCTACGTAAATACAATATGGAATTTACACGTTTTATTTAGTTTCTAAAATATATTTTTTTCCGCTGTCACCATGTTGTATAATCAAACGCCAGCTCGTTGACAACTGATATATTTCTTCTAAATCAAATAAGAACTACTTATTACATGACAGGCAGGTTATTTAAATTCTATTAATATTATCTAATTATATAATTAATCAAGTGTAACGCATAGCCCAAAAACCTGCCAAGTTCAAATTTAGAAGTATTATGGATCAGGCTGTTGATGAAGATGATTATGATCGATGAAGTGCATCTGAACTTGGCATTGGATTGGATTTCAACTCTTTTTTTTAGACCAACAGTTAGCCTATAGGAACTAGGCCCTATTTTAACAGGTATGTTTTTGGTGGGATTTCAATACTTTTTTTCAAGAAATCCTACCTATGTTTTCTTTTTGTGCTACGCCCGATATAAACAATACTTTCAAAAGATGCCTCAATATATCACTGGTACATAAGAATTTTTATCTAAAGTTCATAGATGAACTGACTCACGCTTGACGATTTCTTAAATTTCTTAATTTATCGTAACACATACATAATAATATAACACACGACCTGTGTGCTAAATTTCATAACGCTAGGACATTTGGAAGTAGCCTCTAAAGTTCGTAGATCGGCCGACTCACGCTTGACCGATTTCTAAAATTTCTTAATTTTTTGTTAATCTACATTTAACACATGACCTGTGTGCCAAATTTCATAACGCTATGACATTAAAGTTTGTATGGGCTGTAGATAGGCCGACTCACGCTTGACCGATTTCTAAAATTTCTTATTTTTTTAATCTACATATAACACACGACCTGTGTGCCAAATTTCATAACGCTAGGACAATTGGAAGTGGCCTCTGAAGTTCGTAGATGAACCGACTCACGCTTGACCATTTTCTACAATTTCTTAATTTTTCGTTAATCTACATATAACACACGACCTGTGTGCCAAATTTCATAACGCTACGACAATTGGAAGTGGCCTAGAGGTTTTGATTACCGGTCAGTGAGTGAGTGAGTGAGTGAATGAGTGAGTCAGTGCCAAAATAAGCTATTTTTACAAGGACATATCTCAGGATCTATTGAAGCTATATCTATGAAATTGGGTATACTGCTTAAGTACTCGTAAATAATTACGTAGGTATAATTTTATCTTTGCACTCGCAATAGACACTGAGCTACAGGGGGGTCAAAAGTGCGTCGAAACGGTTCGTGTAAATAGTGCACGGCATGCGCGCGGCCTGCTGGAACTAGGCTTGCGCACTTCCGTGCGCTTTGATTATGATCGATGAAGTGCATCTGAACTTGGCATTGGATTGGATTTCAACTCTTTTTTTAGACCAACAGTTAGCCTATAGGAACTAGGCCCTATTTTAACAGGTATGTTTTTGGTGGGATTTCAATACTTGTTTTCAAGAAATCCTACCTATGTTTTCTTTTTGTGCTACGCCCGATATAAACAATACTTTCAATAGATGCCTCATTATATCACTGGTACATAAGAATTTTTATCTAAAGTTCATTGATGAACTGACTCACGCTTGACGATTTCTTAAATTTCTTAATTTATCGTTAATCTACATAATAATATAACACACGACCTGTGTGCTAAATTTCATAACGCTAGGACATTTGGAAGTAGCCTCTAAAGTTCGTAGATCGGCCGACTCACGCTTGACCGATTTCTAAAATTTCTTAATTTTTTATTAATCTACATTTAACACATGACCTGTGTGCCAAATTTCATAACGCTATGACATTAAAGTTTGTATGGGCTGTAGATAGGCCGACTCACGCTTGACCGATTTCTAAAATTTCTTTTTTTTTTTTATCTACATATAACACACGACCTGTGTGCCAAATTTCATAACGCTAGGACAATTGGAAGTGGCCTCTGAAGTTCGTAGATGAACCGACTCACGCTTGACCATTTTCTACAATTTATTAATTTTTCGCTAATCTACATATAACACACGACCTGTGTGCCAAATTTCATAACGCTAGGACAATTGGAAGTGGCCTAGAGGTTTTGATTACCGGTCAGTGAGTGAGTGAATGAGTGAATGAGTGAGTCAGTGCCAAAATAAGCTATTTTTACAAGGACATATCTCAGGATCTACTGAAGCTATATCTATGAAATTGGGTATACTGCTTAAGTACTCGTAAATAATTACGTAGGTATAATTTTATCTTTGCACTCGCAATAGACACTGAGCTACAGGGGGGTCAAAAATACGTCGAAACGGTTCGTGTAAATAGTGCACGGCATGTGCGCGGCCTGCTGGAACTAGGCCGCGCACTTCCGTGCGCTTTGATTTGGAAAACCTTTACTGATTGTTAGCTGATACTTATAGCACAGGTTTATCCTATTTTAAGTATCAGCAGAACATTAAATTTGTACATACAGTCTGAACTTCTTGTGTTATGTAAAAATTATAAAGGAACATACTCGTATTATGTAATTTGAGCAAATAAATAACTTTTTACTTTACTATGTTAAAGGTAAGTCTTTTTCGTGTGTTTCTTGGGTTAAAATTAGGTATTTTTCAGATTCATTCCATGTGTTAAGGGTAAGAATTTTCCGGGTGTTACTTGTGTCAAAGGTAAGTCTAGTGACGTGTGAAAGGCATACTCGTATTAACTTATGCCCACCCCACGCGCGGAAATAGCTTATCCATCAAAGTGTCTAATCAAACGGAAGTAACATTGGGTGACGGGTGTCAACGGCTCACTATTTCGCAGTTACAGATGTAACTAGCTGTGCCTCGCGACTTCGCATGCGCAAAATATTATTCTGCCGTAACTGTGCATTTTTTCACTATAAAAAGTAGCTTTTCCGTGTTCCACTATTTGTTTGTAAAATGTTTTATCAAAAACGGTGGCATAGTTTTAAACATGTAAGCATTTATAGTGACAGATAATGGGACTTTGATTTATTCTAAGTAGTGATATCCAAACTGTCAAACGTGTGTGGGACGAGCACGTGGGGTGTGGTGTGGTGTGGTCGGGTGGGGTGTGATCGGCGTGTAATGACCGCGATGACACTTGGCCGGTAATTGCCGCCATGTTGGAACAATTAACACGTCTCCTCCGCCAGCCGTGGCCGTATTGAAGTTTGATAGTTTATACGTTATTGGACACTTTGTAAAGCATCATTAGGGGGAATAAACGATATTTGCTACCCTCTAGATGTAGGCACATAATGGACGTACTCTCAGACATTTTGCGTAGGTCTTTAGTGGTTTATATAGTCTACTGTCTACACTCAACAAAACAATAACCCCGATGTAGTTTATTATGAAAGCTCAGACTTAAACATTGTATCCTCTTTGCCACCTTACGTAAATTATTGCATCCCATCGCGTATTCAAGTTACAATGAAAATGAGGGAATTGATTTCACATTAAACATGTAGAGTGTAGACGGTTTTCTCCTGGGAGCAATATCTGCCGACGACATATCTGTAAATCCGCACCTAATGGAGGCCTGACAAAACAGTCGTGACGTCACAAAGGCCGTGTCAATAGTGTCAAGGAAATTCAAATGTTGTGTTACAGTAATCCATTACAGAACAAAGCGAGCCTCCCTCAGCTCCCGAACATTACTCACTGCCGCTCTCAATATTTCGGATTGCGGAGCTTCCCGTCTGGCTCGAAGCCGTCAACCTGACGACCTGTCAACCTGACGACCCGTCAGCCTGACGGCTGTCAACCGCCAGTCTTTTGCATCCCCGAGCTACGCAAGGATATGAAAAAATCTAACGAGACAACCCTGAACTTTTGATGGCCGTGTTTTCGTTTCTAGGAATTTCGGGCAGCGAGTAATTAAAATGTTGTACATCACGGCCCACGGGGCTCCTGAGTTTAATATCGAGTACAAGGTGCGAGTAACAGTCGGTCTAACTTGTAAGCCGGAAACTTAAACGAGATTAAATCTCTTTGAGGGTATTAGACAAAGACTGGATTATCGGCGGCAGGCGACGGCTTTATAATAACGCATGTGTTCCCGGTCGTCCGGCCGTCCGGCTGTCCGGCTCCGACGGCTCCGGCTTTGTGAGGAAACTCTGAATATATCAATATTCATATCAAACTAGAGCTATTCCAAGTATTCATATTAGGCCTTTGTGCAGGAGATTATAAATTTGTTACTGAAGGACTTGGAATATTTAATTAATATAATAATATGATAGAGGTAAGATTTCTCAGTATCCAATATATTCTGAAATTGATAGCCACAATTTGATTTGCACAGAAATATCCACGTAAATGATAAAAGCATTGGGCGGTTCTTCTCGCCGGACTAGTTCCCAAACCGATGGTAGGCACCATACTCGTAGTTTCGACGTTCGGAGAAGATTTTGTAAAAAAATTACTCTGATTAAATTAATTGATTTGATTTGAAAAAAAAAATTGTGGTATAAGCATTACTGCTGCATCTTTACGATGCAGTTTATTGGCCTTTGTCATACAAGTCGTATAACATTTTCTGGCCCGAACAAAAATGACAGAGCTATTTGATCACAAATCGCGTTGTAGCCGATACGTCCACTCAGCTAAAACAATTATTGACTCACCAATCACTTCGTTTGGTTGGTCAATATTTAATTTTCGACTGGCTACAATCCATTTTAATTGGTAAGGTGCTAATTTTTTTCTGTGTATTTTGTATTTCATAAAATTAAACACTTAAATTTTTTACACGCGCAAAAAATTCTCCTGTAAGGAAAATTACTTTACAGGAGAATTTTAGCTATTTTATGAAAAATAGCATTTATACGAATTAGAGATTTAGAGATAATAGCATTTATACAAGAACTTTGTATATTGTATACAACTGTATATTGTACAAAGGAAAGCCGATTGTCTCAGCCTACGGGAGAGACAATCGGCTCTAGTATTTATGCCGCGCGAATGTCTGCTTTTATTAAAATCGTTGAATCGAAATACTCAGACGGTCACATCTGACAAAACAATGTAGTACTAGGTAATTACTCATTAGGCAACCGCAGTACTATATATATAAATTTACATATTACAGTCCTCTTCTTATCGGGCAACAAAAGTTAAGGAAACCGCTAATTATGTTAATAAATAATAACACAACGAAGATTTGATTAAGAATATTTTCTCGTAATATGAATGAGATAGACACCTTCATCACTGGTCTTGTGAGTCATGCAGAATATAAAACACACATAATAATTATTGACAAATTGACTAATTTCTGAGTAGGACAAAATGATGTGACTAAACCGGCTAACCCGGCAAACGTTATTTTGTCAAATACATTATTTCAAGAACTACACGTTAGGCGCATACAACAAAATTGGTAACGATGATTCAGAGCAACAGAGATTAGATAGAATCATGTAGTAAACAACGAACGGACGAACAGGTGTTTCGAAAGCCGGACATATTATTTGCTCATAAACAAGTATTGTCGTCGAGTAGCTATTTTCCATAAAAATATATTATTCAAAAACAGTATTGCTTTCATCGTAAATAATAATTTGACTCTAATAGACGTCTTGTGTATTCTGTACAAAATTAAATCACTACAAAGTTAGCCTAATTTAGTCAATTCTTCGTGAAGGAATATTTCCCGGAAACCAGAATTAATTCTACACCCAACAGACTTGTTTCCGTTATAATATTTATAAGATACTTATACAATTAAATTAATTTATTCGTCAAAAACATCTACACAGCAAAATAAAATTAATTATGTTTTATTCTATTTTATATACAGTGTAACATGAAAACAAGCGTTTGATTAAACTCAAATTTTGAATTGATTTTTTTGTTATTAATTTTTTTGATTAATTAATCCCAATAATTATTTGACGTTGCATTAACATTAGACTGGTGTTGTTAAATAATCGTTCATTGTAGTTAATTGGGTTTAGACTCTAGTTTCCAACCTGCTTTCATGCAAAACAATTTTTTGTCTGAGTCACCATTTAATAGTAAATCAATTCTACAACTTTAATAGAAATATATTTCTTTTATTAAAAAAATTAAAGGATATTTTATATGTTTTTAATTAATGAAGTTGTAATAAAATGTAGTAAATGATATATTAAAATTCGGCTAAGTGCAAATTGGGCTCGCGCACGAAGGGTTCCGTAAAATATTAGAGGTAGTAAATATAGCCAAAAAAAATTGTTTTTTTTTTATGGGAGCCACCCTTAAATTTTTTTTACTGTTCGTGTTATAGCGACAACAAAGAAACATATTATAATATTATAGTCCGTGAAAATTTCAACACTCAAGCTATTACCGTTCTAGAGGTACAGTCTGGAGACAGACAGACGGACTGACATCGAAGTCTTAGTAATAGGGTCTTTACTTTTAAGGTACGGAGACCTAGAAAGTGTATGTCGCGCTGTGTGGCAAGTGAACTTAGACCGAACTTTAAACTAACAAGTTTGAAAACGAAACTTGTGTTCGTTCGTGTGATTTATGAGCTAAGTTCATAGCGACAGTTAAACCACGACTACATTCCACGGTCCACCTACAACCTGCAGGGTTAAAGTGTTTCGAACTATTTATATTAAATATGAATAACTAGATGAAGCCTGCAACTCCGTGGCGCCAAAATTCCGGGGTGAAAAGTATCCTACGAGTATGTGCTTTCCCGAACTCAAAGTATCTCTATTCTCCATACCAAATGCATAATCGGTTCAATGGTTGGGGCGTGAAGAGGTTACAGACAGATAGACAGACAGACACTTTTACATTTATAATATAAAATATGCAAGTATGGGTGAATGAAATAATAGTAATTTAAATGTTTAAAAATACCATTCATATTTACCTCTCTTTCTTTATCAATCTATAAGATTTTTGACTATCATCTATGTTTAGAATTGTTTTGTCTCAATGTTTCTAATGTGATGTCGTTAACAATTACATTTTTTCCGCTTACATTGCAAACGCAGGCTGAATCCTACGAGATTCATCAAAATAATGTACTAAGTATTATACACATTCAAAAGATCTACAAAAAAGTATATTATATGTATCTCTTACGGATATCCGACAATAACAGTTTTTTATCATTTACTTTTAACGAAAAATAATGGCTATTTTTCGAAACGATTTTAACCAATACGGCATTAATCCTTATTCAGTTAAACACTTTAAAAACATTGTTGATTATTAATATAGATTTATATGGCCCTTTACATGATTTTAATGAATATTTTCGAAGATAAATACATATTTAAAAATTGCGACCAATGCGGGCCACGGATAGTAATAACGAATATAAATCAAAACTGCTGAATCGATTTTAATAATTTTTTCATTGGCTATATATTTTATACCCGTGCGAAGCCGGGTCGCTAGTGTATGTTAAACCGAACGTAATATTGAAACCTCATACTTATATGGAACTTGTTAAATGAAAATTTCCTTGTCGTGATAAATTTTCCTTCAGCAAGCCGGCAACAAGTTGTTGTAGTGAACGCGCGGACCTCGCAAACCGCGTGTCAGCTTACATCGATAACTTACTAAACAGTATACAGTATACACTTTAGCTGATACACGCTCAATATTATTTTAACGAGATAATAATCCATACTATCCATATCCATACTAATATTATAAATGCGAAAGTGTGTCTGTCTGTCCGTCTGTCTGTTACCTCTTCACGCTCGAACCGCCGAACCGATTTTGCTGAAATTTGGCATGGAGATTCTTTGAGTCCCGAGAAAGGACATAAGATAAGTTTTTATCCCGGAAAAATGTACGGTTCCCGCGCGATAAACGAATTTTGGCGCAACGAAGTTGCGGGCATAATCTAGTTTTGTTACACCCTGTATATTAACAGGGTGTAACAAAACTAAGTGATAACACTTTAGTGTTTGTATGTGCTCCTTATATTGAGTTCACTGTGAAAGTTGCAGAGCTGAAAGACCCATATTTTTTATGACAAGCGCCCTAGCCCCAGCGTCATTAGTTTCCCCATACAAAAGTGAAAAAAAAAAACTCTTTTAGCGCTGCTACAAGTACTTTCACAGCGAACTCAATATAAGGGACTCATACACACCTTAAAGTATTATAACTTAGTTTCATTACACCCTGTATAAAAGTTATAATTCAAATGGATAAAATATTATGAAAACTATTTGACGATAAAATGACGATTAAAAATGTTAAAAATAAAAATAAGTAACAATGTATTTTCCTCAGAATTAGCTCTGCGTCTCGGGCAGATAAAACCAATTTCCATGCGTGATACCGATCTAAGCATACATAACAATGCACACAACTCGATAACGCCGGCGAAAATAGAACTCAAAATGTAACAAATAACTATAAAAAAACTTACTTGTACTCCACTCCCCGGCTAAAGGCACAAGGCACAGACTATATGCAAGCACAGATAAGGTAATTATAATATATTTAATGTATAGTAGTTCGTGTATATCGGAGAAAGTTTTGTTTCGTCAGCCGTATGGTCGCACGTCCGTCCCGCTAGAGCGCGCCGCGCCGACTGTCGTCTGTCGTAGAGCGGCCGCTACGAGCGCTACGCCGTAGCTCCCCGTAGCTCGTAGCACGCACCGCGTAGACCCTGATTTGTATGCGCGGACACCACCAGATTTTGAGTGGGATTGACACAATAACTACGTTCTGTATTAAAATTACTAGAATATTATGGTTTAGTATAATAATTTAATATAATACTGGAATAGTCAAAGCATTCAAAACATACTAACAAAATATTTTAATTAATGCTAGAGATCGCCCAATGGTCGAAATTCGACCTTAGATAAAAAAAAGATTCTCAACACTTTTCTATTGATAATCTAATATTGAAAAAAAATATACTTTGTTATTTTTTAGACATAATTCCTGTGACAGTCTCAGATTAATAAAGTCATGACAGACTGGACGTGTGATTATTAATAATTATTGTCTAACAGTATAAGATTCAATAAAAAAACTAAATCTATTTTTCAATTTGACAACAGACTTCAACCATAAATATAAGAGTACAATTCCCTCTGTCCCTAGTGTGTGTGTGTTGTAGTGTGTGTAAAAACATAATTTCAAAATAATATTAGCTCGATGAACTCCTTCACCATATAAACATTAATTGTGCAAAATTTCATGCACCTACGTTTCCCCATTTTTCGTAAAAAGTGTTACAAAGTTTTTCGCTCGCGTATTAAATAATAAGATCTAAAACGCGATTGAAACACTTTATGTTTACATGAAAAATTGTGCGCAAATTAAAATTTAACCATTTGATATTCAAGCTTGTAGTTGTCGCCTCCAATTATTTTAAGCACCCTTTAAACCTGTGAACACGAATTACAAGCGATTTGCGGCACGCGCTCGGCGGTCAGTGGGTTGGCCGCGTGAGGTAAGTAGTTTAGTGGACCAATAAAATATATAAAAAAAAGATAATATTTTTTAGAATACCATAATATAATATTCAATATATCTAAATATTATATAAAACTCAAAGTTGACTGACTGACATGGTGATCTATCAACGCACAGCCCAAACCACTGGACGGATTGGGCTGAAATTTGGCGTGCAGGTAGATGTGATTTTAATCAATTATACCCCCAAGGGGTTAAAATAGGGGATGAAAGTTTGTATATAATATTTCTTAACGCGAGCGAAGCCGCGGGCAATAGCTCGTAAAGCATAAAATTACACTTTCTTTCTACAATAATAATATTAGTTTTTTTTATTTCATAAAAAAAGACTAAGGGCCTGTTTCACCGCTTTCTTATAAAGTGCCGAATAGGCTATTCACAACTTGACAGATTCTCTATACTTATGGCCTGTTTCACCGCTTCCTGATAAGGTGCCCGTTAGGGTTATTTGACAGATTTTCCATACTCCATCTGTCAAATTAAGTGGTGGATAGCCTTATCAGGAAGCGGTGAAACAGGCCCTTAATCTGTCAAGTTAATTGGTGGATAGCCTATTCGCCACTTATCAGGAAGTGGTGAAACAGGCCCTTAATCTAATACAGACACTTAGATGACTTTTTTGTTTCTTTGTCTAACCTCTAGCTTAAGTGCCGAACGATAACTCCTGGCCAATGAGACATAGAGGTGTTTAAAATTGTCATGTATTATGTCAATATTTAAATTGGCCGGTTGTTAAGTCAGGCCATAATCGTGCACACCCGGATACACCCCGGTCATATCCGGGTGTGCGGCCCGGCAACACATAATCAGATTTGCCCAATTGGTCGGGCGCTGTTTATTTCATTACCGCGCCGCCCGCCGCTTGCGCTCGTCCGTAATCACATTATACCCGCGCCTGCCAGATCTACTCGTTCTACGTTTCCAATTCTATAGTGCTACTCATGAACGTATAATAAAAGAAACAAAGAGTATGTGATGCAAATACGGAACCCTAAAAACATGAAGCCATCACTAGTATATTATAAAGTCTCCGAGTACAGCTGTATTCGTGTTTCACGAGTAAAATCTAAAACCATCACTTAAGAAAATTACAAATGAATTAAGAGCATTACTCAAATTATTCATTAAATAACAATGCAAGAATCATAAAGATACGTATTATAGCCTGTGTATCATCACGTTATAATACACCCCGCTAGCTCGGCAGGATGTATGTTATCGGAGTGAATTGCTCTGCGGTACCCGTTCCCTCCCGCACTAGGCGCATGACAAAGGGCTGGGGGGGTTTTAGTGGGTAAACCTCTTGTAGGGAGTCCCACATACCCCCGCCCCTTCCCCCGAAGGGGTGGAGGATACGTAAAGTATTACCCCTCCTCAAAAAAAAAAAAAAAAAAAAAAAAAAAAAAGGATGTATGTTATGCTAATACCCGCACTCCGCAGTTAGCGCGGTGCTGTGTATACACTGTATACTGTGGTATACTACAGTATACAACTATACAGCGTACAGTGTATAGTGTAGACAGTAGACTGTAGAGTGTCGGCGACTAACGTCGAGGTACGAGGAGTGCACCTGTTGCGCCGCGCCGATGTTGTAACACGTTGATCTGGTCACACACTACTGTAAAATGGTGTGCACTAATACTATACTGTACTCTGCGAAACAAGGCGGTCACGGTCATTGACTCCCTGTCAAAAACTTGTAATTTTCTATATAAACCGCGATTGACAATGAAGTGTCAGAAGTTGTCAATCGCGGCTTTGTATAGAAAATGACAAGTTTTTGACAGGGAGTCAATGAGTGCTACCGCCATGTTTCGCCGAGTACAGTATATACTTATTTAATTTATTGATTGACACGGAAATTTATTAAAGTAAAAACAGTAATTTGTTAAATTAAACATATGTCGATAACCCAGTAATACCAAATTTAAATAAAATCAGTTAAGAGGCTTAAGTGTGAAAAGGTAACAGGCAAACAATTTTATTTATAAAATTAGCATTAGCAGAAAATTATAATGTTCCAAGCCCAAATCGATACTATAATAATATCGTAAACTTAAGTCCTAAATAGGCATAATATTTTAAAATTTGGACTACCTGACTGCAACCACTGAGCCATCGTCGTCTGTAGTAATGTAAGCAATCTTATCGAGTCATCAACAGGAGAACATTTTGATCCTCCTACACTGAACGAGTGTAATTAAAGCGTTTTAATTACTTTACACGGATCGGGGCTAAACGACTCTCAGATTACAACACGTGACGTGACGCGAGGCGACGCGACGTGGCGTCGTTACTGTGACGCGGGTCGCTGATGGCCCACCTGTCCGGCCCACTGGAGGGGAATCCTGATTACCGCATTTATATTCGACCCAAATAAATGTCGTTTTTCGTCCACCTATGTTTGTATTCTAGGTGATGTTGTCCCTCTAAATGTTTTGATCCTTATGTCGGGTATCGGAGGTTTTTTGTCGAAAATTTATCTATTTGCTTGCACTTTTGATTACCTAAACATTAACGAATCACCAACGTTAATTAAATAAATGAATGAATGAATATAAACGTCTTTCAAAAAAATTGTGCCTGGCCACCTGGCCTGGCCATCAAACCCTTAATAAATAATACCGTAAATGCGCAAGCGACTATAAACAACTTATATAATATTATATTATAATACAATATTATATACTAGGTTCTAGAATGTAGAATAGAACATCTATCATCGTGTTTCGTGAAGGGTTACAACTAAAGCCTTTAACGGCGAGTACTCCAATATCAATTTACAAAAGTAACTTTTATCGAAGAATATGGCCTATAAAATGAACATAATATGACGAACCTTATCTGTCTGTATATAACTTATCGATATTCTCGGCGAAATACGTCGGTACTCGTAAAAACGACATGAAAATCAACGCGACATATATACAGGTCGTAAAGTAATGCAATCATAGTATTGTACAATATGTAAAAGATACACGCCTATCAAAACGGAAAAAATTGGTAATATATTAAACTGATAAACCATATCTTCCTAACTTTACTAATCAAAAGGAAAATGATACCATTTTTAACACTTGTGGGGATAAACGTTTATGAAGCTCAACAAGCTACCATACTTTATATGTTAATGATGGCTTTACTTAAATAACAAGCTGTACGAAAAACAAATCCCCATGACAATAAGAACCTGGTTGATTCTCCCAACTGTCGACGAACTTTGGCAGATTAAGACAAGGGTACTTGGTTCAGTTCACTCAATGTAAACTATTTTGTTACACGCGATGAATTAGTCAATGGGGCATCTTCTTATCCCCCCCCCCTGTTCTCTTCCCCCCTCCTTCAGCCGGCCAGCACAAGTTGCTAATTGAAAATTCCTGCCTTTCAACAGCCGTCCCACGCGGACCTCGTATCGACACCCCACGCGCCGCGTCGCGCAACGTGTTGACTGTTGTGATACACTGACCGATATCAATATCGGTTCATTGTGCGAAATTTAATATTGTATTGATTATAATGTGTTCTAGAAATGAGACCACTGGGACCAAATGGAGTTAACATTTAATTATTCGCTGTCAACCCTAACCGCCTCCAATATACCCTCCTGGGTTACCACTAACCAACGAAAACACAGCAGTGTACACGATTTCTAAATAATTATACCTGCATTTAACAGGGTGCTGCTAAAGGGTTGTATAATGTATTATATTAATATGATGTAGGAAACGGATGAAACAGGTTCCAAGAATGACCCACGTCATAAATTTACTTCCTCGTGTCAGATGCTAGTGATGTTAGTAGTTAAAGTGAAGGAGGAAGTATGTTAAGTGACCGAAACTGCTGACAGGCGCGAGTCGCCGCCAACTCATTTTGCCAGAGATAAAAGTTACGGCGAGGCTACGAAATCAAGCGAATGCGACTGCGAAGATGAAAACAAATCAACTTGTCGCTAGTGCGTCGTTCTTTACTAATTCTCAGCCACTTTTAGCAAGCACTGATGTATACGTACGTATGTATACGTATAACTACAGAAATTTATATAAAAGAAGGAAGCGACAACTATTAAAGTGAAATCCAGGGTTTGTAAAACGTAATCACTAAAGCGAGTTTCTAATATAACAGCTACAATACCATTACCTTGTCACTATTTGAATGCTTGATGTTAGCGGTGCTACGAGTAAAGGTACTTTACTTTAACAGGCCGAAGCCCACTGACATCATTTCAGACGTTATATAATATTATATTGTATGTTCTCCGAAACTTCGATATCGCGATGCAGGAGGCGAATTGTAGGTACCGCCACATAGCCGCAACCCGCTCGATTCGTAGCCTCAAACTTTAAATACCGACGGTTGCGGTTGGCATCACATAACGCGTTTATTTCCGCGCTAAACGCCCGACTGCTCGCCGGAACATCCATCCCGAGTTATTGCTTTTTAAATGGCGACCATATTTTAGTTAATAACGTCACAAATGCAGTTAGCGGAATTGGAGTTAGTGAATGCTGTTAGTTACATTTTACTGCCATGTTTACATGTTATATACTATATAGGATCCTAAATTTTGTTTTCTTTCTATTTAAAAAAATGTATGTCAGGCACTTAATTAAAATGCGAAATGTAAGCTTAGGAAATCAACTTTTGGAAAACCAATTTCTTTGATATTAATTTTTTAACTATTTTTAAATCTAAAAGAGAAGAAAGATGTTTGGTATAATTGATAAACAGTCAATAGTCAGTAATTTGTTTAGTCCTGACCTTCAAAAATGTTCTAACATTAATTCGCAGTAAATAAGAAACAGACAATATATTTTCATCAGAATTCTAAATCTACTTATTTTCTACATATTTATAATGTGTCCCCTGTCGAAGCGTTGTTATAGCAAAAATACCACTCCAAATCTGAGGCACGTATCGTATAGACAGTGTCAGCGCGGATAAGTGAGAGCTATTTCCGCCGCACCCTGTATATGTACAGCACAGGTGTCGGACACCTTGCCTTACGGCTTTTGTACCTTAATTCGATCACAATACGGTTGGAAATCAAAAACCTGTATTTCCCCCGCCTGTACGCTATACGGAGTGATACTTATACCCGACTCGACAGTTCGATATAACGACGTGCTTATTTCGGGAGAAACATTTTCAATAATATTTTTATAGAATATCAGGAGAGTTTCTTGATACTTAAAATATTATAACTTTATCTATATTCACTGATTTTATTATTTTACATAACTATACATAAACAATCATAAAATACTTTATTACGAGGCTATTTACAATATTATGCTTTTCACACGCAATTATTAGGTACGAAAGTTTCGACTACTTCAAGGGTTTTATATGTTTTAACCACTACCTTGTTAATTTGGAAAGCTTTTTTAGGCTCGAAATAGATTACTAAATCTTTGTGCAAATAAACAATAAACAGTAATAATAGGTATTGGTAGCCCGCGATAATACTTTCCCCAAAATATCTCAGTTACCAATTTAATCGTCGGCCGCGGTCCCCCGCGGCCCTTCGGTGGCCTCTTAGTGGCCCTTTAGCGGCCCTTAGACGCAACAAACAAAGCGGCTATATAATTTATGTTAAGGGCCCGAAAATTCACGTAAAAGGGCCGCGATAAATCATACTTTGTGCGAGCCCTCAGCCCTGTAGGTCGCAACTCGCACCGCCCGCACCACTTTAATGATACTACTCTCATATTAATGAGATAACTTAAATCATAATTATAAAGTTACTACGACAATATCATAACATTAGCACCTACTAAAATATAAAAATGTATCGTGCCATCAATATTTTATTGTGAATCAATCTTTTTTATGGTGTCGATTAAGAAGGCATCGAGTTTTTAATTTCTCTAGAATAAATATTATATAAGGGCTCATCTCCAAGCTAGGGTCTGTGACCTTGTACTTTGTAGACCTTAATTAATATGACTCGGTGTCAGGACAGATGTCAGGAGTGAGGTGATCTGGTGTCGTAATCAGCGAGGTAGTTAGATATTCAGGCGACGTTTACTTTGAGTGGTATTTAACATTGATAGCACCCAAATTAACTCATCAAAATTTACACACCTATTTTACGCATATCTTCAAAAGGGAGACGAATTGTTTGAAGTATGTGATTTGCAGGATGACATAATGTTTCTTGATTAAGTGGTTCTGTTAGTTGCGGTTCAAGTTCACTCCTACCATTACCAGGCTTAGATAACCACAGAAGGAACGCTTACGGCTAATGTAACACTTAGGATGGCATCACAGCTATCCGGGACACCCGTACGGGTTGGCAATACGGGCGCCCGGAGCATGAGTACATAATAGAAGATGCTCGCGTGCGGACGAATCTGTCAGCCTCACTGATCCGTCAATTTGTCTATTCCTTGAGAGAGCATTTCTGTGGTCTCAACACTCGGCTGATACACACCTCTACCGGCCTCTACTATTAAACTTTATTACAGAATCAGTCTTCGATATCATTATTGGGTTCAAGTTTAAACGTACTTTATAAAGTAAATACAATTAGTGTATAAAGTAATTAAACTACGGAGAGTAATTAATTACTGTCGATCGACGCGGTAATTACGAGGCCTCTTCAGCGGCCATCTTGTGTAAACTACACTGTACAGTGTACACAGTCCTCCTGCCCTCAAATCAATAAACAATTAAACTGAAACGAATTGACTTCATGACTAGTACAGACGGGATACATACGCGAAACAAACAACTGCTTATTAGCGATCAACATCAGCGCGTGACTTCTAAATGAACCAATTTTAATCGACAGGACATGGAATCTGATAATTTGGCCAAGTGGCTTTCGTGAACGCATTTTTAAGAAATCAGTACCGATATAATATGTGTTTTTCATAAGCATTGCTAAATACAACTGTGACCCCAAAATTGAGCCGTAGCGTATCAAAAATATTTTTAGAGATTACATTAGTCTCGTCCGTATGGCTGTATTGTACCAGTCATTGAATTTAAAATTTAAATATTATAATTAGTGTTTACTTAATAATTAATATGTAATGGATAATTTAGTAGTGAGTTGTGGCTAGAGATGGTTAATGGAAACATTTCCGAAAGAAAAGAAAAGAAAAATTTCCAATATATTTTTCCAATTTTTCAAATATTTTTCCAAATTTAAATGTCAACCAAGATTAGAAAATAAAACAAAATAACTAAGGGATAACATTTTAAGACTTTTATTTATTATTTTTCTTGAAAACTTCTATGACTTGTTGCATAAGCCGGCCCTTAGACGATCAATTGTATTGTGCAATATCACGCTACAATTTTATTGAACAGTTTATTTGACAATTATTAGATTGAAGGCGCGCGATGATCAATATCAACCCTAGACGGTCAATATTGTAATAATTATTACGCAATACGTGATATGGCGCAATAAAATTATTTGCTCGTCTAGTAGGGGCCGCTAAGGTTTAGCGTTCATCACCGGTATTATAACAGTTGCGTTAGATTTGTTCTGAAATTAATAGTTATAGAAAGTTTTTTTGCGCTAGTATTTAGAAGAGGTCATAAATAGCTCAAATTCAAAAACTCGACCAAATACGACGGGTGCGTTAGCCGCCATATTGGTTTGAACTTGCCTATTTTTGACCACATCTTCTTTATTTTTCTTTTTTGTTTTACAAAAATGATAAGATGGTTGCAAATTTAATTCTCTACAAGTTTGATTCTTATACATTTTTGCGGAAGTAATTGCAAAAAACAAGTCAAAGTATAATTTCGATTATTATCAAAAGAAAAAAATTACAAAATCATTATCACAATCAATTTCCTCCAACTTTGATTCTTATGATTTTTTTCAGTAATCAATATATTTTAAGTCCCTTTGTCGCACTAATTCTGAGTTACACCTCCAGGCGCCTGTCTTTTACGCCAGTTATATATACTTCTTTATTATATAACTCTGGAAGTTCGCAATATTTTTCACGAGAATGACCTACAAAACTCAAACTCAAACATTTTTATTCAGAATAAATTTTTTCAAATATTTATTGGTTTTAACTTGTCTAACGTTGGGCAAAGTAAATTTTAAACATTTAGTTTTCTTAGAATTTAGAAGTAAGTTGTTAACGTTAAACCAATGTACTATTTTTGAGAGAGCACTATTTACCTCGTCGTAATTTGACTGTTGTCGCTTCACTTTAAAAGTAAGTGAAGTGTCATCAGCAAAAAGTACTATCTCATTATCATTATACTTAACAAGATAAGGTAAGTCGTTTATGTAGATGAGGAAAAGGAATGGACCTAAAATGGATCCCTGTGGGACGCCTAATTCTATTTTGGTCCCGTTGGACCTTTTACTATTAATGTCAACCCTTTGAGTTCTATTTTTGAGGTAAGATGTCAAAAGATTGAGTGCTGAGTCCCTAATGCCATAGTGGTGCAATTTTCTGATCAATGTAGCATGCTCAACACAGTCAAAAGCCTTGGAGAGGTCGCAAAAAACCCCTAGGGCATCCTGCGAGTCATCCCATGCTTCAAATATACTATAAAGAAGACCTATACCAGCATCCGTTGTGGATCGACCCTTAGTAAAACCATATTGATTATTGTGTAATAAATTATTTAAGTTAAAATGTAATAGTAACTGATTTAAAATTATTTTTTCAAATATTTTACTCAGAGTCGGTAGAATCGATATAGGCCTATAATTTGTGGAATCAGATTCAAGTCCCGCTTTAAATACAGTTACAACCTTACTGTGCTTCATTAAGTCAGGAAAAACACCACCCTTTACGCAGTCATTAAAAATCATTGATAGATAATTTTATTAGACATGCCCGAGAGATCAGTAGTATCTCTAATATTTATTAATTTAAAAGTATCAATGATATCTTTGGGGACAATCTCTCTAAACCTAAAATTGACATTATATTCCTTTACATTGTCTCTGAGTAGTTTTTCAGCAGCTGCAGGTGAGGAGTTAAAATTGTTCGTAGTTGAGACCGGAATGACAGCAAAAAATTTTTCGAAGACCGTCAAAGACGTCAAGAGACAATTTTGACAAATAACAGAATTTTTCAGTTTTGCGAGGTTTTGCGATATCCGCGCATTCTACTACAACAATTATTGTCCTTGCATTTACAAGAAATCATTCAATACCCAAAAAGTAAATAATGGCCAAGTGCGAGTCGGACTCGCGCACAGAGGGTTCCGTACCATTTATGAGCAAAATTAGGCAAAAAAATGTATTTTTATATGGGAGCCCCCCTTAAATATTTAATTTAATTTAAATTTTTTTATCAATTATTTAAGTACTAATACCATTAAGTCAATAATATTCAACTAAATACAGATCTGTTACGTTCATACTATTTTCCGGCTTAAATTGCTTCCGAATAATTTTCAAATTCAATTGTCAAATTTGACAGATAAGTGAAACAAAATATATGAAATGACATTTACATAAAAGAGACAGACTATACAAAAGACGGGTCAATTGGCCCGTATTTAATAATAATAATAATAATAATAAATAAATTTTTATTTCAACCCCACAACAGGTCATATCTTTAAATTACAAATAAAATTAACTATTACTTAACAAATTAACATTAGAATAATTTAGATATTTTACATTACAAATAAAATTATCTACTACTAATCATTAAATTAAATTTAGAATTATTAATTATTATCAAAAGTAGACCTTGTGCAATACGAACCACTGCTCAACGGCTCACATGCGCAAGGTAGTGACTTTCCGCATATGAATCATCGAACAATGATTCATATACTCAAAGTCAAACCTGTTTGCTATCACTTTTAGAATGGTGTGTCTATAATCAACCCACAGGCTACATGTGTAGAAGCTGGTGCAGAACGCCCTGAAAAGGGTTAATTTAACGTCTGTTGTGCAGCACGCAAACCTGCGGGCGATCATATTTGCTCTCACAGACAACGCCCTTCGCTCTCGTTCTATGTCCACATTGTCCTTCAGGTCAAAGGTTAGCCAGTGTCCAAGATATTTAAAATGTTCCACTCTTTTAAGACATTTATTGTTCAAATAAATGTTCGGAACTTTATCCTGACGTCTCCCTTTGGCCTGAAATACCATGTATACACTTTTATCTATGTTATACAAAAGTCCAAGCTCACTGGCGAATTTTTCGCATATTTTTAACAGTTTATTCAGTCCACAGATCGAGGCGCTGAGCAGCACCATATCGTCTGCGTAACTTAAATTATTAACATTAACTCCATCAATATGGCAGCCGACATGAGTTCTACTCAGCTCCTCGATCGGGGAGGCTAATGGCTTCACAACGCGCGCGGTAGTAAAAAATATCTGCTTTGAGTTTTTTTATATAATATCATTGCATTAAGTATTTTGTGAATATTTCAAGTGCCTACGTGTAGCCATCTATACTATAATATAATAAAGCGGAAGAGTTTGTTTGTTTGTTTAAACGCGCTAAACTCAGGAACTACTGATCCGATTAAAAAAATCTTTCAGTGTTAGATAGCCCCTTTGTAGCGGAAGGCTATATATATGTAGGCTATATTTTATCATTTTATCACGCTAAAACTAATAGAAGCGAAGAAATAGAGGAAAATGTTGAAAAAACGGGCAAAATTATTTGAAAGGGCTTTTATTTGAATTTATATTATTTGAACGCGCTAATCTCAGGAACTACTGGTCGGATTTGAAAAATTATTTCAGTGTTAGATAGCCCATTTGTAGACAATAGCTATAGGGTATATTTTATTACGCCACAACTAATAGAAGCGAAAAAAAAGAGGAAAATGTGGAAAAAACGGAGATCTTAAGAAACTACTGGAGCAATTTTTATGTAATTTGGCACACATGAAGAATAGACCACGTGAAGGGACCCAGGTTTCTTTTTTGTGGCAAAATGTACGGTTTCCTTGACATTCCTAAGCCGCGCGGAACATCTACGAGTATCATATCATAAAAGTATATTGTCCCACACAATATACTTTTATGATTTGCGCTCAAAAAATTCAAACTCAAACTATTCAATCGATGTACGGGAAAAACTATAAACTAAAGTCCACGCGGACGAAGTCGCAGGCAACAGCTAGTTATTGATATATTATTTGGCAAAAAATGCCAAAAAAATCTAGTTTGTTGTATGGGACCCTAAATATTTGATTTATTTTGTTTTTATAAATTGTTTTTTTAACAACACCTAAAGTCATTCAAGCCTTTGAATTTCAAGTTAATATGAACCATATCTGATATTTCATTTCATTTTTACTATTTACTATTTCATTTAAACTATTAATTTCAATAAAAAAATATTTTTCCATTATTTTTCCAATTTTTCAATTTTTCAGAAAAATAAATTGAAAAATTTCCGAGCTTTGAAATTTTTCGGAAAATTACCCATCATTAGTTGTGACGTAACGCCTAAATTATCGCCTAGATTTATAAGCTGCAGCTAATTATTGTCTTGTTTTTTCTTTTACATAAAAGCTTTAAAAGTTTGCAAGGGGTAAAATATTGTTATTTTTGCGGAGCATATAAATTATTCGCGGAGGCGCGGTGGTTGGTCGTAATAAGATTATTCGGCCAATTATTATAGTCGGCGAGCCCGCGCCGAACTTGCCGACAAGACGTCTTGCCGACTTGCCGATATCGCCGCGGCCGATGGAGTTTACATCCGTTAGAATTTTCACGGACATAGTTGTAAATCGAGTTTTACTATATTTTTATTGTCCTGTCCGGAATGAAGTTACTACTAGATACACTAGAGAACAGAATATAATGGATGTATTTTTAAATGATAATCGCAAGTGACTAAGTTGGAAACTTTTAACTTATTAGCCATCGTAAACATTTTGAACTACTACTATGTACCAGAGATGAACTGCGTATGTTAACCACTGACTGCCTAATATTACAGTAAAGGAATTATGAAAATATGATGAAAAATCTAGGGTTTCAATATCATGGGCACCGTACCCCGTTGATTTACGTATCACGTTATTCACGGCATGATAAAAAACATTCCTTTGTATCGGGAAATAATAGAGTGCGGAGTGCGGGCCACGAACTTTGTACATACTCGTACCGTCACGCCAGCGCGAGCGGGTCGCTTATTTATGGACGAGCTATTATAACTTTTAGTTTCTACCCGCGGTTTCTCCAATAAATAAAATTTGATTTAGGCGATGTTGTAGGTCCTGAAGTTGACTGCATGTTTTTTATGAAATATGTATCATTTTGTTGAGCTTCACTTAAGGTAAGCAGTTTTAGTCATAAAAAAAGATAATATTATTAACTTGAATATTTTATGCAATTATTAACTGCCGAATTAAATTTCGTTGTGTAGCTTAGAATAATTCATGCATTTATGCAAGCCATACTCGTAACCATTTTAATATTAACCATGGTTAAGTGTGTATCACGTGCGCTATCGATGATGATATATACCACAGGGAGATGCTCGCACCTGCCGTGGGCTGTCAGCTAGACAGATGATACTTCTCATAACTCCTAACCTAATACAAATTGTTTCTAGAAAAAATTGCTTGGAAATGTAATTAAATGAGTATTTACTCGACTCCCTTCCCTCAGAAAATGAATGACGTAGGTGTAATTGGATCTCAGAACGAATAAAACGTTATAATATAAGAATTGAATGTGTGACATTTAAATTGGTACAACACAGTACAGTACTCTATAATTCTCTCTTTGTTAACGAGTAGGTACGTTATGATGTAGATGAATATGGTTGATAAAAATGTCTATCTTCGCTATTTGTTGACTTGGCCATCATCGACTAAGATAATCATAGGCTTCAATAATTTTAACTTATATTATGTTAATATTATATTCCAACCTAAAAAATCTAAAGCTTTGAATTGGACGTCAAATCTGGCTGAAGATTCCTGACAAACAAGGCTGGTTTAGGCCAGAGACACATTCGGTCTAATATACGGAATACTAATAAATTATTATTATAGCTTTGTCAGATGGTCCAAGCGTCGCCTCAGTGCTAGATTGTTGCACCGACCATTTTGACCAAAAATGAGTTATGAATGCAGGATGATTAACGGACAAAAATCGGTTTTATTACACTAAAGATAATGTTAAATTTTCCAAACAAAAGGGTTGTTTTTTTAGTTTAAAGTTTTTTTGTTCACAACGAAAAAATATTAATTCCCTGTTTAATAATCCCATCTCCACGATTTTGATTTTTGCGTGCTTGTTTGGTCCACCTCCAGCTATATAGCCAATCACAGCTTGCTATAGGCGTGACGTAAGCGCCCGCCATTTAGTTTTGAGATTCAGTGTGGCTTCGTATAGTGCACAAAAATATCGTAAAACATTGTTGTATGGTGTTTGATTTACAAATAAGCATCTGATATGTCCCGAACATATTATAAAAGAAAAACCACTCGAGAACCTGCCGAAATTGAACCGTAAGTACTTTTAAGGTATCTCTCATGTAGCTCGTGTTTCTTCTACAGGATGTTGAGATTACGTCACCTAAGCAAAAAATAAAAGAAAATGACAATCCAATCACAGAAAGCACATCTACTAAACAAATGAAGCTAAACTGAAGACGAAAAATAAAAAGGAAAATGTAACAAAGAAAAAACACACATCAAGAAATGAAAAAAAAACATCAAAAAATGCAAATAAATCAGTAAAAATAATGAAAAGAGCAGAGCAAAGAGGAAGAAGTTTTTTAGTGTTACAACACAATCACCACATACTCACACTCGTACTCGCATTCACAAACACCCACACGATACATCATACTTAAAATACAAAACACAAAAATACAAAATCTTTATTCATAAACTTAAAATACATAGTAATATAATAACAGTGTTTGAGACTCCATTTTAAGTAAAGTTTACCTGTGATCTCGCTCTGCCGAAAATGATACAATTTAGAAAATATAAATGAGGCTAGTAATTGTTACAAGAAGAAATAATATAGAGTTTACTCTTTACATTTTTTTTTTTTAATATTTTTTATTTAATTTGATATATTACTTATCTTAAAAGCTATTCGGGAAGCGACTTATAATATAAGATTAAGTCGTTCAAAACACTCTTTCTTGCACATTTCAAACATTTCATGCACATTTTGGGACTAAAATAAGAATGTACGAATACTTTAGTAAATTTTTAAAATTTGAAATGACATAATTATTTTTAAACATCCTGTACCTTGAACAAAGAACAAAGTGGTAGCTGAAACAAAGAAGCACTGACCGATTATTTTGCAATTTGTCCACATTCGTATTTTTGTTGGTGGTATTTTGTGTCACCTCCATTTTTAAACTTAAAAATAAACGAAATCTCATCATATTTTGATTTTGAAGAAGTAGTTTTTGATTCCACTTATCATTATAAACATAGTCATTTAAGTTATTGGTCGCCTTACGCATGAATCACAAAAATAAACATAAAAACCTGTCTAGTGAAAAATTTGGTCAATGGTCTATAGGACAATTTAGCACTCAGGCGACGCCTAGTGACTGTAAAACAGCTAGATTAGGCTAAATCACTTTGAACGAAGTATAATTGTATCACTCGTTAGGTTCAATATAAAAAGGTTTTGTGCTACATAAATCTTGAGGTAAGGGAAGCTGGGCCCGACAGTCGGACGGGGCTGGGGGTCACTCGGGACATAAATTTTGCCGCTAGCCATATTTTTAGTGTATTTTATCATATTTAACGCGCTTTAGTGAAGCGGATGATCTAGTGTTAGTCCTTTTCCTGCGTTCGACCGAAGGTTCAAGACTTAAGAGTTATTGCCTAAAATCATGGTGATTATCTTTATTATGCTTTTCATCCATACTAATGCGCGACCGCTTTAAGCGTGACTCTCGTAGCATACTCGTAGCAAACATTTAGTATGCTACGAAAGTCGCGCTTATTGCGGTCAGAGTATAGAATAGAATATTATAAATGCGAAAGTCTGTCTGATTACCTCTCCACGCTCGAACCGCTGAACCGCTGAACCGCTGAACCGCTGAACCGGTGAACCGCTGAACCGCTGAACCGCTGAACCGCTGAACCGCTGAACCGCTGAACCGCTGAACCGCTGAACCGCTGAACCGCTGAACCGCTGAACCGCTGAACCGCTGAACCGCTGAACCGCTGAACCGCTGAACCGCAGAACCGCTGAACCGCTGAACCGCTGAACCGCTGAACCGCTGAACCGCTGAACCGCTGAACCGCTGAACCGCAGAACCGCTGAACCGCTGAACCGCTGAACCGCTGAACCGCTGAACCGCTGAACCGGTGAACCGCTGAACCGCTGAACCGCTGAACCGCTGAACCGCTGAACCGCTGAACCGCTGAACCGCTGAACCGCTGAACCGCTGAACTGCTGAACCGCTGAACCGCTGAACCGGTGAACCGCTGAACCGCTGAACCGCTGAACCGCTGAACCGCTGAACCGCTGAACCGGTGAACCGGTGAACCGCTGAACCGGTGAACCGCTGAACCGCTGAACCGCTGAACCGCTGAACCGCTGAACCGCTGAACCGGTGAACCGCTGAACTGATTTTTCTGGGCATGGAGATACTTTGAGTCCCAATAAAGGACATTCGATAGTTTTTATTCCGGAAAAATGCGAGCGTTATCTAGTATTAAATATTTATTAGTGCTATGTGTGTATTTATATGCCTGTACAAAAATACTCATAGTATTATAAAGCTTTATGTGCCCTAAAGAGCTAAAATGGATACATTTCACACGCAGGCATGGCCTACGTATACGACAGTAATCACTAATCATGTTACGTATTTTAAATGTTATTAAATTAAAATACAATCCATCGCTTTATCTGCCTGCTGGAGGTCGGCTCATCGCACAATGTTGCCGCACCATTGCTCCTGATTCAATGCTAATGAGCAACTTGTAAACACCAATCATTTGTAAACGCGCCTAAAATTGTTCAGTTTACGGTCGAGTTCAAAAGAAATAATAAAAGTTTTAAATAATAAATAGTTATACTTGCGTCAAAACAAATTGAATCAAATATATAAAATGTTTTTCTTAAACGTTTTTAGTTATTTGGATCACTGGGTAAACGAACAGTTGTATAACAAAATGAAAATATAAGTCTATTCCAGTACCAAAATAATGTAGGAAATCTCGTGCGACAGTATCTCATTAGTGTTGCGTGATGTAATAATAATTACTCGGAATTACGTGTGTTAATTAGTGAGGCCCGCGTAGCAACGCTCGGGACCGATGTACGGCGGAACAAAGATTTCATCAAAAGAATCCCTATTGTTAGCGGATTAATACAAGGAGATAACTAATTAGAGACGATAGGAGTTCCCCCTGACCCCCCTGTCCCCTCCCCTCCGGTGTGGTGAGGGGACGCACGTGACCTAGCAATAAGGGTCAATTCATAGTAGAGAAGAATCAATACATAATACGGTATCGAAAATGTATATAAAACTTTCAATCCATCTAGTCGTAATACAGTTGCAACGAAATTCAGCCTCAACAGTCGCAATTCATTAGCGTTTAGTCGCTATTCGGTTGCAATTTAGTCGTAAACATTTCAATTAATGAGATCCATCGGCACAAACATGTATTTTTTAAAGAAGGCAGGTCGCTGTAGCCCTGACGTCACTGCGATCCATGGGGATCTATTGTAACTCCTTCGCACTAGAGTCTAGACTATCATCCCCAACCCAATACTGTCCATAAATTGAACGATATAGTTTTGGTTGGTGCCACGAATTTCCTCTGTGGATAAGTACTCGTGGCGACCAAGGTGCCTGATCCTGCTCTGCAGGACAGTCGCGGAGAATGAGAATAGGTACAAACATGTATTTTTATATCGTATATTTAATTCTAGAATATTTTGTGTATCACTTTCGCAGGATTTCGCTCCGCTGCGTTTATCTCTGCTAGTATGTGCGGGCCCTTATCGTGCGTCTGGCGGACCTTATTAACGGCCACACTTATTGGGATATCATTACGACGGAAACCGCTTTGTTCGGTATCGGGAAAGCCTCTTATTTTGTTAGGGAGTAAACAGACGGGCAGCTGGTGTGTACTCGTAGGGTGCTAATTGAGTGGCGATGTGCCCCACGCTTATTATTATTGCCCGCGTCTATAGAGGTATAAAAGAAGTATATAATTATTATACAGGATAATATTAGAGAAAAATAATGTATATGTATAATGTATGGACTAATATAACTTTATTTTGATACATTTTGATTTCTTGGTACAAATAATTTTACAAAAGGATAATATAGATGAAAAGCCAAAGAACAACTCAAATATTTGTATAAAAAGTATAAAGCAGTTATCCCAAGCCAGATCCAGACTTAAGTGTATATTGTTTCTGGTAAAATATTTTACCAGAAACCTCTACTATTTGAAGTCTACCTCCCTACTACCTCAATATTCAAAGTCTATATTAAGTCGTATTAAAGTTTTTCGAGAAATATTTTCTGAACTTTGGTCACATCTCGTGAGTCGTGAAGTTCCGATCATCGTTCGCGGCCGTCGCGCTGCCTGCAGCCGGGCTGGACAAACATTGTCATTAAACTCGATGTTTTACGACTGTCCGCGCCGGCTTTAAAATATCTTTTGTGTCGAGAGTGGACATATTTTATTGCTGGTAATAGAAATTTAATGGCCGAAAAAAAGATAGCCCATATCGAGGTGCAGTAAGGTCGAGCTTCACAAAATATATGAATGAAGCTGAAAATTGCAAGGTCGTCTTGGGCGGGGGTTGCTGAGTGGCTTATGAGTGACTGACCCGACAGTCCGACAGTGTGCCGACTGTTGACGAGACCTCGTATAGTTATTTACAGTCTGCCAGGAGATTCTGCAAGATGTACGAGCCCCTACTTTCTTACTTATCTAAACTTTGCTAGCTGAATGTTATGCTACGTTCATAAAATATATTCTTTATTTAAATTCTGAACTTATTCAAATGTTTTTGAAACATTTAATAACTAAAGCGCTACGGGCCCCGCTCGGCGAACAAATTATTTTACCATTAAATGAATACACGAGTCGTAAACCACAGACAATATTCCCGACGGAATTAGTTTGGCGGACCAGGGGCGGAGCTACACGCGGCACCGGGGTCCCGAAACGAACACTCGAACAGCATTACAGTAGTAATTAATGCTGGGAGCGTAATAATATAATAATAATAATAAATAAATTATTTATTTCCTTATTTCACAATTTTGTTACATATGTTACTAGATGACGCCCGCAATACCGTTGCACCAAAATTCGTTTATCGTGTGGGAATCGTACATTTTTTTTCCTTTCAAATCGTACATTTTTCTAGAATTAAAAGTATCCTATGTCCTTTCCCGGGACTCAAAGTATATCCATGCCAAATTTCTGCAATATTGGTTCAGCGGTTTGGGCGTGAAGAGGTACATACATATTTTCGCATTTATCTAGTTAAGTAATATGGATAACCTTTATAAAAAGCTTCAAAAAGTTGTTTGTTCATTGTTCAACAAATGTATGTATGAAGCAGACTCGCTCTTATTGATTTAAAACTTGTGCTCGATGTGGCTGCTTTTGCAGTAGCATTTTGTGAGCTCCGCCACTGTGCGGCCCGCCCCAAGTACGCAGTGGAAAATTTGCCGCCGTAAAATACTGAGTTTATACAGCCTTTACGTGTTGCATACTAAACGACGCCTTTACGACCGCCGGAGATGACGCGAACCACCGATCGCGAAATGTTTCGCACCCGAACTCGAAAGAAGAGTCAATTGATTCTAATTTTTGCTACTTTCAATAAGGTCCAAGCTTGCACCATGTATTCTGCTCGCAGGTTGTATGATACAATAGTAACTGATTTTATTAAAAAGTATGAGCTCTTTTTTTAGGTTTGGTTTACACTACAACGTGACGGGGTGATAAAAGGCGATGAATTTCTAAACGAACCCATGAGCTAACTTTATTTAGACACAGGAAAACATAGTTGATTAAAAGGCTTTTGTTAGACGAAAAATTGTTGTTTAAATGTTTTATGGGGGCATCAACATGTCACTGCACCTGAAGCTATATTTTGAAGAATTGAATAGAAATTGAATTGAAAATCTAACAAAGATTGAATTGAAATATACTGTTTCTGATATTCATGTTATACACAATTTAACTACAATTTATATTGTAGACCGTGTATAAATTGCTTCTGTATGCTCCGGGCATCCGGCGTAATCGAACATTGAATATTATACAAGTTGCCGCAAGGCGCCGGCCAATACCCACCGCTATATTACTTGCTGATTGTCTTCACTGCAACCGCACACAAACACACACACACACACGTGAATACATAATACAACTTGTTCTGGAAATGCGGATGTTAGCGATGCTGAATATTATAACAGTTGTTTCTATAGTTTTGTTATAAGATGAAGTAGTGTAATTACATGAGAAAAAACCTTTGTTGAATTAGTTATAATTAAACATTTAGTTGTAAGTATTTTGAGTTGGTGCATCACCAGCCCGACGGGCTTCTTTATTATCATTTTATCAACTTTTGAAACCGTCATAGAATTTGGAGGTACTTTATATTTTAAGTATTTGAGAGCTTCTATCAGCAGCGGAATAGCTGTAGCATCACTGTCGTCACAACCCGCTTTATTGGCCGAATGTTACAGACGCCTTATCGGATATTAAACCATTATCATTAGCGCGGGATTACCACCCGCAGTCGCCCCTATCTCGGGGCCGTAAAGGCAAGAATGGCTCGTCCACGAGTTTTACACTTATTTACGTCTGCTCGAGATTGGACCTGGTTTAAGTATCGCATTTAGCTTTAATTACATCGCAGGCTCCTCGCGAGGAAGGTGCTCCTGGAAAATTTAATCGATATATATTAACGAATTTACAGAATAAAGAACTCGATTTCGAGTTTAGCGATCAGAGGCACGACTCATCTTTAGAGACATCTATTCAAAGGATATTTTAAACCCGAAAGTGTGTGATTTTTTGTTTACATAATGATTTCTTAAGTTTTCGCGAGTATAACTCATGATATTACAAGTTTAAACACTTACGGATTTTGTCGCGGAGCACTTATATTAATCCCGATGTTTCGGCTGCTTTACAGCGGCCGTGGTCACGGGCGGACTGAGGTGACAGGTGTCCAATCTCTTGAAGTTATTCAACTACCCTACGATTCATCAATTTTTGTTTGCGTTCCGATCTACGCAGAACGAACTCACAGTGTCTTGAAGCCAAGGTGTCATGGATTTGTGCTTTAGTTTGTTTATCACTGGATCCCAACTAGATGGCAGCACCCAACAATCTTCGCGGTTAAAATTAGGGTGTTTTTTAATTTCTATAGCCTCGCGTATCGTTCTTGGGCGGTATCGTGCTTCTTTTGCCAGTACTTGTGGCTTATCAAATCTTATGTAATGGCGAGGTTGATCCAGTGTGTGTTCACATGAATATAGCTCACTTTATCAGTGACTCCCTTTATAAATGGTAACACTGCAGGTAATATTTCCATTGTTGCCGGCTTCACTCGGTTGCTGCTCTGTTTGCGTGGTACCCGAAGCTTGTTGTCGCGTAAAACTTGTGCAACATGATGAAGCTCGGTATCCACATGCTGCTAAAGGGAGTAACTAATAAAGTGCTAAAGGGAGTACATTCTAAGGAAAGCTTCAATAAAAACATAATTTAAGCTGCCCAAAAAGATCAGCCAATGTTTACCATCAGTGTAATGCAACTTACCCCTTCAAGATGCAGGAATCTACAAACTGGACTGTGATTGTGGCCTCTCTTATATAGGGCAAACCAAAAGGTCCATCAAAACCCGGATCAAGGAACACATTGCAGATGTCAAACATCGGAGGAACACCAAGTCCGCAATTTGTGAACACACACTGGATAAACCTCGCCATTACATAAGATTTGATAAGCCACAAGTACTGGCAAAAGAAGCACGATACCGCCCAAGAATGATACGCGAGGCTATAGAAATTAAAAAACACCCTAATTTTAACCGCGAAGATTGTTGGGTGCTGCCATCTAGTTGGGATCCAGTGATAAACAAACTAAAGCACAAATCTATGACACCTCGGCTTCAAGACACTGTGAGTTCGTTCTTTATTTATTATTTATTTATTTATTTATTAAACATTCTTACAACTATCATTACAGACAGTTCTGCGTAGATCGGAACGCAAACAAAAATTGATGAATCGTAGGGTAGTTGAATAACTTCAAGAGATTGGACACCTGTCACCTCAGTCCGCCCGTGACCACGGCCGCTGTAAAGCAGCCGAAACGTCGGGATTAATATAAGTGCTCCGCGACAAAATCCGTAAGTGTTTAAACTTGTAATATCATGATTTTTTGTTTTATAAGAATAATATTACATCCAACTACACTGGTATCGCAACTTTTTATAGCTAAACTAGCTGTCCCGGCAAACGTTTCTTTGCCATCTAAATATATAAAACTCAAAGGTGACTGACTGACATGGTGATCTATCAACGCACATCCCGTGACCCGCGTCGCATAAACAATGGTTGCTCTTTATGTATAGACAAATAATTTGCAATAAAATAAAATTGCGACTATAATTAAAGATCTAAGCTATCCTATCTCTCAAGTTGGAAAAAAGCACACATTTAAAAAAAAGAAACATTAAAATCGGTTCAGTAGTTTAGGAATCCATCGCGGACAAACATCGTGACCGGAGATTTATATATATTAGATGTTAAGAGTTTACGGTTTTTCACAACTTTTTACGATATATTATTAAAAACTTTTATCCGCATACGTTTCAAAGCTCACACTTGAACTCATAACATATTTTTAACATATTATTTAAAATCCTGGTCGTGGTGGAGTGTATAATATTTTCATCGGAAGTTGTATGACGCTCACAACTTTTCTCATAACATTTGTTAGCGCGACACACGCCGCCGCTCATACGTGTTGACAGAGGATTATCGTCATAATAATATATGCGAGTTACTATAATATTATATATTAAATGAAATGAATAAGTTATATTTTAAGTAACATTGATTTACTTGTTATAGTAAAACTTATAAATTTAAATTTTATATTTAAAGATGCATTTGAGTTGGTATTATTATACGCTTTTTTTTTTAAAGATGTATATTGTATATTATATGCCAAAATAGCCCTTTCGTAATTTGTAAATAGCGTTTTGGCTTAGGGGCCCGGGAGTCATGTAAATTTTTGGTCAATGATTTCTTCCCGGGCGAAACTTTGTACAATGCATAAGAGACTTATACCACATATACTATGAATATTAGCGACCTACGAATAATAAAACCAGGAAACGTAACTCCCATACTAATACAGTTTTAAATTTGGTTCCATTCGAACTGTCATGTAACGTCAGCCTTTATACCGCTCAAGGTCACCTAATGTATGAAAAGTGAACCTAAGGTTCACTTTTTTGACAAGTATTTTGGAGCATGTTTTTTGACGGAGTTACTCTTCCGTAGTTTTTTATTATTCGTAGTTAGCGACCGTCAGCTGCGACTCCGTGGGTGGGATGGGCACCGGGAAGTTGCAGCCTCCCACCCATGAAGAAAAAAAAATCAGTCATTTCCTCTCATTTGAAAATTCATCAGAGTATAGTTTATGTAGTATTTTGAACGAAAAACATAGTCAGCTGACCATAACACGGTGGATTATACGTCAGCTGGCTCCTTGAACATAAAAAACAAAATTATATTTTCAATTATGTACGCTACTTAGCTTTTATACTATTGTATATTATTGTATGCTTAAAAAAGAATTTGAATTTGAATTTGAATGATTTCCTCTCAGTTAAAAATTTACCTGGTGATCTTTTATATTATGCTACTTTGAATGAAAATTAATGTCAGCTGGTACCTTGAATTTTAAAAGGTGTAACGCAACAGCATCTATACCTACTAAAACTTATCAGCTGACGACTTACAGCTAACTGATTTTTTAAATTGTTTACTAGAGTATTTAAACAATACTCTGATAAATTTTCAAATGAGAGGAAATGACTGAAAAAATATATATTTTCTTCGTCTTTGGGAGGCTGCCACTGCCCACCCCACCCACGGAGTCGCAGCTGACGATCGCTATGGTATTCATAGTATAAGTTATGGCTTCCAGCTATGTAACAAAATACGCAGTTATATTATATTATACAGTATTTGTTCCAACTCACATATGACGTCTGTTACCGAGTAATCACGTACATCACAATCTCGTGTGTTACGGAAGCCCCAAAAACATTTTAATAATAAAGTGGAAGTGAATTAACCAGGTAATAGCTGGAGTTGAGGGATTTCACGCGGAACGATTGTTGTCAGGCGATGGCACTTCACGTCGTCGCTTTAGAACTCTTTTTGAACTTAACCCTAGTGTACTACTCTACGCCTCAAAGGCGCCAACGAAACACAAAAATTCTTGCCTCTTTTTTGTTTTCGCGCGTATCGTATCATGCTTCTCGCACATCTCCCATTTAATAGATACGGTCAGTATAGCAACTGAGCCAAAACGGTAGGTTTATTAGTTTTACTAGTACAATCATCCTGTGCGCTCCATAAGCGTATGAGTAGTTTAAATGCAACTTTTACGCGGAACAAATATTTGCGGAATTTTGAATTATTTCAATATTTATGTAATTTTTATTTAATATATTCATTTTATAGGTAACTTTTTATTTAAATTCTTGTATTTTCATAAATTATGTTATTGTAAAACCTCAAAACAAATAAAAACATGGCGTGTTGTAAGAATGTTGGCCTCCAACGACTATTTGTACGATAATTGTAAAATTTAATATTATTTTAATGAAAATTGATTAAAACGAAGATTTAATTAAATATTGTAGCTAAATAATAATAAAAAATATGTTAAAGACTAAAAAATACTGAACCAAGTGCGAAAATTCCCTATATTTGAAACATAAAATTGATTACTGTTTTAAATGCTTTTAAACTTCGTCAATTATTCTACAAATTAGTTTTTTATATTTATTGTTTTCATACAAATTCATATCCATGAAAAAAAAACATAGGGGTAGACTGTATTATTTGATTTAAAGGACTACTGCAAAATTTATAAGTTTTCGTAAGGGCTATGGTATTTATTCATTTATGAAGTGAAAATATATTGAACTTGATTATGTTTTGTGTTTTTCTTAAAGAAAACATTCGTAGGTATGTCGTTAATGAAGAAAAACAAGTTTAGCTTTTTCATTTTTGCAAAAAATTGCTTTACAATCCGATGCGCCTCTAAAGCGTATGAGTAGTTCGAACGTAACTCCCAAGAAGAGTAGTTCACTAGGGTTAATATACGATGCGAAATTATTCATTTTTTCATTGTTCAAATAAAAATGTGAAATACAATGTCTACCTAACTAAATATCTCGTTATTATCTGACGAAGGAAGAACACCAGTATTGTTTTTAAAATATGTGATGTCAGTATTGCTGAAGTCACTGTCTTTATCTATATTATTATCAAATTCAGAACTCATGCTGATATAAGTACAAAAGCACTCACCAAGTAAAACTGTTCTTCGTAAATTAAAAAAAAACTTGTATTCCAATTATTCTTAGTACAAATTCCCTTTTTAAAACTTAGCGTAACAGCAATATTATTCGATCCTTACTGCTCGAATCAAACAGAACCGATTGAGTGTAATTGTGCAGCATGTTTTATAGGGTTTGAACTTGTTAATTACAAAATAATGCAATTTTAAAGAAACAAATGTCATGAGTTGCAATTATTACATCAAAAATCAATATATGTACATACATATATAATATTTACAAATTACTAAACTATTATTCTTATTATTTAAGCTAAACAACAAATAGTGTTTTTCACAATTGTTACAAATATTGTAATTTTTAAACAAACAATTCAAGACGTGAGTGGAAAAATAAGGTAAGTACCATGAAAAAACTTCCCGTTTTTCTTGCTTAAATGGAGTCTTTCGGACCGGAAAAAATATTTGAAATAGAAAAACTATAGACTATATGTGTAGCTATATACATTAGCTAGGTTATGAAGTAGATAGTTACAAGTTTATTAAAATAATTAGGGAAAAAATTATTGTCCGAATGTTACGAAATGTTACATGTTCGATTTTTCCACTCACGTCTTCAATTATTAAAAGTAATAACAATAATTTAAATCATTTTTAAAGCATTTAAAATTAAAATAAAAATTTACAAATCAAGAAAAATTAAATGAGACATTTTCATTTTAGTACTCGTAAATTAACACCGGAAGTTTTTTATTGTTCATAATTTTAACATTTCAAAAATAAGAATCTACACTTAAAAATCAATAAATAATATTTTAATCAATAGTTAATTGTTTAAATACTAATTGTTATTAAATAGTAATTATTTATTTATAGTTCTACTTTTATAATTTACTGTTGCGCCGATATAGTATCTATTTAATAGTATCTATATATCTATTAAATCTTGTTTGGTATAATTGTTGTGTTTTAAAACCTTTTGAAACACAAAATCGACGGTGAAATGTGAATTTTTATTAACTTTTATACACTCGGTCACTTCTGTTTTCCTACTCGCTAGCTAATGAGCGCGCGCCAACCGAACAATTGAAAAACTTCCTGCAAAAACTGGACGTCACGTAAAGTTTGACATTGACGGAGACCACTTATACTAACTCGGAGACTTCCGACGACAAAAACGTGGAGGAGTAATGAGATTGAAGCTGACGCGGGGCGGTGGCCAGTACGAGTACAGTGCGCCCACCCGACAGCAGCAGCTAGAACAATAAAATTATTATGATATGTTTTTAAATGTCGGGAATATGTGGCTGCTTATTATAAGGCACAAAGATTTTTTGTTTTAATCGAATAAGACTTGAATCTACATTGCAGTACATAATAATTATATAGTTGTCTACTTTCATGTATTGAAATAGCACGCGTTAGCATCAGTGATACCATACGTATACGGATTACTTAGTAAGGTAAGTCCCTCTATTAATGAACCTACTCAACTGTTCTACTTAGGTGGAGTAGTTTTAAACAATAGTACGATATTGCCCTGAGCCGACTGCCGGCGGAGGTTTCCGCTGCCAACTTGTATTACTTGCGAACTGCACACAATGTCAACTATTTATACCCCCACCCCCCCAGGTATTTAAACATACTTCACAACTTCACCCAGATCCCGATTCCAAACTTCTAGAGCTTCGGTGCAGGTGGTGAAACTGTGAAACAATATCGACTCGGTTAGTTAATTAAATAAAACACTTTTGAAATGCCATTCTTGATTGGAAAGTGACTGCAGTTACTATGGACCGTAGCGGGCTTATCTTCTCTGTGTCTTTTTTAGAAAAATTTGGACCGTAGAATCCTATAATAAACGTAGTAAATAAAACATAGGAGGTGACCGTGCCCAATATCACTTAAGTAGTATTAATTTGATCCGTCCGTCGTCCAAGTCGATAGTCCAAATAACAAATAACAGAACGTGTTAATGAGGGAATCTCGATTGGAAATTGTATCGGCACCGCTCGCTGCGAACACTTTGATCACAACAACGCGTCACTCTCGCGATAATCAATTTCACCAGTTTTGTTTGCGACCAAACGATTGATCAAAATTTAATTTCCCGTGATTGGTGATCGGGCGAGGAGGAGGTGGTGGCGGGGAGTACTCAATCGTTATGTTTTAATTCACTTGACAATTCATTAACTGAGTTTTCTCTAAGTGAGCGGAGTCCGCTGACATTTACGTTAATAAGAAGTAAGCATTGCTGGGAAAGGCTAGTCTAGAGTGATGTACGCATAAGGTACAGTCGACGCTTATTTATTTACAGGTTGAGGTTTATTTCGCGAAATATTGCTAAAAATAATAACATACTAAGGGCCTGTTTCACCGCTTCCTGATAAGGCTATCCACCACTTAATTTGACAGATGGAGTATGGAAAATCTGTCAAATAACCCTATCGGGCACCTTATCAGGAAGCGGTGAAACAGGCCATAAAACTTAAAGGCTAATGGCCTGTTTCACCGCTTCCTGATAAGGTGCCCGATAGGGTTATTTGACAGATTTTCCATACTCCATCTGTCAAATTAAGTGGTGGATAGCCTTATCAGGAAGCGGTGAAACAGGCCCTAAGTCTAATCAACAGTATTTATCAAATAATAACACAACAACAACGTAGTGATGAGTTGAAACCGGATTAGGTACTGACAAAATATGAATAAAATAAAAAAAGCCACCTTTTACCTAGTGCACCCATAAAAGTCAATATAATATGAGAAGATGCGGAAAACAAGAGTTTCTCTCTGTCGTCGAAACATACGACGTGAGCTAGCTTTTTCATGCAAATATTTTCAGAACATTGTAGACTGTGGAGGCAGTAATCTAATAGTGAAAAATACATCCGGGGTAAAACTTACTATGTAATATTTTATATTCGTACAGCATATTTTATGTCCCTGTTGTCTTTTTGTATAACAGTAAAGTTTAATATACCTTACATTTGTGGAGCACTTTTGATCCGGTAATTTTAGTCGTTGAGGGTTTTTCATATTTCAGAATCACACTAAACACTTATAAATTATTAAAGTTAGCAGTATGACGCGACTAAAGTGTAAAAGTATGCATAATTTCAAAGTGTGCAAAGTGTTAAAAAGTGACTAATTACGGTTATCAGAGTGGAGCAGCCAGCAGCGCGCCAGTAATAACAACCTATATAATGAATTTCACACAATTCATGTCTGTTTGATTGCTTTTATTCTATTATATCATATTCTTTAAATTATTTATTTCTTTAAATTCGTATTATATAATATAACTAGCGACCCACACCGGCGTCGCACGGGTATAAAATATTATCCCACCAAAAACATGCCTGTTAAAATATGGCTTAGTTCCTATAGGCTGATTTTTGGCCTAAAAAAAAAGAGTTGAAATCTAACCCAATGCCAAGTTCAGATGCACTTCATCGATCATAATCATCTTCATCAACAGCCTGATCCATAATACTTCTAATTTAAACTTGGCAGGTTAATTAAATTCTATAAATATTATCTAATTATATAATTAATCAAGTGTTACGTATAGCACAAAAACCTGCCCCCCTGCAACTCAGTGCAGGGGGGTCAAAACTCAAAAGTGCGTCGAAACGGTTCGTGTAAATAGTGCACGGCATGCGCGTGGCCTGCTGGAACTAGGCCTGCGCACTTCCGTGCGCTTTGATATAGCCACTGAAAAAATGATTAAAATCGATAGCCTATGATCCTTCACGTGGTCTACTTCTTATCTGTGCCAAATAACATAAAAATTGCTCCAGTAGTTCGCGAGATAAGCTCTTTTAAATAATTTACCCGGTTTTTTCCACATTTTCCTATTAGTCTTAGCGTGATAAAATATAGCCTATAGCCTTCCTCAATAAATGGACTACCTAACACTGAAAGAATTTTTCAAATCGGACCAGTAGTTCCTAAGATTAGCGCGTTCAAGTTAGCCTTTTTAAATAATTTTCTCCGTTTTTTCCAGATTTTCCTCTATTTCTTCGCTCCTTTTAGTCGTAGCGTGATAAAATATAGCCTATAGCCTTCCTCGATAAATGGGCTATCTAACATTGAAAGAATCATCAAAATCCGTTGCGTAGTTTTAAAGATTAAAGGGAACAAAGGGACATGAGGGAAATAAAAGCGACTTTGTTTTATAATAAGTATAGAAGATGCACATAAAATCTCGCTGCTTTTAAATACAAGCCCCTCTTGGGCTTACAAGCAGCATGTCCTAAGATCTATGTAATACGCCAGTATGGTGAATGATAATGTCTTTTGTATATCAGAAAAACTCGTACGAAACATTAAATTTAAATATATTTTAATCACTTCATTTTGTTTTGTTATATTATGAATTTTCTGTTTAGTATACTATAACACAAACAATAAATGTCTCATGTAACTGAATAATATACTAATATTATAGGAGTATCCGGTATCACGTGACGTAACTTCCGGATCACTGAATACTTGAGCTCCGTTCAGCAGTCAAACCGACTGACGGTATATTGATATTATATCTCACACATATCGATTTTGTTTTATTTGTGGCTTATACTGGCTTTTATGCAAACAGGTAATTTTTATTGAGCACACTTTCAGCAATACCTACATATACATTTACACTGTTTAAATATACATATATAAAACAATATAAATACATAAAACAATTATAAATACTGCATAATATCATGTTGCGCTGTTGTCGAAAAATAAAATTTAAATTTAAATTAATTATAATATTATTCTTTTGTGAGTAAAGTACGAATAATAAAACAATTATTGATCTCGTAATATTAGGGACGACAGTGTTATAGTTGTCTGCAATACTGTGGTATTACATCCAGACTATAACATACTCACCGAAAAATTTTGACTCCACAACTTTACTAATCTAGCCCTGATCTCAATTGAAACAACTAATTTCCCAAATAATCCTGAAACAAAAGAATAGAAGTAGTTTACGAGGGCGCATTATCGCTTTAATTAAGTCGGAATTGCCGGAGAGAGGAGAGGGGAGAGAGGAGCACCTGCAGGCCAGCGGGCCAGCCTGGGATTAATTACTACATTATTAAGAGTTTCGTTTGTACCGTGAGACTCGTACAGGACTTACACAGTATAAACTTGTATAGTAAAGTAACGTAAACGCGTCTTTTGAAACTCGCTTAATTTTTTTAAGGGCGTACGATTTAATACTGCATTCTTTTATGGTATTTGAGTGCCTACAGTTTTCAAATAGCAACAGCTGCTGATAATTTACCCGATAAATTATTATTTTAAATACCTGAACTCTGACACACTGTTAATTTATATTTTGCAAATTATAAACTAAGCAAATATAAATTTATATTTATATTCGTTTTGTTGGCATAAGCAATCAAATATCCGGTAGCACGCTGCAGGATTTTCAAGCTCCTAACAAAATATCTTAATTAAGTTAAATCACAAATATATTTCGTGCATACACCGATTTGGTCGATGTAAGACAAAGTTTACTATATTATGAATGACTCTGTGGTACTACGTGAGTGAATGGGAAGCTTACACGGAGTTAGCACGACTTATGTGGCTCCGGCCGGCGGCGGGCGGCGGGCGGCGGACAGACGAATAACTTGCTACTGATAACGCTCACACAATCTGATACAGGAATTAAAGCCGTAAGTAAACGTGAAAATGTGTTTACTGTATTTGTCTGTATTTTTAAATTAAGTGAATATATCGAAAAAATAAGGGATAGATAAAATTAATACTACGACATTATCTGAGGATTGATCGAAACTCTTTTGTGAGTCCCGTGTGAACGGGATTTCCGTGTGGACACTGGACGGTGTTATTCAAACTACACAATTTTTCTTTTGCTAAGTGTACGTGTGATTGTGTTTTAAACCTAAACTGTAGCAAGTAAAAAAAGTTACGGTCACCCTGTTGGATCTTTGTTGCGATGCAGTGACAGCTCATGGGCCGGAGCGCTACGCCGTAGCTCGTAGGCCGGAACGCTACGTCGTAGCTCGTAGGCCAGAGCGCTACGCTATAGCTTGCCATAGCTCCACCTGCCTCTACGTCTAACTGGGTGCCTGCTCGATGTTCGTCGACTCCGCCTTCTAAGTTCTTACTCGCAGCGTCAAGTAAAGTATATTCCCTTGTAAACTCGGAACTTCATTTTAATGCCTCGTAAACTGAGCGGAGGGGGGAGGTTTAAATGGGTTATAAAATGATTCGGCCGCGTTTTTCCCGGCACTGACCTATATACGTTTAATGTGCACCTCACAATACCTTTTATTGACTTCCAGGACTCCCGCGGAATCGAGAGTACGTACACCGCGGCCCCCTGCGCCCCCGCGCGGCTCCTGCGGCCCCTGCGGCCCCTGCGGCCGAGCGCGAGGTATAAAGGCGGCGTTAAAAATTATATTACCGCGCTCATATTGTGGGAGAATACTAAAAAGTTATTTATACTTCCAGCGCTGACCCATAAAGTGTTTATAGATTCGGAGATGGAAAAATATTTTAGTGTTTTTCAAGAATAATTAGAAATTATTTTCATGAATAACACAGGTTGGATAGATTTTAGAATTTAAACTGATGGTAGGATTATTATTTATTACAAAATTCTAAAACTTCTAAATTCTGAAAGCTAATAAACAAGACAAGTATCAACAATCCTTTGTACCACCAACTATATTATGAACTATGAAGTCTGTGAACGGTCTCCGCGGCGCGCTCGCCGAAGTTACGAGCAATATTATAAACAAGTTGTTAAGAGTTTGATCGCCGCGCGCCGGACGCCGGCCGAGCGCCGCATTCACTGAACTTCGCTCAATAAAAGTGTTTAGTGCAGCTTCCCCCGTTCTATTGTATATCGAAGGCTCACTGCTAGAGGTATAAAGCAAGAAATTTAATTAGTTCAGAAAAATAGGTGAGATATTATGCGACTATTTACTACGCTGTTGGAGTTAATAAAGTTTTTGTTTACCTTTGTTGTAGGGATTTTTTTTTTGCTTTATTTATTAGTTTCTATTATAATATAGGCTTCTAGTTATTCTCACAAATTAGACGAATTTCATGACACAGTTGAAAAATTTGACTGATGATATAATTTATCCACAAAATATGTTACAGACGTTTTGTCATATACGACTCACTCTCGGTCATTGGTTTTATTTTTATAGAAATGTATCTATTAGAATAATATCGTAAAAAGTAATACGTTTTCCTCCTTTTAAGTTTAGTTTGAATGCAAGCCCTACAAGAGAGCTTTTCTGAGGTTAACCGTGTTCCCGGTAGGATGGAAATAGCCGCGCCCCTGTCGGTGCTGCTTCACATAACACTAATGCAATTGTTCCTTTATGATATTACAAACTAGAAACTTATAAATTGCGTGGTTATATTACGAGTAGTTTTCAGGTGATTTTAATAGAAAATATGTGAGAGATGTTAAAGCGAAATTGCTAACATTGTACACCACCTCGTAGGTTTAACAGAAAACACTAATTAAAATAATATGTGTTCATATTGTCATTAAATGGTATATAATATATATTTTTTGCGTTTATTTACATAAATTGAGAAAGCGACTTATAACAGATTTTTTTTTAATATTGGACGTTTTGTATAAATAAGATTATGGAAGTGATTATTATTAACCCATCATATCAATCCCAAAGCGGCAGCCGGGTACCGCATAACAATCTATTGAAAATCTATTGTGTCTGCGATACCCACGATGGAGGTATTAAACTTTGTTATCACGACGTTTTATTTAGTAATTATTTATTTCAATAATAAGCACCAAAAGTGCTCACATGGCGATATTGGGGGAACATATATTAATTACCTCTCACCATCCGCGCCTAACGTCTGTTACACCACCACTAATCGCTCAATCATTTACATCATCATCAGTACCAGTACTAAATACTCAGCGGCACTTGTTAACGAACTTGATTTTTTAGGAGCCTGTATAACGAAAAAACTATTGGTGTGAAATCGTATCGTCGTCACGCCACTTAGGGTTAAGTCAGACCGGAACGTGACGCGTAGATGCATTTCTAAAGTATGGATTTGACAGATTCGCAAGATGTCTCACGCATTTGAAATCTATCCAATCCATACAAATTTATGCCGCGTCGCGCTTAGCCTCGCCTTGTCGTGTTGCGGTCTGATTTGACCCTTACATGACTTCATGTCTTCACAAGACGACGCAAAATATTATATTATGTTACTTGTGGACGTTCGTATTTCTGTATACTCGCATTATAAAAATATATAACGTATTTACTGTACCCGGTGAGAAGTGCGTTAAAGTTTCATAGCGCCATCAAAATGTTATTGCGACAGCATCTGTAGATAGAAGTTAAGTGTACCGACTATAGTGTAGTTTATAGTTGGTATTGTGTAGAGCACGGAAGTCGCTGCGCCGTAAAAGTCGCTGTTTTTGTCGCGCGACTGTTTATGTCACGAGATAAGTTTAACAGCTTCTAATCTACCTCTAGTTTTAAGAGTACTTTCCTACTTGTCGTGTACTTGTTGAACAGTGAACTGTGTCGTGTGCAATAAATAGTTTTCTCTCGATAAGTTTATCTTTAAAGGAGAGTATGAAACGTAAATCAATTGTTTTCTTTTTCGTGGCATATAATAGTTTTATTATAGAGTTTTCCGTTGCAATCTAGTATTATAAGTTTTAAGTTTACCGCAACGTTTTGATGAAATAATTATTATTACTTTTAACAATTTTTTGGCCCCGATATTCATCAATTGCCATGGAAATAAAAATCTACCTACCAAACCTAAGCATTCATAAAAATGTTAATGTCCCAATAACGATTCCCGCAGCCCGCGCGCCAATTTGATTCCACAATAAAATGCGATAAACTGCCAATGAATATGGAAGGTGCCAACTACACCCCGACAGATATCTGACACGTCATACTGCCGTACTGGCGTAACTATTATCAACATCATCATGATATTTTCCATAACTTTCCACACTTCACTGAATAAATAATTATTAAAGTACAACAGCAAACTTACTATTAGGATGAAAATAAGATTACAGAAGATAGAGCTATATTCTACGAATAATATAGTTTTTATTGGAGTTTACTTCTTAAGAATCGATTTTCATATATAAGGCGCCCGGTATGAGGAAAATCCGAGGGGTAAAACCTACTAACAAGTAACGAAAATCGTGTCACTTGTTTTAACAATATTTGAATGCACAATCCTCTAAAGTTGGAATATTAAGTATACATATAGAATGTACACATTATTCAGATAAAAAAGTAGTAGAGTAGTAGATTAGTTCAAATTCGGGGAGGGGGTAGCCGAGGTGTTGCCTTTGATGTTAGAAGAAACCCCGTTCCTCTAGGCCTATTGGGAGCAGAGTTATGACTACTTTAGTAAGACGTTTGACAGTTGCCGAGCTGTCAATGTCAAAGTTTGAATGCTTGTAACTCGGCAACTATTTGTCCTGGATATGGGTTTCTTCGGCTTGATCTTCCTGGATTTTTCTCCTCTATTTGATTCTGGCCTTAGAATTGAAAAAAAAAATTGATGTCTCTGATTTAGTTCAAATTCAGGGAGGGGGTAGCCGAGGTGTTGCCTTTGATGTTAGAAGAAACCCCGTTCTTCTAGGCCTATTGGAAGCTGAGTTATGGCCGCTTTTGTTCGACGTTTGACATTTGCCGAGCTGTCAATGTCAAAGTTTGATTGCTTGTAACTTGGCAACTATTTGTCCTTGGTTAGATACTCGTACTCAAGGAGTAAACTCCAGTCGTGCGTCGGAGCTGACACACTTTTTTTTCATAGTATTAGTACACGCGACTACCTGAGACAAAGTTTGCGGCTAACTCCCAAGCAATATTTTTGTAGGCCACCAATACTTCTACGATCTACGAGTACCTCTATACTGCATAAAATGACATCTTAAACTGTAAACAAACAAAAATATAGCCAAAGGGCATCTGTAACGGGCCTCTCACATTTACTGTTTACAACACCGTCATTCGGGGAAGAGAGGCCCCTTCACGAGAGTTATGTGTATTGTAAATTTAATTAAACGATTCGTTGCCCTTCTACAAATAAGGAAATGTTACAGACAAATAGAGAGTATTCGACGATTCTGTCCGATTTAACTCATGATGACGTCAGTAATGGAGGGCGCCGCTGTTACATGTCAATCCCCTGTCCAAATATAGCGAGCGTATAAAAATATAAAGGGACCGACCTCGAGTAGTGCCTGCTCGATTTGTAAGTACCTACTGCGACTACATTTCGTGATTGTAAAATACAAAAACAAAATATCCGCAAAAACCGAGTGTGTTCATCAAAATTGTGGTGGCGAGCGTATGCGAAATTGTAAATGTACCAAAAATTACTTTTTACACACATTCAAAAGTGTAATAAAAAGTCGTACATAAGTCAGTCGTGAGTTGTGTCATGTGGTCAGGTCGGGGTCGGGGGTCGCAGGACCAGCGCTTTATCAAAGTGTCTTGGCCATTCGTCATGGGGTTTATAAATGTTTATTTTTGAGAGAAAAAGATTTAGCAAAAAAAACTTCTCATCAGCGGAAAACGCTGACTCCCCGCGCCGTCATTTGGAAACGGCTTTCTCGGGTGACTTAACAGAAATATATTGTTCGATCATGAGCATCACTATTCACCATATATTATCCTGTCTAGACGCAGCAAAGTATATCAAAATATAAAACAAACGTGCAGTATAAATCAGATCTTTTTATGGATTTCAATGAAGATGTAGGCAATGTTGTAACAAGCAAAAAAAAAATTAATATTTACAATTTATTTTTCTAATTTAGCGGGTATGTTAGAAACGCGGAGATGCCTTCACCGTAAGTGCCTATTTATGGCCTCTTAGTCCATCATACCGAGCTGAAATATCAAGTCATTTATTGCGTAAGTCGTTTAATGCTTTCGATAGATGGTTCCGTTCCGATACATTACTCCATAGGCGCATTACGGCCGCTCGTTACCGACTCATGTACTGCCGTACACTATAGGGAAAATGTCATTCGCTGAAGTATTGATGGCGATAGGTGTTTATACTTGACTCGTCTTGGTAGTGGCGCAACCTTGCCTCCAGGTTTATTATTAACATTGATATGTTGTGGCTAAGAAAAATATATACGCTGAGATGTTATGATAGCCTCACTTTGAAAAGCGCTAGATCCCATACTATATCTCTTTATGTTCTACTCTTTTTCCAAAAAAATGATTCCTAAATCCAAAATTAACTGGCTTATTTTTTGTGCCTAAACGAAGGCATTTAAGTGACATCAATAAGTCTCGCGTAGATTAAGTTATATTGATGTAAACTAAGCGGATTAAGGGCTTCGACAAACAAAAACTAAGCGCGTACAAAAGATAAATTATTACAAATCCGATAGATTGCTCTTAAACGTCAAATTAACTTAAGCATAAAACGCTATTTCGTCGAAAATAGATTTGATTTATTGCCTTTCACTATACGAGTCTGAAGTTTTTACAACTTCAGCAACTTGATTAAGATAATGTATTGATTTAATTCGCTCGAAACTCCAATAGATCAGTACCGCTATTCTATTAATCTAAACGAACTGTCGCCAGCTATTTCCGGACCTATACGACATGCAAACCTTCAAGAAAAGAGCGTATTCCCTCTTAAAAGGCCGGCAACGCACCTGCAGCTCTTCTGATGTTGCGAGTGTCCATGGGCGACGGTAGTTGCTTACCATCAGGTGACCCGTTTGCTCGTTTGCCCCCTTATTTAATGAAAAAAAAACCAACAACAGTTTTACAGGTTAGATCCAATCCCAACAGCAAACTAGGATTATCATATGAATAAAAGGACAGATTTCTTAATTTTAACCAATTAAAACAAGTTTTTGTTTTTGTTTGAAACGTTTTCATTTTGACAATGACGATTCTCTAAAGAGCCATAAATAAATGAAGAATAAGAACAGTGTTAAGACAGACTAATAATATATAATGTAAATTCAAATTATTTACTTCAGGCAAAGTATAGTCCATATTATTATTAATAGAAGACTTAAAATAATTAAGACTTTACAACGTACCTTTGTAGATGTTGCATTAAATAATAGAATTGAGGTACAAGTACATTGTATATTATACTTCACCTTAAAAGTCAAGGGATAGTATTAGATTTCTTAATAAATTCAAGTAATAATTGATACTGTTTTCAATATTATTATATATTATTTTAGACTTTATTACAGACTTTAAGGGGCCGGGTACCCTCGAAATTCTCATACATGCGTAATTCCAAAATCATTTTCTCATACGAAAAAAATTAACATGTTTGAGTTGTTTTTCAGTTTAAAATAGTAATTATCTAGGTTCCTGCACAAAAATTTACTTCAACATATTTAAACATTATTATTTTTTTTTGTTTTTAAATTTTTTTAGTAAATTTAGTACTTAATATTAAAACACTAAAAAATAGAGTAAAACACAAAAAAATATATATATAAATAGTAAATTTACTACAAAATATTTTTTAGAGTTTAAATATTTTGTAGTAAATTAACTATTTATTTATATATTTTTTAGTGTTTTATTCTATTTTTTAGTGTTTAAATATTTAGTAGTAAATTTACTAAAAAAAAATTTAAAGCAAAAAAAAAATTGTGTTTAAATATTTTGTAGTAAATTTTTGTGCAGGAACCTAGGTAATTACTATTTTAAACTGAAAAACAACTCAAACATGTTAAATAATTTCGTATGAGAAAATGATTTTGGAATTACGTTTGTATGAGAAACTCCAAGTGTATCCGGCCTCTTAAAACTATTTGTAAATTTTAATACCTACCCAGCTAATTTTGTAAATTTCGTATGCAAAATAGTACGGGATGACAGATGTGAATAAGCCGTTCCGTGAGAATGTTGTTAATTGTATATTCTTTTTTATTACAGGTTGTAACTCGAAGTTAGCAGATTCTTTTCGTCCCCACTTCAACAATACTAAAAGGTAAGTTCGATATTCTTAACATTGTCATCGAAAATGTATTTTCACGCGCTTTAGTGAATATTTCCCAGTATTAATCTTAAACGAAGAACAAGTGAACCCGTATAATCCTCTCCATTCGCCAGGTGAGTTTAATGTACTGTATTGAACGGCAATCAGACTAAACGATACTCACTATTATACGTACAGTCCGCAAAAATAAAGATCAGTGCAAATTAACATTAATTTTACTAAAATTTTAAGATTAAGAATTACACAACAAGAATGTATTATATTATTTGCAGTAACTTTAGATGGATAGATTTAAAATGAAAACAACTTATTTTTGTCACACTTTTGCTGATCGTACAATCCTGTATCCTGTGACGTCACGGGCAGGCTCTACAATAGTAGTATTTGTCCCTCGGCAGCAATTAGCCAAATTATCGGCCAGCGGGGGGGGTGAGGGGTTGAGGGTGAAGGGGGGAGGAAGGAGGGGGGATGGCAGTGCCTGTTTACAGCTGAATTTCCACTTAGAGCCGGATACCGAGAAGACTCATTTAAAAAGTAATTGCGACTTGCAAATTAACGAATTATAATTAGTGTGCCTTAATGACGTGTATCTTAATGAATCAGATTTAATTAAATCTATGCTAATGTTGTTAACGATAACTAAAATAATACGATCCAGCTACTTCTTATAACTTTCTTAAATAAACCAACTTTCTTAAGTAAATTAACCAAATAGGTTTAGCTGTTCTTGAACTTTAGGGAGACTAACAAAATTTAAAATTCATTTTTATTTATATAGATAGAATTAAGAATATATTATAACAATACTTTAAAAGCGGAACCTGGACCGTCACATTAAGTTATTATGTATTACTACAACATTGCCATTGTTATTTGCTAGTTATTGTTTAACTGTAGGCCCTTTCATTACAGGGCTGAGGACGCTCGACACAGAAACACGGAACAAAAGCATTGTAACTTGATAAGTAATAAATATTATTTACTATATCTTGTGCTCGAGATCTGGAAGTGACATTGTTAAAGTCTTAAAACCATATCATACTTAATGACGCCCGCAACTCCGTTCGTTTATCGCGTCGGAACCGTACAGTTTTTTGGGATAAAAAGTATTCCTTTCCGGACTAAAAGTATCTCCATATCTTTCGAAGAATTCCAAAACTCGGAGAGGTAACAGACAGACAGACAAAGACAAACAGGCTTATGCATTTATAATATTATTTCTATGGATTGAATAATTTGCTAACAAGTAACATTGTACAATTTCAGCAGCAAATTCTTGGTTATAGTATGTATACTTAAACTATCGTAGTTTAACATCGTGCTGTTTTAGCTGCAATCAAAGTCTTGGTTATATACTTAAACTATTTCAGTTAATCCGTTTTATTGGTAGTTTTAATTAGTTAACGGTAATGAGGTCACGTGCGGCAGTAAAGTGCGAGTGCGGGAGTCGACGAGGCAGTTAACAGTGGAATAAAACGCGCAGCCGTTACCAGTTCACAGCTCGACTGCAGTTGAAGTAGCTCGTTACGACTTACAGCTCGCGTAATAAAACTTTACATAATTATGTTTATTCAGTCGGATGGCCAAACAAGTAATAATTTTTTAATACGTTATTCTGCGTCATTTTAGTCGGATTGCCAAACAAGTAATAACGTGTTACAACCCAGTTTATGTAAAATACAAAACGTTGAAAAAAATATAGCCCATGTCACACGCGGAATCGTTACTAATATATTGACACATCATTTGTTAAAGTTGGACCAGTAGTTAAGCCGCTATAAGGGCATATACTATAACACATACATATACATACACAGGCTGCATAAATCATTACCCCTCCTTTTCGCTTCTCCGTAGTCGGGTAGCTAACAGTAAAGACTAGTCCCTACAAAATTATTTTCTCCTTTGGACTAAAAAGTATGGCTACCTACTGCTACTTATCCATTGTAATATAATAATGTATTTATTAGAAACTTTTTCATGTATCTACAATTTCATGTAATCAGCTTCATAATTTATATCTCCCCAAGGGAACCGTACGTTTAAGATAAAGGGTAACATTATGTTAATGCCGCGTATATTATGTTAATCTAGCCTATCAATGTTCTGAGCCGCTATAAGATGGTTTTCAAGAAAAAGGGCACCAGTACATTGGATAATCTGACTTTTGATGCCAAAAAAGCCTGCAGTATCATAAGTGTATGAAGATATCGACGGGTGAAAGCGGAAGTGGCGTAACTTGAAAAACCCAACTTTACAGTAGAGCCAAAAAACTTTTAAAAAAATTCATAACTTCTATATTTATCAAGATAGAACGTTGAAAATTGGAACGTATTTATATTATTCTAAGGTCCATACGATGAGTTTGTTCAATCTGTTCTAAAGTTGATATTTCATTGATTTTTAACAAGTTACGACAAAAAAAAATTCTGTTTTAGGCAGCAGAAATGTTGTATCTTTGAGAGGAAATGTATGGATAACTTAAAAAGGCATATTTTTTTGGGCGGTGGATTTGTCGTATCTTCAATATAACACGCCATAACACATTTCATTTCGCCGTATCTTGTTTACTTAACAAAATTGCATTACAACTTTTGATTCAAGTGCATAAACGGCGACAGACGTTGTGAAAATGAAATGCTGTATCTTAAACTAAATGAATTGTTTGTTTTAAAAGAATGTCACTATAGCAAATTAAAAGAAATAATACGACTATTTACTGTTATTTGTTTATAACATAAGAAAATAAAGGAATGGAAATTTGTTTTATTAATCAACATTAAAATATAAAATTATTATAATAAAATGAAAATTAATGTAATAAAACATTTATTTCTATTGTTTTTTCTTCTTGTAAAGGTTTAGGCCCTAATATATTGTTCATGCTCATGGATTTAAAGTTATTCTTTTTATTTTATAAGATATGGGGGCAAATGAGCACACGGGTCACCTGATTGAAAGTAACTACCGTTGCCCATGGACACTAGCAACATGAGAAGAGCTGCTGGTGCATTGCCGGCCTTACCCGGTACTAATATGATATCTTTTTGAAGGTTTTCAGGTCGTATAGGTTTGAAAATACTGCTGGTGACAGTTCTGTGTTCAGTGGAAGACTGCCACCCATCAAAGTGATGAGGATGGTATATTTTTTGCGTGGAACGATGGCGAAAAATTGCAGGAGGTATGATTCCGAACAATCCCTCAGGGCACTCCCCGTGATACATCACGAAGCCGATAGAGGATGCAGAGTGAAGCTACATCTCGGCGTATTTCCAAGGAGTCCAGCCTGTTTGAAACACTATGGCAGTCAACAATGCGAACGGCCCTTCATTGTATACGATCCAAAGGGAGTAGTTGGTATTTGGCGACTCTTTCGAAACCCGTACTGTTTGTCCCTGGCCACCCAAGTATCGAAAGAGCTGGGTATTGATAATGGATTCCATAATCTTCGAGAAGACGGAGGTTATAGCGATTGGTCTGTAGCTGGAAGGATTTGAGCGGTCACCTATTTAAACCAAGGCTCTCTTCCAAGAAGCCGGGACAATGCCAGAAGAGAGAGAACCGAAAAAGACTACTAGTCGGAAGGATTTGAGCGATCACCTTTTTTGGGGATCGGGTGCACCAAGGCTGGATCCAGGAAGCCGGGACGATGCCAGTGGAATAGAAGAGCCGAAAAAGATGCGTCAAGACCGGAGCCAACTCTGGCGCACACTTTTTCAACACATTAGGAGGGATTCCGTCAGGCCAACTCTGCTTTTGGATATCAAGGGAAGGCTCCTGCCTTCGAGGGTCGAGCTTGACGCAAAGAGCTTGCCCAAAAGATCGGTTTTGTATTTTGCATCGTGGGCCAGTGATCCATTTTCTACTTGTAGGGATGGTAGGGATGGCTTGCAGAAATTGCCTTCAATAGCTTTTGCCAGAGACCATGTACGGGTTCCCGTCTCTCACAGACAGAGACATCTCTCTCTCTTGAAGGACCTAGAGGCAAGGTTGTACTCTATTTTATATTATGTGTTTGTCCACGCATAGACGCGAAGGAGCTCAATATCTATTAAGAACAACAATTATAGCTCAACAATATTTTTTATTGAACCATCAACAAAAAATATATTAGCAAATTTACATTTTATACTATGCACTAATAAAGTCGAATACGACTTTATTAGTGCATGGTATAAAATATCGACTCATTTTTTATATAATAATATATAAAATATGAGTCGATATTGTTAACAGAAAATATACGGGCTTTTATCTTTACTAACATGTAAAATCAACAAAATATGTATACAAGAATAAGTGTGTAGATGTCCAGAGCAATGCTCAGGGGAAAAAAATATACGTGGACACATACGTGGACAGAAATTGTGAACTATAAATAATAATTATAATAAGATCGTTGTAACCAATTTCTTGGAAATACAGACTTATTTACTTACTTACGTGCCATATTTCACTATACGTCTTTAAGTTTCATTTAAGAATAAGCGTGTTCAGTTCCATTCAGAATAAACGTGCATTGATACACACAAACACGTTTTCTCAAATCGACGCTAACAACCAACTAAAAGGCGTTAAGAACGGCGTATATGGTGCGGCGGCGAAGGTATCATACAGGGGTGGGAGGGAGATGAAATGGCGTTACTTATCTCTGTACTCATTACTTAAGTATATTTATTGGTTGTAAGTATAGGTTTAAGAATAAAATTATGTGTTTGAAATGTAATAACTTTCTCATACCTATAAAATTTGTATGAAAAAAATTGTCGTATCTTTGTGAATGTTGTATTTTAGGCGACGAAAATGTCGTAACTCATTCAAATCAAACTAGAGAGTTAAAAAATCTGTGTCGTATCTTTTTTTAATTTTTCACGCATTGTCGTATCTATCTTTTATCCAAAAATTGCAGTTTTTCGTCTAGTTACGACAAATTTTTTTAAGGTCTGTGCTAAAAGATGATCAAAATCCATGGTCGTATCTTTACTAGAATTTATCGTATAAAGACGAGATATAGACCATTCGACGCAGATTTTTTTTTATACAACAATCAATTAAAAAGTGATTTTGGCCAAAATTCAAGTTACGCCACTTCCGCTTTCACCCGTCGATATACTTGCTAAATAATGGTCGATGATTTCTTTTTAACGTCACACTAGATGCGTGTCCCTGACAGCTATTGTAGAATGCTTTGTCGTATTTTGTATTAAGTGTGAATGAACTTTTCATTAGAATCTAGAGAGTGGATGTCTCTGTCTGCACGTCCTGTCATGATATATAACAACAAGAAACAAATGAGTCAAAGTGTCATTTAGCTAGATCTCGAGTGACACTTTATATGCTTAGAACGCTTGTACAGACGAACGGCACTTGTCGAAGGTAGTCGGTGGCACTCGTCGATTGCCGTCAACAAGACGTGTCAAAAAATCAATGAAAAAAATCCAGCGACTGCCGTCGACAAGTGCCGTTCGTCTGTAAGAAGCCTCAGGGTTGATTCAGACCGCAACGCGACGCATAGATTTCCGCATTCCGCATTCCGACGCATTTCCAAATTTAATATAGATTTGACAAATTCGCAAGACGTCTCACGCAATTGAAACTGTCAAATCCATACAAATGCCGCACCGCGCCTCACCTCGCGTCATCGCGTTGCGGTCTGAATTGACCCTTATACGACATGCTCTGGTGAGAGTTAAACCACATTGCTCTGTTGTGTTGCGTAGTCACAGCGTTGACGCTACGTAAAAGTGACATGACAGTGCTTTATTAAACTCGCGTGAGGACATGAGACCCGATCAAAAATTCGTAATCCCCCCTATATTTTTCTACCACGTGGCTAAAATGTCCATATTTTTGTTTTATTCGCTTGTTTAACATTTTCACTATTATATTACACAATAATAACAACACTAAAACAATAACAACAATAGGATCATTGTACATCGCACAGCCGGCTGCCCGGTGTCACCCGCACGCGCGCTCGAACGTGCCGGGAACAGCGAGCTGTTACATCCTCACCTTCTCTCACGTTTCGGTACTAAATAATAATATAATTGTTCATCACAATCCATCATCGTTGGGTTGTATCACCGGGAGTGCTCTGAGGAATTGTTCGGAATCATACCACCTGCAACTTTTCGCCATCGTCCCACGCGAAAACATACCTTCCTCATCACCTTGATGAGTGGCAGTCTTCCACAGTGCGTTTTTCGCGTAACTTTCTACCGCGCACTGTAAAACTCTGGAACGAACTGTCACCAGCAGTATTTCCGGACCTATACGACCTGCTAACCTTCAAGAAAAGAGCGTATCCCTCTTAAAAGGCCGGCAACGCACCTGCAGCTCTTCTGATGTTGCGAGTGTCCATGGGTGACGGTAGTTGCTTACCATCAGGTGACCCGTTTGCTGGTTTGCCCCCTTATCTAATTTAAAAAAAAAGCGAGTATCACATTCAGCACTTATCTTCTTAAGTACATAATATTATATGCAAGTCACTTTATTTCAGGACATAATATTACATTGAATTTTTTTGGATCGTGTCAATCTTCATTTTCTTTCCCAAATGGTAAAAATAATATAAATGAAGCAACCACGCATTTGCAATTATTTACAATACGACAATTTCGTACAATTTGTTTCTAGGAAATGTATGATATTTTCTTACTTATAAAAAGAAGATAACTGACACATTACTCGTATATTATACCATCATCATCGCCATCCATTATTATTATTCCAAAAAATATATATTTAAAGAAAACATGTTATTCGTAGCTCTACTACGGCGTAGTCGTTGTAAGCTCTACGCTGCTACGCCGCCGTAGCACTCTTCTACAGAATACTAATTGTATAGGATTTTTTGTAATAAATAATATTTTAATTAAATAATGTATATAGCACATTGCACAACATATAGTGGGTACAACTGGTTATATTGTCATTACATACATTGTAGTTTGTTGATCGGAAAGTTGTTTGGCATCGATGTCCGTCACGTTTTATATCCGTCCTAAAATCCAATCGGGCTGTTGCCAAGTAGTGAGCCGGCCGAGTGCACACCACATACGGCGCGGAACAATTTATAAACCGTAACAATACGAGGTTCGATACAAGAGATACGTCTCGTAGGTGTAGCTTGTTGACCGTTAGTTAAGTCTACTAGATTTCCGAGACAACTCGTCCCTTGTTTGTATGGGGATTTCTGCAGTCGTATGTGTGTAGAATTCCCACTGATAAAGTTCATATGATGGCAGAGTGTACAGATGTTACCTTCAAAATAAACCTTCATTTCCCATGTAACATACTTATTATGTGCTTAATTTTTTTGCTTTATTCATCAACATTATCATATCAGCCTATATTCGTCCAATGCTGGACATAGGCCTCTCTCAATGAATGCTAAGATGACCGATTGCTTTATTCATTATTGGTTTATTTAATAATTTGTGTACCTATGTTAGGTACACATAATCTGTAAACAGCGAAAGACTAAAAATCTTCTTTGCTTAATTGAAAATATTTAAGAACAACGCCTCAAATCTAAGCATGTTCTTTGACCCGTCGGCGGGCCGCTTGAACCCGCCGCACCGCCCGCCCCCGCCAGCCCCCGGCCGCCCTCGTCGTCTAAACAACACGTCCGCCGCTAATAGCGCGCCGTAATTGAAACTGTATACAGAATTTGCTGTCTCGTCGCGCGGACACTTACATTTAGTGTATGACATATTGAAGAGTTCAGTTTTTATAGTAAGACCGTGTAATAACACACAAAACTTTGTATCTTTTGTAAGCATAAAGTTTTGTGCCTAGCCTCACGGTTTTGACAATGCAATTTTGTCAATTTGTATGTATATTTGTATATTTAAGATTGTATTTTTTTGTGTTTAGATTGTTGTTATCTATTATAATGATTAATATTTAGGCGATCTAGCTGTTATATAGAATAAATTCATTAAGATAAAAATTACGACATTTTTTCTAATGTTCTTAGCAAAAACTCTGTTAAAACGTGCTGCCCATTTGCCTTTGGTGTTTTCGGTCGGGAGCCTAGCTGGGCCTTTATTAATAGGCTTTGCATGTCATTTTGTCGAAGGCCCGTGACGCGTCTAAACTTTTGTCACCACAAAGCGGCTGTCGGCAGTCGAACGTTGACGGAGGTCGTCAATAAGTTGTTATTAATGCCCGCGGAGGCTCGGGAAGGCTCGGAAAAGCTCGGCGAGGCTCGGCAGTGCTTGGGAAGGCTCGGCGGTAATAAATCGTCACATCCCGCTATTTATACCGGACTTTATCTTAATTATGTAAATGTGGACGTGGTCAATTTGTACACGGCCGACAATAACTCGCGGTCCACGACAAAGACGATAACAACTACTTATAGACTAGCTATTGTCTCAGACCTAATAAAAACAGACAATTGACAGACAAAGACAAAAGATTTGAATACCCATCAAAGTAGGTCACGCCATGATATTTTCTTTTTCTACAGCTTTAGGCGCAGCGCAGACGACAGACTATCCGTGACGCACTTTTTAGTCTGTGGAAATAGAACTTATGCAATTATGAATTATATTATTCAGTAACGCGGCGGACTTTTAGCAGATCGTGTGTGTTACTGCATATAATTGCATAAGTTCTATTTTCACAGACTACGAGTAAAAAGTGCGTCACGGATGACTATCCGTGACGAACTTTTTTGTCGTCTGCGCTGCGCCTTACACACACAAAATACGAGTATACATAATATTAGTATCAAAACTACTCCATACTGCGTAAGAGGGTGGGTAAGGACTTAGGTGGTTATTATTAATAGGTGGTAACTGTTTACACGTTTTCAGAAATAATAAAAAGTTATGTTGTTGTACAAGCCTGTTATATAATGTGCAAACTTTATTAAGAGTACTTCCAATTCCCATGTTGTGTAACACGTAACATATCTAACACGTGTTCTCATTAAATATGTACGTGAAATATTTAGAATCCTGTAGCATTATTAACTTGTAAATAAATTGGCAATTTGTAAACGAATGTGGATCGTGTTAATTCATTTGGCTTCATTATTCACATGAGCGTCGATGTCCCATCAGCAAGGAGGTCACTTTAATCCTTCAAGTCTCATAAGAGCACCGGTGACCGCGACAACAATAGAATAACAATAGATTTCCAAGAATCCGCGATCGAAGGATTAATCATTTCAGTGGTGACCGCTAGTAATCCCTAAACCGCCGGCACTAGGCTATGTGAAATATATTTTCGTCTCTCTAAGTCATCGAAATACGTGATTATTAACGAAAAGTTACGAAATAATTATCTCATTTTCGTCACTAATTTCTTTGTCGCCATTACATGCTGTATTTCACCTGTCATTGGAAGTCATTTAACCTATAAGTTACTATTGTTTGTATTTTATTTAGGGAGTGCCTGCGCTGCCGGCGCCGTTTTCCGAACTCCGAAGTTTGCCGAAGTCACGCGATGTTTGCCGAATAGGCTGCGCCGACGCGCCTATTCGGCAAACATCGCTTGTCAAATGACAGAATAATGGTCAAAAACATCAGTCTTGAGCTAAAGGACTCTGAAAAGTACAAATGAGGTCATAAATAGTCATATTGAAAGGATGCATATTTGAATCCTTCGATCGGGGATTCTTGGAAATGCTATTGTATTCTATTGTTGTCGCGATCACCGGTAACCCTATGGGGCTTGATGGGTTAATGGTGGTGATGATGATGCTGATAAATGTGATCTGCATAGTAACATTTAAATACAATATCTTTGCTTCTTTAAACAACGCTGAAACTCTCTAACATGTATAAGGAATCTGAAGTTCTGTTCAGTACCTTCGGAAGTATACCACAGGGTATATAAGTGTGGTGCAAAATCTTACTTTTTGGTAGCTGAAAAAAGGTAGCTAAGGTAAAGCTAGAAAATGCATCACAAAAAACTAAAATATCCACAGCCGAACAAATAGGTACCTAATCTTCACCTTTGGAAGTCGAATATATTTGAGATTATAATTATTTCTTTTTAAAATTTGTGTATCGGCACTGGAACCTAGTGCTTTACGCATTATCACCGGCTCCCATTTTGAGTGCCAGCGCCGGCAGCCGTTGTTTTATATCTCGGCTGCCGGCACTACTTAGTCTACCGCCGACAGCGTAAGCGACTGGTCGGATTGTACGCGCGGAGTGACATAAACTATGTTAAAATGTCTAAACTAGTGAAATGTTCTACGTGCAACATAGTGATTAATGAAGTGCTTGCTTTTATTTGCAATAAAATCGACTTAACACGTTCTCTGCCGCGTAGGTCACATGTGCCCGGACCCCTACCTGTATCTACCCGCCGCGTAGGGCACCGGTGACCTCAGAGCAGACCTGTTTTTGAATCGAACTCGTAGGCCATAGGACACGTTTATCGTACATTTCTCTGTAGTAGGTGACCGGTGCGGCGCTGTAGAGCAATACTCTCACATGGTATTCACCTGTGTTCATTATACGTGAAAATTTTAATGCAAAAACCCAAAGCACTGGAAAAAATAACTGTTTCTTTAACTTTTTATTCATTTATCAATAATGGTATTAACAATTTACTATTAATAATTAGACAACAGATAAAATTAAGCATATTGTAAAAATTTCAAGTGCCTAGCTGTTGCCATTATTGATTACGAGCCAAAAAGGTCAAAAATATTACGTTTGGTGAATGGGAGCCCCCCTTTAATATTAATTTTATTCTATTTTTAGTATCTTTTGTTATAGCGGCAACAGAAATACATAATTTGTGAAAATTTCAGAAGTCTAGCCATAGCGGTTATTGAGTTACAGCCTGGAGACAGACAGACTGCGGTGACCGGAGACGCGACCGGAGCGGCGCAGTGATAAAGATTGCGTAATTTCCGTACCACAGCGCCGCGTAGGTCACATGTGACCTCAAGGGGTTTTTTTAATATATCTCAGGAACCCTGCTCCCCATCGAACCCTAAATGATGTCATGGTTTATGTCTTGAACTAATACATCTATTTCGACCAAAAAGATTTTTTGTAATTTTTCTTGTTTGTACTACCGGCAGAGAACGTGATAATGGATGAAGAAAGCATTAGTCGTATTTGTGTAACTGCCTTTTCGGAAAGTGACATTAGCAATGCAAAACGACTGCTGTTTGAGTCGTTGTCGAAAAATATGAAATCTCGTAGGCGCGAGGGAAAAAAGAGTCGCGAAATTGATGATGTCATTTCTACTTTAAAAGAATACGATCCTGAGAACCTGCCGATATTTGTTGCGAGAGATTTACAAAAACTCCCACCCGTCTTGTTCGACCATGTGGATGTTACGCAGATACTCAAAAACCAGGTTTTGATGCGAGAGGAGATAAATAGAATTGCTGATATCTATGCAACAAAAAAGGAATTGGAATTGCTTCAAAACGATCTTAAGAACATAATGGAATCATCTTTAGTAAATAACAATTTTACTGGATATATTAACACAAAGAGAGGGGCCAGTAAATTTGACGATTTACAATGTAATAGTGGTCCTATGGGATTGCCGCCTGTGAATAGTTATAGGGATATAGAAACTATGTCAGGTAGCTATTATTCACCAACGTTGCAAAAAGATGATAATATCGGGAATCAACAAAAAGTGTTATTACTTGAGGGTAGTGCGAAAAATAAATCAGGTGTTGCTCCGACCTTGGAAACGGCCGTGAATGTATCGACCGCACAGCTGATAACGTCCGAACCGGTTAGCGACCGCCATATTATGATTTCCGATGGCAACCTGCCCAAGTATTTACCCAATCACACGACAAGCGAAGCGCTCGCGCCGGCGCCCGCGACATTACAAAACCGTAATGAATGTAATAAAAATATTATGGTAAAGTCGTATGCAGACACTTTGAAGGATCAAAATTGGACTCTGGTACAAAGAAAGAAACAAAAGAATCGTTTTATCGGTACTAAGGGCAAAGCTTTGGTGGAAGCAAATGTAAATTTCAAGGCCTCGGACACTGTTGGGGCGAAGCTCCAGGGGTGACGCTGGTGGTCTCCGCCAGAAATAAAAAAACGTCTTCGATGAAATAGACTGTGTATTAGGTATAGTATGGTTCGAGGTATAGCCGCGGTGCGTGCGTCGCGTAGGCCGGTGGTCCGATGAAGTGAAAGGGCGCGGCCACGACGCGCTCCTCGCTGGCCGCGGGTGTCGCAGGGAGGCGCGCGGGGGGTGCACGCTGAAGGCAGGCGCGCGGGGGCTACCGGTTTGCCCGCCAGCGCCGCGCGGCCCGATGAGACGCAGGAACATATTCCCCCGGGAACATGTTAATGAAGAGGAAGCGGCACGATGTTGTAGGCACGAGTTATGGTGCCAGTCTGCCACTTGGTGCGTTGCTGTAGAAGAGATATGTATTCATTAGAGTAGCGCTGCCAAAAGTGTTGACGTAGCTTTTCGATGCGGTCGGAGCGTTGGAGGCGATGTATGTAGTCTTCGGTGAGTTGAGGTCGAATTATCGAACTCTGAGCTCGCCCGAGGAGGAAATGGGAAGGAGTAAGAAAAGAAAGATCAGAAGGATCCGATGATAAAGGTGTTAGCGGTCTGGAATTTAAAATAGCCTCTATCTGAATCAGACATGTCGACAACTCCTCATATGTTAAGTGAGTAAGACTTAGGACTCTATGTAGAAGATGTTTTGTTGATTTAACTGCCGCTTCCCATATCCGACCAAAATGTGTGGCAGGAATGCATTTAAATTGTATGTCCTGATTTACAAGATCAGACTCTATTTGTTTAGAATAAACCTGTATGAAGCGTGAAAGCTCGTTAAAAGCTCCCACAATGTTGTCGGAGTACACGCGTTGAGGTTTGCTCCTTCGGCTAATGAACCGGCTGAAGGCCGCAAGAAAGGCCTCTTTAGTCAAATCGGACACTAGCTCCAGGTGCACGGTTCTGACTGCAAAGCACACAAAGACACAAATGTAAGATTTAGTTAACCTGCAACCTCTACCTTTACGGTCGGCTATAAGCACTGGCTGGGAAACTATATAACTATCAGTAGGTAAATTACCCATAGGTATCTGATTAATTATTTTAGGACGATGTTTTATGAATTATGTTAGAAATTAGATTAGGTTGTGTAATAATTTTAAGTTTGTATTATTTTCGACGTGTTCGTCTGTATGTAAATTTTGTTTCTGAAAATAAATTATTTTGTAAATTAGAAAAACTGGGAAATTGTATTTTATTCTGATTGATGAAAGCAGATGAGCTGATGTAATCAGCCTTCGCCCCCGGGAAGCTAAATATGTCGGGGTGGACTTGGAAGGTATATAACTCCACGTCTGGCCAGTCGTAAAATTTAAAGTAATAGATTTGCATACCTTCTGAAAGAGTCGCGTCCCTAATAATGCACCATACAACTCCAAACACGGTATAGTTGTAGGTTTCAGTGCCGCAACCTTGCTTTGGAGGCTAAAAGGAGAAACACTTAAGTGCCCATAACTGCTAAAGAAGTAAGTTTAGGTTAGAAAAATTTAAATCTTCTGTGAGAAATAAATTATTTGAATTATAATCCCAGAATAAACCATTGAAGTAAGAAACGTATTTAAATGAAGTGATTTAATAAGAGAAGTGTCACTTGAATTTAATTTTTTGTCTGCATCTAATGAAAGAAAGATAAAATATGATTGAAAATAATAGACTCCAATACTTCTGGACTATATGACTGAATTTTACGTAAGTGAAGATATAATAATATGATAGAGTGGCAATGACGCCTCTACATAGCTCTATGATGCTATCGATATGATTGAAATTTAAACATTCTAGCATAAAATTTGAATACCTATTTTTAAATATAGGTTTACGCTCAAATTTACGCTTCAAAGAGAGAAATTGAGATTTGGCCATCGCGTAAGAGTCACCTAAGCACTCTGGAGAGTCCTTTAATGGCATAGTGACGACGAATTGGCCACTGTCATTACGACGTGTTGTTGTGTGAAACAGTTTTTCGCAAGTCTTTTCTTCTAAAGAAAAAGAGCTACTAGACTGTACTGAATCAAGCTCCCGGAAACGAGATAGCTGTTCAGTTACCTCATGGGAAAAATGACAAGAATTATTCAAAGCTTTAGTCGAATAATTTTTACGTCCATGAGGCAAAAATACGCAGCCCGATATGAGCCAACCAAATTTAGAAGACTGTAATCTAGGTTGATTTTTACCTAAATTAATTGTGTGGGAACATAAGACGTCCCAAAATATTTCAGCGCCTACAAGAATGTCGACGGCTGATGGTACGTAAAATTTAGGGTCTGCTAATTTAAGACCTGGCGGGATATTAATTAAGTTTTTATCCACGTAAGACCCAGGCAATGAGTGTGTTATGTATGGTAAAATGAAACAAGTTAAGTTCACCTTATAACCACCAAAACAAGATTGCACAGTAAGAGTGCAACTCTCTGAAGTTTTAGAAATCTGACCATTGATACCTGAGACTGTGGAGGTAGTACCTTCCTTTGACAGGCCAAGCTTCTCACATAAATCTCGGGTGATAAGGTTGGACGTGCTGCCGTTATCCAACAAGAGCCTGACAGGATGTAGCTTCCCGTTGACGTCCGCCGCATTCGCCAAAGCTGTGGATAGCAGTACGATTTTCTGATTAGGCATGCCAGATGTATTAGTTGATAAAACAATATTGTTTGAAGACTGATTTTCAGGATCCCTATGTAAGAGGGTATTATGCTTAAGTGTGCAATATTTGCAATGTGAAAGCCTGCATCGCTTATCAGTATGACCTGGTCGTAGGCAGTTCATACACACATTGCTTTCTGATGCCTTTTTAATACGTGAATCGACATCTAAATTTCTGAAAGATTGACATGAAAATAAGTTATGATTTTGTGAGCACATGACACAAGAAATTTTATTATTAGAAGAGTAAGAATTATTATTAGTATTGTTAGAATTAGTTTTAAATGTTGTATTAGTAGCAAGATAATTTTTATTTTTATTTTCCTGTAAATATTTATTTGTAATATTATGTGTAAGTTTTATGTTTGTATTACTATTAGTTATTGATTCGATTAAATCTGCTCGATTAGATAAATATTTAATAAAATCTTTTAGATTTGGATATTGATTTAAGTTATTTTTAAATTCCTCCCACTCACGATGGGTGATTACATCTAACTTTTTGGACATAATATAAATTACTAACGTATCCCACTGTGCGGTAGGCTGTCCTAAGGTGTCGAGCGCCCTTAAATTTTTATTAGTTACATCAATCATGTTACGTAATGATGCACTAGATTCTTTAGGTATTAATTCAAAATTGAATAAGGCTTGAATATGATTGTTTATAAGTAACCGTTCATTATTATACCTATCTGTTAATAATTGCCAAGCTATAGCGTAATTATCTGCTTTAAAATCTATACTTTTTATAACTAATGCTGCGCTCCCTTTAAGAGTAGCACGCAAATAATGGAATTTATTTATGTCCTGTATACTACTATTAGTATGTATAAGGGAAATATACGTATCTCGGAACTCGAGCCAGTGCTGATAGTCGCCGTTGAAGTGAGGCAAGTCGATCTTGGGCAAGCGCACAAAATCGTGCTTGCAACCAGAGCCGTGAAGATTGTCGCTAGCGGAGGCCGCAGAGACGAGCGCCGGCGAGGAGGAACGCGGAGGCTCAAGCAGTGATCGTGCGAAGCCCATCTGCGCGTAGTACAACGACTCGAACTGTTCTCGCTCAGCATATGCCTCGCTCGTGTTCTCCGACAACAACTCCAACTCCGTCTGTAACGTATCGAAATCATTATATAGCGTTTCCATAGCACTAACTCGGCACTGCAGCTCAGATAGTTGAAAGGGGCTAAGATCGGAAGTAGGTAATAATTTTACAAAGTTAGCAAAATAAGTTAGCTTAGCTTTATAGCCACCACGCCTCTTGACGAGTTCCCTTAATTTAGCTTCAGACATAATGAAAGCTTAACGCAAAATAAGAGACTGAAGCGCAAGAAAGACAAGGGAAAAAAAATGAAAATAATTGAAAAAGGAAAAAAGTAACGTCCAAAGGCGTGACGATAAATGAAAAATATTACTTGCAAGATATAGGTAATAATAGGTTATTATGCAATGAGTAAGTAGGTCAATAACCTTTTCAGATAAGATAAGAAAAAGAATATTGCATTTAATAAATATTAATGGAGAACAATAGAACAATAGCGAGCACGTGCTCGATGAATGGGTAGTGAATGTTGTAAAAAATAGTATTTTTAAGATTCTTTCTGAAAATATGATTTATGATGTTGATTATGCATGCAGCATGCCTGATTCTGATAAGATTTTATTTTAATTCCTGGAAAAATGGAAAGAAATAAGACAGGAAAAAAAGAAAAAGAGGAACGGGCTCACTCAGAACGACTCCTTTGTCCCCAACCACGTGGAATGCTCCATGCGGCGCGGTCGGCGCAGGCGCATGAATCCTGTTGAGGCGCGTCGGTCCAAGGTCCGGTCCAAATGCGAAGAAATACTGGATGGTCACGACTCCTTTGTCCTCAACCACGTGGAATGCTTCATGCGGTGCTATCGGCGCATGCGCATGAATCCTGTTGAGGCGCGTCGGTCCTAAGTCCAGTCCAAATGCGAAGAATTACTGGATGGTCACGACTCCTTTGTCCTCAACCACGTGGAATGCTTCATGCGGCGCATTCGGCGCATGCGCATGAATCCTGTTGAGGCGCGTCGGTCCTAAGTCCAGTCCAAATGCGAAGAATTACTGGATGGTCACGACTTCTTTGTCCTCAACCACGTGGAATGCTTCGTGCGGCGCGATCGGTGCATGCGCATGAATCCTGTTGAGGCGCGTCGGTCCAAAGTCCGGTCCCAATGCGAAGAAATACTGGATGGTCACGACTCCTTTGTCCTCAACCACGTGGAATGCTTCATGCGGCGCATTCGGCGCAAGCGCATGAATCCTGTTGAGGCGCGTCGGTCCTAAGTCCAGTCCAAATGCGAAGAATTACTGGATGGTCACGACTCCTTTGTCCTCAACCACGTGGAATGCTTCATGCGGCGCTATCGGCGCATGCGCATGAATCCTGTTGAGGCGCGTCGGTCCAAAGTCCGGTCCAAATTCTTCACTTCGCAGCAAATAAGACGGCGTATCCCTCTTCTTGCGAAGGCCTACTGGATGGGCGCGACTTCTTTGTCCTCAGCCACGTGGAATGCTTCATGCGGCGCGATCGGCGCATGCGCATGAATCCCGTCGAGGCGTGTCCGTCCAAAATCCAGTCCAATTCTTGCGCTTCGCAGCAAAAAAGACGGCGTACGAAGGACCACTGTTGGGGCGAAGCTCCAGGGGTGACGCTGGTGGTCTCCGCCAGAAATAAAAAAACGTCTTCGATGAAATAGACTGTGTATTAGGTATAGTATGGTTCGAGGTATAGCCGCGGTGCGTGCGTCGCGTAGGCCGGTGGTCCGATGAAGTGAAAGGGCGCGGCCACGACGCGCTCCTCGCTGGCCGCGGGTGTCGCAGGGAGGCGCGCGGGGGGTGCACGCTGAAGGCAGGCGCGCGGGGGCTACCGGTTTGCCCGCCAGCGCCGCGCGGCCCGATGAGACGCAGGAACAGACACTATGATACCTATATATATCTATCACATTGCCAAGGATGTAACCGAAGATGATATTCATAGTTACATACGAAAAAAATCCGAAATGGATGTTAGGTTGGAGAAAATGAATATGAAGGTTGAAAAGGAATATAATGCCTATAAAGTATTCGTACCCAGAAGCAAGTTATCTTTGTTTATGCAAAGTGATTTTTGGCCGGAAGGCATTTCTTTTCGTCGCTTCATAGATTTTAATCGAAGACTCGGAGTCAAGAAAATCAATAATTAGAATTTATGAATATGGCCACAACTACAATAATTAGTTTTAATTGTAAAAATGTGAGTCGCTCAATGGACTGTGTGAGGGGCCTCTGCGTTGAAGCTGATATTTTGGCGCTACAAGAAACATGGCTACTGCCGCAAGATATACCTCTTCTCGGGAATATACATCCTGGCTTTGCATTTCATGGGAAATCTGCTGTGGACACATCCAGTGGAGTGCTACGGGGCAGACCACACGGAGGTGTGGCATTGCTGTGGAGAAAGTCGGCGTTCCCCAATGTTTCCATAGTTGATTGTCATAGTGTTCGTCTTTGTGCTATTAAAATTCATCTCAGTAACAACAGTTCAGTGTTAGTGATTTCTGTATATATGCCTACGGACGACGTTGACAACCTCCCCTTGTTTGCGGAATGCCTAGGTGAGATAAGTGCTCTGATCGACACGTGCAACAGCGAATATGTGTTTGTTCTTGGAGACTTTAATGCCCACCCCGGTGAGTTGTTTTCGCATGAACTTTCTAACTTCTGTTCTGAACAACTGTGGACTTGCGTTGACTTAGATATGTTACCTAGTGACACCTATACATTTGTGAGCGAAGCTCACGGATGCAGGCGATGGCTCGATCACTGTATTGTAACTAGTGCCGCTCGACACGCAATTGTTGATGTTTCCGTATTGTATAATGTTTTTTGGTCTGATCACTTCCCGCTGAAATTAGTGTGTAATATAAACAAATTTGTTACCAAAATTGAGGCACCCTCGTTTATTAAAAATAAAGTAATATGGGGTGAGAGAGACAGTGATCAAATAAAAAAGTATAATAATTTGTGTAATAATAGGTTAAGCCTAATTGATTTTCCTGCTGAATTGTCTATGTGTGCCGACAAAATATGTACAAACGTCGAACACAGAATAATATTAGACAGATTGTACAGTAGTATTGTATGTACCTTAAGTGAGTCTGCTGAGAATTGTTATAGGGAGAAAAAACTTAAGAACATTAATTATGTAACAGGGTGGAATAGACATGTAAGTAGTGCGCATAAGGAGGCTCGTCTATGGTTTCAATTCTGGGTTTCCCTGGGCAAACCTAGACATGGTTTTGTTTATAAAAATATGTGCGAATCTAGAAAATATTTTAAGGCTAAATTAAAATATTGTCAAGATAATGCATTACAAATTAAAATGGACATAATAGCTAAAAATCATTCTGAAAAAAATTTCTCAAAATTTTGGAAAAATACGAGTAAGTTGAATCCTAAGCCGAGCCTTCCAATGTCTGTGGCTGGTATTAGTGATCCTGCTGGAATAGCGAGTGCTTTCCAAAAGTACTTCAAGATATCCTCCCTACTTCCTCGGCGGAATGGAGTGCTGTGGGGCCCAAGCGCCGCCGAGGAAGTAAAGGTTAGATTCAGTGCTAAAGAGGTTGCCTCTATTATTAAAAAAATGCGTCGAGGCAAGTCTCCGGGACACGATAGTCTCAGTGTCGAGCACTTGAGATATGCTGGGGTGCACTTGCCACGAATACTTGCTATGCTTTTTAATTTGTGTGTGAGTCATCAATATCTGCCGCAGACGTTGATGTCTACAGTTGTTGTGCCTATTATAAAAAATAAGACGGGGAACGCCTCCGACCTGTCCAATTACAGGCCGATATCACTGGCTACTGTGATTGCCAAGGTACTGGACAGTCTGCTTGATAAAAGGCTGGAACTGCATACAGATATAAACGATTCTCAATTTGGGTTCCAGCCGGGCCTGTCCACTGAAAGTGCCATTTATTGTCTTAAGCAGACTGTGCAGTACTACACATCCAGGAAAACGCCGGTATACGCTTGCTTCCTGGACCTGTCGAAGGCATTCGACTTAATGTCATACGACAAATTGTGGCAAAAACTTAGAGACGAAACCAATCTGCCCAAGGAACTGATTGGACTCTTTCAGTACTGGTACGGTCATCAGAAAAATAGTGTAAAATGGGCTGGAGTGTTTTCGGAGGTGTACGGGTTGGAGTGTGGGACGAGACAGGGGGGGTTAAGCTCGCCCTGCCTCTTTAACCTGTACATGAATCGGCTGATAGGTGAGCTCAACAGCACATACGTAGGATGTCACGTTGACGGCGTCTGTATTAATAATATAAGTTATGCGGACGATATGGTGCTGTTGAGCCCATCTATCAGTGCGTTACGTAGACTTCTCCGTATCTGTGAAGAGTATGCGGTGGAACATGGGCTCAGATATAACGCAAATAAAAGCGAATTTATGGTTTTTAATGCAGGCGCCGACAGGAGTCGCAGAAGTGTACCTCCTGTGACTCTTGGAGGTGTGCAGCTAAAAAGAGTCGACCGAGTGAAATATCTGGGTCACTGGGTCACCGCCTCTCTATCAGATACGGAGGACATAGAGAGGGAGCGTAGAGCGCTATGTGTGCGCGGCAATATGCTGGCACGTAGGTTCGCACGATGTAGCCGGGACGCAAAAATGACGCTCTTTAAAGCGTATTGTCAGTCGTTCTACACGTGTAGCCTATGGGTCAGATATACACAGCGCTCATATAGTACTCTCAAAGTCCAGTACAATAACATATTCAGGATGCTGTTTGGTCTGTCGCGTTATTGCAGCGCCTCATCTATGTTTGCTGAGGCACATACAGACTGTTTTCAGACAATTATTAGAAAGAGATGTGCCTCGCTCTGGTCGCGTCTGCAAAACAGTCCAAACAGAGTCCTGAATGTGTTGGGTAGCAGGTGGGATTCCGTGTTGCTGAAACATTGGGTGCAGCTCCATGCTCCGATAGCACGGTTCCCATATATTTAATTGTTGAACAATATTATGTAATGTGATTCCAATTTATTTTATATTTTTTACTAACACTAGAATAAGGACCTATTGTTGAAACTAACACTATGGATGAAAATCTGAAATAAATTAATTGAATTGAATTGAATTGAATTGACTTACCGCCGGTTGCCATTACTGATATTTTTGGGAGCCGGCGCCGGCAGCGGAGGCACTCCCTTTTATTTAATGTGTGAGATGATATTCTGTTGGTGAATCGAAATAAGTAAATAAATAAATATTTTAATTTTATATAACAGTTAGAAATACTGCTTTTCTTATACTAACTTTTCACTGTTACTTATTGTAAGATATACACGATATATTTTGTACCAATTAATAATAATTAATATTTTGTATGTGTTTCTTCTGAAAATCGTTGATACAATTTACAAACTTAATCTTCGTAAGTGACGTGTAGCGCCAGGATTAAGGCTTGGGGAGGCTCAAACCTTGAAAACTCTTAGGGAGATACTTTCTACAGCAGGCTTATCCTTAACATACGAAGCATAATACTTTTTTTACAAAGTACATATTTGCTTTAGTAATATCTATACTTATAAAATTACATGTCCTGACTGACTCACTGATTCATCGTCGCTGAGCAAAAACTGTTAAAGTTACAGCCACAAAATTTGGTGAGTAGGGTTGTTTTAATAAGTAGACACCTACTAAGGAAGGAATTTAGAAAATTTTACCCCGAAGGGGGTGAAATAGGGGTTGAAAGTTTGAATGAAAGTCCTTTATTTCTTGAGTTAGAAACATGAAACTTTATTTTTGGGATACTGATAAAAAATGAATGGATACGTATTTAAGCGTTTTTGGAAATTCTACCCCGAAGGGGGTGAAATAGAGGTTGAAATTTTAAGTGAAAGTCCGTCATTTCTTGAGTTAGAAACATGAAACTTTATTTTTGTACTACTGATTAAAAATGAATGGATACGTATTTAAACGTTTCTGGTAATTCTACCCCCAAGGGGGTGAATTTGGGGTAGAAAGTTTCAATGAAAGTCCGTCATTTCTTAAGTTAGAAACATGAAAGTTTATTGACGTTTGCGTTTGACGTTTGCTTAAATAGGGTCCTGTTTTTACCCTTTGTATAAGGAACCACAAAAAGGGGAAAACTATTCATCTTTGTTATAATACTATGTTAACGCGGACGAAGTCGCGGGCAACAGCTGGTGTAAAATATTTAAACCATAGAAAATGCTTTTTAGAAAGTTTTTTTTTCAAAACACATGCACAAACAAAATATGTAATAAAACTGAACACATTCCTAGTCTTTAGCTTACATTCAAGTACCTACTGACTCGGTGTACCTAAAAGGTATCCAAATGTACGCATCCAATAAAGTGTCTCTATTTTCATAGGATTTAACAGAGCTACGAATTCCAGGCCGGCAAACGCTCTAATCTCTGCGCCGTGATGATATTGTTGTTGGATTGACCCGCGCGGCTGCGGTCCAACAACAATAAATAACACGACAGGCCGCGGCCTACGGCGGCAGGTAGACCGTAACGGTGACAGGCTGACAGGTCGACCACAGCAGCGGCAGGTCGACCGCAATGTATTGTAATGGCGGCACCGACATTAGCGGTCGATGTTATAATTGTTGGCGCTCGCTGTGATTCGGTGCGACGCACGTTCGCTGTGATGGCGAGCGAAACTTACGAGATATTCTGTTTAATAGTGCTGGATTTATATTTTTTATGAGCCACTTTATGTCCGCCGCCCCATATATGAAATCTGCCACCCCCCCAGGATGATGCCGCCCTTAGGTCGCGGCCTATTCAAATTCAAATTCAAATCGTTTATTTCAGACATGGTCCATATTAAATTTAAAATTACATAAAATTATACTAAATTATAACAATAAATGAACCACATTAAATAATTACTTGAGACTGTGTGACTGTGCATGCATTAGAGTCCATTTTATCATGAATGGACACTCAGTGTCCATTCGACTCGCAATGAGTTGCAGGTAACTATTGGAGCTGCCACGTACTCTTCTCATCAGGGATGCAGATCTTTTTCGCATTACTGCTGCAAAACCGTCCACTCCGGCGTCTGCAAACATCCCTGACGCGCTACAGAATCGCGGCAGCCCCATCAGTGCCCGGAACCCATTATTGTATTGGACCCGCAGGACACTATAAGCCGCTAGCGTATGTTTGACCCATAGACTGCAAGTATAGAAAGCCTGACAGTAGGCACGAAACAAAGTAATCTTCACCTCTGCAGTGCATTTAGCAAATCTACGAGCCAACATATTCGCCCTGACTGACAGTGCCCTGCGTTCCCTCGACATGTCCAAGTCATCAGCCAGCGACTCGGTGACCCAGTGGCCCAGGTACTTTACTCGCTCGACTCTTTTGAGCGGCTCGTAGTTAAGTGTCACGCTCGGCATTGAGTAGCTCTTGGTTCCCGTCTTAAACACAATTACCTCGCTCTTGTCCGTATTGTACCTGAGCCCATGCGTCTCCGCGTAACGCTCGCATATTTTTATTAAGCGCCTAAGGGCACTAACAGATGGGCTCAGCAGCACCATGTCATCAGCGTAACTTATACTATTGATGCATTTACCATCAATAGAGCACCCCACCCCGGTACTGCTGAGCTCCCTGATCAAAGAATCCATGTATAGGTTGAAGAGTCGAGGAGAGGTTCGTCCCCCCTGTCGAACTCCACTCTTCAACCTATACATCTCCGAAAGCGCCCCAGGCCAACGTACATAATTGGTTTGGTTGTTGTACCAAAATTTAAAGGTTGAGATTATCTCTGGGGGAACAGTAGTTCCGTTTGACAACTTTTGCCACAGCTCATCGTACTGGACAAGTTCAAAAGCCTTGGAAAGGTCTAAGAAACACGCATAAATAGGCGTGTTTCTACTGGTGTAGTAATGGACCGTGTGCTTGACAGTTAGTATCGCGGACTCCGTAGACAGCTCCGGTCTAAATCCGAACTGCGCGTCGTGTAGGTAAATGTTACTTTCCAAATATTTATCAAGCACACTGTCCAATACTTTGGCTGTAACCGTCGCAAGCGATATAGGCCTGTAGTTACCCAGACTAGACACATCTCCTGTCTTGTTCTTAACTATGGGGACAACTACAGTCCTCATCAACTACTCCGGCAAGTACGAGTGGCCTATACGTCTATTTATAAATTCAGGGCTGTTGTATAATTCTTATTAATAAATAAGATTATTATATGAGATTATTTTAAATATTGCTACATAATAAAGGCGATAATGGTACTGAAAAACTCTTAATACAAAATTACTTTAAACTCGTATGCTGTAAACAACAGATCATTTATATCGACCTGGGAGCGATATGTAAATATGGCGTGAAGTTCATCTGCAGTGCAGTAATATCCGTATTGTACTGCGAGTATGAGCCGGCAATAACTGTAGAAATATTGCGTCGATAGTCGATACCGTACAGGACCGCGGCCGGCCGCTGACGATGCTGTTCATATTATATTAAATAAATAAATAAACGTTTATTCAACAAAAAATTTGAACATTACACAAAGTACATACATTTAAAATAGAAGAAGAAAGATACGACACAATACATCAAGATTTTTAAAACAATGTTACAGGATACAAACAAATACTATGATGGTAGGTAAAACAAAAGCACAAAAAAAAACAAACAAATTGAAAAACAAAAACAGAAAAAGCACAAGGCGCATTTAGAGATGAATTGGTAGGTAGTGTAATGCTCAAACCGTCGAAATGGAATCCGCTCAGGTTCATGACCGTGGGTTTCACAGCCCCTGATATTCTGTGGACCCATTTTTGTCAGCGTTGGACATACTACTTCGGACACACTGTGTGAATAATATTGATTAAAAAAAAATATTAAAATACATAATAAATAATAATATAGTAAAATATTAGAATATGTAATAATATAATATGATTTAAATTTGCATACTTATATATTTTATAATGTGTGTAATTTAAATAAAACAATAATAATATCGACGAAACAAACAAATAAAAAATATAAAGTGATAGCTTGTAAATTGGTTTAAGTGATGACTGAATCAATAAGTCAGAACTCGACATTCTTAACTGTTTGTTACATGTTTGTTGCTTTGCAAACAAAGATAATTAGGAAAGTACATAACAACAATATTATCATGTCAACCACAATATTCATAATAATATTTATTAACTAGCACAATGTTTGAGGTCAATTTTATTAATAGCAGCTGAACCCCAATAACAAAATAAATTAAACAACTATGTACGAACAAGCGGTTTTGTGTTGATTGGAAAAGAAGATTGTAATATTATAGGTACGGTCTCTGGCATGAGTCTGTTGAACAACCATAGTATCCTTATATTACGGATCGAAAAAACTATTATGATACTATTTAAGAACTGGTCGAAGTTTTAAGTCTCAGTTTTAGGAAATGCCACTTCTAAGGAGTTTTTCTTTAATATCTCATCTTATCCTGTATAATTATAAAAAGAGAGAAACAGAGCAAGCAACGATTCACTTTCAGTTGTTGCTACTTGCTGGTAAAATTGCACCTAACTACCGCAGTCAAAGACGAATATTAATTACTTAACCGCAATTAAATGAAGATTTTGTCATATGAACCATACATTATCTGTCAAACTCTTCATTAGATTGAAATTTTATCATCAGTAAAATATGTCTCTCAGTGCGGCCGTACACTAATTAAATTACAATTTTAATAGACATAGTGAGGGAGACATAGGACAATTTTTAGGGTTCCGTACCCAAAGGGTAAAAACCCTATAACTAAGACTTCGATGTCTGTCCGTCTGTCTGTCCGTCTGTCTGTCTGTCTCCAGGCTGTAACTCAAGAACGGTAATAGCTAGAAAGTTGAAATTTTCACAGATTGTGTATATCTGTTGCCACTTTAACAACAAATACTAAAAACAAAATAAAATTAACATTTAAGGGGGGCTCCCATACAACATACGTGATATTTTTGGCTCTATATCAATAATGCATTTTACTCAAGGTCCTTAGTTTTATGTGCACTTTAATATTTAATAATAATATTAAAATAAAATAAAAAATTAAGGGGGGCTCCCATACAAAAAACACAATTTTTGGGCTAATTTTGCTCTATAATAGTACGGAACCCTTAGTGCGCGAGTCCGACTCGCACTTGGCCGATTATTTTTAATAAACAGTAACATTTCGCAGATAAAAATGTTGTTTGTCTTACCAAAATAAAGTTACTCGCAAACAATTAGCTTGTTAGCATTAAAAAAAATTGTCCTAGAGCTTCCCTCAGGACTAACATACAGAGTGAACAGAAAGTAAGATTTCAACTTTGTTCAGTTTGCACCAGAGCTGTTTTATATTTCCAGTATTTGTTTTAATATAAATCTCGAAAATCTTGTAGAAAATAAAGTTTATTGAATCATATTATTATTATAACTTGAGTCCATCTTGAGTGTGTATAAAATATACTTGTGAATTGCAATTTATATGCAACTTCTTATTTCCACTCTAATTCCTTCGATATCAGTGGACACCTTATTATAAGTTCCATGCTTATTATAAGTTCCATGCTTATTATAAGTTTATCATCGCGCTACGCTGAGCCGTGATCGACAAATTGGTTACACCTTGTGCAGCTAACTCGAGTTACCGACTCGCTAACGAATGGGAAGCCAATAAAAATGCATCGGATCACCCGTCCCCGCGCTCCGGATGGATACCGGCCGAGCCTGCCGGACCGTCCTGGATAGGTGTCGACCAATTACTGTGTCGACCGGACCGACGCGACGCGGCGGCGGAGAAAGATTTAATTAAACTTTGCCATCAAGGCCCATGTCGGCCCACGCGGAGGGTTGAGCCTTCCTTCCTTATATTTCTTGTTTGCGAAGGCGTCGCAAATATTTTGGTTGCCCTAAATTATGAAAAAACTTTGAAAACAACGAAAACAAACTAAGGAGTCGCCGGTAGTTCTCGGACGCTCGCGTCCGTAATAAAAACTCGGTTTCTGCCAAAAGTATGGAGCTCCTCGAAACTTGCTCCACTTTTAAAGTGTAGCAAATTATTATCGATTTACGCCACGTCTCGGCCAATATATTGGGGATAGCACAGATCTATCTAATCGTATTTCTGTGGGGGATAGTAACAATATGACATGCGGCGTACCGCTGCCGTGTGTACATGCCACCCGGCTAATATGACAGGCGAAACGCTCCGTGAAAAGATAAAAATGTGAATTGTTTTGTTCTGGAAATTGGAATTTATTATATTCGCCAGCGATTCGCTGAAGTTTGCTGGGAGTTTTTTGCGCGGCGCCGTCAGCCGCAGACGCTCGGCCGAGGGAAGTTAACTTCGTATTGTGATTATAATTATTGGGTTAATAGATTTTTAAGCCATCACCATCAGCGCTGCGGGGGCGATATTGGATCTATTTTTGACCGCCCGAATTAGCTCGAAAATATTATTGTCACCCTTAGCTGACCTCGAAGAGAAAATCGTTTGTTAATAGATTCTTTGAAAGCGTTTAATAAACTACATCCTCGCCTTCTGACTGACCGATGGCATCTACCAGCTATTGTTGCGGTAACACTAATTATTTTAAGGTTCACCCTTTGAAATTAACAGAAAGCTCAGTGTAACTATTTAAACTCTATCTAAAGTACTCTGTACGACTAGTATACGAGATTTTCAAGTTGTATTATGTTTTATGCCTAACAGAGACTGACAGCGTAAGTCAATTAAGAAACCTTCGGATCTAAATATTAAGGTCATCTCCATTGTAACTATATCATATTATCATTAGTATTGAGTGTATTGTACCAACATTCAATAGGGTGTCGGAGTTTGACGTATCTAGACTGACGAGGGTTCGGCTGCGGTTATCGGGCAGGCCTCAGCTCTCCTAGGTCTCGTGTCGAATTAACAGAGAGTTACAAAGTTATATAGAGTTTACCGAAGACTTGCACGGGGGAATATCGAGGGAATTCTATATCTGCCGCAATTGAAAGTAGTCATTGTAGAGTCCAGTCTTCTAATCTATATCTATGGTCCAATAATATTCAGCAGTATCGGAGCCTCCTCGACGCAAACAAATCCTCTTTATATTAGCATAGATATCCGGTCGGGGTGGGGGATGATATTAATTCTGTTATGGGCGATATCCGAGTCGCCGATGGATTTAATCTGTTAACCCGTCCGATGTCACGCGTCACGCCGCGACAAATATTTGCCCCACGTAGCCCGCGACCCCCGCGCCCGTCGCGCCCCACGCCCCACACAAACAACCCAACCCCACGGCGACGCTAACCCGCACGTTTCGTCAAACAAGTTGATTGATTTAAGGCCTTTCAATTCCTTTCGCCTTGACCACGCTTCGTTTAAAGTAAACTGTTTTTCTAAAGGGGCATCAGCGCACCTCCTCGCACTTCACTAAGGCAAAGCCTCCGGAGCAAACCTTGGGGGATCCCAGCTATAATAATATTATCTTGACAGTACTTTCTACGAGGAGATTAGTTTTAAGATTATGCTCCTAAGGGCCCTTCCACACGACGTTTTTTTAACGCTCGTTTGTATCGACACAAACGCAAGTTGAACGTTCAGCAAACGCAGAGAAGCCTAAAACTTTAAACTTTATATGTGCCGAAACGCGTTTAAAACGCGCAGAAGACGAGCGCATCAGAAACGCGCGTCGGCAGCGCGCAAAAAATACGTCGTGTGGAGGGCCCTTACAGTGTTAATGAATGTGAGCTAGAGAGCGAGGTGACTTAGTAAACTTTAAAACAACAATAATCTCGTGTAAAGGTGAAACCACATTATTATTTTTTATCCTTGTCGCCGCACGATGATGTATCGTACTAGATTAATATCTTATATGGACGCTTCACACCACGTCAGTCTGGCCACGTGCTAAGTTCCTAAAGGTACCAGATTGTATTACAGGTACCAGACAACGGAAATATTTATACTATACATATTACATATATTTAAGATTTTTATTATATTATCAAACACATATTTAATACACATCCAGACCAGGGAACATTGAAAACTTTTTGTTCCGTCGGCGGTATTCGAACCCGCGACCCCCGGCTTGAGCTACCAACGCGCTCACCACTGAACCACAGAGGTCGTCTAGATTAAATTTTTCAATCAGTTTTAAATTTCAAGTTAGTCCGACGCTTGCGCCCTATAGCATGTCTTTAGCCGTTTAAGGTGCTGCAGCAGTGAAGCCATGTCAATAAAAATAAACATTTTTTGCGAGTGTGCGATCACCTTTATTCTTTAAAATATTATCCTGAGAATGTTGTTTGTAACAAAATTACGCTAGAGTTGCTCTTACGCTCTTATTAAATTCAAACATAACACAAACTTCCATTTCATTATTATAAATATTCAAAATTATAATTTTCTTTGACTTCGATATTTATTTTGACGAAGTTGTCTAAGAACTCGAGTATGTTTCTTTCGAAAGTAAAGTAGGCGTCGTGAAGGGCAGAGATCCCCCCTTCGGCCTACGAGTTCGCGAGTCGCGGGGTACTTCTGTAGTGACTCAATGAGCGGTACCGTCCTAGACAACCCAAAGAAAACATATCTTTATGTAATTTTATCGACCGTTATAAAATATACTAAAACGCTTGATGTAAGTACTACGAGTTACGACCATAATCATAGACTTGATTAAAAACGTGGTAAAACTCGTATTTAAAAGTGGTTATATCGTTTTGAAAATACTGTACAAATCAGCTATAATTGTAAAAATTCCAAGTGCCTACTTGTTACCATTACTGAATAACGAATATAGAACAAAAAACAAAAAAAAATACATTTGTTGTATGGGATCCCCCCTTAATTTTTAGGTTTATTTTGTTTTTAGTATTTGCTGTTATAGCGGCAACAGAAATACACAATCTGTGAAAATTTCAGAAGTCTAACTGCTATAGTGGTTTTTGAGATACAGCCTGGAGACAGACAAACGGACAGATAGACAACGAAGTCTCATTAATATGACTTACTATTAATGAGACTTATCCCTTTTTACCCTTTGGGTACGGAACCCTAAACAAGTAAAAATATAGAATAATTTTCGCTTCTAAGTTCAGTTTAGGAATCCGGTCAAATCCGGTCCGGATTGAAAATGACGCCGGATTGCAATCTCACTGACACTGTACATTGTACAAGACGGTGTCACTAGTTTCGAAAATCACCCAACCACCAATATTGGTCTACAATTTCTTTGACCCCCGCCCCTGGCTGAAATTGGGCCGCATTGGGCCGCTTTTTTCATCTATAAAATATTAATTGCGAGTAAAAAGTAAAAGGCGAATAGAAGAGACGTGTCTTTGATGCCCGGCGCCGGCCGACGTCTTAAAATTCCGCTCATGAAATAATAAAGAGGAAATAAAAGCACTTGCGACGTTCTATTTGACTTTAATTTCGAGAGATTTGCGAAATTGACTGGAATTATTTAGGTACTTGGCGAAGGCTGGACTGAAGTATCGTAAATCTTATAAATACGCTCTTAAACTTTATTATAACTTTAATTTTTTATCGTTTCATATTTTTGTTAAGTGACCTCTGAATTTAACGTCTGAACTAGCAACATTTTATGTCTTAAATAAATCTTAGCTATTCGCGTGTATTATAAAAAGATTTTTATATTTTACTTTTCTGAAAATGTATAACTTATTATAACACAGACTAGCACGTAATTATTATCCGAGTACCAGCTAGTACTTAAACTACTTTCAACAACGAAAATATAAGGGACAATGTTAGGCCTCGGCTCATTTATATGACCATATTATTATTAATAGCCTAATAGCTCTATTAGGGCCGATTCACACCAGAATGGCAGAGGCGAGGCGAGTAGTTTCAGTGTCATATGATTTTAAACTTTATCTTCATTATTAATACATAGTATCGCTTGAGAAATCGACGCCGCCGGCGACCGCAAGATGCCACGAGCGGCCACGAGCGTCCACGGGCGGCCGTAGATTTCTCAAGCGATGCTATGATTTACATTAATGAAGATAAAGTTTAAAATCATATGACACTGAAACTGCTCACCTCGCCTCTGCCATTCCGGTGTGAATCGGCCCTTAAGTAATCTTTTTGTCACATTGGCGTAGGTGGGCCTTGGCGTCCTAAACTACGAGTAGCTGTCAGTTCCTGAAGGTTGGCTGTTGCGTCATGTATGGTTCAGGCAGAGGGGGGAGGGGGTCGGCAGCTGACGGTGAAGGCTGCCCCACCAGAGGACAAGATTATATAATCAGTAAACACTCTGTAAGCGATGGTATAAGCGATCTACTTACGAGTAATGCTCTCGGAAAAGCTCGAATAAAAGCATTTGATTCATTTGATTAATTTATATTATCAGAATATTTTTACGAGTAACGGACCGACATTCATTCATCTCCCATACAAACGGCGGCGATCAGCGCGAGAAAAATGGTCGGGAGTCGGGAGTGCTCGAAGAATTAAATAATAAGGATATTGTGTTGCAGCATTAGCTCGGTCCGAGGTTGATTGATCGCTTCCATATTATATTTGTGCTCCATTGTAGGGGGGGTGGAGGGCGGGTAATTAATATCCCATCCGGGAGAGCGGCGGGGGGGACTTCTCCAAACCGGTATTGTATCGCTCACGATCGCAGCATTATGAATGTATCACAATAGGAGGTTACTTGGAAATCTCGAGCGCTCAACGCATTTAAGACGGCCAAAGCTATAAATTTTGTTATATAAGCTTTCTATGTTATATTGGACGACCCACGACAAATAGAATATTATGATCAATATATTGTAACACATGGGTAGACTAGGGCATCACGCGGTAGAGGTTTACACAAGATTGTCATAATAAAAGGTCAAATCAGTATCAGTGCGTTTTGATTAGAAATCTGACGTTTGTTTAATAGGATCTGTACCGAATTAAGGCTGCATTAATTCTGGATTGAAAACAGCAGAATCAGGGTACAAAATATGATGATGGTAGGGCTTGTGTTACTTAAAATGACACGAAATCACAGTACATTTCATTTATAATATCAACTGTTGAAGTGGTGAGGCGCGTCATTTCAAATTAGACAAGCTCTAACAGTTTCGCCTGAGACGGAGCCTCAGGGCATTGCGGCTGTACTAATAGGATCACCGCGGCTCTGTCGCTAATGAGCCTCACTTCTGAGTACTCCTGACTTTTCTGAGCCCCAGTGCCCTGTGCCGGTGCCACCGGTGCCCAGGCACAGGGCGTAGACTCTGGGGCGGGGCGCAAGAATGGCCAGACCAGGCAGGACTATTATTTTTTCGGTTTGCTCTTGATAAGTTCCCGCTGCGCCCCTAGTGCTCGATTCCAACAATACATATTACATACCTACCAACATGCCAGTAACATCAGAAACGTCTATTAAATGGGACAAAACCTCGCGCTAATTTTTGCAGCGCACGAGGGTATAGAACGGTGCTATGAAAGTGTAATACGAGTATAGGGATAAGTTATAGAACCTCGCACAGGGGGCAAAAAAGGCTATTTACGGTACTGCTGAGCCCTCACTCATATTATGGGAGACCACTGAGAGTAAATCTTTGGAGGCTTGTAGCTAAATGCATCTCTACTGCATTAGAACCCATTTTGGTGAATGCCGATTTGTGACATCAATTTTAAATAGGAACAGAATAAGATCATTAATAATGAGAACCTTTTACTTCAACCAATGTTAATCGTTGTTGTAATTTTGTCTTTCAGGCCGGTTGAGCACTTGCAAGTGTTCAGAGAGTTATTAAATTCACTCTTGTTGATGTAACGATTACGTAGCTTGCCATTTGTCCCTTAAATCCTTTTTATTTCTGTAGTCGATGAACGAATTGTTTACTATCAGGTGATAATGAATGCTCGTTTGTCCGTTAACTTTCTGTCTCAATGTGTAACCAGTCCCGCCATCTATACGCGACACTTGGAGCTACGTCGAGCGGCCTCACGATAATATACTCACTACTGACATACATATTTAGTGGAAAGAGGAGGGACTGATGATTAATACACTGACTCATAGATGGCGCTGTGCTAACCATTATTGTATAATATAGGTTTATATAAAAATTTTAATTTTTAAAACAAGTTTAAAATACTTATTCACCAATATTTAAAACTATCAAAATATTAAATATATTTTAATACAAAATACCTCTTGTAATTTAACATATTAATCATGTGCTTGTTTAGATTTCGTTTCGCCTGCTATTGAAATCAATAGTACTGTATAATGTGACAGTTTAGTTTCCGCGAGGAGTGAAGGTTAGTAAAATATTATTGTGTTGTGTTTTGTTAGTCATAATTAAGTACCTATTTATTTTTTTTTCAAATTAAAATTCAAAATCTTTATAATTTTAAATAAGTACTTATTTAAAGTGATAATATCCAATTTTGAGAAACAAATTGCTTATTTAAGTTATAAAAAATATTTAGTAAATTGAGATGTTTACTAAGAATTTTTAAGAAAAAGTATATTTTTAAGAATTTTTTTTTATTAAATATTTCAATTTTTAAATAAATATTTTAAAAATTAATATTTTTTTTTAAATTCTTTCACTGAAAGAATTTTTCTTTCACAAAAAATAGCCTATGCTCCTTCACGTGGTCTACTTCTTATGTGACCCAAATAACAGAACAATTGCTCCGGTAGTTCGTGAGAAATAATTTCACCCGTTTTTTCCACAATTTCCTCTATTTCTTCGCTCTTGTTAGTTTTAGTATAGCCTATAGCCTTCCTCGATAAATGGGCTATCTAACACTGAAAGAATTTTTCAAATCCGACCAGTAGTTCCTGGGATTAGCGCGTTCAAATAAGTCCTTTCAAATAATTTAGCCCGTTTTTTCAACATTTTCCTCTATTTCTTCGCTTCTATTAGTCTTAGCGTGATAAAATATAGCCTATAACCTTCCTCTACAAAGGGGCTATCTAACACTTCAGTGTTAAGTGAACTACTGATCCGATTTAAAAAAATCTTTCAAGATTTTTTTAAATCGGATCAGTAGTTCCTGAGATTAGCGCGTTCAAACAAACAAACAAACTCTTCCGCTTTATAATATTAGTATAGACTAGCTGTTGCCCGCGACTTCGTCCGCGTTAGCATAGTAGATCACATCCCAAGTATTATTTATTGTACAAAAATATTCAATGTACAGAATTGACTTTCCTACGATTTTATTATAATTATATATATGCTTCGCGTGGCTTCGCTTGCGTAATTTAGGAATTTCAAGCAACCGTACATTTTTCCGCAAAAATTTGCTTATGTCCCTTCACGTGGTCTATTCTTCATGTTTGCCAAATAACATAAAAATTACTCCACATAGTATTTCTAAAGATAATAAGCAATTTCATATAATTTCCTCCGTTTTTTCCACATTTTTATCTATTTCTTCGCTCCTATTAGTCTTAGCGTGATAAAATATAGGTTATAGCCATCTTAGATAAATGAGCTATCTAACACTGAGAGAATTTTTCAAATCGGATCAGTAGTTCCTGAGATTATCGTGTTTAAATAAGTTTTGTCCACATTTTCCTCTATTTATTCGCTCCTATTAGTCTTAGCGTGATACAATATAGCCTATAGCCTTCCTCGATAAATAGGCTATCCAACAGTAAAATAATTTTTCAAATCGAACCAGTAGTTCCTGAGATTAGCGCGTTCAAACAAACAAACAAACTCTACAGAATTATAATATTAGTATAGATTGCATAAAACGATGTACCTATCTTCATATAAAATGCAAATAACCTTTGAACCAGTTTGCGCTACAGCCGAATCCAACAAAAACAATTTCTTGCCAAAACATCTTCACAACATGAATGGAATATTTCGAATTATCTTATCTATTTGTCGACTTGTTACTTTTAAAACAACTTAGCTGACCCGTGAATTTATTGGTCGAAATAACTTTATTACCTAAGTTATAGAATAAAAGCGGGATTTCTAGGATAGTTGCTCATCATCATCAGTATGTCGCTGGCCACTTTTCAACGTTGGCCTGCTTCAACAATCGCCATCCCCCTCTCTACCTTATGCCCAGGTTACACGGTGCGAGCTGAGAGCTGACATGCGAGCTGGCCTAGTCAGTGACTGAGGTGCAGCTACTTGCACCGTGTGATCGCATCATACGAGTTACAATTTGTACGAGTAGGTCAGCTTTCGTACGAGTACTACAACATTTTTTTGTTTTTACTCGCCACTCGCCTTTCCCATCACATCTACAAATCAACTAGGCGAATTAACCGGTGCATCGAGCTCACCTCACCTCGCACCACCTCGTCGCTGATAATGTCGGAAAATTCACGTCATCTCTAGTCCTCATCGTCAGTCCAGGATTTGCATTCTATATGGTGCTTAGCCTTAAAACAATTTTAAAAAAGTTTCCATTGCGACTCAAACGCGGTGAGCTTGAAAATGGCTACTAGTGCTGCCCCAAACCTCATCAATCATTATGCTATGCTCTAGCTCCAGCATCTAAGCCAGCCCCGTGGTGACGCCTGTTATCTCGGCGAGGACATCAGTGTCCTGCTACATTGTAGACACAAATAGATCGACCAATATTTGATCGCCGATCGGAAAATACCAGGCTGCCCTCGATAACGCGCCCCCCGCCGCCTCGCGCGAATATAGTCTCTAAGACTTGTACAGATAGGGGCGAGAACACCGCGCGGCGCCCTATCTCGTGCCCCCTGACCAGCTCGGCGACCGATCATTTAGATAACTGCTGTTTGTTGGGGCACTGATAAACGCTGATGAAATGTTGTGTGATCATTTTTAAGATTTATTATGTTAAGTAAATGCTTAACATAATAAATCTTCTTAAAAAAGAAAATTCCTTGTCCCATGGCAATGTCGCCCATTGGGTGTGACGCGCGACGTCCTAAGAGCTTTATAGTAATGTTACTTAATTGGGACAGAGATGTAGATTGACACGCGCATCTGTTTTACAGCGTGTTTGTGTATCTTGCAATCGCAACGCCACAAGCAAAAATTAAACAATATCGACTGTCGATCGCCTGTTTCATCGCTGTCGCAATATGCTGATTACTCAGCCAATTTCATAAAGCTCGAGGTTAAGGCACGCAGCACACTCTAAGCAAGCAGCCACGTTCGTTATTCCTAACACATTTCAGTAAAATCAACTAGATAATATTAATATATTCCTAGTCAATGAAGTCTCTACAAAAAACATAACACGTGTTTGTAATTGAGATATAAGTATTTTGCACTGGCTTTTACAGAAGTAGACCACTATAACGTGAAGTAGAGCTGATCAGGACAAGTTCTCATTAATCTGTGTCAGCTTTAGTCGCCGGCGTCGACGCTGGGTGGGTGACCCAAATGGATGGAATGAAATTAAGTAGGTACGGCATTTTTTTAACCTCACGAAGTAAAATAATTATAACAGGTTAAACACGTGGTAACATTCACATCAAGGCCCGATTGATTAGTCATAATATTAACAATTATTACATATTGCATTCGCTAATCATACGTATAATATACACATTACGCACATGTATTAACTTCACTCTGGAAACTAGAGAATGCAATATGACTCAGCAGTCTGAATACTGACAGTGATGATACATTAGTAACTATCATAATTTCTTTGAGGTGCATGCTTTATGTGTTTTGTGTGTCTGTGTGTCGACCGAGAGTCGACCCCCGGCCACTTGACCAAACAAGGGCCGCCCCACATTCGCCGCACCGCGCTGAACAAACGCACGGGTTACAGGGGGTTAGCCTTTCCTTGACATAATAGTGACTTGGAAAACTACACTACTAATGTACTGTTTCTGAGGTATTTCAACAGGATTTTATCTATTTACAAACTTTTAAATGAATAACTCAACAATAACCAATCTCGGCTACATATTAGTGTAAAGAAACTTTACATAGTCAATCTTCTACGATGAAGGCTCGAGGTCCACTTGATCGCACAATTGTTGCTTTATCAGCATAAAGTTTTCCTTCCAAACATAAATAATACAGCGCAGGCTGATGATGATGACTTTTTATTAGAACCATCAAGATAAGGCTCGTAGTTTATATCGGTGACAGATGGCGGCGGCGGCAGGGGCAGGTAGCGCCGCGGGCAACCAGCTGTCTCGTAAACTCCCTGCGCCTGCGCCACAGACAGACTTACGGCTATCACTGTTGATAATTGAAGCTTTACCGTTCAGATACTTGGGTTTATTATTATCCATAGATTAGAAGATTTGATGGACAATTTGACCTAGATTCAAAAAGAGAGATCAAAACATGAAGATTCGAAACCGTCCAAGATTTTTAAATCTTGCACTGAAGTCAAAATTTTCTAATACAATATGATAGAGAATTTGAAAAATACATAATAAATCATCTACCTATACATTTAATAAAACTGTAGAAATGAGAATTCTGTACATTAAAGATATTCAAAAAATAATAAGCGGGGGTGTCACTACATCGCTATATAAGCCAAAACTGTGGTTAGTTTTTTTGTCTGTCTGTCTGTGTGTCTGTCGTTTTTTTTGCCGGGACAGCTAGTGAAGTAATAAATGGTAAAATGGTTGTAATTGCAGTAGTAAGTCCATACAAAGTCGTGAACACGTGTAATCCGCTCGCTGGTGCATATAAAGTGTCAATTACAGCGATCCCCTAATTACAATAGAATGAAGGCTGGTGCCCCGCGGACTGCAGTCGGGGACATGAGGTCGTGTATAATGTAGTATATTGATGACTGGCACACTACCTCGAACGCGCGTTATGTTTGCTTTTATAGGGTACTCCGTTTTATAGGGATCTAATTGAATCTGAACGTAAGAAGCTTAACCAAAGTTATCTGTATTTAATGCACGGAGAATTGAAGATATGAGTGGAAGAAGGTAAGTAACGTTTTTTGGATAAATAGAGGCTCTAAGGCCTGGAAAATGATTTGAAATTAAAAAATGTGGATTGTATACACAGATTGTATACACAGACTGTGTACAGTCAGATATACTAGCCAGATGATGAAGTAGATAGGTTACAAGGTTCGTTTAAATTAGAAGGAAATAAATGTGTGATTTTCCTGATGTTATAAAATGTTACTTATCTTGTTCTTCCACTAATGTCTTTTATTGTTTCTACTTTAAATACAACTTTCATTCATTTTCGATGTTCTAGAACTTTCTAGAGTCTCGTCGGCCTCGTGACGCGTATGTGTGCCGCGTTTGTAGCGGTGAATGTTTATTTGGTATTTATTCAAATTAAACAAACGCTCGGGAAACCAGTTTTGTCCAAAAATGGCGCCAACTCGGTTCCCACATTTCGCTAGCGCAATCAAATGTCAGCGTAATTTATTATTGGACGTCCACACAAACATGTAGGCCATACAGTTTAGACCCGGTCACGGTCGCCGGACCAGTCGTCGGACGATGCGTGTTGGACGCAGAGCTCGCCGAGTGTAGAGATAGGCCTCTGGCCTGCCCGTCCATATCGTCATGACAACATATTTTTTTTTATAAAATAAGGGAGCAAACGAGCAAACGGGTCACCTGATAGATAGCAACTACCGTCGCCCATGGACACTCGCAACATCAGAAGAGCTGCAGGTGCGTTGCCGGCCTTTTAAGAGAGAATACGCTCTCTTCTTGAAGGTCTGCAGTAGTCTTGTTTGTATTGTCACTAGAGTCGTGTCGTGTGACTGAGATTTACAAAACTGTGTGACTGAGATTTTGCAGCAGATTTTTCGTTGCAGTTTTGTACAAAATCCATTTCAAAGTCCCTCTTTTAACAATTAGATTTAGTAAGTGTACTACTAACTAAATCGAATTATTAAAGTAGGTACTATTTTTGGACGGGTAGTACTTACAATATATTGTAAGATAATAAGTTCGATTTCAAAATTTTCAATCAGCCTCAGAGGTGCTTGCTACGTTGCTACCTAGGCAACTCTTCAGTAAGTCCATTTGCTTTTCTCTCTTCTGTGCCTATTTAACTTATCGTCGTCAAGCTAAAGCTTGTAAGCAAAAGCTCTACGACGTTGAGTGAACTTGTCCGTATTCCGACAAACCTGTTGGTATCGGGATATCGGGACCGACATCTACATTCTACAGAATTACAGATATCCGTTTGGGTCCCATTACACACTCTTTCTAGTTTTGTATTGCCTTAAACGGGCATCGCACACTGCCGCCTAAAATAAAAATATCTTATAGTTTAGAAGAACGGTAAACGATACTATAGATTAAGTATCAGTCCTTACAAAAGTTTAATAAAGATTAACTAAAATCCAACAATTATCTTCCTTACTGCCTTCTTCTTAGTAGTGGCGTAAAATTTAATTTTTAGGTAGTGCCTCCGCTGCCGGCGCCGGCTCCCAAAAATATCAGTAATGAGAACCGGCGCGGCGGCGGTAAGTATTAGAGATGAAACGGATATCCGGCAACTATCCGATATCCGGCCTATCCGGCGGTCTTAATACTATCCGGCCGAATACCGGATAGCTGCTATTCGGCCGGATAGCTGCTATTCGGCCGGATAGGTATCCGGCCGAATAATTAGTACTCATACTGCACTAAGGGCAAATTATAGTGAATAAAAACCAACTTCTCTGCATTGAGAGGTAGCGATTTCGCTTCTCTTCATAAATAAGGCCAACTTCAGAAAAAGTCTTTCACTGTACACACTGCTACAAGGTGCTGAAAGTATGTGTGCTTTGCACCAAACGACTAAGTACCGCCGGTAATTTGGCGGCCGGATAACCGGCTATCCGGCCAGGTAGCAGGCCGAATATTCGGTATCTGGGATCCGGCCAAACTACTATCCGTTTCATCTCTAGTAAGTATACAGCCGGCAGCCGAGATTTAAAACAACGGCTACCGGTGCTGGCACTCAAAATGGGAGCCGGTGAAAATGCGTAAAACGCTAGGTTAACAAATTTTAAAAAGAAATACCTATAACCTCAAATATTCGACATTTGAACCGATTTCCAAAGGTGACAGTTATATTTTCGCCTGTGGACATTTTAGTTTTTTGTGATGCATTTTGATTTTTGATAAAATGCTACAAAAAAGTAAAATTTCGCAACACAGTATACACAACACGGTTCCAAAGGTGCTGAACAGAACTTCGGACTCCTCATACATGTTTGAGAGTTTCTGCTTTGTTTAAAAAAACATATAAATATTTAGTACTTATCTACTTTATACTTATATGTTTAATGCTCACATTAATCATCATCATCATCACTTCCATTAAAACATGCATCCTCACATTATGACTTTATTATTGGTACTTTTCATAGTCCTTTAGTTCAAGACTGATGTTTTTATCATTATTCTGTCATTTGACAAGCGATATGGCGCCGGCAGCCTATTCGGCAAACATCGCGTGACTTCGGCAAACTTAAAATTTAGTTTGTTATTGTTTTTAGCAATATTCCGCGAAATAAACTTCCAAACAAGTGACTTGACGGACGTTGTTCGTAGAGTCCACATCCTGAGGATGCTCCGGTGTTGGAGCGAAACGCGCGTCGAGGTTTTCAACCTGCATGGTGGTGAGGGGCCTTGCACGGATTTGCCAACATTATTGCTTGTGTGATGGTGGTGTTTGCAAGTTCTTGCATGCGAGTGTACGCATAGGCAGTGTGGGAGGAGGAAGGTGCTGTACGCATGCCTATGCGTGCACTCACTCATTTACTTAAAGGTGGAAGTTTATTTCGTGGAATATTGCTAAAAATAATAACAAACTAAATTTTAAGCTATGGATTTCCGCAAAGTAACGCCTGATTCCATTAACTATTCGGCAAACTTCGTAAAACGGCGCCGGCAGCCATTTCGGCAACCGGCGCCGGCAGCGGAGGCACTCCCTAATTTTTATGTTGATGACATTTCATTGCCTCGTATGGCGCTCTAAATTTCCATACAATACGAGTAAATAGAGCGTAAACTTTGGGATTTTTACCTTTTAAACAATATCTTGTCGATATTGTTTAAAAAAATGTAGTATGTATGCGTTTTATAAAAATGTAGACAGCCATCGAATAATGCCACCGATTTTCAGTTGCGAAAGCTCTATAATTAGTTATTTTCCCCGTACGTACAGGCTGGCAGTGTGCGCTGAACGCAATACTCGTTCCAGCGTTTTATGGTCGAGGAACTTTTCTCTTGTTTATGTAAATGTTATCATTTTATAAATTATCATATTTTTATTCGTATTGAGTCGAAATTTTTGGGTGTTTTGTTACGTTTTGTTGCCGTTTTAATAGGAAAATACCGGTCGTGAATATAATGAAGCTGCTGCGGACCGTTCCGAGTTACGTTGCTCCTGAAATGGCTCCTATGCCGACGACATAAGAATTACAATCGTAGATACTCCGAGGTAAACTAGCTGTTGAAAGTCCGTAGCGACTACATGAGGTGATCGCTAGTGGACGTTGACACTAGAGACGCGACGCAAAGCTATCTTGTGCAGTGGGATTTTTAACGTTGCATATTTTTGCAATAAACAATTAAGATTGTTAAGACGTTCTTTAATGTCTAGGGGCCCCCTAGACATAATATTTTAAAAACCACTTAAATTTCTTATACGGTCGTTAAACTTTCAAAGTTTAAAAATAATGTAATATTACTGTTTTTACCAAAACATACGTTCAAAGCATATACATAATGACAAGTATTATGTAGGTTCGAGTTAGTGGTAATAACGAGTTGGTTGACATTTGGCCTGCTGGTGTTATACAAATGTAACGAGGTCACGAGGAGGCTGCGGGGCGCTACAGGTGCCGCCACAGGTGGGAGGGCCCCGCCCGCCGCCCTCGCCCTCACCCCGCCCGCCCATCGCCGCCCGCCCAGCGTACCACAGTTAAGTGTACTACAATCACCACGTGCTACTGTTATAGTGCTTTACTACTAAATACCTGTTAGGTTATGAAGCTATAAATAATCGATTGTTATACTCTACGAAACTGTAACCTATCATAGCTGTTGGTTTTGTCTGTTGTCTTTTTATAGTTGAAGGTTCCTAGCTTTTCATGACTTATAATATAATAATATAATGCTGTAATAACGCAATAGGCATAATGCATAATCTGTTTTTTATAAATAACTTCGCAATGTAATACGAGGTATTCGATTAGGCAGTAACAAAAGACACGATTGCAATACGAGTAATTTATTTGTAAACGAAATTAAAGCCGCATCAGTCAAACCAACCCTTGTAAAGTCGAAAAGCATGTAACAAACAATTATATGAACTACGGCTGGGTGCGGCTCTCGTGCGCTAAAAAATGGCCCCATTAGCGTGCCCCGCCGGCGCGCCCCGGGCCGGGGCCCCCGTGTGGCCCCCGCGTGGCCCCCAGGACCCGGCGTTAACTAATGAGGGTCGTCGCCCATTCATGTTTCCGTGCGCTTCGACTCACCCTGTTACCTGAACAGCCCCGCGCCTCTTATTAATGAATTTGTGTCAACTTGTTATAGAGTGTGGTGAATAAAATATACCTGCGCAGTGCGCTATATAAAATAAATTTACCCTCAGTTAAATTAAATTAGGCAGATTAAACAATCTGCCTAATTTAATTTAACTTGAGTGGGTAGAAAATTCTCTTAGACAGGAAAAAATGTTCGTAGTACTAGCACTCGATTAAGAAGAAATATTTGACCTTTTTTCTCCACATTCTCATCAATGAAAAAACCGTGCAGGGTAAATAGAATGCTCTCATGTTTTATAGTGCAGTCGGATATCCTAGGCTGGGGCCGGCTATTGCCACCTGCCCCTATAAATAGTATATAATTCTGTTTTCCTCGTTGATACTACAAAATTAACGCCTTCGTGGTCTAGTGGTATAGAGCGCGACTCTTGACTCGGAGGTGGTGGGTTCGATTCCCGCGTTGGAAACATGTTATCTCCAAGTTTCGTTAGGACAATGCAGGCTGATTACCTGAATGTCTGACAAGTAAGATGATCCATGCGTCGGATGGGCATGTAAAAAGTCGGTCCTGCGCCTGATCTTTCCCCGGTCGTGTCGGTCGTCCGTCCCACTGGGTTATGAGAGTAAAGGAATAGAGAGTGCTCTTGTGTACTGCGCGCACACTTGGGCACTATAAAATTACTCCTGCGTAGCTGGCCTGGTTTCAATGAAACCGGCCATCGTCACCGAAACCGGTGTGGGAGCTATTATTATTATTATTACTACAAAATATTCAAAACTCAAGGGTGACCCAACAAAACTTTCTAATCGTACTTCCGTACCCTACTTATCTCTAAAGAGGTGGTTCCCTTTAGATTGAATTTAATAGATATAAGCGATAAGTGTTACGAGCTGTCATCTGGGAGTGGACGTAACATTAATACAAATGTATCAATTTGTCTCGCCGTCAATTACGTTCAGTTCACGGGTCCCGCTGCTACTGTCCGCCGTCCGGTGTCTGCTCTGATGATTGATCGTCTGCTCTATGATGATCGGGGAACGAAATATTGTTTTTTAAGAACTTAAACAGTGCCGTCATTAAATTAAAATCTAATTTAATATATGATTTTTAAGTTACAATGAAGCTACATACTTTGTGTTCTAGCCTCTACGTAAGATTTTGTTTTAGAGCTGCAAAAGTTTTCAACTACCTGCTAGTTTCAGAACGCGAATAGTGTATATTTGTGTGTTATTATCAATTGTTTGAGAATCAATGTACATAATTATATCATCAAAAAAACGTCATCTGAACGTCAAACAATAAACAGTGATAAATCGCGATCCGTATTCAAAAATCACAAACTAGTGAATAAACAAGTGATATATAATTTAGAAACGCCATCTGTTTTTGTGATTGTGCATTTTTATGGCAGGACCGAGGTCTTATCGATCCTATCCTACATATCCTGTCTTTCACAATTTCCCGCTACGCAAGTTTGGCGCTGCATTCGCCGATTGAAGTTCGCAACATAATATCGTCGAAAATGCCCGCACGCTACACTGAGTGAAGTTGGTTGCTTGCTCTTGTGCTATCCGACGTGCCGCGTGAGCAACGAATTTGTATAAACCGCTACATTAGGGGGCCCCCATCATATCGACACGCTGGAATCCATCCAAATCCAAAGGTAAGATCTCAAAATTTGCTATATGGTGTACTTTTTTCAGAAACAGGTGTTGTCTTGTGGTGCGGAACAATTCATAGTTATACTTAGCATTTGAAATTGACAGTCCACTAAAAACCACACAAACCATCGTTTGGTCCTTCGAGCCGGATAATATTCTTGTTTGTGTGTTAATACCGCGTATTTTAATTAAATTTATCCGCAAACTCGCTTTTTCTCGTCTAACTAGTTCAAATAAAATGGCGATGATGCGAAGCCACGCCGATGATTCAAAAATGGCTGACGAACGTAATTTAAAACTCACAGAACTGAAAGCTGAAGCTTATTTCCAACGTATCCAATTTATTTATGATTCTATTCCAATTTCGACCGCGCCCACTAGAAGTTCACAAGAATTTTTGACTAATTGCGTAACTATTGATAATATCCGCACAGAATTCATTTCCGCTATTACTAAGAAAAACTAATTAAGTTTAACTCTTCATCCTAACGCATCGCCTGATTTTCAACAAATTTTCGCATTTGATGACTTATATAATCGAGTCAAAATTTTAGTAGCCAACCGCTCCAATACAGATCCAAAAGAGGGCGTGGTAAAGTCAAATTGTAATCATGATAACGACAGTAATTCTAAAATTAGATTGCTGCGATTAGAATTACCTTCATTTAACGGGGACATGCAAATTTGGCCAATTTTTACGAAAATTTCCGCAACGTAATACATGATAATAATACTTTGTCCGACTCAGAGAAAATACAATATTTGCTGGGTAAATTAACGGGTCACGCCCTAGACTTAACTAAAGGAGTTTTACCTACAGGAGATAATTATTCTTTGTTATGGTCCGCGCTGTGTGACAAATATTATGATCAACGGTCACTAGCAGTTTCATATTTTAACCAACCTCTTAAATTACCAATAATAAAAAACGCAACTCCATCAGCGTTGGAGGGTTTTGTAGATAAGTATTCGACGCACTAAAAGTTAAAAAAGTGACTCTTTAAAGATCTAGTACCTTCTGTGCAAAAAACCAAGGAATTGTGTCCAGTACTAATTAATAATAATGGTCATAAAAATTTTGATATTGTGATTGACATAATATTTTGGTCGATAAACTAAAATCCTTCTTCTTCCATTATTTCTTCTTCTTCTATCACTAAAATTAAAACAATGAATTGCTCAGATTGTCTTAAGCCACAAAAAAAAGATGACCTAATAGTCTGTACTTACTCAAGTTGCAAAAAATCCTTCCACAAGCTATGCGCTAACGCGGAACACCTAAAATCTGATCAAGTCGCATCTTATTATACACTCCATATCTACAAAAACAAGCAGAACATCAGCTATACCACAAAACAGAAGATTTGCAGCAACTAACTCGTTCTTTATTTCACCGACAAACCAAATCGAGGTTAAGAGCTTAATCCGAAACCTAAATAACTCTAGCTCCCCTGGACTTGACGGCATAAATAACAGAGTATTAAAAAGTTTAGTGGAAATCATAGCGCCTCCAATCACATTAATTATCAACAAGAGCATAGAAACTGAAGTTTTCCCCAAATCTTGGAAAACCGCCGTTGTCACTCCTATCCACAAAGGCGGTCCTAAGGATGACCCCAGTAACTACCGACCAATTTCTCTCTTAAGTACTCTGTCCAAACTCCTTGAACGTATCGTACACCGGAGATTAATTTCGTTTCTAGACTCAAATCAGTTAATTAACAACCAACAGTTTGGATTTCAAAGGGAAAAGGGAAATTTCTTCTTTTGTAAATAAAGTAGTTTCCCACCTCGACGAAGGTCGGTGCTGTGTTGGTGTATTTCTTGATCTGGCTAAGGCATTCGACACAGTCTCAATACCCATACTCTTGGGAAAACTAGATTATTGTGGCGTTATGGATATTGCCTTAAATTGGTTTTTCAGCTATTTATCAGACAGACTTCAACGAGTTAAACTAGGTAATGGCCTAAGTGATACTAAACCAATTACCTACGGTGTCCCTCAGGGCAGCGTATTAGGCCCATCACTTTTCTTACTCTACATCAACGAGATTGCCTCCTTGCCCTTAGCCTCTGCAGTCATCTACTGCTACGCGGATGATACTGCACTCATTTTCCACGTTAAAACTGTAAGCGATGTCCGTCGAATTGCTGAAGAAGTATTAGCGCTTGTTTCAGATTGGCTTAGAGCAAATCTGTTAACAATAAATGCATCGAAAACAAAATTTGTGTTTTTTCATAAAACCGCTGCATCAAACTGCAAATCTTTACTCTATTTGAGTATACATAGCTGTTCTGCCAATGAACGAGAGTCCTGTAATTGTCCCCAAATTCAAAGAGTACCAAACGTGAAATATGAATATCTTGGCATAATTTTGGATGAGAAGCTGTCCTTTAGGGAACATATCTGCCTACTGACCTCCCGTATTCGAAAAAAAATACCAGTTCTGAAAAATCTACGCAACGCAGCGGACCCTCACTTGCTAAGAACTATATACCTAGCACTCTGTCAGTCTATCATAAACTACTGCATACCTGTATGGGGAGGTGCGGCGTCTACCACCCTTATCGCTGCCGAAAGAGCTCAGCGTGCTGTACTTAAAGTTGCTCTGAACAAGAGGAGAAGATATCCCACTTCTGCTCTGTATCAAGAATTTCGTGTATTAAGTATTAGGAAACTCTACATTCTAAGAGCAGGAGTGGCTATGCACAAGCATATTCTTAGCTCCTCCCAGTTTAAAACACTACTGAAACAACGGTCTTTTAGGGTTCCCGCAGTCGCTGTCAAAACTGCGTTCGCTCAAAAATTTGGCTTGTTTCTCCTGCCTCACATATACAATAACCTTATTAAATTATGCCAAATTCATAAGTTATCTTTTATGAAAGCTAAGACTGTTCTCTTTGAAACTCTTCTTGGAATTTCGTACGAGGAAACTGAAAATATGTTCAAAATTACGGAATAAAGTCATGCACATACACACACACACATACACACACACACACACACACACACACACACACACACACACACACACACACACACAACTTTGAATTTAGTGTAATTATATTTCTAGTTATTTTTAAAAATGTAATTATAGTAACTTCGTTTCGTCCCCACAGGACAGGCACCGCCTAGTGTGGGGATCCGTCATCGCATATTATGTTAACATTTTTTTAGAAAATAAATATTTGTATTTGTATATTTAAATTTATATTTAAATATTGTGGCTGTTACTTTAGAGTTTAGAGGTTCCTATTTATTGTAATATTTGCATGCCATTAAAACGGCAAAACATGTACTGTTTTCACTGATTTGTAACATCTTTTTTACGATGTTTTGTGCAAATAAAGATATTGACTATTGACGATAATAAAGACTAGTTACGTTTTCATTAACTCTAGAGAGTTAACGGTAGCGTTTAGACTTTAGAATGATGAAACATGATATAGAGTCATACAACATGATAATATTCAGTAGGTCTGCAACAAAATGCTTGTAATTTCAAGATGTATCTGATGTACCAACAGCTAGGTCACAGGCGATAACCCCGCCCCGTCTCCCCACACCCCTCCACGCACCCCGCGCCCCGTACGACCCCGCGCTATCATGTGACGGAACAGTTTGCAGTTAACCTAATTAGAGCTGTGATTTGCCAATTAAGATATATTCTGTTTGTGCTATACTACACAAACAGATAGTTTGCGCACGACGGTCAAAATGATGGCGAAACTACTCGTACCTTCTGACGATGCCTCGCGCTTGCACTCGAGAAGTAGGCAGCTACCAGCTAGTAGCTACATTAAGTGCGATCCTGTGTACTGTGTGTGTGTAGGAGTCCGTGTAGCTCAGTTGTTCTTCAGTCTCTACAGTCTTGTACTTTCTGCAGTATATTACGTCACATACTCTACATACTGTAAATGAAAAAGATGGGCAAAACTGTGGTATTAAAATATAGATACAACACTGTCAATAATATGCTGATTGCCGCCTTACGATTGCCTGTATTACAATTTGCATTTTCCTGCCACGTTAACTGTCTTATCTCTGTCGATTTCATTTGACCTGTCCAATTACACAAATGTAGTGCATCACCCCGGGGGATCGCGACGCGCGCAGGTGTGTGTGCAGGGTGAGTCAACACCCCCGGGACTCGCGATAAACTGCCCCTAAATCATACCGACCACGCCCGACACACTAATTTCATTTTACATTTTTATTATCATTAATTTTCGCCGAAGCTCCAAAATAGGGCTAGCCTCGCTGGGAAATGGAAACGTCCTGCTGCGGTGGTATCACGGCATCGTCCTGCGGTGGGATCACGCGACCGACATTATCTCGGTAATCGATCAGCCGACTGACTTTAATTCATGAGATCAGCTGATCCATTATTTATTATAATAGGCTATTACGTTAAATGAACACTGCAGCAACAATTTGTGCACGTTTCCGCAAGTGTCATGGTGTCGTAATCGACTATTTACGTGACGGGTACTTACTCATACCTACTCTAATAAGTACCGAGTACCCAATGATCAACAAAAATTCTAAAAACACGGAAAAATGTTCCAGTCACTTGAAGTTCAGCGGTCACGGGCGTCCAGGGGACGAAGTTATCGCTTCTGCTAATTAAGACTGCCGTTATCACCATCATCATCACCAGCCCGCTGCGCACCACGTGGTAACACCACCACCCCCTCTCCTCCTCCCCCGCACACATGCCCCGCGCGTGTGACAGAGCCCGACACTTATTATCGAATACATGTGCGCGTGTAGATGTAGTACACCTAGACATTACGAACTATTGTGTCGTCAGCATCTCATTAGTTCATCCTTCAGAATTATTGATACCCACAAAATATAACTTCCAGCTAGCGGTACCCTTATCTTATCCTATCGGCTTCTGAAAGTCACATTTAAGGGTCAAATCAGACCGCACGCGAAGAGGCGTGGCGCGGCATAAATTTGTATGGATTTGACAGATTTCAATTACGTGAGATGTCTTGCGAATCTGTCAAATCCATATAAATTTAAAAATGCATCTACGTGTCGCGTTGCGGTCTGTAATCTGAATGAACCCTAAACATTGTTGTGACAATCGTCACAGATAACGAAGTGCTCGGCTACAGTTTTCGAATCCTCTAGAGTCTAGGTTTAACAAATTAAGTACTTTGAGTAATGAGTGCGTGCTATTCACGTGCAATGCAAATGTCGAAAATAACAGAGTACATGTTGTAGATAAGTGCAGGCGCCGCGCCGTGCCACAGATTGAATAATACTTACCGTAGGCGACAATTACAAAATGTAGAGCAGCTCAAAATTATTGACTTCTACGAAAGTGTTTAAATTATTATGTACAAGTCAATTTAATTTAAATGTACAAGTAATTTAACGAAGACGATAGGACCAAATAAATGTGTCACTGTAATAAATGTGTTCTTTAATGTAATGCGTAGTAGGTAAACAAACACAAGGTCACATAAAACGTTATAATTTCTGCCGAGGCCTTCCTTATTTTTGTCGATTTGATTATTGTGCAATGTGCATCTTCCTTGTGACATCGCTGTCGTCAAGTTAAAAATAATGGTCGTCCATCAAAGGAGGAACGTCGTTAGTGATACACTCTAGGAGCGCGCCGTACTATGGACTCTACGGCCTGCACACAGGGGCGAGAGTCGGTCGGCTGCGGCTGACCTCGGGCGGGTTATCGCGCGACCTCTTATCACCCGGCCGCGCTATCTGCTGTCGATACCCGATACCGACACACTTAGCACGTTCTAGTCTCCCATGCTTTACTCTTATACAAGTCTTCTAGAAAAACGCACATTATGCCAGTTACGAGTATGTCGCCAACTCGCCAATCGCATAAAGAGATACTCTGGTGATTTGATTTACAAATAAAATCCATTGGGCTAGGATTCAATTATATAGAAGACAATTCGATTGGCCGAGGGAACTGTCGCGCCGCTCTACTCGGTAGGTGCGATCGTGGCATTAAGGATAATGTTTTGGCAAGTACATCAATTAGTACTTGTACGATAGTCGTTAGTGTACGCGGTACAGGCGGTACAGTGCGGCATGTGTCGGCGACCACGTGCTCGGTGTGGGAACAGTCGCCAGTCGCCGCTCGCGGACTGTTTCCGCGCTATTGGGTCAATGCTATGTGGAACGATATGCTCCTGCTCACTTGTACGATTTACGACCGTTCACACTTGTTCTACCTCGGACGTGACCTTTATGGCATCGGCATAAGGATCGTGCATTGAAACTCAGCGGTAAAACATCACTGAACGTCTTTATCGCACATTATTTTGTAACAGTAAAATATTACTTTACCGATTCAACTATTTTATGGAGCTACCGAGCGGTAGTAAAAAGTTGCGTCGAAGCAATTTGACCTATCGTATCGTGTTCGCAACAAAACATAGCTCGTGACGGTTGGTAACCGGCAAATGTCATCGTCAGCAGCTGACGTCGACTTTCCCCGCTTCGAGGAAAGCTTGCTGTCCCACTAGATACCTCGTATGAGGTAGAACCTTCGCTATGCACAACGCTCGAGTAACGTAATTCCAAAAGATTTAACCAATTTTATCCAAACGATAATAAACAGGAACCATAAACAGCCGATTGAATCGCTCCTAACTACTATTTGAGGATACTCGACGACGCGTTGCCGGATATCTCACAATCGTATGGACACCTCGTTACGTTGATTATATTTATCAGTCGGGTCCTAATGAGCGGTCTGTGAGGGTCGGCGGTGGTCGCCACGCGCCGGCTGACACATGGCATGCCGTGCCCCTCGCTAGCAGGTGCCCTCTCGGCTGCGGGACACTCGGGTCTCTATCGAGGAGGCCCAGGTGTCCCCTGATCTTCGTGAGATAGTCCCGCCCCCGCGGCCGCCGCCCGGGCACCCCGCTGTCAATTACCGACATATGCAGGCAGCAGGACCTGTCACTACACTTGTCCGCTGTCACCGGGAGTCGTAATGCAGTGCGCTGTCAGCGTTATCGCCGGCGATACGGTGCAATTTATGCAGTGCCGTATGCTCACCTGTTTGCTGTTTGTATGTTCATATGGCACGACTGCACGATAAGGCGTCAATGGGCTAAGTTATATTGGGAAACCGTTTTCATACTTCTCTACTTGTGTCCAATTTTCATAGGCTATTAGGTGAAAAGTAGAGTAATGATATTTATCGATTCTATGATCAGTGATCACTCTGCAATCTGCATAGGGCATGGAGCAGACAGTAAGATGTTAGATGCCATATATAATATTATGCTTTTGAAAAGTTGTCTAATGCCTGCTGGCTTAGTATGCAACACCTATCTACAGGTGCATTCTATCGCCCGCGCCGGATTCTGAGGCAGGCTCTAATCACTATGTGATTGACGTATAACTACATCTCCACACAAAAATTCCCCCGCGCCCCCGCACCGCCGGGGTCGATGACACAATTCGCCTCATACCTCCTGGCACGTTGTGTGCACTATAACTCGTTTATTGTCGACAATGTTGTTTACGACTAGATATCTCGATGTAAGTCAGCCATATCATTGATAGAATATGAAGAAGAAATAATTCCCCAATCAAATGAAAAATGTCTACTAGTAAATAAGTAGAGAATAAAGTGTCTAACACTTTATTCTCTACTTATTTGCGAGTTTCTTACGCCGGTTCTTCTCGCCGGGTTAGTTCCCGAACCGGTGGTAGGCAACATGTAGCTCAACGTTCTGAAAACATTTGATTCAAATTTATTCAGAAATAAAACGATTTTTATTTATTTATTATTTATCTAACAAAATTCAATTTGTGACTTAAGAGCCCCTACAGACTACAATAATCTAGGGTAATATTGGGGTCCGCTGAATCTTTTGAAATATTCTCATGCACTTCGAGACCTCAAAACGTTAAGGCGTATAGAGTCGTGAAATGGTCATTTTGTTTTTGTAACTACTCATTCATTTCTGGCAGGAAAAAGTTGAAAAAAATATATGTGAAAGATCAGTTCAACAACTAATATATCAACATTTTTTTTCAGCTTTATGTCTTACCCTTGCTTCAATAAAAAAATAATACGTGACATCGATTTTCGATTTGAAATCGGGACTCCTCCTAAACGGCTGTGATATACGGTATTTTTTTTTACGTAGATATATTTAGAATCTGTTTTTCTTGAATATCAGCATTTTTTATAAAAATCAAACAATATTTTCTTTGAAAAGATATCGAAAAACAGTATTTCCGAACGATTTGGTTCAAAGGTGGTCTGCGCGGGCGCGGGCGGCAGTCGTCCGCTAGCATTCAGACGGGGAGGCTGTGTCACTCGCTGCTAAATCTTGCGCCTGTGTGTGTGCTATCGAGCGTCTGTTTGTGTGCATTAGATCACTACAATATTTGCATGAGTGTTTATGTAGAGTAGTTAGACTTAGAGTACAATCAACGTAAAAAGGTTGTAATGTGGTTCGCGCATGGACGCTCTTATGAAGAGTACCTAAATTGTTATTTACTTCATGATTATTTTTAGTTAAATAATATAATATCTAATATAATATCTATGTACGCTCACATCACGTCAGTCTGGCCCCGTGGTAAGTACCTGAAGGACTTGTGTTACGGGTACCAGACAACGGAAATATATTTAATACTTTTATACTATACATAATATATTTAAGATTTTTATTATATCATACACATATTTAATACACATCCATGACCCAGGAACATTGGAAAACTTTTTGTTCCGTTGGCGGGATTCGAACCCGCGACCCCCGGCTTGAGTTGCCACACACTCTAACCATTGAGCCACGGAGGTCGTCAAAGTTATAAGTTGATTGTTCCACGCGTATAGTATTAATATTTTAAGTATATTAATTACGTTATAGTATTACGTTACGTTATAGTATTAATTACTATAATATTACGTTATAGTATTAATATTTTAAGTATTTAAATAAAACAAGTGTATAGGTGTATGGACGCTCTTATGAACAGTACCTAAATTGTTATTTACTTCATGATTTTTGCAATTCGCGTTTTTAAGATTCAAACTGTTACTGTAGATTATCATTAAACTTGAACACAGTTATTGGTTGATTTGTAAAGCCTAATGTAAATTTAAAATTGTGTTATATCATCCAAACGGCCTACCGTTTGGATGATATAACACAATTTTAAATATTTTCAATATTTTCGCCAAAAATACAAGATGACCGTTTTTACGCTCTGTCAATTCAAGACTCTGTCAATTCAAGACGAGTCTTGAATTGTCAGCGTAAAAACGGGTAAGTCGTACGTGTCCGTTTTTACGTTGTAAGAATAAAAATACTATATTAGGTCCTAAATTCATTCAACACTTTATAAAATTAATCTTATTGTCATAGTTTATAATATTTATGTAATAGAAATTTTGGCTCTTCAGTAAGAAAAACTAAAAACACAGACATATCTTTCTATACGCTGCTAATTTAAGAATTTTTTTCTATGTTATAATGAACGAATAAAAAGACACGTCATCAATAACTATAGGTCCATAGTGAAAAATTCTAATAAAATGTGATTGTTTGATAAGTTAAACTGTATAGTTTTCAAAAGTCTACTAATTTTAGGATAAAATATGTATTCACTAATTATTCTGTTTTCATTAAGGGTAAAACTATAATGTTGAAGTTGCCTTTTTCTTCTTATTGGTCTTTTCGGATACGTCTTGAGCAAGATAAATTTTTACTGACTCTTAAGAATTTATGAAAGTCATAATTTTAACCGACTTCCAAAAAACGAGGAGGTTATATTATGTTTGGCTGTGGATATTTTTTTATTTTTTATTTTTGTATGTTCAACGATTACTCCGCCGTTTGTGAACCGATTTTCGAAATTTTTGTTGGTTTCGTGCAGGGGTACGATAGACTCGATCGAAACCTTATGTGAATAATAGAAAATATTGATTTCGAGTCGACAACTTATATCCGCAAAATTCGTATTATGGAGTATTTCGTTAAATTCTAATGGCACTGACAAACAAACTTCACGCGCCATCTTGCTGTAAACTGACACATGCCGCATCATGTGTCATTGACGTAAAGACAGAGTTGCCAGAATAATAAAAGGCGCACCCTTTTTTTGTAGTTCCCAGTATTACATGCCTATGTCGTTATAAAAAATAGAAGTATTAAGTTTTAGCTGATGAATCCTGATGTATTTATTTTGTATTTCCATTGGCTCATAAATCATAATACGTATGCAAAGTTTAGAATAATTATTAATTCATCATGCAAAGAAGCCTCAGGCCTCAGCCTCCGTCGCAGCTATTATATCACGTCGCGGATTATTTATAACACTTAAATATTCATATTAGTCCAAATTTGATTGAATGTGTGGCACTAGTCCCACTAAAAACGAACAAAAATCTTATAATAACTGAACGTAAATGATAACAAGTCTATAAATAATTCTTTACCTTAGAGGTAGAAACGGACAAGTACGACATGACGCGGAACGGCGCGTAATTTCCAACGCGGTACAAGACGGTAAGTATAGGTGTCCGCATCTATCACAGTAAAATCTAATAAAACTCCCAACTTGTCGTCGTTTACGTCTTTTTATCTTCGGAATTACTTGTGATAGAAAAAAAATGTAGGAATATGCGTCTCATTATAATATTATGGAAGTGCATGATGCAATAAAAAAATTGCTATTATGGACATGACCTTTTATACATAGGGCCCGTCGATAGAAATACGTCGTTACATACGTCTTTAAAAAAACGCGATTGCCTAGCAAATAAACAAAGGACTACCTGTTTAATTAATATATCGAAGAATGAAGCGAAGAAATATAATTAATGTTAAAAAAGAAAAAAAATCGGGTAACCAGTTTTCAATCAACAAAAACCCGAAAACCCAGGTTTTAAAAATTGGGCCCGGGTTGCGATGCCCTAGCTTAGGCAAGACAAGCACGGACCTAACTAAGACAGCCAAGACTTGAAAAATTATCTAGATACCTACTGATTAATTTTTCATTTTTTTTCAGTGCCTCTTAATAAATTAGACATAAATATCATACTTGATACTAAGCGTAAATCGTAATTCGTGTAGCATTAAACGTATTAAAGTCATTCGTCAAACATCTATTTATTCACAATAGCAATTCATTTTCATATAAATTGCACATTTTAAAGCAAGTAGTAGGTAGGTAGTGGATTCGAGTAAAATAGGCAGTGATAAGTCAGGAGTGCTTCTGTTCGTCATACGCGCGCTTAATCTATGTACGATGTTTTCGTGCGGGGAGTGCAGAGCAGGGGGACCTAAGCCACGCCCAAACGTCCAAGGTTATCGACGACTCTATGCGCCTTAAGAGCTGTAATCTTTACTGTTAGTGCGAGTTCTGGGGACAGGTTCGAAACCAGTCCCGGGCCTTCATTACGTGAGTCAGCCGCTGCCGCCGCCGCCGGCCGACAGAAACAAAAATCGAACAATAAACTGGAGCAACTGACAGTTATTAAAATAATGAAGTTCATTTAACGTGTTTATGGTCGCAGGGCGCAGGGCGCGGCGTCGAGGGGCGGCGAATAATTGTCACAATAAACAGTCGTTAATGGAGTGGCGCCGCGCCCCTGTTAATTAGCGGAGTGCCTGCGACCGCACGCAGCATGCCGCAACTGCACGACGCGAGTCGCAACTGCACGCCGTAGCTGCACACCTCAACCGTACTTTGTAACACAACTCTAAATGCATTCCGGGGCTGCTAGCCTCACCTGCACGCTACAACTGCACGAAGCTACACACTAACTGCACGCAAAAATAGTTTCAGACTATCGAAACTTCAACCTGAAATTCAGAGTAGAATTATTTCCCGCGCGAGGAAATGCCCTGATGAGGCCCGTGCAATGTTTAAAAACTAGCCTGTACTCAGTACAAACAGTAACTCATGTAATAATTAACAGTAACTGTGCTAATTATAATCTTGCCGTCGCGTCGCAGTCGCAACTGCACCGCAACTGCGCCACTGACCGCACTCTCGCAGATTGTATAAATTGGTGTTTGCCCACCAAACTGTGGGAGGTTAACGAACTAATCCGACAAATTAGATCCTTGTAGCACAAACGTGTTTTATTGCGCTTTTATTGTTATGAAACGATCCCCAAAAGGAGAGCTTATATCGTAATTGGTGATAGTCGAGATAATCAAACTGAACGATCATCCATAAATCATAGACACATAAAAGTTACCAACGGTCGTTTTGCGTTTTGTTTAAGAAATTATTCGATTTGCAAGCGTCCTCTGTAATTGTACCAAACTCAGTCAAAGGGCAAGAAGAGCGTTAGCCGTGCGCTGCAATATGCTAGCCCGCCGGTTTGCGCGGTGTATAGTGGACGTCAAAATTGCACTTTTTAAAGCTTTTTGTCAACCATTGTATACCTGCGCCCTGTGGGTGGCATATACGAGGCGGGCGATTGACGCTCCCGGCTCCTCGTGTCCAATATAATAACGCTTCCAGAATGCTGCTGGCGCTCCCGCGATACTGCAGTGCATCTGGCATGTTCGCTGACGCTAGAACTGACGACTTTCTGTCGCCGGCTTTGGTATGTTTGCCCTGTTGTAGCAAATAAATCAAGTCGAGTTATGAGATAGTAGATGATATAAGAGATCATAAAAAAAATACTAATCATCTGAGCTTTAAATAGCAACTAAGTGAAAATCACCAATAAAATTCACGACTTTAAAAGGATCTTCGTTTTTAAATGATGCAGCAAATAACCGGTAGCAGTCAGTAATTGGGCGAATTAAACCGCGGCGTCACCCGCGCGTTATCAGCCGACATCAGCCCCCGCGCCCCGGAAATCGCGACTGGTCGTCTGATACTTTGTTGCTGACTCCAGAGTCCAGTCACACTATACTATCTATATATTTTATGTACCATCGAGGAAATTGATTCCTATGCAATTGATAGACCAAAGTTATTTGGTCGAATATTATGTCAATTCAATGGTAGGTAATTGTGATTTGTCGGCTGGGTTTGACTTACTTACTACCAAACTACTTAGGTCCCCGACCTGCATAGGTATCAACTTCTCTGATAGTACATGATGTACCTCTAATCGTCATAGTTCATAAGCTTCGTTCAGCCAAAAATCAAAATATCAAATACTAATTAAATAATGTATACTGTACGTATATACGTTTAAAGACCATACCAAAGAGACGTTCCAGAGAACATGCAATGTTTATGAAGCTCTGAGCAGTGAGCAACCTGTACTTAGCTCGAGATTGTCGCGCAAATCGCGACAATCAATCACTTTTTCTCAAAATCGCTGAAAAACTCTATTAGTCTGATGTAAAAGACCAGCCGTTGCAGCTACAGTGCAATAAAAAAAGCCTTCTGTATGTTTGCGGTAGGTACGCAATACTGAACATAATGTGCATATCAAAAATAGCGGCAAGGAGTTAATCGTATATTCACGTTTAGGAAGAAATTGCGCCACACTAACTTCTAACAATCTAATTCTCTCTCTCATTTGACTTTTCATCAGTAGTACTTTGTTTATGTCCATTCTATTCAAAAATCAAAACGAAATTTTACGAAATGAAACATAATACGGAACACTCGAATGACCATTTTTAACTTGCAGGAAATAAAATCACTAACGTGTTACTGTTCTCTGTCTAGGATAGCATCTGAATAAGACATTTTATATTATAAACGCAGCACAATAAATGCTCAGTTTTATTGCGCAACGTAACACGACCTCATACCGCATCGGCTCTACAATGTGAATGCTAGTCCGGTATTAGGTAAACCTGTTTTTCTAAACTCTGAGAAATACACAGCAGAGGCGGGTAATTGTAATTAAAATATCTAATCCTGGAATGGAGTAGCAGCAATGCAATAAAAATTGCAATGCAGTAAGTCATCAATTTTCCCCGCGCGCGGTGCGCTCGGTGCTGCTCGGCGCTGCTCCGTGCACCGCTACAGTTATATAACGCGTACTTGTTATACTTTTTAACCTTTTTTTCTGTCGAGTGGTAGAACGTGCTCGGCCGGCCGCAGGGCAGCGACACAGCAGGACAGCTCACGTGCTGTGGGAACTGGGAGACAATTGAGCATGCAAATTACGAGTGAATTATTGCGACGGTGTGCTGCATCGAATTCTTTCTTTTAGTAATTACCATGTTAATGACATAATTTCTTTACTAATTACATTTTCTACAAAGAAAATGAAAAAAGCGGCGGTCGAGAATTTGGCTCGTGACACTTTCAACTTGTCGTAATGTTAAGTTAAACAAAAACAGTGAAAAGCGGAGTCATTTTAAATGTACACTTAAAATATATTTTAAAGTATATTTAAAAACATTCAAAGTTTAGGTGTACCTGGTACACCTAAACTTTAAATGTTATAACTAAATAACGAAATAGCTAATTTATCAGTTTTTTAAAGTATAACATTCTATTTGCGCTACCTTTAGAGTTGTTGTGTCATTAATTATTATTATTATTATTATTATTATTAAACCCTCTTTATATTATTATATTTCAATATATTGTTGTCTCGGCATTTATGCCGGTAAATGATTCAGGTACGGGCATGTGCCAAGTACCTGACTCAATTTGTGTCAGGAAAGTATCATGATCATGATGCACTACATCATGATCATGATACTTTCCTGACACTGACCTGAAGATGATGATGGATTTAGAAACCTTCGAACTATGGAGCAAGTGTCAATAACGATGGATTTTTGTATATTGATGTATGTGTTTTTGTTTAGGTCGAGTGTTTTCAGAGCAGCAGTGAGGGTCTTCGGGATGACGCCAGTGGAGGAGATGATGATGGGTATGATTTTTACAGTATCCTGGCGCCACATTTATTTTATTTCATCTGCGAGAGGTATGTATTTTTGGATCTTTTCGTTATGTTTTTGTTTCAGATTGTTGGTGTTTGGGACAGCTATATCTATGAGGTAAGTGGTGTTTTGAGATTTGATTGTGAAGGTTATATCAGGTCTATTACTCAATATGGTGCGATCGGTGACTATATCTCGATCCCAATAGAGTTTAGCGGAACTGTTTTCGAGGACATTGCTGGGTTTATATTGGTAATAAGGTATGTGTGTGCCTATTAGTTTATATTTGATGGCTAGCAGCTGATGTATATGTTTGGCTACGTTATTATGGCGATGCGTATATTCTTTGTTGGCTAGTGAAGAACATCCTCCTGTGATATGGTCTATTGTTTCGGTTGTTTGGTGGCATAATCTACATCTATCTGTGTCTAAGTTTTCTTTGAGTGTGTATTTGGAATAGTTGCGGGTTTTTATTATTTGGTCCTGTATTGCTACGAGGAAGCCTTCTGTCTCACTGTATATATTTCCTTTTGTTAGCCAACTAAAAGATGCAGTTTGGTCTATATGGTCCAGTTCCAGCTGATGAGGGAATTTACCGTGCAGCGCTTTGCCTTTCCATTTAGCTATTTTGTCGCAATCTTTTGTAATTTTAAGTTTTGGATTAAATTGACTATTGTTTAGTTGAAGGGGTGTTCCAGAGTGGGCAAGTTGTGTTAATGCTTTGTGTAAGTCGCTAGTTTGTGCTTTAGTTTGAAAATATTTTCTTAAATTTTCTATTTGACAGTAACATAGATTTTTTATGTCAATGCAGCCCCGGCCGCCGAGGTTCCTCTTTAGGGTAAATCTTTCGACTGCTGAATGAATGTGATGGATGTTGTGTTTGTAGCCAGCGGTACTTCAAGTTCTGTATCTGTCCATTTAATAATTCCGAATGAGTAGGTTAATATTGGTATTGCATATGTGTTGATTTATTATTATTATTATTAAACCCTCAATGCACTTCCTTAGATAGTTAAAGCCTTGATAAATTGTATGTATATTATTTTCATTTATTAAAAGTAGGTATGTAAAATATTATTAAACAAATTGAAACACGTTTCTTAAAAAAAAGGTACATAAATTGTCCTATTGTAGTTTTTACAATAGGAGTGATAGGATAATAATTTTGTGTTAATTAACACGATAATGAAACTCCATGTATGCACTCCGTCTGCGTGACATGGTTACTAAGCAATTTCTCGTTGTTATGTAGGTTATAATACTTATTGTCTGCCAATTATTCTGACATACTGGTGTGTCTGCTCTGTGCCCCTGTACGCTCAGCAGCCAGTACAGTTAGTCGGACGCGGCGCGCGGTTCGCGACCGTCCGCCGATATGGAGTCGCCAACTCGCCACTCGCCGCCGGCCACCGACCACTCTACTGCTGTAAACAATACCCACTGGCCACTATGAGGCTCACTCACTACCCCTTGTAATCACTAGTTCACTGTCTAGGTATGTATAATAGCCATACTTACGCACTTTATCGGATAGTACGTCTACGGTCACGCTCGGTATAAAAAACGTAGACACACGTACAGTATGGGCATACAGTCGCATACCGCCCGCGCCACGCCGATCCGAGAATTATTTTTCCAATATCCGTGGGAAACTGAGATACCATTCTATATTCTATGGCGGAAAAGGCAATCGAGGCCTGAGACGAAACGAATAATCATAGGTCCTTTGAATTGTCATTTTCATAAGCACATAATTTATGAACTAGGCATTGATTGAGTATAGCTAGTGGCTTAGCAAAAGCTACAGTTACGAGAAACAGTAGCACTGACGTTCCCAATCGCCATATGACAGCGTGAAGTGTCGACATATCGGATGTTCGGGACAGGCTCAAGATGTGTTTCCTGCCCTCCCCTCCCCTCCTCTCCCCTCCCCTCTCCGAGCCCAATTAATGCATACTCGAGTGGCATTTAAAACAAATAATAAAACCAACCGACCGCGACGCAGGCCGGAATATTATATCTGTGTATAGGTTGCATTCTGTATAGTGTATACTTCCAAGGCCCGAGTATGCAACAGGTGTTTCTGGGGAGACAAGTCTATGTCTATTAAAAACCGTCTTGTAATAATTGCAGTTACAACTTACAAGTTACATTCATTAAAATAATTAATTAAAATTCTTTGTGTTCAGTAAATTGTTATTAACTTCTTGCCACCGAGCTTTGCACATTGATGCAAATATGCCTTCAAACACAACGCACTAAAGACTTCAACGCGTGTCATTGTCTCGTGGCTCAAAAATATTTTTTTCTAAATAGTAATTAAGTCTGTCCATGTTGTGCTCGTTTGATACATGTATAATTTATGATTTTCTCTCATCTTAAACTGGAGGAGTGGCATGCAAATTGCATAATAATCCATCCTATTGACAGCGTTAACGTACAGATGCCAGCGCACTGTTCGTTTGTCTTTACGCACCTAATTACAGCCACAAGTAGCCTAATTCACTAATCCTAGCACTCTAGGATCAGGAAGACTGAAGCGTCATTCGAGCGGCGGAGATTTACCACAGCCACTTCCACCGTCACTGCTACGAATCTTGTCCCATGATTATTTCGCTCTTCAAGAAAACACTTCAGGAAGAAGTACAGAGAAAGAGTGGTAGTAGACAGTAGTATTTTGAGTAAGTTCTTTGTCGCTACACGTCGGTATTTATTACAGAAGACATAATCTGATACATTTTGGACGTCGCGGCACTCGGCCGTTAACGGTATGGTAATTAAAGTTATAAACATAAATATCGCGCTAATGCCCCTATAAATATGTATAACGTCTCGCGGAGCCGGTGACGTATTCAAAATCAATTGGACATCGACGACCCGGGCTTGGCCGGTGCGGGCCGGGCGGGACTCGGGAGTCCGGACCGGTCGCGCGCGGTACACCCAAAACGTGTTCCCGACGTGGCCCGGTACTCACTGTCGAGTATCGAGGTCTCGTATAATTACATTAGTGGGTACAATATTATATTCTGTAGGTAATGACAGGAATTTGTTACGTGCTCGTAGAAAAGCAGACCTACATATTACCCAGGATATTCGTAGCTTGTCTAAACTAGGAATGCAGCAGCAGCAGATTCGTTGTATTGTTTAGTAGATGAATAAAATAATCTAATAGTTGTTGGTGAACAAAATAAGCAATTAATTAATCGCTAACAAAATATTCCATTACAAAAGTAAATATTGTAATTATAGGTTAATGTCACAATGAATTCGTTAATGTGGTGATTAGGGGCGAACGTTTGACTAATCGGCGTTTACACGGTGAGTGAGTTTTGAGCAACGCGATGTGATGTTGCGGCATACTTACTGCCGATTTTGTAAACTTTTGACTTTGTGGGACAGAAAGTGGTGTCACAAGAATGAAAAAAGCATCTTAATGATAAGTTAAACACTCCACCGTATCATATTATATGAACAAAAATATTTCATAAGCTGGTATGATCTGGCCGGTCGCTCTTTTCAGGATCTACCCATCGGTCGGTCGGTACCCAAGGATAAAGGGTTCAGTTATAGTTTCCCTGATTTGACTGTCGTAATTAAATTGTTGCTCAGACCAATTAAGAAAGATAGGTGGAGTATTAACAAAATATAACAGTTAGGGTGAAGCCAAACGAGCGTAATTTGTGAGTTGTGATTCGCAGAATTTCGGTTCGGCAGAATTCTGCTGTATTCAGTTTCATACAAAAGTTTTGTTTGATTCACACGAGCGTAATTTTGTGAGTCATGATTTTAATGAAAACGTAATATTTACGCGGCAGAAATTCTGCGACTCACAAGTCACAACTCACAAATTACGCTCGTTTGGGTGACGTGAAGCCGCTGTCGATCAATGTGTGCGTATGTAGTGCGTATGCAAAGCGTGTGCTTGTGTGCTATTATTTTTAACAAAAAATTAAAACCGACTTCCAAGGTAAAAACAATATTAACATTAATATGAACTAAAAAGTATTAAATAATTTTTGCTATCTAATAGTGCCTTTTTCCGAATTCGGCTAAACCTTTACTATTTCTGTACTCAATCTTCATTATTTTGAAGTCGGTACCAGATAGCTGAATCTTCAGTCCTCTGACAGAATATTTGAAACTTTTGGAACTGGCACCGACTTCAAAATTATGAAGATTGAGTACAGAAATAGTCAAGGTTTAGCCGAATTCGGAAAAAGGCACTATTAGATAGCAAAAATTATTTAATACTTTTTAGTTCATATTAATGTTAATATTGTTTTTACCTTGGAAGTCGGTTTTAATTTTTTGTTAAAAATAATAATAATTTCACTCTTTTTAGTTACACTAGTAGGTAAACCTTCGCGTATATTTTACGTATCTTATTACACAGTTCACACTCACAAAATAATATATTATCAGTGAAGTGAACATATTGTGCTAAGTAATTTAACAATTTTAATACTTCAAACCCCAAGCGGTCACCGGCGATTGCGATAACAATAGAAATGCTACTGTGTCTCGTTTTTCCACGATCCAAGGATCTATCAGATAAAAAATTGTATAAACTTGCATAGGATGTGTGCTAAGTAATTTAACAATTTTAATACTTCAAACCCCAAGCCAATGATATAATAAATAATAACTCAAAGCCCCAAGCGGTCACCGGCGATTGCGATAACAATAGAAAGGCTATTGTGTCTCGTTTTTCCACGATCCAAGGATCTATCAGATAAAAAATTGTATAAACTTGCATAGGATGTAGCGTAGCTACTCATCTAATATATAAAATTCTCGTGTCACAGTTTTCGTTGCCATACTCCTCGGAAACGGCTTGACCGATTCTCATGAAATTATGTGAGCATATTGTGAGGATATTGGTCTGAGAATCGGCCAACATCTATTTTTCATACCAAAAATTATTTAAATGGCAAAACAACGTTTGCCGGGACAGCTAGTAATATAATATAATTATTATTATCATAATTATTGACAGCTGTTCTTGTAACCAAGAATTCAATTTCAAATCCATTCAAATCTATACTTAGTGCGCCATCTATCGATTAATAAGTATAACTAATTAAAAAGACACTTATTGACTTTGTTTTGTTTAAATGCTCTTTTTAAAATAACTTTATTTCAATTCTATATTTTGTCTATTAAAATTTTATAAAGTAGTTAGTATCTGTATGTAAAGTATAAAGTAAAGCGATACCGTCGCCTCCGCGGTGCTGACCGCCGTGTATATTTAAACAAAGTGTTGTTATACAGTATAAAATCATTATTATTATTAGTATATCCACACCTATGCCTTGTACTATTATCTATTCTGTGCCATGAGACATTGGTGACCTTAACACGACGTGGTAATGATGAAGACGATGATGATGATGATGATGATGATGATGAATATGAGTTGCATAGTAGCATATGCTTTCTGTTCTTAAAACAACGCCGAAACTCCCAAACGTGTATCTATAAGGAGTCAGGAGTTCTCTCAGCATCTTCGAAACCATGGTATACCTTGACCCAATATTTGACTTTTTGGTAGCATATTCTTAGTACACTTCACATAAAACCAAAATCACCATATGTTTCCATATAAATTTCGAGGAGTTCCCTCGATTACTCCTGGATCCCATCATCAGGTCACCACTTTGTGAACATGGTACCAAATTGGAGTAAAACCAAATACAACAAAGCAAAAATTTCGAAAATCGGTTCACAAACGGCGGAGTAATCGTTGAACATACAAAAAAAAAAATAAAATAAAAATAAAAAAATAAAAAAAATATCCACAGCCGAACATATAACCTCCTCGTTTTTTGGAAGTCGGTTAAAAAATAATGTTCCCAACTCAGTGTCTCAGATTGCCATTAAACTCCCATACTGTCGTAGACCGTAGTCTATTTATACTACAAAGTAATGAGTACAAGATTTCCTATCAAACTAGATTGTTAATCATTAGTAATAAAATGTTTCAAATGCTAAGTATTTTTATTGGTCTGAACTCTGAGGATTTTTGTTGTATTTCCCGCAACTTTGTTGCGCAGAAAATCGTTGAAGCACGGATCGTTTTCTAAGATGTACCTGGGTCTCAAATTTTCTTCATATTAAATTTTATCTACATCGGTTTTATGATTCGGCGTGAAGAGGTAACGGACAGACAGAAAGACAGCTACGCATTTATAACATTCGCATATTATGGAAGTACGTACAATGAGTCCTTAGAGAACGTAAAGTGTCAGGAGCTACATCTTACGAGTACGGCTGTACTATAAGCGGTGTGTCTGTATAACAATTTGTCTGGCGCGAGAGTCGAGAGTGATGGACCTGATTGTGCGGCTGTCGGCTCCCGCGTTACGCCGCGCGCGGTAGCCACACGCCACACCGAGTCCCGCCTTTGTTTGATGATAAAGCCTTTGTGGATCATCCCGACGTCATTACGTCAATAAGGTAGTATGCCATAGCTATGTAACAGAGGTTGATACTTACGTTGTTGGTGTTTCATAGCATCGAGAGATGAAAGCTTGCTTGTTAGATAACAAGGAGAATAATGTTTTAGCATTGCAAATGTTCTGTGTTTAATGAGAGTTTTAGGTCTTTCTCGACGCGACGTGAGCTCCTGGGGTAAATCCTATCAGGTTAAGTTGAGAGACTCTATTGGGTGGTATTATATTTATATCATAGAGGATAGGGGGAACGGAGCTTGTTGTACACGAAGATTACAATACAATCTGGCACTTAACAGCTGGCGTGGGCGTGGGCGTAGGCACGACACGGGTCGCCCAGCAGTGGGCACGCCGCGCTATCACCGAGATCCACGACAGAACAACAATACACGGTCATAATATTTACCTGTACTTGTACTGTAGATCATAAAGATTAGATAGCTTGGGATAGTCGTAGTAAACATGGCTTTGTCGTTTACCAGGTTTGTCTATACTCCGACAGTCCGACACCGAGAAACAGGTAGCTTTAATACTAATATACTTACTTAGTACACTGTTTGTGTAGTGGCAGCCAGTAGGCATGCAAAGCGCAAAGGCTTTTAATGCGTGACGTCATAAAAGTCATAACCAGAGTTTACATTCGTTTATTGTTATTTATTTGCATTGGAAAAACCAACAAGAATACACTTACTCAATTAGGGGCAATAGCAATGGCAATAGCCTATTGACTATTGCCATTGCTATTGCCCAGCAGCAGTTGCCCAGTAGCAGCCAGGTACAACGACAAACGGTAATAACATTAGGTAATATCACATCAGCGTTGCCAGACGTCCCGATTTTGGCGGGACGTCCCGATTTTTTCATCAAAATTAAATGTCCCGCGCGGGATTGCTCAGTCCCGCTTTTCGGGGAAAGCCCGAACGTACGTGCAGCGTACCGAGAAAGAAAGGTGCGTAATGAAGATAAATGTGTGGAAGGTAGAGGGGTGGATTTTCTTTGACTACCTTACGTACTTTAGCTATCTATTGTCACGTAAAAGTTTTTTTTAACGCAAATAAGAATATAAAATTGAAAAAACTTGATTTTATACCTTTATTTTATTATGTGCCGCTTTTGAATAAGGAATCCCGCTTTTTCACTCTAAAAATACCAAAGTCCCGACTTGGCATGAAAAAAATCTGGCAACGCTGTATCACATATAACATAACATTCAAAGGCAAAGTTTATTTCTTTAGCCGATGTGCATTATGAGGACAGGATTATAAAATGCACTAAGTGTGCACAAATCCTACAGGAATTGATGCCCTAGCATTATGGCACACCTGGTTTCTGATCCGGGGATCAGGATTAAGGGGCCTCGCTACGAATTAATCAAAGTTATACAAACATTATGATTATTTTATAGCATTATAGCTGCTTATAATAATAATGTTTATATCAGGTTTATACATTAAATTCTTCATTTAATGTATCTCGACTCTCGAGTCTCGACACTCGCCGCGCGCCGGCTGCGCTCGCTCGATATGGACAAATCCTGTGTTGCTGAACATCCGTTCGAGCAACCGATTAACTATCATTACACCGCACTGTTTAAACATTAAACGCTGCCTCGCCACAGATATTATATTGATTGCACATTATTTTGCAAACCACCTGTCCAAAATTAAAACCTAATCGATTCGCTCACAAAGGGTGAACACTGGAAACATGGGAAGATAATTTTATTCCATGGTTAGGAGTTTATATGGACGAGGTGTAAGTTAAGGTCGCGCAAGGGCATCGACATCGGGGCCACGTGAGTGTGTCTGAGAAGTCGGGACTCGGGAGTCGCGCTCGGGACTGCCGCGCCGCTTGTGATTCCGGTCGCGCGCCCGCAGCACCGGCCGCGGCATACCAACTACACGCGATGACACGCGGCTCCCCGCGCCCGCGTCTGCAGCATACTGAGTAGTACACCGCGACACCGTCCAGACTCCAGACCCTTAACGCACGGGAATACACCTCGATCTAAGCCGAAGCCGTTCTTTATTATATAAAGGATTTGAATATAATTTGTAACTGTATGTATACATCGACGCACCTCGCACTTTGTCTCGCTCGAATGTCAGAAATTAGAACTCAGGAGTAGGACGACTTTACGGCCTGCGAGGATTTTCTAGAAACGGTTTGTAATCCTGTATATTCCGAGGTGGAAGGCGTGTCTTCAGCGACAGGGAGCCAGCGGCCGGCGGAGGCGCGGGGTAGCGGTAGCAAGCAGGTGGCAGGTGCACCGCGCGACCTTCACATTCACGGCGCGGCCCGCGGGCTCCGCACTACACGGTCTATGATGCACGGGGCTATTTATACACCGCATTGTGTTTTATTTTCAATGTAACTGTGATATGCCGCGGTTCCGTTGACCCGATGTGTCGCCGCGAGCGCCGCTCGATGTCGAACGATCCCAGCTTATCTCTTTCGCAGAAAATGTATCGTATTGTGCATGTAGCACCCGTTCAATTCTTAGGAAAACTATACGAGAACGAAGATAACATGACGCATGGATTAGAAACTGTTTAGGACGTAACTTCGACTCGTGAAGTGTGCGGCGAATATGCTAAGCAATTTGGGCTTCTATTTCTTACATCGAGTGGCCGGGTTCTAACGGGCTAATGAGCTCGGTACTAATGAGTAATTAAAATAGAATGCAACCGAGTCATTTTAATAATTTAGTCATCTTCATACAATTTGCAAAGATAATAAAAGAAAAAAAATGTTGTTAAGCATTTTGTTCGCATGGAGCAGTCTACAAAATTTGTGATAAATTAGCTCACAATACAGCAAAATATGAGTAATTATTTATTTAAATTCTGTCAAACCTCAGGATATTGACAAGTTGAATTTTAATTAGACAATGACCGAAAACTTTTTTTCTGTGGTTCTGGTTTGAGCAATAACAAGTTCCTGAGTGAAACTTTAGTATTTAAATATTTTGTAGTAAATTTACTATTTATTTATATATTTTTTAGTGTTTTACTCTATTTTTTAGTGTTTCAATATTTAGTAGTAAATTTACTAAAAAAAAATAGAAACAATTTTTTTTTTGTGTTTAAATATTTTGAAGTAAATTTTTGTGCAGGAACCTAGGTAATTACTATTTTAAACTGAAAAATAACTCAAACATGTTAAATATATTCGTATGAGAAAATGATTTTGGTATTACGTTTGTATGAGATATTCCAAGGGCACCCGGCCTCTTAAGTGTTCTTATTTGATGAGCGGGGAATGATTCCACGTGGCGGAGTAATTGTGTGAGTGTGAATAACGAATATTGTCCCTCCTAAACTCAAAAGTCCACTACCGACAGCCTTTATGCAGCGAGTCGAGACAATATCAACGCAGTATCATGTCAGCGATACAATGTCTCGTATTGATGTTTCAGAACACGTCTTATCTGCATGTAGATACGTCCCCTGGCACCCGGCCAACTCATTGTTGACTCAAGTGGCGCCCGAGCTATTGAAACAATATTGTGTTTTATAGGTGTCCCAATCAGCTGTCTGCAATTATAAAGTCGGTGTCGGCGCCGCGGGGGGGCTGCGGGGCCGCGCGGGCGCGGGTCGCCGACCGACACGGGGCACTCAGAATGCCAAGGACACCACCCTCCCCGTCCCCCGCCGACCTCGCACCCGGCACTCCCCGCTCGCGCCTGGGAAAGTGCGATACACATTAGCATCCTCCACCACTTCGACTGGTCGCCTACCTTCGTGATTATCCCACGTACTCGCGATTTAATTTGTATCCCACGTGGCGACTGGCGAGCCACGTTTCCTCAACGCACGCCCGGCTCGGCGCGACACTTTAAATGACATACCTCATCGCCGCCGTGTAAACACAGCGTAATGGCAGTAATATGTGCATAAAATACAAAGTAAACGAGTAGGTGCATGCCGTCCGCTTACCACAACATTGGGTCAGTGGCGTCGCGGTCGGCACTATACGGATCGAGCCGGGCCGGTTACGAGTCACACACGAACATTGTTCGATGACAAAACTGAGCAATAACGAGTAGGTTCGGGGGATCGAGCCGAGCGAGAGGATAAGGTCGTAGAGTTCTGTGTCTAAGGCAGGTGAAGAAGAAGCAGATCCCGAGCGGGGGGTCCGGTCGGGCGGGGCGGCGGCGCGGGCGGCTAGTTGGGCAGCTGGGGCAATAAACCCGTTAAGTGTCGATAGGCCGGGAATTCGGGCGGCGACCGTTAGCGACCGGTTCCTTATCACCGCCGCGCCGTCAGGCCGAGATGTTGTGAGAACTCACTAATTACTTATTACGACCACTGGCCACTGGCCACTTTAGACCCTAGTCGGTTGCCCGCTGTCCGCCCCCGGGAAGAAGGACCTCTAAATTAATTATTCATATTAGGTATTAAAAGTAGAGACCCACGCAGTCGTAAATTGTATATCTGCTACACCTGTAATTCACCAGCTACTAAAAGGTAAAAGATTATAATTTGACACGAATAAAGGAAAGACCTTCATTGTTTTTAAAACTTTTGAATGTTACGCACAAACATATAACGTCATATTTTGCTTTAAATCGTTACGCAATCGTACCATGGATATGACAGCAGCTTCGAAATCCGCCGTACTGATTAGCCAGGATATATCGACAACGATTATCTGCAAATATAATTATTAATCTGTCGTTATCGGGCGATTGCGATTGTCGCTATCGGCGATAAGCGATAGCGCGACGTGCGGCGCTACCGGTGTCAGCTACCGAGGGCCGTGCTCACGGAGCTCTTTATATTACCTCCGTGGCCGTGCTCCACTCAATACCATTAAGATTGTCGTTGTAGAATGGAAGGTGTAAGAGCAAATATTTTAGACTTGGTGTGTGTACCTTTTCAATTTTCCCCATGTACTATCAGAGAAGTTGATTCCTATGCAAATGGGGGACCTACGTAGTTTGGTCGCATTACGTCAAAGCCAGCCGACAGATCACAATTAACATTGAATTGACATAATCGACCAAATGACGTTGGTCTCTCAAATGCATAGGAATCAATTTCCTCGATGGTACAACATATAAGCTATAATAGCCCTAATTGTTTCTCGTTTAAAGATTTGGTGTAAATAATAATATAATCAATGACTATGATATAGTCGATATCGAAGACGAATCCTTAAGTTATGAAAATTTAAAATGCATAGAGTGACCATTTAATTGTTTGATCGAGGATCATTCCAGTTGATGTTAATATTAGCCCCGGCATGCGCAGGCGTCCGCGAAACTTCTACTTCCTATTGCTCGCCCGCGACCGATTTCTTCACATATTTTCAATAATATAAACTTCGTCACCACGGCTACCTATTACTGCGCTATCTATTCAAAATATAATATTGTGTCGTTTTTATGTAAATAGTCCCGGTGTGTTATGTGTGGAGAACGCTTTCGCTCAGTGAAAGTTGCAGCTCAAAATAAGGCTACCCTTCGTTAATACTAGGGTTGTCGAGAGAAGCTGTCCGTTAGAAACGACATGATATTATAATGATAAAAAAATATGTACCTTTTATCTGCGGTAAATTAGTTTTTACCACCTAACCTCATGTAGGTAGATAAAAGAATTTTTATTTTACCGTCACAACCTTAGTTGTTGGAAATATTAACACTAATCAACCTATCAAGCCCCATAAGGACACCGGTGACCGCGACAACAATAGAATAACAATAGATTTCCAAGAATCCGCGATCGAAAGATTAAAATTTTAGTTAAGTATGTTAGAAATTACAAACCTCCGCATCTGAGCACCTATAGTAGTTCGTCTTTTTGGTGCCAATGCATATTTTAATAACAACCGACTATCAAATCTTTCCTGTTTATGGAGTAGGTAGGTGTAGATAAGATTTATTTTTAACATAACTGATAGCAGAACACAATATATAATATTAATTTGAATTGTCTTTTCAATCATGCGCGGGAAGGGATTTTTGATTAATGGTGCAAACGACGTAACAACAAAGGCGTGAAAATAATTTCATTAAAGGCTCCATTCCACCGCGGCGCACGCTGAGCACGGCCACGCGCAAGTACCGGCCGTGCACGGATTTATTTCTTTGACTTGAGTCAATTCGTGCGTAGCGTGTCCGTGGGTTGCAGTGAACACAGTCACATATATTTTCTTACAAAGCGAAGCCTCTCCGTGCGCCGCGGTGCAATGGAGCCCTAAAGCCGTCAATCCACCACGGCGCACGCGGCGCACGTTTTTATCTTTGACTACGTCAATTCGTGCGTAGCGTGTCCGTGTCCGGGTTGCAGGGGACACAGTCACATATTATATTTTCTTGCAAAGCGAAGCTTGACGCACCTGCGTAGTCTCTCCGTGCGCTGCGGACTGCGGTGGACTGAAGGCTAAAATGTCAATACATAATATGATACTGCTGCTTTTTGCTGTTTACCAGGAAAGTTTTTATTTACGTGAATTTTTCTGGTTAAAAGTCGTTTGGAACACACACAGTCTAGTTTTAGTCAGTTGAGCGTTATAAGGGACGGATGAAATATCCACGTACAAACTGGGCAAGGCCCGCGAGACAGTGTTAGTAACTAGAAACTACTAATTAATAGTTATATATAAGGTTCTGGGTTGGTAGATACTATATTCTACTCACAGACTCGCCAGCCCTGTTCCGCCGGCTGCGCGCGCGACCTTTGCGTGACAGCAAATGATAGTTTTAAAATTCATACAACAATAAGTATCTCCCCGCCGCACATAGACAGCGGTAAAAACTCCTGTGAAATGTGTACAGACCGTTAAGACTTGTGTTACATCTAGCGAAATTCTTATACCGACCACAAAAGGCTTATTTTCATAGAACTAAACAGCTAGACGAAATATATTTTAAAGTATTAACGACCTAATAGTGTATAAGTAGGGAATAACTGAATCAAATTAACGTTTAGCTTGCACGGGTACACATTGTTGTTTCGAGTTATTTCGTGTGGTTTTCACCTAGATTGTTTCTATTGCTGTCCATAAAAATAATTACATCATGGGTCGATAATTGCGCCGTTCAAAATGTCGAAGACCCTTGCTTGCTTGCTTGCTTCTCTCCCCACGCTAGTTTTAATGATAATAAACGACTAATAAAGAACGATTGCAAAGTTGCAACAAAAGAATCCGTGCAGTTTAAACTGCACTTCACTCTAGCTGGAGAGTAGAGACAAACAGTTAATGCGATTATAGCATCTACAGGATGTAACAAAACTAAGTGATACTTAATACTTTAGGATATGTATGGGTCCCCTGTATAGAGTTCACTACAGCGAACTAAAATGTTACTCTTTTTTTCACCTTTATATGGAAAAATTCATGACGCGAGAGCACTTGCCCATACAAATCAGAAAAAATTGCACTTTCAGCACTGCTACTTTCCCAGTCAACTCTATACAAGGTACAGAATATACCCACCCTAAATTATTATCACTGTTTTACCTGGATGCGGCACACCGCACACCGCACAAGTGACACGGCACACCCCACGCTAATGCACCGTGCAACGAGCGCGTGTCGCGATTGTGTTGCGATCACGGACGTAATCAAACGCGATACTATCTGGCTAGCACTTAGGAGGAATATAATTAAACAAAACGTTTGTACGGGCGGCGTCGGCGCGTGTCACCGCGCGTATTTATAGTTAGCGCCGCTCACGCCGCGCGCCGCCGCAAATAGCCGCGAGCGGCACACATACCGGCGTGAACTTGCCACTGGCCCCAGCAAGCGACGAGCCCCGGGAACCATCGACTTCCTGAAGAGATAAGTTCCTAGTCCAGTTGTTAATGAAACCCTCAGAATACCTCAGAAAACCTCGCGTACGTTCAAACTGGAAAACTCCAACGACACGGTCTCTCCACCCACCTGTACGTCAAAATGACGAGCTACGGTGGTCGCGCTAATGGCCGACGTCGGCGGTTTACACGGTGCGCGGTAATCAGATGATACCGCGTCGATAATGATAGTCATTTGCGTTTATTCGTTTACAATGTTCGGTGCACACATCAGTGAGGGTTCAGCACGTCGACTGCTGTCGCTCCGCGTGCGGCGCCTACCCGACATCTGCCGATCGTTTCATTTGAGTACATACAATTTTATTAATCGTCATTTTTGTAAGAGCGACTTTTGAGAAAAATATAAAATATGTAAAGTGAAAATGGAATTTTAAGACCAAGATGTAGGGGACGTATATTACAAAAATGTAGCAGGGTACCGATTAGGTGGTGGTCGGTAATTGCTTCATTATTTTAACTTGTTAGATTGTAGACTTACTCACAATTCCAAAACCCCGGAACTAATGAGCGCCGTTTACGGTGTGGGGCTCTATCATAACCGGGGCTATAAATCCCCCGCTGCCCGGTGGATCCCGGCGTCCCGATCGAGGGACTAAATTCTCTCGTAAGGCTGTCACTCTCCCGCACACCCTAAATCCTATGTACACGCGAGCGGGACAGCTTTACAATCGATCCGATTCGAGTTGGGAATTGGGCCCCAGAGACCGAGCACAGCGCGGGCGCAGTATCACGGTCCGCCGCGTTAAAACAAACTTTAATATAAATTAATACCCACGTGCTACACTTCAATTATTCCTCGTGTTCGTGTCCAAACTTACGTAGTAACAACTGCTTAGTAATCTGTGTCCAAACTCCAACCTCGTGTTTTCATACAAAGTACCTGTTTCATAAGACACTTTTACTGTTAAGTATTTAGTAACAGTATGCATTATGATAATATAATTGATAAACTTACTAATAAGATTTATGTCATGCAAACGAGGACTTACGCAGTTAAAATCCAAACATCTATCAGGAATGCCCACTTTAGCTATACCCTCTACAAATATTTTCTAAGCTATTTTCTAAGGATAGAGGTTAAAAGGAAAGCTTGAACCGAAACATTACCGATGCAATATAATATTTTACTAAAACTACCGACGTTAAACTTACACCTGATGATGAATAATTTCGAAACCGGTCGTGTAATTTGTTAAAAAGTAATAATAATATCGTAATATAGTGGATAAAGTGCAAGAAAAAGTGTGTTTTATTAGTGTTCAACATGAATTTCCACCAAGAACCGTCAGTACAATCAATTACATATATATAATATTTTGTTTAACAAGCAATCTTTTCCTAAAATATACCTAACGTTTTGCATAATGTGTTACAGAATCTTTCAGCACATGATTTAGGCTCATGCATTTTACACTGAAGAGAGTAAGCGGAGAGTATTTTCGTTAAAGTTAAAACATCGTACCGCGTACGTGATACTTCACGTTGTTAACCGTACGAGTTCTCACATACACGCGCTGTGGGTGTGTCGTGTACAGGCTTGACGCTACAGTGTGGAGTGTGGAGTGTACTCGTAGTAAGTTGAGTACGTGCAACTACACACCGTGATGTTCGGACTCAGTGATATTAAACACGACGACGCATTAACGGAATTAATTTTTATCGAGCGGTCGGACTACAGTCTACACCAGCCAGGGCAGCCACCTCCAGCCAGCCGCTCGCCGCTCGCCGCTCACCGCTCGAGGTGCCACCTGGTGGCTGGTAATTACCATTTTGGAATCCAAAAATATACAGTACACATCGACAAAATTCATGCTTATTAATTTCGAAACTTTGCTTTTCCACTAAAAATTATTGAATCGACTGCACAGTGTAGACATGGTTAAACCATATAATATGTATTAGTTAGCGTATGTTTAAGTAGGTATATTAAATGCGTGGACGAAAGATGCCAATAGCACTTTCCTCGAGAAATTTCAAACATAATATTTAAAGCTGTCAGTACCTAAGTGTCGAGATTTCGAACGCATTCCTCAGTTATATAAGGAGTTTGTTGGATACCTGAGACCTGAGTAACCCTTGATAAAATCGTATTTATCTAGGAAAGGGCAGGGCGATCCCTCCGACATACATTTTACGTTTAAATTAACTCCATTTAAATAATTACCTCCGTCGTTGGGAGTGCGGCCATAATTTATAATTAAGCCCACGCCATAACGCAATATTTCATTGAAGTAGGTTAGGTCACCTGTTGCTCGCGACCATTTTTATGTTATTTTGGACGACTCGAGTGAGTCGAGTCTCGATGGATCATTTGTGATAGCGCGCTGTGCTGTAAAATAAAAGATTTTAAATACCACCTAACGATAAATAATAATCTAAGCCAGAAAATTCGTTACAAAACGAGGTCTAAAAGAAAATTTACAACAGTGACATCTGGTAAAATGGGACTAGCTGGATAGTTGAAAACCTCAATTTTTGAAATTTACATTGTCATAAGAGGTTTGTAAGTGGTAAGTGGTGTAAGAGGTGGTAAGTTTGTATGAGAGTCCTATGTTTTTTAAAGTAAGAAAGAGCTTTGGCAAGAAATTTCCTCATAACAATATAATATTGTGGACATCCATCATGAACGGATTTTACAAAACTAACTCTTTTGCAGCTTTGTTAAAACACAGGTTGGAAGTTTGAATAAAAATTTTATATGAAACCAAGTTAATGTACCCAAAGGGTAAAAACGGGACCCTATTACTGAGACTTCGATGTATGTCCGTCTGTCCGTCTGTCTCCAGGCTGTAACTCAAGAACGGTAATAGCTAGAGAGTTGAAATTTTCACATGTTATGTATTTCTGTTGCCGTTATAACAACAAATACTAAAAACAAAATAAATTAAATATTTAAGGGGGGCTCCCATACAACAAACGTAATTTTTCAAACATTTTTTGCTCGGTATCAACGATGACAACAAGTAGGCACTTGAAATTTTCATAAAAGCCTTAATTATGTGTGTACTTTAATAATTAAAAATAATATATAAATAAAATAATAATGTAAGGGGGGCTTCCATACAAAGAACGCAATTTTTGGCCTATTTTTGCTCTATAACGGTACGGAACCCTTCGTGCGCGAGTCCGACTCGCACTTGGCCGATATTTTTTTTTTATTAAAAAAGGAGGCAAACGAGCAAACGGGTCACCTGATGGTAAGCAACTACCGTCGCCCATGGACACTCGCAACATCAGAAGAGCTGCAGGTGCGTTGCCGGCCTTTTAAGAGGGAATACGCTCTTTTCTTGAAGGTTTGCAGGTCGTATAGGTCCGGAAATACTGCTGGTGACAGTTCGTTCCAGAGTTTTACAGTACGCGGCAGAAAGATACGCGAAAAACGCACGGTGGAAGACTGCCACTCATCAAGGTAATGAGGATGGTATGTTTTTCGCGTGGGACGATGGCGAAAAGTTGCGGGTGGTATGATTCCGAACAATTCCTCAGAGCACTCCCCGTGATACAACCGATAGAGGATGCAGAGTGAAGCTACATCTCGGCGTAATTCCAAGGGGTCCAAGCTGTTTGAAACACTACAGTCCTTTTAATCCTAACTAGCGTATTTAAATCGTGATAAGTTATCACACGTCCGCGTAGCATCACGATCGGGATTTTGATTGTCAAAGGATCGATAAATAATAATTATGAGTAGTGGACAACGTAAATTCTCGGCGCCCTTGTGGTCTCCTATCAAAGTTTTTAAGTAAGTAATAAAAGCAACAAAATATTATTATTACATATTACCATAGATTATTATAGGTTCGACTCGAGTTTTCGGCAAGGAGACTCGGTCAGACATTGTTAAGTCTCGCGCGGTTTCGAACAGGCGAGCGGCACTCGCTCAACCGATGCAAGAACACATTAAATTTTATAATTAGTTCTATGAACAGCTTTGTATGTTAAGAAATGTTAATGTTACGTAGGATTGTGGTTTTCGATAAAATCGTAGTGGTCGCCTTGACCACCTGAAATGTAACTAAATATGACGTTAAATGCATCGGTACAAGGTTTGGAGCTAGTGACGCTACAATTACGAACTGCATGGTATCTTATGGTATAACAAAACGTAAGCACAAGTATACACAAGCTAATTAATTCGAAAAGAATCTTCAGTGTAACGCGGCGCCGGCCGTCGCCGACTCGCCACAATTAATAGCATCTAGGCAGGCGGGTGGGGCCGAGCCCGCTCCGTGCATAATAACCATAAATTAGGCCCGCAACGGCCTGCGGGCGAGGCGAGGGGCGAGCGGCGGACGCGGCGCGTGGTCGTCGCCCGTCGATGTCTTCCGACCGGCGGAGTGCGGACTGCGGACACCTCGCGCCGCCGAGCGCCAACATGGCCGCCGCCGCCGCGTCCGTGTGCTAATGGAGGTAAATTGCAAATTACCAGATGTGCTAGCTCCACACTAGCGCCACGCACGCACACCTACACACCGAAACAACTGCCGAGACACGTTAACAGCAGTACATGTCTTTTCCGATGCGTAATTGTTTTTACTAACGACAGATTGTCATGATGGGTTTAATTGTTTTACCACTCCCTATCAAAAGCATCAAGCTCCTTCTCAAATCGAGAGATCACGGCTATCGACATGTACGTCATGCTGAATACACAATTCAGGCCTTTAGATTTAGATTATTTTATAAGAATTTCATGATCATTACAATTTAGTATTTACATAGAATGCCTATACTAATGTGATTTTTTTCTACATATATATATATATATATATATATATATATATATATATATATATATATATATATATATATATAAATGTGTAGAAAAAAAACTATTAGTAAGAAAAAAGAATGCTTGAAATACAAGTAACGCGTTTGGATGTGTATAATGGTTCTATGAGTGTAAATACACAAAGTTTTATGTACTTATGTGTGTGTGTGTGTGTGTTTGTGTGCGAGGAAATGAGAAGCTCGTCCGTACAAGGCAGACAGGTTACAAGGTTTTTCTCGTTACGAGTTCTATAAATATTCCCATAAAATTATGTATTCCGAGTGGCTGGTTCTATAACATAACGCCATCTACATAAATACTTGAGCGACTCTGTACTTGGAGAACGCTAAAATTGTTTTTTGAATTTGTTTAACTAAATTAAGCTTCTAAATATTATACTAAATGATATTGGTAAAACTGAAGTAAGTAAGTGAAGAAGGTTCTTAAGGACGTAATGCCAATTTATATTAATACAGTGAAATCCTAGAAGGATCATGAAGTTCTCTAATGGTTATTGGTTTTCAAGAAGATACTCAATGGAGCCGTACATTTTACGGGAAAAATGATTGCGTTTATGTCGTTTACTTATGTCGTTTCCCGGGACTGAAATTATCTTCATACATTCGGGCGTGAGAGGGACCAGAGAAACAAACAGACTGATGGCAGTCGACAGACACTCCTTCGTATTTATAATATTAGTGTGGATCATTGCAGAGATGTTGTGCACTTAAAAAAGTGAGTCAATAAGTGTAACTAAGCTAGTTGTAACTTTAGGTTTTTTGTTTCTTCTCAGAAACTAACTTAACAATGGTCATAGTTTCAATCCCGCCAAGGCATCGGTGAATTGTGTGCCATTGCCGTTTCTGTACACTCGGCGACGGTCAGACGAGTCAAGGGAGCGGCTCTCAATTAACATCGGTTTCCCGCGCACTGAGGTGTCATAATTAATGAGCGGTTCGCACTCGGCCGAGCTCACCGCTCCCCGCGCCGCGCCCCTCCCGCGACGATGTTTTATTTAAATTACACTATAAAGTATATAATACTCATTTAAATTTTGAGCAGTTCGTTCACCTGCGCAGTCGGTATAAAGTGGGATATTATACGAGGCGCGCGGGCCCACGCCGCGCCCGTAAACTGTCCGCGTGCGGCGCGCGGCCGCGCCCGTAAACTGTCCGCGTGCGTCGCCCCGCGCGGCCACGTCCCTGTCCCTTTCAAGTCTAGAAGATTGGACTTGAAATCCTAAGGAAGTTACGCTGAAAAAAATAGAAGACTAGCTGTTAAGTCTAACTTAAGCTTTACCTGCATAGCATACGTTAAGGCCCGTATTTTAGGTCAGTACTCAAGATGCATCTCGGTCTCAAGACACGGTTCAGGATCTGTGATTGGTTGGCTGTCAAAATTTGGACCAATCACAGAGCCGAACCGCGTCTTGAGACCGGGTCGCATCTTAAGCCCCCAGTACACAATGGCCCATCATGGCCCACTACAAGCCATCGCCATTGTGTAGACGGGGTAATGGTGTATGATGGCGGACGATGGCCAGGCGTGGCGCGCAACCGGCGAGTTGTCGGTTTTTCGGGCACGCTTCAAAGGAATCGTGGCGTAGCGTGGCCTGTGGTGTTTACACAATCGGCCATTGTTTAGTTCGTCACCGACCGCTGACCGGAATAGTGCACTTAAAAAAGTTCTACCACGCAACTTTTATTGCGTGCTAGAACTAGAATTTTTGATCGCCCGAAATGTCAGTGTCGTGGAGCAATATAATAAAAATTCGTTTTCGTCGAGGTAACAGACAGACACACTTTCGCATAATATTTGAATATCAATCAGAGCCCGCAATTTTTTTATAACGTAGACAAACTTCTGTAATACATGTAATCATAAATAGCTGCATACGTTATTACTTCTACCGTCTACGTCCACCGCAAGTGGCTTGCCAGGCAGCAATGAGCCATGCGCCATTGTGTAAACACCAAGTGATCGTGGTCTACAGTAATTGACGATGGCCTGCAGTGGGCCATGATGGACCATTGTGTACTGGGGCTTTTAAGTACTGGCCTTTAGATTTAGTATTCGGACGTTTTGTTCTTTTACTTTCCTTAGGTATGGCTATCATCTTAGGCCCTGTTTCACTTCCTTATAAAGTGCCGGATAGGCTATCTACGACTTATATGACAGATACTCTATACTCTATCTGTTAAAAAAGTTTGTGGATAGCCTATCCAGCACTTATCAGGAAGTCATGAAACAAGCCCTAAATAAAATAAGTAATATAATTATGAGAGGGTAGTACTAATGGGACACGGCCAATCGGGTGCCTACTGCCTACACGAGAGACCCGCTAAGTACGACGAAAGTACCGATAAACAATATCGCGAGCTTTGAGCGCGGCCACCGAATCAAGAAAATCCGTAACGAAAACAGTGCGGCGTTGCCGGACATCGGCACAATGTTTGTGTGAGTGCGACTAGACGTATGTGATATGTCAATTATAATTGCATAAGTTAATAAAGAATACAATATAAGCTCCGCGTACGTGTATTTTTTTAAATAAAAACATTCTACTTTCGACCAGCGACGAGGTATAGGTTAAATCAGTATAATTTTCATAAGGCAAATGAATTTTATAGAGTAAATTAATTTGTAGAATTTTGAAATAAACTGGCACATTAACCTTGGAGGTTTCCGGCCGAATTATAAATGCACAGAGCGGTTGGAATTGTAGATTATAATATTATTATGTTCCTTGACGTTGTTGTTTTATGTTCGTTTGTTGTTTTAAGACCTCGTTGTATGTCCTCGTTGTCTGCTTGTCCGTGTATCTTGAGAACCGCTATAGCTAGACTTCTGAAATACATAATCAGTGAAAACACTGATTATGTATTTCTGCTGCTGCTATAACAAATACAAAAAAAATTTTAAGGGTGGCTCCCATTCAACATATTATGTACTTATGTACGTGATTTCTCGGCCTTTAAATTTTTGATGCTCGATATCAACAATGGCAATATATTGTGTGTTTAAAATTTTCACAAAAAATAATAAGTAAGTATGTGTAATATTTTATAATAAAATTTAAAAAATATTTAAGGGGACCTCCCTTAAGGCCTCTATATCCGCCAATGACCTTGATCATTGTCTGTCAGTGCGAATATCGACGTAAATCACATTAAAATAACATTCATAACAGCGCGCCTTGTACGGTGGCGGTTACGACGCTCGCCGTGTATGATAGGGCGAAATAGGAGAAAAAACCTTTTTAAGGCTTAATATAATACATATTTCAAAAAAAACCAAATTAACAACTTATGTATGTAGATATTTTTTATATATTCTTTTGATAAATAATGAAGGAGTAAAGTGGTTTCATTCAACTATTTGGAGGTGATTTGGTTTTTTATTTTTTTATTATGTGATACCGATAGAAAAAATATGGCAAAACCACGTTACGTATCATATCATGTAGATTACTAATTATTTTTTTTCAGATATAATTTCTCTGTTAATGCCGATGAAAAGTGGTTTCATCTGCACGCTTTTTTCGCGAGAGGAGCCTTAATATAATAAAACACAATTTTTGGCCTATTTTTGCTTTATAGGTACCAGTACTTGACTGATTATTATTTTACTCAATATTTGCGTAAAAGTCTCGATTCAGTGTAATATTATTGAATATTACACTGAATCGAGACTTTTATTATATAATAAATTATTTTATTGCACGGTAGTTTATTAAAAAAAACAATAAAATTGTAACTTGTAACATACGATGCGCTGTTGTTTTTGTTTCCTAAAAACTGGATCTAAGGGTCTAAAAACACTAGGCTCAATTACGCCGACGTAACTTCCGCCGCGTTTACGCCGCGTTTCAAATCCGTACAAAATATGGGCGCAACGCGATAGACGACATACTATGCCGAAATTGCGTCGTGAGCCGAATTTCCGTCGAACCGAGTCGAGCGTAAAGTTCGGCAGCGATTCGGCGGTAATGTTTTGTATAGCAACACACTATACGCGACGGAATCATCAAAACCAAACGTAGCAAATCTAACCTTATCTCCAAAGCGTTAACGCACACATTACATCTGAGAATTTTAAATACTCACTTACGCGCGCGTTCGGCAACGGAAATTACGCCGCGAAATTTCGGCTCTTCGCGTAATTTATAGTGTGTCGCATCAGACGTAAGCGGCTGAACGTAATTTCGGCCACGTAAATTACGCCAGCGTTATTCAGCCTAGTGTGTTTAGACACTAACAGAGGATTACACGTCAGATGCTATTTGCCACCAAGTACAAGACTTATTAGCTACGCAGTAACAATTTTTACTACAAGGCAAACCAAAATGCTTAATTACGGAGCGTAGCTGCAGATTTTTCCTTTTGTGATACTGATTACTGTCTCTTTCTATTTATTTAAAAACTGTATAAAAATGTGAAATCAAAAAGTAAAAATATTTCAATTATTGTATACGACCTAAATTAGCAATTGCCAAAAAATAATTTACATATTTCAGATGCCTTAATCTCTGGCTTAATTTAGTTGAAGTAAAAAAAAACACTCACTAAGAGTTGCGAAAAACGGAGTCACTAAAAGCAAGTTCTGGATTAGTGATTTAAATGGCATTAAACAAAGATGTAGAGAGAGAATTTTAGATATTTGCACAAAGTTTTGCAAAAATTTATATAGCGATAACACAAAATCAAATGAAAATATTAACTATATCTGCACTGAAACTATACCTGAAATAACAGAACAAGAAGTACACAAAATAATACTGAGTTTAAAATTTAACAAAAGCCCTAGGCAAGACGGTATTACTTCGGAAGCCCTCAAAATTGGCGAAAAACTGTCCTACCACACTTATGCCAACTCTTCAACTGTATTTTAAAACCGGCATTTTTCCAGACCAATTTTGCGATTCCAGCATTATACTTCTGCATAAAAAAGGGGACAAGTCCGACATTTCCAACTAAAGGCCTATAAGTAAATTTTTTATCAAAATTATTTAAAATCGCATTGATTATCATTTAGATCTCCACCAACCACCTGAACAAGCTGGCTTTCAGCCAGGCTTCTCAACAACCATCATATCCACACCGTAAACCAAGTAATAGAAAAATGTAATGAATTCAATTTACCCTTATATGTAGCGTTTATCGATTTTAATAAAGCATTCGAGAGTGTATTCCGTGACAATATTTTTTCGGCCCTCATTAATCAGAATATCGAGCCGACTTACATAGAATTACTCAAAATAATTTATCAACATAGTTTAGCGGCCGTTTAACTAGAAACCACAGACCCGAAATTTAAAGTTGAGCGGGGTGTTAAGCAAGGTGACCCTATATCTCCACGTCTTTTTACGAGCGCCTTAGAAGAGGTTTTCAGGAAAGTCTCGTTGGGTTGGGGAGACAAGGGGATCGTAATCGACACGAAAATGCTAACAAACCTCCGCTTCGCTGACGACATCGTTCGGTTTGCCACGTCAGCTCAGAACTATGCTACCAGACTTAGGTCTGGCACGGCGAGCCTCGAGGCGGGACTTGAGATGAATCGGTCAAAGACCAATATTATTACTAATAGTACGAAACGTAGGGTCGAGGTAGATGCGTATGATATGCAGTATGTCGACGAGTACGTATATTTGGGCCAAATAACATATTTCAATAATAGACATGACAAGGAAATAAACCAAAGATTTGAGAAGGCGTGGAAAAGCTTTTGGTCCATGAAAGAACTCATGAAAGGAGACCTTCCACTGTGCCTCAAACTTATTCAAACTCCTAACCTACGGTGCTCAGTCTTAGTCCTTGACCGACTTACAGAAGTCCCGGCTCGGAGTTTGTCAACGAGCTATGGAGCGCAGAATCTTAGGTGTCAAAAGGACGGATCGTATTCGAAACACTACTCTGCGCTCCAAAACGAAGTTTATGGACGTGGGCAGGAAAGCGGCTGGCTTAAAATGGAACTGGGTAGGACACGTCACCCGCATGCACCCGGACAGATGAACGGGTCTAGTTACGGAGTGGCTACCGAACGGTTAGCGAAATAGGGGCACACCCAAGAAAAGGTGGCGCGACGAGCTAGACGCTGCAGACAAAGAGTGGCCTAGTTAATGGAATCAGGCTTTACTTTGCGGAAATCCATAGCTTAAAATTTAGTTTGTTATTATTTTTAGCAATATTCCGCGAAATAAACTTCCACCTTTAAGTTAATGAGTGAGTGCACGCGTAGGCATGCGTACAGCACCTCCCTCCTCCCACACTGCCTATGCATACACTCGCATGCAAGAACTTGCAAACACCACCACCACACTAGCAATAATGTTGGCAAATCCGTGCAAGGCCCCTCACCACCATGCAGGTTGAAAACCTCGACGCGCGTTTCGCTGCAACACCGAAGCATCCTCAGGATGTGGACTCTACGAACAACGTCCGTCAAGTGCCGCCGCCGGCCAAAACACCGCCTTTTATACCCTATCAAGCCCCGCTACTATCCCCACTCCCCCCACTACCCTCACCAGTACCCTCGAACATATTAATAAGCGGTGACGTAGTCACGCAAGTTTGGTCATTCAACAATGCAAATCTGTTATTTTTCTTTTCTTTTATGATCTCTAATTGTTCCAACACGCTTAGCCGAAAGCCTTTATCGCATTTATGTAAAACTTTATAGGAATGGCCATCGGGCACGGTGTGATTACTATCTAAAAGATGTTTGCCAAAATGTGACTTATCAGGATGACCATTCCTATAAGCCGCGATATTTTCAACCTGCATGGTGGTGAGGGGCCTTGCACGGATTTGCCAACATTATTGCTAGTGTGGTGGTGGTGTTTGCAAGTTCTTGCATGCGAGTGTACGCATAGGCAGTGTGGGAGGAGGAAGGTGCTGTACGCATGCCTATGCGTGCACTCACTCATTTACATAAAGGTGGAAGTTTACTTCGCGGAATATTGCTAAAAATAATAACAAACTAAATTTTAAAGAGTGGCCTAATACAGCGAAGACTAGAGACACGTGGAAAGAGGCAGGGGAGGCCTTTGCCCAGCAGTGGGACACTAACGGCTGTTAATAATAATAATCAAAAAAAAACAACAGAAGGCTCGGTCTCGTAATAATTCTTTGGCGTCAGCAACTTTGTACCTCTTATAAGCACGAGTCCCCCGACCCATCAGATTCAAGTGACCGATAAGTTCCACTAAAGTTAAAAAAATTGAAAATATTTTATGCTTCCCAACTTTTTTTCATTAAATGTCGCAGTGACGTCCGTCGTACATTATGTACATATATTACGGCTGACGTCCCGGGCCGGGCGGGTCGGGCGCGGGTCGGGGGTCGCCTCCATATTCATGGGCCTGTAATTTCTTCACATCGAGTATCGACGTACCCGCTCGCGTTCGTGCTTGGTATTGTCAGTCCATTTCATGTCCGCCTTCAATGAATAATTCCAATTAATTATACGAGGCGTTGCTCAGTTTTTGTCGTTTCACGAGTTACGTTCGCTGTAAACCACACATCAGGGCAACTGAACAAATAGGTAATAGCTGGTAATAGTAATAATCGGTTCGATCCACCGATCTTAAATCGACCTCGTAAGTTTCGACGTAGTATTTATATGAAATTATAATAGTATTGATTTTCCAGGGTCGTGTAACGTGTTGGATAATATTATAGGTAGTTGTATAATGTTATAATTGTTTGTTAGATTTTTATAAAATTTTTATCTGGAAAAAAGTATGTTGAATGTTTGTGTATTAAATGTAACAAAATATTTGTCCCGTGTGCATTGGATTTAAGTTATCTTTGTAAAACAAACTAGGAGAGGTCACAGGAGAAACAGATACATATTATTATAGAGGAAAGATACAGGAACATCGATGGTCGAAAAGTTGTACACCGTATGTATCTTCGACTGCACTGTGGTCTGTGATAAATCATTTTTGATCTATGATAGAGTAGTAGTAATCCTAGTTACATTGGTACTACATATTAGTTAAAAATGGTAATAATTTTAAGAAATAATAAAATGTTTGAGCGATTGCTCTTCGATATTTGTAGGTTGTTGGTAGTTTAAGGCCGCCATTAGTACATTTTAAGGCCGTCCCCCGAGCAAACGACCTTGGCCATACATTTGCCGCGTTGCCGAGAGCGCACCAAAACCCTATTTTTTTACTAAATTAGTTCAAAATTGACCTAAAAAAATTTAAAACGGGGAATATGTAGTTTATGATATTGTCCATCTATTGGCGTGTGTTTCAAATAAAAGTAATTTGTAAATCCTAAGGAGATGCTGAATGTATGCTTGAATTTTAATAAATTGGTTTTACTTTGGAAGCTGATATCATAAGTATAATAAACAAAATAGAAAATTTAAAACGGGGAAAGGAATGTCGATATTCGATATACTGAAGATTATTGCTGTATTTTTATTATAACTTTGTAGCTTTCAAATTATGAGTTTATAGGGCTTGAAATACGGTAAATTAAGGCATCTCCGTTAGGATCGCCCTTAATATATAATTACATAAATTATTTTTTATTTTTCTCCCACCTTTCTTTTGAGTAACGTTTATTAAGTCCAAGTATGTAAATCAAAGTCATATAAAAGAATTACTTTCTGATACACTGTAACATCGATAAAGATACAAGTTACAACAGACAAGAAAAGGACTACAGACATTTAACACCATGTATTATCGTGTCGTCAGTAGTCCTACATAGTACATAAAATAGATTGCGAACAAAAACACATTTTAAATTTATTTATTCATTGTCAATAAGGGAAAACAGTCGCTGAGGCTAAAGGTCACTAACGACACTGTCGCCTGATTCTCCGAGCCGATGTGGTCATTTGTTGTGAGCAGTAATTTATGTTAAATACTTAATTTATAAACTTTGTAAAACGAAAGTCGTTTTATAAACCCTAATTTAAGTATAAATCTTATACTAAATGATTTTTATATAAAAGAAACAGTCGAATATAACATTTCAAGAAAACGTAAAAAGTATTATTAAAGCTAAACGTTGGGTTCATTTAATAACCTAATTTAAATATAATTTATGATTCTATGTCAAATGCTATCACCATACGATAACTTTATTGATAAAACCAGAACAGATAAATTAAGCCGTTTAATGATGTACTTCGTTGTTATCAGAAGTACTTCAGTAGAATATGTTTCGGTAGCTACAAACAGTAAAATTGACACTGTGGTTTGATATAATTTGCTTAATTTCAGATGTTACGTCTTAAAATGGCTACATATCATAATAATAATCCTTCGATCGCGGATTCTTGAGATCTATTCTTTGCGCGGTCGAATTCGACCGCTTGGGAGTTGATAGGTTAAATATAATTATTATAACATCAATTTTGAATGTTTTCTAAAGAACGACATTCTGTTTAGAATTTAGATGATCTGTTACAAGCTTCTGTGGTTACAAGCTACTTTGTAGGAACTTCCTTCAAAACAACTCTATTCATTAAATTTTTCAATTCAATTCGAGAGGTTCGTGTTTCTTTCGAAATTGTACGAAACAATATTAATTTTCGTAGCTTCGGACTATAATAAATAACGTTAATAATACATCTACTACAGGTTGAGCAGTCTGCCAATAACGTGCAATAGCAAAGTTTGCCGTCTATAGAACCAGTCGAAGCGAGCAACGATCGGGTCGTAGCACCGCGTAGATTGACTGGTTTTTAATACCTGCTGCGCAAACGACGGCCGCCTCTCCCCTGTCGTTAGCGCCTCGGCCCTCGCTACTAATAAGCGACATTTTGTTTAGTGTAATAAATGGTATTACAAATAATTTTAATTAGCGACAAGAAGGAAAACGTTAATTTCCAACTTAGAAGTCTGGCGATAGTCGTTCGCCTCGTTATCTCAATATAAATAACGATATTTGACTTATCCATAGAACATGGTCGTGGGTCGTGGCGGAGAGTGGAGACGAGGGCGGAGGGAGTAATCCGCCGCAGCGACAGGCATGGGACTCGTTTTAGCGGCCGATATAAATAACTATCAACAATGCGTCTCGCGTCGCGCCACGTGGGATATCATATTCTCGCTCGCCGAGACGCGGCCGGTCGCCTGCGATCGGCCCAGGACCAGGACCGGCCGTGATCATCGAGAGCTGCGGGGCTCGGGGCCGGGTTTCGCCCGCCGTTTCGGCGGCCGGCACCTGAAACACGAGTGTCAGACGCGAGAGTGCCGAGACGCGCTCGTTCCCGGACACGAACGCGGAACGGATAAAACCGGCCGCGGTCGGCAGTGCCAAACCGGCGGTCAACGACTCCCGAAATAGATGCACAACGCGCGCACCTATAAGAAATTAAGAACCGGTCCCGACGCAGCGACACTCTCCCAAACCAATAAGAATTCGATTCGAAAGCGGAATCCACCTGAACGATTAATTTACTGCAGCTTTCACCCGCCGCTCGAGCGACGCGAACTATACCGGTCTGAGATGTAAACTTCCAAATTTTAAAACTGTCGATATACAATTACTATACCTAACTTTATGATGTGTACATGTACCATACTCTTACATCGCTAAGAATGAAGTCGCGAAATATAATAAATAATTTTTTATCCATCTATACTTATAAAATTACATGTCCTGACTGACTGACTGATTCATCATCGCTGAGCAAAAACTGTTAAAGTTACAGCCAAGAAATTTGGTGAGTAGGGTTATTTTATTAAGTAGACACCCACTAAGAAAGGAAATTTGAAAATTTTACCCCGAAGGGGGTGAAATAGGGGTGGAAAGGGTCATTTCTTGAGTTAGAAACATGAAAATTTATTTTTGGGTTACTGATTAAAAATGAATAGATACGCATTTAAGAGTTTTTGGAAATTCTACCCCCAAGGGGGTGAAATTAAGGTTGAAAGTTTGAATGAAAGTCCGTTATTTCTTAAGTAAGACGCAAACGATCAAAGTTGTTTGACAAGCATGTTTGATGTCTTCATCAAACAGCAGCGCAGACGAACAAACAAGTTTGTCAAACAATTAGCTAGAATCGGTATGAGATCGTAACATCTTGCTTGACAAATACAGCGGATCACGTTCAAACACGTTTGTCAAACGCTACGCAAATCCAAATTTTCTTCAACAAACACGTAAAATTTGACAAACAATTTAATCGTTTGCGAGCTACTTTTAGTTAGAAACTTGACATTTTCTGTTTGGGCTACTGATTAAAAATGATTGGATACTTACGTGTTTAAGCGTTTTTGGGGGTAAAATAGGGGTTGCAAGGTTTAATGAAAGTCCGTCATTTCTTAAATTAGAAACATGAAAGTTTATTTTTGGACTACCTATTAAAAATGAATGGATAGGTATTTAAGCGTTTCTGGTAATTCTACCCCCAAGGGTGTGAAATCGGGGTAGAAAGTTTCAATGAAAGTTCGTCATTTCTTGAGTTAGAAACATGAAAGTTTATTGACGTTTGCTTAAATAGGGTCCCGTTTTAGTGATAGACAAAAAATAGAATCATCAGCTTTAAAACAGACAGAAAAGAGATTAATTAAAAATTTATCCACAAAAATAACGAACAATGACGAACAAAAATGTTAATACCAAACATAGCAGCATACCTAAGGTATTTTATAATTTATCCCCGATGGTCTTCATCAGGTCTTGAAATGTTAAATGGCAACAATCATCGTTGATAAGTGCTCTATTTTGTGACAACTTCGCCCAAAAGTTTCAGTAGCTTTGGAGTAAATCTAGATCAAAGATTCTTCTTTTTTAGACAAATCAACTCTTCAAACTTTATGTGACCGAATAATTAATTTTTTCTTAGTAATTTAGAATGTGCTTTCTAAATTACTAAGAAACAATTAAGTAGGTTATCCATTAGGATAAATCAAAATCTATTATTTTAGTTTATCCTGTAGGCAAATCTGAATTTATTTGCATAATTTTATATATTAATTTAGTTGGAGATAATTACATAAGATTGTTTTTTTTTTTTGCCAAAAAATTCAGATTAGTAAGTGCAATGACTTCAATTTTATTATTATGTAGGTATGTAATTAAAAAATATAACGTAGGTACATAATTATTATTAGCAGAAATTCAGTAGTCTTTTGTTAGTTAAAAATGCCCAATGTCAAAAAAGAAAGTTCTTTATTATTATGTTTAGATGTGTATTTCCTGAACAATAACATACTTATTTTATAAATATTGTCTTCAGACTTAACTCTTAGCCCATGATACAGATGCCGTCAGTAAATTTAAATTTATAAAAATAGATTGGTATGTTTATCTATACTTTATAAAGCGGAAGAGTTTGTTAGTTTGTTTGTTTGTTTGAACGCGCTAATCTCCAGGAACTACTGGTCTGATTTGAAAAATTCTTTCAGTGTTAGATAGTCCATTTATCGAGAAAGGCTATAGGTAGGCGCTAAAACTAACAAGAGCGAAGAAATAGAGGAAATTGTGGAAAAACGGGGAGAAATTATTGGAAAGGGCTTATTTGAACGCCCTTATCTTAGGAACTACTGGTCCGATTTGAAAAATTCTTTCAGTATTAGATAGCCCAGTTACCGAGGAAGGCTTAGGATATATATTTTATCACGCTAAGACTAATAGGAGCGAAGAAGTAGAGGAAAATGTGAAAAAACGGGGGAAACTATTTGAAAGGGATTATCTGACGAACTACTAGAGCATTTTTTCTGTTTTTCGGATCAGATAAGAAGTAGACCACGTGAAGGATCATAGGCATTTTTTGTGGACTAATTTTTCTGTGAAATATCTAATTTACGCGGGCGAAGCCGCGCGGAACGTCTAGTATTTTATAATTAATGAATTATTTTTGAGTTTTTCAATGGGCTGATTCTAAGAATTTAGAATTTTGAATTTTGATTCATAATCCAATTTCCAGTAATTAAGGGAGCGTACCTACCTACTACCTGGCACTTGCGCCACCCAGAATTTAATTATATTTCTAGAAAACCAGACCTTTGGAAAATTTTGCTACTTTTGGCGTTAACCGAAAAATTATCAGTTCAGCTAAGGTTTTAAAGTGACACAAAGTTGGCATAAAATAGGGGATGAAACTTTGTGAATTTTAAACCGATCGAGCTGAGACTTTGTATGCATAAAGCTACTATGACGTCGACATCCCTTAAGAAAGGATTTTAATAAATTCCACCCCTAAGGCGATGAAATTCGGGATGAAAGTTTGTATAAAGTATAAACCTTCTTAGATTTTCGACTGATTCAACTAAAATTAAAGATTGGACGGACCTACTATAGTGAAGACGTTCGATAAAAAATAGGGTCCCATTTTTACCCTTTGTATAAGGAACCACAAAAAGGGGAAAAGTATCCATCTTTGTTAATATACTATCACAGTGTAAATAACTAATGTTAACGCGGACAAAGTCACGGGCAATAGCTAGTTGAATAATAAAAAGGTATTTTTAACGGGCAAATGGCCCAACACACATTTCCAACACTGCTACTCCTGTCGCCAGGATCAACAGTGGTAACCAACCACGAAAACCCAAAGGGTTATGATCTCAGGGATGCCCGAGGGACAAGCTAAATCTGTCTTGGGACCCGCAACGAAATTAATGAGAAGAAAGGTAGGAGGAGTAGGAGAAATCCAATTTCCCTGCCCATGCAAAGCGGGAGACAGACAAATTTTCGTGACATTAATGTCTGAACAAAAGGGGAAGCACCACGGGAAAAAGAAATTGTATTAAGCCTACTTAATAAAATGATCTTACACTGACAAGCTTGTGTTGGATTGTTTCCAACAATATAGTCTGGTTCACAAGTGCCATTTTCCTCAAAACCTGATTTCATGCACCAAAAATTATGATTTTAGGCTCATTCGATTCGAAATACCATCTAGAACATTCTATCAAAATTCCAAGAGGGGCTGAAAAAAATGCATAAGGTAGTTCGTGTTTCGTGTGATTTGCCGTGCCAATATGCCACGTGAACTAAAAAAATATTTTAATTGATTAAATATTAATATTAAGGAATAAAAAAAATTGAGTACTAAGTAGACATATCAATATACAATAATCCGTCAACAAAAATAAATTATCATAATTTCTTTAATTGCTAAGCTTTTCTAAATTTCTTAATAGTCACCATTTTAATGTCAACATAAAAACGCGATTTTTTTTCAAAACAAGAAATCTAGATTTTTTTATTCTTTTGAGCTAATCTTAAAAGGCCTTAGAAAACCCCTATTGGAAAAATTAAAAAATTTTGATATTTTACTTTTTTTATGAACAATCAAAGGCATTCAAGAATTTGTCATGTAAGTAAATAAAAGGGTTTTTTCATCAATAAAAATTATAATTTTATTTTAACCTCAAGCGGCGCAAGTATGAGAACCTCAGTGGAGATCTCATATTTGAACCGTTTGGGGTGGAAACTCTAGGCGCATGGGGCACATAAGCTTTTTAGAGGAATATCGAAGAAGCTCGTTGAAGCCACTTGAGACCCCAGAGCTGGGAGCTACCTGGCACAGCGGATAGCAATTGCCATCCAACGTGGCAATGCTATCAGCTTGTTGGGCAGTCTGCCAGATGGGGACGACATGGGCAAGTTTTTCCTTTTATAGTATTTTTTTTTAATTTGTATATAAATAAAATATATATATATATTGTTATCTGGCTTCTAACAATAACAAAACAAAATAGAAACAATAATTGGACATAAAAATACCGTAAAGGCTTTATTTACATGAATAATTTTTGAATGCCTGTAAATGGTAATAAAAAAGTGAAAACTCAAAATTCTTGAATTTTTTGACGGGGATCTCTTCTAAGAACTTTTAAGATTGGCTCAAAAGAATCTGGATTTCTTGTTTTGAAATAATCAGAGTTTTTATGTTAACATTAAAATGGTGACTATTAACAAATTAAGAAAAGCGTATCTAACAATTAAACAAGTTGTGATAATTTATTTTTGTTGACGTATTATTGTTTATTGATATGTCTACTTAGTATCCAAATTTTTATATTCCTTAATATTAATATTTAATCAGTTAAGTGTAATTACTCAAATACGGTTTTGCTCGATCGAGCAATCACGTAGAGTAAAAACCAATGCTCGGGCTTTCGTCCACACATTCAGCATTGCTCGATAGTTTTAATCCAGTTTGAAGAAAATTAGGCTCTACGAATAATAAAATCTCGAGCTTCGAGCCTTCAAACTGGCTAGATGCGAGCCTTCGAGCTGTGAGTTTTGCGGTCCACTCAGTGGTTTTGCTCAATTTCGAGTAAAACTATCGAGCAAAACTGTATGTGAGTACTTAGCATAAAATATAGTTTTAGTTCACGTGGCAGATTGCGGCAGATCACGCGAAACACGCGTTTTTACCGTTATTTTTCGCCGCTCAATTAAAGTTATAAGGATTGTTGATAGAGTTCTATAGGCGTCAGAAGTTTTTTTTTTTTAGGAAATTTTCTGCTCTTTAAGGATCTATTTTCAAATTTTGACTATCTCAAACAGTTTTTGAAATATTAAAAAAAAAACCAAACCCTTCTTATTTTGTTTACTTTATTGTTTTTAGTTATAACTTTTGCATTTTTTTTTTCAGCCCCACTTGGAATTTTGATATAATGTTCTAGATGTCATTCCGAATTGAATGAGCCTAAAATCATAATTTTCGGTGCATGAGATCCGGTTTTGAGGAAAATTAGCACTTGTGAACCAGAATAATAGTATTTATGACAAAAACGTTTGAAAGCACGGAAATTATTTGCGCTGCCTACGAGATGATCGTAATATACTCCAGAAACACATTCGAGGCTGCTTAACATCTCATCATCAGCTAGTCGTTTGCGTACCAAAGGAAAGAAATTGTACAGGTTAAAAATTGTACAGTTGTAAAGGCTACCTTACTTTATTTCTGTATTTCATGCTTAAGAAATCTGGGCTATAAGGCACCACGGCGCTGTATTTCTAAGTCTACAAATCGTTGTTTTTAGGAATCCGAACCCAAAGGGTAAAAACGGGACCCTATACTAAGACTTCGCTGTCTGTCCGTCAGTCTATCTCCAGACTGTATCTTACGAACCGCGAAAGCTAGACTTCTGAAATAATCACAGATTTTCTATTTCTGTTGCCGCTATAACAACAAATACTTACTTACAAAAAATATATAAATTTAAGGTGGCACACAAGTTCACACAACTAATGTGACTTTTTGGCCTTTTTTGCTCAAAATCAATAATGGCAACAGGTAGAGACTTGCAACGTTTACAAAACAATCAATTACATTTGTACTTTACAAGTAACTAGCAACCCAGTAGGTACGAGCCTGTACGAGCTTCATAAATGAAGAACTGCTCGACTGGTTTTGTAAAAACTTCATATTATAAACCATCTACTTATTAGTCCAAACAAAGCTAAAACATTTGATTTGGATAGGCCTATTCTTGAGTTATAAAATCAAAACGAAAAGTAGTATTCATTTTTAGGGTTCCGTAGTCAAGAAGGAACCCTTATAGTTTAGGTCTGTCCGTCCGTCTGTCCGTCTGTCTGTCTGTCCGCGGTTTTACTCAGATACTATAGGACCTACAAAGCTGTAATTTGGTATGAATACACATATTAATGATGGCAACAAAATGGTACATGAAATCGTAAAAAAATAATTTTTTTATGGTACCTCCCCTACACGTCAAGCGGTGAAAAAAATTTTTTTTCGCGTCCAATCCATTGTGTGGGGTGTCGTTGAATAGGTTTGTTAAAAATATTTCGAGTATTCATAGATCATTTTCCAATTTAGGGATCCGTTTGTGAAATATTTATTTCTTTATTTATTTATTTGACACACCAACAAGGAAATACATCAGAAAAGATCTTGACATAGAAAACATACAATTGTAGAATAAAGATTAATGTATCCTAAATTACAGGTGTAGTTCTACATGCACAAATCTATATTAAGTTTTAAAGTGGAAAAAATCGTTAGAGTCCAGTGTCCCCCCTTCTACCAGCTAAACGGTTGGTTCTGGAAATGTGAAAAAATTCACGGGAGTAGGAAATATGCTGAATTTAAAAGGAAAACTATCAGGGCTAAGAAGACTTCATAAGTTATTGAGTAATAGTCGATCAACCAAAAAAAATGTATTCGGCGAAGTATAAATGGAACTTTTAGTTCAAATTCCTTTGAAAGTAACTGAGATGATGTTGTTAGTAGTGTAAAATACGCTCTAAATATACATTCATTGACCATAAAAAAATTGTCAAAAACTAGCGGTACTACGGAACCCTATATTGCGCGTGGCCCGACACGCACTTGGCCGGTTTTTAATTTTTATATATAGAGAAATTAAAATTTAATTTTGAATAATCATCTCCTTAAGACTTTTTTATTGGGGGCTCCTATACAAAAAACACAAATTTTTCAATATTTTCGCTCTATAAGGAACCCTTCGTGCGCGAGTCCGACTCGCACTTAACCAATTTTTTTAAATGTATTTTAGTTTCCATTAAGGGTTACAAACGTTCAGTTTAAATTTTATATTATTTATTTAAGAAACTAAGCGATAATTTCACAAATTATTATTGTAGGCTCCCTGGGGGAGGTGCAGGGGTCCACCGGATCCAGTAAAATTTTCTAAGAGAGACATGAAACAAAAGAGTTTGGGAACCTCTGCTCTATAACAGCATAGGTTACGTCGATTCTAAAAGAAATGTAAAGTTTTGGATTTGATTGGTATTTATGAGATTTGCTCTGTGAACAAATGCCGCAGACACTAGCGGCAACATTCGATTTGTCTGTGGTCGTAAATTGGATACGAAAAAGACAAACAAGATACAAAAATTAAGTCTAATATTTAATTATTATTTACAACACGAAAATATTGCATGTCAACTTGTAGCAGTCAGCATAGGAGTTGGGGCATGATAACCCTCGATAGCGACTGCCGAGTGCCGACAACAGCGATAACTCCCGACCTCTGACTCGCAGCGATAGCGCCGCCCGCCCGCGCCCGCCCGCCGCTTATCGCGACCACGTTCCCGCTGATGTCCTCTGGGCTCTGACATGCCAAAGTCCCGTCATTAAAGTTAAACTTAAACTTTAATGTAGAAGATCATAATGCCCGATTGGATAAAAACCCGGTTGCATCAGAATCGCGTCGCAGCAGGCTACCGCGACCGGAGTGATCGGCGACGGAGGCCGAGTGCCGACTCGACCCCGGACCTTGACCTACATCTTAATATTCGGTAAGACGAAAACTTTCCAGCCCCTGATAAATAATTCAACGTATCCGAAGAATAGTTAGCGGCCTGCGGGCCCGCTCGTGAATTAAACATCTGCCGGTTTCGAGACTCCGTCCATGATAACGACCGACACATAAAATATAATAGCACTAGCACTGCGACCGAGTGATCGCTTGAATAGTGGGTCTCGAGTCTCGACATTGAAATACCTTACGACTTTTACGCAGTTTTCGTCGCAACCGATGACGTTCATTTGCGAGTTGCAAGTTGCGACTGAGCTGTTAAAAAATTAATTTTATTTTATTTTATTTTATTGGTAAGGAAGACTTACAGTTCGTTGAAAGTTAAAATAATTGTAAGATAAGTTTACAATATAGAACCAAGACAGAAAAACTCGAGTAACAAAATTGTAGATACACCCTAAAGATAATGAGGCGAACGGTACGAAGGAATTAATTAATTGTTATTGGTTAAGGCGAAGTCGTCGTTGATGCGAGGAATTTTAATTAGCTAAGCGGGCTCCGGACATACAAAGTGCACGAGCGATCGAGAAAACGCAGCGTCGCGCGTCGCACCGCGCCGCAGTCGCAGATGTAGTCCGTGCGGACTGCGGGACCAACGCGCGACGTGAGCCGCGCGCGCTGCGTACACTGTACAGTGTACGCAACTACGTGTAACAACGGGCAGGCTAGGTGTACACACCTAGCCTGCCCGTTGTTTTGTGACAGTCATCCTGACTAGCGGATTCATTTATTGCAAAAAGAAAGATTGTTGCACGTTGTAACAACTGGCAAGAAGCATTTAATTATAATAATTATTATTAATTAAAAATATAGTAGTGCAGGTATAATATGTTAGGTACACTTAAACAACACATGCCATTTCATTAGGTCTTTTCATAACTTACGCAGTTCGTATTACATTTTGGCCTTAATAATATGTAAATAATATATTCAAGGTTAATTATGATTCTAGACGATTCACAGAAGGTCGACCATTTTGTAACACTTGAGCAATTGGGAACTCGACATCGATTTAACTTTGCCCGCAGCCGGACCGCCGGACCACCGAGATGCAGTGGTCCGCGCGGTCCATCGGAAACGGGGAACACCCACCATTTACCACACACTAACCTAGTCAAAAATTCTGCACAGCGTGTGACGTGTAGTTTATACCGCTAGGTTAGGAAAAATTATTGTGAGTTCCAGACTCGAACGCTACCCACCGTCGCGCAAAATCAAACGTAGCTATAGCGGTCACAGAGTACACATTCTATATACTCAGATGCCAGTACATAAACTGACACAGAGGTTCATTTACATTTCAAATGAGCACAATAACTACCTGTCGCGAAGTGGCGCAACGTGGCAGCGGCTCGACCGCACGAGTACAGCGGCGCCGGAGTGTTTCGGGCGAGTAGACCGGTCCGGAGACCGGGCGGACTCGCTCCGGCGGTCCGGAGACGCGCGGCCGGCTCCCGGCCTCCATGCGGCCACCACGCGGTCCCCGACCCCGCACACCACTCGGCCGGCTCCGGCAAGAGATCCCTCGGCGACGACGCTGAACGTGGAGCGCGGACGACATCTTTACCAGACAGTATTAGAAAATACGACACGACTCTAATGCTGCCCGGTAAGATGCGAACCGCCACTCCGGGCTGAAGTCGGTCGGTCGCGGTCCGCGGGTAACGAGCGAGGCGGCGCGGCAGGAGCGTGCGGCCGCGAGTCGGGCATGGAACGGACTGAGGCGTGTGGCGAGCGCGCGCCGCGACGCTGCGGAGGCGGCGCCGCCGCACGCCCGCCCCACGCCCCCCGCCGCCCCCCTCCGCCCCGCATCGCCCCGCACCGCCGCCCGGCGCCCTGCCGACTCCGGGTCACGGCGACCCACCCCCCCTTAATTTCCAGTGCGGCATTTTACCATTTTTTATGAAATAAAAGGAAGTCGATTACTGATTAACCGTTTCACCATGTTTTGTGGGCTTCGGTTTAGCTACACGAATATCGCATATATGTCGCGGTCGGTGAAGACATAAAGCCTAGAACAGAAGAGTGGATCTAGACGTAAAACTGGAAAATAAAAAATATAAAATGTAATAAATTCATAAAATATCTGGAGGCACGACAGTGCCCCAGACAAGCCTTTATTATAAGCAAAGGCACGGCCGTATCATACTTTTCTCGACGCGGTTCGCGACTATTTCACACCCCCTATATCTTCGATGTTAGCAATGGTACGAATTTAGATTTTCGGTGACTAGGAGCAAGTATTCAAACTATCCAAACCTCCAAATTACTCCAGAGCGGCTGAACCGATTTTGCTAATTTTAACCTTGAATTAATATTTGTGGAATTTCAGGGAAAGTTCATACGGTTGAAAATTTACTAGTACTACTTAAGTGATACGAAACATACGGATCATCTAGATCCGTATGTTTCGTATCACTTAATTAGTAAATTTTCAACCGTATGAACTTTCCCTGAAATTCCATAATTTTTTTATCATTTAATTCCATTTAAATACTAGTATTAAATAAAATACATTTGCACAAAATGGTTGTAAATTGTAATGTACATAAACTCTTCTGTTGTAAGGGTAATACCAACTGCTCCCTCTGGGTCGTATCCAACGAAGGGCCGCTCGAATTGTTGACTGCCATAGTGTTTCAAACAGCTTGGATCCCTTGGAATTACGCCGAGATGTAGCTTCACTCTGCATCCTCTATCGGTTGTATCACGGGGAGTGCTCTGAGGAATTGTTCGGAATCATACCACCTGCAACTTTTCGCCATCGTCCCACGCGAAAAATATACCATCCTCATCACCTCGATGAGTAGAGTCTTCCACGATGCGTTTCTTTCTGCCGCGCACTGTAAAACTCTGGAACAAACTGTCACCAGCAGTTTTTCCGGACCTATACGACCTGCAAACCTTCAAAAAGAGAGCGTATTCCCTCATAAAAGGCCGGCAACGCACCTGCACCTCCCCTGATGTTGCGAGTGTCCATGGGCGACGGTATAGTTGCTTTCCATCAGGTGATCCTTTTGCTCGTGACCGTTTGCTCGTTTGCCCCCTTATTTTATACAAATAAATTGAAAAAACGGAACCCTAAAAAGTATATCTGTGCAAGCCCTTGGAAGCATTAGAATTAAGTATGTAAGTACTTATAATAATTAAGTAGGTCTTTCAAGCCAAGTGTGAAAATAAAAATACGTGTGGCACTCGGGGACTGCCGAGTGCCGTGGTAAAGCAGCAGCATAGCATTTTCATCAACTTAATTATGCAATTATAATTCGCATACGTCTAGTCGCACACATACAAACACCGTGCCGAAGTTTGCCGAACTGCAGAAGTGTGGGGAGTGTTAAGTTTATTTTCATTACGGAATTTCTTAAATCGGGCTCCGGCCGCCGCACTCAAAATCCACGATAAAAGCTATACAATAGCTTCACAAGCTTATAATTTGTTGCTAATTAGGTGCCAAAATTATTATGTTGCTCTTGGCGATTTAATCGTACAATAATAGTATTTTAAAAAGATAAAACCGACTTCAAATTTTTGTACGTAATTAAGAATTAAAATTCCCTGTCTCAGAAACTACTGAACCGATTTTGATGAAACTTGCAGTATTCCCTAAGTTGAACAATACCTAGTACAATAAAAAAAGAATCACTAAAATTGGACTTGTGGTTCCGGAGATATTATGCGTGCACAAACATAAAAACAAACAAACATACATACGCTTTTGAAATTTGGCACATTTGTTCAGAAGCTGTTATAGATTAACACATACAAAAATTGGGCAGTTCTGGAAATATTACATAGATACGCGTCGAATTGATAACCTCCTTTTTTGAAGTCGGTTAAAAATATCTTACGGTGCGTCCACATTTGTATTATTTGCGCGATCAGATCTCCGTCGCGATCATCGCGCCGTATCAAGTATGCGTATCATAGTGTGGACGCCTATTAGATCATTCTGCCGATCATGCGTGTATTTGATATGACACATATCAGATACGAGGTTAATAGCGATCGGGGCGTATAATGATACGCGTATCATTTTGACACGCTTCGATGATACGCGACGGAGATCTGATCGCGCAAATGATAGAAATGTGGACGCACCCTTAGACAACTAGTTTAAAAACGACCCCCGATTCAAAATTCTAACAAGTGTCAGAAATCAGAATGCAAATTATGAAATCGTTCAAATCACTTGAAGTAGCTTTAATATGTACCCACAACCCTTCCATGAAGTATTCAAATAAAATTTTCTCCACTGAGTGGACTTATGATGAAGAAATATGGACTATAATATAATAATAACCCACACACCGGTTTCGGTGACGGTGGCCGGTTTCATTAAAACCAGGCCAGTTACGCAGGTGTAATTTAATAGTGCCCAAGTGTGTGCGCAGTACATAAGGTCACTCTCTATTCCTCTACTCTCATAACCCAGTGGGACAGACGACCGGCACAATTGGCGAGAGATCAGGCACAGGACCGATTTACATGGCCATCCGATGCATGGATCATATTGCTTGTCTGACGACAATCGGGTGATCCATCCAGGACATGTTTCCAATGTGGGATTTGAACACACGACCTCTGAGTCAAGAGCCGCGCTCTAAACCACTGGACAATGGAGGCCTATGGACTATGGTCTATGTCCTAGTCATAATAAGTTCATGTCAGCTTGTAAATAAATAAATAAAATAGTTACTAGATCAAAATCGGCTTACCTGTTAATTCGAAGGGCTACGATGCCACGGACAGACACATACATACACAGACAGACAGACAAAAAAAGACACGTGAAACTTAGGCAGTTTTCGTGGGGGTTAAAATACACACCCTTAACTATATTATAAAGTTAGATGTCTTTGTCAACTTGCGAGTTTTTTTATCAAGACATCAGACCTTGTACCGCTTAAGAGGCCGGGTCCCATCGAAATTCTCATACATACGTAATACCAAAATCATTTTCTCATACGAAAATATTTAACATGTTTGAGTTTTTTTTTTTTTCAGCTTAAAATAGTAATTACCTAGGTTCCGTACGTACCCGGCTCCTTAACGCTATTATACATATTATTATGGACTATGGGTAAGGGGTTACCTACTATTTAATATAATGTTGCGGTATCATATGTAAAATATTTTAAAACATGTTCTATTCTGTAACACAGTTTAATATAAGTTGCATGTGTGTCGCACAAGACGAGATAAGACACCGAGGGGCAGTAAATCAGAACATCGCGGCATCGTAGGCGATAACCCGCGGTGACCCGCCGCACCCCGCACCCCGCACCCCGCCCGCGCTCGCCCTCGCCGCGCTGACCGCCAACCAACCTCCACGTCATCATCCTCGTTATATGAGAGCTGATCTGTCCCAGTTTAGCTTCCGAATTGCTATGTCCACATTAAGCGCATCACAGACGGTGAAGATAATATAAAATATATATTATCTTAGAGCATATTTTAGAATATCGCTCACCATACAAATCCTCTGAACCATCACACACGACGAAGTTAATTTATATTTTATATTTTGTACCTTAATATTTTATCTTAAGATACGAAATATATATTTCGTATCTTAATATGTTATCTTAAGATGCGAAATATATCTTTGAATAGGTACAAGGTGTTTTTGTGTCGAGCAGCGGACTCATCGGTGATCGGACGCACTAGTAGATGCAGTGTTGCCAGTGCTGTATGTTAGAAAGTTACATACCTACTCTCATTCGAAAAGTAACATTTTGATGGAAAAAGTAACATTTCGGATAATTTTAAATAAAATTGACTTATAATTTATTGCTTTATTATTATTATTGCTTAAAAAGCTCATGAATCGAAATGAATGTTTCTCTTGAATTTCTAAAATACTCCTGAAACTTCTTCGTTGACAGATATTGATAAGGGTCTACACAGACGGACTGCATTTCAACTGCAATCCAACTGTAAATTGCAGTTCAAGTGCAGTTTGAATGCAGTTGACACGACTGCAATGCGACTACAATAGAACTGCAAACCAAACAGTTCACACGACTGCACGCCGACAGCAACTGAACTGCAATCCGACTGCGTGTTTGGTTTGCAGTTCTATTGCAGTCACATTGCAGGCGTGTCAACTGCATTCAAACTGCAATTTGCAGTTGGATTGCAGTTGAAATGCAGTCCGTCTGTGTAGACCCTAAAGGTTAAATTCGCCGCAGGTTTTTCTCTTTTTTATGTGAGGCTCTATCCAAATGTTTCTTCTTTTGGAATGTGCTACTGCAATCTGCATTTCACATTCTATATCAGAATCATCGTCTGAGAAGCTGTCTAACAAATTAAGAAGTAAGACAGTATCAGTTATTAGTTATCACTCATAGTCAATCACCCTGTATATAGAACTCTAACAAGGAATACGTGTGGCACCAACGAAGACTCGTAAGGAAATGAACATATTTTTAATATTATCGTATCTTAGCCGTGTGTGATAGCTTAAGATACTATAATATTTTATATTTGGGCATCTTAAGATAAAATATTATATTATGTTCACCGTGTGTGATGCGCTTTATGCAATTTCATCTTAAATTTTCGTCGTCTTCTTTTTATTCAAAAGTAGATAACATTTTATTACTTATTATATCGACGCCCCCACCGAATAATCGGACAATGTGCTATTGTGGGGTTTTTGCTGTTATGCGATTTTCGGTATCTAGAAGTCAAAATACATCATGTGAATTTATTTCAGAATTTTTCTGTGGATATTTACAAAGATACAAAAAAAATGTGTTTATTCCATAACAATACTTAAAATTGTATTTTACACCAAAAACTGGGCAATAGGCTATTGCGAAAAAATATATCAAAACTATTTGACTATAAACGACTATTGCATGGTTATTCAGGTAAATACATTGCTGCCTTTGGAATAAACGACAATGACTATAATTATAAAGTGTACAATATTTTTTAATCACCGAATAGTAAAGTAATAGGTGTTAGTTGTTACCACTATTCCTTGGTGTACCAATATTCTTATCCCAAACAATTTCCCCGAATAATATTGCAATGAGATATTATATGTGCATTTTATTGCAGTCGAAACGCAAAATTACCCGAATAATCATGCAATAGACAATAATGATTAGAGCTTGACCTACTCCAGAACGATAAGTTGAGTTTTGCTTTATTTAAAAAAAACCTTCCGTGGTAATTAAATATTGTTAAGATAGCAATATAGGCAAAAAAATTAGCTTTCATTTGAGATATAAAAAGTTTCTGATGCTTCTTTTATGACGGAGTTATTAACAAAATTCAGTTTTTCGGCTCTCAACATTTTCATTTTTACGATTGTCCGATTATTCGGTGGGGGCGTCGATATTCATAACTAGTTAAGAAATAATTAGTTAAGTACATAATTTTACTTACAACTGTTTAATGCTGCTGCTGCTACTTGACGTTTTCTTTTTTATCATTCAAATAATCTTAAGTCTGCCTCCACCTAGGAAAAAAAACAAAATGTTATAGAAGTAGCCTCTATTTTTCTTGCCATTCCTTAAGAAAGAAAAAGATGATCTTTAAATGTACTTATCTCAGAATGTGAACATGGGCGTACCCAGGTAGGGGCAGCTGTAGAAGATAAAATAAACGTCAATTTTCCTGGCAAGTGGGAATAAAAAACGTGTTACCTACTCTGCGCAAAATGAAGTGTTGGAAACAGAATATCTTTTCAGTCAGATTAATAAAAGTCAATTTTCATGATTTTTTGTTAAGTCAATATAGCAGGCCGACCATCTTCTCGATACGGGTATGCTGCTGCAGCTGAAATCCTGGGTACGCCCATAAATGTGAACAAATGTGTCTACGACAAAATATTATTAATGTTACATTTCATTCTATTACATAAAATATATTGTAGATATTTAACATCAGTGGAGTAACTATAACATCCGGGGCCCATGGCAAATTGATGGGGGTACTTCCTAATTCCTATCACTTCTCTCCTACTATGAACCCTGTACATTAATAAATATTTCAAGACTAAAGTAGACAAATTGATTAAACCATTGTCAAATTCAAATTCATTTATTTACTGTCGAGTTTTAGCAAGTTCAAAAAAAATTAAAATACATTTTTAAAAAAGACAATATTAAAGTAAGTACATAATTTAGTAATTTTTGTAAAAGAAATTAGTTGTCAGCCTATTTAAGTCATGCAAGTTTATTAGACTTCAGTCATAGTCTAATTAAGGCACTAAGCACCCAAGATTTAATTGTATGGTTCATTTTTAATTATTATTTTACTTTTGAGTTTCTTTAGGAGTGACCCGATTGGTATTTTGAGGTGTGAGGGTTTTAATAGAAAAAATAATCTAAATGGACTTTAATTATTGTATCAAATTATGTACCGTACCTAATCCTTGTTTACTTGTGTACATAACAATTTGGGTAAACAGTCCATAATCTTCACAGATTAAAAAATCCTATATGAAACAGCGGTCATTGTGTGTAGATTACACATAAGGTTGCAAGGCATCCTGATAAAGCCGGACACAGTCAGGCTATTTGATAGCATGTCTGACCAAAATTAAAGGTGCTCGGGTTTTGTATGAAAATCCTACTGATTTTAGACAGAATTTCCACCTGAATATTTAAAGCATTAAAGTTTTATCTATTGAATGTTAAATTATTATTTATTAAAACAGTGAATTTGTACATGGGAATGGAATGTATTGCTAAGCTGAAAACTTAGATGTAATGAAAGTTTCAGGCTTTTTTTTCCAATATCCCTCGAAGCTGACTGCTTTGTCCGGCTTTGTAGTTTCGCGACCTGACAACCCTATCTATGCAGAGTCCAGAGATACTGTATCTTCTGTCAAATGCTTCCGCACGCAAACAGTTTCTAAACAAAATTATAGCAAAGATCATATTATAAATACTATATGTACCTACTTAGGTAGGTATTATATTTTTATATTATATTCAAGTTATGTTAAAACTTAAATTTTTATATATATAAATAAATTAACTCGCCACTTACCTACAGCTGACGATATTATGTTCCTCTTCTGTCTTCAACTTGGTGGGTATTATAACTGTTTTAACTTGGGCTTAATAAGCCTACAGGAATGGCTAATGATTTATTGTGATGAGAAAGGCAAGCATCTTATAATTTAGTAGTTTTAGGGATCATGAGTCAGGATTAAAGCAACAAGAAAACCATGCACTGCACATTGAATTAAAAGTAGTAGGTAGTAGGTACCTACATAAATCTCAATGGCACCGCACGTACACTGTACAGTACTAACTATAGGTATCCAACTTACAATATAATACTTATAATATCAGATTTTCAAAATTCTACGGAACATAGCAACTGTTGGGACAAAGCATAGCAAACAATTTCTACAGTACTACACTAAATATTGCCAAAATCTCAAGGAATACAGCACAATCTGAACAAGTTAATTTAATAATAATATCATTTCTTGCGAAACCACAGATGCGAAACATTTAAAACTTTTGCCGCGAATTTTCCCTTTTGAGTTTTGAGAAGTGTCAAGACTCAAGTGTCAAGCGTCAAGGAGTGGTCAAGGATGTCAGTGATGTCAACTGTCAAGCGTGAAGCGTAAAGTCAAGTGAAATATCATTTAGAAAGCTAGGATCCTAATTAGGATCCTAAGGGCCTGTTTCACCGCTTCCTGATAAGGCTATCCACCACTTAATTTGACAGATGGAGTATGGAAAATCTGTCAAATAACCCTATCGGGCACCTTATCGGGAAGCGGTGAAACAGGCCATAAATCGGAAAAAATGTGGCTTAAAGTGCTTATTCCATTTCACTAAATTTAGATATCTAAATGATTTAGTGACTAAATTTAGTCAAGTTGAATAACATTTAGTAACTTTCTAAATGTTATTCCACTTGACTAAATTTATTCACTAAATCAAAGCGCACGGAAGTGCGCAAGCCTAGTTCCAGCAGGCCGCGCACATGCCGTGCACTATTTACACGAACCGTTTCGACGTACTTTTGACACCCCTGTAGCTCAGTGTCTATTGCGAGTGCAAAGATAAAATTATACCTACCTAATTATTTACGAGTACTTAAGCAGTATACCCAATTTCATAGATATAGCTTCAGTAGATCCTGAGATATGTCCTTGTAAAAATAGCTTATTTTGGCACTGACTCACTCATTCACTCACTCACTCACTGACCGGTAATCAAAACCTCTAGGCCACTTCCAATTGTCCTAGCGTTATGAAATTTGGCACACAGGTCGTGTGTTATATGTAGATTAACGAAAAATTAAGAAATTGTAGAAAATGGTCAAGCGTGAGTCGGTTCATCTACGAACTTCAGAGGCCACTTCCAATTGTCCTAGCGTTATGAAATTTGGCACACAGGTCGTGTGTTATATGTAGATTAAAAAAAATAAGAAATTTTAGAAATCGGTCAAGCGTGAGTCGGCCTATCTACAGCCCATACAAACTTTAATGTCATAGAGTTATGAAATTTGGCACACAGGTCATGTGTTAAATGTAGATTAACAAAAAATTAAGAAATTTTAGAAATAGGTCAAGCGTGAGTCGGCCGATCTACGAACTTTAGAGGCTACTTCCAAATGTCCTAGCGTTATGAAATTTTGCACACAGGTCGTGTGTTATATTATTATGTAGATTAACGATAAATTAAGAAATTTAAGAAATCGTCAAGCGTGAGTCAGTTCATCTATGAACTTTAGATAAAAATTCTTATGTACCAGTGATATAATGAGGCAACTATTGAAAGTATTGTTTATATCGGGCGTAGCACAAAAAGAAAACATAGGTAGGATTTCTTGAAAAAAAGTATTGAAATCCCACCAAAAACATACCTGTTAAAATAGGGCCTAGTTCCTATAGGATAACTGTTGGTCTAAAAAAAGAGTTGAAATCCAATCCAATGCCAAGTTCAGATGCACTTCATCGATCATAATCATCTTTATCAACAGCCTGATCCATAATACTTCTAAATTTGAACTTGGCAGGTTTTTGTGCTATGCGTTACACTTGATTAATTATATAATTAGATAATATTAATAGAATTTAAATAACCTGCCAAGTTCAAATTAGAAGTATTATGGATCAGGCTGTTGATAAAGATGATTATGATCGATGAAGTGCATCTGAACTTGGCATTGGATTGGATTTCAACTCTTTTTTTAGACCAACAGTTATCCTATAGGAACTAGGCCCTATTTTAACAGGTATGTTTTTGGTGGGATCATTTAGATATCTAAATTTAGTGAAATGGAATAAGCGCTTTAGAAAGCTAGGATCCTAGCTAGGATCCTACCTTCCTAGGTAGGATCCTATGCATATTTAAGCGCTTATTCCACTTAACCTAGCTAGGTTCCTACCTAGCTAGGTTAAGTGGAATAAGCGCTTAAATATGCAGGATAATGAATGGTGTTGCAGGCCTGCAGTCTGCACGGCGGACTGCAATGCAGGATAGTGAATGGACCGTTTTGAAGATTTGAAAGGGATGACTCATGACACTACGATGTTGCCACTTTTGAATTTCTTCACTTTCTTGACAGACTATCACACCATAATATTGTGTAGACGGTAACTTTGACAAGTATTGGCCTTATTTGCCAAATATGACCAATACCCACTGTGACTGACCTCCATTAATTACGTCTTGTATATTAATGGAGATTAGTCATCAGTGCCAACACCAAATACACGTATCCATACCTTTGTCGGTTTTTGCCGCACATCAAAAGAGTAGAGAAATAGGCAAATGAGGCCAATACTTGTCAAATATACCGTCTACACATGGTGATTGTTTGGCGATTGGCGAATACATCAAATACGCAAAATATACAAAAAGCCATGAAAAGTGCCTGCATAATATTTAACCTGTGCGTTGGTGTCTGTTGATGTCGCCTTAAAAAAAATTTAAGCGTCCTGTCATGTGTGATGTGTCAAAGTTCAAACTCGAGAAACGTCATTTTGTTAGACATTTTGTTTTGAATTTTGAAATTTATTACAAAAAGTAATGTTTTAAGTATTAATTAATATTGACCGTGCCTAATAAAACTGTACTAACCTAAAACGGTGACACTGAAAAGTATGAAATAAGTGCAGCTGTTTGTATTATAATTTTATAAAGATGGCGCAACGTTTCCCGTCTGGCGGGCCTAGCCCTGCACCGCCTGCCGGAGCTATACCACCACAGCAACGATACCCAGGGCCAGCACAGCCACAAGGCTCGCCTATGCCCCCAAGACCATACTCCGGACCGAACTTCCCAGTAAGTTACTACAGTTTTGAAATGTCATAGGATCGTACGAACATAGCTAATGCTAAGTTCCTTTAGTGTGTCAGATTGTGACTAGAACTTAAGTATCTTTCACTTTTCCTGTTTATTTATACTTTGTTTATTATTATGTATTAGTTATTTTTTGTAACAAGAATTAGGGCAACTGATAATGTAAACGGTGTACGGGTAAAACCATTATAACAATAAATGCAGCACTTGAAATCACAATATCGCTATCACAGTCAGACATAGTGTAGTGTGAACCCTACTACTTATCGTTGACAAATGAGCAATGAGCATTCGCTCGTTTGGTTCTAAATCAGCGGTCGGCAACGCGCGGCCCGCGGGCCGCATGCGAGCGTCTTACTTGAGGCCCGTGAATGCCTCCTGAATAAGTTAATATGTGTATCAAAAACAATGTTTTCTAATACAGCCAGTAGCTATCGCCACTTAAGTACGTAGCTCTTTGTGCCATTTTTAATAAAAACTTATTTCCTTTCAATATGTGTAGGTATATTGAGCTTCTAGGGTTAAGAGCCTACTGTCAAAACGATAGCCTCGCTTTTGATGCTTACATACTTAAAAACTAAGTACAATACTAATAATATTTCCTCTTACCATTCTTTTATAAAGTGTGTGATTGTAGTAGTGCAAGTTATTTAATGATAGTAACTCAATAAGTGTAACAGATATTTGTTGAAAAGCCCAGAAAGATTCATATTTTCGAAAAATATAACTATTTTAACGTTGCTCGTGATAACAGTGATCAGCTGTCTTCCGCTGAGATTGGTCGCTTGTCTAACGCTCTCTTGCGCGTACGTACCGCGCGCCGCGCTGACGCAGCAGACAACGCGATGACCCAGATACCGATAGTGAATCACGCAAATTTGTGTTGTTCAAGCAATGTAAACAATTGTTAAGGAGTAGTTACATTAGTATATTATAATGGCTACCCACGAGCTAAAGATTGAAACAGCAAAAGAGAAATTCATATACAACCATTATCTAGAAGAGAAGGCGGCACGTGAAAAACTACAGTGCCTAGTAAAGGATCTCCAGGATCAAATAGAACAACTTCAGGACCAACTGAAAAAAGTACAAGAGGAAAAAGACAAATCTCCAAGCCAACGTCGTGTTATCAAGGCTCCTCCTGTCGATGTTGATTATGAGACGGATGAAGAGGAGCTAGCTAAAGAAACTGAGTGGGTCCGACAAAAAAGCAGGAAGAAGCGAAAGCTTAACGTTTCACTCTCCCCACTGCAACAGCTAGAATCTGAGTCTAGTAAAGAGACAAAAGAAGAGAAAGTTAAGAAGGTGCCCCAACCACCACCTATAATTATCGAAAATGTCAAGAGCTACCAAGAATTCTATGACTTACGACGAGCATACCTACCGCTACTTTTACTGCAAAAATGCTGAATGGCGAAAGCCTGAAAGTAAATGCCAATAATGAAGACTCATATAGAGCTATTACTAAGTTGCTTCGGCAAAATGGGCTCTTATGGTACTCATACGAGAATAAGCAAGACAGACCAATAAGAGTCGTTGCAAAAAACTTACATTCTTCATGTTTGCCAGAGAGAATAGTGGAGGACCTAAAATCAAAAGGTTATAAGATCCAGGAAGCGGTTAATAAACTGAGCTGGAGAAATAAATTACCATTAAATATGTTCGTACTTTCATTTGAGAAGGACGAGGACATAAATAAAATATATCACATAAAATCAGTGCTAGGTTGCAAAGTGGATATCCAACCATTGAAGACCACAAAACTGATACCACAATGCAAGAGATGTCAGGCTTATGGCCACACACAAAAATACTGCTCAAAAGAACCCAGATGCGTAAAGTGCACGGGTAAACACTTAACTAAGGATTGCCAGAAACCAGCTGAGGCAAAACCAAAATGCGTTCACTGTGGCGAAGCTCATCCAGCTAACTACAGGGGCTGTGTTGTGGCTAAAGAGCTTCAAAACATGAAATTAAAAGCAATGAAGAAAAAAGGGCCGACAACCATTACAACTTCTACTCCGTCAGCAGGTAAAATTACTGATACTTCAAAATTTATTAAAAATAATAGTAACAAAGTCGTTAAAAATATTACTTTTGCGCAAATGGCTAAAGCAAATAAAAATCATCAACCACAGCCTGAGGTTATCTCAAATACGGATGAAAAAATAAACAAAATTCTCGATTTAATGACCTCATTTGATAACAGACTGAAAAAACTAGAAAGTAGCGCTAACATAGCTACTCACACGCAGAAATCAAAATGATCAACTCATTAAAGATTATGACCTGGAATGCAAATGGACTACAGAAACATCAAACTGAGTTGCAAGTAGTCCTAAGCACAGAGAATATCGACGTGTGTCTTATATCTGAGACTCATTTCACAACAGAAACATATATTCAAATAAAGGGCTACAAAACATACCATGCCTTACACCCTGATAATACTGCCAGAGGTGGCAGTGCTGTCATCATAAAAGAAAATATTTGTCACTATGAAGTATACAAATATGAGCAACAAGAAATACAGGCAGTGGCTGTATGTGTCAAAACAAAATCATTTCCGGTAACTCTAGCCTCTATATACTCTCCACCGAGGTATTCTATAAAATCAGATATGTACATGAACTTTTTAGAAAATCTTGGCAATAGATTTATACTTGGTGGTGATTTTAACGCTAAAAACACCTACTGGGGATCCAGACTTACTACTACAAAAGGAAAAGAGCTATTGAACGCTATAAACGAGACAAATTGCAAAGTTATATCAACAGGAAAGCCTACATACTGGCCCACAGATTCCAATAAAATTCCTGACTTAATTGACTTCTTCATATACAAAAATATATCATCCAGTTTTCTACAAATCGAGGAAGGCTTTGATATGAGCTCGGATCACTCATCCATAATTCTGACATTTAGTGAGAAAATCATAATGAGAGAGCGCCCTCTCACGCTTGTAAATAAAAACACGGACTGGGAGAGCTTTAAGCTAGATTTAGAATCTATCATAAACCTGAAGGTTCCTCTTAAAACTCCAGAACAACTGGATCTAGATATAAGAGAATTTGTAAAAAACATCCAAAATTGTGCGTGGAACAATACACCAATCACTAGCAGAAAAGTAAAAGGTAATTGTTACCCAATAGAAATAAGGCAACTTATAGCAGAGAAAAGGAAAACGCGAAGGAAGTGGCAAGTGTCCAGATGCCCTAATATAAAAAAAGAGCTTAATAATCTCACGAAAAAACTCAGGCGGGAAATCGTTAAGTTCAACGAAAACAGTATGAGTACATATCTCTCTCATCTGACTAACGACCGTTCAACAGAATACTCATTATGGAAAGCAACAAAAGGACTTAAAAAGCCCATCGCCCAAATACCTCCCATCAAAACAGCAAATGGGAACTGGGCTATAAGCAGTGAACATAAAGCAGCTACGTTTGCAGATCATCTAGAAAAAATCTTCCAACCAAATATAGAAGTAGAGCAACAATCTAGCTTAGAAGAAAATTTTGAAGATTTATCGTCAGACGAGCCTAATATAAAACTTGCCACCCCAAGGGAAGTTAAAAGTGAGATAAAAAAGCTAAGCCTGAAAAAAACCCCTGGATTCGATCTTATTACAGGAGAAGTTTTGCGAAACTTGCCACCAAAGGCAATAGTAAAACTAACTACGCACATAAATGCCGCGTTAAGACTCAAATACGTACCTGATATGTGGAAAGTAGCAGAAGTCATAATGCTGCCAAAACCTGGGAAACCACCACACGAAACAAAATCTTACAGGCCAATCTCTCTATTGCCTATTATATCTAAATTGTTTGAGAAGCTCCTTCTTAAACGCTTAAAACCTGTACTAGACGAAAGAAAATTGATACCAGACTACCAATTTGGCTTTAGAGAAAAACATTCTACGACTGACCAAGTCCACAGAATAACTGCAGTAATAGAAAAAGCACTAGAGGAAAATAAAGTCTGCACAACAGTTTTTTTGGACGTCGCGCAGGCTTTTGATAAGGTTTGGCATGAGGGACTAATTAAAAAAATTCGGAAACTCCTCCCAAAACAGTTTGCTGATATCCTAGAGTCTTACCTAGTGCGAAGAATGTTTAGGGTGAGACAAGATGAAGCATACTCAGAGCTGAAACATATAAATGCTGGAGTACCTCAAGGAAGTGTCCTAGGCCCGGTCCTGTACCTACTCTACACTTCAGATATTCCAAAAATAGAAAACAGCACCATTGCGACCTTTGCAGATGACACAGCAATAATGGCTACAGGTGACACTCAAGCAGAATCAGTGAAAAAAGTTCAGAAAGCTATTAACACTATATATGACTGGACGAAAAAGTGGCGAATAAAGCTAAACGAAGCAAAATCAGTTCATGTTGACTTTACGAATAAAAGACCGAAATATAACCCGGTATACATTAACAATACTGCTATACCGCACGAAAACACCGCCAAATACCTCGGCATGACACTGGACTCAAAGCTTCGCTGGAAAGCTCATGTCAAAAAGAAGCGCGAAGAGTTGGAGCTTCGCTACAGGAAAATGTACTGGCTGATTGGGAAAGAGTCATCCCTATCAATCAGTAACAAAATACTCTTGTACAAACAAGTCCTTATGCCCGTATGGACTTATGGTATTCAGCTATGGGGCTGTACCAAAAAGACTAATACCATGATAATACAAAGATTCCAAAACAAAGTACTCAGAGGAATTGTGAATGCACCCTGGTACATTAGAAACGAAGACCTACATCGGGACCTTAATGTGGACATGGTCTCTACAGTTATAAAAAGATACGCCGAAGCCCATGAAAAGAGGCTTCACCATCACGTGAATGTCGAGGCCATCCAGCTCCTCGACAACACGGACCTAGTTAGAAGACTGAAAAGGACAAAACCTTTCGAGTTAGTGTATTAAGTGTTAAAAAACGTAAAGTGACTGTGACGAACACAAACAATAGTGTGTATTCTCCTTTATAGAGACTTTAAGAAAGTGTTAATGGACACAATCTTAGTAAACTCTACCTAGCAGATTAAGTTAATGTAAAATTACTTATTAGTCTTAATTAGGCTAGATTGTAATAATTATAAAATACTTATAGAAGTATTTTATATATTAAAAAAAAAAAAAAAAAAAAAAAAACGTTGCTCGTGGCGGCCGAAAAGGAAGATCTTCCGACCGAGCGAGATAGCATGCTCGGTCAGGCCGAAGCCCACTGAGGTTATTTCAGACGTTGTATATATCTTGCCGTTCTCCGAAACTTCGATAGCGCAATATAGGATTGTTAGGCGAATTGTGGGTACCGCCACATCACTCCCCCCCGAAGACAGAAGTTGTCAGGTGTGGGCCGAAGCTACGCGTGCAATGACCAGGAGAAGGACCCTGTGCTCTGCTTGCGACCATAAGCCTAACGCGGCTTATGGTCGAGGCGACCCGGTTATGCTTGATGTCTGCTGACGTGGTGCGGAGGGGCGGGGAGTGTTGATGATGATTGATGTCCATGATGAAGGATGCGTGTTCTTGTCGGTGGTCACCAATTTAACGTTGTTAGTGGCGGCCGAAAAGGAAGATCGTAGGTCGCCACGGTCGGTGTCCAGGTTAGTTTCCCGAATTCTTGTTGTTTCTGCGGCGACACGGCGATACGCAATTCTTTGCTCTATCTCCGAAGGTGTGGTAGTAATAACATTCCCACGAGTCTTCTTGTCCCGGCCTTGGACCACGTCGCCTTGAATGCGAGCGTGATCGCGGTCTTGAGAATGAGCGGCGGTGACGGTTGCGACAGTGTGACCGTCCGCGACATTACTCGGCGACTTCCAGCGTGAGTTTCTCGATTTGTTTCGCCAGAGTTTTCATGTAGGAAGGTTCTGAAGATGACGAGGTTGACGGCGCGGGTGTGGGGCACATTGCTGTGACGGCCGCAACGCTGGCTTCTGGTACTCCACCATTTTGTCGGCCATCGCCGCTAGAGTTTCTAGCGATGACTCTTTGTTAAGAGTATGACGCGAACTTGCGCAGGAAGGCGATTCGTCCACTCGATCCGGAGTTCTTCGTCTGTTATCATGCCGCTAGCGAGCTCTTTCATCTTCCGCATGAGTTGTGACGGCTTTAGGTCTCCCAGTTCTAGGCCGCTGACGAGCTTCTGGAAGTTCTTGACGTCCGATGTATCGTTTGTTTCTAGTAGACGCTGCTTCACCTTTTCGTATTTTTTACTTGCTGTCGGATCGTAGAGAATATCCGTGATGTGCTCTAGATCGGCTTGCTGCAGTTGTTGGAGCAGGTAACGATATTTCTGGCCGTCGGATGTCTTCAAGGGGTCGACGACAGCTTCAAAATGTATGACGCGCGGTACGGATATGTGGCGCGCGGATGTTGCCTCCAAAATGGCAGCATTCTGGATTGTACAGAGACAGCACTTATATCGGTGACGAGACCCTCAGGGACTTCAGACGGAGTCTTCATCTGTGGCTGAGTGCTTGCTCCTTGTTCGGCCATAGTTTTCTCCTGCAGCGATTTCTTCAACGTCGGGGTCACCAATTTAACGTTGCTCGTGGCGGCCGAAAAGGAAGATCTTACGACCGAGCGAGATGCTGCTCGGTCAGGCCCAAGCCCACTGACGTAATTTCAGACGTTGTATATTATATCTTGCCGTTCTCTGAAACTTCGATAACGCGATGTAGGATTGTTAGGCGAATTGTGGGTACCGCCACACTAGTCAAAATAAGTGAATCGTGTTTTCCTTTTACAGAATATCAGATAAATACAATGATTAAATAAATCTCAATTTCACTTAAGTCAATCGTCTTCCGGGATCATCACTTAAGTTATAGACACAGCAAAATTTTACAGCCCGCTCTTAATACGAGTATGAGGTCTGCGGCCCGCCTTTAGTTTGTTTTGCCACCTTGTGGCCCTTGCCTGCCAAAAGGTTGCCGACCGCTGGTCAAAATGATTCTCATCTATAGAGCAAACATTCTTATTCTTGATGTTCTTGTTGGTTTGATTGGTGTAAACGATCTAAAGTATGTTGTAACAAATTATAGTTTACACTAAACGAATACGAAATAATGTTCTTGTGCAGTTCTTGCTCTATGTTCTTTTGGTTTATAGTTCTAACATTCTGCCATAACAATGGCGCGGTATTGAATGAAACTTACCTATATAAAATTAATTAATTAATTAGTCGTTATCTTACAAAGAATTTTGTATATAATGTGCCAATTAAAGAAATATATAAGCTTTATATAAAAATAATAATAAGAAATAAATTTTAAACTAAAACAACTATACAATAATAATATATTTAGATTATTTAGAAAATAAATACTTTTGTTATTATTTATGTCATAAGAGATTTTAATTTATTATACACAAGCTTTTGCCCGCCTTTCATCCCCTATTTTAACCCCTTGGAGGTAGAATTGATCAAAATCAAAATCCTTTCTTAGCCGATGCCACATCATAACATCTACCTGCATGCCAAATTTCAGCCCGATCGGTCCAGTGGTTTGGGCTGTGCGTTGATAGATCACCATGTCAGTCAGTCACCTTTGAGTTTTATATAATATATGTCGGAGGACAAATATGGGAACGTCAAAATCTAACAGCTTTGGGCATATTCAGTTGCTCAATTGGCTTCCAGACTATGATTGACAGCTGTCAAATCAACTTGTCAGATGTCACCTGTCAGGCTGGCATCGATCAGTGATCAAGCACTCTTGACGTGAGCGCAGTAGAGGACGGACGTTGGCCAATTGGAGTCTGACTTCTCCGCGTTCCTAATATCCATCCATCCATCCATTTGCATCCGAGCCCAGTGTTAACATTATAAAGTGATTCTTTGATTATAAAACATTAAATTCATACTTTCAATTCGGCCTATTATTTTGTGAATCTACAATGGACGAAGAATGCCCAAACCCACTGCTTCCCCGTCATATATATAGATATATAGATATAGATGTCCATTGAATAATTTTTCTTTAAATATCATTTATTCATTCAGTGTGTAATAAATGTTTTCATACAAAAAATTATTTTGTTTTTTATTCAGATCTTTTTTTGCTAGCCCCAGACATAATGCCAAAAGTCATAAAAAATAATTACTTGGGAGCAATCGCCAGATGAAAAAATGTTAAAAATTCATAATATCTGGTCATTGGGCCCACTGGGCCCAAAAACGACGAAACACCAGAGTACTCTGGCAGTTCAAATGTTTCGTATCAGAAATTTCGGACAATGTGCGGCCGGGCTTAGATTGATTGAAAAATGAGTGCTAATTATGAAGTTGTCCTTGTTTTCTTTATCAAAAAATATTATTTATTCTATTATAGTTTTAGGTTGGTGTATCATGATATTCACATAAGATGGTTGATTTATATTATAATAGTATGAATCAGCATTGATCAATAATTATTATAGCTTTTTAGGGTTCTGTACCATACTGTACCAATATACTGTACCAATACAAATATAATACCAATACAAATACGGTACTAGTTACTAAGACTTCAATGTCTGACCGGCTGTCATTCTCCAGGCTGTATTTCAAGAACCACTATAGCTAGACTACTGAAATATTCACAGATTGTGTATTGCTGATGCTTCGTTGACATACTGCGAGCTTAACAACAAATACTAAGAACAAAATAAAATAAATATATAGCGAGCGTTCCCATACAACAAACATGAATTTTGCCATTTTTGCTCATAGTCATATATAATATAATATTGGCAACAGGTAGGCATTTAAAATATTCACAAAATCCTCAAGCTATTTTTAAGAATGTTGTAAGAAATGTTTACTGAGGAACCTTGTTATATTTCAGCAGCGGAGTGGCTTCACTCCCCCTCCTACGGGCGGCGGGGGCGGCGTTCGTCCGGGGTACGCGCCCCCCGCCGCCGCACCGCCTCCCGCGCCCGCACAGTATGCGCGCGCGCCCGCCGCACAGCCCGCGCCGCCCGCCAAGCGACCCAACGACGCGCGCGCGCCCCTGCCGCCGCAACACAAGCCCGGACATTACGGCGGGTGAGCATGGATGGATATTGTGATAACTTGTTTTCACAAGTTCTATGTCATATTTCTATTATAGATACTAGCGACCCGCCCCGGCTTCGCACGGCCCTGACATAAAATATATAATAGCCTATGTCACTCACTGAAAAAATGATTTAAATAGATTTGGTAGTTTTGATTTATATTCATTACTGCCCATGGCCCTGCAATTTTTAAATCTGTATTCGAAAATATTTGAATATTGCATTTTAAATTATATGCTGTAAAGAGCCATATATGTTACATAATATTAAATCAATAATGTATTAAAGTATTTAATTGAATAAGGATTATTGCCGTATTGGTTAAAATCGCTTCAAAAATTTGCCATTATTTGAAGTTAAAAGTAAATGACAAAAAAATGTTATTGTGGGATATCCATGTCGCAGCCCACTGGTTAAAATAGACGTACAATCAAACAGCGTTGTTCAGTCAAAGGGCTGCTTGATTGAACGGCTATTTAAACCAGTTGGCTGCGACATCCATAAGAGATAGACATAGTATACCATCGCGACCTTTTAATAGTGTACAATACTTAGTACATTATTTTGATATATACCCTATCCAAATTCCAATAAATGTGTACAGTGTACAATGTAACAGGGAGGGATACGGCGGGGCGGGCGGCAAGCGCAAGAAGCGTCTGGCGGACAAGATCCTGCCGCAGAAGGTGCGCGACCTGGTGCCGGAGTCGCAGGCCTACATGGACCTGCTGGCATTCGAGCGCAAGCTGGACGCCACCATCATGCGCAAGCGCCTCGACATACAGGAGGCGCTCAAGCGGCCCATGAAGCAGAAGCGCAAGCTCCGTATTTTCATCTCTAATACATTCTATCCGGGTGAGTTATTTTGCTGCTGCCTACCTAAATCCTAATTAACGACTGGTGGGAAAGTATAAATAAGTAATAAATCTAAATTGTCATGGTTTAATTCCGGGTAGCGGGTAAGCTAACAAAAACGTAATGATTTCAATCCCTCGAGCCAATTTCACTTTGAAAATGATGTAAAGTTTTCTACTCTTACCTGTTTGTCTACTTATCACTATTCACTACAGAACGAGTATCAGTGAATGAAGGCGAGTACAGTGTGAGTGGGGTTGTGTGTTGCAGGTCAGGGCGACGGCGCGGTGGCGTCGTGGGAGCTGCGCGTGGAGGGCCGCCTGCTCGATGACTCCAAGAATGACCCGCACAAGGTCAGCACGGTAAATTGTTTCAAACAGCTTACTTATTTAGCTAGCTGTTGGCTGTTGCTAAATGTTTGAGTATGGCTAATTGGTTACAACTTACACCAACAAGCAAGGTGTTGGTGTAACCAATTTATATTATTAATAGTTATTAATATTATAAACGAAGAAGTGTGCCTGTCTTTCTGCTGCTGTTGATATGGCAACTCGAAGTACCCTGAGTAACGAGAAAGGATATTAGGATAGTTTTTGTCGTGGAAAATGTATGGTTCCCGCACGTTAAACGAATGTCGTCATGGACGGTGTTGACGGTGCGCTCGTGTGACGTAGCTCGTAGGTTACACGTTCAGTTTCTCATCAGTTCAGTCCATCAGTCAGGTAACTGAATGTTTAACACACAGATCGATAGACTGAACTGATGGCAGATTGACCGTGTAATTCAGTCTTTGCGCCCCTTGTGGGCGCTGAGGGCCTAAAGTGTAGGTGTAGTACCCAGAAAAAATAGGGGCGTTGTGTAGAGACTTGGGGGGTGATTTATGTCATCTGGATGCATTTTAAATTGAAACAATGGGGGCGATAAGACATAATTAGTTGTCAAAGTGGGCAGTAGTCAATAAGTTTGGGAATCCCTACTGTAACGGACGTGTAACGTGCAGGTGAAGCGCAAGTTCTCGTCGTTCTTCAAGTCGCTGGTGATCGAGCTGGACAAGGAGCTGTACGGCCCCGACAACCACCTGGTGGAGTGGCATCGCACGCTCACCACGCAGGAGACTGACGGCTTTCAGGTCACACATCACCTTCCTAATACTCGTATCGTTTTTTTAGGGTTCCGTACCCAAAGGGTAAAAACGGGACCCAATTACTAAGACTTCGATGTCTGTCCGTCTGTCTGTCACCAGGCTGTAACTCAAGAACCGCTATATCTAGACTTCTGAAATTTTCACAGATTGTGTATATCTGTTGCCGCTATAACAACAAATACTAAAAATAAAAAAATATTTAAAAGGGGCTCCCATACAACAAACGTGTTTTTTTGCTATTCTTTGCTCTTAATCAATAACGGCAACACATTAGCATCTGAAATGTTCACATAATACTTAATTGTATTTGTTCTTTAATAATAAATAATAAAATTTAAAAATACAATTTTTAGCCTATTTTTGCTCTGTAGTGGTACGGAACCCTTCGTGAGCGAGTCCGACTCGCACTTGGCCGATTTTTATTTCATTCTGTACATATTTTTACATATTTTTGGAGTAAACGGTAAGATGTGATGTGAGGGTGTGGTCAGGTGAAGCGGCCGGGGTACAAGAACGTGCGGTGCACGATCCTGCTGCTGCTGGACTACCAGCCGCTGCAGTTCAAGCTGGACGGGCGGCTGGCGCGGCTGCTCGGCGTGCACACGCAGGCGCGCCCCGTCATCGTCAACGCGCTGTGGCAGTACGTCAAGACGCACAAGTTGCAGGTATACCGTATATACGCTGTGTGTTTACTGTATATACGTAATCCACAAGTTTAGCTATCAATTGAGACCTTTTTGTATGCTCCTAGGATATTTATGTGAGAAGTATCGGTAAGTAAAAAACTAAATTGGCTGCCATTTTACAGCCGTGAGAGAAACAAATAATTTGAGAGCCAATTTGTCAATAAAATATGTGTTATTTATATCACCATTGAGTGTTACAGCGATGTAGTAATGTGATGTGCGTGTGTCAGGATCCTCACGAGCGCGAGTACGTGGTGTGCGACAAGTACCTGGAGCAGATATTCGGGTGTTCGCGCATGAAGCTGGCGGAGGTGCCGGCGCGGCTCGGCGCCCTGCTGCACGCCCCCGACCCCATCGTCATCAACCACCTCATCACCGTCGAGCCGCCGCACGACGCCAAACAGACCGCTTGCTACGACATCGACGTCGAGGTGCGCTCACACACACACACACACACACACACACATTTCCAAGTACATAATCTGTTATGTATGCTTTTTTTATTTAATATTTTGAATAATAATACTAATTAATAAATTGTAATATTTGTTAGTTTCAATAAAAAATACAAAAATATGACACAACAATGCAACAATATGCTTTGAATGAAAATTCAATAGAGACCACTTTGAATCGATATCGAATCGTTGAATAGGAGCTGGCAAATTGTAGTGATAATAATATTAATTATATTTCCCTTATCGACTTATTAGTTATTCTTCATTTTTTTATCGAATAATTTTCGCGAGGTAATTTATTACGATTGTCAATTGTAACCTGTCGCGCCACTCTTCATAGGACGTATATAAGTACTACAGAATTCTACCATTTTTGTTTCAACCCAACAGTTGTTATAGAAATGTAATATAATTTTTCAGGTCGACGACACCCTCAAGAACCAGATGAACAGTTTCCTGCAGAGCACCGCCAACCAGCAGGAGATCCAGGGACTCGATGCCAAAATACATGAAACTGTACGTACCTGCCACATGAACAGTATACACAACCACAGAATGTATATTAGTTGTACCAACAGAATTCCCACTGGCGAAACACGTTTAAAGAATTAACGACTCATGCTACCATACTATAAAGTTCAAATTCCGACCGCGCAGTGCTAGGTGCCTACAATTATATTTGCCTACATCTCCGCTCTCTTTCTATCGCATAACTCGTACCTTTTCTGAAGAAATCAGGGTTGTCACTTTTTAAAAATAATATTATAATCTTTATATTTAATCAACTACATTTTATTTAACTCGAAATAATACGTATTAATACGTATTATATCGTTACACCGGTTGACAGTATGTGAAGAATGTAATAAAATTCACTTATCAGCACTATAACTTTATTCAGACTGGCAGAGCTTCCACCATACAAAATTGTTCAGTGACCACTGGGCCTGTTTACAGAAAGTCCCGCTATTTTATACAACTGAAAACCATAACCGTCATTTTCAAATATTACAATAACATCCCGAATTACAAATAAATACAAATCAGCAGTATAAATTCGAATTAAGTATAAATATTATATGAATATTAAATTATCATGTATTTAAAAGTAATTATAACTAAATTATATTCTCAATGTAATAAATTATAATATGAGTAACGGATATGGATGTGACGTAATTGGTAATTTAATCACTAGCGTTTACAAATAACTACAATAGCACAGAATACATATTAGTTTTAACAAACAATAGTAACAACTACGAATAATTAAAAGTTCTAAAGTAGTTTTTAGGGTTCCGTACCCAAAGGGTGAAAACGGGACCCTATTACTGAGACTTCGATGTCTGTCCGTCTGTCCGTCCATCCATCTGTCTCCAGGCTGTATCTCAAGAACCGCTATAGCTAGACTTCTGAAATTTCACAGATTGTGTATTTCTGTTGCCGCTATGCTACAACAAACGTGATTTTTTTGGCCTTTTTGGCTCTATATCAATAATGGCAACAGGTAGGTACTTGCATTTTACTCAAGGTCCTCAGTTTTATGTGCACTTTAATATTTAATAATAATATTAAAATAAAATAAAAAATTAAGGGGGATCCCATACAAAAAACACAATTTTTGGGCTAATTTTGCTGTAATGGTACGGAACCCTTAGTGCGCGAGTCCGACTCGCACTTGGCCGATTATTATTATTCGTAGAGTAACAACAATATATTTTGTCTTTGACATTTCCTTTTTCTAATACTTTAAGAAAGTAAAGTAATATCTTTTAAAAAATATTGTCTTATTTTGACAAATTACAGTAACATAAATTATATTTTTACTACTCAGTTATTTTATTTATGTTCCTAAAGGTACAATTCCGTGCATCGCGATCGATCGCGGTCGCGCACGACCTACGACTGTCGTCGGACGCTCGCGACCATAGTCAGCGTATGAAAATGTACGGCACCGCTTCCGAGGCCCGCGACTGACGCGCGCGGCCTACGACTGTCGTAAGCCTCGCGCGATCGTGCCATATAACTTTGACACGGTCGCGCGGGGCCTACGACTGTCGTCGGTCGCGCGCGTCTGTCGTAGGCCCCGCGCGACCGTGTCAAAGTTATATGGCACGATCGTGCGTGGCTTACGACAGTCGTAGGTCGTGCGCGACCGCGATCGGTCGCGGTGCACGGAATTGTACCTTAATAGGTAGTATAATATAGTGTCGTCGTCGGCAGGTGGACACGATCAACCAGCTGAAGACGAACCGCGAGTTCTTCCTCAGCTTCAGCAAGGACCCGCAGCAGTTCGTGCAGAAGTGGCTGCTCTCACAGTCGCGCGACCTCAAGGTGGGGGGACCTTCCTACGCGATAATCGCTATTGTATACTCCTCGCGGTGAGGGGGCGGTTTGCTTGGTGCTCGCAACGCACATGAGATTAGACAGTGACGACCAATCTCAAGATATCGTGTACAATAATATTATTTAATTATTGAAAAGAATAAATAAAAGACAATTGATCAGTTTTATATTCTAAACTATTGACATCGGCTTTCCGTTTTTTAAAAACGTATGCACTTTAAATATTATTTCCTTAGATTATCTTTTTATCGGCGGACTCATCTTGCTATTGCAATCTCGTGTGCTTTTTATCTTAACTAGTCAGAACTGTCAAAATCAAGCGCCCCTGCCTCTCCGTCCCACCGCTCACATACCTAAGGCGCGGCCAACTAGTTCCGCGCGGACTATAGTAAAATATAATGTTTTAAGAGGGAATACGCTCTCTTATTGAAGGTTTGCTGGTCGTATTGGTCCGGAAATACTGCTGGTGACAGTTTATTCCTGAGTTTTACAGTGCGCGGCAGAAAGTTACGCGAAAAATTGTTGTGGCGTCTGGGAAAACGCGTACGTCTGAACGCGCCCTGAACCGATTTCGCTATTTCTTTTTTTGATGTGTTTGTTAATAGAAAACGAAGAATCAGAGTAAGGTTGTTACTGTTAAAAACTAGCAGAAAATTTTGTCAATTTAAAAATAAAACGATAATATGCGGGTGTTTAATATTCTATTTGCCACCAGGTGCCACTATGTAACCTTAGGGTATCTCGCAAGGTATCTCGTGTCAAACTGCTGTCATATGTCACGATGATATTATGTCTGTTTGACACGATAGGGCGTAAGGCTATATAGCGGCACCTGGTGGCTGGTGGCTGGTGGCAAATAGAACATCAAACACCCTCTCATTCACCACAATGTGTATTTTATATATTTAGTTTTTATTAACTATTTTAGGCTCGTTCGTTAGCTAAATTAAAAAAAAATACAATAGCGTGTTATGTCGTTGTGTGTTCGCAGACTCTGGGCGGCGGCGTGACGGGGTCGGGCGGGGCGGAGGAGGAGCGGCGGTCGGCGCTGTACGCGGGGGCGTGGGCGGACGAGGGCGCGGCCCGGTACCTGCACGCCCGTCTCGCCGCCAGACGCCGCGACCTCGACGCCGCGCTGCACGCCCCGCCCCACGCCCAGCCCCATGCCCCGCCCCACGCCCCACCCCAGCCGCACCTCCAGCGACTCTAATACGACGCCACTTACATACACTTATATACTTGCTTCTCTACTCGATAGTGTTTCATTTGTCGCCCCGAAGCCCTCCCGCTATCTGTTACATATTATCACGAATAAAATGGTGAGTCTTTTTCGAATATTCTCTCCCATCGAGAAAACTTATAAAGTTTGATATCGAGCTGACTGTACAAAATAGTATCTCGTAAAATTACTTTTTTCAATTCAATTTATGTGACGTCAATACAATTTTTTAACGCCTAAATTCTAATATTTGATTTTGAGCGATTGCTAAGTTTTGACTTCGGACGAGGATCGTTATTACAAGCGACGAATCGGCTCCGTCCCGAAATCAATCGCTTCTCAAAATTTGGAGGCTGGCCTTGACTTGACGTGCGCTATAGAATCTGCCAAATTGCCACTTGGCATTGAAAACTGAGCTACCGTTACTCGAGGACGCACACGTGTCTATCGCAGACGGCTTATCTAATGTACATCTACCTAAACATTACACGCGAAGGTTTACTCTCATCAGAGATAACCGGGAAAATTTCTTCGTAATTAACTGTAAGCGGCCGTAATAAAGTAGATCCAATGCTAATAGTCGGATGATAACATAATATTATTTGTTCTCGTCAAGTGGAAACCGCATTGATTGTCAGTTCCTTGCGAGAATCGCTGGCTACGACAAATAGAAATCTAAAAATAATTATATTTATTGTGCGAGACAAAATAGGACCGTGATAATTGTTTAGGTGCGAAAATGTCGTCGCTAGTGCTTAAATGTGAGGGAGTGGAAGACGGTGAGTACGAACCATTTCGTTGTTGCCCACCGTATTATAACAATGATCGAGAACTACTCTGTAGAATTTAGAACTTAGCGTAAAGGTGACAACTGACAACGTAGATGAGGAGCGGATCATGTATGCTTATCTGTTGTAAGTATCTAAGTATGTACTAGGCTGCTATTTATGTATCCGGAACTGGCCACTTACAAGAACAATATTTAAAAAGTAATTACAACATTTGAAAATAGAACTCTTTGGTTGAAGAATACATTTTGTTTCATTTAATTATTTATTAATTTTAATTATTTTTTCATTGTGGCGTCATTTTGAAAATTGCGCGTCTTCATTTGCCATGGATTTAAATCCGTGAACATTTTCGTGCAATGATTTACTACGATTTTCGACGTGGGCTAAATCAACAACAGTGCTTTATTCAACTCACCGCAACTTTTGGAGATGAAGCACCATCAAAAACCACTGTTTATCACTGGTACAGTGAGTTTAATCGTGGGCGGTCTATGCCCACGGATGAAAATAAAGAAGGTCGCCCAAAAACAGCTGTTGTCCCACAAAATATAAATGCTGTGCGGGAACTAATAATGCGTGATCGTCATGTTACATATAGCGAGATAGAGGCGTCCTTAGGCATAAGTATGACGAGCATACATTGGATATTACACGAACATTTGGCTGTAAAAAAAAATATTTTCGCGTTGGATTCCGCACAACTTGACAATCTATCAAAAACGGGCTCGTGTCGATTGGTGCAAAAAAATTATAAAAAAATACAACTGTGGTACGTCAAAAGCCGTTTATAATATCTACACAGGTGACGAATCTTGGATCTATGCATATGACCCCGAAACTAAACAACAGTCAACGGTGTGGGTGTTCCAAGATGAGCCGAAACCAACAAAAGTTACTCGTGCAAAAAGTACTTTGAAGCAAATGGTCGCCTGTTTTTTTGGAATTAATGGACATGTGGCTACAGTGCCATTAGAGAATCGTAAAACGGTTAATTCTGAATGGTATACGACCATTTGTTTACCAGAAGTCTTTGAAGAAATAAGAAAGGACAACCGACAACGCAGAATCATATTACATCACGACAATGCTAGCTGTCACACCTCAGCTGAAACAACTCAGTTTTTGGAGGGACAAAAGATCGAATTGACTGGTCATCCGCCGTACAGCCCTGATTTGGCACCTAACGATTTCTTTTTATTTCCATACGCGAAGAACACATTACGTGGTCAACGTTTTTCGAGCCGCGAAGAGGCTGTTGATGCGTTCAAAATGCACGTTTTGGAGATACCTCAATCAGAATGGAAAAAGTGATATGAAAATTGGTTCCAGCGTATGCAAAAGTGTGTCGATCATCGCGGCGAATATTTTGAAAACCAATAAAACCATATTAAATGATATATGTTTGTTTCTTTTTTTAATTCCGGATACATAAATAGCAGCCCTCGTAGAGCTTGGCAAAAATGAGTCTGATGCGGTGACAGCTGAAACTAAGAGTTTTTACTAATTAGAACACTACATTACTTGTTAACTCCAGTACAAATTGTGTCAAAAGCGAAGCGTAGGGTTGCCTATATTTAAAGAAAAGCGCCCTCATTTAATCCATACTCTTTTTTGCCAAGCTGTAGTTTTTTTTTATAGTCAATTTAAATAATATTTTTGTTTTTATTCAGTGGTTAATTTCTTGTCTATGAGCTGTTTTAAACTTTTAGTATGTAATAAATATTTCTGTTTAATGTTTGTAGGCGGCGAGAGGTGGGGCGGCGGGGGCGGTGGGGGGCGGGGCGAGACGGCGCGGGCGTGCGCGGCGGAGCTGGCGGGCACGGCGCTGCTGGTGACGCTGCTGTGTCTGCAGGCCGCCGCCGAGCCCGCAGCGCGCGCGGCCGGCGCCGGCGCCACGGTCAGTGTGTAGGCGGCGCAACATATTGCAAAGTATTGTACATATGTCGCAGCCAACTGGTTTAAATAGCCGATCAATCAAACAGCTAGCCCTTTGACTGAACAGCGCCATTCAATCACACGGCTATTCTTCGTTTAGCCGACTTGTTGACTGCAACGTTCAACACTACAGCTAGACGACGCTTAGCTAACTGGTTAAAGGTGAACGCAAATCTACCCGCGCCGCAGCCTTCGCAACTTCTACATTCTTTTATATGAAGAATTCGAAATGCGGCGACTGCGGTGCGTGCGCAAATCTGCGTTCTCCTTTTATGGCAAATTAACAGACTAAGCTGACCATTAGTTTAGTTTTATTGTTACACAAGCGCAATGATAATAAGCAGAATAAATTGTATTCTATCTCATTTTGAACACAAATTATTGCAATGAATACCTTCGTGATGCATTTCATAATCCCGTAATTTCTCCTCGAAATTCGAATATTTGTTTAAATTTTGATTCACTCGCATGGGCCCCCATAATTTCTGTTACTTTAATAACACTTGTAACGTATATTTACGAAAAATATCTTAATATAATCAATTAATCACAAAACACCGGCTAGCTGACGCCATATTGTAAACAAAACGCACGCGCCGCGGTGGTGAGCGCTGAACTAATTCAATCAAACGGCGGCGCACAGTGGTCCGAAATCGCTAAATGGTGGACATTCGCAAAAAAGTTGGATTTTGGTGTGAAAAAAATACCATTAGATAGATTTTAAGAAGAGTAACAATAAATCCTTAATAAGTTTTTTACAAATATGTATTTTATAAGGTGAAAAAAAATAATTACGAAAATGTTGTATGGGCAAGAATCTATAAATAGGTTTTTTGCAAAAACTACAATGAATTTCATTTTTGAAACAAGTAAAGTTCTAGTGGTATGTAAGGTTTAGAAAAAAAATTACGAAAATTTACGTGCAGCCTTTTGCAGTAGAGGGGTTCAAAATTTTATTAAAAGGTGAAAAAAAAATACGAAAAATTCTATATGGGAAAGAATCTACAAATCGATTTTGTGCAAAAACTACTGAGCAATACTGGATCATTTTAGAAACAAGTGAAGTTCTAGTGGTATATAAGGTTTAGAAAAAAAAATACGCAAATATACGTACAGCGTTCTGCAGTAGGAGGGGTTCAAAATTTTGAAATTATTGTACTAACTTTTTAGGTTTAAAAAATACCATTCGATAGATTCATAAAAGAGTAACAATAAATCCGTAATAAGTATTTTACAAAAAATTATTTTTTAAGGTGAAAAAAAAATTTAAAATCTTTTTTTTTGCGGGATAAAAAGTATCCTATGTACTTTTTTTGGGACTTAAAGTACCCTAATACAGTGAAATCGATTCAGCGGTTTGGGCGTGAAGAGATAACAGACTGACAGACAGATATATACATTTTCGCATTTATAATATTCCAAGCAGTTGCCCGCGACTTTGTCCGCGTGGACTTCAGTTTATAGTTGTTCCCGTACATCGATAATCGATTGAATAGTTTACGTGCAAATCATAAGAGCATATTGTTCGGGAATCGTACAATTTTCCTAGACAAAAAGCTTTCCTTATCCTTGCCCGAGACTCTTAAGTATCTGCTTACCAAAATTCATCAAAATTGATTAAATAGTTTACGCGCAAATTATAAAAGTTTATTGTGCGAGAACCGTAATTTTTTCTGGGACAAAAAGTATCTCTTATTCTTTCCAGAGACTGAAAGTATCTCCATACCGAAATTCATCAAAATCGACTTACTAGACTACGTGCAACTCATAAAAGTATAATGAGCGGGAACAATAAATGCTCAGAACGCGTCGTGGGCGTTTTCGTTAGGGCCACAACACGAATTTCGCGTCGTGGCTATTATTAAATGCTCAGAACGCGTCGTGGCCGTTTTCATTAGGGCCACAACACGAATTCGCGTCGTGGCTGTTTTAAAATGCTCAGAACGCGTCATGGCTTTTCTCGATTACCACAACGCGTTGTGGTCAAATAGCACGACAGCCACGACACGAATTTCGCTATGTGGTATTTCTGTGATTACCAGAACGCGTCGTGGCCGTTTTCACTAGGGCCGTTTCACTATTAACACAACGCGTTGTGAGCCATTTTTTCGCTCAGTGAGCGTTTTCGGTCTTTGAGCGTAACATATATAATATTTGGTTTTTCTGTTTAATTTTCAATAAGGGGTTGTAGGAATCTGCCTATTCACCAATGTGCTTATGAAAGCCTGAAAAATATCCGGGTTGACCCAAGACCCTGAAGTTGGTTTGTAAATCTGTACAAAAATGGTATAAGTAAATTATTAACAACCTAAAAAATTAACGCAATAGCCATTAGAGAAATAGCAAAAAATCGTTAAAATGTTAGTACAAACATTTCAATATTTTGAACCCAACTACTGCAAAAGGCTGCACGTAAATTTGCGCACTTTTTTTCTTAGCCTTATATACCAATAGAACTTTACTCGTTTCAAAAATGATCGAGTATGGTCCAGTAGTTTTTATAAAAAATCGATTCATAGTTTCTTTCCCACGCAAAATTTTCGTATTTTTTTTTTCACCTTAAAAATACATTTTTGCAAAATACTTATTACGGATTTATTGTTACTCTTTTAGAAAAACTATCGAATGGTATTTTTTTAAACCTAATAAGTTAGTACAATAATTTCAAAATTTTGAACCCATCCTACTGCAGAAAGCTGCACGTATATTTGCGTATTTTTTTTTCTAAACCTTATATTTTTTTTATTTTTTTTTTTATTCGGAAAACTTACAGCATACTAACAATAACATTAATTATCTAAATAAGAATTTCGAATGCCAATTACAAGTTTCCACTTATGAATAGTAATTTAAAGAAGCTAGGTGTGAAACAGTAATTACAATAATAGAATATACCTACCTATTTCTATAATTATTATAACAACTCCAAAAGTATTAGATGTTGAAAAATTTAATTTAGTTTTATAGTAGAAAGTAATTTTAAACAATATGCCACCGCAAATACAAACCCACTCTGAAATATGAAACTGAATTAAAAATTAAATACGAATTAAAGATTAAAATATAAGAGATGATAAAATTACCTATGATCCGATCCATGATTAGTATTATTAACTTTGTAATATAAAATAAGTACTTATTCTAAAATATTTTTTAGTTAGAGGTGAAATATGCTTTAGTTAGAATATTTCGTATTTTCTTAGGCTTTAATGAAAATACCACTAGAACTTCACTTGTTTCTAAAATGATCCAGTATGGCGCAGTAGTTTTTGCAAAAAATCGATTTGTAGATTCTTTCCCATATAGAATTTTTCGTAATTTTTTTTTCACCTTAAATATGTATTTTTGTAAAAAAATTATTAAGGATTTATTGTTACTCTTTAAGAAATCTATCGAATGGTATTTTTTCCACACCTAAAAAGTTAGTAAAATTTTGAACCCCTCTACTGCAAAAGGCGGCACGTAACATTTCGTAATTTTTTTTCTAAACCTTACATACCACTAGAACTTTACTTGTTTCAAAAATGAACCAGTATGTCGTTGTAGTTTTTGCAAAAAACCTATTTAGATTCTTTCCCATACAACATTTTCGTTTTTTTTTTCACCTTAAAAAATACATTTTTGTAAAAAACTTTGTAAGGATTTATTGTTAAGTACTTTTCTTAAAATCTATCGAATGGTATTTTTTTCCACACCAAAATCGAACTTTTTGCGAATGTCCACCATTTAGCGATTCCGGACCACTGTGCGGCGGCTTGAATCAGCTGTAGTGTTGAACGTTTTGAGCGACAGAAATATTCAATTAAAAAGCTAGCCGTGAGATTGAATAGCGTTGTTCAGTCAAAGGGCTAGCTGTTTGATTGATCGGCTATTTAAACCTGTTGGCTGCGACACATACATATATTACACATACTGAAATGAGTAAAATCCATTTAAATCCTAATGTGAATAATATAAAATCCTACGATCTAAGTGTGTCTACCAATGTAATTGAAGTGTAAACTACCAATAGTCGCCATTTATGGCGCGTTAGCTCGCACCATACGTAGCTGATGGCATCATAATATATTATTATGTTTGTAAATAATAATTTGTGTGCAGTAGGTATGTATGTACTTACATATTGGTATATACAAATATTATCATGTAGCTCAATATTCATTTATCTTCTATTGCGACGTCTAATTTCTCTGAAAAATTATTTACTTTCTCAGGTGAGCCGAAAGAGTCATCTACTCAGGCTTTTAGTTCTTTACTGTCTGTTTGGTTAACCGTTTTAATAGGATAATATGACAAAAGCAGGTCGTCATACGACTTACTGTAGTATCTAGGAAATAAAACACAGTTAAGACATCCTTCTAGTATTTAACTGTCAGCTATGAGATTTCATATGAGCAAACATAATATCTGTATGTAGTTAGTGGTAACTGGTAAGTAATGACTAATGAAGGATGTTGCGATGTGGCAGGTGTCCCTGCTGGTGCACAGCCTGGGCCACGTGTCGGGCGCGCAGCTCAACCCGGCGGTGACGCTCGCGGCGGCGCTGCGGCGGCGGCAGACGGCGGCGCGCGCGGCGCTCGAGGTGTGCGCGCAGCTGGCGGGCGCGGCGCTCGGCGCGGCGGCGCTGCTGCTGCTCCGCCCCGCCCTGCTGCCGCCCTGCTGCACCCTCCCCGCCCCGCAACTCACCGACGCCCGGGTAACTTCATAGTTCATACCTACACCCACAATTCTTTCTATATGAGAGAAAACGACTTTTCATTCTAGTTAGTAATTGAGCTAAAACTTAGAACAGGAAGGGATATTTTATAGGAGAAAAGCGAGACGAAGACGGGTTATTTAGTAATGAAAATTAAAAAAAATGTTTCAAAACCAAAAAAAAATGGGTGTTAAATTTTTTTAATGATATATTTTATCCCATTAAAAATCATTACAGAATGGGCAGTCGCGGCGCGGGGGAATGAGAGGGGGTGACGCGGGTTTTTTAGGATAACTTTCGGAAGATATTTCTCAACATTTTAGTAATGAGTGACTACAAAAGAAAAAATATGTGTATTTTTATTTTTAACAAGGATTAATATATCAAAGTTTGGCAGGAAGGTTTAATTGCACCCTGTATTATGTAAATATTATAACAATATTTACATACACAACAAACATATTCGATATACAAACGGTTACGGCTAGGCAGTACGCAATGCCCTCACCGCATATATGTATGTAGTGTGTGGTGTGTGTAGGCGGTGTGCGCGGAGGGCGTGTGTGCTGGCTGCCTCGTGCTGGCGAACCTCGCGGCGTGGGACGCGCGCCGCGCCGCACACCAGGACTCGTGGCCGCTGCGGCTCGGCGCCGCCGTCGCCGCGCTCGCCCTCGCCGCCGTCAGTACATACACATTACACACACTTCCTTACTAATATTACAGGTATACAATATACATGCGAAAGTGCGTCTGTCTATTACCTTTCCACGCTTAAACAGCTAAACTGATTACGACGGATATGCAGGTAGTCAGGTACTTTTAGACCCAGGATAGGACATAGAATAGCTTTTGTTGCTGAAAAATGTACGGTATTAGCGGAGTTGCGGGCCTCACCTAGTTTTTTTTACACTGAAGTCTAGTTGTTATTATGTTACATGTTGTTATTACGTTTTTATTTTTATAACGTCTTAATGCATACTACAATATGAGCACGTGCATTGTGCAGGGCGAGCTGACGGGCGCCAGCATGAACCCGGCGCGCAGCTTCGGCCCCGCGCTGCTCACCGGCAACTTCGCCAGCCACTGGGTACGGGTATTCAATAATTTGTTACGAGTTACGACCAATTTTTATACCCCCGAAAAAAGAGGAGTGTTATTTAAGCTTAACGCGTCTATCTGTATATTTGTGTGTATGTGTGTGTTGGTACGTGACATCGAAGTAACGAAACGGGTAGACCAATCTTGATCCAGTTTCTTTGTTTGAAAGATGTCTTGTTTGAGAATGCAGCTTAAGCCACTTTAAGCTCATTGTTATCGAGGGGCCCAGAGAACAAACTTTGAGTTTACCTATTAACTATAACATAAAATTTGTCAGCAACTTTCAGTGCATAATAATTGCTTGCTGACACTAATTGAATTTTTAACTCGAGGTTATTTTTATGTTTCGTTATTTGCCATTATTATAAAATTGAAACTGCATTCGATCCGCAATCCGTTCGATGTCTGTATTCCGTTGTATTTTAACGCGTTGGTGTAACACAGGTGTACTGGGCGGGGCCTGTGCTGGGCTCGCTGGCGGCGACGGCGCTGTACGGGGTGGTGTGGGCGGAACCCCCCGCGCGCCTCTCTTCCGACGAGGCGCGACCGCTACACGAGTGAACACCATGTAAGAATAATTATTTTCATTCCTATTCCTTAATCGCCCAACTAGCGCCATCTGTCGAACGAATGGAACAACTCGTGACCTATAGGCTATAACCTCGCGAAGGCAATCGTTTTTTCCAGTTGTCGCTAGTGGTGTAGTGTATGTATAATCGACACGCCTCCGTGGTCCAGTGGTTCAGAGCTCAGCTCTTGACTCGGGGGTCGTGGGTTCGATTCCCGCGTTGGAAACATGTTATTTCTAAGTTTGGTTAGGATAATGCAGGCTGATCACCTGATTGTCTGACAAGTAAGATGATCCATGCGTCGGATGGGCATGTAAAAAGTCGGTCCTGCGCCTGATCTCTCGCCAGTCGTGTCGGTCTGCCGTCCCACTGGGTTATGAGAGTAAAGGAATAGAGAGTGCTCTTGTGTACTGCGCACACACTTGGGCACTATAAAATTACTCCTGCGTAGGTGGCCACTGGCCTGGTTTCAATGAAACCGGCCACCTGACGGTGACCACCGAAACCGGTGTGGGAGCTATTATATAATATGTATAATGTACACTCGCATACGGTCTATAGGTACTAGGTATATTTATAAGTTTTAGTTTCCCTTGCTATGAATTTTTTAGCTATAACTTCTATATTATATCTATAATATTTTACACTGAAAAAGATTGTTTTCACAGGTTTTGTCTTTGTCCGTCATTTCCAACGTATTTAACGCAGTGTTCCGCAAAATGTGTGCCGCGCCGCTCGCGGCACACTGAAGTACCGTGGCCAGTAGTTGGTGTACATCAATTATTATTTTTAACAAAAAATTAAAACCGACTTCCAAGGTAAAAACAATAATAACATTAATGTGAACTAAAAAGTATTAAATAATTTTTACTATCTAATAGTGCCTTTTTCCGAATTCGGCTAAACCTCAACTATTTCTGTACTCAATCTTCATTATTTTGAAGTCGGTACCAGATAGCTGAATCTTCAGTCCTCTGACAGTATATTTAAAATTTTTGGAACTGGCACCGACTTCAAAATTATGAAGATTGAGTACAGAAATAGTTGAGGTTTAGCCGAATTCGGAAAAAGGCACTATTAGATAGTAAAAATTATTTAATACTTTTTAGTTCACATTAATGTTATTATTGTTTTTACCTTGGAAGTCGGTTTTAATTTTTTGTTAAAAATAATAATAATTTCACTCTTTTTAGTTACACTAGTAGATAAATCTTCGCGTATATTTTACGTATCTTATTACAATTTGTTAAGAGTCACAACTCACACTCACAAAATAATATAATATTATAAGTGAAGTGAACATATTGTGCTAAGTAATTTAACAATTTTAATATTTCAAGCCCGAAGCGGTCACCGGCGATTGCGATAACAATAGAAAGGCTATTGTGTCTCGTTTTTCCACGATCGAAGGATCTATCAGATAAAAAATTGTACAAACTTGCATAGGATGTAGCGTAGCATAATATTTAATATTATCATAATTATTGACAGCTGTTCTTGTTATCAAGAATTCAAATCGATAGGTACTTAGTGCACCATCTATCGATTAATAAGTATAACTAATTAAAAAGACACTTAATGACTTTGTTTTGTTTAAATGCTCTTTTTAAAATAACTTTATTTTAATTCTATTTGTCTATTAAAATTTTATAAAGTAGTAAAGTATTCGATCTGTATATTATAAAGTAGTTAGTAAAGTATACGATATTCTGTCTTCGCGCGGCGGCGCTGGGCGGCGACCGACGCCGACCGCCGTGTATTAAAAACAAACAGGTGTTGTTAATTGTTATACAGTACATCATTATTATTATTAGTATATCCATACCTATCCCTTGTACTATTATCTATTCTGTGCCATGAGACATTCGTGGCCTTAACACGACGTGGTAATGATGATGATGACGATGATGATGATGATGATTATGATGATGAATATGAATTGCATAGTAGTTTATGCTTTCTGTTCTTAAAACAACGCCGAAACTCCCAAACGTGTATCTATAAGGAATCAGGAGTTCTCTCAGCATCATCGAAACCACGGTATACCTTGACCCAATATTTGACTTTTTGGTAGCGTATTCTTAGTACACTTCACATAAAACCAAAATCACCATATGTTTCCATATAAATTTCGAGGAGTTCCCTCGATTACTCATGGATCCCATCATCAGGTCACCACCTTTGTGAAAATGGGACCAAATTGGAGTGAAACCTAATACAACAAAACAAAAATTTCGAAAATCGGTTCACAAACGGCGGAGTAATCGTTGAACATACAAAAATAAAAAAAAAAAAAAAAAAAAAAAAAAAAAAATATCCACAGCCGAACATATAACCTCCTCGTTTTTTGGAAGTCGGTTAAAAAATGTCGTCGTGTATACCTATTCCTAGATTATAAGAACCAAAAAAGGGAACGATCGACGATTAACGAACGATTAAGACGATCGACGAAGGAATGGGACCTCTGAGCAGCCTTTTTTTTCTAGATATACCTTGAACAACAATTTGAGGAACACTGATTTAACGTACAAAAATTTCTCAAAGTTTTACGCAGCCCAGACGGGATAAAATACAAAGTGCAAACCTAACTATACATAATATACATATTTATTTAATAATGTCCCGGTAAACGTTGTTTGGCCATTTGAAGTATTTCTACTTCATCAGCTGTTGATACAAAATCTTACCCCCTCTTTCGTCCCTTTAGAGGGGTGGAGGGAAAAAATTTTATACGCCAGTAGCGCTAGCACAGCGACCAACGGAAATGCGAAAGAATAGACAAACTGTGGAAATAAACCTAAGGTGCCGTTCCGATCTTTACCGCGGCTAATCGCGACCAACAAAAATTCAAATAAAATGTCACTTTATGACAGACTATAGTATATGTCATAATGTAGGATATTATTTGAATTTTTAGGACTATAGTCTGTCATAAATTGGCATTTTAATTGAATTTTTCGGAACTAAAAAAGATCGGAACGACACCTTAAGTTTATCTCCATAGTTTGTGACTTATAGTCTATCAAAAAGTTGAATTTTTCGGAACGAAAAATGATCGGAACGGCACCACATGTTTATTTCCACAGTTTGTCTATACTTTCGCATTTCCGCTGGTCGCCGTGCTAGCGCTAATGTTAAGTTGGAAGAAAACAAATATATCTGCGAAAACCGCATTCAAATCGGATCAGTGGTTTTCGTGTGAAGTGGAATAAACATACAGATAAAATACATAAGTAGATAAAACACGTTGAACACTTTAAAAACGAGACGACGTATAAATTGGTGTCAGTATAAAAATTTAAATGGCTTTAATTTGCATTTTATATTCCTTTTAGTTAACCATGTTTAGAGCTCCGTAAATAACGTCTACAAAACTCATGAGCATCGCATTCTGTCAGTACCGTGTAATGTTAAATTATTAATTTATTATTATAATCATTTATTTATTGGATGTGATTTTACAAAAATCAAAGTTTGTTTATACTCAATTTAATATGTCGGCAAAATGCTCAAATCTGTTTTTTGGTAACACGAAAAATCCAATCCCAGTTCATGTTCATGTGTAGGGGACAAGTAACACGGAGTGGGGATACTTTTACCCCGACCACCACCAGGGGTAAAATTGCAACACAATATTTTATCAGTTATCACACATACATTAAATAAACATAATATTTTTGTTAATTATCTTTAATTAATTAGTTGCTATGATTATTAGGTTAGAATATAACGTATGCTATGTTAATTAACTTACTTTAGATACAAACACTTCAAATTTCGTTACTAATCAATAAATGATATAAATAATAATTAATAAACATCAAATGTGTATACTTACCTACTATTAAAATTCATCGCCTAGTGTAAAAACTACGGAACCCGTTTTGTGTATTTTGTCCCTTTTTTACATGAAGGAGATCATTATCTGTTAACAGTCTTCCGCAGTCCGCTTATTTAATTTTTGAGGATATCTCAATATTATTGTGCCTTCTACTGATAAGGACTTGTTGAACGAGGTGCCGCGGCCGATGCAAGTGTGTAACCTATCTTTTGCGGAGGTGACTAAAGCCACTAATACGCCTATTAACAAAGGAGAATGGACTATAGTACAAAATAAAAAGAGGCAAAGAAACAGGTTTATTTCTAATAAAGGAAACGCAGTAATTGATTCCGAGGACTGTATTAAATTCAAGGCGGCTGAGACGAAAGTACCTTTGTTTATATCTAACGTACACAAAGAGGCGTGTGAGCAGGACATTATTGATTATATTTATAAGAAAACCGGGGAGACAGTGTCGTTAGTCAAAATTAAGATGAAGCAAGAGAGAAACTATAACTCCTTTAAAGTTTTTGTTATGAAACATAAATTAAAATTATTTTTGGACGATAATCTGTGGCCATCAGGAATCTCTTTTAGAAGATTTATAAATTTTCGAAATAATGAGGCAAATAAAAAACTAGAACAGACATAATGAACACCCTAGATTATCACATAGCAAGTTTTAACTGCAGAAGTGTCAAACGATCAGTGGATTACGTCCGACAGCTGTGTGATACTATGGATCTTATTGCCCTTCAAGAAACTTGGCTGTTGCCAGATGAAATACCATTTTTAGGGCAAATCAGTGCTGACTTTGGTTTCGTCGGGACGTCGGCCGTCGATACTACAAGTGGCATACTGCGGGGGCGGCCCTATGGTGGGGTGGCCCTGCTGTGGAGGAATAGTGTTTTCCAACAAGTGACTATCTTGCCATGTGGTAATCCCAGAATTTGTGCCATAAAAATTACTACGGAGCAGTGTCCAGTGATTGTGATGAGCGTCTATATGCCTACAAATTCCGTCGAAAATCTGCCAGAGTTTACGGATTGTTTGAGTACGGTGAGCGCTATAATAGAAGAATATGATATCGAGACAGTTTATGTGTTGGGTGACTACAACGCCGATGTACGTGAGTTATTTTTCGCTGAACTTTTGGACTTTTGTATGGACCACAGTAATTTTAAATTATCGTGTATTGATGTTGACGTCCTAGGCATAGACTCAGGATCTTACACTTATTTGAGTGACTCACACGGATCATGTAGCTGGCTAGATCATTGCATTGTTACTCAGTCGGCCAAACGGACAGTTACTAATGTTTATATTAAATATGACTGCCAGTGGTCTGACCACTTTCCCTTAATTATGGTGTGTAAATTACCTATAATAAAATCAGAACAATTGTTTTATAATAAAATTAATGTAAACAAGAATGTAATATGGGGCAGAAGAAATGGCCAAGATATTTTACAGTATTCTAATGCATGTAAACAAAAGTTAAAACAGATTGATTTTCCAGCAGAATGTATACAATGTGCTCGGGATGTTTGCAATAATATTAAACATAAAAGTGTTATTGATAATTTTTATGATAGCATTGTCACCGCCCTACGTGAGGCGTCCTTGGTGGGTCGAAGACAAGTAGCGTCAGGGCGAGCGGCTAAGCGGGTGCCAGGCTGGAACACACATGTTGCCGAAGCTCATAGGAATGCCAGGACTAAATTTAGAGAATGGGTATTGTCGGGAAGACCTAGGTCAGGCGCAATATATGATGCTATATCTACCAGTAGAAAAGTATTTAAATCTAGGCTTAAATGGTGTCAAAATCATCAGGATCAGTTAGTTATGGACAAATTAGCTGAAAAACATTCTAAGGGGGATTTTAGTGGATTTTGGAAAGAAACTAAAAAGCTGAATTCTGGTCCTGGCTTTCCTATGAGTGTCGGGGGCCAGAGTGATAAAAAAGATATAGCAAATAGCTTTAAGGATCATTTTGTTATACAGTCCCCCCTGGGACGATCAAATAAATTCGACAGTAGCGATAAGCTAGCTAAAATTTTTGACTATTGTATAAAGGCCAAAGATGTAGCTTATATAGTAAAAAACATGAAAAGAGGTAAATCCCCCGGCCATGATGGCTTGAGTATTGAGCACCTGCAGCATGCGGGACCTCACATACATAGACTTCTGGCTGTGCTTTATTCGCTATGCCTGAGCCATTCATATCTGCCTTTAGACCTCATGAAGACGCTAGTTGTGCCTATAGTGAAAAACAAAGCCGGTGACCTGTCTGATAAAAGTAATTACCGGCCTATATCGCTGGCCACCGTAATAGCTAAGGTGTTCGACGGAGTGCTTAATACTCAGTTAAATAAGTACATCACTTTGCACGATAACCAGTTCGGTTTTAGACCGAAACTTTCTACTGAAAGTGCTATACTGAGTCTTAAGCACACCGTCCGCTACTACACTGACCGCGCGACCCCCGTTTACGCCTGCTTTCTCGATCTGTCCAAGGCCTTCGACATGGTATCATACGACATTCTTTGGAATAAGATGAATGAGGCCAAAGTACCTCCTATATTAATAGACATATTCAAGTTTTGGTACAGAAATCAAATAAATCATGTCAACTGGGCGGGGACGTTGTCAGAGTCCTACGGGCTGGAGTGTGGCTTGAGGCAGGGGGGGCTGACCTCGCCCACCCTTTTCAATTTGTACATTGACTCACTGATCGAGGAGCTCAGCAAACTGCACGTAGGTTGTCATATAGACGGTATATGCCTAAATAACCTAAGCTATGCCGATGACATGGTTTTGCTCAGCCCCTCGATCGGTGGGCTAAGAAAGCTACTTAGGATGTGTGAGGAGTATGCTTGCAGACACGGGCTCAAATATAATGTTAGTAAGTCACAATATATGGTCTTTCAGGCCGCCGGTGGTAGAACCCCAAAACAGGTACCCGAAATACTCCTAAACGGAATCGCTCTCAGTAGAGTCGAGGAGTTCAAGTACTTGGGGCATATAGTCACCGTCGACCTCAGAGACGATAAAGACATCGAGCGGGAGAGGAGGGCGTTGTCCAAAAGAGCTAATATGTTGGCTCGCAGGTTTGCGAGGTGCTCAGTAGAGGTTAAAGTAACACTCTTCAGAGCTTTCTGCACCTCACTCTATACCTGCGCCCTGTGGGCCAAATATTACAAAAAAGGTTACAGCGCCCTCACTGTCCAATACAATAATGCGTTCCGGGCGATGCTGGGGCTGTCCCGCTACTGCAGCGCCTCCGGGATGTTCGCCGCGGCGCGCACCGACGGCTTTCAGGCGACTATTCGCAAGAGGTGCGCGTCGCTGGTGCGCCGCGTGCGAGACAGCTCCAACACCGTCCTGGCGATGATAGCCTCACGTATAGACTGCCCTTACGTTCATCACTGCTGCAGTATGCATGTCCCGCGCAGTGCATAACATAATAAATTAGGCCATAGGAAAACAAATAAATAAAGTAATAATATATATTCTGTACCTACACACCTTTAGTTCATAAGTTTTTAATTTTTAATATTAATTTATTGCAAATAATGACTTTAAATTCATTTATACAACGATGTGATTACCTGTGATTTTTATTAATTAATTCTATTTTATCTATTTTTTGACAAATTGTTATGATACCCGGACACCATTTTATTTATACATAATTTTAAATTTACAATTTTAATCTAATTTTTATTGCTAAATCATATTTAAATGTATTTTCAATGTATTGTTAATGTTATGTGTATTGACTAATGGTAATGTAACAAAAAATTTTAAATGTAATGTTATGGGTCTTAGAAACCCGAAATAAATGATTTTATTTTTTTATTTTAATATTATCACGATGTGCAAATGGTTTAGACTATTAATAAGTACTTAATAACACGTTGTCTGCAATTTCCATTCAATAATATAATATAATATTATTCGTATCTACATAACTCTCTTTACTGTGTCCGGTGGCGGCTTCTGAATCTACACGGCCTAACTCTACCGACTCTAATTTCAACAAATTCTACAAATTAGTATAAAATATGTATGGCTTCGCCATTTCGCTACAGTCGTGGAGGTGATGCGAATATTTGGATGGCTCTACATAAGATCTGATATCTTTTTCACTGGGCAAACCTTATGTGGTCGTCTTGGCTATATTTTACATGAAATGTATGTAAGTGAAAGTCTCATATATAAACCATCCCCCATTTTTGGGCGTACGCTGCGTTGAGCGTGTGCGTGGCGCGGCCCTGCCCGTCACGGGAGCCCGCGCCGTGCGCTCGCCATAGTAAATACTTAGTAATCGTGCGACGCGACGGCTGACCCGCTCAATGGAATGACATGAAACAAGCACGCCTCGCGCTACAAACGCCCTTAGGGGATGGGGATGAAAGTTATTAGTTTATGAATTTTTTTGTTGGTTGTATACTAAACTTATATAACATACCAAATTTCAGCTTTCTAGCACTTCAGTAAGTAGCCAAACATTTTGATGATCATCAGTGTGTCAGTATATGAGTGTGTCGGTGACGTCGTGACGAAATCGGTGTATTTTAGATATCAATAAAATCTCAAGTACCTAACTAGTAGAGTTATTCAATTGAGACTTTGTAAGTTTAATGAGTATATTATTGACATCATATTGTAAGAATAATATGAACTATCTAGTACATCGGAAACCAACTCTACGAGGGTTCAAAAACCATGAAATACTTGAAGAAAAGGTAGGTAGTGCTCTTGCGCTTTGCTTGGCTCGTCTTGGCGGGGGCACAACCGTGCCTCCAGATCGATATAACAGTGTAGCGCATAAATCGAATCTGTAATTTCACCACAAACTAGCTGCTGGGGCCAAGAGTTGCTGAAACACCGTAAGGCCGTCAGTCAGTGGCCAAAAGGAGCCTCGTTCACAAATGTACGACATTCACTAGCTAATAGCAATCTTATTATATACATACATATAGCATATACCTTTGTTTCGCTGCTAAGCAGTATCGACAGATACGTATTCGTTTTTTCGAATGTCAAGTTCAATAATTGGAGCTCTCATAATTTTCAATAATTATCTTTCGATAGAGTTGCGAATACGTAGCTGTTAATTGTTCCTGCTCCGCCTGTTCGCCATAAGATCCGGTCCTCATCCGAATTCCGAATTCCCTGAATGACGTTTCCGCAATTAACGCGGCGTTTGCTGCGCAGAAGCAGCTCTGAGTTCTCGCTAACCGGGGAGAAGGCCGGCCCTAGCGACTGTCCTGATGTTTAATCTTAATTCATTGTAATACTGTAATTATTTTCAATGATTCTGGTAGTAATTATATGCACACCGAACAAAAAATTGCAAATTCTTAGTAAAACCAGTTTCATGTCGTATACGTATGTGTGTGGCCGCCGCTCGCTCGCCGCGATCATTATACATTTAAATGTTTTTAATCGTAAATGCATTTTGATATACCTACTTTAAATTATAAGTAGCTGCGAGAAATCGATAACAATACCTCGTACTTTCGTAGGTATTGTTAAGACGATAAACACGAGAGTACCTCCTATAGCCCCCGCTAGGAGCCGTCGTACGGTCGTACCTCGTAACTTCCAATATTAATTAGGTATTCAACGTGCCTCACAAACGGCGTATTGTTGTGTAACCTATTTAATAATAATACATAATAATTTCCGTGTCGGCTGTGATTTGTGAGCGGCGTGAAGGCGACCTCGCTCCACCTGTCCTACCGACTACTATGTAGGTGTCGAGGGCCCGCCAGCTCATCGCTGCCGCTCCCGAGCAGCCTCGATTCGGGTGGTTCGCGAGTGACATGCGGCATGCCCATTTCTTGGGACTCGCAACTTAATCAGAAAAATTTTGAAGTTTCCCTCCCATAAGCAAAGCGAAAACAGCTAAGCTTTAACTGTGTCGAAACTGAATGAGGAATCCCCATGGAATAGTTGATGAGGTGTTTCCACACTGCACGATAACGACACGACACGATACCACAGAATAGTCAATAGAGGGCCACCGCACATATTATACAATTTCAAGTTGGCCGACTATCGTACAAACTAAATTGCGTAGTGAGAACTTCATCGTGACGGCCCTGAATTACATAATATAATAAAAAAAATATTTGTATGGAAATATGGATTATTACCACCTTTTTATCTGGATTTTTTCATTAAAATTTATCTGGATAATATCGAAGTTTAAAATGCAAGGTATGATCAATGATGTTTTCCTAATTCTAATCTGTCACTTAGTATTGAATGCACCCAAAATATTAGCTCCTTTCTTTTCGCCTTCGTTTTATTAGTGCCACAATAAAAGCGTGCTTTTTACACATTTTAACACGCACGTCACTAGGCTAGCAACACCCTTACTAACTAAATCTAAAAGTCTGCGGCTGGCAGCGTACACGATGAAGTTGTCCAATCAAATTGTGACACTACGCAATTTAGTTTGTACGATATTATATATAGAACTTGAAATTGTATAATATGTGCGGTGGCCCTTATCTATTCTGTGGTATCGTGTCGTGTCGTTATCGTCGCAGTGTGAAAACGCTCCGCGTGGACTTCAGTTTATAGCGCGCGGTGTCAACACAATTGGTGTCAAATTTAAAAGCTTTTTAAAACCCTTGTACCCCTTAAATCATAATATTTCATTTTTTAAATTAAACCTAATGCTTATTTAGCCCCCCATTACACAACTTTAGCTTTACCCATAAACTATTTAGCATTGGTAGGTATAAGGTTGCGTCACTCATCACTGCGTAGATAAAGTACTGAGTAGTGAGTTATTCATAATATCGACGTGTACAACAATCGAAAGAATCGAAAAATGTAACTCAACATGGTACCACCTCTTATATAAAGATGCATGAGCAAGCGATAACGCGATGTAGGAGACGCACGGCGCCATCTATTATGAATTTTTGGAACTAACTTAATTTGACCAAATTTACGCATTTTCACTTACAAGTTACAACCCCTTTATCAGGTTAAAAAGTAGCCTTTGTCCTTTCTCAGGCTTTAGACTATCTGTGTGCAAAATTTCATTACAATCGGTTCAGTAGTTTTGGCGTGAAAGCGAGACAGACAGACAGAGATACTTTCGCATTTATAATATTAGTATAGATAGGTAATTATATTATTGGAATGCGCCACTCGCTGCTCATTTGCATCCGTCACCTTGTTATTAATACACCTACCACTCCTAAGTCCTAATCCAATATAATATCTATACTATTTCCTACGATTCCTCCAGTTTAGTTATATTTGTATCCGGGCCCTCTGTTATCGGCGGCGAGCTAGTGTGCGCGCTTATCTTGAGCCTTGGGTTCTTGACCGCTGACCTTTGAAGTATAAATAAATCGTTACATAATTACAGGATAACTATTTGTTTTTAAATTCTAGCGCTTAAAATTGGTGCTGGTCTCGTTGGAGTCGGGGGTTATCGCAGATAATAAATCCTGCAGCGGGCGCAGAGTAAATAAGGACGGACGTGATCAGAAATTAACGCCGAGCTTCTAGAACTGTCCGGTAAATGAATTATCGAGACATGTGGTCAGGCGTATGCTGTGCATGCCGCCAAGTTTCGCCTCTAGGAAAGGTTCAATAGGTCCGCAGTTTATACCTCCCACTCCCCCGTCTACCTCGTTTATCCCGGACACTTCTACCTGTACCTCGTCTGAATCTTGTACTCGGTAGTCGGTACCATCATATGCGGCGCTCGCTGTGACAAGATAACTGACTAGCGTCCACGACCTCCGCATGCCGGTCGCCGGTCGCTGCCGCCACGTGGCCCGTCTCGATCGCTTATCCGGCACTCGACATCGCCGCCAGTGTCAGGTGTCGCTACATCATCATCATCGCCCAAACCTGTTCCGCGGCGAGCGGCGCGCGAGGTCGCAGCTACTTGCAGCGTCATCGGGTGCCGGACTCGGTTACATAACTCTACCTATCGTTTGGGCTGCGATCGTTCGGAGTCATTCCGCCCCGGAGTTTGTGCTAAAATGGGCCTTATGTCGTCGGCGTAAAGTTCCCGGTCGGGAGTGAAGTAGCTCGGCGATAACCCCGCGCCCGAACTTCATTTGTTTTGCGGATTCGAGCCGATGACGTCACCGCGACCGCGATAATAATAATATATTATTGGTGGTAACTTAAATGGCGGCTAACGGCTTAAATAAATAATTAATCAATGAGCCTCTCGCCTTGTAGTATGTAGACTTGATGCTCGATTTAGATTCATCAATATTACAACGACGGAAAACATTATCTAATAAACAAAATTCTCGTGTCACGGGGTGCGTGGTTGAACTCCCCTTAAACGGCTCGATCGATTTTCGTGAATCTTAGCGAGCATATCGGCTAGGGTTGAGAATCGGACAACATCTACTTTTTATATTGATAAGTAGAGCTTGTTTAATTTGAAATGACACGCCCCACCACTACACTAGTTGATACAAATGACCACAGATTTCTATTCTTATTTCTGTGCAAATGACACAATTTTGTACTGAGAATACGAGGGAGGGGCGCGTCATTTTAAGTTAGTCAAGCTCTACATTTGTTGAATAAATAATAGTAAATTATTACAACTAGAGACTGACGGTGACCATTGTTTGTGCGACGGGATAGCGATGGACGTTGCCATGGTGACATAGGTACTTATTTAGTCACTTCAATAAAATAATATGGGCGAAAATCGAAATACTTTAAACGGCATTACAACGTTCACCGGTACAGCTAACTTATTATTATATAATGCACTTGTATTCAACCCCCGCTTGAATTTGTGCTCCTGCTGCTGTATAAATTTTTAAAAACAATTTTAAAGGCTACAAAGCTCACTTGAAGAATTAATAGCTGTCCTGAAATACTTAAATGCATCCCCACTTGTTGTAAGAACGATTTAATAAGTAATTGTAATTAGTTTTAGTAAGAACGAAATAATAAGTCCATCACTAAAGAATTGCCATATTAAATAAAGAATAAAAAAGACACTGTAAAATGTAAATAAACTTGGAGTAAAGATTTGAGCTTCAATAGCGTTACATAGTAGCTACTAGCTACTAAGTAACTACTAACTAGTATTATGTAAATTATTATTTTTAAGAAAAAAATTAAAAGTGACTTCCAATGTAAAAACAATAGTAATATAAACTAAAAAGTATTAAATAACTCTTACTCTTTAATAGTGCCTTTTTTTAAGAATGCGTCTAAATCTCAACTATTTCTGTACATACTAAAGTCTTCATTATTTTGAAGTCGGTACCAGATAATTTAATCGTGAGTTCAGTAAAGTCAAAATATCTGAAATTTTTGGGACTGGTACCGACTTCAAAGTAATGAAGACTGTAGTATGTACAGAAATAGTTGAGATTTAGACATATTCTGAAAAAGGCACTATTAAAGAGTAAGAGTTATTGAATACTTTTTAGTTTATTACTATTGTTTTTATCTTGGAAGTCGGTTTTAATTTTTTTTTATAATAATTTCACTCTTTTTAGTTATCTACAAAATAAGGCTTTATGCGTAAATAACCAATACGAATGTTAACTATTCACATTATGTTACTGTAAGTGAAATTGTGGTAAATGCTTGCAGTTATCTTGGCGATGCTGCAATTTCCAAACTGTTATCTTTAAAGGTTTAGGAGTTCTGTTCAGTGCCTTTGGACCAAGAGACACCTTCGTATGAAATTTCTCTTATTCGTAACATATTAGAAACATTAACTTACTAGAAACATCATTTTAACCACTATGAGTGTTTTGATAAATTTAAAGGATTTCCCTCGATTGCTCATAGATCCCATTATCAGCTCACCACTTTCGTAATTGTTATACAAAATTAAAATTATATCCTATACAAAAACACGAGAATTTTGAAAATCGGTCCACAAATAGCGAAATCGTCATCAAAAACATCTGCTTCGATGCAAAATGTCACGAAGAGTACCAATAATTGGGTCATAGTGTGATAACCCATTTTTTTTTTAACGGGCTTTGGCCCACCACACATTCCCACCACTGTATATCCTGTGTCGCCAGGATCGACAGCGGTATCCAACTACGAAAACCCTTTGATATGATCTCAGGGAGCCCGAGGGACATGCTAAAACTGTCTTGGGACCCGCAACGAAATTAATCAGAAGAAAATAGGAGGAGTAGGAAGATTCCAATTTCCCTCCCCATAAAAGCGGGAGACAGCACAAAGTTGCAATGACCGAAAGTCAAAGAACTTAAGGGGGAGCACCACGGAAATAAGGTTCATAATAATTGTGACTCCTAAGCTAAGCTAAGTTAATATTGGAGCTTATTGTGTTTGACTGTTGCTAATAATAATTGTGACAAAAACGCTTGAAGGCACGGAAGGTTGTGATAACCCATGCTATAATTATGGTTGTGATGATGATAATCAATCAAATTGATGTGTTGGCTTATACTTTCAGTTGTTTGAACAACGCCGATATCCCCGAACCTCTACCTATAAGCATTCAAAAGTTATGTTCGGTACCTTCGGATCCAGGGTATAACCTGGTGCGAAGTCTTACTTTTTGGTAGCATTTATCTCGAATGCTTCAGAAAAAATAAAAATCACTATTTCCATAGAAATTTCAAGGAGTCCCCTCGATTCCTCAAGGATCCCATCATCAGATCACCACTTTTGTGAACATGGTACCAAATTCGACCTAAACCCTATGCAACACAAGAAGAATATTGAAAATCGTACCACAAACGGCTGAGTAATAGTTGAAGATACAAAAAAAAAGATACATACAGCCGAACATATTACCTCCTCCTTTTTGGAAGTCGGTCAAAAAAGCTCGAGCTCGCTTACATCGTTATTCATACCAGTCTCAACACCCAGGCCCAGTCGGGCACCTAATAATGCGATAACTAAAACTGTGCCACTATAAAGGGTACCGATGTGCTTATTGTCGTTATACAGAAGTACTAAGTAGGTGCTCCGCGCCGTTATCGCTATAAGTTTCAGCTTTATTAGTAGATAATTATTAGTTCACTACGCGAGTTATTACTTCCCCAAATTGATTGGGCGGAAGTGATAGAAGGTGTGTCCGCGGGCTCCTGTCGGGTGTCGCCGTAACACAATTACTCCTAGTACTGCTGTTTAGTGTCAACTAATCCATTAGCATTCGTAACCCGAGGGCGTTTATTGACATACGTCGTCCTTCCATCTGCACTTCCGTAGCTGGTAGTAGGCAATGAGCCTACACTATATATAGATAAAGCGGTCGAACCATACTAAAGTAAAGCTAATATTAGTTCTAGTAGCCCATGACATTCCCTGCCTAACTAGATGCTTCGACAAAAGAAAAGACTTTTATTATATACACTACTTATCTCTTCGGCCATTGAAAAATTAGATGTATTATACTTTATAGACTTTAGAAGGCTTAAATCTAATTTACAGGGCTAAAAGCCGCGAAATCCTGACTCAAGGCTGGAGGTCCGGCTGACACGAAAGTGACAAAATGTGCCCGGTTACTCTAGCTCGGCGTGCAAGTTCTTAGCGATCGCTCGAAACTACTATCGGAACCGTACGCGGTACGCGGAAGGTCGGCGAACGCCAGTATAATTAAAATGTTTCGGTCCCCCTGGCCGGCGACCTCGCGGCGGTCCTCTGGTGTGCCACGGTGTGATGTCGCGAGTCGCAACGGCCGCGCCGGCGGCGGCCGGACCGGACCCGCGGCCCGTCCACCGACCCGACAGACCGGTCATTATGGGATTCCACCGGTTTACCGTTACTGCGCATTGCGCAAGTTACCTAAGCTCCGATACCGAATATCCTATAGATTTTGAGGGAAAATAATTATTATTGTAATCATCACGTTCTCGCGAAACCCCAGAGCTCGAAGCGACTATTCGTCGTTCGGAGCTCCTAGGCCCTGGCCTACTTTTATTTCTAAGTCTGCTATCAAATACACGAGTAAAAAATAATAATCAATGCGAGTTGTGACTGTATCTATAGTCCGCATCGTCACTCGTCATCGTGCTACGCAAATATTGAACCAGCCACTGCGACAAACAGTCGGCGAAGCTACCGAGACAATACGAATCAGTCCTACCGTGTACCTACTTCTTCGCCCCGGTAAATATTTACACACTCGAACCTTGCGCGCGGTCACGGGACCGCCGCGCGACATCACGGCGTCACCTGATCGTCTGCGACTGCGATAAGTGATAACGTTTGAAAAGCTATGCGATCCCCGGGAGGTCCCCTTTCGGACGAGGGCGGGTTGGGGCGGGCGAGTCGGGGCGCCGCGGAGAGAACGTCGCCCGAGGAGGGCGCGAGGCTGGGGCGGCGCGTGAGGCGCGCGGGCGGCGGCGTGCGCGCCGGCCGGCGGCCGCGGCAGTAGCCCGCAGTGCGCGCTCCGCGACGCTCGCCACACTACACTCGCCGCGGACTCCGAGTCGCACACGTCATGCCCATCGACGGTCAGTACTCAGTACTCGCCGGCGGGTTCGGCACCGCCTAGTGTATCGGCCCGCCCCTGGGCGTCCGCGGTCCCCTCCGTTCCGTCGTGCCCGATGAGTTGTTTACAAACATTTTGTTTATTTTCGGCTTTCGGAAGCCCGCGCCGCCGACGGGCGACGCGGAGGCCCGCCGAGCCCACGCGCGGTAGAGTTTCACTCGCGCCACCATTTATTGGTGTACTATGTTTGTCGCTAGATATTATTAAAATGATGCGTCCAAATTTTATTTAAAAAAGAAATCTTGGCAGACGCCGCTACTTCATTACCTCGAAATATCAGTCGGACGCGCTCGATATGTCGAGCCGCGATTCGTTCTCGTGGGCCGCCGGCCGCGGGGACACAAACACCCGGACACTAGTCTCTACGAGCTTGTTTTCGACGAACTTAATATGTCACGCTCATGTGCTCGATTTTAGATAAATCGGTCGGGGTTTGAGTTTCAACTAATTACCTACCTTATAATCGGCCGTTACTTTTTCGGACGCAGGAAGTAAGGTTTAAGTCGAGACGGACTTACATTTAATTGACAGGAAATTATGGCGACGCCTTAGCGGTCATTATTATTTTAATTATTATACGGCGAGTCTTTCCGTTGTTTACTTGTTTATGCCATTATATTGTCGAATATATTAAAATATAACAAATTGTATTTTAAAAAGATAATACCGACTTCAAAATTGTACGTAAGTAATTAAGAATTCAAATTCCCTATCCCAAAAACCACTGAACCAATTTTGATGAAACTTGCAGTATTCCCTAAGTTGAACAATTGAAAAGCTTCTCCATCTTCGTTTTATAAACAAACCCCACATTTATAAGTGTATAATAACGTTTCAGAGGCAGGTAAGGGGGTGAGCGGGTGGGTGCGGCGCTGGTGGCGCGCGGCGCTCGCCGAGCTGGTCGCGACGGCGCTCCTGATGGCGCTCGGCGCGGCGGCGCTGCTGCCCAAGGACGGGCGGCCGCCGCCGCTGGCGCACGCCGCGCTCGCGTTCGGCTTCGTCATCGTCGCCAACGTGGAGGCGTTCGGCGCGGCGTCCGGCGCGCACATGAACCCCGCCGTTACGCTGGCCGCGCTGCTCGACCGTCGCCTGCCCGCCGCCGCCGCGCCGCTCTACGTGCTGGCGCAGCTACTGGGCGCCACGCTCGGCTTCGCGGCGCTGATGGCGCTCGCGCCGGCGGCGTTCGCGGCGGCGGACGGCGCGGCTCTGTGTGGCACAGCGGCCGGCACGGTGAGCCCGGCGGCGGCGGCGGTGGTGGAAGCGCTGCTGACGGCCGTGCTGGTGCTGCTGTGCTGCGGCCTGTGGGCGGCGCACGACGCCGGCGCGCGCGACCCCGCCGCGCCCATCAAGCTCGGCCTCACCGTCGCCGGACTCATCTACGCCGGGGTGAGCCGCCGTCCCGCGCTAGTGACGTAGTGCGACCACCTAATATTGTAGAACTAACAAAATTGAGAAAAAATATGATAGCTCTGCACGATTCAAAACGATTCGAGTGCGCCAAAAGCGCCATCTAGTATTCAATGATACTTTTCAAGATTTAATAAAAACTAAATCGTTTTGAATTTGGTTCCTTTTCGCACACTAAAATCAGGCAATACGAGGGCTGCTATTTATGTATCCGGAATTAAAAAAAAAGAAACAAACATATATCATTTAATATGGTTTTATTGCTTTTCAAAATATTCGCCGCGATGATCGACACACTTTTGCATACGCTGGAACCAATTTTCATAGCACTTTTTCCATTCTGATTGAGGTATCTCCAAAACGTGCATTTTGAACGCATCAACAGCCTCTTCGCGGCTCGAAAAACGTTGACCACGTAATTTGTTCTTCGCGTATGGAAATAAAAAGAAATCGTTAGGTGCCAAATCAGGGTTGTACGGCGGATGACCAGTCAATTCGATCTTTTGACCCTCCAAAAACTGAGTTGTTTCAGCTGAGGTGTGACAGCTAGCATTGTCGTGATGTAATATGATTCTGCGTTGTCGGTTGTCCTTTCTTATTTCTTCAAAGACTTCTGGTAAACAAATGGTCGTATACCATTCAGAATTAACCGTTTTACGATTCTCTAATGGCACTGTAACCACATGTCCATTAATTCCAAAAAAACAGGCGACCATTTGCTACAAAGTACTTTTTGCACGAGTAACTTTTGTTGGTTTCGGCTCATCTTGGAACACCCACACCGTTAACTGTTGTTTAGTTTCGGGGTCATATGCATAGATCCAAGATTCATCACCTGTGTAGATATTATAAACGGCTTTTGACGTACCACGGTTGTATTTTTTTATCATTTTTTTGCACCAATCAACACGAGCCCGTTTTTGATCGATTGTCAAGTTGTGCGGAATCCAACGCGAACATATTTTTTTTACAGCCTGTTGTGTGTAAATGTTCGTGTAATATCTTATGTATGCTCGTCATACTTATGCCTAAGGACGCCTCTATCTCGCGATATGTAACATGACGATCACGCATTATTAGTTCCCGCACAGCATCTATATTTTGTGGGACAACAGCTGTTTTGGGCGACCTTCTTTATTTTCATCCGTGAGCATAGACCGCCCACGATTAACTCACTGTACCAGTGATAAACAGTGGTTTTTGATGGTGCTTCATCTCCAAAAGTTGCGGTGAGTTGAATAAAGCACTGTTGTTGATTTAGCCCACGCCGAAAATCGTAGTAAATCATTGCACGAAAATGTTCACGCGTTAAATCCATGGCAAATTTCAAAATGACGCCACAATGGAAAAATAATTGACAGTCACATGAAACAAAATGTATTCTTCAACCAGAGTTCTATTTCCAAATGTTGTAATTACTTTTTAAATATTGTTCTTGTAAGTGGCCAGTTCCGTATACATAAATAGCAGCCCTCGTATATAGGTCTACCAGAATCTGATGGCAATTTTTGACAGCAGATTTTCAAAAAATATCCTTGATCATTGGATAAATTTTTATATTTTCATGTTTCACACACAAAATAAGCCGCGAAAGGAATAAAAAAGAAGAAAATGTTTTATTCCTATTACTTACCCCGGTATTGCTAGAGTCAATTTATTTTCTCACTTTTTGCCATCAGATTCTGGTACTTATACCTAAAGCTACGAAACACTATACTCCATTCGGGCTAGCTTGTCGCTAGCGGTCATTGACTCCCTGTCAAAAACTTGTCATTTTCCATATAAAGGTGAACGCAGATTTGGCCGCACCGCACGCACCGCAGTCGCCGCATTTCGAATTATTTATATGAAGTTATAGGCAAGCTCGCATACCTACCCGTGCCGCAGTCTTCGCAACTTCTACATTCTTTTTTCTTTGAACGGTGCGGCCAAATTTGCGTTCACCTTTAACCGCGATTGATAATGAAGTGTCAGATATTGTCAATCGTGGTTTTATATGGAAAATGACAAGTTTTTGACAGGAAGTCAATGACCGCTAGCGACAAGCTAGCCCGAGTCACAATAGACATAACTACCAGTAGTTCGACTGCAAAGAAATGGACAGGTTTCAATATCTGTCAAATTCGTCGGGTTTCAATACCTGTAAGTTAAAGGCTGGCGCGCTGGCTGGTATAATTTATTTTTAAAAATACGATTTTGAAATTTAATTCTGACAGTTTTCTTTCCATGTGCCAAAATATAAACAACAACTAAATTTGTAGGTAACGACCCTAGCGACGACTTTTGTCATAATACGTCAAACTTAATTTTTTTTACATCAGTTCTAACTTCTAAGTCGGCATACTCTATCATTCTGTTTACTCTGCCCGAGTGGAGTATACATTCAAATTGACAAGTTAAAGTCGTTGACAATAATAATTGTCACTTCAATGATTACCAATGTAGAATAGTAACAATTTTTTTGACGTGACAACGTCTTATAATTCGATATGGGCTGCGCGCACGAAAAAACATGACGCAATACGCGGCGTTACCTCTGAGGCTCTGAGGCGTTCCGTTTAAGGCTATGACGTTGTAACGTTCAGCTATCGTCAGTAAACCGACTTTACATACAACCGAGTTCGAGTCGAGTTCGAGTTCGACACAAAACACTACTCTCCAACCGTCTTTTTTGACATAATTACTCTTCCTTAGTTTTTATTATTCGCCATACCTCACCGGGATGCCATGGCGACGTGGCCAGTGACGTTACCAGTATGGCTACGTCTGGCCTCTCTACGTCGCGGCTAGGTGGCGTTTTTCTTAAATTCTATGAAGATATTTTCTTAAAAATATCCAAAAATAAAGTCGGTTTACTGACGATAGTTGAACGTGACAACGTCATAGCCTTAACCCCTCAGTTCCGGGAAAAATCTATGCAAAAAGTAGGCAGGTCAATGTGCAAAAAAAAAATGGCGCCCGGCCTACCCTCTTTGTAAAATTAATGCAATATCCTTACATACAATCCAATATTTTATGTTTGTGTGAACTACATTATAATACAATATGTTACATTTTCTATCTATCAAGCCATCATAATATAGTATTTAGTCCGATGTGATATTAGTTTCTCAATTATAAACTTTCGAAACTATAATTAGTGACTTGTTCAGAAGAAATAAACGAATAAATTACTCATTATAAATAAAATATTTATAATGAGAAAAATAAACTATTAATACAAAACGTTACATACATTCGTGAAATCCAGTAAAATCTTCGAACAAAGCACAAGTCATACCTTGACACGTAGGAAATAGAGCACAATTTTGAATAGCCGAAATGTTTATTTATTTTTCATTCAGAGTGTGGTCAATGTATCAAAGGTCATAACTAACCAAACTTCTTCGTACAAAAGTATTCTCTAAGTCATCGAAATACGTAATATAATTGAAACAAAGAGCGCGGCCCAGGTGGGCCTTACGGTTGTTGAGAGACTTGAAAGGGTAAATGGAACGCCTCAGAGCTGTCAGCGAGGTAACGCGGTAACGCCGCATGAACTGTCATGTTTTTCGGGCGCGCAGCCCATATCGAATTATAAGACGTTATCACGTCAAAAATGTTCAATATTATCTGAGGATAATATCACTAAAATCAACGACTGATTGAGTGACGGAGCATATAAAGACATGCAAATAAGTGGCAACGTCGCCAGTCGTTGCATGCGAAGCGGTCGACGCTGTCTAGCAGGTTGAATCAGATAATTAATAATAATGTAAGGCCAAACAAATGTTAGAGCTGCTGTAAGAGCTTAAAAGCGCCATCTATCGATTTAAAGATCTTAGTTGTTTTACCTCGGTAAAAATATAGTTAATTACACGATTTCAAGACCCGTATTTAATATTGGATCGATGACTGAGGCCTCATGGGGCTGTCGTTAGCATATAGCTATAGGTAAGTAGTCGTAGGTCGTGCAATAAAATGGTATTTGAATGTTTTCAGGGCGAGATGACCGGCGCCAGCCTCAACCCGGCGCGCAGCTTCGCGCCCGCGCTGCTGCAGCACTTCAACTCCGACCACTGGGTAATATCATGCACTCAGCACTTTATACTTTTATTATTGTTAGGTTCCCTTGTTGCAACTTGTAAACTCGAATCTGACACATCTACATAATTATTTGGCTGAATAAATATGTGTTTTATAGTAGGGGAGGCCGAGAGGGGATGTCGCGATATACTCGAGCGTGTCAGATTAAGCTTGTATAAGTTTCCCACGTGTCCCTAGTTATCGTGGTAACAAATCAGTAGGCCTACTACGAAACTGTTTTGAAACTCAAACAATCGGACGAGAATGCCGTGTCCTGCTCTAACAATGTCATTTCCCGTTTGTTAGAGTAGGACGCGGCATTCTCGTCCGATTGTTTGAGTCTCAAAATAGTTTCATGGTAAGAGGCCTGATTTCTTAGTTGGTTGCGTTGAAAAAGTTATTTTCAAGTATTGAAATGTAATGGGATCTGTCTGATTAAGATGTCCCCATTAAAATAATGTGGGGTACATTAATAGAACACAGATAAAGCACTGATGATTTAAATTTTTAACTAAAGGTATGGTAAGCATGTAGTCCGAACATTTAAAAAAATAAAGATATTTAAGTGGTAGGAATCACATAGGATGTTCTGAAGGTGTTTGTTTCAAATTTATTCAAAAATATTATATTTTTTTTTACCTTCCCAGATATATATTTTACGAGCTATTGCCCGCGGCTTCGCTCGCGTTAAGGAGTATCATTATTTACAAACTTTCAACGCGATTATGACACCCGAATTCACACACATACAATAAAAATCTGCAAATAAACTTAACAGGAAGTTATCACAAAAACAAACAAAAAAAAACAAACAACTTTACCACCGCTTAGTTAGCAATAATTTGTCTAGTTCTCTGGCCATATCCGAGAAAGGATGGCCAGAGCACTGTTACAAAAACCCACATCTATCGACCTGCGAGATCTTGAGCCTCCAGTACAGACACATCCATCAAAACATGATATATATATATCATTTAAAATATTGAAATTGTATGTACACACTCCACAGCTGTTTTTGGGTATTTTGATTTAAGTGGTACTTTTAAAAAGCTTTTAGATTTGACAAAAATTTTGTTGACACCGCGCGCTATAAACTGAAGTCCACGCGGACGAAGTCGCGGGCAACAGCTAGTTAAAAAAAGACGGTTGAAGAGTAGTGTTTTGTGTCGAACTCGAACTCGACTCGAACTCGGTTGTCTGTAAAGTCGGTTTACTGACGATAATTGAACGTGACAACGTCGGAGCCTTAAATGGAACGCCTCAGAGCGAGGTAACGCCGCATATTGCGTCATGTTTTTTCGTGCGCGCTGCCCATATCGAATTATAATAAAAAATCTATTGATACTTTTACCGAATGTTGATTTAAATTACAAAATAAGTTGAAGGCTTGGCTTGAATGTGATCTGGAAACTTTTTACGACAGAAGTATTGAATAGCTATGCAATATTTTGCTTGGCTCGATCTTTTACATTTCATGTTTTTGGTGGGATTTCATTTCTCTTTTTAAGGTTTTTTTAGGTCACGTTATAACTTTTCTGTACTTAGCTTAGCACCTATTCTTTATCTCCTTTATATTTTTTCTTTGAGGCTTACGTAACGTAAATACTTCTGAGTTCTGAGTCGATTATTATAATATTCATATAATTTTTACTCTTAAGCTTCAATACTTAAAGGTAGCCATTTTAGCATTACCGTTGAATACATAGCAGCACTGATGTAAGCGTCTCGAAGTTCCTCGCAGGAAAGGAGCACACCTTATTTCATGTGATAACTTAAAACTCCCTTATTATATCGAAGCGAGTAAGGAGTGTATATCGCAGTACTGATTACATTTATATTATTTTAAATTTAATTATTGTTTCATTGTCAACGTTGTTTATGCTTTTTTTTATTTAACCCATCAATTATTCTATTGTTGTCGCGATCACCGGTGTTCGCGCGGGGCTTGACACGCGGACAATAGAATAATTGTATTCTATTGTTGTCGCGATCACCGGTGTTCGCGCGGGGCTTGATGGCTTAAATAAAAAATAGCATTAACAACGTTGACAATGAATGGCAATTCTGAGAAGTTCCGATCGACGGATTAATTAATACCATTCCATTAAGTACATAACTAACTTAAAGCCTTTTGTACGTACCTAAAGCAAATATTATGCAGTCGAAACTCATACTGTTCTTGCAAAATTACAAACATAAAAATCTTTTATTGTAATAAAGTATTTATTATTACATTATTTTTTAATTTTTAGGTTTCCCTGCCCAAAGGATGAAAACGGGACTATATTATTAATAAGTCTTCGCTGTCTGTCCGTCGTCCATCCTTGTCACCAGGCTGGATCTCGAGAACCGCAATAGCTAATAGTTGCAAATTTCACAAAATAATATTGTATTTCTGGTGTCGTTCTAAAAGATCAAAGTCCAATTAAAAAAAAATATATTAGTGGGGGGCCTCATACAACAAACATGATTTTTTCCCTTTTTTGCTCTATATCAATAATGGTAACAGTGAGGTTTTTGAAAATTTCAGAAAATACTGAATTGTATTTTAACTTTAATAATTAATAATAAAAATTAAACAAACTTATTATTTAAGGGGGGCTCCCATACAAATTTACGGTACAGAATCCCATGTACGCCAGTCCGACTCGCACTTGGCCGGTTTCATAATTTTTCCCTTCATTGTGAATAAAGACCTATCCGGGTACCAAATTTCAAGGTTCTAAGTCTGCTAGAAGTACCTTAGAATTTTGATGATCTGTCAGTCAGTGAGTGACAAAATGTAGTAACTTTGACCATCCGTAACTATTGAACTATTTACCGAAATTTCATGTAATTTGGAGGTTAAGCTAGTTTTAATACTTGCTCCTAGTGACCGAAATTCTAAATCCCTAGCTTTGTTAACATCGAAGATAAAGGGGGTGTGAAATAGCCGCGAACCGCTCCGAGAAAAGTATGGCACGGCCGTGCCTTTGCTAAAAAGCTTGGCTGGGGCACTGCCGTGCCCCCAGATTTGCCCTTTTGATTTTTTTATATTTTTTGTGTAAATAGCTAATAACATTTTATTTTTGTTTTCAAAAATGCAGTTAAAGAGCTCATTAAATGAAGTAACAAGTTCAGTGGTTTAATTATTCTAATATACATTCCTTAATCTATAATCGGCTTTGAAGCACCGAGTGTCGAACAGAAAACTCACGTTTCAAAGTCCCATCATTTTTAATCTAGCCATTATATTACAAAAATATTTGGCACACGTATTAATAACACGTGTAGGTATTATCAAAATGGGAGACATCGACTATTTTCCTATCCGCTTGGCGTGGAACGTCCCTACTAATAAAACGAACGTGTGTGGTGTGCAGGTGTACTGGGTGGGTCCGCTGGGCGGGTCGGCGCTCGCGACGCTGTTGCACCGGTACGCGCTGCGACCCCCCGCCCCCCGCGCCGCCGCCCCCGACGACGCCCGCCTGCCCGAGGCACTGCCGCTGCACGACAAGGCCGAGCCGTGAGCGCGCCCCCTGCCGCTCGCCGCTTGCCGCTGTGCGACACCCGCGTCAACTCGTGACTCGCTTACCTCTCGTCTATATTTCATCGTTTTGACTTTTGTAATATACATTTTTACGTAATTTAATTCTGTTTCATTTAATGCCTGAAATAAAATGAAACTTTCGACCTAAAAGCTGCCGTTTTGCTACTTCATGCAAAAAGAATATAAATATTTAAGTCATGACTCATGTTGTGAGTCATAAATCCAATCAACCTAGGCACGATCACACCTACCGAGTAGAGTGCCGAGTGGCGAGACAGTGCCCTCGGCCGAGAAATCGGTATGTGCACAAACATTACCAAACGCTCGACCTAGCAATAGGCCACTCGAACGGAATGATCGGCATACAGTGCTTCGAAGCCAATTGTAGATCGAAAAAAATATATGTGTAAATAATTTAACAACTGGAATGATTACTATATTTATGAGCTTTTCAAGTGTATTTTTGAAAACGAAAATTTATTTTTATTTGAAAAATTTCAAAATACTTCTTAATAAGTACTTGATTTCCCCAAAGAGCATTTTGATTTATTAAATATTTTGTCTAAATAGTTAATATTGTAGAATAATGGTCACAGCACACATAATATCAATTCGTCACCGTATCGCCTTCGTCTCGCTGTCAACCAGGCGTCAACCCGTATGCAGCAGGTATTACCAAAGCGTATCAGTAGCGCGGAGCGCCTGCACGTCAACACGGATACGGCTAGGCGACGCCTCGCTTACGGCACTTACGTCTCGCCGACCGCTGTCCCCTTCCGAGGCGAGGCGATTACGTTACGGTTCCGCTTAGCGTGCGCTGCAGTAGGGAGTTTCATACAAACAATATTGAACGGTTCGAGGCGATGCGGTGTCGATCGCTTTCAGAGTTGATATGTGACCTTATTCCTGCTCTACTTCTATAATGGGCGGGAAGTGGAGCTAGACTGAAAATACTGCCTACCATAACTACTGCCGAAATTTTTTAAAGAAAAAAATATTTTTTGTCGGTTTCTAAAATACGGTCAAAAAACTCATTAAAATATGAATAGTCTGATTAACAAGTGCCATTTTCCTCGAAATTATGATTTTGGCCTCGTTCGATTCGGAATACCATCTAGAACATTCTATCAAAATTCCAAGAGGGGCTGCAAAAAAATGCAATAGTTATAAACAATTAAGTAAACATAAAAAGAAGGGTTTGGATTTTTTTTTAATATTTCGAAAACTATTTAAGATAATCAAAATTTGAAAATAGATCCTTACAGAAGAGGAAATTTCCTAAAAAAAATCTTAGATCCTTACCAATAATCCTTATAGCTTTAAATGAGCGGCGAAAGTAATGGTAAAAACGCGTAGTTCGGGTTTCGCGTGAATTGCCGCAATCTGCCACGCGAACTAAAAAATATATTTTAACTGATTAAATATTAATATAAAGAAATAAAAAAAATTGGGTACTAAGTAGACATATCAATAAACAATAATCCGTCAACAAAAATAAATTATCACAGTTTGTTTAAATGTTATGCTTTTGTCAATTTGTTAATAGTCACCATTTTAATGTTAACATAAAAAGGCTGATTATTTCTAAACAAGAAATCTAGAAACTTTTATTATTCTTTTGAGATAATCTTAAAAGGGTTTAGAAGAGATATCCGGTGGAAAAATTCAATAATTTTGATTTTTCACTTTTTTATGAACAATCAAAGGCATTCATGAAGTTTTTATGTAAATAAAGCAATTAGGGTTTTTTCATCAATAAAAATGATTATTTAAATTTTATTAGTTATAAATATAAAAATATATATTGTTATCTGGCTTCTAACAACAACAAAACAAAATAATAACAATAATTGGATATAAAAGTACCGTAATTGCTTTATTTACATGAATAATTTTGGAATGCTTTTGAATGTTAATAAAAAAGTGAAAAATCAAAATTATTGAATTTTTCCACCGGATATCTCTTCTAAGCCCTTTTAAGATTAGCTCAAAAGAATAATAACAATTTCTAGATTTCTTGTTTAGAAATAATCAGCGTTTTTATGTTAACATTAAAATGGTGACTATTAACAAATTAAGAAAAGTATAATAATTAAACAAACTGTGACAATTTATTTTTGTTAACGGATTATTGTTTATTGATATGTCTTCTTAGTACCCAATTTTTTTTATTCCTTAATATTTATATTTAATCACTTAAAATATTTTTTTAGTTCACGTAGCAGATTGCGGCAAATCACGCAAAACCTGAACCACGCGGTTTCACCGTTACTTTCGCAGGATCTAGGATTTTTTTAGGAAATTTCCTGCTCTTTAAGGATCTATTTTCAAATTTTGATTATCTCAAATAGTTTTTGAAATATTAAAAAAAAACAAACCCTTATTTTTATGCTTACTTAATTGTTTATAACTTTTGCATTTTTTTTCAGCCCGTCTTGGAATTTTGATAGAATGTTCTAGATGGTATTCCAAATCGAATGAGACCAAAATCATAATTTTCGGTGTATGAGATCAGGTTTTGACGAAAATGGCACTTGTTTATCAGAGTATTTACAATCATAACCAATTTTACTGACTGTACAGCAGTTTTATAGTATACAGTTGTATAGCAAACGTGACGCCAGTGGTAATTATGTCTGTCTGCATTAGTATTCCAAATCGAATGAGACCAAAATCATAATTTTCGGTGCATGCGATCAGGTTTCGAGGAAAATGGCACTTGTTTACTAGTGTAGAAGCAATAAATCCAGTGGTTTTTACGACATTGTCTTTGACAGTAAGCTGACGACAAATATATTAATAATAGTTATAGTACTCTGTGATAATAGAGTAGACAACGAGGAAGACTTGGCCAGTAGCAAAGTAGGTAATCTTTGTCGATCCTTCCTCATCTATTCTTAATAAACCATACTATTATAAAGCGATATATCAAATTTGTATTACAAATGTACAGATTACATATTTTACAATAATATTTAGTTTTAAGACTCCATTAGAAAGTGAAAATTTGAAATAGACTCAATTTAAGAAAAACCATATTTTTACGATCTTAAGTATAATTTACACAGAGCCAGTACTGGCTGCCAATAAGACTGGCAGCCAGTATTGGCTTGGTATATGCCGCGTGTGAACAGTTTTTCAAGCAAAGCTAAACTGTTCACACGCGGCATATGTCAAGCCAATACTGGCTGCCAGTCTTAAATATAATTTACACAGAGCCAGTACTGGCTGCCAATAAGACTGGCAGCCAGTATTGGCTTGACATATGCCGCGTGTGAATAGTTTGACCTGGCTTGAAAAACTGTTCACACGCGGCTTATACCAAGCCAATACTGGCTGCCAGTCTTATTGGCAGCCAGTACTGGCTCTGTGTAAATTATACTTAATTGGCAGCGAGTACTGGCTCTGTGTAAATTATACTTTAATATTGGTTTCTGGTTAAACTAAAACTCGTAAACGCTAAAATTAGTACTAAAATTCACATAATTTATTCTTATCAAATAAATCTAAATAACATTTTTTTACAGTCCTATGTCGTGAAACTCGTACGGTGGAACATATCGTGGTGGAGGGTGCGGGCCGCCGCGCCGGGCGCTTCGCCGGTCGCCGGCGCGCCGCTCATAAGCGTTTGAGGATGCGGCGGCGGTCGCGCGCGGCACCCCCGGCGCAGGCCCCCGCGCCCCGTCGCTCGCGCTTGGCGCGCGGCCCCTCCGCCGCGTCGCCGCCGGCCGGCGCCTCGGCCGCGTCCGCCTCCGGGATGCGGCCATCCGCGCTCTCCGCCTCCTGCTCCGAGTGGGCGGAGTGGGGCCGCGCGTGGATGTCGGTGTAGAGGCGGGCGCGCGCCGCGTAGTCGTCGTAGTGCTCGTGCAGCAGCGCCGCGGCGTCGGCGTTGAGTGCGGAGTCGGGGTTGGGCGCGATGAGCAGGCACTTGACGGCCAGCAGCGCATGCTCGAGCCCCAGCTCGGGCCGCCAGTCGCGCTTGAGCGTGTTGACGCACACCTCGCCGCTGGCCGACACGTTGGGGTGGAAGATCTTGGTGAGGAAGTAGGCGCGGGGCGGCGCGGCCGGGAACTCGCGCCCCAACGCCAGCCGCACTCGGAACACGCCGCCCGCGTACGGCGTTCCCGCTGCAACACCACCACACACCACATTCACTACGTTATAAGTTATAATAACACTCTCAGCCTCTACGAGCTAATCGAGTTCATAGGGCAGAGGTATGTAAAGTAGTAGTAGAAGTACATAAATTAGCAAAGTAAATCCAATGTGAAACAGTTCTTTTTTGCATTATTGCTTTGGATTAAAATATAATATATGAAATAATTGAAAATAAATATTTTGAGTACAAAACTACAAAATATTGTAAAATCTACAACTTGTTCATTATTTAAAATGAGAAATTAAATCTGTAAATGTGTTGACACTTTAAATTTTAACATAATAGTGCATTAAACATGCTCTTGTTTCAAAAATAAAATATTTTCTGTTAATGATCCCTAAATCTGCAAAGGGCTCAATCAACACCTGATCGAGATTATTTAATTTGCCTTCTTTACTGTAGTACTAGTGCTGATAGAAAATTTTATGATAAGTACTGTTTTTTAAATAAAAAGTGTATGGAAGAAAAAAAAGTCTCTTAAGTCTTAGCACTGCTATCCCCACAGTGTAGTCTAAGTAAGGGATACATACTCATTACACACCCTAAAGTGTTACATAAGTTCTGGACAAACTGTACAGGTCAGTTCGTCCAGAACTTATGTGATGTCGAAATATATATACAAAATTAGAAACATTTCTGCTGTAATACCTCGATCGTGGGAATCCCAGACACAATAGATTTTCAATTGATATGCAGCACTGTTTACGGGTGTCACTTGGGGCTTGATGGGTTAAAGTATTTCAAGTATAGATTGTCTCAGCATACAGAAACACGACATAATATTATTTATACATACATAATATGCCCCAAGCGGCCAAATCCGGCCGCGATAACAATGAAAAAGCTATTGTGTCTCGTTTTGCCATGATTAATTGGTTAATCCCCAAGAGTCAGCCAGCTGTCACATAACAATTAAAAATCTATTGTGTCTGCGATACCCACAATGGAAGTGTTATGTTTAAACTCAATAGCCGGGTCCACTCGCTCCAACGCGCTCCGGTCGCGCGCGGTATGAAGCGTGCTCCATGGAGCTTTTGGTGTGGACGTGCCAAGCGCGATCCTTGCGCAAGTTTTGGAACGCGCACTCCCTGGTGATCGCGATCCGCACGTTGTCGGTTTTCTTGCCACCTTCAAAGGTGCCTCAGTTGCGTGGCGCGCGCTTTGTGGACGGTTTTGTGTGATTCGCACGATCCATCACAATTCACACCATGGATATTTCGCAAAGTCGTCGTCTGATATCGCTTTATAAGGAATTCAAATATTTATGGGACATAAAAGGACTCAGCGTAAAGTTGAGCCCCAGATTCCAAGCGATTTTTGTATATTATTTTACCCAGAACCGTCTTTTTCGTTTTTGTAATTTGTTGCGCCATAATATAAGCAAAATAAAGGTTATTGCTGCAACGGCAATTCGCCGCCGCTGTACCTGTGACTCCACATCGTGCAAGATAATGACTTACTTCAGAATAACGGATCGCCTTAGGATCGCTTGGGGCGCATATTTAGGATCATAGTTCCAAGTTCCTGGATCGGTCTAACGCAGTCCGCGATCCACCCTTCACGATCCTGGCCTTGTACCATGAAACTGTTTTGAGACTCAAATAATCGGACGAGAATGCTGCGTCCTACTCTAACATACGTGAAATGACGTTGTTAGAGCAGGACGCGGCATTCTCGTCCGAATGTTTGAGTCTCAAAACAGTTTCATGGTAGGCCTACTGGATCGCGGATCGTGGGATCGCCGCTCCTAGTTGGATCGTCCAGTGTGAACCCAGCTAATAAGTAGTAGGTAGCCATCTCAGCACACAGATGATGGTCTTAGAAACATTTTGACATAAAAATTCAACCTCCTATGACCACCCCTTTTTATTATACCAATCGATAGGGGCGCCAAGGGAAGCAAAAAAACTCAGATAAACATTTTTTTTAAATCAACTCCTGTCAAATGACAGGCCGAAATGTGGTCCTGGTTGGTATGGCGAAAATACTTAGACTGATGAAAAAAATCAACCCCCTATGACCCCCCTTTTTTATTATACCAATCGAGAGAGGATGCCAAGGAGAGCAAAAAATCTTTCTGTTAATACAAGCCTCCAGCTTAGGAATTGTCTAGGGATTGACAAACTACTACAAAAGTAAGTCGACTGACTCCATCCTATTTCTGGGTGGTTCACAAAAAAATAACCACGATCTAAATTCTAACCTAACCCAACCAAGTCGTATTGGGCAAAATCGCTATTAATTACTGGTACTATACAGTAGGGAATTTTGATTATTTTTGTTATTTATTATCTAGATGGGGGGATATCCAGGGGTGGAGGTGGCATGGGGAGGTTTTTCTCACCCAAAATATCCTTCCTCAACCCATGTGATCACTAAAATAAATTGGTGTAGGTTTGTGAACCTTAGCCCTAACAAAGTTCATATCAGTGGTCATAGGGGGTTGAATTTTTTCGTCAAAATTTGCCTTATTTTTGCCATAATAACCAAGGCCACATTTCGGCCTGTCATTCGACAGGGGTTAATTTTTGGGGAAAGTTTATCTGAGCTTTTTTGATTCCCTTGGTGCCCACCATCGATTGGTATATTCAAAAACCGGCCAAGTGCGTGTCAGGCCACGCGCAATGTATTGTTCCATAGTACCGCTAGTTTTTGGACTTTTTTTTTTTGGTCAATAAACGTACATTTATAGTGTGTTTTACACTACTAACAACATCATCTCAGTTACTTTCAAAGGAATTTGAATGAAAGTTCCTTTATCCTTCACCGAATACATTTTTTTTAGTTGATCGACTATTACTCAATAACTTTTTTTTTTTAAACGGGCTTTGGCCCACCACACATTCCCACCACTGTATCTCCTGTGTCGCCAGGATCGATAGCGGTATCCAACCACGAAAACCCTTTGATATGATCTCAGGGAGCCCGAGGGACATGCTAAAACTGTCTTGGGACCCGCAACGAAATTAATCAGAAGAAAATAGGAGGAGTAGGAAGATTCCAATTTCCCTCCCCATAAAAGCGGGAGACAGCACAAAGTTGCAATGACCGAAAGTCAAAGAACTTAAGGGGGAGCACCACGGAAATAAGGTTAATAATAATTGTGACTCCTAAGCTAAGCTAAGTTAATATTGGAGTTTATTGTGTTTGACTGTTGCCAATAATAATTGTGACAAAAACGCTTGAAAGCACGGAAGTTCCTAGCGCTGTCCACGAGATCACCGTAGTATGCGACTCCAGATGTACAGAATAGGTTGTTTAGCATATTAGTTCTTTCGTCCTGCCAGAGACTGCACTCCCAGAGAACATGAGCGGTTTGTTCAAACATGTTGCCTTCGGTCGAGCACTCGCACATGGGTGAAGGCACTAGTTTAAGTCCGTAAAGTTTGGCCTTACAATTTCCATGACCGGTCAGGAATTGAGAAACGCAGTAATCAATATCCATCCAATGTTTGGATAACCGTTCACGAATATTAGGGAAAAAATTATAAAGATGACGCCCTTTGGTGGAACAGTCCCATCGCGACTGCCATTCAGAGATTAGGCTTTTTTATTATATATAGATTAGGCTTAAAATGTTACGTTTTCACGTACCATTTTGTTGCCATCATTAATAGGTGTATTCATGCCAAATTACAGCTTTGTAGGTCCTATAGTCTGCGAGTAAAACCGCGGACAGACAGACAGACAGACAGACGGACGGATAGACCGAAACTATAAGGGTTCCTTGTTGACTACAGAACCCTAAAAAGGGTGGTTGTAAGCGGTTAAAATTTTGGCGAAAAATTTTTCTGTCTTTTTTCCATAGTGCCCCGTTTCTTTCAGTTCAACCGCCCAGGCCTATTAAATAAGAATTAACAATAGGTTTTAGGTTAGCATACCCGGGCCTTCGATAAGCGCCACGACGTCGGTGAAGTCGTCGTCACGCAGCAGCAGCTTGATGCCCGCGGGCGGATGCGCCGCCAGCCGCCGCAGCTCGCGCCCCACACCGCGCAACACCTGCGGGCACACGTTCTCCACGTTCGACATCACACTGGCTCTCTTCTCTCCTCACTCCTCGCACCTCACACGATCGCTCTCCGACAGACCGAGCCCAGCTCAGTGTCCAGTTTTCTACACCATAACGTCACAATTCAAAGCTTCATGTTTCATGTAACGATCACCAGAGAATAAACTCACAAATTACAGAATACAATAACGGTAAGATCACTATAAAATTAGAAGAGTGAGCAAGTAAATATACAATTTTCAGTTTTATTTCTTCGCTTGTATTCTTTTTGAGATTTATTTTAACAAAATTATTGGCAGCCAGTTGTACAGTAGTTTTAGAAAAATAATAGACAACAATTAATAACAATAGACTATAGAGTAATGAGCACAGAGTACCTTTTTAGAGCGTTTTCCCACGAGACACGACACGACACGACAAAATGCGGTGACGATTCCGTGCGCCATACATTTCTATGTACCGTTTTCACACGGAACGACACCGCACAGCACGACACACGATTTTGAGATGACAATCCGCTATGTCGTCACGTTTTTTAGCACAGATAAAAAAATTACAAAGATATTATGAAAGTCGTCTGTGGATCATTTGTTGTTTGAATTTTGAACCAGGCCACTAAAATTACTGCCTTATATAATACAATATGCCCCGCGCACCACTTGACGTTAAAATGATCATCGAACTATCTTTTAAAATTATATTGTACAAAACCCAACAATAGATGACATAATATTTTTAAGTACTAATGGCTGGTTTACACGTACTTAGTTTATAAGTAGTTAACTTAATTTTAAATTTGTAAATTGTCAACACAAAATTTAGTAGCCAATAGCAAGTTAAAATTTAGTTAAGTAAGTATAAGGTCATAACTCATAAGTTAAAATTAAGTTGACCATTTATCTACTTATCACGTGTAGGCCAGCCATAAGTGAATGCGGTGTCGTCGCAGAAATCGTCATTCGTGTGAAAACGTTCAAACGACAGACTGTGTGACGACTGTCGTGCAATTTATATTTGTCTATGAATCGTGTCGTGTCGTGTCTCGTGTGAAAACACCGACCTAAGATGAAGGATCAATGGATTTGTCAAGCAAATAATAATACCGAGATTGACAAAGATGCAGCTATACATAAACTCATAAGAGTAATAGAGTCAGTAACATTTTTTTTGTCCTTGTCAGAGTTTCACTTTTTGTTGTTGGTCAAGAATCGTACTTTTGACCAACAAAAGATTTTCTCATATTGTATTTTGCGATATTCGTTGATTCTGTGTTTTTTTAGCGAAAAACAATATTGACGGTGTTAAAGTGTGTGTTAAATTTATTGCAAAACATGCTGATTTGTTACATTTTAGGCTGTAAAAGCCGTAGTGAGCGTAAATATGAAAACATAACATTTCATTCGTAAGTACGATATTTTGCATTTAACATCTCTCAATTTGCAGTAATATTGACTGTATGATTAACTAAGAATATTATTACACGAGGAATGACGTGTTAGTTACATTATTACAGCGTAAAATAGTATTTAAAAAACATTGTTATTGTAGTAATACACAACCAAATTCTATAGGTCGTTATTTCAACAGCAAACCAAAGCTTATTATTACTCTTTGATTTTGTCGCGTTAAACGATTGCTAGGGTTGCCAGCGATAGTGTTGGAGAGTTGCCTAGAATTGTTATTTGTTATGCCCGCTGTACACTCTCGCTGAGGGCTCTCGGGCGAGAGTCTCGTGCGAGAGCCCCTTGCCCGAGTGGGATCATGTACATTCTCGCTTAGTTCAATCGCAGTAAAGAACTCAGACAAGATGGAGGAAAAAGACCATTCACCATTCACCATGCATCGAAAGATATCATTGTAATCCAAAGATTTATAATCATATTTAATTTTATTTCTCACAGATAATGACCCATAATGTCGTTTAATATTGTTATTTTTCTGTTCTACACTGTCTAACGGCGGGACTAGTACTGAAAGACGCGAGAGTGTACAGTAGTGCGCTCGTTTTCCTCGCGAGACCCTTTGTCTCGGGCGCAAAATACCGACAACGGACCGAGAGGGTCCGAGATAGGCGAGACGAGGCGAGCGCACCCATTTACACTCTCGCACTCGGGCCGCCTCGCTGTGTCTCGGCGAGAGTGTACAGCCGGCTTTACATGTTTAATAATTATTATTTTTACAAAAAATATGTTTTAATACATAAAAAATCATTCAATAATAATATATTATTATTGAATTGTCAATTGTCATCCAACATGAACTTAAACATACTTCTTCAGATAACAACTGCTACAAGATAGATTTTGGCAAACTTGGGTATTGTTTGGCATTAGCTGCCCACCAAGAATAGGGTCACGATTGCGATTAATTCGCACTGACTTTCATTTCATTTGCTACCTCATCAAAACAATCCCAAAACGTATCATGAGCTTTGCGAGATACATCTGACTCCTCCTCTCCTCTACTCTTTTAGCCGGCGTTGAAGATGAACTGCTACTTGAGGACTCTTCGCAATACATTTTTAAATTTATCTCGTTTGCACCAAACGGCTAAGTTCCACCGGATATTCGGCGGCCGAATGTCCGGCTATCTGACCATGTGGTTGGCCGAATATCCGGTATCTGGTATCCGGCCAAACTACTATCCGTTTCATCTCTAATTATTATCCACCTCTGGCGAAAACTATGGCCAGCTGTAAACTTCCAACATCAAAGTAGCACAACTATAATATTATGTGATTTAACTTAGACATAAAATATGGTCATGTTTCATGACATAAAAAATACTACACATAGATTTTATAAAACAAAGTGATAAAAAATAGGAGATAATATTTTATCGATCATTCTTTTCAGTCTACAGAGATGTGATGACAGTATTAAATGCTCTGAATGTAAATGTGCGTCACGATTGTTCCGCCACTTTATCTAAACAGAAAGAAATTTCGCCAAAAAAATTGTCGAAATTTGTCAAAATCGAAGCATACAAACCAAAAATTTGTCAAAGTAGAAACTAATAAGTTACAAGGATTTTAAGTTGGCCGCGCGAACGTAACGTGGACGATTGCGCGGCCATGAAGATCTCAGGAATCACGTAGGTCAGAGATCTTATTTCTTATGTCATATAAAGACTGAATTTGTCAAAAATTGTCGAAAAAGGAATTATAAACTCTAATTCGATATTTTAAGAAATATTTACCTAAGAAGTTCTGGCCGCGCAATCCTCCACTTGTCGTTTTTTAATGTGGATTATATCTTTATAACTTTCGACTAAGTACAAAAAACTGTTACAGGAAGAAAGGTCTTAATTTGTCGAAACTAATGAAAGCAATAAATACTACAAAAGCTTAGTAAAACAGACAAATCAGTCCGAAACAATAAATACATGGCCGCGCGGTCGAAACGTTACTTTGTACGCTGATATCTCAGTATCTGTAATTGCTAGGATTTCGGTGTAAATATCCATTTATTCGACATATTAACCACATTAGAATGACATATCGTTTTACTCTCAGAACAGATATAAACGCATATTATCTCGAAAAATATGTTCTCTCGTACAATGTTCGAGTAGGGTAACCATAATTTTGATTTGATTTGGTTTTGGTTGGATTTGATCTTTTGCTCTACTAGACGAAAATGTATCTATTTCATCAATAATACCAATTTCGACCATTTACTCGTAAAATCAAATTTGGTAAGTTATGAGCTACAAAAAAAATCATTAACTTAGTAGTTAGTTATCGCTATGTACGTTAAATATGCAGACCAAAGTGAACTAGAGTGAAGGAAGAAATGCAATAATAAAAAGGTATACATTATCTCCCTTACCAGGCCTCTGTCACTAGATGTAGTTTACTCGCGCTAAGTGCCTACCGCAAGCCGGAACATGGTTGATCCATTTCGCAGTGGGTTGTCGACCATCGAGCGCGACGCGCTCGTACTAATATTAATTGAATCGATATGAATTTGCCTCGTAATTTGTGTAGTGTACATAGATGTAGACCAGGTAGAAGAAGAAAAAAAGGAAACATATCTTTTTTCACATTACCTAGTGATGAAGACAGGTGACTGTCATTGTTTTTAATTAGATTTTAATTTTTTTTTTAATTTGTGTTGCTTTATGTAACATGACTATTGACTAAAATATTTACCTAAATCTTATATCCTAATAGCACATATTACTAAATAGTTACTGCGTAAGTAATAATACCTACTTGTCATAGCTGGGCATTAACTCGTTAATCCGTTAATCGTTAATTAACGAAGTTAACATTTTGATTAACGAATTAACTTATAAGTTAAATTTAGAAAATGTTAACGGACACGTTAACTTCCGTTAATATGTAGAAGTCCGTTAATCGTTAATCCAATGCCTACTATTTAGCGCACAGCGCCGCGGCGTGGCGCGATAAACAGGTTCAGAAGTACAATCTGTCAAGAAAACTTAGACGCAGTATAAAATTTTCTAAACTTAATCACGCTCAAAAGGTGGTTTTCTCTTTGTTTTTTCACAGAGAACGCTTATACACTTTAAATATTATCACCTTGCCATTTTTATCTCGATTTAATAAGGTTTTCATATTTTTATGTGATTTAAAAATTATGTAAAGTGTTACATTTTAAAGTTGTGTTAGCTTCCAGAACCTAAACCAACAGGTTTTTTAAGTACCTACACTAAAGCTACGATATAAAAATGCAATTTTACAATAATTAACGGATTAACGATTAACGTTAACTTGCGTTAATTCTTCCGAAATGTAACGCTTTAACGTTTAACGAAGCTAACTTTTTTTGTAGCGGATTAACGATTAACGAAGTTAACTATTTGATTAACGGTGCCCAGCTATGCTACTTGTACTCTTATTTATTCTGAGCTAATAGTATGCATTCAGAAACATTTTATGGGTAGCAACGTCGGTCTTTGTTTTTGATAGAGGTACAAAATTTGTTTTTTGTTTTTTTAGTAAAAGTTTACTTTTACAAAAAACCATATTTTAAGTTTACTTTACGACTTCACATAAATAAATTATACTCAAAAGTAATATAAGCTATAAATGTAGTTTTTTTATTGTATGTGATTAAACATCTTTGAGTAATATCGTTCGCTAAAGTACAGTAGGTTTACAAGAAAAAAGTTGTAATTAAATATAATTCTAAAAGAAGACAACCCCGATTTGGACATATTTGGCCAGAAAAGATAAGAGTTATGCAATACTAATAATTAATTAATTCCTCAATCAAGGTATGTCATAGACTAGGTAGTCAGCCCAATCCTAGTAGCCCCCACAAATGCCGGCCGTTGTTAGTCAAGTTCTCGACTATTGACATCAAAGCTGCTATTTTTCGGGCTAAAACCAAGTTAAAAGGTACACCATTCTCATTGAGAGAGTTTCTGACTAAAGTACGACAGACAGTGTTTAGTAAGGCAAGAATGCACTTCGGTTTGAGGGGCTGTTGGACATTGGATGGTGCAGTCATTATTAAGAGCACCGATGGTAAACGCCACAAGGTAACGTCCATGGAGGAGCTCCAGCCACTTATGCAGCAGTATCAGAAGACAACACCATCGATTGTTTCCTCTAATGCCGGAAAATAATATCAATAGGTTCATATTATTATGCTTACAAACATTGTCACTGTTAGGTTACTGACAACAATTTAGTTGTAATATGTATTAAGTATGTGCCCATAACATTACTCTGTTTTATGAAAGATTATGTCGATAACTTTGTTCTGTCATACACTTTACCATTTTATTTGATAAGTTACATGATTTAATTCAAGGGTAATTTCATAACTAATAAGTTTTACAAAAGGGTACACGATTTCCAACATTTTCAATATCAATAATATGTCAATGTCAATAATTTTTTTTTTTTTTTTTTTTTTTTTTTTTTTTTTTCTTGGCAACTTGACACAATTTTGCGTATGTTGTGCCACAGACGAGTAAAAGGTAAGGAACTAGCGGAAGGAATAATAGGAACGGAATTTGGAATAAGTTAATTAATATAGTTTAAAACTCTACATATAAATAAATTACAATAAAATACAAAATCAAATATTAATGTTATTTAAAGATAAGTAATTACTTAAACAAATATATACATTTTTATTATTATAATGAAGTAGAATATTTACAGAAGTAGGAAATGGGATAGGAATCAATGATAAGCTATGATATAAATGGGAATGATCATGGAGAGGACAAGATAAAATAATATGGTTTAAATCACCAATTTCGCCACACTCGCATAAATTATCACGTCGAACGCCAATTCTCTTAAGGTGTGTAGGAATGCACAAATGACCTAGTCTCATTCGAATAATCGACGTCGTTACGTTTTTAGAGAGATGAATTTTAGCAAACCAAGGCTTAGTTGGGATCACGGGTTGGATTTCTTGATAATGAACTGCTTTTGTTTGACTGCTCAGTCTCCATGACTCATCCCACGCTTCTACGAGAGAGTTCCTGGCAAGAGCAACCAAATCATGAGTGTAGTTATGAAAAGGAAATACATCCCCACAAAATATAGCGTCTTTTGCCATTTTATCAGCTAACTCATTGCCTATAATGCCACAATGGCTAGGTATCCATACAAAAGTAATTGAGTAGCCTTTTAATTTACATCTGTATAAAAGATTACGTATCTGAATAATAATAGGAAAACAGTTTTTTAATTTAAAAGGGAACTTATTTAGGGTTTGCAAAGCGCTTAAGGAATCTGAGAATATTAGAGCCTTCTCAAGCCTACCGAGTAGAATGTACTCGATAGCCTTGAAAAGACCATAACACTCCCCAGTAAAAACAGAGGATTCAGGGGGAAATTTAACTTTTTGCACAATATTATATTGTAAATGGTAGATCCCTACTCCTACATGACTGTCTGCAGAATTCTTTGATGCATCAGTGTATAAATGATGCCATCCTTGCCAATTGTTGTTAGTTATGTATTTAAATATATTACTAGCAAAATATTTATCAGACTTCTTGATACCGATATCATAACGAACATCGGGCATAAGAATTAGAGCTTCGTATGAAGATTCAAATAAAGGAAAAGATGGGGAGCGAAAAGTAGGAGCGTCTAAAGTCAAAAATTTACGATAACTATGAATGAGCGGGGGTTTAGATTTGTGAAGCCAGTATTTACTATTATCGTAACAAAGTTGAGATAGAGTGTTAAGTTTAGAAATTAAAGGATGATTTTGAAATTGGTAGCAGCGAAGGAAGAATTTATCTGCAAGATATTGTCGCCGGAGTTGAAGAGGAGGTTCACAACACTCTATCTGAAGAGCGTTTATCGGAGATGAATTCATAGCACCACAGATTATGCGTAAAGCTTTGGCTTGTATTTTATCAATTTTTTGTAATCCACTCAAGTTACATGGCTCTAAGAGAAAAGTCCCATAATCTAATATGCTTCTTATCATTGCATTATAAATTAATTTCATTGTAAAGGGGTGGGATCCCCACCAAACACCGGAAAGACTTTTTAACATGTTTAGGTTTCGCTCACATTTTGAATAGATGTATTCAAAATGTGCGTTACCATTCAATTTTGAATCTAAATATAATCCTAAAAATTTTACATTTTCTTTTACAGGAATTAGAATCCCATCATAAAAAACTGTAACAGGCGGAGGCATACGTAGCCGTGAAAATAAAACCACAGAGCTTTTATCAACCGATAACTCTAAGCCATTCTTGTCCATCCAGATTTTTAATTTTTTTAAGATATTTGTCAGATCCCTACAAGCATCACGTATAGAGTTAGAAATTATGTAAATAGTCTTATCGTCTGCGTATTGTAACAGTTTTATTATATTATTTAAGTCTAAGTATTTTTCTAAGTCAGCAGTGTATAAGTCGTACAATAGAGGACTTAAAACAAATCCTTGCGGAATACCTTTACGGACAACTCTCGTTTGGGTACAGTCATCTATCCCACCAAAAACATACCTGTTAAAATAGGGCCTAGTTCCTATAGGCTAACTGTTGGTCTAAAAAAAGAGTTGAAATCCAATCCAATGCCAAGTTCAGATGCACTTCATCGATCATAATCATCTTTATCAACAGCCTGATCCATAATACTTCTAATTTGAACTTGGCAGGTTATTTAAATTCTATTAATATTATCTAATTATATAATTAATCAAGTGTAACGCATAGCACAAAAACCTGCCAAGTTCAAATTTAGAAGTATTATGGATCAGGCTGTTGATAAAGATGATTATGATCGATGAAGTGCATCTGAACTTGGCATTGGATTGGATTTCAACTCTTTTTTTAGACCAACAGTTAGCCTATAGGAACTAGGCCCTATTTTAACAGGTATGTTTTTGGTGGGATTTCAATACTTTTTTTCAAGAAATCCTACCTATGTTTTCTTTTTGTGCTACGCCCGATATAAACAATACTTTCAATAGATGCCTCATTATATCACTGGTACATAAGAATTTTTATCTAAAGTTCATAGATGAACTGACTCACGCTTGACGATTTCTTAAATTTCTTAATTTATCGTTAATCTACATAATAATATAACACATGACCTGTGTGCTAAATTTAATAACGCTAGGACATTGGAAGTAGCCTCTAAAGTTCGTAGATCGGCCGACACACGCTTGACCGATTTCTAAAATTTCTTAATTTTTTGTTAATCTACATTTAACACATGACCTGTGTGCCAAATTTCATAACGCTATGACATTAAAGTTTGTATGGGCTGTAGATAGGCCGACTCACGCTTGACCGATTTCTAAAATTTCTTATTTTTTTAAATCTACATAATTATAACACACGACCTGTGTGCCAAATTTCATAACGCTAGGACAATTGGAAGTGGCCTCTGAAGTTCGTAGATGAACCGACTCACGCTTGACCATTTTCTACAATTTCTTAATTTTTCGTTAATCTACATATAACACACGACCTGTGTGCCAAATTTCATAACGCTAGGACAATTGGAAGTGGCCTAGAGGTTTTGATTACCGGTCAGTGAGTGAGTGAGTGAATGAGTGAGTGAATGAGTGAGTCAGTGCCAAAATAAGCTATTTTTACAAGGACATATCTCAGGATCTACTGAAGCTATATCTATGAAATTGGGTATACTGCTTAAGTACTCGTAAATAATTACGTAGGTATAATTTTATCTTTGCACTCGCAATAGACACTGAGCTACAGGGGGGTCAAAAGTACGTCGAAACGGTTCGTGTAAATAGTGCACGGCATGCGCGCGGCCTGCTGGAACTAGGCTTGCGCACTTCCGTGCGCTTTGAAATTTAAACTTATAATTCTTTCCAACAGTAGATTTATTATAAAATTAACTAAAATTATTGGCACACCCAAAAGAATTAACTTTTCCTTAAGTATAGATAAATTTACATTATCATATGCAGAATTTATGTCCAGAAAACATGCAACGACAAATTTATTATCTGTTAATGCAATGCGAATGTCTGTGGTCAGTATGGCAATGTTGTCTATGGTCCCTTTACCTTTCCGAAATCCGAATTGTGAATTTGACAGCAGGTTATGTTTTTCAACAAACCATTCTAACCTATTTTTGGCTAAATGTTCAGCAATTTTTAATAATACTGAAGACAATATGATTGGACGATACGATGTGGCGGAGGATGGTGGTTTGTTTGGTTTTAATATGGGTATCACTTTTTGTATCCGCCATGAAGTTGGTATATTCCCTGATAATAGAATTTCATTTACTAATTTCAGGTAATACTGTAAAATTTCGTCGGTTGCATGTTCGAAGAAACTATAAGGAATACCATCCAGTCCAGGAGAAGAGTCTTTTAAATTCTTTACTACCCCTTTAAGTTCTTCCAGAGTAAAAAGAGAGTTTAAGTCCTCGAAATTTTCATTTAGCATAGGAGATGGAGATAGACAGGAAACTGAAGGAGGAGCTAAGTTATCAAGAAAATTACTAGACAGAGATTCAGGAATGGGAAAGAAGGAAGGTTTAAATGCTGACCTATATCGTCTTATATTATTCCACACTGTGGTAGGGTGTACATCCGGACTTAGAGATAGACAAAATTTTCTCCAGCTTGTTACCTTTTTTGTCCTGAATAGTTTTTTTGTTTCCCTAATACAATCAAGGTAATGCTGATAGTTAATTATATTTGGGTTTCTATTATACCGTTTTTCACTTTCTTTCCTGTTCCTAATAGCAACTGTGCACTCTTGATCCCACCAAGGTGGAGATGGTGGATGATTAAATAATAAATTCTTTTTTGGAAAAGTGTCATCAGCTGCTTTAATGAATGCCTTGGCTAAGGCCTCAGCACAAATAGATGTATTTTCTGACTTTATATCAGGGAGAAATGGCAATTGATTTGAAAGTAAATTTTTAAATTTATCCCAATTAGAATTATTGTTTAAATGGTATTTTTTTGAGGACTGATTATGATTAGGAGATTTATTACTGTTTCTGCCTGGAAATGAAATAATGATGGGAAAATGGTCACTACCGTGACTTGAGTCTGAAACATTCCAGTGAAAAGTAGATGAAAGATTAGGTGAACAAATGGATAAATCTGGAGCACTGCAACCTTCATGAGGAGCAGTACGACGGGTTGGCTGGCCGGAATTAAGAATGCACAGTTGATGATAATCTACCAAGTCCAGCAATACATTCCCCCATGAGTTGTGTTTATGACTACCCCATGCTTGATGTTGAGCATTTAAATCTCCAAGTATTACTATTGGTTTGGGTAATGAACTGATCAGATTATTAATGTCAGAAAAAATGCTATATGATGGATGGGGAATATACAATGAAACGAAACATATGTTATTTACAGATGCAGCAATGATTGAGAAATCGGAGTGATGTGGAGGGAGAGAAATATGATGAAATGTTTGATGATGTTTGATGAGCAAAGCTGTACCACTATGCCCATCAGATCTATCTTCCCTAAGACAGGTATATCCGGAAATCTTAAAAAGAGATTCCGGTTTTAGCCATGTCTCTTGTAAGGCAAGAATAGATGGTTTATATTTATTAATTAGATATATGATTTCATGTTTTTTGCTTATTACGCTTCGGCAATTCCACTGTATTATGTGGTCCATTATTGGATGTATTGTTACTATTTGTTTCTGTATTCAATAAAGCTACGTTGGACGGTGAAAAAGTGGATAGCAATGTTATTAATTTGTTTAAGGCTAGAACGGTTTCTTGGATAGAGTTAACATCACAATTAGGCATAGGATAGGCTGAACTATTATTACCTAATGGAGGATTATAATCCTTTACTAAAGTGTTATGAGCTTGTCTATCATACCCATACTCCTGTCTATGAGGAGATTTAGGTTGTTTAAATACTGTTTTTTTGTATGACTTTTGACCTAAACTACTATTATTTCTAATGTTGTTATTTACAAAGCTTGATTTTTGTATATTTACAGGTGTTGACATAGTATTGGAGGATATAAGTACATCTGAATATAATTTTGATACAGTTGGATGGAGTTTGGAGGCTTCAGAATACGACAGGCAATTATGAGCCATTGACTCTTTTATGGACTTTTGTCTTTGATACTCAGGACACTTTTTGTCTGTAGCAATATGTGAACCATGGCAAATACAGCAGTACACAGAATCCTCCTCTACTGAGCAGTTTTCTCCAGCATGACCTTGACCACACCTGTAACACCTAGGTGTGGATCGACATTGACTTTTTACATGACCATACCTGCAGCAGTTATAGCATTGTATGGTAGGGAATATATACAGATCTACGGGCAGAGCATTGTAACACATAAACACCCTCTTGGGTAATACTTGTCCATCAAAAGTTATTACGACCGACTCAGTATTATTAAATTGAGTTGTACCATTGACAACAGTTTTTTTCTTTAACCTTCTTATTTTTAAAATCTCCCCACAACCAAAGGGAACTGTTATATTATTAATAATGTCCTCATCGGACCAATCAGCGGGAATCCCTCTGACTAGGCCTATTCTGCTAACTTGGAAAGACGGTATAAAAATTTTATATTGATCTGCACTTAATTGTTGGCTATTTATAAAGTTGTTAGCATCAGAATACACAGAAAATGAAATAGATAGTCTATTTCTAGCGATCTTTTTTATGCTACCATCAATTATATTTTGTATGTTATTTTTCTTTAAATAATGGCCAAAAACAATCGGATGAAAATTAACATTTTCATTAGGAGATTTTGCTACTTTCTGTATGTGAACTACATATGGAGTCGAGTCAGTGTCTTTATACGTTAACCTACTTACCCTAGAATCAACTAAGCCTTGGTTTTTCGTTGTATTGTCAATTGTCTGTGTCTCAGCTATTATATTATTGTCTTTACAAGCTGTGTTATTTTCAGAATCGCTAGAACACATGCAATTAACATCTTTTTTAGCTTTTCTTGGGTCACTTTTAATTTTTTTCATACATTTCCTACAGCGCTTTTTAGATAAAGCTGGACGTTTACGTGGGTTTGTTGAGTATGAAGCATCTGTATCCATACTCGATTCATTTGAAATGGTCACATAATGACCAACGGGGGGACCAGGTCCCCCCGGGTCGGGCTCCTCCATGGTTATTCTTATAAACTACAAAATAAAAGAAGACTTACCTAAATAAAACTTAACTACACTACTAATGAGAGAAAATATGACTAAAAATAAACTATATAATTAACTATTTACATATAAAAATTAATTTTAAAATTTTAAGAAAAAATACCGCGACCGCCTTATTCAAGTTCCCGCGCTTTTCCTCAATGTCAATAATTGTCACCTCAGTAATCAGTTATTGTTTTAAATGTCATTGTTGTCATTTGTCAGTTGCGTTCCAATACACGTACTTCTTCTTTTTAAAGAAGAAAAGTTTAGGATTTTTTTTGCGTCGTTGAATGCTAATATTAAAATATTATGTAAATTTCATAAGGTGAATGACAGGTCGTTGGACAGTGCTAGCGTGGTAGGTACTAGTATTTGGATGGAGTACAGGGACGCAGTGTTTGTTGTGGTTGCCTTAAAAACTACCTGTTTTTCTTTAAAATCAGGCGTTCTATTACTTTAGAAATAGGCAGTTTTTGAAGCAACCTTAATAGATATTATTGTGTTTTTCTGCTTTGTCCAATGACTAGTACTGTCCAATTTACTGGTCATTTACCCTAGTTTAGCATGACATAACTTTATTCACATTCACATGTTGTGTAAAATTTTGATTATTTATATTGTAACTGTCGGCTGGCGGGTGGTGCAGTGATGCATACCACGCAAATTAAATTATTTTAAATATTTAGTGCATATAACATTTTATACATATATATATTTTACTCATTATACGTTAATTTAATATTATTTTATAAAATATAATATTATTTATTATTATATTATACTTATATATAATTATGTCTCATTCTGATAGTGACTCATTTCACTCAGCAAATGATTCTATTGTTTTATCTGACGATGATAGTTTTGATTCTATAAATACGAACAACTTAGGAGAACTTTTGCATCAAACTTTTAACGATCAGAATAATTTGTTACTAAACGTGTGTCATATCAACGCACAAAGTGTGCCTAGTCACTTTAACGACATTTTGGACACTTTTGCAGGTAACAATATTCACGGACTTTTGATTTCAGAGACTTGGCTTAAACCTAACCTACTTTCCACATCTTACAGTTTGCCCGGGTTTGTTTTAATTCGAAATGATCGTAGCGACCGACGTGGTGGTGGTGTAGGTATCTACCTAAGGAGTGACCTCTCATATAAAATAATTGCTAGCTCGCCTCCACATTATTCCGCCTCCGCTGAATTTCTGTTTCTAGAGGTCTGCATTAGGGGAACTAAAGCTGTTCTTGGAGTTGTATATTGCCCTCCTTCCATCGATTACTTTAGCCAATTAGAGTCCGTTTTGGAGTCGTTGAGTGCTGATTATAAGCACCACATTATTATGGGCGACTTCAATACAAATTTACTTGACGCATCTTCTTCGCGCGCACGCAGATTACTACACATTCTGGAGTCAACTAGTTTGCAACAGTTACCTTTGCAGGCCACACACCATAACATCGATGGCGATGATACCTGGTTGGACCTAATTTTAACATCAAACCATTCACTGGTTCATTCTCACGGACAATATCATGCCCCTGGTTTTTCATTGCACGACCTTATCTTTCTTAGGTATGCTTTAAAGCCCCCTAAAATAAAACCAAAGATTATTCATAAACGTTGCTTTTCTCGTATGGACATTGATAAGCTTAAATCAGATGCTGCTAATGTCGATTGGAATCCACTTATCGCTGCTTCTAGTATCGATCACAAAGTCCAAGTTTTTAACAATAGGATTCATGCTCTTTATGACGTCCATGCGCCTATTAGGAAAGTTAAAATAAAGAGCGTTCCAGCGCCTTGGTTGACTCCCGTCATAAAAGTAGCCATGAGACTCAGGGACCGTGCCTATCGTAAATATAGAAAGAATCGTAGCGACATTAATTGGGTGAACTTTAAAACAGCCAGGAATAGATGTAATCAAATCGTCAGAAATGCTAAACGTCGACATATTTTCTTAAACATTAGCAACTCATCTTCCTCAGCTAACTTATGGAAGTTCCTAGGTACTTTAGGCGTAGGTAAGTCCCATCACACGGAACTGCCGAGTACTATTAGTTTGAATGACCTCAACACTCATTTCTCTTCTGTCACAACTCTAGATGCAAGTACACGGTCCTCAACTATTAGTTATGTAAACGGATTACCACGTGCTGCTAAACATCTGTTTCAATTTGAACCTGTTTCTGCTGACGAGATCAAAACTATAATTAAATCTCTGAGCTCTAAGGCTGTTGGTTGTGACGACATCAGTCGTCAAATGATTACCACCATTCTCGACAGTCTCTTGCCTGCAATTTCCCATATTATTAACTTCTCCCTCGAGTCCTCTACCTATCCCGACCTTTGGCGTAAGGCTTACGTCTGTCCCTTACCAAAAGTTCCAAATCCTGCACAACCCTCCCATTTCCGTCCCATTTCAATACTCCCTTTCCTCTCTAAAATAATCGAGGCGTGTGTTCACAAGCAATTGTCCAGGTTTGTATTCGATAACAACCTTCTTTCTCCACTACAATCTGGATTCAAGCCTGGGCATAGTACCACCACGGCCTTGTTAAAAATTACTAGCGACATAAGGGCTGGCATGGAGGAATCGAAAGTCACTGTCCTAGTGCTGATTGATTTCTCTAATGCTTTTAATAACGTGAACCACGATATTCTCTTGTCCATCCTGTCCCACCTCAATATCTCGCCTGAAGTAATAAACTGGTTCTCCTCCTACCTTAAGGGGCGCCAACAATGTGTACGCGTTGACGGGTCCTTCTCTGATTGGGTCCTTCTCGAGGATGGGGTTCCACAAGGTGGTATACTTTCTCCCCTTTTATTTTCCTTATTTATTAATTTATTAGTTTATATAATTAGCAGTGCGCATCATTTATATGCTGATGATTTTCAGCTATATAGACAAGACACAATTGAAAATCTCCCCACTGCCATCGATGCTTTAAATCGGGATCTTGTTGCTATAAATACCTGGTCTGCTAATTTCGGACTGTCAGTAAATGCGGCTAAGTGTCAGGCCATTTTAATAGGAAGTCCGAGAGTTCTAAGAAGAGTCGACACTAGATCTATTCCGCCTCTAATGTTTAACAGCAGTATTATACCCTATAGCTCTTGTGTTAAGGACCTCGGTTTACACATCGACGCTAACTTAGACTGGCATACACAAATTGCTAGCGTCAGTAATAAAGTCACATACTCATTGCGAGCATTATACCGACTTAAAAATTTCTTACCATCGTGTATAAAATTGATGCTAGTTCAGACTCTAATACTCCCAATAATTGATTACTGCGACATTTGCTATCTTGACCTTAATGCGGACCTCCTTAACAAACTAGATCGTCTCCTGAATAACTGCATTAGATTTGTTTTCGGCCTCCGCAAGTATGATCATGTCTCCTCCTACCGCTCAAAATTACGCTGGCTCCCAGTTCGCCAACGCCGATCCCAGCGGGCAGTATGCATGCTCTATTCCATACTATACTCCCCCTCCGCTCCCAGCTACCTAACTCCTCATTTCGAATACCTAGGCAGCAACCATGACAGAAATCTCCGTTCCACCAATAATTTACGCCTCCAATGTCCTCCCCATAGTTCCGCTCTCGTCCACTCTTCCTTTCAGATTCAATCAATTCACCTTTGGAATTCACTTCCAATAGAAATCAGGATGTCCAAAACTAAAGAATTGTTCAAACGTAAAGTACATGAACATTATCTTAAATCATTAACCAATGATATTGTATGTTACTAAGTATTTTATAAACTCATTGTCATTAACTAAATGAGACAACAAAAGTTATTTTATCCATCTATATCTATATCTATACATAGATATATATTTATATTTTATATTTAGTAGTTTATTTTATACATATTTATGTAACATATTATGTAAGTAAGTATATATTTTAAATATGTATTATGTTTATTTTATTTTGAATTAAGTATATATTGTTATGATGTACCTAGATATGTTATTTATATTATCATTATGTTAATTATAAGATATTTTAATCCCTCTGTCCTCTAAATGTTTGCATCTACCTCACTATCTCTGCAACACCCTAAGGTTTGGCTGGAAGAAAATGCCACAAGGCATTAAGCCCGCCTTTGTACTACAATGTGCAAAAGTTTTTAAATAAAATAAAATAAATAAATAAATTAAAAGAGTAACACATTGAATAAGCTATAAAATGTTTTGTCCTTTTCTGTCAAGCTACTTTTTCTATAATTATATCAAACAAGGACAACACATTGTTTATGTACGTATACAGTGTGTAAAATATTTACACAATGAATACGTGATACATAATCACGTATTCATTGTGTAAATATTTTTAATTAGTATTTAATATAAATAAAATAACCTTACAAAGAGAAAAATCTTATATTTTTATATGCCAAACGTTTTAAGATGTTAGCATAAAAAAATATGCCGCTGGACTGTTGATCCATTCGTTCGCGCGAGAGTTGTCTGCGAAGGATCGACGCGAGTTTGCTTTTTGGGCTCTAACTCTAACATAATATGTTAGAGTGAGAGCGCTAAATGAAATTTATGATTTCTCACTCGCACAACTCATTATTTGATTTGTTGATTTTGTTGAATAATTAATGATTTTTTATTTTCTTTAAAATGTTTCTGTAGTGGTTTTCAAATTATTTTTTGTTTGTTGCTTTTTGTAACATGTCTATTGTTGTTAATTTTGCAAGCTGTGATGAATAAATACATCTAAATATTGAAATATACAAGTTTAGTTTTATTTAATACTTTTGCAAATCGAGTTAGATGTTGTTCAATATAATTGTAAGTGTCCAGTTAGAGGTATTCCCAAATCAAATCAAAATTATGGTTACCCTACTCGAAAATTGTACGAGAGAACATATTTTTCGAGATTACATGCGTTTATAACTGTTCTGAGAGTGAAACGATATGTCATTCTAATGTGGTTAATATGTCGAATAAATGGATATTTACACCGAAATCCTAGCAATTACAGATACTGAGATATCAGCGTACAAAGTAACGTTTCGACCGCGCGGCCATGAATTTATTGTTTCGGACTGATTTGTCTGTTTTACTAAGCTTTTGTAGTATTTATTGCTTTCATTAGTTTCGAAAAATTAAGACCTTTCTTCCTGTAACAGTTTTTTGTACTTAGTCGAAAGTTATAAAGATATAATCCACATTAAAAAACGACAAATGGAGAATTGCGCGGCCAGAACTTCTTAGGTAAATATTTCTTAAAATATCAAATTAGAGTTTATAATTCCTTTTTCGTCAATTTTTGACAAATTCAGTCTTTATATGACATAAGAAATAAGATCTCTGACCTACGTGATTCCTGAGATCTTCATGGCCGCGCAATCGTCCACGTTACGTTCGCGCGGCCAACTTAAAATCCTTGTAACTTATTAGTTTCTACTTTGACAAATTTTTGGTTTGTACCCTTCGATTTTGACAAATTTCGACAATTTTTTTGGCGGCATTTCTTTCTGTTTAGATAAAGTGGCGGAGCAATCGTACACATGCACATGAATCTGAAAATCAAAGCCTATTATAAGGTCAATGATTTCATAAACGATGGCACATCTTGGGAGTAGGATGGCTGCATGCAAGGCTACTTCTACGTTAGTATATGACTTACAATTATTATGTATGGATGTTGACATTGTATGATTTTAATTTACAATTATTGTAAATTTTATTTTAAAAAGATTAATTTTTCTCTCACTTTTTTGCGGTATTTATATTAACGGCTCCATTCCACCGCGGCGCACGCTGTGCACGGCCATGCGCACGCGTGGACGTGCACGGATTTATTTCTTTGACTTGAGTCAATTCGTGCGTAGCATGTCCGTGGGTTGCAGTGGACACAGTCACATATATTTTCTTACAAAGCGAAGCTTGACGCACGTGCGTAGTCTCTCCGCCGCGGTGGAATGGAGCCCTCACGCGGATGAACTCACGGGAAGATTGCTAATAATAAAAATACAAAAAGTAATGGTAATATGTAATAGCGTTTTTGCCATCTGAAAAAATGATAAAAAAATGATTTGGTGTGGGGAAAATAAATAAGATTTGTATAGTCTGGTAACACCAGACAAAGTTGGCACTTTATATCCATCCCTTAACGGGTGTACGCCCATGTCAAGTCTATTGATGCTTTTAGACACCGACACACAAAAAAGCAGCGCATGCGCAGTTGAAAAAGCAAACGAACAAGGCGGCTTACATTAGCTTGCTACATAATATATTAATCTGTGGTTTACCGTCGCGCCGTCTGGTGGAGATGATAAAAAGAAAACAACCCATTAAATTATATTTAATTTTTAAATTGAATGTGTAGTTGATTTAAGTTGCAAACAATAACAAAAAATAATATTATAATATTTTAAATAACCATGCCGATGCCAGCATATAGAGGTGTTTTCCACGATTCCATTAGTCATGAATCAGAAATAATCCCCAATTCAACCTACCGCATCAGTGTATGTCTGAAAAGATATTTCAATGATATGAGAGCGCTTTGTTATGTTCTTATATCTAGAAAGAAAACAGTAAAATGGTTAGAAAAGAAGATAAAAAACCTATTCAGTGTTAATGGAGATTTCGTTCTTACATCTCGTGGACACTTGCTACCATCATCAGAGCGGTTAGGTTTGCTGAATGCTGATGATATAGTTGAGTGAGTTGTTCATTTTTAGTATGTTATGCAAAAGCTTAATGTTATGTTTTATTCAAGAATCAGGAATAATGAACTGCTATGTCACCAGTTTAAGTCGTACACTGATTCCTATAACTTATTAAATATAAGTAGTTTATATTAATAAACTTATATTACCAACTCATCAGTTACATTAATTATCATATGGTATAGTCTCAGAAAACACATTGCCTTTAATATCTACATCAAGTATAGCAAAGTAAACTCAACATCCGATCGAAGGATTAATGAAGTATTGAGGGATAGTAGTAGCTATATGTATATATAACTAAAAAATTCTGGTTTCTGTAGTTTTTTTTATTTTTAGGTTTAACTAATTGGTTTTTCCTTATTTCATTACAGAGTTGTACCAAATGAAATAGTAAATGAACTTAAAAATAAAATGAAATGTGTTCATGCTGTGACTAATAATGGTAGTAATGTTGAAAATGATAGTATTTCATATGATGGGAATGATTCTGCTGTAGATAAAAACCAAACAATCTCCACTACCATAACATTTGGACAAAAAGACACTTTAAAGGAACTTGAATTGGAACAAAGGTTAGTACCTTAGTTAGTACCCTAGTAGCTTAGTTAGTAGTAGATATAAGATATGATTTTAGTAAATCATATCTTATGTTTTTTATTATTTATTTATTTATTTCCATACTTATTTCTACCATTACAGAATTACCCCAAGGCCCAATGCGATAGAAACATACAAATAAAAGCTTACCACTAAATAATATTCAAAAAATATCTTTAAACGAGCAATTCTTGTATATATGTTACCGGAAATGTATGAAATCCAGGAATTGTATACAAATCCTAGGAAATGTATACAATTCCGAAACTATTTAGGAAATGTATAAAATATTGTTTCAAAAACTATTTGTATTAAATAGTAGGTTATGTATTATAATTTATAAATGTCCTAGGAAATGTGTACAATTCCTAGAAATCTATACTAATATTATAAATGCGAAAGTATCTCTGTCTGTCTGTCTGTCTGTCTCGCTTTCATGCCAAAACTACCGAACCGATTGTAATGAAATTTTGTACACAGATTACCTTAAATCTATCAATGATAAATAGTTTATGGGTAAAGTGGTGTAATTCGGGGGCTAAATATAATTTATTTGGCATAAATAAAGTTTAATTTAAAAAAATTAAATAAGTTATGTGCACACTGCACAGCTGTTTTTGGGTGTTTTGATTTAATGGGTACTAGGGTCTTTTTTATAAAAGCTTAATTTGACACCAATTTTGTTGACATCGCGCGCTATAAACTGAAGTCCACGCGGACGAAGTCGCGGGCAACAGCTAGTTGTATATAATTCCAGCATCGTATTAGGAAATGTATAAAAATAATGCTTTCTGTAATAAAACACATTGGTACAATGAGAATAATCATTTTTATTTAAGCACTCGTTGAGATATCAACGATCGGGTAACAATCATAATATCGTAAAAATATTATAATAATAATCTTCATAATATTATCTTACTGATTAAAACCCAAAAATTAACCACGTTTTAATTTTTAAAATATATTTATCACGAAATAGACTTACCTATATTATTGTTATAAATTCAAACTTTCGTTTGGTATGACATTTAACATAGCCACATAGACTGCCATATGACTATTTATTTTTGCAGGGTATGCTGGAATGGTACTTGGAAGTACACTATATTTCTTTTATAGCACAGACATCTTTCTGTAGTACAGTTTTTCTTGCAAAGGCACTTCTTAAATCCTTGGCCAGATTCGATGGATAAAGGATTGTAGGTTAGCAACTGACTGTAGTGCTATCTCCGTATTCGGTAAATCCTATGCATCAAGGAGAACTCAATATGAACACACATTAATCTGAGACTGAGAATATAATTATTTTAAGATTCCGTTCTTAGTACCAATTTGATAGAGCTCATTATCCAGTTTTATCCAAAACTACACCTATACTATTTCGGGCATCATCATTCACCACATCCTCTATCAACCTCTGCAACTGCAATTCGTACAGAAGTGCCAATACGTAAAGAGGCAAACTTCTTTTTGCTCGATTGCAGCATTTTTTCAGTCTGTTGTTGTAGGTTTTTCTTAGCACTTTGACGATTTAATTTAGCACTATATTTTTTTTAACATAAACACAACTGTTTACGCGGCACTAGCGCGATTGCCTGATCAGACCCCTGCCGTCTCCTCGCCTCGCTATCCCCACGTACCCATTGATATCTCAATAAATCGATTTAGCGAGGAATCATTTTCATAAAATGTCATTTTATGTGTGTTTTTTTGAAGTATATTATATATAATTGGAATCTCGGAATCGGCTCCAACGATTTTCACGAAATTTAGTATATAGGGGGTTTCGGGGGCGATAAATCGATCTAGCTAGGAATCATTTTTAGAAAATGTCATTTTATTCGTGTTTTATCGAATACCGAGCAAAGCTCGGTCAAATAGCTAGTGTATTATTATGAGCCCTATAAATGTATCACCTAAATTCTAAAACATTTTTAGCAAGAGACAATCTGATTTCTGGCACATTTTATATATTTTGGTTTAATAATTTTGTTAAATATTTTATGTAACTTGTTGTGTATTCTAGGTCTATATCCTGTTATAACTTAGCCAAATCAAAAATTACAATTATGAATGAGCCCTGCTTAGTTTTATCTTGCCATGGTAAATAATATAGGCTTTAATCATATTTTGTTTTTTTTTACAGAATTATACAAAATAATCAGTTTCAAAATGAGATTGATTGTATTCGAGCTAGCGGTAATAGTACAGCAGCAGCTGCGGATGTCGTCGATGTTGAAAGTGAATATAAACCCATTGAGAAGTGTGACTTGGGTACCAGTGCCAAAAAGAAAAAATATTCATTTGAACAAAAAGACTCTTCAAAGGTGGAATTAGAGAAAAGTGTAGTAAATGATATTTCAAATAACAGTAACATACATTATCTGAGTACAGATGAAGTTCAAGATGAATTAGAAGTAATGAAAAAAAATGCTTTAGCCCTTCTAGACAGCAGTTTCAATATTTGCTCCAATAGAAGTGGGAACAGCAACATAGGAGGTACCCGTAAAAGAAAAAGAGTTCGACGGAAACGTACACAAGTCTTATTACCAGAAGAAGTGTCTGAAAATAACATCGAAAGGGATAATTTAAGGGACACTCTTCCTCATGAAAACGAAATTAATAGCGTGACTGAAAGCTCTAAGACTATTCCTCTGGCTATTTTACATAATGAGGAGATATGTAATCGAAAACCTCGCATTGTACAGTCTATGTAGATTGAAAAAAATCATTTTAAATACCTAAGCTATTTAAAATCTATATGATATTAAATTCATTTACCTACTAATTAAAGAATGTTGTGATCAATGTAGCATCTTATTTCTGATTATGCATGTTATGTGATGGTTATGTGTCTATAATTTCTAGTAATTTTCATGTGGGTTCGATTCTTATTTTATAATTTGGTGAGTATCCTTCCAACAGAACTTCCACAGAGAGTGTGACTGGTGACATTGAGTAAAACAATGCAGTGCTATGACTCCAAATGACATAACTTGCCCATCACACATCAAACACACCCATTAAATTTTTTTTCAAATTTGTTTGGTTATGTGGGATTCAGGATACCAGGACAGGCTCCTATTTTTTATTTTTATTTTTAACGGATAGTTTTAGTGATAAGGATTAAGGATTAATATTGTTATACTTCTTGCAATCTACGAGTGCGCGTCGCCCTTAGTTGTGTGAGTGACCATATTATCTATGCACGCGTACATGGCTCGCTCGCTACTGACTGCTCCGTCGGGTACGCACACTAACGAAAATGTCTATTTACATTTCCAACTACAAATAAAGGCGACGCGCACTCGTAGATTGCAAGAACTATACCTATTAGCTTTATGACCATGAGTAGGTATTAAATTTTCCTTTTGAATTTTCCCGCTTTTTTAAGTTGACAGATTCCGAAAAATTCTTTATCTTTATATTCCGGTCGTAGAGTATCAATAACAGTAGTATAGGTCTACCAAAATCTGATGGCAAAAAGTGAGAAAATAAATTGACTAGTCTCTAGCAATACTGCTGGTGACAGTTCGTTCCAGAGTTTTACAGTGCGCGGCAGAAAGTTACGCGAAAAACGCACTGTGGAAGACTGCCACTCATCAAGGTGATGAGGATGTATGTTTTTCGCGTGGGACGATGGCGAAAAGTTGCAGGTTAGTCTATGGTAACGAATTAAAAAAAAAGTCTATGGTAAAAGAAAACTTAAAATGGCTGTATGGGCAACGCTCCCTTTGCCTGTCCCGACCGGGACGAATAAAAAAAAAGTCTATTGGTAAAGACGTAGTATCTCTTATTAGTCTGTGGTAAAGACTAACGTCAATGTCATTATTCAAAATTTACTCAAAGATTTTCACGTAGTTCGTTTAAAAGTTTTTTCAGTTTAATTTGCAATAATTCAAAAACATACAAATAGTAAAGTGAAAAAGAGATTTTGAATGTATTATATTGAGTACAAAGTCGCCATGTCGGCGACGACGCTAATACGACCTGTAGTAGGTAGGTAATTACTAATAATTATGTTTCAGGTAACAGTTTACAGAAGAATTTGCAAATGAAGTCTCACTACACAAGTGTAGTTTTAACGCTCTGTTGTGGCTTTGATGAGGGGGCCCTAACGGTGTATATAGGTATCCTTAGGGGCGCTATAGAAAAAAGTCGAAAGGTAAGACACGTAAGTTAAATAAACATCTGATACACGGTCGTCAACGGCGGATATTATCAACAGCAAAAACGTGTCAACGTGTTGTCAACCACAGTGTTGAATAGATTTTGCGTGGTCGTCAACCGCCTACGACGACCGTGTATCAGATGTTCTTTTTATTCTTGTATTCTGTGAATAACAGATGTAAGTACCTATTCGGAGCGTGCGAAATGGGTGGAGGCACAGTATAGCAATATTGAATATCCCTACAGTAACGAAACGCCTTTGATGTCGCACGATTCCGACACCGGTGTAGGTACCGAGCAGATATGCCAGGGTTGCCACGAAACGGGAAATAAAAATAAAATATTGTGCTTGTAATGTAATCAATTATCATATAATCTGCTCAATCAGCGTGTTATATTTACATATTATGTCATACTGCCAGATATTTACATGAAACTTTATTTCTACATGATTTAGTTCTCTATTTAAAAATTTAATTCACCCATCAAGCCCCATAAGCTCACCGGTGAGCGAGACACAATAGAATAACAATAGATTTCCAAGAATCTTCGATTGAAGGATTAAAATAATGAAGACGCATTATTATATATTAAAATATCCAATAATTATTAATCTCTTAATTGGTAGGTACGGTAGGCCACCCGCCACACATCAGGTGTAACAGAAGCGCTTCAAAACTCGCTCTTATTACGTGCGCGGTAAGGGCGTTCCAAAAGGTCAACATGTTACATTTGATGTGTGGCCCTGTGTACCTATCTAGGTAGGTACTAATTAGTGTGTAACAGGGTATTTGACAGATTTTTAATTTATTTTATATTGTTTCTCTCCAAGTTACACTTTTTATAACGTAAGTTACAATAAAACAGAGATGCAAATAAATGCCGCCAAGACCAACACAATATTAGTGTGAACCGATATTTATGAAAATTTAAATTTTTATTTTTTGAATCAGATTTACATCCGTACACTGAAGTCTGAACACTTATTATATTCCATTGTTTATAAGATAAGTTATCGTTTTACAATAATTACAACACAAAACTCGTAGACAACGCGCCAACGTCACCCCTGCGCGGGCAGGTACACAAACTCCGCGAGTTTGTATACGCGGGCCCGCGCCGCCCGCTTCCCCGCGGGTACCCCTCCGTTGCTCTGCGCAAGTACATTCGTTTCACTACTGGTGGAGGGGACAAAGAAAGCGATTGCCGCGGCAAAAATATGCAACCAATAGGGCTCAGATAGTAGTCAAACTAACTTGTCAATCTTGTTTTGAAATTTTTAGAAATTGGTTCTAATTGTTTTTGTACCGTAGACTGCAAAAATAACAGCAAAATATAGGTAGTCAGTAGTCAGTACAAATTTTATGTTTTTCCTAAATCCACTAGGAAATTAAATCAGCTATCTGCTCTAAAAATGAAAAAGTATGTGATTCGATATAACCTAAAATTACATTATCAGTCAAGTCAATTTTATTTGAGTTGCATTTTATAAAGAGTTTTTGAGTACCTAACTGTTTTAGTGTTGATGGATCACCATGATGGTCTCCAAAACCCGACGACAAAACTTGCAGTGATCGTTTCATAGAATATTTCATTTAAATCCAAAGTATCATGTGGAAGAAAAGTGACTCACAAATGACTATAAACCAGACCAGATGTAGTAACATCTGGTTTAACTGATCTTTTAGAAGCTGGAGATAGAGTTTTGAATGAAAAAGGTTTTTCAAGTAAGCAAGTTTTAGATGAAAGGGGTAAAAAAGTTAAAATTAGTATTTCCCCATTTTGAGCAAAACAAAACGAGTACCTACTCTCAAGAGGAAACCGAAAGGACTTAAGCCCGTCACAGACTTAGCTATAATATAAGTATATTAATATATTTACAGCAAGGCATATTAATCTATACTAAATCCACATTTCACAGAAATATATATATCATAGCTGAGTGTGTGTCACGCGAAAATTAGTATAGAAAATATATAATAATATGCCTAGCTTTAAACATATTAATATATATTATTATAGCTAGGTCTATGACGGGCTTTATGATATTGCTCAAGTAAGAATCCATATTGAAAGCAATGATATTCTATGTTACTATTTTAGAAACTCAGTGATTGAAAGTGTATTACCTAATGCAAAGACTCAGAAACGTGAAAAATGTTTGCAGTGTTTTAGTAAATTTTTGGACTCCGGTTTTCTTCAAGAGTATAATTAGTGTTGTAAAAAATATAATAAAAACAAGATTTTTAAAAACATAACATTTATTTTTTTCAAGTAGCTATTGCTCGTATTTTTGTTACTGATTAAAGCAGCAATATGTTTGCACTTGCCGCTCTGGTTAAAACGCAGCTGCATTTTACTCCAGCAACAATCATTATCATCTGTAATGAATGAATAATAAAGTTTAGACTTGCTTTATCCAAATGTTTAGTTACGTTTTTTGGTCGGTTGAGTACTTACGTTTGAACTTGTTTTATAGGGTGCTAAAGTCACTGATGTTTGGCGAATTATATTGGCTCATATTAAATAACATTGCCATTAGTTCTTAGCTCTTCTACATCCCTTACATGTCCTGCTAACACCAATTTATTTCCTTTTAGCATAGATTGGGCCTTGAAACTAATTGAGTGTTTTACACTCTAAAATCCAGTTTTTTATGATTATATACATTTTCCACAAGTAGTTTTTAACTAAGTATAACCCCAATACCATTAATTATTGTTCTAAATATATTTTATTTGCTATAATATTTACAAAATAAACTTGTTGTTTATTTTTGACGCGCCCCTGAAACATCGTTTGAAATATGTCACTACTGACGTGCACATTTCGAATATAGATAAACGGATCCAGTTATTAACTTATGAAATAAGGTGATATCGTTATATTCGAAAATATACTGGAGATAACAATAAAGTAAACTTCATTATAATTTTTTACATGTACGCAACGCTATCGGGAGCGGGCGCGCGGCAGATTCCCGAGTCCCGACGCCAATGTGCGGGCCTGCGAACTGCGGCCATACGAGCTGTCTGTGCGGATGAGCAGCGGCTGCCCGGAAAACGTCTCGACTTTGATTGCAATAAATGATACCCAAGAGAGTCTCTTCTTCTTCTTTTTTTATGGCGGCCTCAGTGAGTTGCCAATGTCAGAGTGATTTTGGGTAGACTTTGCTCTATTATTGCAGGTCTGGTGAAGAAACAAGGTACAGTATCTAATAACTTAAATTCTGTTGAATATATCTAAAACAAACACAAACACATAGAGGTTAGTAAAACATCACAATTTTATATTGTTAGAACGAATATATGTACACAGAATATCAATAAAAGAGGTATTTACATAACATAAAATTGATTTAAAATTGATAGGGCGAGGAATATTGATAGGGAGGAGGTCATAAAGGGAGGACTGGTTTTTGGAACAGCAGAAAAAGATATGGTCCAAGGTACCCTCATCTAGGCCACACTCACAAAGAGAACTATCCTTGACCCTTATTTTTACTAAGAACACTGGGGAACAGCAATGACCCAACCTAACTCGGCAAACAGTTGAGCAAACCGTTTTGCTGTATTGCGAGTATTTGAAGAACCAAGGCCTTACTGGAACTTCACTTTGAATGTCAAAGTAATGTTTGCCTTTCACGTTACTTGAGCTGGCCCATTCTCTATTCCACATAATATATAAATGTTTTTTAGCCACCGGAATCAGATCCTGACAGTATAACTGGTAATGAGTTAGTGCGCCCGTTGTTACAGCTTCCTTAGCATATGCGTCCACACTCTCATTGCCAGTAATACCGCTATGGCTCGGTATCCAAGCCAAAACAACATTTATATTTTGTAAATGACACCCAAGGAGAAGTTGCTTTATTTTCAAGATTAAAGGAGTTCTAAACTTATTACAAAACTGGTTGGCCATGAGACCTTCTAATGCACTTTTGGAGTCCGAAAGGATAATGGAGTTATTGAGTTTGTGAGACTCAATGAACAAGATAGCCTCATAGATGGCAAGTACTTCACCTGTATACACAGACGATGTGGGAGGCAACTTAAAATTTAAAACAACATTAACCTTCGGAATCCAAACCGCCGCACCAACACAGCCATCATCAGATAATTTTGAGGCATCAGTGAAAACAAGCAACCAATCCCTGAAGTGCTGATCAATGATGTTCTTAAATTGAGAGTTGGCAGAGGAAGAACCTTTTTCTATGGGTAAGTTGAGCAAAACTTTTGGAACAAATGTTATAGCATTAAAGGGAGTGGAAAAGAGAGGATTAAGGGTGCACTGAAAGACAGGACAAGGGAGACGGGTTAACTTAAGGTAGCTGACTAGGAGACATGGAATTTCTTTGTGTGACCAATAATTTGATGTGGAAACAAGTTGGGACAGAGTGTGAAGTTTGCCAATTAAGGGGTGATAGGAATATTGGAAGATTTTAAATAAAAACCGGTCAGATAAATATTGCCTCCTGATGTGAAGTGGAGGGTCAACACACTCAACCTGAAGTGCGTTGATTGGTGTTGACTTCATGGCCCCAACAATAATCCTCAATGACTTGGCCTGTATTTTATCGAGGTTTTTTAAAGGAAGCTTATTGCAGGGCTCAAGTAAAAACGACCCATAATCAAGATGACTACGAATAAGGGCATTATACACAAGCCTCTGGGTGTATGGATGAGAGCCCCACCATACTCCACTTATGGAGCGCAAAATGTTTATATTTTTTTCACACTTTTGTGCTGTGTGCTGATTTTGGTAAGTACCAGTCAATTTGGAATCTAGAACAACACCTAAAAACTTGACCTTATCCTTAACCGGGAAAACCTGATCTCTGTATTGAATAGAAATATTGGGTATTGTTCTGGCCCGGGAGAAAACAACTACTGAACTTTTTGGGATAGAAATTGATAAGCCATGTCGGTCCATCCATTCCATGAGATATCTAATGGCTGAGTTAAGACGAGATATACACTCCATAATATCCTTTGAGGAAATGTAAATTGATATGTCGTCCGCATATTGAAGGATCTCACAGAAACTTAAAACTGACAAATCCAGATCGTAGGAGTAAATTTTGTACAGGGTAGGACTGAGAGGAGATCCTTGGGGAAGGCCTATAAAAACCTGCATGGGAGGTAAGGATGAATTTTGAGTGGATATTACAATGGAACGACAGGAAAGGTAATTACAGATAAAATTTGTCATCCTCACAGGGACACTCAGCTGTAGCAATTTTTGCCTGAGCACTGGAAGACGGACATTATCATATGCGGCAGACACATCAAGAAACATTCCCACCACATGTTCGTTTCTCGAAAAGGCTATGCGAATGTCAGTCACAAAAGTGCCTAAACTATCCATAGTGCTACAGCCCCTTCGAAAACCGAATTGTGTTTTGGACAAGAGCCCCTTACTCTCCAACAGCCATTCCAACCTATTTTTAATAAGATGTTCTAAAATTTTTGGTAAAGTGTCCGAAAGTGCAATGGGTCTATAACCTGATGGGTCACTACTAAGTTTGCCCGGTTTAAGTATAGGGACAATAATTTGGGTCTTCCATTCCTCAGGGGGGACTTCAGATAGGAAAATAGCATTAAGGATTCTGAGGCAAGTTTCTTGTGTAGTGGGACCACTATTCACTATAAATGAATAAGGAATCCCATCAATGCCAGGAGCAGAATCCTTTAAAGAGCCCAAAACCAATCTAAACTCCTCCATCGAAAATGGAGCATCCAAATCATGACTGCAATTTTGAGGGGTAGAAATAAAATTTTGACATTCCTCCAAAGAGGGTACTGATGGAGGCGCTAATCTGTTGGAAAATTCGTTTATCCAACTAGATGGATCGTTGGACTGACGGTTATCACTTTCTAGAGAGCCACGAAATTTCTTAACATTTTTCCAAACATCTGAAGGTCGAGACATGGGTGAAAGACTCGAACAGAATTGCCGCCACCCATTTTTCTTTTTTTCCGATAATAAAAATCTTACTTCAGCAGCAATTCTTTTATAATTTAAAAAATTTTCCAGTGTCATCGCCCTACAGTACAATTTTTCAGCGTCTTTACGACGCTTTACGGCACTGGTGCATTCGGCATCCCACCACGGAGGGGAGACAGCTTTTTGATTCCCCGTTTGCTTCAGAGGAATTGCCCTATCCGCAGCCATCAAGAGCACATTTTTAAAATTGATGTAGGAGGAAAGGATGTTGTTAGGGTTGACAGGAGGTAAGTGACAAACTTCAGAGTCTGTTATGTCTGCAAATTCAGACCAATTGGCAGAACTAATTTTATATTTGAGCCGGGGTGAATTTGTGGGTATTGATGGTCTAGTCTGTCTGTATGTTATTTTTGTTGTGATGGGAAAATGGTCACTACCAAAAGAATCTGAAAGGACTGCCCAGGAACATGAAGAGGAAAGGGAAGGAGAGCACAATGACAGGTCTACGACACTCCTCGGGTTCTGTAAAGGAGAGACCCGACGAGTAGCAGAGCCATCATTGAGGACAACCAGGTTATTAACATCAATAAGATCGATGAGGGAGGAGGAATTAGAATCGTCAAGGTGGGAGCCCCAAGATGTATGGTGAGTATTAAAATCACCCAATACAACCAAGGGGGATGGACAGGAGGAAATAATGGATGATATTTCGGAGAATATGGAAGGATTTGGATGAGGGACATACACAGACAAAAAAACAGTATCTAAAACACGGACAGCTACAATATTAAAATTACTACTATTTACAGGGAGATTATGTACAGAATATGTACATTGGCTGGAGACCAAAATGGCTACTCCAGCTCTGCCATCAGACCTGTCGTCCCGGAAACAGGCATAGCCCGGTACCCGAAAACGAGAACCAGGCACCAACCAAGTCTCCTGGACGGCAAGAATTGATGGCTTGTAAGTATTTATAAGATAAATAATATCGGATTTTTTATTTCTGATGCTGCGGCTGTTCCACTGTATCACAGTGTGAGCCATTATTGGTTAACAATTTTGATAGTGAGGTCAGGTTCTCCAGAGTTTTGTACGGTAGTGAGTCGCTAGACCTTGAAATCAGGTCCAAAAAGAAGTAGGACAGGTTATCTAAAAGGTTGTCATTTCTGGACAGGGTATGGCTGGTGGATGGGGAAGAAATTTCAGGATCTGAAGGAAAAGCGCAACCATTAGGAGACTGGGAAGTTGGTTCTTGGATTATGTTACGATGTGCCTGGTGATCGTAACCAGGGGACATTGGGGGAATAGGACGACGAGGAATATAAACCGTTTTTCTGTAAGATGTGGTGGTGGGTGACTTGGTTTGTCTGTCTGTTTGTCTAGTAAGGTTCACAGAAGCTGAATGAGATGTCCTGGCAGAATCAGCAAAAGAACGTCTCACCTGGGGAAAACGAGCCGAAGCTTCCTGGTAAGAGATATTTTCCTGACTCATGATCAATTTAATCTCCTTTTGCCTTGTATATTCAGGACAGGAGGTGTCGTTGGCTGCGTGCGGACCACTACAGTACAAACAAAATAAGGCTGTTGCAGTACACGTTGCTCCTTCATGCTTCTGTGAACATTTGTAACAACGGGGAAGGGACCTGCATTGCGCTTTAACATGGCCAAAGCGGCAACAATTGTTGCATTGGATGGTAGGTAATTGGTAAGTTTCAACGGGGAGGGAATTGTAATAACAAAACACACGAGAAGGGAGTTTTTGGCCAGTAAATGTAATAACTACGGATTGGGTGGGGATCCAGGTGGGGGAGTTTTGTTCATTCAAGGTCTTGCGACTAAACCTACGTGCTTTAACGACTTTACCAAAACCTGATGGCACCTGCAAGTTTTCTACCAATTCTTCCATTGACCAATCAACAGGGACATTACGGATAATGCCCATGCGGGATACACTGAATGCTGGTATTGATACAATATATCCAGCACTTGAAACAGCAGGTTGATCAATGAAGGAATTAGCATGATCGTATGACTGAAATTCAATCGAAACACGACTGCGGCCAATTCTTTTAATTCCGTCAATTTTAATGTTGTTTATATTATTTTTGAAAAGGAAATGACCAAATTGGATAGGGTTAAGAAAACCGGTATCAGACTCAGACTTCGACACGTGAACAATGTACGGCGCAGCATCATCGGCACTATATACCTTTTTGTTGGCAAATTCGGGGTTCACATAATGCAATTGTATTGATGGCACTGAATGTGTGTTACTAGTTGCCTTTTTAGGCTGTGGTTCCGGAATGTCCTGGTTTGGTCTTTTTCTATTATTTGTACCATTATTTGTACCACCACCGGGGTCAGGGGGATCGGTGTCAAGCTCCATTATGCCGGTAAAACAAACACTTAACCTAAAAATAAAAACTAACTAAAACTATATACTTACGACGAGACAACCACAAAATATAACACACAACACAAAATACAAATAAGATATTTCAACAAATAATGTAAATACACACAAAAATGTAAGCAAACAGTAATAAAATCGAAAAAAATGAAAAGACGCTTGTTGACAGCACTCAACCAAAGAGCAAAGTCCCAAGAGAGTCTCGTTAATTACCCTTTGGTTTTATAATACTTAGGCAGGTGACATAAGTCAAAGTCAATTTGACAGCTGTCAAAGTGACTTTGATGCCTAAGATAGGTTCCTCCGGGACCGCTAACCTAACAATTAAAATTAAGACGAACCTACGCAAAAAAAAAATTAGACCTAACCTAACTATAGTATTGTCAAATATAATTTTAAATGTCTAACAGCGTTTGGTCTAACACTGCAATACTTGCCGTGTTTAAACACCGTGTTATCCTAACGCCGCGTTACCCTAACGCCGCGTTACCCTAACGCCGCGTTACCCTAACGCCGCGTTACCCTAACACCGCGTTACCCTAACACCGTGTTACCCTAAACTCGGATAACCTAAACTCTTTAAACCTGACATCTTTTAACCTTACCTCTTTTAACCCAACCTAACTTCTTATAAACTAACGGCTAACCTCATTAAAACTAACCTCTTTTAACCTAACTTCTTTTAACCTCAACTCTTTTAACCCAACCTCTTTTAACCTAACCTCTTTTAACCTAACCTCTTTCAACCTAACCTCTTTCAACCTAACCTCTTTCAACCTAACCTCTTTCAACCTAACCTCTTTTAACCTAACCTCTTTTTTTTTTTTTTTTTTTTGATGTCGCAGGGGAAACCCATCATGGGTGCCCCGGGTTGGGTGGCCCGGGGATATGTGAGACTCCTACTCACTAAAACCACCTGCGGTTCGCCTTCAGCCGTATAAGGAGGGATATCCCGGATCTAACAAGCACGGGACTCCCTCCACGACCGGCCGGTCTACCTCGGACCGGACTTCCACCAAAGTAAGGGAACGCTTAGGCGAACTAAGGCGTTCCCCTCGGCGCCGGGACTGACAAAGCCGGGCAGGTTCCCATCCTGTCCCGGAGCCCCGTTAGACGAGGGATTGGAGGTTCGCGTAGCGACGCCTCCGCACTCCCGTCCTACGCCGGCGGAGCGGCAGAGAGGTGGGGTCATTCTCTCTGTCCCGCTCCGTGGCCTCTTTCTGCGATATGACAAATTCGCAGAAAGAGACCGCCGCCTGCCAGGCCTCATCGCTCTCGAGCATGCAGCGCACCATGCTCGGGAGCGATGAGGCCTCGCCCAGCACTGCCACCAGATCGTGGCGCTGCACGGCCCAACGTTCGCACACCTCGAGGGTATGCTGGGCCGAACCTCACCTCTTTTAACCTTACCTCTTTTAACCTTACCTCTTTTAACCTCACCTCTTTTAACCTCACCTCTTTTAACCTCACCTCTTTTAACCTCACCTCTTTTAACCTAACCTCTTTTAACCGACCTTTTTCAATATAACTCCATTCAACCTAAATTCTTTCAACCTATCTCCATTCAATCTAACGCCATTCCTGCACCTATCTCCATTCGACCTAATAATTTCTATTCAACTTTACCCGTTCAAGCTTAGCTTGAACGGAACCAACGGATTTTAAAGGAACCAACTTTAAAAAAGCGTCGTATATTATTATTGTGCTTGCAGTTTTTATAATTAGTATCAATCATTCAAGTAAAACTTAAAACTATTATAGTTAATAAGTAAAGAAGGCTAATAAGGCTTGCCATAAGAGAAAGTCCCAAGACGAACAAAGACAGCGGACCTTTCCTTATAGGGTAAATGACTAGTAAATTGGACAGTACTAGTCATTGGACAAAGCAGAAAAACAATAATAAAACTGTTTTGCACTACAACAAAACAGATATTATATGGACAAGAAACACATATGTTAATTAGAGAGAAGCTGTCTACATTGCCTTGTATGGTCATACATTTTGTACTTACCGATGGCGTTTAGCTATCCCCCTCGCTCTCATGGGGATATTGATTACCTTACTCTTTCCCTCCAGCCGGCTCCGACACACGACTGCCATATTGTTCTCATAGCAGTCTCTAATGAACCAGCAAGAGCTTGCTGTTAACATATGTGTTTCTTGTCCATATAATATCTGTTTTGTTGTAGTGCAAAACAGTTTTATTATATGTCCTTGAAACACATATGTTAATTAGAGACCTGTTTGATTTCTGCTGGTGAAAGAGTAGAATCGATTAGTTATTCTTATCTACTACAATGACGCTATGTGATTCTGAGTTCAATATCTAATAAAATCTACATGGTACAATGTCTCTGGTGTTACTTTATCCTTGTACCTTTTTGAAGCAAAAATAATTTATAATATAATACTATTCCTTATCAGCAAATTTGGACGATAAACATGGTAAACACAAAAAGGGAAGAAAATAATTTATATGACTGGTAACATAATGTGTTCCTAAAATCCCTTTTAACTCCTCTGCTTGTTATTCCTTGATCTTTTTAATAATAGTTGTTGTCTCTTAAACAAAGTATATTTATTAAGTTTTATTAATATTTTAATATAATATTATATCCGAGATTGCGAAATATGACTTCTCCTACTGTTTAAATTAGTTTATTACTCATACTGTTCTAAATTTAAAGGTTAATTTCTTATTTACTATAAATTAAAACAAAGCTTTTATTTTAAATGTCTAACAACTGTACGCCGAGTGGATCATTATTTGTTATTAATGTAGTTAATTTAAAATTTTGGCATAAGCCCTGATCCTACATTATCTATCAAACTCCTCATTAAATTGAAGGTTAATCATAATTAAATGTCTCTGGTAAGAACACAGTCTGCTCTCTCAGTGCTACACTAAGATTGAAACATTTATTACTTAAAACATTATATGTAATTATTTCAACGTTTTGATTTAAGCTCTATTTTCATTCTGTCAAACTAATTAATTAACAATAATATTAATCATATTTAAATATCTCTGAGTATGGCAAATAAGTCACCTAATATTATTAGGCTAGAAAGCATAATCCTTTTAAAATAGTAATGGACTGAAATAAATCAGCATTTATAAATTCTGCAATTTTTATCTTCTAGTAGATTCTCATTACTCCTGTCATAGTTAGCTTCTTAGAGTACCTCATTTATTTATTATTATTATTACTCTTTATTTTGTTATTATTACTATCCAACCAACTCATAGTTCAGCTGATCTGAATGCTACCTATAGGAGCAGCTAGCTGTATTTTCCTCTTTAAAATTGGACCACCCTCTTGCTATTATAGACCTTATAATTTTAATCTTACTTGATACAGTAGCTACCTAATGTCTTCAGGGTTGTGTAAGATTTATTAGTATTTTAATATTATTTACCTTACAGGACATATCTGTTTTTTTTTTTTTTTTTTTTTAATTATTATTAATTAATTAATTTATTATTATAACTTATCTGATGTATTAGCCCCCCCCTTTTTAATAGCCTATGTCCATCAGAGTCTGTCCTATGGTCAACTCCCGGCCACACTGCCAGAGGCGTAGCGTGCCCTGGCCCCATACAAAATTAGTTTGGGGGCCCTAAGTTTTTTTTTTTTTTTTTTTACACTTTTCATATCTTGTTTGAACTTAATTGAACTCAATAAAAGTAATGGAAAGTTTATATTCCGTTTGGGGGCCTTTGTGGCCCGGGGGCTCCGTATAATTGATATGGCATATATGGCGGTAGCTACGCCCCTGTAACTGTGCCCTCCTTAATGAGACAAAATCTTGTCCTTAGCTACCTCGAAAATATTAGGTTTTGTCCCTGTTTTCCAGCTACCAAGAGTACTATTAGTTGTTATTATTTACTGTTTTCTTAGATATCTCAATTAGTGTTTCTTTGAATACAATTATCCCTGTAAATAATATGTTAGTTCTACTATTGCTCTAAGTATCTAGTTTATAAAGATGTATATTAAAACTTCTTGGTAGTATTGCTGGAGTCTTAGCACAATTATTATGACTTATGACTGATTTATGTAACAACCAAGTCTTAGACTCTAGGTTGTCTTTTAGATCTAAATGTGCTAGAGATCCATCTACATCCCTCACCCTCTAATGTACTTGTGTACACAAAAACTTCTGAGTTCTTCTGAGGAATGGTTCCCTTGTCCGACTGCCCCCCCCCTAATTTTTTAGGCTATTTTTGTATTATGTCTGCCTGAGTGGGGGCCTGTTGTGCGAGTCCTGATATCTGGGAAAGTAATCCTAGGTAATACCTGAGTCTTAAATTATGGATTTTTGCCCCAAGAAGCATTGCTTCTATTGAGGAACTATTTCTTTGGCACCGTACCTATAGTGCAGCTCTTAAAGTATTATTTGGGAGATTGGTGGAAATATCCAAACTAATGGTGCTGCCCTCCTTGACTAAAGGTAAGGCAGCACCGTCTCTCAAGTCCCAGGTAACCTGCGATTGCATCATGGGCCATGGCTGATCTTCTCTAATCGAGCAAGTCTAGCCGTTGGGACACCCCATATTGGAAATGGCCTCTCATGCCTGGGGTGACATATACCCTTCCGGCATGGGTTTGTTGTGGGATATCCACCCTTATATCGCCCCTTATTGAAAATGGCCTTCGAGGGCTAGGGTAACAGGCGCCCTTCCAGTGCTTTTATGTCGTGCGATAGCCACCCTTAGGACAGCCCCTATTAAACTGGCCCCTAAGGCCTGGTGTAACAAGTGCACTTCCGGCACCGGTTTGTAATGAGACAGTATATCTACTCTGCTGTTGTGTCTCTCTGGCAGAAAAACTGTTGATAATGTTATATTTAACAATCTAATATTGTAATGAAAATTAATAGCATATAATTAGAGCTAAATTTACAAAATTCTTTGCTTTTCTGCCAGCTTTAATGTCAGGTTTAAACGGTCTAAGGAGCGTGTCTGTCCCTTGACTCCTCTGTACGCTATCAGCGTCCTGTTGTATGACTCTAAGTATATTATGAATAGCATATTATGTATGAGCAGTCTTTGAGACTTTGTTATTGCTACCAAAGCTGCATACATTTCGCTTTTGTTTGAGTGCCACCCTCTCCGGTGTGGTCACTAAACTCCTGATAACTACTTGTGTCTTAGCATGGCACCTCGGCTTGTGTCTGCAGCATCCGCTGTCAGAAAGTGGAATACCTCCCTTTTTATAGAGGTTTATAGAGCTGTTTTTAAGGCCTGTTACCCGGTTGTAAGTCTCGCATCTGCTTTAGTATTTAAAGCGTTTGCTTTAATCTGTTGTCCTTAAATTTATTAGGAAAACCTATTGACAGGGTATTGACGATGTCAACAGCTGTGAGGTGTTGAGATGTTTACAAAGTGTAGAGATCCCCCTGTGGATTGTAGTTCTCTAACAGTACAGCTGTTCCTGTTTGATAATTGACCTATGAGTTTGCTTATCCTTATGTCCTTTCTGCTAACAGAAGGTTAAATTCTTAAGGTGTCACTCACAATCATTGGCATAAGCTCACAATGCACGAACCTATTATCTTTGAAAAATCTATCTAGGTTTTGAAATTGATTTCCTTTGCTATTGAAATATTTGACACTATATAGTGTCACCTCCTAATTATCTTATTAACTACCTTAAATATTAATTGTTTTGGGGAAAATATATAGGTGATCTATTCCTAAAGGGAATGTAAGATCCTATAAATAAAGTAGAGTATAACTAGAGTATAACCTTGTTACAACCAAGTGTTTTCCCTGCGACTAAGCTTTCTATAAGTCAGTGCCTCCCCCAGAACTTTTATGGCTACTTCTGTTCGTTGAACATGGCCTGGTTTTTTCTTTTCTACCCTGGTTATTCTTGTAGGAAAGGAATTGTTACTCTTTATAGTTTGTTCTGAATTATTTGTACCCTATTAGATCTTGCTGAGTACCTACTACCTATGTACCTAGGTATCCTTGTTGGTGTGGCTCCTAGGATTATATTATATATCTTTGTCCTGTCTAAAAGTTGTAGTTTCCCTTGACTAAATAAATGTTCAGTATTCTACTTCTCCTACCACAGCTAATCTGCTCTGGTCCTTTACCTGTCATATACCTAGTGACCCGATTTCAGAGTTAGGGCCCTAAAGGTCTGCTGTCATAGTAAGCAAGGTTTTCAGCTTTAGATCCTGTACAGCCCAGTCTACAAAGTTCTGTAGGTTTTGTTTTTCATTAATCTTTAACGCCACAAGGGTTGTAGTGGCAGAGTACAGATCTTAGGATAGATCTACAGATCTATAGAATCTCGCTATATCGCTACAGCGAATGCCCCTCCAGGACTGTGAATTAAATCTTTAGAGATCCTCGATCTCTTCTATACCTGCCTTCTGTTCTCGCCTCTGGTATTATGTTCTAAACTTGTGTTATTACAACTTGTTATAGTTTACCAGGAATGGCTGAGACCAAGACGTTGTAGGTATACCTTAGTGTGTTTTGAGTATCTAGTAGGTGTGAGTAAAATTTAATTATTGAATGGTGTTGCGTATTCTGAGATGTAACTCACCTCTTTCTCTAGGTTATTCACCTGATCGGAGGAACGCCAACCTTTGCGCCTGTGGTTGAAGTCTGAACAATCCTCCTCCGAAGTCCAAGGACGACCAGTCCTGACTCTCTTCACTCCCTGTGTCTCTCGAAATCACAGAACACCTATCAGCTATCACTCACGGAGCTCGAAAATCAAACTCCATATAATATTTACTTATCACCACGTGCAACCCTTTTGTTTACAAACAAACTAAGATAAAAATTAGTTATTTCAAAAACTAGATAAATGAGGTACATATATTATACTCAAAACACTTGAAATTTCTATAAATAGGGATTAATTAAATTATAACTTAATACTTTACACTAAAATTTGTCAATTTGACCGAAAGGCGAAATTCGATGTTCGCTCGGCAATGTATTTTGACGCTATGAGAACAATATGGCAGTCGTGTGTCGGAGCCGGCTGGAGGGAAAGAGTAAGGTAATCAATATCCCCATGAGAGCGAGGGGGATAGCTAAACGCCATCGGTAAGTACAAAATGTATGACCATACAAGGCAATGTAGACAGCTTCTCTCTAATTAACATATGTGTTTCAAGGACATATAATATTTATTGAGGTTGCTTTAAAATCTGCCTATTTCTAAAGTAATAGAACACCTGATTTTAAAGAAAAACAGGTAGTTTTTAAAGCAACCATAATAAATATTGTGTTTTGTACTCTGTCCAATGAGGAGCAAAACTGACTTTTTATCCCAATAGGCGTCGCATCGTCGACTGACCGTAATTTGACATTAGAGCTGTCAAATCCCATACATTTTTTGTAAACAAGAGTAATAATAATTATCAATTTTCGTAAAAATGCCTCAATGTTGTGCTTTGAGTTTTAAAAACCGGAGAGTTCGTATATTTCCCAAAGACCCAAAGTGAAAAAAAGTGGGAAAATGCCTTGTGAATAAAAAATTTCAAAGAAAGAATATGGCATGCTTATGTTTACTTCATTTCACAGAAGATAATTATTTTGAAAGATGTAAATACACAGGTAAGTCGTGAAATTATGCTGTCTAGCCTAAGCCAAACTTATTATTTCCTAGACATGCCTCTTAAAAACAAACCAATTACAAATTCTAATATATATTTTCAGATGCTGAGGTATAAGAAACATTTTTAAGAAATACATACAGAGCTTCTGTTGTCTTACTGTTTATTAGCATAATTATGCAAGATCTATAAGTAATTGACAAACAATGGGAATAGGCTATCTTATGACCAAGTGTCAAAGCAAATTCAAGACATGTTTGCTAATAGAAAAGTTACTGTAAGGATTCCACAACTTTTTGCACCACAGTTGCAGCAAGTACTAGAATGTGTTCATACTGAGAGGATTATAGGATTAACCAATAGCAAATAAAATATTTTTTATGTTTCATGTGTTGTAACTTTAGAGAATGTATTATGAAAAATAAATAAAAGCTGATATGATCATACAAATGATTGTTTGGTTTTATTACATTTCAATAATTTTTATACAATTATTTATCAAAAACTGCTAGTTTAAGATGGTGGATGTAAACCGTGAATGACCATGACACATACATGTTTGCACTTAGCAGATGCACCACTTCCTGCAGCGCATTCACAATAGCATTCCTCTATACATCTACACCTTCTTGAGAGACTTTAGTGTCTACTAAATACATCACTTTTGCAAGTTTTGCACATTCCTGCAAGAATGTATAGCACCCCATGAGTAAGGGGCGGTCAGAAGATGTCTAGATTTGTATAAAAGTTGGCCTTTGGTTCCGTGTTCAATCTGTAAAAAGATGGAATAATATCTAAATATTTCACGTTTATCTGTGACAGTAAACAAATGTTAATAATGTATATACACATACCTTTACAGATATTCTATTATTTCCTGCTTGCTGAAGCTTGGAACAGGTTAATTGGCGTTAAATGACTCTGAATGTATTAGGGTGTGGATAGATAAGAGAATTGTCCATTTGATCGCCCAAATCACCGTCAAAGTTTTGGTTCCGATCATACGCCTCCAATCTTGAAATAAAAACTCCATAAGAGAATAACATATTTAAACAAATTGTGAAATAAGAAAATAATCTAAAAATATTACTATGTTCACCTTTCGCTCAGATCGGCTTTTTGCTCACCACTGACGCATTTCTCTTACGAAGCTCACTTTTCAGCTCACTCACAGTAAACAAAGAATATATTTTAAGATCTTTAACACAAAGAAAACGTAGAAAATCGCAACCACTCTTTTTTTTTTTCGAAAGGGTCTAAGCTACTGGCACAGTATAGCACATAAAGTTAATATACCTATCGGATTCCGATAGGAATATTAACTTTATGGTATAGCAATATATATAAATATTTATCAGTGTCCTGGAAAATATAATGAAAAAACTTAAGTGGGACAAAAGGGGTATAAATATTAAAGGAGATTATCTGAGCAATTTGAGGTTTGCCGACGACATTATCATCTTCGCAGAATCTGCTGCCCAGCTGGAAAAAATGATTTGCGAATTGCACACAGTAAGTCAGCAAATTGGATTAGAGCTAAATACTGTTAAAACTAAAATTATGACCAACTCTACATTATTGCCGATAAGAGTAAATGACACACCTCTCGACTATGTACAAGAATATGTCTATCTAGGAAAACAGATATCTTTCTCTAAGTCTCGACAGCTAGATGAAATAACAAGGAGAATAAACATTAGGTACGTGGAACAAGTTTTGGAGCTACAAAGAGGTACTAAAATCCAATTTACCTATATCTCTCAAGAAGAAAGTACTAGACTCCTGCTTACTTCCATGTCTCTCGTACGGTAGTCAAACCTGGATATATAATAATTCTATAAAAAATAAAATACAAACTTGCCAAAGAGAGGCAACGAGGAGCACAGCGCCTTCGATAGAGGATGTGTGGAAAGGAAGAGGTGGGATGCTCTGGCCAGAACGGCGGTAGCGTACTGCTAAGGTTGCCCCCGGTGAGTACTTCCAGTACCGAATTTTGCAGGCCAACCTCCAGCGGAGCCAAGTCGCCACAAGAGAGCTAATGCTCGAAGCCACCAAGCGTAAGGCCTGCGTGGCGCTGCTGCAGGAGCCCTACATAGGTGGGGCCCGGAGTGTGAGGACACACAACGGAGTGAGGATCTACCAGAGCGATGGGGAAGGGGGCGGTGTTGTCAAGGCGTGTGTTGCAGTATTCGACGACACGTTGGACGTCGAGCTGCACACACGCCTCAGCAACAACAACATTGTTGTAGCCACCCTCCGAACCAAAGCCTGGGAGATGGTTGTCGTGTCCTTTTACTTCGAGCCCGACAAGCCTGTGGGGCCCTACCTGGACCATCTTATGAGGATAGGAAGGGAGTTGGGATCCGATAAGATGGTCTTGGGAGGCGACGCCAACGCAAAGAGCCCGTGGTGGGGTGGCGATGTGGAAGACCCGCGAGGAAGGGAAGTGTCTGCTGTACTGGAAGCAATGAGTTTACACATACTCAACACCGGAGACGTACCTACGTACGATACCGTCAGAGGGGGTAAAAGGTACACCAGCTTCGTGGATGTGACAGCGTGCTCCGACGATCTGCTGGACCGAGTGGGCGACTGGAGAGTGGAGGAGGGTCTGACGAGCTCGGACCACAACGGCATTTCCTTCGGCATCACACAACATAAATCCACAGGCACGAACATAATACGTACCACACGCATCTTTAACACTCGTAAGGCAAACTGGACTCAGTTTCGTGAGAAACTGACCCAGTTGATGTCAGACAGACAATTGACTATACAAGCGATGGACTCAATACACAGCACACAACAAATAGATGACGCAATAGACAGTTACACACAAGCCATAACACAGACATGCAGAGACACTATGCCGACCAAGAAACACACGCAAAAATTCACCTTGTCGTGGTGGAATGATGAGCTCGCGCAGACGAAGAAGGAGGTCGCCACGAGGAAACGCAGGATCCGGAACGCAGCACCTGATCGCAGAAACCGCGTGGTTGCGTTGTACCTGGAAGCGAAAGAGAAGTATGAGAAGGCAGTGAAAGAGGCTCAAGTAGCGAGCTGGAAGGAGTTTTGCCGAAAACAGGATAGGGAGGGGGTCTGGGAGGGCATCTACAGAGTGCTGAACAGAGTTAGAGGGAGGGAGGAGGATCTGCCCCTAACAAGGGGCAGTGAGACCCTCGACGCCCGAAGCTCCGCAGAACTGTTGGCGGAGACCTTCTACCCCGCGGACCTGGAAAGTGATGAAAGTGAGGAACATCGGCGGACGCGCCGGCGCGCGGAATCCTTGGACTCCGAAGCGCCGACGGGCCCGGACGACCCTCCTTTCATCATGGAGGAGTTGAAGAGAGCCGTCAGGTCCTTCAACCCCAAGAAGGCCCCCGGGGCGGACGGTCTCACGTCCGACATCTGCCAGCACGCTGTGGATTGTAACCCGGAATGGTTCCTTGCCCTGTTGAATAAGTGCCTCACTGTCGGCTACTTTCCCGAAAAGTGGAAGCAGGCGACAGTGGTGGTGCTGAGAAAGCCGGGCAAGGAATCATACCGGGTACCAAAAGCCTATCGACCGATCGGTCTCCTTCCTGTTCTCGGCAAAATCTTCGAGAAGATGCTGGTCGCCCGACTTAGGTTCTACCTGTTGCCCAAAATAAGCCCCAACCAATATGGCTTCATGCCCCAAAGGAGCACCGAAGACGCCCTCTATAGGTTGGTGAACCACATCAGAAAGCTGAGGGAGGAGAAGAAAATTTCTGTTGTGGTATCACTGGACATAGAGGGGGCCTTCGATAGTGCTTGGTGGCCGGCCATAAAGGTTCGGTTGGCTGAAGTTGGGTGTCCGGGGAACCTGAGGCGGGTGTTCAGTAGCTACTTGAGCGGCAGAAGGGTGAACGTGAGGTATGCTGGAGTGGAAGTTGGCAGGGGGACCGACAAGGGGTGCGTGCAGGGTTCGATCGGAGGACCGATCCTGTGGGACCTCTTGTTGGACCCCTTGCTAACTCTGTTGGAAGAGATGGATGTTTTCAATCAGGCATTTGCGGATGATATCGTGCTAGTCTTCGAGGGAAAAACGGCCTTAGAAATAGAGCAGAAGGCAAATGTAGTGTTGGAAAAAATAAGGAAATGGGGAGAGCTTAATAAATTGAAATTCGCTCCACATAAAACTTGCGCATTGTTATCAACGCGGAAATTAAAATTTGATATCCCGCGGCTCGCTATGGGTGGTGTCGATTTAAAATATTACGATGACGTAAAGATATTGGGCCTAACAATTGACAGCGGACTCACATTCAACACCCACGTGACAAATGTCTGTAAGAAGGCAATTGCACGATACAAGCAATTAGCAAAAGCGGCAAGAGTAGGATGGGGGCTTAACCCCCAGATAGTTAGGATTATATATATGGCCGTGATAGAGCCGACGATTTTGTATGCAGCAGCAGCGTGGGCACCCACCGCGGAAAAGATGGGGGTCCAAAAAAGGCTCAACTCCGTTCAACGGGGTTTTGCCCAGAAGATCTGCAGAGCATATCGGACTGTCTCCCTGAACTCTGCAATGCTGTTGGCTGGGATACTCCCTCTTGACCTCAGAATACTCGAAGCATCGAGACTTTATGAGGCCAAGAAGGGAGTACCACACCCGGTGCTAAGAGACAGGGAGGTGGAGCGAATGGCTCCTGCGATTGAGGACCCACATCCGGCAGAGCAGGTAGAGCTGAGGTTCGGGTTGGTAGATGAGGACTCATATGCTGACGTGGTTAACAGCCACGTCCATAGGATCTATACGGACGGCAGCAAGATTGAGGGTCGAGTCGGAGCCGCACTCTCCGTATGGAAGGGTGAGGCCGAGACGAAGGCCGTCAAGCTTGCGTTGCCGCCGTATTGCACCGTCTACCAAGCCGAACTTCTAGCGCTCCAAAGAGCCGTAACTGAAGCCTGCAAGAGTGGAATGGCAAAGGTCGGTATCCTTAGCGATTCTAGATCGGCACTCCAGGCAGTCACTCTTAGTTCCCCTCATCCCCTAGCGGTGCAAACAAGGGCGGCCCTCCGAAAAGCTGCACTGCAGAGGCGGGAGGTCTCCTTGTTTTGGATCAAGGCGCACGCAGGGTTGAGAGGGAATGAGAGAGTCGACGAGTTAGCCAAGGAAGCCGCTCTGGGCTCGAAAAGGAAGCCCGACTACGATCTGTGTCCTGTTTCATTCGTCAAGCGTATCTTAAGAGAGGATACGGTTGGGGAATGGGACAGGAGATACGAAGTGGGAGGGACGGCCGGAGTCACGAAGCTCTTTTTCCCAAGCGCTGCTGCTGCACACAAAATCGTCAAGAAAATAGACATTACACATCACACGACACAGATTCTGACTGGCCACGGCGGATTCGCCTTCTACTTGAACAGATTCAAGTTGAAGGAGGATCCGTCGTGTTCGTGTCAGCCCGGAGTTGAGGAGACGGTTCCTCACCTGTTACTCGAGTGCCCAATTTTTGCTAGCAATAGATATGATATTGAACAGAAATTGGGCACATCGATTACGGGTGAGAACCTGCCTTCCATCCTGGGGGGAAAAAAGAGGGAGATATTCCTCGAGTTCTGTAAATATGTTGTTGAATATGTGAATAAGAAAAACTGTGATAAATTAGTGTGATGTTTACTGTGATATTAGGGTTAGATTGAATGTTTGTGCCGTAGTTTTATTGTTTTACTTTTGACATTGAATTTTATTGGAATTATTATTGTGTATTTAAATTTATTGGAATTATTATTGTGTATTAATTTTATTGGATTTTATTAATTATTTTATTGTATTTTAATGACTGTGTATAATTATACATTGTATTGTATTTAAATTTGCTCATTATAAATCTTATGTAAAAACTTTGAAATTGTACAAACTTTATGGAAAAGGATTGATCCCTGTTATATTAAATTTGACATGTACTGGAAGTATAAAATATTGTATACCAATGACGATTACAATTGTAAGAACAAACTTTGTAATAATATAAAATAATGAAAAACAACTGTAAGAAAACAACGAAAAAAATACAAGAGATTGTAATTAATAGATATAAGTGTTTTAAAAAAGACAAGAAAAGATATAAAAAATATAAAAGAGCAAATGAAAAATACAGCATACAACAAGCCCTGATCATGTTAGGGGGATGGCAAAAAAAAAAAAAAAAAAAAAAAAAAAAAAAAAATCTAACCTAACCTAACCTAACTTTTTTTTTTTTTTTTTTTTTTTTTTTTTTTTTTTTTTTTTTTTTTTTTTTTTTTTTTTTTTTAAGGAGGGGAAATGCGTTACGCATCCCCCGCCCCCTCGGGGGAAGGAGGCGGGGGTATGTGGGACTCCCTACACGAGGTTTACCCACTAAAACCCCCCCAGCCCTTCGTCGTGCGCCTAGTGCGGGAGGGACGGGCACCGCGGAGCGATTTCAATTCCGCCCCATCCCGCGCGCAGCCGCAACCGGCCTCTTCTCACAGCGGTTTAGTCCGCTGACTTCACCGAGAGCCCCCGGGCCAAATGGGGGCTTCCATCTCGGGACCCTTTATGCAAGACGGCGATCCCCCGATCACCGCCCGCGGGTCTAGGCCCGTGCGGCCTTTGACTTCGGCTTCTGCCGAGCCTTCTTGGTCGGGGCCTTCTCGTCTCGGGGGGCCGGCTTTTTGGCAGACGGACATCTGCCCAGCACGTGCCCCCTTTCTGACCTGCCAGCGGCCTCGCACAGGGCGCAGTTTGGCTCCGCAGCCCCGCACTCCGCCGCCTTGTGCCCCGGCTTCCCACAACGGAAACAAGTCCCGCTGCGGTCCACCGGGCACTGGCACTTGGCAGCCACGTGGCCGGTGTCTTGGCAACGGAAACAGCGCGTCGGCCTCGCGGCCAACAGCGCCACCCGCGCCAGCACCCAACCAACTCGCAGCCGCTCAGAGCTCAAGAGCTTCTTGGCGGCCGCGACTGGGAGGCGGACCCAACACGATCCGTCCCCCCGTGGCCCCTCTCTTATTTGCCCGACCCGTACATCACCGGCCTGACACTCTCCATCCAGTACGACCGCCTCTTTGACTTCGGCGGCCGTCACAGAAACGTCGAGGCCGGCGACGCGCAGCTCCGCGCAAGCAGTCGGCCTCCCGATCTTTACTTCTTGAGGCAGGACGCTCCTGAGCCTCGCGGCAAAGGCGTCCGCCTTCTTCCCGGCGTCCTGACATTTAATGGTCAGGAGGCATCCTCCTGTTCGAGCATTGCGGAAGCTCACCTGCGGGATGTCTAGTTCCGCAATGTTCACCGTCCGCTTGGCCATCTCCATCGCCTTGGCGTACGTCAGACCCGCCTGCTCGGCCGTCTTCTCAATAGTGAGAGCGACAGCCGCACTGGCGGGGACGCGGAGCTTCGGCTTCTTCCTTCTCTTAGGGGCGGCTGTAGATGGTGTAGCCGCTCCCTTCTTCTTCCTGGCCTCAGGGCCTACAGTGGTCCGTGGGGCCTCAGTACTGGGGGAGCTGGTGTTCTGCCCCCCCTGCGCCGCCTCCTGAGCGGCCATTGATGGCCGCTTTTTCTTCTTCCTGGTCTTCTTGTCCTTCGACGCCACCGACGTAGCAGGGGCCTCTTGCGGGGCAGCTGCAGCGACAGGCGGCTCGGTTGTCTTCGCCCTGGCCGGCCTCCCTTTCGCCTTTGGCAGAGGGGGTCCCGGCACTTCCATCTCCATGGGTACATCGACGCTTGCGGGGGCGGGCAGAGTGTTTTCACCCACAGTCCCATCCGACGCAAGCGGCGGCCTCCGCCTCGGCTCCGGCAGGAGTCGGTCCTCCAAGCCGGCGAGCCTGGCGTTGAGCATGTTGCCGAAGGTCTCCACGTTCGCACGGGAGACCTCGGCCAACAGCTCGCGCAGGTTGTCTTCTCCGGTAGGCTTCGGGGCCTGTTTGCGCATCTCGTCCAGCTCCTGGCGCAGAACCACCATTTGCCTTTCGAGACGCGCGTTTTGGGCCTCGAGCCTTTTAATCTCCTCAGATGAGGAGCGACTCCTCATCTCATCGAAGGCCATTGCGATGGTCGACACCGACTCCCTCAGGTACTTTTGGAATGTTCCCTTGAGGTTGGCGGATTTTTTGCCGACCATCTCAATGGTCCATAACGCCTGTTCCACAACCTTGGCCAAATCAGCGCCCGTCTTCTCCAAAGCCTCTTCTCGCGCGGGAGATGAGGTGGGAAGCGCGGCGAGGGCGGAGCTTGTGGTCTTCCACGTCTTCCGAGCCCTTCGCGCCGATTCGGCGACCTCCTCTTCGGCCTCCAGCCTGAGCGCCTCCTCCTTCAGCCGGTTATGCTCGGCCTGCGCCTTCGCATATCCGACGTACTGGCCGGTTGTTGGTGGCCGGCCACGTCCCCTTTTTGGTCGAGGTGCCGTCTCCTTAGTAGACGGCCCTGCCTCGTCTTCGTCCGTTATTCGCCTCTTAGTGGGCGTTGACCTTCCGGTAGATGCGGGCAGTCCCACGGCATCCAGCGACAGATTGCTGCCGGACGCCGAGTTACAGTCCTCGCTTATCTCAGACTCCGTTATCCAAGACCCTTCTTGTATGGACTCCTCTCGTATCTGGGCGTAACTATGGTACTCCTTTTCCATATCAAAGGTACCGTCGCCTCTCGCCCTGAGCCCTGTCAAATCCAGGTACGTATCGAAGGCTCTTCTCTGGCGCCTCGATAGGTTTGCGACTACTTCCGGGACTATCTCCCCGGCCGGCGCGGTTAGGTGCGCCGGCTTGGGATCTTCGCGCCTCCCGGCGCCTCTCCCTTCTCCCTCCTTCCTCTTCGCCGCTACCACCGCGGCCTCCTCCACCCTCAACGCATCTTGTGCCGGCCCCGTATACGTCCGACAGACCCCCTCCTTCGAGAGGGTGTGGGATTCTCTGGCGTCCACCGGATCACCAGAACCCACCCGGGGAGTATTTTTCAATTTGCGTTTCTCCATATTTGATCAGTTAGGGGTGATTCTGCCCCGCGTCCTCGTTGCGCAGTCACCGACTCGCCATGCACCCCATCGCCGGACGCTACCAGCTTAGGGTTCGGGGCCCACGGACCCATCCATCACAGAAACACTCACACATTTATACACACAAACACACGATGCCGGCGTTCAGCCACCCCTCCCGTGTCACCGCGAAAAAGCTCGCGATGGTACGGGGGGGGTGCCCAGGGACACGAACGTGGACGGACCGGCATCGCCCCCAACCTAACCTTTTTTTTTTTTTTTTTTTTTTTTTTTTTTTTTTTTTTTTTTTTTTTTTTTTTAGGAGGGGAAATGCGTTACGCATCCCCCGCCCCCTCGGGGGAAGGAGGCGGGGGTATGTGGGACTCCCTACACGAGGTTTACCCACTAAAACCCCCCCAGCCCTTCGTCATGCGCCTAGTGCGGGAGGGACGGGCACCGCAGAGCAATTCAACTCCGCCCCATCCCGCGCGCAGCCGCAACCGGCCTCTTCTCGCAGCGGCTTGAGCCGCTGACCTCACCGAGGGCCCCCCGGGCCAAATGGGGGGCTTCCATCTCGGGACCCTTTATGCAAGACGGCGATCCCCCGATCGCCGTCCGCGGGTCTAGGCCTCCGTCCCGGCAGAGACAGGCGGAGCCCGCACGGCCTTAGGCTTCGGCTTCTGCCGAGCCTTTTTGGTCGGGGCCTTCTCGTCACGGGGGGCCGGCTTTTTGACAGACGGACATCTGTCCAGCACGTGCCCCCTTTCCGACCTGCCAGCGGCCTCGCACAGGGCGCAGTTAGGTTCTGCAGCCCCGCACTCAACCGCCTTGTGCCCCGGTTTCCCGCAGCGGAAACAAGTCCCACTGCGATCCACCGGGCACTGGCACTTGGCAGCCACGTGGCCGGTGTCTTGGCAGCGGAAGCAGCGCGTCGGCCTCGCGGCCAACAACGCCACCCGCGCCAGCACCCAACCAACTCGCAGCCGCCCAGAGCTCGAGAGCTTCTTGGCGGCCGCGACTGGGAGGCGGACCCAACATGATCCGTCCCCCCGTGGCCCCTCTCTAATTGGCCCGACCCGGACATCACCGGCCAGGCACTCTCCGTCAAGTACGACCGCCTCTTTGACTTCGGCGGCCGTCACGGCAACATCGAGGCCGGCGACGCGCACCTCCGCGCAAGCAGTCGGCCTTCCCACCTTCACCTCCTGAGGCAGGACGCTTCTCAGCCTCGCGGCAAAGGCGTCCGCCTTCTTCGCAGCGTCCTGACCAGCGATGGTCAGGAGGCACCCTCCAGTGCGGGCACTGCGGAAGCTCACTTGGGGAATATCGAATTCCCCAATGTTGACTGTCCGCTTTGCCGTCTCCATCGCCTTGGCGTACGTCAAACCCGCCTGCACCGCCGACTTCTCGATGGTGAGAGAGACGGCAGCGGTGGCGGGGACGCGGAGCTTCGGCTTCTTTTTCTTCTTCGGAGCGGCTGTAGATGACGTAGCCGCTCCCTTCTTCTTCTTGGCCTTGGGGCCTAAAGTGGTCCGTGGGGCCTCGGTACTGGGAGGGCTGGTGTTCTGCCCCCCCTGCGCCGCCTCCTGAGCG